>OY390714.1:2058944-3374120 GCA_959613365.1 Balanococcus diminutus
TTCTACTTTTCTTCATCAAGGGGGTCTAGACCCCCTTGACCCCCCCCCCCTTTAAATACCCACTGAGAATGGTTTTAAAATGACGACTGTGATACTCGTATTATAGAAAAGTTATCTACTTGCTTTTGATCATTCAGTGATTTTGGTAAATTAAATAATATTTTGTTCAAGAATTAGACAATAACTGTATCAATTTTTAAAATTATTTAACTGCAAATTTGACAATAAATTTTTGAAAATTTTACGTTTGTTGGAATTTTGTAGAAGTGGTAATTTTGGAAAAATTTCTAAAAATTAAATTATTTACCTAATTTTGAAAACTTTGAAAATTTAAAAAAGGGTTTAAAAGTTATTACTTGGTTCAAAAAATATTTTCATTTTTCAATACAGTAAAAGACTTCACTATACTCCAGAAACCTAGAATGGCTAAAAAAAAATGTGGCAAATCGATCGTACGTCTATCCTAAGGAAAGTCCACACTGACTCTGATTTTTTTCACCCTTCTATAATACTCGCGGATTTGGTAAAAAAAAATCTAGTCGTCATTTCAATTAAACCAACTAGCTTTGTTCATTAGACAAAAAAAAAATGACTCGATGAATCGAATTTGTAATCGTATATTTAACGCAGCGATTGCGGCAATTTTTCGAGTCAAATTGACGAATCCGGCTCGGTGATTTAATCCGGCAGGATTATGAATTCGATTCGACGACACCGCGTTGCGTTTATCTCTGGTTATTATAATTCCGACGAAGGATGATATCTCGTTTTTTCTTCCACCCGGCCGCCCTAACCATGTATACCTACCTACACCTACCTACCTATCTACCTACAGCTACGTTCGTACGTATAGCTCTAGCTCGAAATATCGCGTAAACCGAGAGGTAGTTTATAATTAAAATAATGCAGATAGAGGAGAGTGCCTGGAACCTATAGCTATAGAGTATAAATAAGCGGGATTTCGCTATAAGCGTTGTCAGCATGTAAGCAAAGGCCGCGCACAGAGGTGACTAAAATATGAAGAACAAATCCTTATTAATGTAAATTAAATTCTGCCTGTCATTATTTCGTATTGTAACCGCGAAATTTACCAGAATAATTGAAAAATTCGCGTCTACCTGCGATTTGCAAGGGGAAAGGGGGTGTAATTTTAAAGAACAAAAAAAAATAACCTTTTCAATAAATCGAGAAGAAAAAACTGCTTTCGCAGAAATTAAATAATTATTTAAAAATTGACGCATTTTATTTTACCTCAGATTAAGGGCGATTTGATTTTTTCTCAAACGAACGAATACCCAAATACACCTGTAGAAAGATCGATCGACTTTTTAAGTATATTAAAGATGTTTATATTAGCCTTGAAAAAGGCAAAAAAAAAAAACGAATAAATTTAAGCGCCGTGTCGCAAAGAATTGGTTAATAAATAAAAAGGATATAAAGCTTCGTTTGTGCATTAACAAAAGGCCGATAAAATTATCGTACGAGGCGCGAGCATAGAAGAAGTATAGCGTTAAAAAGAACACCGCCGTCGTCGCGTCTCAATGAAAAAGAAGAGGCGAGGGTGCGTAAAATTAAAAAAAAAAAAAAGAAGTCGGAGGGAGAGAGAAAGCGAAAGAGAGAGAAAAAAGCGTAAAAAATTAAAAGGAAGTCAACTATATTTTTAAATGTCGACTTTAGCAGTGTTTTTAGTCTCTTTAACAGTTATTTATAGGGGATCATCTTCCTCCTTTTAACTATAAAACAATTCCAAATGCAGAAAAGAAGCTAAAAAGATATATTTCCATTGTTAGGGTGTATCTTTTAAAACTTTTTACCATTCTCGGAATTCTTTTTTTTTCTTTTGCTTCTTTTTTCACTATTTTACGTTGGAAATTGGAGGTTAAATATCGTAGCTTTTAAAAGAGAACCCTTCCTCTCCTCGTCCTTAAATAGATTCGGTCCGATGCTTCTCCGATGATCGTATATAGTAGGTGCCTTACCTACATACAGAAAAAAGGGCACACGCACACATGCTCGTGGTCAACGTGGAATAGCTACGAGGACGAAACCGAAACGTTTCGAGAGTTGATTCGATTTAAAACTATCATTTATCAGTTGGTTGATCGAAACGTGTTGTGGGAATTTTTTTACACCCAAAGGTTGAGACTTTTAAGCGGACTCGTGTTACTTTTCCTTCTCTCCCGGCTCGCATTCTTAATGCGATAACTTTTTAGTCGGTATCTCGTCTGCAGCAGGCATCGTGTTGGTTAAAGTGCGAATTAATGTCCGCTGTCGGACTTAATTAACATTTGAAAATTGAGTCAGAGGCGGAATTTGAAATTCGAATGGTAAAACTTCTTTTTCAAACACAATTTTGCACATAAAATAATATTTTTCAATAAGGTAGTTGCACCCGTGGTTGATCCTAATAGTGGAAGTCTCTCATAAAATGAGTTCTGGTTTGAAAACTAATAACCTTGGCGAAATGGTGAATATACCAAACGATTCCTTTTGGATTTTACTACAAAATAATCTATAATTTTTTCGTTTTAATTTATTTCATTGAAATTTACAATCATTTTAAGTGAAAAAAAATAGAAAAGTCTAGTAGTTGGTCAAGAAAATCTAGTAATTGCCACTCATTAGCCATGAGAAAGAGAAACTATCATTTTTCGTAAATATTTACCAATTTGTTGCATGATCAACCACAAGAACTTTGCAAAAATTTCGTAAGTCCAGTCAGTAGTTGATCAAAATGATCAACTACTGGCTAAAATTGATTTTTTTCTTCCAGTGGATAGCCACCATCATATTTAATAGAATTTTGGCAATATTTTTAATTTCAAATAAAAAAATGGAATCTCCAAACTCTTCTGATTCAGGTCCTAATGGTTATATTTCAAGTTTTATTCATCATCATAGTGTGTAATTGATATTTTGATAATACATAATACTTCGGCTTAACAGAAATCTTTAGAATTGGCATCATTTTGAAAAATTTTCTAACAAAAAAATTTCAGTCGATCATTATTAATTACTTGAACAGAATCGGTTAAAAACTTTTATGTGGTTCTATGAAGAAATGTTCCAGATTTGCTGTATAGAAATTTTCTGAAGCTATTTTGAAAATTCGATTAGTTATAAACATTTTTCATTTCAAGTGACCAACCAGGGGTGCAATTACCTTACATCGATGTATGTGCCTACAATAGCAAGAACTTATAGGTATAATAAAAATTTTAAAAATGAGTGAGGTGTGGGACTGTGAGAGCTTTAATTAAATTGGATTCATTAATTTCAAAAATCTCAAAGTATAAGCCTAGTTACGTGACAGGGAAGAAGAAATTCAAATTAAAACTCTTGTCATTTTTTTTATTTTTGAAAAATATTACTTAGAGCACCCCAAGATACCATTTAAAATCAAGTTGCAGAGAAAATAAAAAATTGAGAATTTATTCTCATATAGAAAACCAACTTAGATGAGTTTATAAGTAAATATAGGAAAAATTTTGAAAATCAACGATTTTTTAAATCATTTTTCGTGACCAGGGACCACTTGAAATTCAGTTGGGAGAAAATAAAAAATGGAGAATTATTAACAACTTTGTAGGGTAAGATTTAAAAATCAAAAATTCAAGAAATTTGATTATTTTTTATAAAGTACCTATTTTTAAAATGGTGGGAGGGGGGGGGGCGCGCTAGAGACACTATACTTGACATTCAGTGCGTCGAAAAATGAAAAATATTGAATTATATTATTTTCTAATAAAGGAAACAACTTCGAAATGATGAGTGAAAAAATTTTTTTCATTTTTTTCGTTGAAAATGTACCTACCAATGTTCAAAAAATTTAACAAATTTTATAAAATTTTGAAAATTCACCAGTTAATTTTTTGAAAATTCAGCGCAATATTTAAAGTTGACCAAAATTTTAAAAATATATCTAACTATTAGGTATAAAATTTCAAAATTACCAAATTTTGAAAAATTGGCTCAATTTCAGAAATTTATAAAAATTCAAAAATCATCGAAAATTTTCAAATCGTACCAAATTAAAAAAATATGAACCGAAAAATTTCAAAAAATATAAAGATTTGCCACAATTGAAAAAAAATTGTCCAAATTTTAAAAACTGCAAAAATCAACTTTTAAATTTTTTTCCAATTAACTATTTACTTAGGAATATTCTAAAAAATAGTGTTTTTTGCAAAAATTGATGGAAACCAAAATTGTAGACCAAAAAATTTTCTTTCGCTTTGTGCAGGTAGAATTTTGATTTTACGAATATTTCTCTAGATATCGTTGAACAACTGTTTTAGCGGATATGTGAATTTTTACATTTTCCTATTTTATGGGCCAACGAAGCATTTTTTCGTGAAAATTGATAAGGCCAAAAATTGTAGAGCGAAAAATTTCCTTTCGTCAGTATGAAATGTCAGACTTTCGATTCGACGAATATTTCCGGAGTTATAGTCAAAAAAAATATTTGAATGGCGGACCTCTACTCCCAGTAAGTGTGATGTTGCCTTTTTATCTTTATGGCTTGTATGGTCTTGTCTAAATATGTGAAATTCTAATTTTTTATCAAAGTCGAGAACTTCCTGCAATCGATAAAAGTTTTCATAAAAAAATTGAGAAAAGAATTGCTTAATTTTTTTTAATGATTTGAAATTGCTGTTTTTTTTTAATTTAAAAATTTTGAAATCTTATTTCATTGTGAATTTAAAAAAATAAATAAATAAATAAAAAATAAAAAAAATAATACAGATATCATAATCCCAACTTCCAAAACATTTTAATCGAAATAAAAGTTTTTCTAAAATTAAATAATAATAAGTATAGGTAAAAATTGCCATTTAAAAAATAGTCGATGAAATTAAGACTTTTTCAATTTTTTAGAATTGTTTGAAATCCCCATTTTTTCAAAGATGATAGGTAATAATTTCTCATTTTTCAGAAATTGCAAAAATAGTTTTATAAATTAAAAAAAAAAATATGGTCATTTTTTAAAATTTATATAAAATGCCAAATTCCAATTTTAATAGGATTTTTGTTAAGAATTGATGATTTTCCAATGGGTAAAACTTATTTAGCAAGTAAATATTTTAAAAATTGGACAATTTTTTTCATTTTTCCAAGAAAGGGGGTGACCAGGGCCACTAGGGGCCACTTAAAATTCAGTTAGGGAAGAAATAAAAAATAGGGAATTATTTTCACATAAAAAGAAACAAATTCGGGGGTAGGACAAAAAAAAATTAGAAAGTCGAAAATAACAACTACATTATCAATTTATCACATATCGTATTTTTTAAATTTTTGATTGAGTATCTGAAGGAAAGTTTCTAAAGTTGGAGTTTGGAAATATAATCGTGTTTCTCGAAACGGGTAATCACACCTCACACAAACCAAAAAATATTCAAAAATCATCTCGAACTTTCTGAATGAAAATTCATAAAAAAATATTTTCATACTTACTACTTAAAGCACAAAAAAAAATTATTCTTATTAATTTTAAAAAAATCCTCTTCTTGAAAAGAAGTTATGAATTTTGATTGAATGAACGAGTAGACCTAGACACCGTATAGTGGATGAATAATTATTCATTAGAAATGTTATGTCGTTAACTTGCTGCAATAATATTGCAAAGTTTTTCAATCTCTGAATTATTTGAAAATAATACTTATTCTAGTATCAGGATTTTATCATCATAATACATATAAAAGAAACAACCGATCATGGTTGAAAATTCCATACAATGTCCATCGTGGTTTTGCAATTTCATAAAAATAAGGTCATCAAAGGCATAGCCCATTCGTGAATACACTATAACAGCACTTGAAGCTGTCAAAACGTCTCCGCATTGGAATTACTATTTATAAATTGGTCAACCGAAGTTATTGTCAGGTTGCAAAAAGCCACTTGAACGGAACAGTGGACCTGACGAATACGAGTATGACCCTCGACAAGTAAAAGCTGCCAGAAAAGTGATAGAAGTACGAATGATGATTTTCATGCAACTTCAATTATTATAATGTACAAATACATCTACTCGTATGTAGGTACGTAGGTACATCTACATCCCTATTCATTCGTAGATAGGTAGGCACGTTATTCGCGGAATATGTTTCCTAATGTAATAGACGGGCGCGATAGTGGGGAAATTTTTTAATATTTTTCTTTCTCATCTTGGTAAAATATTGACGTAGCCTATGGTGCTTATTTTTATTCCAAAATTCATTATTTTTTTCTTCGTACCGAAGTGAAAGTGGAAAAGAAACAAACTGGGTGGTAGGGTGATGCGAGAAGAAGATTGAAAAATATGTTGCGTCGATGACGATGTCGACGAAAAACACGATGACATTCTACAAAAATGTAAATAGGTAGGCGAATGTTGATTAATTCGAAGATTTTGTAAATGCCTCGAGAATACATCGTCTCTACCCCAACATATGTAATACCGGTACCTAATTTCTCAAAAATAAAAGCCAACAGGGGTTCTCAAAATTATTATCGAGTACGAAATGAATCGACACGACGCGACACATGTTCACTCGATTACCTCAAGAATACCAGTATTTCCTAATAACCTGGCGAATGACCACGTAGAAGGAGAGGTGAGGTGAAGCGATTTTTGCAAAAATTCATTCGCAAAATTTCGAATTTATAAGGCTAATGCTGTTTTGATAACTATCGACCATTTCGATTTTGCATTTGACAATTTTGTAACACAGAACACACCGCATGCCTAGTGCCATAGCTCCGCCTAGTCAGCTATTGTTAATGACATTTTTCACTTTCCTGCATTCTCCTTTGCTCTTGCCCGTCCAAGCAAACGTTGTTTATTTTTCTTTGCCAAGATGGCGCGACGTATGAAAGTTGCAATGCAGGAGCAAGTGCTATTTTGTGGCTTCAATTCCATTATGTGTAGGCGAGAAAATTTGCAAAGGTCTGAATGGCTTACCACTGAGAGAGTTTCGATTTGAAATTCGATGAAAAAGCATGTAGGTGGTAAGAATGATAATGAGGTTGAATTATTTACCAACCTCGATATACGTGTTTTCAAAAGTGATTCTTATTAATTGTTTGTTTTTATAAGAAACCAATTCTCAATTTTTCATTTTACCACTGACTGCTGCATTACCAGGCATCTATTAGCCCTCTAAAAGTTTAAAAATTGACGAATTTCTTCTTAAAATTCAGCTGAAGGCGAAAATTAAAAGTTGTTAATTAATGCTCGTGAAAACGGACAATTCTGTGGCTTAGAACAAAATAAATGCTCAAGTTTGAAAATTTGTTATAATTCTAAGAAGGTGGTAATAGGCCAAAACGATGCCAAAACGGGAGCCATAGGCACCACTTGAAATCAAGTCTGAGAAAAATAAGAAACTGGGAATTATTTCCTTATAAAAAGAAACAACTTTGATCACTTAGAACAAGAACAAAAGTGAATAAACAAATTTTGTCTATTTTAAAAATCATGAGAGTCTAGTAGGCAGAGTGGAAAATTGACTTGTGTGCGAAATAAAAAATTATAGAAATCGATTTCTCATAAAAAGGAACAACTTGGGATTCTACGTAATTATGAAAATATCAATTTTTTTAGTTTGTGTATTTTTTTAGGAAAAAGGGAAGGCACCAAAGCACCACTTGAAATTCAGGAGAACGAAAAATTAAAAATGGGGAATAATTTTTTCTTATGAAGAAACACACTGCCCAATGATGCAAATAAAAAAATTAAAAATTGAAAATAAGGACCACTTTAATCTGTGTATTTTTTAGAAAAAGTGGTGGCTCCAAAGGCACCGCTTGAAATTCAGGAGAAAGAAAAATTAAAAATCGGGAATCATTTTTTCATATGAAGAAACACACTGCCTGATAGAGCAAATGAAAAAAATAAAAAATTGAAAATAAGGACCGCTTTAATCTGTGTATTTTTTTTAGAAAAAGTGGAGGCTCCAATGGCACCACTTGAAATTCAGAAGAAGGAAAAATTAAAAATGGGGAATCATTTTTTCAAATGAAGAAACACACTACCTGATAGAGCAAATAAAAAAATAAAAAATTGAAAATAAGGACCACTTTAATCTATGAGTTTGGCCATTAAAACCATTATTTTCGCTCTTTTAGCTTGTTTACTTAATTTTTTGGTCTAAAAACATAATACCTACTTATTTCCACAATTTTTTGAACACATAAATTAAAATTTTGCTTGAAATCGAATTCTTCAAAATTCGATTCAGACAATTTTTCCATACATCGTTAAAACATGATTTCATTAGAATGATTTTTTTTAAATGTTCTTAATTCTGTTCAAACACAATTCACTGGCTCGGTATTATCATTAATTTTATTTTTTGTCATTTCCCTTTTTGATTTTTTTTTTGTTCAAATTATGTTTAAAAAATCACACAAAATCGCTCAATTTTTTCCCCAATTCAAAAAAAATTATTTAAACATTTGAAAAATCCTTTTAACAATTTTTTTTTAAATTTCTACAAGTAAGTAGAAAATATTGATAAATTAATTGGGCTTGTCCTGAAATTTATCCACTCTAAATAATTATATTAGCTCTGATATTTTTAAAATAAGTAATGTTTGAAAGAAGTTCATTAAAAAAAATCTGTTACGAAATTCTATAAAAAAAAAAAAAACACTTTTCAAAAAAATGTTGAAAAAATAGATTATGACAAATCATCAAAAAACAAGTTTTAAAAAAGTTGTAGTTCTTTTTGAGACGAGTAGGTACTTAACTCAAAAAGTATTATAATAGAAGTTCTGATTAAAAAATTGTTTACTTTCAATTCTTAAAATATTATCATAAGATACCTACGTGCTTATAATATTATTTTTATTAGTTAATTATCTTTTTTTTTTTAGAATAGAACATTTGATCTATTCTGTCATAAATATCAATAAATCAGTGTAAAATAACTTTCGAGCCCTGCTACACTCACAAAAGAGTAACGGAACAGAAATAATAAGGGACTGCAATAAAAAAGTTTTGACAAATTAAATTCGAAAAAAATTCACAACAAACGATACCTCCAACAAAATAAAACCGTACGTCAAATTCAACAAATAAAAAACTACGAAAAAATGAATTCTGACAAAAACTACCTACTTCGACACACAGAACCGACGACAAAATAAACGTTAACAAACGAAAACTCTGAGAGAAAAAAAAACAACGCCGACAAAAAGTGATTCTAAAAAAAGTAATTCTGACAAACAAAACCATTTTTTCACGAAAATAACTCACACGACAGTGAAAAAGTCTCGACAGATGAAAACTCAGCAGTAAAAATAACCCTGACATGAAAAATTATTTCGTCTTAAAAAGAAGGTAATTATCTACATAGGAAAAAAGGAGGAAAAAAAATAAAAGATAAAATAAAAAGCCAACTGAATTTTTTTCACTCCGACATTTCTATACATCCTTACCAGGGGAATCGATAGTCGATAGTTTTTCATCGTCGAAAAATTGAAGTAAATACCAAATTTCACTTAGTTTAATTCAATCGAAGCGTGAAATAGGATACGAGTTTATTTGCCTTTTATTTAGTTTAATGATTCATGTCGCGCTTAATGGGATTTTCGTCTGGCGTAGCGAAGAAAAGCACGTGGTTACTGTAGTATCATTAATATACGAGAACGAGCCTTGTTCTCGAATCCTTTTTTTTTCTTCAACCAAGAAATATAACTAGAAGGGCGGAAAGCAGCAGAAAAGTTGAAACGTGCAGTTATAACGCCTAATTAGCGTCTGTACGAATGATAGTTTTCTCCTTTGTCGGTATTAATTTTCTTCTATTTTTTTCTCGAACAATATGACAAAAGGATTAATCGAGTACAGTTAATTTCGTTTTAAAGTTATTTTTTATTTTTTCAAAATGAAGAAAGATTCGCTTTTTGTGGCGAGCTGAGCCGACAAATTGCATTTGGAAAATAATAAATCAAACATAATTTATCCTGCTTGCCTAATTAAAAAAATTCCAAATAAAAATAATTTACCTGCATAGTCTTAAATACAAATTAAAAGCGATTTATTATTTTTTGGAATTTGTTTTTTATAGAAATTCATGTAATAAGTACCAGATGGTACTTATTACATGGTGAATTTCAAATTTTCCTTAAATTCAATTTCTTTGAAAAAATTGCTCAAATAATTTTTTTCTCGCATTATTCGGGTCGATTCTAAGAGGTTATGACGAAAAAAATTTGAATTTTTCAATTATTCCCATTTTTGAAAAAAATCATTTTACCAATGTACGGTGAATTTCAAATTTTCCTTAAATTCAATTCCTTTGAAAAAATTTCTCAAATATTTTTTTTCTCATTATTCGGGTCCATTCTAAGAGGTTATAACGAAATTTTTTTGAATTTTTCAATTATTCCCATTTTTGAAAAAAATCATTTTGGCCAAGTATGGTGATGAATTTCAAATTTAATTTCTTTGAAAAAATTGCACAAAACATTTTTTTCTCAATAATCGGGTCCATTCTGAGAGGTTTTGATGAAAAAGTTCATTTTTGCAATGCAATGACATGGTGAATTTCAAATTTAATTGCATGGAAAAAATTGCCCAAATTTTTTTTCTCATTATTCGGGTCCATTCTGAGAGGTTCTGATGAAAAAATTCTAAATTTTTCAATTATTCCTATTTTTGGATAAAAATTCATTTTTGCTATGTAATAATTAAGTACCTACCGGTTGGTACATGTATGAACACTACGATATGGAAACAAAAATTGAAATCGAATTAAAAACCCACCTTTCATAGTCGATAAAATCCACGACGAATTTTTGCCCCTCTTTTTCCTTTCTAAACTTATGTTTTTTCGCTAAAAAACAACCAAAAAAAAAAAAAAAAAAAAAAAAAAAAGAAACTCGGGCGACGCTTTCAATTCCACCCACATGGATTTTCTTCCAATTTACAAAACTTAGCGAGACATTTCCATCATTTGGACGATTCGTATACTCGGGTAAGTATTATAAGAAAACGCTATAAAAATCTTATCTGTCAGTCGGCTAGCATTTGACGGACAAAGACGCGCGGCACGTAATTCGTCGGGCAAAAGCAACAGCAATACGAGCCCGGGCCGGGGCCGGGGTTCGGGGTGAACCCTTATGGGGTATCGCATCTTGTGCGCGATTATCGACAAAACTTACACACTCATTTTGGCGGTGGCAATGGCGAACTGACAACGAAATACGAATTTTTTCTCCCTTCCCTGGCCCTGCCTGCTACGCAGAAAATCAAATGGAAAATTTAACGCGACATTGGCAAACGAGATAAGTTTGAAAATTATCGAACTCGAAAGGCCATTCTGGTGTCATGGAGAATCGCTCGTCATCTGTGGATCAGCGATGGCGTCGCCTCCTTCGACCCTCCGTGCTGTGCTATACTACGAGGAGTATGCTACCACCTATACACTCGTGTTAACTGATAACATTATAAACACATTACCAAGTTTTAAAACGCCTCTGCCGTCTCGTCTGACGACTCGACCATCGGTCGCGTTTTCCAGCATTTACGCCGCGCCGGGCGAAAGGCGAAAGGCGGCGAGAGGCGAGCATGCGATACGATGCGGACATACGTATACGTACGAGTGAGTATACGAAAAAAGAAAGAAAACTCGTCAAAATTTTCACAAAAAGCACCGGCAAATCGGTGTCGTAATTTCCCTCGAGGATATACATATCCGACAACGATACGATACCGTATACGGCGCGCACTGATGGTCGTTAATGCGTGAAAGGGTGTTATAATGCGTGTATCTCGACTAAAACACACCTATATATACCATATACGATCGTACACATTCAAAAAATCATAGGTACCTCGTTTTGTTTGAAAAATACTCGCAAAAAAAAAAAAAAAACACCGCTCGCTCAAACGCAACCCAAACAGTGAATTACTTTAATCTCGAAACGATTACCTCAAATTTTAGCTACTTTTCTTCTCGAAATCTCCGCACTCGTACAAGTATAATAATACATATACTCGACTAATAGATTCGTTCGCTAAACGAAACACTCACTGTATGGATATTGCACACCCCTATAAATATATGCAAATCGCTAATATAGAATCGACCCTTTAGTCTGGACACTGCATAGTTGTACGTTTAAAGCGACCATCGTAGTATACCGGAATCGGCAATAAACATTTTATATCTACTTGTTAGCTGGATTTTTTCCATCTCCCTTCATCTCTTGTCTTATTCCCCCTTTCTTTCACTCTTTTTTTCTTCGCTTTACATCGAAAGTACACTCGAATGTGCCAATTTACCAAAATTGCTAACCTCCGGTTAAACATTTGAACTGCGATGAGGTAATAAAAAATAGTATACCTACGCAGTTATACAGTGATTTGTAAAGAATCGAATTCCTTCAATCGAAAAAGAATGCAACCTATTTTACATATTGCAGTTCATTTTGAAAATCTGAATTTCATTTCAGACAATTTTTCAAAATTATACTGAACCATTGAGTATTGCTAAAACAAAAAATCAGGTCCAAAACTTTTTCATTTGAGGTTGGTTCAATTTTTTTGAATTGTTGGAAAGCAAAATTTCAAACATTTTTATTGAAATCAACTTTTTAGCCTTGTTCAAAATTTGTTCGAAAAATAATTTTTTCAAACACTTTTTCATACGAGCAATTTTTACAGTTACTTTGTAACTATTCGACATGGTCAAGGGGTTATACTTATTTCTTGACGTTTCATATCAAAATGAGATAAATATAAAATAAATATTAATTTTGATATATGTATATCTACAGCTCCTTCTTATTTTGAAAATTGTATTTTTTTTGTAATTTTGTCTCAATTCAAAATTGAATGAAAATTTTAGATTTCTATGGGACCTCGAAATAATTTTATTGAATTAGGATGCGATTTTCTTCATGTCATTTTTCAATTCGTGAGTTTGAAGATGCATTAGAACATTGGATTTCTTCACATTTTCATCTGCTCCATTTTTAAAAATTTTCTTTCAGTTATTATAAATATCCGATACTCTCTCAAGTGAATACACACTTCTAAATGGTGTTCCTCAAGGCACTGTACTAAGTCCCACCCTTTTCATCGTAGGAATTAATGACCTGATTGAAAAAATCCCTCGTCCCATCCTTAAATCACTTTTTGCAGACGATCTATGCATATTTATTTCCTGTTGTAATATTCAATTAGGAGAATCACTTTTACAAGAAGCAACTAATATATTATCCTCCTGGTCTATTAAAAATGGGCTTAAATTCTCACAAACTAAATCTAATACCATACACATCTGTAAACGCTACAAGTGTCCTCGCACATTGAACATTCACCTCAATGATTCTCAAATACCTATCTCGAACTCTACAAAATACCTAGGCATAACTTTCGACAACAATTTATCTTGGACTTCTCATATAGATGAAATACGAAATAAATGCTTTAAAAAACTCAACATAGTAAAGAAACTTTCCCACACCACTTATGGATCTGATCGAAACACATTATTAAAACTTTATCGCTCAATAATTCGTCCTGTTATAGATTACGGCTGTATCACTTATAATAAAGCACCTCCTACTCGTCTTGACAAACTAAACACTATCCAAAACACATCCATAAGAATCGCCACAGGTGCATTTAGAACTACTCCCACAGTCAGCCTTCTTAACGATGCAGCAGAATGCCCTTTAAATATACGTAGACATTTCATCTCAACTCTATCCTTCCTCAACATAAAAGCCAGCCCAAATTTTAAATCAAAACTTCATCATATTTTACCTATACAATCATTCCCAGAAAATCTCAGGACATTAATTCAATCTGTAGACTCAAATACCTTATCTATTCACCACAATCCAATAAACCTTATACCCCCATGGCAAACATATAACCCAACAATTGACCTATCCTTGACTAAATTTAGTAAAAAAGAAACAAACCAAATAATCTTCAAAAAAAATTTTCAAGAATTATTAAATAAATACCACAATTTTTCTCATCTTTATACAGATGGATCAAAAACTGAACATTCTGTAGGATGTGCAGTAATCCACAATGATACTACCATATCAGTAGCTTTACCCCACACTTTTTCTATATTATCAGCTGAACTGTATGCAATTAAAACCGCTATTATTTACATAAAAGACTTCTCATTACAAAACAGTATCATTTTTACCGACTCTCTTTCTGCTCTTTTATCTATAAATAACTTTAGATCAAAATACGCCCACCCCATATCACAAGAAATTATAAATCTTCTCCTTAATCAAAATAACACTATCATACTTTGCTGGATCCCCTCACACACTCAAATAGAAGGCAACGAAGCAGCCGATTCTTCAGCTAAACATGCTCACCGTACCCTTCCCATAGCAAACATTCCTATTCCTCTATCAGACCTCAAACTATTTGTAAAAAACATGATGAAACATGAATTTCAAAATTTCTGGTCAACTATTCCCATTTCTAACAAATTAAAATTTATAAAAAACACAGTTGACCCATGGTATACTTCCGAACAACCTTCCCGACGCTCAGAAACAATTCTCACTCGTCTAAGAACGGGTCATTCTCTCCTTACTCACCAACACCTTTTTCTAAAACAACCTCCTCCGATATGTACTAACTGCAACGTTCCTATTAACATTCCCCATATTCTTATCGATTGTCCTAAATATCACCAAGCCCGAAACACCTACCTCGACGGAAATCTACAAAACATCCTCTCAGATAATCAAAACAACATCGAAAAACTTCTCCAATTCATAAAAATCACCCATCTAAACAAACTTTTATAATTACCTTTACCTTAATTTTTAAGCATGTAACTAAATTAACTTCTAATATATACACTTAATACTTACATACTATCCTAATCTTAAGAATGTGCCTCTAAGCATAGTACTTGTATATGGCACAATAAATGAAAAAAAAAAAAAAAAAAAAAAAAAAGAGTATGAAAATTTTAGATCTTTGTAAATTCGACATAGGTACTTGATTTTATGGATTCGAGACATATTTTTCTTACATTTAGGCAATCGAAAAAGTCTAGAGAAAATTCACTACCTAATAAATAAATCAAATAATAAAAAATAATAATAATTTGAAACTTTTTTCTGGAAAATATAATTCAAAACACGTTAAGGAATATTCCCTTGATTTTTTTTTTTTTAGGAAATTTCCTTGAATACCATTTTAAAAAATTTATTTTAAAATATTTCAAATAAAAGTATGAAAATTTCTTGAAAGAAAAAACTCAATTATTTTTTTGGTGACAAAATTTTGGAGAAAAAATCTTTTATTTTTTTGCTTCAAATTTCTGAAAAAACGTAATTTTTTCATTGGATTAAAAAATCACTATTATTAATGAAAGAATGAAAAAAAAAAATCGGAGAAAAAAATTTCTCAACTTCCTTGAAGTAGGTATATAAGTAGGTACAAAATATTTTTTAACTTTTGAATGAAAAATCATGAAAATCGATTTTTTTAGAGAACATGAAATTTTCCCTCAAATTTCTAAAAAAAAAAGATTTCAAATTTTTGTGAAAAAATATTTCAAATTTTTGGGGGGAAATATTTCAAATTTTTGGAAAAGTACTCAGCTTACTTTTATAGAAAAAAAAAGATTTTTTCACCATGAAAAAATCTTTCAATTTAATTTTGAGAAAAAAATATTTTAAATTTTATTTCAATTTTTTTGGGGGAAAATAGGTATTTTAAATTTTTTGGGAAAAAATATTTCAAAGTTTTGGGGAAAAATATTTTAAATTTTTGAAAAAATAAATATTTCAAATTTTTGGGAAAATGCTTAGCTTACTTCTATAAAAAAAATGATTTTTTGTTGATTTTTGGAAAAAAAATATGTATTTCAAATTTTTTGAAAAATACTCAGCTTACTCTTCTATAGGAAAAAAAAAATGATTTTTTTTGTTCAACATTGAAAAAAATCTTTCAATTTTTTCGGAGAAAAAAACATTCAAAATTTTCTTAGAATAAATTTTTTTTTATTATTTTTGGATTATTATTTAAAAAAAAAAAAAAAAAAAAAAAAAAACATTTTATGTTACAATTTTTTGAATTTTTTGCTTAAAAACTCTCATTTTTTTATGAAAAAAATCGGTTGCTCTTTTTAATAAAATAGAACAGCTTAGAAAAAATTGGGAGGGCTGAACTACTTTTTTTAAAGTGTCTGGTCCATTTTCAAAAACATAATTTTAGTTAACTCTTCTCACACACAGTTACCACCCTCCTGCCAGTTCTGTTCATACCAACCTCTAACTAAGTATCAATCACTTATTTATTTCAACGTACACAATTAAAACAAAAACGACAACTTCTCCAAATAGATGAAAACTCTTTGATCATTCCAGATAACCCTAACGAAATACACAAATTCATTACTCTAATCAAAAACTGTAAACTTACCCACCTAATCTAACTCTCCTGTTGTTGGGTGTAATAATCTAGTAATTAAACACACCCTAAAAAAAAAAAAAAAAAAAAAAAAATACTTACAGTTTTTAAAATAAACAAAATAAGTAAAGGAATAAGATAAAACTCACAAATTTTTGATAAATGTGATGTAAAATGATTATGCACTTAGGCCTATCAAGTCGATAAAATTATTTCGAGTTTTCAAAATTTTTTCAATTATGCAAATATTTTTTCCTCACCGATGAAAAAATAAAAAATTCAAAATAAATCGAAAAAAATAAGTTGAAAAATACAACCAAAAAAGTTTGAAATTCATAATAGAAGCTTTTAAAAAAAAATGCTAAGGACCATTTAAAAAAAAATTAAAATATTGCTTCGATAAAAATCCTTGTCAAAATTTTCCTACCTAATAAAAAATGTAATTTCAAAAAAATCGAGGAAAAAAGATTCAAATAAAATATGTGTTGCATTGAGAATTTTTGAGATTGAAACTTGGTAAGAGGGTACTTTTCATTTCTGCCAGTAAGCTTCATCATGTAACAATCTAGTACTATTTTTCCTAAAAAAAAGGTCACTAAAATCGCTATAATAAAAAAAATTGAAAACTGAGCTAGTGAGTTATCATGTCTGAAAAATTCTACACATCGTTTAGATGTTCATTCGGACATTACGATATTTTTGAAATTCTGCTGTCCGAAAAATCCTTAGAATTTGCTCCGCGTTAGATATAGAATCGTTTCACCAAGTCCCTTTGCTTTTTTTCCTTACATTATACTCATCTGTCAATCCATCTCACCCAACGTCAAAATTCCGAAAAAATACGCGTGTAATGTAAAATATTGAAAAATCTGCTGGAAAAACTGTCGAGAAAAATGTTCAAAAAAATAATTCAACGTTAATTACCTTTTTCTTCTCAAACGTTGATTCATTTGAATGGAGCTGGATCTTCAAAACGACGCGACGAGACGTGAATACGTAAACTTTCTCATCGTAAGTTTTTTTCTGAAAAAAAAGAAGGAAAACTTGAAAATGAGAATACAAGGCATGTATTAAAAACAAGTTTTACAAGATTTCATGAAAAGGCGCGTATTTAGCGTTTTCTTTTCATTTTATACGTTCGCAAAGACGGTATAAAGTTTCCCATTTAAAGGTAATTAGCTTTTACATACAAACATCGATAATAGTACGAGTATTTACGATGCGTTGCAATCATCGATTGCACTCGTATACGTCTGACGTGAGCTAGACATTATAAATGAAAAATTCATCTCGAAAAGCCAAGGAGAGGAACCCCCACTTTCATAAGTACTAGTACTCAAACACACAATAACATCACACGGGGAGTAAAAAACATCAGTTACTGGTTGAATAAGGCGGCAATAACTCACGATAAATTACCGTCTAGTTATTTATGTAAAATCAAAGGGACCGACCGAAAGGGGAAAATATTGAAAAATACTTTTTACAATACTTTCGTTTCAAAGTTGGCACTTAGATATAGAACTATTTTGTCGGAGGAAAAGCCGTTTTATTTAATTTAAAACCGATCTAGAAAAGTTTTCAGTGGAAGCAGAAAAAAAAAATGAAAACACCCCTCGACGTAAATATTCGTAATATCGTGTGCGAACTTTAAAAAATAATGCACAAAAAGTTAACAGTTTACTGGCGCGCGCAAAATGTTATCCACTTTAAAACAATGCTGGTAATCGATACCTATACTACTAATAAAAAAGTCATGTAAAAATGGCATATTGTAATTTATTTTTGGTTCGGCAGGTTTTTTATCCTCTTTGTTACTTGCAGCTCAGTTCCTAGTTTTCCTTCTTTCTTTTTTTGCTTCTCCTCTTCTTGCCCAAGTACCCACCAGTACGACAATGGCGATAATTCATTATCGCTTAGTACTATATATTACTTACACCTAAATTGCGATCACTTCGAAGTAACAAAATCGTACGCAGGTCTCGTTTCCCCTTTGTCTTTTTTTTTTGTCTTCGGTTTTAGGGAAGAAAGTTGAAAGTACCGGGTTCAATTTTTTTTTTCCAAAAGTTGATACGTACAATTCAAGAATGAAGTTTGTAAATACCACCTACTATTCCGAGGTTCGACAACGATGATCGTGAAAGTACTTTATTTAACCGCCTCAGTCAACGGTGGTAATTCGGACGATTGTTCTAGAAAAAAATCCCTCCATTCGAGTACTTCACATAGGGCAATCATTAGTGTTCTATTCGAGGTACCTACCTCTTGAAATTCCCTATTATGTACCAGCCACTCAAAATAAATAGCATGATTTGCAGTTTAATCTACTTTTTAACGAAACATCATCTGAAAAAGAGCGAGGAGGTAAATGTCAGAAATGATATTTCGCCAGTGCCAGTTGAAATTACTTTTTGTCGAAAATTTTGTTTGTTAAAACTATCAGAGGTGTGCTCTTACGTATTATATGTACTCCGATAATTTCGGAGGCCCACGATTTTGAAGGCTCCAAAACTAAGGCACACAAAATTTTAGTAAAATTAAATTTTCGAGCAAGTTGAAATATCCAGTTTTCATAAAATGTACGAACTCGTAGCGTGATTTAGAATGGTAGGTAGAAAAATTGAATAATGCATCAGATTAAGTTATTTTTTCTCTGAAATTGAAAGAATTCTTCTTTGATAACAATTTATACGATTTTTACAAAGAAAAAGTATATAAAAAAATATTCCAAAAAATAAACAATGAAATTTATTCAAAAAAATTGAGATCCCCAAGAGAACCACTGGTACTTATTTACATACATGGAAAAAATAATTTTTTTCAAAAATGAGAATAATTGAAAAATTTAAAATTTTTTCGTCAGAACCTCTCAAAATAGACCCGAATAATGAGAATAAAAAATATTTCAGCAATTTTTTCAAAGAAATTTAATCTAAGGAAAATTTGAAATTCACCATGTAATAAGTACCATCTGGTACTTTTTACATGGCAAAAATGTTTTTTTTTTTCAAAAATGGGAATAATTGAAAAATTCAAAATTTTTTCGTCAGAACCTCTCAAAATAGACCCGAATAATGAGAATAAAAAATATTTGATCAATTTTTTCAAAAAAATTTAATCTAAGGAAAATTTGAAATTCACCATGTAATAAGTACCATCTAGTAGGCTGGTAGTTTTTACATGGAAATTTTTTTTTTTTTTCAAAAATGGGAATAATTGAAAAATTCAAAATTTTTCGCCAAAACCTCTCAGAATGGAACCGAATAATGAGGAAAAATTTATTTGAGCAATTTTTTCAAAGTAATTTAATTTAAGGATGAAATTCGCCATAACCCGTGTAGCAATTGTCGACATAAATGTCGATGTCGACAAAATTCAGACACATTTTTTTCTCGGTTAACGACGAATTAAAAATGATATTTGAGATTTAAAGTAATGTTCTATGTTAAACATAACTGTTCAATCAAAATTTTTGAATTTTTCTCAGTATTTTCCTATAATTTAGAAAACATTGTTTTTCTACATAGACAAGTCGATGTAAAAATCGATACTCGATAAACGCATCGACATTTATGTCGACAATTTCTGCCAATTAAATTTACAAATTTTATATCTAAAAAGAACTAAAAACAATTAATAAGAACATTTTAAGCTCAGGAATAAATAATTTTTGAAAGAATCACAAAATTTTCTTATTTTTCAAAGTTTTGAATAATACAACGACTTGTCGAGTTATTGTCGACATAATTGTCGATGGCCGAATAATGCATCGACTTCACTGTCGACAGTGTCGACCAGAGGAATTTTAAGTCGAGATAGTGTCGATGTGATTGTCGAGGGTCGAATAATGCATCGACTTAACTGTCGACAGTGTTGACCAGAGGAATTTTAAGTCGAGTTAATGTCGATCTAATTGTCGAGGGTCGAATAATGCATCGACTTGACTGTCGACGTCTTGAGGGTGATTGTGATACTCGCAGATAAAGTGTGTTGTGAATTAGTACATAAGGTCTAAGAATCATCTCTATGTTAGTTGGACACTCGCGTGTGTCCAGCTACAAAGGTGGCCTCAATGCCGCATATTTGACAAAAAATGTCAAAATGTTGGCTTGAACACTATTTTTGGTGTAATTTTAATATATACTTATATTGAATATTTGAACTTAGCATATTTTTCAAAATCTCACCATTGCAAATGTCGATGTGGGTGTCGATATAAATGTCGACACATCGAAAAGTGACCGATTTCGATGTGTCGACATTTATATCGAAATTAGCATCGACGTTGCTACACGGGAAATGGCAAAAATGAATTTTGGCAAAAATGAATTTTTTCAAAAATTGGAATAATTGAGAAATTCAAAATTTTTTCGTCATAACCTCTCAGAATGGACCCGAATAATGTGAAAAAATTTATTTGAGTAATTTTTTCAAAAAAATTGAATTCAAGGATAATTTGAAATTCACCATAATATAATGGCAAAAATGAATTTTTTCAAAAATGGGAATAATTGAAAAATTCAAAATTTTATCGTCAAAACCTCTCAGAATGGACCCGCTAAATGAGAAAAAAATTTATTTGAGCAACTTTTTCAAAGAAATTGAATTTGAGAAAAATTTGAAATTCATCATTTTTGAATTATGCAAAAAAAAAAAAAATCAAAAAAATAATAAAAATGTATTCTTTGAATTTTTGGTAATGTGTACCTAGGAGGTACACATTACCATAAATTCAAAGAAATAATTTTTAATAATTTTTAAATTTTTTTTATTTGAATGGATTAAAATAAAAATAAGTATTTCCTTTGCCCCCTTTAATTTTAGAGCAGGCAAACATATGTACCTAATGGTAAATTTTGTTTGTTTTTTCAAGTTCTATCAGGTGGTGTGCAAAGAAAATTTTTTAAATAATTTTTTTAATTTTTTGATTTCCTCAAAATTTCAAATTTCAAAAATTCATAAAATTTTTCTAATGGAAACTGGCACCTATAATGTTGGTTTTGTAATTTACCTACTCGAATAGTACAACAATTTAAACATGTTTTCATTTCAATCGGTTTCTGGCACTTCTGACATGGTCCATGTTGGTTATACATCCAAATCTGAAAAAGTGTCCCCACTGTGGAAACCCTGTAATACGAGTACGTTTTTGCAATCTGTGTGACTGAATTATTCCCAGTTTGAGCATTTGAGAAAATATGATAAATTAGGATTATTTGTCTTTTTTTTTTTTTTGGTTGGTATTTTTACTACATGGATTCCAACTTGAAATGCAGTCAAAACATAAGGTTTATGATTTAATATCAAAATTGTTAACGTTCTAGTATGGAAAACGATTGGTGCATTTTACCTGCGAGCGGGTGGAGGTCCTTTAAAAAAAGTACCAACGGTAAAAATCGAACTGCAGAACTTCACAATTGATCGAATGCGAGAAAACGCGAACAGAAAACTTTTTCGAAAAAGAGAGAAAAAAATACTAACTTCTTTTAAAGTGAAATTAAAAAGAAGAAAAAACTTCCATTCACGAATCACTGGAAAATTTCGAATTATCTGTTTCTATTTACATGTTCAAGGCGAAATAAATGTTTGTGACGGCTCGATATTTACACTCGATTGGTTTTTTTTATTCAATTTTCGATTCCGCGCGCTCCTTGTACAACTCTACGAGAGTAGGTATATGTATATCGTACCATACCGTAGTGCAGATATATTTAGTTTACAGTTAATGAATTTTGTAATAATAATATTACGAAAATGTCGTCAAAGTCAAAACTGTATACAATTTTAAAGATACTTTTCGTTATTTCGTAGCTATATATTTATACTTTACTATTACAAATACAAAGCTGGTTAATTGATTCAGCCAATTTATTTTTACTTAAGCGTGGTATCCTTTTCTTCGGTTGACACTTTTCACCTAATATATTTTTCTTCAGGTTTTTTTTTTTTTTTTTTTGTTTCTCGTTGTAATTTAGAAAAACGCTCGCCTGATACCCGCCTCGGCGCGCCGCCCTCTTTAAAAGAAAATTTCACGCCGCGTAGTGTTTTGGTCGCTTTAAATGCGCCCCTTTCCATTTGATAAATATCTGCTCAGTATAACTTAATTCGTTATCCATTTAAACGTTTAATTTATGTACTGTAAAAATGTCTCGGATAAACGAAAGCGTACAGTGTAACTCAACTTGCGCGGAAGTTAGTTGGTGTAATTTAAATATTTGCACGATGGAAGCCTTTCTCTATTTTTTTTCTCATTCTCGTTAATTCATTTTTTTTTTTTTTTGCTTTCTCAATATTGTAAGTAGGTGTACCGACTCTCAGACTAAAACGTATGAATTAATAAAGAGGAAACTTTTTTCTAACGTCGTGTTTTTCAATCGCGCACTATCAAAACACACCCACACAACAATCACCCATTCACTGATTTACGACGTAAGTATTTTGTGTGAAAAGAGGTCGTGCTCTACTCTTTTCTTGAAGATTTTCATACGCGAAAAAATAAATACTTTGATCACGAATAAACTATTCCTTCTTCTTTTACCCTTAAATTTTTTTTTTGAAAATTCATGACTTTTTCATGACCTTTTCATTAACAATATTTCAACGTTTTCAGGGGCACCCTTCCAGCATAAATGTAACTTGGAATGAATATGGGGGGGGGGCAAACGTTTTTCCAACATTTTCCCTATATTTTGTGGTAACTAGCTATTAAAAAAATTATTGAGGGAGGAGGCGAATGCCCCTTGAACCCCCAAGTAATGTATATGCCCTCCAAGACCCCCTTTTTTTGTAATAAAAAAAATCTATACAATTTTTTTTAAAAAGTTGAATGAATACTTGGAATTTTCAAGGGTGTAATTCGATTTCTTCCCTAAAAGGTGAATTCTTGAAATTGTTTTCATGTTGTAATGTGAGAATAATTTTTTTCCTGGAAATGAAACAAAATTTTTAACAACTTTTTTACTTATTTTTTTCTTTTTTTTGTCCTCAAGTTTGAAAAATATTTAATTTATTTACTTTACTATCAAAGAAAAAAAAATGATCCCCAAAAAATTGAGATTTTTTCATTTCAGAAGAATTTTTAAAATTATTGTTCAAAAAAAATCTCAAGTTTTTTTTTTTTTTTTTTTTTTTGAAAATGAAACGAATTTTTTCCTTTACAAAGAAAAAATTAAGAAATTTTTCCACAGAAATTAAAAAAAATATCTTCACAACATGAAAAAAATTATAACATTTTTTTAACAAAAAAAAAAAAGAAAAAAAATTTTTTGGGTATTTTTTATTCCAAAAAATCCTGAAATTTCTTCCTTCGAAAAAATTTCTACTCCAGAATATTTGAGATTTCTAATTTTTTTTTATTCCAAAACAATTATTTAAAAAAAATTTTAAATCAAAAAATTCGTTTTTAATTTTTTTATATTCCAAAAAATGAGAATTTTTCTACAAAAAACAGAGACTCTCCTCCCATTTTTTTTTTTTTTTTTTTTAAATAGAAAATTGAAAAAAATTGAAATTTTATACTCTAGAGTTCGGAAAATATTTTTACTTCAAAACAATTCAATTCCAAAACGATAAAATGTGACCCGGCATGACAAAAGGGACCTTTTTTTTTATTAACTTTTTTTTTTTTTTTTTTTTTTTTTTTTATTTTATTTTTTTTTAATAATACTCAGACCCAGCGGTAACTCACTTGGATGACCTCACCAAGGGGAGGTTCAAACCCTAGGAATTCTCCGCAGGGAATTTATCATCATAGTATTAACTAATTTTGACACACCGATACCAACGGTTTATACGGTGTGTTGAATTTTTGTGTTCCAGAAATAGACGTTTTAACAGAACCTAACAATTTCTTTAATAGCCAAAGTAGTAATTTTAAAGAGAAGGTGATTATTTACATGTTTATTATATTTATTGTTTAAAAGTAACTGCCAGCCAAAGAATATGCCAAAGAGTATCCGAAGTTAATATTTAGGATCTTTGCAAAAAATTTGAAATTATAAAATTATATCTAAGGCGTAGTAATTTTAAGGAAAACCATACTGTTCGTACTGGTGTTTCATTATCTCATTGCAGAATGCGAGGAAAGTTTTACTATAGAAAGTAAGCGTATCATTAAAGTCAATTTGGTTGATATATTTTTGTCTTATATGTTCAGTACTTATACATTCAAAGATAAGGTGTACAGAAGTTTCGGGTTGGGAACATTTGCAATTTGGAGTGGAAGATTTTTTCAGTTTGGAAAATTTGTATTCAAGAAAATTACCATGACTTGAGAAAATTTGGGCAGAATGATAATCAAGTTCGATTTCAGAGTTTAAAAACGCTTTAATTTGGGGGATAAATTTATAAGTGTTTCTGCCTTTTATTGAAGTGTCCCATGAAGGCTGCCAGATTATATCAAGGCACCACTCCCTGAGACACTCAGATGCGGCTCTTTTGTGTAGATTGGATTTTGTAGTAATTTGATCATTGATATTGAATTCGATGTTGAAATAATCCACATGTCTTCTGGAGAAGGTATATTCTACTTTAGGTAAATTTTTAATGTTGAACTGTCGGTCATAGGAGTTGATAACTTCAGGACTAAGTGGGATTTTATGTTTAGCCCAGTATAAGAGATTCCTTGATAAGATTTCTATGTGAAGAGGATAAACTTTTGCCAGAATTATGGCTGCATCGTGGGAGGTAGTTCTATATAGCCGGGCGATATTTAGAGAATACAGTCTTTGGATACGTGAAATGGAGGTTATTATAGCTCTAGGACGGAATAGGGCATGAGCAAACGCAGAGGAACAATATTTGTAGTTTGAGTCTATAACGGCTTTATACATAATTCTCCTTGCCCAATTAGTTTGACCCCAAGTATTTGCCGAAATTCTTTTCAATAATAGCAAGGATTTGAAACATTTTTTGTATAGGTAATCAAAATGTTGGTTCCATTTGAATTTATTATTAATTATTAATCCAAGATATTTGAAGGAAGTTTCATAGTTGATATTGATGTCTTTGATTTTGAGCAGTGGGATTTCTGGTTTTCTTTTGTGAGTAAAAAGAGTGTAGATGCATTTTTTGGGGCAAATTTCGAGTTCAAATTCGTGGAGGTATTTGTAAATGAAGTCAAGGACTTCTTCAGTTTTGTCTTTTAATATGGGAAGGCTGTTATTCCAGGTAATAATAATAATATCATCAGCATATGCTATAATAATTAAATTTTCAAAGATTTTGATGTCTAGAGTGCCATTAATATATAGTAACCATAGAATTGGACCAAGGACTGAGCCTTAGGGACAGCCGCGAGGCGATTGTTTTGTATATGGGATTCCATTTTCAAAGTAGGTAACAGTCCTTTCATAAAAATAAGATACAAGCAGATTGATTATATATTGGGGAAATCGAAATTTCAAAAGCAGGCTGATAAGTTTGGGGATCCAGACATTATCAAAGGCCCCTTTAATGTCGATAGAATTTACAAGAACATAATCGAATGTGTTATATTTATCAGTGATTGTCTCTATTAGTTTATTAAGGGCAATTTCTGTAGAAAGACCTTTGCGAAAAGCAAACTGATTAGAGTTCAGGATATTGTTGTCGTCTAGGTGTTTTGTAATTCTAGAGGCCAAGATACGTTCAAGGATTTTGCTGAAAGTGGAAAGTAAAGAGATTGGTCGATAGGCACCAGTTGTTTTGGGATTTTTTTGGGGTTTCGTTTTTCACTTTTTGTGTGTTCTGAGCTCGACTAACCGAGGTCTATTATCTGAGCCAATCAAAATTTCGAAAAAATCAATATTTCCAATCGGCACGACAAAAGATACCTAGTAGGCAATGTAGCTGTTTTTCAAGAATTTGAATAAAAATGTGTAAAAATATATCCCTAATTTGTTTCAAAATAGCTCATCCCGGGGCTGAAGCTTGAAATACGTGATTCAAAGCTAAAAAATTCCATTTCTGAGAGTTTTTGATCAATTTTCATCACTGATCACAATAATTTTACTTGAAATCAATGAAATCTAATAATTTTTGTTTTTTCAATGTTTTTTTAGTTTTATGTCCACTTATCACGCAAAATGCTCATAATTTAGCCAAAAACCGATCTGATATTTGTTATCAGTAAACTTCAAAAATTTGCTTATCACACAATTTTTCCTCTTTTTGGCAACACTGAGTTTGGTCAAAATTTCCCTTACTCATTATAAAAAAAAATTTCGATCAAATTGTTTTTTTTTAATATTGGAAAATATTTCACTCATATCCAGTAACTATTCCTCAAAATCTGAAAAAAATCGATCGATTTGTTCCAAAGATATTCATTCTCAAAGTTTATTTTTGCTCTCTTGAAAAATTTGTAAAATACCTACTAGGTCCCTTTTGTCATGCTGGGTCACAAATTCAGATTTTTGATTTTTTTTTAATAAGATTTTTTTGTGAAAGTTTGAAAAATATTTTTACTTCAATAAAAAAATTTTAACGCTTTGTACAGAGCAACTACCTAAGGCTAGTGGCGTGAAAATGTTTTTTATTCCAAAACAATTTTTAAAATTTTTGTACCAAAAAATTAGCTTTTTTTTCATTCCAAGAATGTTTTTTTTTTTTTTTTTTTGAGAAGATGCAACAGTTTGAAAATATTTCACTTTTAAGCGAATTTGTAATTTTGCCCGCGTAATATTATCAAAAATTCATGACAGTAATTTTTTGAAAAATTCATGACTTTTTCATGATTTTCATAATTTTCATGACCTGTAGACACCCTGAAAATTCTTCGATAAATAAATTCGGTGTTTTACTCGACGTAGATTCATTTTTAAACCAGCGCAACGAGGCGAGACTTGAGAATTTTCTTCTCTATTCTCGGTTTCGAAAACAAAGCTAAAATATTCTATATTTGTACAATTGACGTATAATCAAAATAAAATATAAGGGAAACATTAAAAGAAAATATAATATACGTACTAAACTACGATTCGAAACTTATCTCTAAACGTACGTATGGTACATCAAATCGTCTGAATATCTACGCGAATAACTACACCTTTTTTTTGTTGCAAATTTTCCAACTTCGTTTTTAAACTCAATTCCAACGCCAATTATTTTCTCTTCATTTCATTCTAGATATACTTATATGAGACTTTTAACAATGCTATTCAAAAAATGTTTTTCTCTTTCGTATATTTGATTTCTTTTCTGAATTATTTACGTAGATACACGCGTTAGTGTAGGTAGTGATTTGTCAAGTCAACTAGGCAGGCTGCTGCGAAACTTTTATAACGACGACTATTTTTCTTTTCAACTAATTTCTCCTTTCCAAATCCAAAACCAACTCTGTCAACTTCGTTTCTACCTACGTACTATATAAATATGTACCCTAGTTTCTCGAATAAAATATCTCTAAAAATAAAATAAAAAACACCCGCCTTCGAGTATATACGACGCGACCAATCTGCAACTAGATACCTACCAAATAATATATAATAGGCAACTTATCTTATAGGGCCAGGGTGTAGTTTCAATCATGACTCTAAAGTAATTAAAGGAGCTACGTTGCGTAGAACACGACTCCTTCGAAATCATACCTTTGCGGTAGGGCATTGAACTTTAAAAAAAAAACACGCGGTAAACCATATTTTCTAGGTTTGCCAAAATTTTGAAACTTCGTTTACCTACTCGACTGTCGAACGCATCGCAACCATGCTTTCCTAAACATTATTCCATTTTACTGGTAAGTATACAATATACTCTTATACTTACATATTGTACATATGAGTGCAAATAAGAGAAAAATATAATTGAACGTTTCTATCGAGCCAAAAAGACCCTCTTTAGATACGTATAGTATGGCAAATTCTCAACTTCCTTCGAATATTTACGCACTTCTTCTATTCATACACCAATATTATACGTATGCTGACACCTCCTTGTATGTATGTAGTGTACCTCTTGTCAGATTCTCGACGCGAAAAGCTGTGCGAGTAGACGAAACGAGAAAAGAAAGGGAGAGATGGAAATGACGCGACGTATTTGCTGGAAATGAATCAAATATTACAACGTTTTACCGAAGAATGGCAATTTTTAATATAACAAAAGAATAAAAGTTATACATTGTCGGATTAAAGTGAATATTGATGACACGTATCTTTGTCGTCCTTCAGCTTTCGGCGTTTTTTACATACATAGCTACGCGATAAAAATTCACACTCAAGTAAGTTGACATGTATACGATTTGGTGGCACATTCATGTAGTTTTTCTACAGTCGTTTATGAAAAAAGGGAATTAAGGAGAAGGAAGAAATCTAGTATTTATTACAAAAAATAGAAGAATATTAGCGTTTTTTGTTGATTTCGAAACAATAAACGAGTCATTAAATAGTATTTATAGCCTTATAGGTATCTAACTTATTTAAGCCCGAGTATCTATTCTATCATATACCTAAGTAAGTAAATAATAGGTATGAAAATTTTTTTAAAAATTATTACAGAAATTGAAATTGATATAATTATTTTCAGTAATTTTCAAAAAATGAGAAATTGCATTTAATCAATGAAAAAAGTCACCCTGAGATACAATGCAAAATTCTCCTCTGGCTGAAATTGAAAAAAAATATATTTTCAAAAAATTTCAAAAAATGGAAGTTTTCGCAAAATTGCATTGGCTAAATTAGGGGGAAAAAATTTTTCATCTTTTTTCAAAAAATGAGAAATTTTATTTGATTAAAAATCCGAAAAAATCCAATGAAAAATCCTTTTCCGGGTAAAATTTAAAAAATACCTATATATTTTCTGTAAATTTCACAAAATGAGAGTTTTTACAAAATTGCATTTATTCCACGGAAAAATCTACCATTTGATCCAATGCAAACTCCTTCTCTGTTAGAATTTAAAAAAAAAAATATATTTTCAGTGATTTTCAAAAATTGAGAGTTTATTGCAAAATTGCCTTCAGTTATAATTAATAAAAAAAACTTCAAAAAAACCCAATGCAAAATCCTACCCTCGTGAAACTTAAAAAAATGTCATTTTCCCTAAATTTCAAAAAATGAGAGTTCTTCTAAAGTTGCATTTAGCTAATCAATGAAAAAAGCTCCGAAAAAATTCAATGCAAAATCCTACTATAGTGAAATTTTAAAAAAAATTAGTAAATTTTAGAAAATGAGAGATTTTACAAAATTGCTTTCATCAATGAAAAAATATACCATTTGATACAATGCAAAATCCTCCCCTAACTGAATTTGTAAACATTTTTTTTTCGCTAATTTTCAAAAAATGAGAAATTGCATTTAATCGATGAAAAAGGCTACCCTATAAGATCCAATGCAAAATCCTCCTCTGGCTGAAATTGAGAGAATTTTTATTTTCAGAACATTTCAAAAAATGGAAGTTTTTGCAAAATAATTGCATATAATCATGATAAAAGCTACTCTAAGGTCCAATACAAAATCCTCCTCTGATGGCTGAATTTGTAAAAAATTTTATTATCAGAAACTTTCAAAAAATGAGAAATTACATTTATTCCATGAAAAAATCTACACCAAAATCCAATGCAAAATCCTCCTCATGCCTAAAGTTGAGAAAATTTTTATTTTCAGTAATTTTCAAAAAATGAGAAATTGCATTAAACCAATGGAAAAAGCTACCCTAAGATACAATGCAAAATCTTCCTCTGGCTGGATTTGTAAAAATTTTTACTATCAGTAATTTTCAAAAAATGAGGAATTTCATTTAATCAATGAAAAATGCTACCCTAAGATACAATGCAAAATCCTCCTCCTTTTCCACTAAAAAAATTCTGATTTCAACGAAATTCTGAAATTTATCTAAAAATAATTAGTCGAGAAACCCTACAGACTACAGTTGTAGGTTTGAAAAAAAAAAATTGTCAATTTTGCTGGAAATGAAAAAAAGTTGCCAAATCTATTGGAATTGGACAAAAATTGAGTAAATAAAATTTTCCCACTCAAAGAATTTTCTGATTTTTTTGAAAAAAATTTGAAAAATTGACTCAAGTTGGACCAAAATTGATTGAAAAATTTTTCCACTCAAATAGTTCTGATTTCAACAAATTTCTGCAATTTATCTAGAAATAATTACTCGAGAAACCCTACAGTTGTAGGGTTAAAAAAAACAAAAAATTTAAAAAACTGCCAGAATCGAAATTTTTTTGAAAAATTGACTCGAATTGGACCAAAATTGATTGAAAAATTTTTTCCACTCAAATATAGTTCTGATTTCAAGATATTTCTGAAATTTATATAGAAATAATTACTCTTGATACCCTACCGTTGTAGGGTTGAAAAAGACAAAAAAAATTGTAAATTTTGATGGAAATGAAAAAAAGTTGCCAAATCTGTTGGAATTGGACAAAAATTAATTAAACAAAATTTTTCCACTGAAAAATTCTGATTTCAACAAATTTCTGAAACTTTTCTAGAAATAATTACTCGAGAAACCCTATAGTGTTGCAGGGTTGAAAAAGACAAAAAAATTGACAAAACGAATTTTAATTTTCAGTAATTTTTAAAAAATGGGAGTTTTGCTGAAGAAAATTTTCATTTTCAAAAAATTTCAAAAAATGGAAGTTTCTGCAAAATTGCATAATTATATCTACTCAATCAATGAAAAAAGCTCCGAAAAAAATCCAATGAAAAATCTTATCCCGGTAAAATTAAAAAATAGGTATAATAAATAAAATTCTTTGTAAATTTCACAAAATGAGAGTTTTTACAATATTGCATTTACTCCTTGAAAAAAAATATTTTCTGTTGGAATTGATAAAAAAAAATTCAGTGATTTTCAAAAATTGAGAGTTTTTGCAAAATTGCCTTTAGTTCTGTTAATCAATGAAAAAGCTTCAAAAAATCCAATGCAAAATCCTACCCTCGTGAAATTAAAAAAATTTCATTTTCAGTAAATTTCAAAAAATAAGAGTTCTTCCAAAGTTGCATTTAGCTAATCAATGAAAAAAGCTCCGAAAAATTCAATGCAAAATCCTACCATGGCGAAATTAAAAAAAAAATGGTAAGCAAATTTTATAAAATGAGAGTTTTTACTAAATTGCTTTCATGAATGAAAAAATCTGCCATTTGATGCAATGCAAAATCCTCCTTTGGCAGAATTTGTGAAAATTTTCATTTCCAGTAAATTTAAAAAAATGAAAAACTGCGTTCAATCAATGAAAAAGGCTACCATTTAATCCAATGCAAAATCCTTTCCTTAGTAAATTTGTAAAAATTTTCATTTTCAATAATTTTCAAATCCTCATCTTTCGCTTTACGACCGTCCTAAATGTGATGTTCAAGCTGGAAAGCGTTTACTTATTCAATTGAATGAGGTGAAGAGGCAAAGCTGAGAGATGGAATAACATTGAGGACAAAAGGAAAAGATTTTTGTCAGTGATCGAGTCTGTGTATTGCTTTTTTGAAAAATTATTAAAAACATAGTTAGGCCTACCTATTACGAAGAAAACTTCCGATTAAAAATTACACTCCAATAATACAACGAGTAGGTAGAGGTACCTGCCTGCCTACCTATTCTAGTACAAACAGATTCGAATCTACGACGCGTTTAAAGTAAATAAATGCATGAATTTTTCAAAAGGCTACGCAAATGCAAAAGGCAAAACTCGTCGAAGTAAAATTTTGCGAATCAAATTGGAAAATACGATTTGTGAATGAAAATCAAAAAGATGAAGGCAAACGTAAATGTGTATATATGCGAATAGGCAAAAAAAAAAAAGATCGTAGCATCGCACGAGGTTTATTTTATTGCTATTTCGTATCCAATATAGCCATAGGCGTTTGAATCTTTTTACAGCCTTTTTCGAATACAAATACTACATATATTTACAAGACATTCGAATAAGAACGCATAAACAAAAGTATTTCGTTTCGCATTTATATGTATTTTTCTTTTTACACCCTTAACTGCCTGCGGCTATCGTCGAACTAAATCAACTTTACAACATGTTTGATAATTTATATTACGCCATTTTCAGAGTGTTTACGAGACTTGGGCGCGCTTTTTAACACTCCATTCGCAAAGTACGAGTACAACGAATAAACCCCTTTCAAAAAACCAAAATTAAAAAAAAGAGAGTGAGAATTCGAGAAACGAAATCCGCCGCAACGAATATTATAAAAATCGGTTCTAATTTAGTTTTACAGGAAGGGAGGAGGAGGCGACGTAAATAATCATAAAACGTATAGCCAAGTTCGACTTTCTAATATAAATCAAGACGCAGTTTTCCGTGTTACAATTAAACTGTTGTGGCTGCGGACGCGGACGCGGCTGCAGCGAAACCAGCAGCGCAACGGCATCTAAACTGAAATTTATGTTTAAAATTGCGGTCGCCGTATTAAAGTCATTTTACTAAAAATCCCTTCCCCAATCTTAATCATGTTCGTGTGTTAATACCGTTTTCATTTTGAACCGTGTAATGTACTCCGGTATACCATAGCTGACCCGGCTCCCTCCCCTCCTCTTATCCGGCAACATCTACTAATTCAAAATGAGAACGATTAACGCCCAAATTTTCGCGACCAGCTTGCACGAGACAAATTTTTGATAAATTAAACTCCATCTGCGAATATTACGACGGGCTTAGAACTCGATTCGCGCGCCAGCTTTTGCAGCCCTCTTAAATGAACCGGATGACCTTTTACTCTCGTTGAAAAATTCCCAATTTCGGCCACCACTCGTACAATATAATTTTCCAGATTTAGTCCAGTAAAATATCAAAAATTAGCAAAAAAAAAAATAAATAAAATGGTTAAAATTTTGACTTTTTCATGACCTTTTCTATGAACAGCATTTCTACATTTCCAAGAGCCTTCTTACAGGATAAGTGTAACTTGGAATAAATATGGGGAGAGGCAAAAAAATTCCCTTATTTTTTCCCTATATTTTGTGGTACCTAAATAGTTATTTAAAAAATTATTGAGGGAAGGGGCGAAACCCCTTGAACCCTCAAGTTATGCCAATGTCCTCTGAAACCCCCTTTTTTTGTGACCAAAAAAATATAAAATTTCAAAAAAAAAGTTTAATGAATACTTAGAATTTTTGAGGGTGTAATTCAATTTCTTCCCTAAAAGATGGACGCTTGAAATTGTTTTCATGATGAAATGTGAGAATGATTTTTTTCCTGGAAATGAAACAAAAACTTTCACGCGAAAAATTCTCCTTAAAAAATTTTTTAACAACTTTTTCTATGTTTTGTTTTGTGCAAAAGTTAAAAAAATTATTTATTTATTTATTTTACTACCAAAGAAAAAAAATTGATCCCCAAAAAATTGAGATTTTTTTTATTTCAGAAGAATTTTTAAAATTATTGTTCGAAAATGAAAAGAATTTTTTTCGTTACAAAAAAGAAATTAAGAAACAATTCCGGAAATTTTTAAAAATATCTTCACATAAGAAAATTTATTTTTTCTCAAAAAAAAATGAATATTTTTTATTTCAAAAAATCCTGAAATTTCTTCCTCCAAAAAAATTTCTACTCCAGAAAAATTGAGATTTCTCTATTTCAAAAAAAAAAAAAATCAGCAATTTTTTTATTCCCAAACAGTTTTTAGAAACTTTTGAACCAAAAAAATTTGTGGTTGAGTAATTTTTTTTATTTTTCATAAAATTTGAAAAAAATTGAGATTTTTTTACTCTAAAGTTAAAAAAGTAAGTATTTTCATTTCATAACAATTCAATTCCAAAACGATAAAATTCAGATTTTTGATTTTAAAAGAATGAGAATTTTTTCGTCAAAGTTTCAAAAATATTTTTACTTCAAAAAAATTGAGATGCAACTACCAAAGGCTAGTGGCGTGAATATATTTTTTATTCCAAAACAATTTTTAAAATTTTTTATACCAAAAAAATTCATTTTTCATTCATTCCACAAAATTCTTCTTTTTTCATTCAAAGAAATGAGGATTTTCCAAAAAAAAATAATTCCCTCCCGCTTGAATTTTTTTTCGAGAAAATTAATTTTCTTCTTCAGAGAAATCACAATATTTTGAAAAATTTCACTTAAAAGCGATTTAGTAATTTTTCCCGGGTAATATTATGAAAAATTCATGACTTTTTCATGACTTTCATGACCCATTTTCAAATTTCATGACACATGACTTTCATGATTTTCATGACCGTTACACGCCCTGCAATTACAAGGGATGTTTACGCCATGCCACCCTTCAATGCAAGCCCCCCCTAGGGGATGTGGCAAATCACGCAATTTTTAAAAGGAACATTGTTTTTCATAAATAACTCGAAAATTTTCACAAAAAAACAAATTGGTATAGAACCAAAAATGTTTATCATAAGCTTTCTTATAGAATGATGTAACTCTAATTTGGCACCTCCCCGTCCTCCGCCCATTGGAACCCTCAAAAATGAAATAGGTAATACAAAAAAAAGTTTCAAACAAAAGTTGTTCACTTTTCAATTCTAAACAATAATAGTTATTACCACTGTTTCATTTTAATTATTACTTCCTCAGAAAACTTCACCTAAAGCTACGGTATTTACTCCCAAAAATTGACAATTTTTGAGTTTATTGCAAAATTTGTTAGTTTTTATTGAATAACTCGAAAAATATATGCAATTTGAGAAATATAGTCTGAAAGAATGTTGTTCCCCATACGATTCTCTAGAGAACGATGTCATAGTTTGCCCCTCTACCGCAATCCAAAGTTCACAAAAGGGGGATGAACCATAAAAAAAACGTAGGAAAAACGTATTTTTTTTGTAAATAATTCGAAAAATTTTGGAAATTGGAAAAAATAGTAAGGAACAAAAAGTGTTCGTCATAAAATTTCCTACATAGTGAGGTTATGCACTACGAAGAGGGTTTTTGCCGTTGTGGGTATTGCCCGTTTTGCTTCCCCTGTGCAAGTGATCCTTCCGTGTCTTTGTTTCTAAATAACTTGAGAACGAACGAACGAACGAACGAACGAACGAAATTTATTTTTCAACAATTTTTTAACAATCAAAATAGAAGAATATACCCCCGTCTATGCGCCATGGCGCGAGCGACGAGAAAGAAGTAAATTGGAACGTTTATCATGATAACTTGTTTGAAAGAGGATGAAATTAGCTTTCAAATGATGTAATAATTGAGTTCTTTTTCGAAATTTTTTTTGATTTGTTGAAATATTGAGATAAAAATGAGATGATTCAAGTACAAAATTGAACGAAATTGAAAATGGTTAGGTACATCATTAATATGTATACAAGGAATTCTATCGAAAAATCAAAAAAAAAAAAAAAAAAAAACTTCAAACGCCTTGGTTTGTTCTTGGCATTTTTTGTCGCGCATCTTTCACCTACTAAGATTACAGCTCACTGAGAGCTTTTTTTTCTGTGCATGTTTCGCTGTTTAGCTGAAAAACTTGATCCGGCCGCATAGAGCGAGTTTTATTCGCTGGCTTAGTACGAAACTTTACATAATACTTCTAAGTAAATATTTTTCGTCGTTCTTAAAAAGGGTTTATTGGATGCAGCTCGTAAGCAAACCGATGCTGCCGTTCACACTGACACTCCGCAGTCCATCGTACGTCCTCAGCGCCCCGCCACCGCCATTAATCTCAGTTAGTATACGTTGTTTCGAATTCATTGTTTTCATATCCTCTTAATTTAGTCTCGCAACGATCAATCCGTAATCCTCGTTAAGCTCTATTACATTTTTTAGCCTTATCGCCGATATCTCCTTTTCTCTCACTCTGCATTTTGTTGTACTCTCCTACACTTTGTCCTCTTTCTGTTTGTCGTCAACGTTCGTTGTCGTCCTCGTCGTCCTCGTCGTACCCCAGAAAAAGCTTACCCACCCCTACACCGCAGCTTTTCCCTCGTCTTAAAATATGTTGCAAAAGTAGACCTAATTTTACACGCCGAAACACGCTTTTTCATCCCGCGAACGTGATCGTGCTTCAACAATTCGTTAAATTTTAATCAAGCCGTTTGATGGGGTCAGATTAAGTATCGCGTTCGTATTGTGTCGCAAAACGAATCGTCGATGTGGTTGTTACTTGTTACCAAGGCTGACGTTTTTTCTATTGTCCAAATTCTTCGTAAATACCCAAGTATAGTATACAGAATTACAAATAATCCGTGTGTTATTCTCGGTCCTTTTAAAGAACTACAAAATCGCCATATTAGAATTTTCTCACGCTTAAATTCGATACTGCCTTCATTTTTTGACTCTGATGTTTCTACCTCTTCCATTATTTTTATTCAGCAGGGTGCTCTCACTTTGGGGAGTCTCAGGGCACTTTCAAAGTTGAGATACCGATGCCTGAGCTATTTCATTAAACCTTGATTTTAAGAAAATAATGCCAATCCCTGGGGTTGCATTTTTTTCATTATTTAAAAATGAAAAAATTGAAGGGAAAAAACCTTACATTATTAAAAACTGCCAAATTTTAAAAATTATCAAAATACAGGTAGGTATTCGTGAAATTCGACCAGATCTGGTATAGCTTTTTCATAATTCTAGCAGATTTTAAAATATTCAAGAATTGTTCACTTTTCTTTAATGATTCTTTTAAATAGGTACGTACCTACTAATTCAAATTTTATCTATTTTTGAATTTTTTAAATATATAAAAAAAAACTCGATTTAGGTAGTAAAAAAATATTAAATTCAAAAATAATCAAGTTTGAAAAAATGGTCCCATTTAGAAAATTTATTAGGCAAATATTTTATGAAGTTAACATTTTCCCAAAATTTTAGGAATTGTAAAATTTTCAAAAATTCTAAAATTTAGCAGAATTTGCAATGATAAATAATCAATTTTATTGGAAAAATTGTCAAAAACTTTTTTCTCTCATCATTCGGGTTCACTCTGAGAGGTTATGATGAAAAAATTCTGAATATTTCAACTATTCGCATTTTTAGAAAAAAATCATTTTGACGAAAATTTTTTGAATTTTTCAATTATTCCAATTTTTGAAGAAAAAAAAATCCTTTTTGCCAAAGTATACTGGTGAATTTCAAATTTTCCCTAAATTCAATATCTTTGAAAAAATTGCTCAATTAAAATTTTTTCTCATTATTCGGGACCATTCTGAGAAGTTCTGACGAAAAATTTTGAATTTTTCAATTATTCCAATTTTTGAAAAAAAATTATTTTGCAATGGGCAATTTCACAGTTTCCCAATAATCAATTTTATTGGAAAACTGTCAAAAAAAAATTTCTCATCATTCGGTTTCACTCTGAGAGGTTATGATGAAAAAATTCTGAATTTTTCAATTATTCGCATTTTTGGAAAAAAATCATTTTTGCCATGTAAAAAGAACGCGAGCTTTTTACATGGGAAACACATTATATAATTTATTTGAAAAAATTGCTCAAAATTTTTTTTCTTCTTATTATTCGGGTCCATTCTGCGTGGTTCTGACGAAAAAATTCTGAATTTTTCAATTATTCGCATATTTGCCAAGTAAAAATTTCGCGTGGCTTTTTACATGCAAAATTTAACATATTTAATTTGTTTGGAAAAATTGCTCCAAAAATTTTTTTCTCATTATTCGGGTTCATTCTGAGAAGTTCTGACGAAAAAATTTTGAATTTTTCAATTAGGTATTTCAATTTTTGAAAAAAAAATCATTTTGCAATGGGCAATTTTACATTTTCCCAATATGGGTAAGAATGAATCAAAAAAACTCTAATGCAGTTAATGCGCTAGAAAAGCTGATTTTCTATTATTTTTATTTTTATTTTTATTTTTTATTTTCAATTTCATTTTTATTTTTCAAAATTTATGTAAATTCATGTGTAAATTAAATTATTTTTATGTACTTAATGATAACAACATCAAATTGAAAATTTTAAAGTGATTAAAAAAATTATACAATTTACAGCCAGCTATTTTTGATAAATAAAAACTTTTAACAAGTTTTAAACCAATATGAAACGACATTATCATGAAAAGTAGGCAGTTAGATAGGCATTGCAAAAGTTTTGAATTTTTACAACTTTGCTAGCCATTTATTTTTTAAAAATGGGAAATGATGATCAGCTGTTTGTTTTGAAATTTTCCATGGCGAACGGTTCATTAAAATGAAAAATGCTTAGAACCTTTTTTGTGCGTCTTTTTAAGTACTATTAAAAAGGTTATTTACTAATTTCGCGTAATTGCTTAATTCGAGGCGCTAGAAGCATTTGAAAATTTCAATCGCTAATAACTCGAGAACCGGTTCACCGATTTTTCTCAAAAACAATAGGGTTCTATTCTCAGTAGTAACAAACCTCTCATGAAAATTTCAGCTCAATCGGTCAACTAAAATCAATTCCATATTTTTGTCTTCAAAATTCAATGTGATATTGGCAACTAAACAGATACAAAATTTCAATGTTTTTACACGTTTTTCAAAAAAAAAAAAAAAAAATCAGTTATTATCATCAGGTCAAATTTAATAGCTGACTTTTCTCTTTGAGAAAATCAGCTAAAACTAGTAGTTTATCCCAAATTTAAAAAAAAAAAAAAAAAAAAAAAAACATTCTATCAAAAACGTCGAATTTTTAAATACCTACATGAAATAATTTTCAAATGAAATTTTTAAATTTAGATATTGAAACTTGAAAAATTATTATTGGAAGAAATTGGTTTTGAATGACATTTATGAAAGCATTAAGTAAATAAAATTTTAAAAAATTGTCTTCTGCAAGACTGCAACTTTTCTACCCTGTCTTATAAAACTCCAAAAAAAAAAAAAAAAAAAAAAACACGAGACAGCACGAGACAGAGACAAAAAAAAATTAAAACCATAAAACGTAAGTACTTCTCGTTAAAAAAAGTATTATTATGTGACCCTGCCTCATATTATCAGGAAAGGGAATCCACATACCTAAATTTTCAGTTTTTGGGCTTTGATGGCTTCTAACCCTCCTTTCACAACTAAAATCAATTCCATATTTTTGTCTTCAAAATTCAATGTGATATTGGCAATTAAACAGATACAAAATTTCAATGTTTTTACACGTTTTTCAAAAAAAAAAAAAAATCAGTTACTTACTTTTTATCTACAATAGTTTACTAAAGACTTGAGCTAGGGTACTTTAAATATGATTTTTTAATTCAGCACGTCAAAAATACTAATATTATGATAAAATATCTACTATTGATTTTTAAATTTTTTTAATGATAGATAATTCCATTTTGTCATTTATTTGCGTATCGTTTTGGCAGCACTGCTATGGTTATGAAAAATCTCAGTTTACACATTTTTTGATCCCACTTGATGACGGCATTGTTTAATTGGAGTGATTCACGTTGATACTTAAAATTTAATTGTTTGTGGAAAACATGATTTTAGGCGTTAACCCTGTTTCTTGAGGCACGATCACATATATTTTGGATGTTCAAACACTTGTTCGAAACAAACAAATGAGAAATACCCGAATGGAACTGCTAATTTCGAAAAATTCGGTGATTCAGAAAATTATTTTTGAAATAGCGTGGAAAATACAACATCAAATAAATCAAACTTTGAAATCCCCCTTCCCTCTTGAACATATCACACTGCAAGTCGGCTACAGTAAAACGACCACTTTCTCTGTGACCATGACCTTCTTAATTTGAGAATTATGCATTACCACCACGCAATCTCGCTTCACCAACTGAAAGAAAAGTTCGTCAAAAATTTTCTATACGCCTTACATCGCATACATAAGAAGAAGATAAATTGAGAAAACTGAAAAGTAATGAAAATTTCACAAAACTAACGTCGTAAAACCTCGTTGAAAAATATAAAATAACGCTTCAAACGATAAGGTTTTTACCGCCCCCCCCCCCCCCAAACAGTTCAAAGTATTTCACGTTTTACTCAATTTTCATGAAATTTTGTAAAAATGATTCGAGTTTTTTTTTTTGGAGAAAATTGTCTTTTATTATTTTCCAAAGTTTTTAATGATGCATGTTTCCCCCTTTCATTTTGTAGTTCCAAGTGTTTGTATTTTTTTTTTTTTTTCAAAAAAGACTTTGTTGATACCAACTTTCAAACGTTCAAATCAAATTACCTACTTCATGCAGATATCGTATAGGTACTTTCAATTTTCAAAGAAAGCAGGGACGATTCGAACAACTAACGTATAAAAATTTTATTATTTATAGAATTTTGGCGAAATGAAAACCTTGCCACATTATAAGAGTCAAATTCCTCTTGAGATTATATTTCTCTCGTTTTACTCGGCTACATTTACAATTTTAATTTCTCCACCAACCCCCGATTTCATTCATCAGTCCTCTTCGCTTTCTATAAAAAGGGGCAGTACGAAGGAAAAAAATTCCGAATTACAATTTCTAGCCCCATTCGAATGGAAATTATTAGTACATACCTACTCGTAGGTAGGCTGCTTTTGAAACGAGAAAAAAAAATTGACAAAATGACGAAATTCTTCGTATATTTCGTAAATATACCTACAAAATTGAGAATTTTCCAACGAAAATCTTAATTTCGTAATTTAACTTTATTCAGGCTCGGAATATTTTTGATTCGAGAAAAAGCTTTGAAGTTTACGTCACGCAGTCTTCTGCTTTTCTTTTCGGCGTTATATTTTGTATTTCTTAAAGAAAATTTCATTAAAATTATTCATCAGCTGATAATATCTCGACATTTCGATGGTATTTGGTTTCGGTATTTTTGTGAAAAAATCTGAAGGTCGATACGAGGCGAGGGGAGCGAAACAGCTGCAAATCATGAGGGGCTTTTCTACTCGAAAATTTATCAACTTGGTGGAATATTGAAGAGAAAAAAGAAAAAACAATTTACAAAGTTTGTAGAATGGTATTATTGAGACACGATAGCGTACACACGTCACATTTTCGGTTCAGCCCATTTTTACTTATTTTCGAGGGACGCTGCAGCGTAAGGGTACTCCACACAATCAAGCCCCGATTAAGTATCAACTTATGGGTAAAAGCTGGCAGCTTTTTGCGAGTAATCTGACGAAAAAGACACAGGGGGCAGGAATACTCGCCCTTAGTCGAATACGTATCGACGGTTCGTATGTTATTGTAACGTATACTCGAATAAGAGCGAAGCAAAAACTAAAATCAAACTTTCTCGTATACCATTAGGAGATGTTATACATTAAAATAAAATTAGTTCTCTATAATGTACATATGTGTATATATGTAGTATAGTAATGCTGTTTGTAATACGAGACAGTACGTGTAATAAATCAATGATTCTTTTTATTTCAGATTGGTGCGACTGCTTACAAAATGTTACGTTACTTATAAATCCACCCGCTGTGCAAAGGGGTAAAAACGTTTCATTGTTATGCCTGTACGATTTGGATGGAGCGCCGTTATATTCCGTTAAATGGTACAGAGGAAGATACGAATTTTATCGTTTTTCTCCCAGCGAAGTACCGCCTACTAAAATTTTCGTTTTTCCCGGAATTAAAGTCGATGTAAGTTTTAAAAAGTTGTTTTTGTTAAATTACGTAAATTACAACTTTTTTCCATTTCACGTTTTCCTCGCTTTCTCCCATGCCATGCCTCGTCATTCCTTCCCTTTCTTTCTTTCATTTACCTATAGCTACAGCTATCCAGCTATAGTCGAATACTCACTATACACATACGGTAATAAAAAACTATCGAACGCCCTGATTTCTTCAGCTGTATACAACTCGTATCGTTCGTCAAGTCGTCTTGTTGAAAAAAAAAAAAGAAAAAAAAACTCCTCACACCTGAACACCTGAACACGTGCAATTGCTCAGTAATTTAAGCATCTGCGAAATGACAAGCTTGATTAAATGAAATTTGCACCAGGTAACAGGGGCACTATGCTAACTCTGGCCAGGGCAAGCCGTTTGTATTCGGAGCCTTGTTAGCGTCAAATATACGTGTATGGGCGTTTTCGGTTTTCCCAAAGTACTTGGAAGTATTTTATCATTTCCCGGCTGCTCTCTAATACATGTACCTCACTACCGGTCCAATTTTATACGGTGCTTTTTCCCTTCACTTTTAGTATTTCGCTAGTATAACGTTCCTACTCCTATAGCTATTTCACCGATTCTGTTCTGTGGGCTGCCTACTTGCGATATGAACCGAACACTCTTGTGATGGGCGAACCGAATGATTCATTATTTTGAAGATAAAAAAGTCGGCGAGTCAAAATAACCGACGATGTTTCGTCTGAAAACTTTGCTAAAGGTAGTTTTGATTGGTATTTAACGCTATGATTTACTGCAGATTTTTTGATTTTTGAAAAAGAGAGAATCGCAGATCGATAGTTTATTCAACATTTCGTTTTTGATTGAAAATAAAATTTTCCAAATACACTGCCAGGGACAATTCTTCTCCAAAGTTAACAAGTTCTTTATTTCTTCATTTTTTTCAAATCTTATTTCAAGGTTTTGAAATTCAAGTTTTGTAAGAAATACATTTTTTAAATATTCGCTTCATTAGCAAATTTTTATTTTTCATTTGAAATTGAATTTTCAAATTTTGTTTAATAACAAATTTTTCAAAATTTGTTTGTTAACTGTTTGATGACAAACAACTTTTTCAAATTTTGTTTGATAACAAATTTTTTTCAAATTTTGTTTAGTAGCCAAATTTTTCAAATTTTGTTTGATAACAAATTTTTCAATTTTTGTTTAATAACAAATTTTTCAAATTTTATTTGATAACAACTTTTTCAAATTTTGTTTGATAACAAATTTTTCAAATTTAGTTTGATAACAAATTTTTCAATTTTGTTTGATAACAAATTTTTCAAATTTTGTTTGATAAAATTTTTTTCAAATTTTGTTTAATAACGAATTTTTTAATATAATTATTTTGTTTGACAAAAATTGTTTTCAAATTTTATTTAAAATAGAATTTTTCAAATGTTCAATTTTTTTCAATTTTCTCGAAGATAACTTCTAATTTTTTTAAATTTTCTTCTCAACATTATGGTGTCTATGCAGGAATTTTCCTTTAAAAATCACTACCTTTTCACTAACTTTTTGTCAGCATTTTTCGCAAAATTTTCAGAAAACCACTCTCCTAAAAATGACTGTAAAACTGGAGAACCTCTTCCCCTTTCTCAAATAATTTGCAAGTCAAATTGATCACAGAAAAACTTTCAAACTGCAGGTAAAACTCTATTTCTAATTTTGTTTAATAGGGAATGGACAAAATTGGAAACTTGGTAATTTTTTGATTTTTTTATCTGCTTTTATTTAGATTTTGACAAAATTTACTATATTTTCACTACCGGTAGACACCATGTTCAAAAATTATTTTTTCAAATTTCACTTCAAGCTCAGCTCTTGTTGAATTTTTTTCTGGATTTTATTATAGGTAGGTGTCTTGTTCAAAAATATTTTCTTGAAATTTTATTGAAAAGTAAAATTAAAAATTGATCAAAATTTGAGATTTTTTTCAATTTTGTGGTAAACTATTTTTTTTCTTCGGTACATACGATAAATTAAAAAGTACCTATTTCATGGTTCTACAGTCAATTCTCCGAATAATTTTGTTTAAAATTGAAAATTTTCAGAATTTCGTACAAAATAAAATTTTTGGTTTGTTCAAAATCATTTTCTTTCTGAAAGTAATTTTTTTTTAATCACGCGGAAAACTTATTTTAAATACCTATTAGGTTGAAGAAAATTTTGTTTGACGATGAATTTTTTTAAATTTTGTGAACAATTATTTCTCAATTTATTTGGATCAGCAGTAAATTTTCCAAATTTTGTTTTAAATTAAAAAAAATCAATTATACATTGAAAGTTGATTTGATTTGTTTAGAAATTGTTTATTTTCTCATTTTCCCCTGAAAAAAAATCGTTTTTCTACCTTATTTCAATTCTTATTTTTTTTTAATTTAAAAAAATCGTACAAAAGTCAATTTTTTGGAGGTTCCTACTATCTAACTACTTAATGGTGAATTTAGAAAAAAAAATTAAAAATTCTAAAAATAAGTAATCTTAAATAATTTTTCAAAAAAATTCTCCAAAGAATTTTATTGGAAAAGAGATTTCAAAATTTTTTTGAAAAAAAAATCAAAAGTAGATACGTAACTATAAAAATTCTTTATACCCACCTAATAATTTCTCAAAAAAATTCTTTGCAGATTTATTTCAAATTCAAAAATCCTATGAAAATTAATTTTTTTTTTTTGCAATTTCACAAGATTTCGTTCACGATTTTTTTTTTCAAAAGAATATTTCAAATTTTTTTCAAAAAATTTTAAAATAATTATTTTTCTCTCAAATTAATTTTTTTTTTTTGGAGAATCCTTTGATCGAATTTTTCAATTCTTTCCAATGAAATTTTGAAATATTTCGTTTCAAAAAAAGTGCTGAAATTTCTGAATTTCTTGATTTTTTTTTTCCAGAAAGTTCCAAACTATTTTCTCTTTAATTTAAATTATTGAACGACTTTTTTCAAGTGTGTGTTTGAGAAGGAGAATTAAATTGTATTTTTGGTCAGTAAACTCCATTTTATTGAAAATTTGGGTCACTATTTTATCAAGCTATTTCTCCAAAAAAAGGTAACTAAAGTCTATAAAATAATTGAAAAACAGAAATATCATGCCTCCAACTTCATTTTCGAATCTGCTCCGTTCCAAAAAAAAAAAAAAAAATTATTCAAAATGATTCTGTATACTACACTCTTGCAGGGCATAACACATCGTAAATTTTCATAAAAATCATCAAAATTTAGTATTATCCAACAGTTTTATTTATCCTTTCATAACTTCCATATCCGTTTTTTTCCTACTACGAGTAACAAATTCCACCTGCTTCCGTAAGACTACATCAAGCTGCTCGAAATCTCGTCGACAGAACTGATACAAAATCCGTCAATACACTTCAATTACGGGAAGTAACGAGAGCTGCCTGCAGCGTCGACCGACGTCTAAGAATCGAGAAAGAATTAAAAATATTCACGCCGAATGCGGCCTGCCGTATTGTTCGCGTCTATACGAGCCAACTTTCATTACCTGATTGTTTTTAGCAATCGGTGAAAAACGTCGAGGCATTCTTGAACCGTTGAACCAAACCGAAAGGCGATACTCGTATATTTGTCAGGGAAAAGGCGAGTGGCAACTGGCAAGTTTTTGCGGTTTGACAACGCATTACTGTAAATGACGTGTGACCGTAAACTTGGATCGCAGAAAATTTTGTGGGTTTTTTCGCCGCTAACACCAACACGCAGCCTTGTACACTTCGACACTCGATAACAAAATGTAAAATTCATTTGATACAAATTCACACATGACTGGCGTATCAGTAAAACGTTCTGTCGTCGTAGTGTAAATTGGACAGATTAACAAAAACTACGCGACATAAGTAGATCGAAATTCGAAAAACGAAAAAAAAAAAAATTAAACTACGAATAAAATTCCAGAACACGACGTAGTATAAAATATCGGAGCATTTAATACGCAGCGAAAAGTTTTGTTATGTGTACCACATTTCGAAAAATTTGATCGTAAAATTTCGAGAAAAAAAAATATACTTTAGGACAAAGGCTACAAATCATATTCTCTTCCTAAATGGTAAATAAATATATCGACACGCGAAAATTATTACAAGTTATACGGTGAAATAAAAATCTCCGGTGTACGAGGAGGGGCATTCACTCGATAGCGTAGATTTTAGGCAAAAACGACGATATAGAGCAAAAAGAGGGAAAAAGACGCGTTGTTAAAACAAAATCGCTAGCACCACTTCGAGAATACCCAAATGGTATTTACGATGGTTTGGAAAAATTATGAATCCGTATCGTTTCCAGAACACTCGTTTCTGTCATTCGAATATGAACTGGAATCAAATAAAGGCGAGAATTTTATCGTTTTCAAAACAAATCGTCGTCGTGTTTTTAGAACTTTTTTTTCTTCGTCTTCGTCTCCTCCTCGAGAGAGAACAGAGAAAAAAATATATGTATAAAAGTCTTGGCAATATTCCCGTATCAAAAACACATTTTCAAATCTACTCGTTCGTGTTTTTTTTTTTCGCTTTCTTTTTCCCCCCAACTTCCTCCAAGACTAACAACTCTTGTTTTCCGGACGAAATGTTATGGTCGCGAAGAACAAGAATATTTAAAATGTTCCAAGGTGCGACTAGCAGCGCCGAGTACTTACTCGAAAAAAAAGAATTACCGACAAATAAAAAAAAAACACACATAAATTAAACGTGTTCCGAAGTATTGGTAATTTTCGCTAATGACGTGAAATGTTTCATCGCCGTGTTCTCTATGGTCCTTTTTTATAGCTCGATTCTTTTCACTTCATCCTGCCTCTTATACCAGCTCACTGTCATTTACGAGAAACGACGCGAATGGGTATTTTTTCCTGTAGCTCAACTTATTTCTCGCACGTAATGAACAAAAAGATGTCAAATTGTCTAGAATATTTTACGTACCCGGGGTGGTTTGCACGAAACCAACGACCCCGTACCTAGATAGCGTTTTTCTCAGCTCTTTTATTCTATTTCGCTCGCACAAAATGAAATAAAATACAAAGAAAATTAAGCGAGCGATTTTAAACACAACGGTACCTATTTTCAATTTCTTTTCATCGATAATCCGATATTCAAGTGTGCTTCATTCGAAATACTTACGTATATATACAGGGTGCACAACTTCGTTTCCCGGCATTGAACCAGTGGATAGAACTTGAGTAGACAAACAAAAAAAGTTATTATGGCTGGTTGCCTATCTCAGATATTTAAGGAGTTATTTCATTTCAAAACTTGAAAATTCACAATTTTTGGATATGTTTGTTAAAATATAAAAAACATTTGAATAATTTTTTTGATGGTCATAATGGATAGGGCTTGAGTAGACGAACAAAAAATGTTATTATGGCTAGTTACCTATCTCGCATATTTAAGGAGCTATTTCATTTTTCAAATTTGGCATTTCATAAATTTGCAAAAAAAATTAGATAGTTTCGAATTTTAAATTTTAATTCCTGAAATATGCGAGATAGCCAACCGGCTGTAATAAAAAAAAATTCGTCTACTCAAGCCCTACTCAGTATGACCATCAAAAAAAAATTTCAAATGATTTTTAGATAAATAAAAACTTATCAAAAATTATGAATTTTTATTGAAAATTTCATTGAAAATTCAAAATTTTGGGTATGTTTTTTTCAATCTAAAAAACATTTGAAATTTTTTTTTATGGTCATACTGGATAGGGCTTGAGTAGACGAAAAAAAAATGTTGTTATGACTGGTTGCCTATCTCGCATATTTAAGGAGTTGAAATTTAAAATTCGTAAATACCTAATTTTTTTTGCAAATTTACCAAATGTCAAATTTGAAAAATATAGTTCTTCCGAAACAGGTAGCCTACATGATATAGGGAAAATTTTTCCAATGTTTACAAAAATAAAATCTTTTATTTTTTGAGGCAAAGTATCTTTTTTTAAACAGAAAGAAAGCTGTCATTTTTAAAAATAAGATTTTATTCGTTTCCAAATAAGAACCATGAAGAAAAAACATTTAAATTTTTGAGATAAAAAGACAATTTTTTGGAGAAGAAAATTTTTCATTTTTTTTTTTTTTTTTTTGTGAAAGTGATATGCCTACCTAGTTTTCCTCAAAAAATAGAAGAGATTATATTTTCATAAAAATTTGAAAATTTTTCCCTAAACATTTGAGAATAGTTTTCAAAATTTATTATCATCTACCTATTTCAGAAGAACTATATTTTTAAAATGAAAATCGGAGAAAAAAATTACAACAACATTTCTTCAAAATTGAACGGTTTCTAGTTCTAGACATTTATTCTGACATCTTGCAGCTCACTATTTTTATGAAGATCGATTTTTTTAAAATAATATTTTTCAAATTGTTGGATAAAAAAAATCTTTCAATTTTTTTGTAGAAAAAAATAATGAGAAAAATTCGCTATGAAACATTTTTTTTTTTTCAAGAAAAATATTCATTTTTGTTTAGGTAGTAGATAGTATCTAGGTACTTATTATAAAAAAAAATCGATTTTTTTATGAAAATAGATAATAATGTATTTATGTATTTTGGAGCAAAAACTTTTTTTTCTGTTTCGAATGAATTTTTTTAATCATATTAAAATTTCCCGCAAAAAAACAAATTTTTCTCAAGTAAAAATACCTATTCGTACTCGTATTTCTTAAAAAAAAAATTGGGGAAAAACAGCGAAAAAATATAAAATCTTCTTTCACCTTGTTTAATATGAAATCTTTCATTTTTAGCGAAAATTTTTTCATTTTTTTGAGGAAAAAGAAATCGTACTATACCTCAATTTTCAGGGGAAAATATTTTTCAAATTTTTGGATAAAAAATCTCTTGATGTTTTTGTAGAAAATATCTTTAAATTCTCAACAAATTGAGAATTTTCGCTTAGATTGTTCAAAATTTCAAAAGTAACAGAAAAAACCAAAATGACATCGATATAAACCGAACTGCTTCTGGAAACAAATAATCTATATAGCTCAGTACGCAGACTACTTCAAAATAATCACAAAATTTTGATTGCCTTTGTTTATTACGTACAAAGCCTATATAGCAACATTGCATGCATATTCAAATAAGTCACAGAACAGAAAAATTGATTGCACATATCAACTCCCCGGGGAAATACTGGCGTATCTTAACGCGAGAGCAATATCTAATCCACGAATCCACTGAATCCAGTGATGTATAAGCTATTCTCGCGGCACTGATATCGAATTTAAAAAGACAAATCTTTCCTTCTCTCTGCTACACTGAAAAAATTCACCATCTCATAATTTCGCTATTTTTCTTCTCGCTGAACAAATGAGACACGCGATGAAATGCAGCGATGATGTGACAAAACGGTTCAAGAATTTCAAGATGAAATATTTACCCTCGACGATAATATTGATGAAAATATGTTTCGCGGGAGAAGGGCAAACGTAGAGAATGCCTACCAAAATCTTCTCAGCAGAAAGCCAGACTTGAATTCCTACCAGACAATGCCTGAGATTTCTGAATTATTATTTTTTTTTAGGTATAACGTAGAGAGCTTACAAGTATTTTTTCATTTCAAGAAATTAAGAATTTTTTTCATTTCAAAAAATTAAAAAACAAATTTTGTTTGGGATTTATTTTTATTTTGAGAAATTGTTTTTTTTTTTATTTTATGAAATTGGGAATTTTTTTCTTTTTAAAAAATAATTGAGAATTTTTTTCATTTAAAAAAATTAAAAAACAAATTTTGTTTTAAAAAATTGGGATTTTTTTTTATTTTGAGAAATTGTTTTTTTTTTTTTCATTTTAAGAAATTCAGATTTTTTTTCGTTTTAAAAATTTTGGAATTTTTCTCATTTTCAAAAATTTTGATTTTTTTTTTCATTTTAAAAATTTTGATTTTTCTTTTATTTCAAAAAATTTGGAATTTTTTTTATTTTAATAAATGTACCTATGTACTTACACATTTCAAAAATTTGTATTTTTTTATTTTAAAATTTTTTTAATTTTTTTCATTTCAAAAAATGAAAGTTTTTTCATAAAACTTTCTTCATTTTAAAAAATTTGAAAATTTTCCTCATTTTAAAAATTTTATTTTTTTAAATTTCAAAATAGGTAATTGATATTTTTTATATTAAGAAATTGTAAATATTTTTCAATTTAAAAAATTTAGAATTTTTTTTTAATTTTGAGAAATTGGGAATTTTTTCATTTTAAATAATTTAGAATTTTTTCGTTCTAAAAAATTGAGTTTTTTTCATTCCGAAACATTTAGCATTTTTTATATTTCAAAAAATTTGGATTTTTTTTTTCATTTTAAAAAATCTGGGAATTTTTTTTATTTAAAAAATTGAGAGTTTTGCTCATTTTTTTAAAATTAGGGATTTTTTCATTTCAAATAATTTAGAATTTTTTTTCATTTCAAAAAATAGATAATTTTTTTCATTTCAAAAATTCAGTTTTTTTTTCATTTCAAAATATTTTAAATTTCTTTCATTTCAAAAATTTTTAAATTTTTTTTATTTTAAAAAATTGAAAATTTTTTCATTTTAAAAAATTGTAAATTTTTCTCATTTCCAAAAATTTTGATTTTTTTTTCATTTTAAAAATTTTGATTTTTCTTTTATTTCAAAAAATTTGGAATTTTTTTTATTTTAAAAAATTGAAATTTTTCTTCATTTCAAAAAATTTGGATTTTTTATTCATTTTAAAAAAATTAGAATTTTTTTCATTTCAAGTACCGTAAGATGGGGTTACTTTGGCCCTAGGGGGTAACTTTGTCCCACTTTTGAAAAAAAGATATTTGCCTGTCCAGCCATAACTATATGACGTAAAGTGAGTTTGTAATGAGTGTCAACGATAGAGGGGCCTTCATACTTCACTTCTATGCGATTGTCACAATTTTTGTGTCGCAAGTTTGGTAAACCTGATTTTTTGTCAATTATTACGTTGTTCATGTGGTTTTTTTACCTTCAAAACTTTTATTCAGACGAAGTATAACGAATGGTCCAAAAAAAATTTTTCTTATGGAAACAGATCGAAAATTTTATGTAGATTCCGAATCTCGTATAGAAAAATCGATTTTGTGAAGCGGTTGTGAGATAAATTGAAATTACTGTTCAGAGTACCGTTTTCGTCATTTTTGGGGTTACTTTGGCCCACGCATAAATATTATCAAAAACGGAGAAAAAAAAAATTTCCTATGAAAATCAATCTAAAATTTAACGTAGAGTCAGAATCTATCATGAAAATTCCGGTTTGGTGAGGTGGTTGTAAGATAAATTGAAGTTACCCGTCAGAGGACAGTTTTTCGCAGTTTTTGATGTTATTTTATAGTACGTTCGGCGAAAGATTAAACCTGGCAAAATAAAAAGTGGGGGACGCAGTGAAAAAACGAAGCAATTAGAAACCGAGAATTGTTCGTTTCGGCGCGTTGATTGGTTCATTTTCGCTCCGCCTTTCTCGCGCCAAAATTTGCCAGGTCTAATCTTTCGCCGAACGTACTATAGTCCAAGCATAAACATTATCAGAAAATCTCTAAAATACCGATATTTGATAATTTGGTTTCAACTGAAAAAAATTTGGTTTGAAGTTTCATGCCCTTGGTGAAATATTTTTATGCCTAGAAATCGATTTCTTGTGAGGAAAAAAAGTGGGCCAAAGTAACCCCACAGCCGGGTAACTTTGGCCCATCATCTTTGAGTAACCACGGAAGAGTGAGGGAGTTTGACAAAAAATTTGAAAAAATTTACAGAGCTTCCTACAAGTATCCGACACTATTTAGAGTGAAAACCGAGCACCTCACTTCAATTTTGAAAGAACTCGAATGAATTTTCAAAAAAAAATCTCAAAAAGTGGGCCAAAGTAACCCCATGTTACGGTAATTGGAAATTTTTTTCATTATTTAAAAAATCATTCATTTTTTCACCATAAAAAATTTGGATTTTTTTTTCATTACAAAAAATTGAATGAACAAGTTTTTCTTCAAAAATATGAAAAATATGACGATCACTGTACTTGTACTCGGATTCGTTAACAGTCCGTCTACGGACCATAAAAATTTCAAACATTTTACTCACATGGTTCTCAAAATGAAAATTTTTAATGAAAAAGCGAGGTTTTTGCGAATAAGGGTGGGGGTGGAGAATACGTCCTAAAATTATTTTTTAGGGTCCTTAGTAATTAATTTTGACAAGTGGAGATGAGATAGGGTCGAATCGCATGTCTTGATCGAGGGTACACTTTCTTTCGAATTCTCACATTCCCCTTCAACTACAAGAGAAGTGATGCAGCGTCAATGAGTTCTTTTTTCTTTTTCTTGAAATTCCTATGAAACTCCGAGCTCTCTTCTCCCAATGAGCAAATTTAGCTTAAAAATACAGAGTAAGTAAGTGATGTTCACAATTGAAATAGCTCCCTATTTAGGAATCTAAAAATGAATCCTGCACTAAAACTCGTCCCGCTTCGACACATCGAAAATTTCATCGAATTGACGAATTATTTTCTACTTCCACGTGTACGTATTCGTTCAACGCTGCCTTCGGAAAAGTATATATACAATATACATATCAATAAAAACAGTGTACACTCGAATTACTCGTATTTTGCGCAGCACGGTGTCGATTTCGACAACATTGTCTAGGCGACGCACACAACTTACACTAGGCAGGTTCCATGCGATCCACTTACAACAGTTTGGCATGCTTTCATAAAGGTAATTGAAGCATCCGAGTGTAAAATGTAGTTAGCTCTAAGACAAGTATCTTCACAAAAGGATAACTCATCGGGAATTGTTTCTTTGCACGAGGAGCAGAGAGGAAAACGCAGGAAGAGCATATTTCGCAATAGGTGTAGGATATAAGAGAATGAATGCGCCACGCGCCTTGTCTCACCTTACATTGTCGAAAAGTCGATAGATTATCGAAGCTGTGTAGGTAATAAAAGCCATATTTCGCGAGGTATTTCTTTCAATTTTTAAAGCGTGAAGCTAACGGTAGGTAAACGGTTTTGCGAGGGGTAAAAGTTTCAAATGTCAACCCAGACGGTTTATGGTATATCTAGCTACCTACACGCGGAGAGCTCAGAGCTGGCAAAAACACGCCTACCCGGCTCAATTTAAGCGTGGTCGTTGTTGAGAAAACTCACAACGGATATTTTCGATTCCGGCACAGAAATGGAATTTTCAAATAACTATAGACAAGATCTCTTATAGTATACGTTCGTTGGTTTACGTCGCTTACGTCTCGCCTCCTCCACTTCAATCGACGTGCCGCGTGTACTGAAGTGAAATCAATAACATCGGATGAATTTTCTGAAGGAGGAAATTGCTGTTTAGACGAGGGGACCGGGTATGGGCGATGCTGTCTCCGATCAATCTATTAAGATCGTCCCAGCCCCACATCGACAATCTTCTCCACGTCAAAATCTACATAGGGCCTACAAGTGTGCTATATTTCCTTTTAAATAAAAAATTACATTCGTGTCTTAATAATATTATTATTATTGTTGTTATCACCATCATCGTTTGGAACGCATGTCGCACAACAGAAAAGCACGTGTCTTGCGGATGTACTTTTACCGTAAACATGACGCACTTTTCGAATGCCGGCCTATTTCAAAAATGAGACCCAATCTCGTTTGCGATCTTATTTCCTTGGTTTTTTTTAGCGACCAGCAGCCAGAGCGTATTTCTTCATCGTATCTTCTTTCAACCCCTCCACATACCCGATCAGCATGTTGACTACACCACGTAAACCCACGTCAATGCCTACATATTTCACCACATTCACCCCTGCATCGTGATAAACGTACAAGCTAGCTTGCTCCAGGGCTACCTCAGCCGATTTGCGGCGAGTTATTTTAATAAGCAGGGCGGTATCCGTTTCGCGATTCCTGATCAGACTAACGCAGCGTCTCGAGGCAACCTCGTCGGTTACTTCGTGGTTCACCGGAGTAGGATATTCTTCGATTATGAACAGACTTTTATTGGTATAGGTTGCAGCGTGAAGCAACGAATGATAGATGAACTCCATCGAGACGTCATCTTCGTGCAGGTCTTCCAACTTGGCCATCGCCTCGGAAAGATAATTCTGCAGATTCGTCTTGGCTTCCAGTTCGTAGCTGGAAGTCGAGCAAAGGATATCGTTCATGTATGATCCGATCTTGACGATATCGATACGAAAGAACAGCTTATAATGAAGTCGTAAATGTCTCACTAGAAGCGTGTACGTCAGATAATTGGCCACAGCGTAGATGTTTTCGACGACAGGAGCAAAGATTCCGTGCTCGATGGATAAAGTGAACAACAAATTCGCATCCGACCATTGGCTACAGTTGAAATCACGACTCAGGTAATCGATATACGACGTGAAAGCACCAGGATCGTATCTATTCTTGACTACGTCCTTGATAGGACAATGCTTGAGCACTTTGGCCACAGCACTCAGGTATTTCGGATGCTTCAGAAATTTCCATATAAATTTACACGGATTTTTCGGTCTTACGAAAGCATTGTACGGGACACGCGGTTTCGAGAAAGACCTCTTGTGATAAAATTCGCTGATCGAGTAAGGGCTGAAATACTCCCGATCGTTGATTCTGTATCCGTCCATGTACTTCAATACGTGACATCTTTCGGTCTCGTTGCTTCCGTACTGATCGAAAACCTGATTCAGTTCTTCTCGATCCAGTCCGAAATAAGGAGTATACTTGTGACCCTCCTGGAACCGATGCAATCGCATATACCGGTACATTTGAAAATAATCGAAAACCATACTAGTGGCGCTGGTGATGAACACGTGCACGTTACCACTGGCCGAACTCTCGATCACGTTTCTGAACATGGCGTTGAGCACCTTGAACATGACAAAGGTTTTCTCAACCGGTTCGCTGTTGCGATACATGAAGTCGTCGAATCCATCCACCAATAGAATCACATTCGCGTCGAAACACTCGTTCATCGCCTCGACGGTGTACTGCAGATTGGTGACTAGATCCTTCCTGCACATGCCCAACGACAGTGTCTTCAGTACCCAGTCTTTAACGGCGCTTTGCACATCCGGCGACGAATAGTACGTCTCGAACTTATGCTGATGCTCGAGGAAGCAATGGCTCAGTTGAGAGTTCATTTGAGACAAGAGGTTTTCGAAGACGCCGACGCCGGCGTTTTCCATATTCAAGTCGAACGCGATGACCGGATGTTGGCCCAGATGCTTACTAATCACGTCTCCGAGTTTGGCGATATTCAAATGCTTGAAAATCTGATACGCGTGCGTTTCCTTCCAACCGATCGGGTCTCCGTTCACGTTCCATTGGTAATGCGCGAACTTCTCGATCATTTTCAAATTGGTGGTTTTGCCAAAAAACGCGGGTGTCGTGAGGAAATCGTGGGCGACATCGCGAAAAAACTCCACCAACAATTCCGATTTGTCGACGAACGATTTCCGCGAAATGAATTCTTCGTCGAATGATATCTCTCTGTGGGCAGACAGTTGGTACGTTGTTGAGATCAGGATGATGAAGAGTAGTCTGACGATACAATGATTCTTCGCTGGATTTTCGCTGTAACTCGATCGGATCATGGGATGGCCTCTCGCTTTGGTTTAGGCAAGGACTTTCTCTCGAGATTAAATCACTTATGTCATGTTTGACAATGATAAAGATCATCGCTTGGGTTAAATCACAACTTACGAGACACTCACTATAAGCGAATTTAAATTCTTTGGAAATATTTATGAACCGCACTATTACAATAATATACCATTTACCTACGTATCGAAACATTATCTATTTTTTTAATCAGCCGTTTTTAATTAAAATCTGGTTCATAATTCGCTCAATCGATAACTCAGATAAGGCAATCTTAATTACTACCGCATCCTAAAATATGCGTGAGAAATAATCAAGTTCTCGACAAATATGCATTTTGATGAATGATTCTTTTTTTTTTTTACAGGTATCCCAGTCAAATGCTAGCCAAGTCGTACTGTCAGATGTAACATTTAATTTAGCTGGAAACATAAGCTGCGAGGTGACAACTGATGCTCCAGGCTTCAGTACAGCAGTAGCTGTGAAAAGTTTGATGGTTGTAGGTGAGTATCATGTTCACAAGATTACTATATACGTACTTAGGCACCAGTGAAGGAATATAAAGAGCAAGTGGGCCCCTCCTTCCCATTTAATTTTGAATACTATGCTAAGTATCTAAGTCCGTAGTATTGGACTTGATAAAATTCAACAACGATCCACTTCCATGTAAACAAAGTGACAAACTAGAAACTAGCAAGAATGTACGAGTATACTTTAAAAAATGCTATTCAAAAGAAATTCAACTGAATTAAAAGTTTCTAGATATTGAAAAAAAGTGAGAAAAATTTATTACAAACTGTTTTTAAAGAATTAGGAAAGTTTGAAAATTAAAAAAAGAAAACTTGCTAATGAAAAAAAATTGAAGAAAGTTGGAAAAACGAGGAAATGGAGAAAAAAATTCTTGATAAATAGTGAAAAGTAAAAAAAAAAAAAAATGAAAATTATTAAAAATTAATTGCCCGGGGAAAAAGTTCTACAGAACTGTATAAAATTTTATAAAAGTTTCATCAAATTTTATAAAAATGTTATCAAATTCCATACAAAATTTATCAAATTTTATAAAAGGTGAATATTCACTTTTATAAAATTTTATCAAAACTTATGCAATGTGATACAGTTTAATAAAACTTGACTCAATTTTGACAAATTTCCACATTAAAATTTTATAAGATCTTATAAAATTGTATAAAATTAGAATTTTATTTTTTAAAAATTATATCAAAATTTACACAATTTGATAAACCTCGACTCAATTTTGAGAAATGTTCCACATTCAAATTTGATAAAACTTTGTCAAATTTGATGAAAATCTTGTCATTTTATCAAATGACATACAAAGTTACATTTCAATTTTTTAAAAATTGTATCAAAATTTATACAATTTGATACAGTTTGATAAATCTTGACTAAATTTTGAAAAATTATCACATTAAAATTTGATAAAATTTGAATTTTGATAAATTTTTACATGGAGTGTTTTTACAAAGTTATATCAAATTTTATAAAAATGAGTAATGCTCTATAAAACTGTGATGTAGTTTTGTACTCTTAGAGAAAGTGTGTGATAATAAAGTACTTAAGGTTTTGGCCCCAGACTTAGAAGTCAGGAAACACGGTGAGGAAAAATCTTGCTGGAAACTTGCCGCTTGGTTTCTACCCTTCCTTAAACAGTGAATGGTGACACTGCACCGTCTACTAAATTTTTTTGGAATTATTTTTATTTCAAGGAAAAAATAATAAGTTTTGTTTTTATAAACTTTAACACAACTCTATAAAAATTTTATACCTATAGAAGTATACACAGTTTAATAAAATCTTGACTATTTTTATAAAACTCTATACAATTTCATAAAACTCTATACAATTTTATAAAACTCTATAGACACTCTATATCTTTCTATAGGTATAAAATCTTTGTAGAATTCTATAAAAAAAAATATACAAAATTTTATAAAACTTTTTTCCCCGGGTGACAAGAAATCAATTTGGGATATTTGGCAAAAATTAAAATTCTTAGTAAAATTTATTCATAAAATTAAAAAAAAAAAAGGTAATTTAAGTAAATAAAATTCATGATGAAAAACTGAAAAAAGAAAAAAAGAAAAACTAAAAAAAACTAGGAATAAAATAAAATTTCAAGGAAAATTCTATCGATTTATATTCATTTAAAAAATCAATTTTGATACTATACAATATGCTAAAGTTTTTACATTGAAAAAAAATGATGATTTTTGAAAAAATTTTGTAGGATAGTATTTCTTAAAAAAAAATTATTCAATTTTCAAAAAATTCTGAAAATTTTTCTCAATAAAATAACTAGGTATACCTACCTACTTTGGCAAAAATGATTCTTTGTTTTAAAAATTAGAATATTTGAAAAATTCAAAATTTTTTCGTCAAGACCTCCCAGAATGGACCTGAATAACGAGAAAAAGTTTTATTTGAGCAATTTTTTCGAAGAAAATGAATTTAGGGAAAATTTGAAATTCACCATGGCAAAAATGATGTTTTTCCAAAATGGGAATAATTGAAAAATCGTGATTTTTTTTGTCAGAACCTCTTAGAATGAGCCCGAGTAATGAAGAAAAAATTTTATTTGAGCAATTTTTTCAAAGAAATTGAATTTGGGGAAAATTTGAAATTCACCATGATTATAATTTTGGCAAAATAATTTTTTTTTTCAAAAATGAAAAAAATTGAAAAATTCAGAATTTTTTCATCAAAACCTCTCAATTTTATTTGAGCAATTTTTTTGAAGAAATTGAATTTAGGCAAAATTTGAAATTCACCATTATACCTAATTTTTGACGGTTTCTTTTTTTTTTTTAATTTTATTCAATCTTTTAATCAAAAAATATCATGTTTACACGAAATAATATTTTTTAAAAGGTCATTTATAATCTTTGAGGGTTTTTATTTTCACATTTTTATTCCATACGACAAAAAATAATGTTTCTGAACAATTTCTTTAACAAAAAAAAATCCAAGACAAAAAAAGAAAATCATCAATAATTTTCGAAAATTCACTTCAGGATATTTTTTTTAAATTAATGATTTTTGACGACTCATTTCTTCAAATTTTTATCAAATTAAAAAAAAATTATACTTTTTTTGAAAAACTAGTGAATTTTTTTAAAACAAAAAAAAAATCTTCAAACATTTAAACTTTTTAAATTACATCACAAAATAATGATTAAAACATTATTAGAAAAATGATCAAACATGTAGATCCCGGGAAAAAATCTCATGGATCAAGTCATATCTATTTGGATAAAATCTGATCAGATTTGATCAAGTTTGATCCAAATGTTGATCTGATTGGATAAAATTTAGTCAAATTGGATCTAGTTATATCAGAGAAAATCCACTGATATCTAAAATGATTATATCAAAATAGATCAAAATATATCAACTAGATCAAGCCATATCAGTGAAAATCCAGTTATATAGAAATGCTTATATCCGAATGGATCAAGTTGGATCAAATTAGATTCTCTTATATATAATTTGATATTATTGGATCAAGTTGAATCCGTAAAACTCCAGTTTTATCCAAAATGGTTGTATCAAAATAGATCAAATCATATCAACCAGATCTCCTCATATCTACTTTGATATAATTAGATCAAGTCATATCAGAGAAAATCCAGTTATATAGAAATGGTTAGATCCGAATGGATCAAATTGGATCAAATTAGATTCTCTCATATATAATTTGATATTATTGGATCAAGTTATATCTGTGAAATCAAAATGAGTCAACCCAGATTCATTTCAAAATTTTAGGGGCTACGAGCAGTGCCAGAATAGGGTTCCATCAAAAAAGTAAGGCAAAATTCGGAGTAGGCACTATTAAAAATGTAACAAACGACATGCTACATGCTTTTTTACATTTTTTTTTGGATTTGGTCAAAAATTTTGGGGCGCAGTGCCCCCATGGGGTCCTGAAGGTATCACGACAAAAATCATTTCTGAATTTAAGTTGAAATTATCTACTCGCAGGAATTTTTCCTGATACTTTTAGTTATACAACCTTGAGTAATTGTTATCTTTGATTGTGTGTCACATAAATACAATTAAACTGTCTTATTATATATGAAATGGTTCGTACCAAGTTGAATGCACCATCATTGATCTGATTGGAAAAGTTAAGCAGCTTCGGGTTTGGTTACTACTTGGATGGGTGACCGTTGAGAAAAATTTGGGATGGGTATGGTCAGATCTAACCATAATAAATGGGAAATGTACCTATCAAATATGATCCAATCATATTTAATTTTATCTCATCATACATCATTGGATCAAATTGTGTATAGTTTGATCAAATTATATATGATTTGATCAAATTAAATATGATTAGATCAAATTTGATAGGTATAAAATTCATATATGGTTAGATCTGACCACTTCATATATGGTTAGATCCAACAGATTTTTTCCCGGGTATTAATCTCAAAATGAAAAAACCCAGATACCCTTCACAAACAATTAGAAAATTTTCAGAAATTGAAAATGAAAATTCATAAATTCTTTTTTTTCAATAAAAATTCATTAGGTAAAAATTGAAAAAATATAGAAATATTAAAAAATATTAATAATTGAAAAGGCATTTATAAAAATTTAAAAATTTGAAGAAATATTGAAAATTTTGAAAAAAAAACTTTGTGAAAGCAAGTGAAATTTGGTGAGTTTTGATTTTCCAAATTCTTTACAAAATACTGAAAAGTTTGAAAAAAAAAATACCAAAACGTAACCAAAAATGTGTGCATAAAAAATGTACCTAATTACAAAAATTTTCGGATTGACCTCTCTCCTCTCACTCATTATTCATACCTATCCATGTCAATTCTTATATATCATTGAGAAATATGAATTTCTGAATTTCTCTAAAAAGAAGTCGAAGGGAAAAATGAGTAGGAGGGAACATTCCACATATCTTTGAATCCTTGTCATTCTGCGAATGAATATACCTACGATAGAAAGAGTCGAGGTAATTTCCATCAGCAACGCAGCCTGAAACTATACGGCAGGCAAACAGATAGGCATGCGTAACGTATACTGCAAAAATGAAATATTCGTGTCTCGATATGACACGAAAGCGAAAGTCCATCAGGCGCGAAACCGAACTTATTGCGAAATTTTCCCGTATTATACATCCACGACGACGTCGCATAAATTATTCTCCAGCGGACTGACATTGATTGTTACTCGCTCGCAGCGTATTGCGACATTCAACCGCGCCAAGAGTTATCAAATTCTGCAGAAAAATAGAACTAGATGTGTCACCTCAGCGATTTATTTTATACTCGTCCCGGCGCTTATTTTTTGAAAGTGCCAAGAGTGGAACGAGAGGCGAGACAGAGGGAAAGCCGCGGTGAAATATATCACTATAAATTGGCACAACCAACCGACATGTTTATTTGTAATTGAACAACGCTGCAGCGAGAGTAGCGCTTGCGTTATCGATACTTACACTGCGAGTAGTATTGGAGTAGTATGAGTAAGAGTTCCGAAAACAAGGTATCAATTTTTCCAACTATGCTACCACTTGTCTTTTCACTCCCCCCGGCTCGTCGTCGTCGTCGAAGTCGAAAATTAAATTAATAAATTGTCGCGAAATTTTAACCGCGAAACCGAAACAGCCACGCGATTGGTGTAACAAATCGTGTTAAGAGTACAATACCAACATTTTCAAAGTGCAAGCGTCGCTGTCGCGGTATCATCGTCGACGATGTCGTCCTCCTAGTCGACTACTAAATAGTTTATTAATGCAAAACATCTGCGATGATAATACCCAATAAAGTTTATAAGTTTCAGCTTATCGAAGTAACTTTTCAACTCTGCAGTTTGCTGGTTTCGTCGCCTCATTCCCAGGCTATTATTATAAAGTACAGTACTATTTTTCTCCTGATTTTTTTTTTTTTTTTTATCGAGATCCGAAAGGGCAAAAGGGCGAAAATGAAGAAGAGAAAATTCGTATAATGCAACAATAAATCATGTTTAGTGGAAATACTAGTACACATTGCTTGGTATTTTCAAATGCAGAGAAGAGAAAAAACACTCCAAAGACACATTCAAAATTGACCTTGAAACATTTTTTAGGAATGATGAGAAAACCAAAAAATTTTCCTGTGATACTTTCCATAATTGAAAATTATTCATTTTCATTTTTCATTCAGAACTTTTGCAAAGAAATACAATACAATATACTGAAAATGAAAAATGAAGAACTGAAAGTGAAAAAATTTCAGTTCCAGTTTTCAGTTTCCAGTTTCAGTTTTCATTTATTTTTTTTTTAAGGTGAAAAGGGGGAAAAATGAAATCGAAAAAAAAAACGAATTGAAATGAATTGTTGACAACGAAATCGTAACTGAAACTGGAAACTGAAAATGGAAAAACTGAAATCACGAGAAAAAAAAATTAATTTTTGCTGACAAAGGAAAAAAATAGAAATAAAAAAAAATAGAAAACTAAACTGAAATGAATTTTTGAGATCGAAATCGAAACTGAAACTGAAAAATCAAAAACTCATAATTGAAAATAGAACCAGAGATGGAAAACCAAAAAGGGGAAAAACTATAAAATAAAAAAAATTAAAGAAATAGGATACAACAATCCTCTTGAAGGATTTGTATGGAAATTTTTCAAAAATTTATTTTAAAAATGTTTTAAAATATTTTTGAGTGCAAATTATTTTTCAAAAAAAAAATTTGCAAAAAGAAAACGGGTTAAAAAAATTATGTGAAAAAAACTTCTATCGAAATTTTTAAAAAAATAAACCAAAAATTGTCTGAGAATAATTATTTTAAAATTCTTGTTCGAAAAAATTTTCAATTCAAAAAATTATCTCAAAAATAAATTCACCATAAACTGATTTTTGAAAAAAAATTCTGCAAAATTAAATTTGATATTTTTATATTTTCCAGTTATCTTTTTCTCAAGTGAACTTGATAAAAAAAAAATGAAATTCTTTGAAAAATAGGTGTTTGAAATTTTTTTTTTAGAAACAATCTCCACAGAAAGAAATTTATAAAATGTAATTTAAAAAATTTCTCCGAAATGAATTCAAAAATCCTACTTGAAAAAAATGGTTAAAAAACCTTGATGGATTTTTCGAGTGAAAGTCCAGAAAACTCGGCGCTTCGCGCCTCGCCCGGGGGGAATATCGCCCCCTGGACCCCCTACGTTTGAAAGTAAGAAACATAGTATATGCTTTTACTCTGTAACAAAATGTCTAAAAGTCATAAAAATTCATTTCCTAGAAAATTTAAAATTAATAACATTCACTACGTGACAAAATGTCTAAAAGTCACGAATATTAATTTCCATAGAAATTTAAAAATCAAAAAAGTCTAATAAAAATAATATTGAAAATGTAAAATAATAAAAGTCATAAATTTTTTTAAAAATTTTCTAAGTTTCAGAATTTCTGACAAAATGTCCAAAAAGTAATAAAATTTCTTTAAAAAAATTAAAAACTCTAAAAGTCGTAAAATTTCTAAAATAATATCAAAAAGTCATTAAATTTATACCTAACCCAACTGTCGGATTTTGGGGTCGGATTTTCCTGTCGTTTTTTTCCATTTAGGGGTCTCCGTAAAAGCATACCTATATACTATGCTAAAAAAAAAATGAAAGAAACTGCAATAAATTTTTAGGCTGAGATTGAAATTGAAACTGGAAAATAAAAAACTGAAACTGAAAACATGAAGACTAAAAAATTTCAGTTTTTGTGTTTTTATTTTATTTTTTATTTATTTATTTTTTTCATTGCTGAATGCTAATGCAAATCCTAATGTTGATTCATTTGTTAAGCAGAGAAAAAACTAAAATAGGGGGGGGGGGGGATAATAAAAAAACGGAACTGAAATTAATTTTTGAGACGAAATGGAAACTGAAACTGAAAAATCAAAAACAGAAAAGGGGAAAAACTGAAATCAAAATTTTACCTGGAAAATTAAAAATGGAAACTGAAAAAATTGCAGTTTTAGTTTTTACTTTCCAGTTTTAATTTCTATGATTCAGTTTTTTTAATTCACTTTTTTTTTATGCTGAATGCTAATGCAAATCCTAAATGCTAATTCATTTTGCTAAGCAGAGGTAGAAAATTAAAAGTATGAAAAAACTAAAATAAAAAACTAAAAAAAAATTTAATGAATGTTTTGAGATCCAAATCGAAACTGAAACTGAAAAATCAAAAACTAAAATTTTAAAACAAATTCCAACATTAAGGGACACCAATTTATTGTCCTCACCTGGCCAGAGGAGGATTTTGCATGGGAACTTTGGGTAGCTTTTTTCATTGAATAAATGCAATTTTGCAAAAACTCACATTTTTTGAACTGAATATAAAAATTTGGAAAAATTCGCTTAGGGTAGGATTTTACATTGGATCAAATGGCTGCCTTTGTAATTGACCAAATGCAAATTGCCAATTTTTGAAATTTACTGAAAATAAAAATTTTGACGAATTCGCTTAGGGTAGGATTTTACATTGGATCAAACGGTAGCCTTTGTCATTGATTAAATGCAAACTAGGTACCATTTTTTGAAATTTACTGAAAATAATTTTTTTTACAAATTCAGCCAGAGGAGGATTTTGCATGCGAACTTAGAGTAGCTTTTTTCATTGAATAAGTGCAATTTAAATTTTGCAAAAACTCACATTTTTTGAAATTTACTGAAAATAATTTTTTTTACAAATTCAGCCAGAGCCTCTCCACAAAGCAAAGAAACCGAACTTATGCAAACCTTTTGCAATAATTCATTTTAAAAAAATCCAAATTATGCATAATCCACGTTGAAAAACATAGCAATGGAAAATTTTCCTATTTTCTTCAAAACGTTTGCAGAAAGAGACGCGAAATATTGCTGTCTTTTCGCAAAGTAATTTTGTGCCTTTGTAGTTTTTTTGTACAGTGACAACACTCACTACAGAAAGACTTCAAAAACAGTGTAATAGTGTAAATAAATGAAATGAAACGAAATCCAATCGTAATGGTTACCCGAAAAAACACTTCTGACCTTTGAAGTAGAAATTGAATTTTTTCAAATTTCCCCCTAAATTAATCGGAATTTCGCCAACTCGTAAAAAATTTAATTAGGTACGAAATTTTTCTAACCTCGCGTTTCTTTTATACCTAAATACTTCACAAACTTTCTCAAAAAAAAATTCCTACGATTTAAATTTTCAATATTCTTTTCCAAATCGAATTACCTCCCTCAGCTCCTCCCAAATAAATAAACTACGAGTACCAAAAACTCTCTTCACGTCTGAATCGCGCAACTCCATCAATTTCAATAAATTTCAAAGACAAGCGAAAAGAAACGCCGCAACAATTTGAAAAATTCGGTCATTACGTCGCGCCACAGCAAATGATTCACGTCCTCGAGCACACCATTACAGCAATTCGCAACACTTGGCCACACCCCAAAAAAAATTACCGACTATACTTAATTACAAAATAGCCATTCTTGTATTAATTATCATTTTGCGTACAACATTACAAAAAGGTCTCGCAGAATACTAATGAAGAAAGCAAGTAGTATTTAAAGCGTGTTTACACAAGGCATTTTGCGGTCGCGACTAGACAAGCGGCAGGAGCGGCGCAACGTTAAAGAAGGGCCAACTTATACCCTTCTAGGTTCTACTGTAAACTGTATATAGTGTATCTGTATATAGTACTACGCTAATTTCTATGCATTTGACGAGTAGGTATTAGGTAATCAGGGAAAAAATACGACAACGGGACATACCCGACGACAAGGACGACAGACGTATTTGAAAAATACCACCGCGTTGGTAAGAAAATTACACGAATACGGTTCGATGGTTGGGACAAGGGGGCAGCAGGGTTGCCGTCGCACCGCCAAACGATCTCGTAAAGCTAATGATAATAGGAAATGCGACCGAAGAAGGAGCGAGAAAAAAAAAGGCCACAATCCGGAATAGGAAGGAAGAAAAAAATTCATGGATGAGCAACATTAAAAACTGGACCGGAAAAAAAGCTAAAGAACATTTCCAAAATAGTAGATTGAAGAAATTGGCACAGATGATCGTCAGTAATTGTGAAAGAAAAGCGTTAAATTTATTTTTCTTCGAGGAGGACGATGCCCTTGCGAGATGACACGTCGTAAAAAAAAAAAAAAAAAAAAAAAAAAAAAAAAAAAAAAAGGCCAAACTTACCCATCTACGCCTTCTTGTACAACCCTTTACGATTACTTTCGTATTTCGTACAAAAAGCGACAAGCGACGAGCGACGAAGAAAACTAATCAATTTGTATCGTTTATTGTTTTCAGATTTACCGAAAAATGGACCAACCATCGCTGTAAATAAATCTAAATATGATCCGGGAGATAAATTGATAGCTAATTGCTCTTCATTTCCATCTAAACCATACGCCGTGTTATCATTCTACGTTAACAATGATCTGGTAAGTAATCTGGTCGAACCATGAATGGTATTTTGGTTCATGGAGCCGCCAATACCTACCCTAAAAATCTTATAAATGTACGTATTATGTACCAACTCGTACATACTACACGTAGGTATTACGTATACTCGTACCACGTGCCCTTCTCACCACCCTCCCAGCCGGCAACCAAACATCTGTGCTTTATGCGGCCTTTACTACAACACATTTCTATAACGATGAATGCTTTTGTGGCTGAATTAAGCTAGTTATCAATTTAGCACATGCGAAATTACGTATTCCGATCTCGCGAGTCGTGGTATGGCACGCCGCGAACCCTTCCCTCCCGCTCCCCGCCTGTAGATATTGTGCTTCTGTATGGTATGATGTATTCTATCGTTTCAGCTTCCTTCGGCATCGTCCCTTCGCCCTGTTTTGCAACTCTACGATCATGTTAGATATTAGATAGATATACTTCCAGTTGAGTAGAGTATTGGATATTTTGTTTTTGTGTCAAAATGTCTCGAATGGATTTTCCTAGCGAATAACTTTACCTTTACAGTATTTCGCACGTATTAGGTATAAGCCAGATTTGTAGATTTTATTCTATACAATATGTCGACTTATGCCCTCATCGTCCTTCGAAAAAATCACCTATTCATAATCATTTTAAAACTGTAAAGAAACCAAATGAAAACAAATTGGCAATTTCAAAGAATAAAATTAAACTAAACAAAATTGGAAATTAATTAAATGAATATTCAACAACAGGAAATTTTTTTATTTGAAAATTTGAAAATAACTTGAAGGATGGAATAAATCAAAAATATGTAGGTAATTAATGAAAATTGGAACTTTTGAGTGAAAAAAAAGTTTCAGCAGTTTACACAAGAAAGGACTCATCAGGACCAGGTTCTATCAAAAAATGATCCATGGCAATGAAAATTATTTTTTTATCGAAAAAATTAATGAGGTTTACTAAAAAAATTAGACAAATTTTCCTACTTCAAAAAAATAAAGAAATTCTTTACTGCAAAAAATGAAACATTTTTTCATAGAAATAGGTACTTAAAATGAAATATCTTTATACTTAAAAAAAATTAAGACAAAAAATTAAGACCTGCTCTTAAAAAAATTGGTAGATGAATAAGATATTCCTACCAACTCTCCACAAAAAAATCATTTTCTTTCAAGAAACTTCAGATTTTTTCTCCAAAAAAAAGTGAAATACCCACCTACTTCTTTTAAAGCTGAAATACAATTAGATTCTTTTTCTGTAAAAATAGGATTCCTATTCCTTTCAAAAATTTGAGAAAAATTTTGACTCCAAAAAAATTTGAAAAATATTATGTACCTATTACAATATTGCCCAATTTTAATTTTTTTTTTTTTAAAAAACTAAGAAAAATTTAAAACGAAAAAATAAAAATTGATTCTTTTTCTCAAAAAATAAATAGGTTCCACTCCAAAAAACGTATAAAGGGAGTTTGCCCAAAAAAATTAACAACTCTTTTTTTTGCAAAAATTAAATGAAGAATGTTTTTACCTACTCCGAAAAATTGAAAAATTTCTTCTTTCAAAATATTGAAATATTTTCTTCGGCGAAAAAAACAAGGATTTTAATATGCACGTATTAATTATTTTTTAATGTAGGAGTGTAGCTCGTTTCATTTTTAAAATTTCGGCTATATGTAGCTCGAACACTCGAGTTACTCCTAAAATATAGCAAATGACTGTAAAATGGAATAAAATTTAAAATTAACCAAACTTAAAAAATTCAATAATCAAAATTAAGAAAATGGACTAATTAACAAACAATTTGAAAAAATAAAAACTGGAATTTTTTGCCAATTTGAAATTTTTGGTGAAATTGAAAAAATGTTGAGTTAAATGAAAACGAATATTATCATTTTTGGGCAAAAAAATTGAAGATTGAAAAACCGAAAAAATTGGATTAACCATTAAACTTTTGGCTTTTACTTTTTTTTCAAAATTACACAATACACATTTCAATGTTTCAAGTTGTGTTATTTCAAGTTTTTTAATATAATTATTCACAAATTTACTTTAAAGAAATTTTGTTGTGAAATTTCTTTATGACAATTGAAATTTTTTCATTACAAATCATCTTGTAGAGGCATACTGATGAAATCAACCAACCCTCGTGAAAAGAAAACAAAAGACATTTTTTCTTACGAAAGAATGATTATTATAATTTTTTTGAAGACTTCCGCCGAAATCTTATTGAGGTAAAAAATGGGATTTTTTAAAAATTTCGTAATTTTTGTTTTAAAAAATTCTTTCATGTACCTATTACTTTGAAGGAAGAAATTTTTCAAAAACAATCACTGGAATTTTTTGAAAGTATTTAATGTAGAAAAATTTTCTTGTGAATGACTTTTTTTCTACAAAATAATTTTTAAAATGAAAAAATTTCAATTCTCATAAAGAAATTTTACGAGAAAATTTCTTTCAAGTAAGTAAATTAAGTTTTGGATAAAACTGAAAAAAATCAACTATCAAGCAATCTTTTCAACAACAAAAAAATTCAAGATTTCTGAGGAATTTTCACAACATATTTTCAAAGAGGAAATTTTAAAAATGAAATTATCTGAAGGAAAGTGATATTTATGCAAAGAATTTTTTTATTTTTAACAAAATAGGTAATTGTTGTTTGTAAAACATTATTTTAAATTTTTCAATTCCAAAAAATGAGGAAATGTTTTAAACGTGTTCTTGAGATTTTTCAAAGGAATTTTATGCAAGAAATTTTTTTTAAAAATTTCAAGATTTTTTTCCCCAAAAGAATTTTATTCTGCATTGAAATTATTTCAGGAGTATTTTTCAATGAAAAATATCAATTCTCATCAGAAACTTTCATAGAAATTTTTTTTGCTATTAATTATTTTTTTCAACATAATTTTTAAAGAAAAGAATTTGTGGATTATTTTCAACAATAAAAGAAATCATGCGAATTTCTGAAGAAAAAAATTGAGAATTTTTCAGCAGATTTTCCTGCGCTTTAAAAAGGAATTTTCAAGAAAAAATTTGAATATCATCTTTTTTAGAGTAGGTAAATGAGGTAAAAAAAAGGAGTGAAATTGAAAAAAAAAATGAAAAATAAAAATTTAAACAATGTAAAATTTTACAAAAAATCTTCTAAATATATATATATATTTTTTTTTTTCAAAAATTTGTTATTAGCTATGATAATTTTTGTAAACACTTCACAAAATCTGAAGTTTTTGTAAAACAGTTTAACCTAAGTTGCCCATGTCTACCATCAAAAAGTATTTTGTGAAGTTACCACCGTTCAATTTTTACACCATACAATACTCGCTAAAGTTAGAAAAAGGTAAAATATGTCCTTTTCAGTTGAAAAAAAAAACTTCTGTTTACGTACACTGCACGTTATATTCTTGACAATCTCACTCAGCGTTTACTAATATTGACACTAATCGAACGGTTACGTAACTATCGTTTTCTTATCAAAAATCCATCTCGGCTTGGAAATTCATAACGCGTATAAAGTTTGATACCATTACGTTATACGTATCTGTAGCGTAGTTTTGCGAAAGGGGCAGAAGAAGGTAAAAGAGGGGCACATGTAACGTACATATCACGAGCAGGCACCTTGTTCGAAAGTAAACAATACCGGCACCTATGTCGAGTCGAGAGTTGTGTTTATTTACCTATACTCGCAGAAACAAACACCCGGTTCGTTTTCAATTTCTCATATTCGATATCCGTCTATAAAAGCTTCTATATATATACGCGCATAATATCAATGAAATACCCAACTATACCTACCTATACGTATACGGAGGCGATTTAAGGCATGAAATATATTTATATCCATTGAAAAATCTGAAATTTTCCAAAATACCTACACCGTTTATCTAAGACGTAAACTTTCATTTAATACGTTAAATTCAAACTCAAACAAAAACAGGTGTCTAAGAATCTTTATATCTACAATACACAAATGTTCCTCTATTTTTACTCTTCTATACACTGTTCGAGGTGGCCTATCGTAATACAAAACTAGTGCATTTTGTAGAAAGCGAACATCATCGATGCAGAATGTGTTTTAATAGTGAAATAAGTAGGTAAGTATATATTAATACAGGGTGATTCGTATAATTTCTGTTTCCTTCAAAATGGACGATAGGCTACTCATATCGACAGGGTGTCTACATTAATTTTTTTTTGTTGAAAATTCATAACTTTTTCAAGACTTTTTCGTGACCTTTTTCATGAACCATATTTCAACGTTTTCAGGGGGGCCCCTTCCAGCATAAATGTAACTTGGAATGAATATGAGGGGCAAATTTTTTTTTTACACATTTCCCCCCTATATTTTGTGGTAAATAACTACCTATTGAAAAAGTTATCGAGGGAGGGGGCGAATGTCCCTTGAACCCCCAAGTTATGCCTATGCCCTCCAAGACCCTTTTTTTGTAACCAAAAAAATTTATACAATTTTTTTTTAAAAGTTAAATGAGTACTTGGAATTTTCAAGGGTGTACTTCGATTTCTTCCCTAAAAGGTGGATTCTTGAAATTGTTCTCATTCTTCTCATGTTGTAATGGGAAAATGAAACAAAAAATTTTCACGCAAAAAATACTCCTAAAAAAATTTGAATTACTTTTTCAACAGAAAACCTTTTTTTCTTTTTTTCCCTTTTTTTTGTCCCAAAATTTAAAAAAATTATCTACTTCACTATATTCAAAAAATTGAGATTATTTTTATTTCAGAAGAACTTTTAAAATTGTTGTTCGAAAAAAAATCTCAAAATATCTTCACATAAGAAAATTTTTATAATATTTTTTTAACAAAAAAAAAAAAAAAAGAAAAAAAAAAAAGATTTTTCGATATTTTTTATTCTAAAAAAATCCTGAAATTTCTTCCTTCGAAAAAATTTATACTCCAGAATACTTGAGATTTCTAATTTTTTTTATTCCAAAACAAATTAAAAATTTTTAAACCAAAAATTTCATTTGTAATTTTTTTTATTCCAAAAAATGAGAATTTTTTCTCCAAAAAACAGAGACTCTCGCCCAATAAATATATATTTTTTTTTTAGAAAATTGAAAAAAAAATCCAAAAAAATGTGATTTTATACTCTAGAGTTCGAAAAATATTTTTGCTTCAAAAGAATTCAATTCCAAAACGATAAAATTCAGATTTTTGATTTTTTTTAAATAAGAATTATTTCGTAAAAGTTTGAAAAACATTTTAACTTCAATAAAATTGAGAACTTTTTTAACGCCTTGTACAGCAACTATACCTAAGGCTAGTGGCGTGAAAATGTTTTTTATTCCAAAATAATTTTTAATCTTTTTTTTTTCATTCCAAGAAATGGGGATTTTCCCAAAAAATAGAGATTTCCATCCCCTCGAAAAAAAAATTCTTCAAGAAAATTAATTTTCTTCTTCACAATATTTTATGTTTTTTTTTTTTTTTTTTTTTTTTTTTTTTTTTTGAGAAGATGCAACAGTTTGAAAAAATTTCACTTTTAAGCGAATTTGTAATTTTGCCCGGGTAATATTATCAAGAATTCATGATTTCAAAGAGTAAAATTCATGACTTTTCATGACCTAGTAATTTTTTTGAAAAATTTATGACTTTCATGATTTTCATGACCTGTAGACACCCTGATTCGAACAACAACAAAAAAAATGTTACCCAAAAGCTCGCATTTTCACTCCATCTATCCTCGATGAATTCAAATTAAAATAAATCTTTAAAAAAGAAATAAAACAATTACATGACAATACGAGTATGTTTCGTAAATAATGGACGAGATTCGTATAACGATCAACATAGAACCAATGGTCGCTGCAACTCGTTCGCGTCCTCGAATTCGGTAAACCAATTCCATAATCTGATCATCAATGCCGGATCAACCAGATAATTCAAATTGCCAGATTTTCGCATCACAAAATAGGTTAAATTAGCGTACGCTTTATGATATCCGACGATTTCATCGCCCATGCACCAGTTCACGAAGCTCAACTGATGAAAGGCTAGAGCTCCCGACCACGTTAAATATCTCAAAAAATCGTACATTTTGGCCGCATTAACCTAAACGACGAAGCAAGAAGGAAAAAAAAAAAAAAAAAAAAGGTAAAAAAATCAAATCCAAATTTGAGTTAGGTTAAACTTTTTTTGTAACTCTTTCGTTTCGAGCTAGTTTGAAAATCACAACGACGACGCGTGAAGAGGATTTACCAAAATTACGCTCCATTCATTTGAAAAATTTGAATTACAAGTGTGTTGCTGGATAGACATGTCGTATACTTTAAAATGAAGAACGAGCTTAGTCTGCGCGCTCTTAAAGCCTGTGACAAATTACATCGACATTGTGCCGGAGTCGTATGTGTCGTAGGTCAGTTATTTATACGTATATATTTGCTCCGCCATTGGGAAAGATTAAAGTTCATTATCGTTCACTTGTTTGGCGTTAAGAATGAGAAAGCAGGTGATGAGGTGATGTCTATGAAGCGCACGTTAACGTTTCATTTACATCGCCTTTTCACATAATATAGAACTCCCACGACTTCACTTTTACCATCGTGGTGTCGCTGTTGTGGAAACACAGTCAAAAGTATACCGAAAAAAAAAAAAAATGACGGAGCGAAAAAATCTCGAGCAGAAAAAAGCCACGAGCTCGTTTTTGAAACTTCTTCAACGAAAAGATAATACTTTTTTCTTTGAAGAGCTTAAGGCTTTTGCAAGAAGTTTGCAAACGTTGAAATCTTCTTGGTATGTCTCCCATGTTTGAGTATACAAATGTAATGTAGTGTATCTACTCGTAACACATTCGTATAAAGTAAAATCAACCATCTACAATGTTGACCCCGTAGTTATACTAAGCGTCTGAAATACAAAATCCACAGCACACTGAAGAGTAGAGGTGAAAGAATTCAGTGAATATCCGCGTGTGCTGTGGCAAAGTTTAAATGAATTTTGATTTTTACATCTAGCTAACTGTATACGTAGTATACGTATCTTGACATGGTTTTACCTTCCTTTCTAATTCACTCTGTTAGTTATAAAAATGAGGTAGGTTAGGTACTGGTCTTGTATGCTGTAGAGATTTGGCAATTTAAACTTATGTCTTATTTTATCGTATTCTCTTCTTCGAACGTGTTTCTGTTCATTCTTCATCCTTGCAATTAATCGCTTTCTTTCTTTTTTCTCCTCTCAAAAAATCTCGAGTTTTTCAAATGTACTCGTTGGCGGGGCGACAACTTGAAATCTTCTAGGGTCTATTATGTAATGTAGCTCAATTTTTTCCAAAGTGATTTTGGTTTGAAAATAATTTTACTCCCACCAAAATATTGAGAAATTTCTCTAATAAAAATCATAAATATTTTTATTCCGAAAATTTAGGAATTTTCTCATTTCAAAAATATTGAGAAATTGAAAAATTTTTTTTTTTTAAAAATGAGACAAAAAGCGAAGATTTCCTATTAATAAATTATAAAAGAACATTCATTATACCCCAAAAAATTGAGAATCATTTTTGATACATAATTAAATATGTAACAATGAAAAAATTATCTGTTCTCAAAAAAATTGAAAGAAATGTTTTCTTCACTCCAAAAAATGAAGAATTTATTAATTTATTAAAAAAATTGAAAAAATAGAGAAAATTAGTACTTTTTTCAAAAAAAGTAAGAGAAAAATTACCTATACCTACCTCAAGAAATTAGAGAAAAATTATTTTAAAAAAAGGGAAGTTTTGATTCAAAATATTTTCATTTCCAAAAAAAAAGACATGAGAAATTTTTTATTCCAAAAAATTAGAGAAATTGAAAGATTAAAAAACAACAAAAATATGTACGTATGTACTCAACTGTTAGGATTTCTTCTCAATTTTTTTTTAAAAAAATGAAAAAACTTTATTCCAAAACAATTGAAAAATTTTTTCAAAAAAAAAAAAAAAAAAAAAAAAAAAACAATAGGAAAAAATATTGAAACAAAACACTGGAATTTTTCTCCTCAAAAAATTGAAAAAAGTCACCCCACAACATTACAAAAAAAATTTTCTACTCTAAAAAAAATTGAAATACCTACCTGTTTCTCAAGCTAAGGCACTTTTCAATTTCCAAAAAAATTGTAAAATTGAAAAATTTCTTTTAAAAAAAAGTTACGTGGGATTCATTTTCAAAAAGTTATAAAAAATCACTCGATTAAAAAAATTTCTTCCAAAAATGTTGAAAAAGTTTATTGTTTAAAAAAAAGGGGAGAAATTAGGCAAATGGAGATATTAGCTTTTTCTCTCTTTCAAAAAGTTGGAAAAAATTAGCTCAAAACTGAAAACAATTTAGTACGCAGCCTATTCATTCTTAAAAATGAGAAATTATCTAATTTTTGGGAAATTGTCAAACTTAAAAATTTACCTATTAAAAAAAAAAGAAATAGGGGTTTTCTCCAAAAATTAAGGAAAAATTACTTCAAAAAATTGAAATTATTTTATATTTCCAAAGAAGAAGATGTTTTGCTTCAAAACATTTTTATTCCAAAAAAATTGAGAAATTAAAAGTTTTTTTCTAAAAAAAAAATCAAGAAATATGTCGAAAAAAACTGGAATTTTTTTCTTCAAAAAATTGAAAAAAGTCATCTCAAAAAATTAAGAAAAGAGAAAAAAAATTTTACTCTAAAAAAAATCAAAAAATTGTGAATTTGAAAGATTTTTTTCAAAAAAAAAGTTAGGTGGGATACATTTTTTCAAAAAGACGAAAAAAAAAACACCTGAAGAAATTAAAAAAATATATATTTCAAAAAAGTTGAAAAAAGTGTTTTTTCCTCAAAGAATTAGAGAAGTTTATAGTTCAAAAAAAAAAAAAAAGGGAAATAAAAAGTTTTGTATTTTTATTAAAGGCAAATACATAAGTGAGGTAGGTATTATTTTTTCCTCTCCTTCAAAAAGTTGAAATAATTACCCCAAAACAATCCAGAATATTTTCTTTTTCTTTATTCTGAAAAATTCATTCTCACAAAATTGAAAAAATTTCATTTTAAGAAAAAAAGAATTTTTTTCATTTCAAAAAAATAAGATTTTTTTCTTTCAAGAATAAGTTTTTTTCTATTTTTCTAAAAATTAAGCTGTCTTTTTCCATAAAAAATTTAAATTCATTGTTTTATCCTAAAAAAAAAAACTGAAACTCGTTTTCAATAAAATATTTTTTATTCCGAAAAATTCAAAAAAAATTTTGATTCGTTCAAAACGTAAAATTCTTGAAAATGAATACCTAGGGCTATACTACATTAATTACATACCTAGACCTACAAATCAATGCCCACGAAGTGCAATATAACAGATCGTCTTCCATTTTTTACTTTTCGTAATTTTATACGTTTTAGATGATGTACGTGTACCTACTACTTGTAATTCAAATTTTTCAAAAGCCTGCAGAAGGCGTAAGAATTATATTTAAAAAAATTTCAGAAATCATTCAAAATGTTGTGAAAAGTTGTCTAAAATGTATCGCAAAAATTGTTCAAAAATTTAAAAAATCATGAAAATGTTTTTCATTTTGTCAAAAGAACAACTATATACCTAACTGTGACTTTTTAATTTTTTATACCTAGTAGTGTCAAACAAAATTTTACCTACACAAAACAATTATTTTTTAATGGACTTGACACAAAACCTACACCTATACAATTTTTTGACTGGTAGGTACAAAAATTAATATTTTACATCATTGCAAAAAAAAAAAAAAAAAAAAAAAAATGAAATCGGTCAAAAATTGTAAAAAATTGGCAAATGAAAGAAATCAAAATGAAACAAAAAATAATTTGAAAATGAATAACACTGAAAAAATAAAAATCAGCAGTGTAAAAATATGAAGATCAAAAAAATTGAACAAAATTAAAAATTGAAAAACTACATTAAAAAAATTTCAAGTTCAAGATTGAAGAAAAAAAAGTTGAAAACTTTTGGTTGAACAAAAAAATATCACTTAAAGTTGTATTAAAAGTGATTAAATAATTAGAATAAACATAAATTGAAAAGAAATGCTAAGTTTGAAAAAAAAAAATGTGACTGGTACAAAAAAAAATTGAAAATTACACCCCCCTCCAAACAAAAACACTGAAGTTCTGAGCTGTAAGCAGGATTTTTCAGTTTTACATGATTTAGGTATGAGAATTCGTAAGACAATTAGAAGGCAGACATCTTATTTCGATGATTTTTATGACATTTACTTATACATCTTTTCACAACATTTCAAACAGTTCGCAGTTTTTAAAATCAATGAGAATATAGGGAAAACCATTTCTCGCCGTTGTCTACCCATATTTTTCTGGTCATCTCAAAAAATTCACTCAGATTATTGCAGAATGAAACAAAAATCTCACCTTTATACCATATTGTCCGATGTAAAAAAGAAACTTGATATGTGGAATCAGTTTACTAATAGTTACGGACTCGGATGTGAAAAAATCTTCTTGCAAAAAACACAAAGGTGTCTGAATATCGTTATATGGGGCATGGCCAACATGCAACGCTTTTTTAATTCGAACCCGAGAGAAAATCTTCGATATCTTCGTGCGGTCGGAATCATCGATGGCGGTTGTTTTAGTGAAATCGTCCACTTGCTCGTAGCCCAGCTCGTGTATCTTGGATACCATATTTTGGTACACTTCGTACGCCTGCCATTGTTGATAACTTCTCAACAATCGCTCAATTTCCTCCTCCATCGATCGTAAATTATGTTTGGTGAATTCATCGGCAACGCCGATATGATAGAGCAGATCCGACATACCGATCATGTTTATCGGATCCAATAGGACATTTCCGATCATTACGCCTTTGACTGCGATCGTCGGTGAATTATCGTCGCGATGTAGATGCCAAGCCGAATATATGGCTATTTTACTCGAAACCGTATCGCCTCCATTCAAATAGATTCCGTATTGGGTAAATTCCGAGAAAATTAGAGAAAACTGTTTCACAGCGTTGGCTACATCTTTTCCAGCGTCGTAGAAAGTTTTCGAGTACCCTTCCGGCTGCTGGGTGAAGCTGAATCCGGCTCCGATCGGGCTATCGATATAAAGTACGTGAGAATATTGCACCAGGGTATCCCTGCTCTTACGTATTCTTCCTTCGGCTCTGCTGTAAGGTCCGGTCGTATCGAAAACTCGACAAGAAGACGGACACTTGGGGTCCGAGTCCAGCCACACAATTAACGAAACGTTTGTGGTGTCGTTTCTTACGCAGGGAAAAAACCATACGAAAAGGTTCGCGTTAGTTTGATTGTTTACCGTCAAAAATCCCGAGAAACTTTCGTAAGAGGTGAATGGCTCGGATACTCTGGATTTCGAGACGGCTTCTTCGATCGAATCATTTTCGATGTAAGGAGTGAAATATAACGCAGCCGAATCGACTGATGGTGGCATTGCTGACGAGTTATCGCTTTCGGTCATCATCGAGGATCCATCAACGATCCTATCCATTGCCTCTTGAGTGGTACTTGCCGAATAATTTGCCAGTAATAAAACACACAACATCGAAAACATTTCGAAAATTTGTACAAGACACTGCGCAACAAATCCGTATAAATTAAACGAATGAAACCGCGACACAATGACGAATTACACGTTTCGCCGAATCGAAGAAAATATACACAATAACCGCGATATTATCGTCGAATTTTTCTTCATTCGTTTTGATGAAACACAAACACAGAAAAGAAATAAACCGTGACGAAAATTTCGCGTAAATTTCCCCTTAACCCTACATTTCTTGCGGTAATCTGCGCGACAAAGGTTTGTTTATTTATTCGTCGTCGCATTTTACTAACGATATTACGCTCTGAATATCGAGTTTATGCATGAGAAATGCTCCAGTTGGACGAGATTCGCGAAAAATCGTCGATTGAGTAAATTATCCAAAGGAAATTAAGTCCATCGAGTAGATTTCGAACTGAAAATAAGGGTTCGGAGAAATAATCGTAGTGGAACATTTCAAGGTGTCTCACACAAATTTTCTAAACAAAAAGTAGAGTTTTCGCAGGATTTCGAGCAAGATTTCTAGAAATTTTTCAAACCCCCTTCCACCCTAAATAATAAATAAGTATTTTATATTACTGCAAAAAGTCTGTCAATGATGACTTTAAAACTGACTGCAATCAAATTTTTCAAAAATTGGAAAACCGTTGGTTGAAAATAAAAATTAAATAAATAAAATTCAAAATGAACGAAAATCGAAGAAAATTAAAATTGAAAGTAAACATTAAAAATTGGAAACAATTAGAAAAAATTGCCAATTAGTAATCGAAAATGGACAAAAGGAAATGGAAATTGAGCACCATTTTAAACATTATAAATGAAAAATTGGTTCTTTCTTCTTTGTACCTAGGTACCTACGTATTTTCAAACTACGCTTGAAAGTTTGAAACATAGTATAAACTTATAAGTACTCTGTACGTACATTTCAGAATGTCTGATAAAATTTCTAAAAATAATCGGATAAAATTTTTTTTTTTTTAAATTGAAAAGAAATATAAAATAAATTCCGTTGGAAATTTAATTAATAGAAAATTAAAAAATATTTATTAGTTGCAGTTTCATAAAACTAAAAATTAAAATATACCTACAACCTATGTCCTATATGGCAAAAATTAACTTTTTCAAAAATAGGAATAATTGAAAAATTCAAAAAAATTTCCTCAAAACCTCTCAGAAGGGACCCGAATAATGAGAAAAAAATTTATTTGAGCAATTTTTTCAAAGAAATTGAATTTAAGGAAAATTTGAAATTCACTATGATTGTAATAATGAATTTTTTCAAAAATGGAAATAATTGAAAAATTAAAAAAAAAACTTCGTCAGAACCTCTCAGAATGGTCCCGAATAATGAGAAAAAAAATTATTTGAGCAATTTTTTCAAAGAAATTGAATTTAAGGGAAATTTGTAAATCACCATCTAATATGAACCTACCACTGGTACTTATCACCTATGTAAATTTCAGAATTTCTGACAAAATGTCTAATAATAATCCGATTTTGAAAAAAGTTATCCAATTTCGATGAAGTCAATAAAAATTTTGAAATTATTTTTATTTTTGTATAAGTTTCCGAGTGTCAGAAAAATTGTCCAAAAATCAGTTTTATAATGTTGAAATTTAAAATTAAGAAACAAATTTCCATACGAATTTAATCAATAGAACTTTTTTTAAAAAAAGTCTCACAAATAAAAAAAAAATTGAAATACCTAATTAAAGTTGAAAAAATTGATGTTTGAATCCCCCCCCCCCCCGTCCCCCCCTCCTCCACCAAATAAATCAAGAGTAATGAAAATTATAATTCACTTTCGGGAAATTTTTGTTTATGAAAATTGAAATTGACATTCCCACCATAACAGGAAGTACCAATAACTTTGAATATTCAAATACACAATCTGTCACTAAATTAAGTAAAATTTTTTGTAGTTTCATACAAATGTATACTTATTCACAAGAAATAATCGAAGATAAAATTTTCCAATATCTAAATAAATCGAATACGGAATTATAAAACCGATTTTTTATTATCATAATTGATAAGAAATCAAATTATTTAAAGGGAATACCTTCGTACACACGTATCAAGTTTGCAAGCTCGAAGCTCTATTTCAGTAGGTAATAGGTAATAAGTCGCGTTTTTACCATCGTCGAACAAGTCCAAAATAAAATTTACAAATGTGCACGTGTAAGTACCTAATTATAGATCTCAGCTCCTTGAACAGTTCAAGTCGAAAACACAGTCAATTACTCAATATTTTGAAATGAACGTTCCAACAATCCTGATTCTTTTATGCAATCAGATAGTCAATGTAATTCTAGCCAACACTACCGACAGCGACACCTTCGACAAACACTTAATTCATGCAAAACACTTCGTGGACAAAACAGACTTCCTCAAGGACTTCTTCACTTTACCATTTACCAACGACTACATCACATGTCCTCGAGGTTTCGGCAAAACCACAAATCTACGAATGATAGAAAAATTCAGCCAGATCGAATTCGACGCCAATGCCGATGCCAAACCTTGCAAAGAGACTCGAGCTTATCACCTTTTCAGACCACTGAAGATATTCCAACACGAAACCATCGTCAATCAACACTTGGCACGACATCCGGTAATATTCTTAGACCTGGGTTACAATCTAGAAGGCCAAATTACCCTACCAAAGGTAATCACGTCTTTGAATTCGCAACTGAACAAATATTTCAATTATTTCAAGCCCAAGCTAAGAAAATGGTACTTGAGAGAGATAAAATCCAAAGCGATTAGCGAGTTCGCAATCTGGACGAATAAAGTCTTGCAGGAAAATTTTCTCGAGGCCGATATCGAGACCAGTTTGCATATGTTCGCGGTCACTTTACATCACTGTTTCGGTTCCAAAGTGATTATCTTGATCGATGGGTTCGATTATTTTGTAAATCACGCCTACAGATCGGTCGACAGTATCGGAAGTATTTACTCCAAGTTGAACATAATGGTGAAAAATCTTTTCGCCGATTTCAACCATAGACTTTATATTTTGATGGCCGGCACAACTTGTATAGCTTTTTCGCATAATCATTTTCACGAATACGTGAAAGATTTTCCTTTTTTGGACGATCATACGTACACTAGGCATTTTGGGTTCAACGAAGACGATCTGCAGAAATTATTCAACTCGTATGGAAGCTCCCAACAGGAGATCGCTTACGTCAAAAAATACTACGCCGGATATAAAATCGCTGACAAGCACGTCAAATATAATATCTTAGATATAACGGATTATTTCCAAAACAGGGAAAATTCTACGCTCCATGTTTTTCAAAAACCAGGTCGAAAATCTTTATTCGTTTCGAAATTTTTCAAAAACTCTTACTACCTCGATAACGTTTCCAGACTCATTAAACATTGTTCGGTTCGAGGTAGATTCAAAAGAATCTACGAACCGAAAGCTTTCAAATCTTTTACCAAATACGTTAAAAATAATTTCCAACAAATTAACATATCCAAATGCGAAATGATGTTCACGTTTTCGATAGAATACGGTTTTTTCTCGCCAATCCCCGAAGACTCGTACATCATAGCCAATTACGAGATGAGAAATCACATAATGGCGAATTTACGTTCGTATTATAAAACTGAAGCGCTCTTGGATCTGGCACTAATAAGCAGTCAACTACGTCAACTCTTAGCGTCGAAACATCTTCCTAGCGACGAAATGAAATACAATTTTTCGCGAACTTTGACGACGGAATTCAAGAAACTGGTCCGTTTGCACGAGACCAATTTCACGACTAATTTCGTTCTTCAATCCATCATTCATGTGGCGGCTCGACTCAATAGACGGTTGAAGGTGGTCGAGGATTATCCCACACCTGTGTCTTACGACGATACGAAAGAAAATTTGGAGAAACGCTGCGTCACACTGATCACCGGCAACGATGTGGCTTTGGTGGTGAAGGTCACGTATGGTCAGTCAATCCAAGCAGCTTTGTACAAAGCTTTGAATTATTTTTACGACGATGAGAATATCAAATGTGTTAGGTGTTTGGGCATCGATGTCAATTTTCAGAATAAAATTAACGTAGCGATTCAAGATCAGAATCGAAAAGTTTAGTTCCTCTCATAAAAGTGTTTTCTTTTACTGTAGTGTTGAACGATAGTATATTATGTTGAAGGGTAGGCAAGGCACCTATATTTCCAAAATTTCAATTACCATTGCGATCAACTTTCAGAGTGTCCTAAATTTTTTTTTTTTTTTTTTTTTTTTTGAAAATTCATGACTTTTTCATGAACAAAATTTCTATATTTTTAGAGGCACCGCCGACATACTTGGAAGAAATATGGGGTAATTTTCCTTAATTTTTTTCCTATATTTTGTAGTTTGAAATTTTCAAGAGTGTAATTCAATTTCTATTCTAAAAGGTGGGATGCTTGAAACTGTTTTCATGTTTTAATCAGGGTTGATTACCGGCATTTTTCCGGTATCGGTATTGGTACCGGTATAAATTTCGGTATTTTTCCAGTTTCGGTATTGGTACTGGTATAGCTTTTGTTATTTTTGCGATATCGGTATCGGTATCGGTATCGATATTGATTTCGGTATTTTTGCGGTATTGGTATTGGTATCGATTGCGGTATTTTTGCGGTATCGGTATTGGTATAAATATCAGAGCAAAAATACCGATACCATACCGGTATTTGTATCGGTATGGTACTCGGTAATAAACACTGGTTTTAATGTAAAAATGATTTTTTTGAAACGAAAAATTTTCACGCAAAAAATTCTCCTAAAAAAAATTTTAACAACTTTTTCAACAAAAAAACATTTTTTTTTGCACTAAAATTTAAAAAATATTTTATTTATTTATTTTAGGTACTACCTATCAAAGAAAAAAAAATCATCCCCAAAAATTGAGATTTTTTTAAATAAGATTTGTAAAATTAATGTTTGGAAAAAATGCCATTTTTTTTTCTCCAAAAACAAAAAAAAATGATTTTTGGATATTTTTTATTCCTAAAAATCCGGAAATTTCTTCCTTCAAAAAAATTTCTACTCCAGAAAATTTGAGATTTCTATATTTCAAAAAAAATGAGTAATTTTTTTATTTCAAAACAATTTTTAAAATTTTTGAACCAAAAGGTTCTTTTTAATTTTTTTTTCTTCCAGGAAATAAGAATTTTTTCTCCAAAAAAACAAAGACCCCCCCCCCCCAAAAAAAAAACATAAAAATATTTTTATTGTCAGAAAATTGAAGAAAAAAAATCCAAAAAATTGAGATTTCATACTCTAGAGTTCGAAATGTATTTTTACTTCAAAACAATTCAATTCCAAAACAATAAAATTCAAATTTTTGATTTTAAAAAAAAATGAGAATGTTTTTGCGAAAGTTTAAAAAATATTTTTACTTCAAAAAAATTGAGAACTTTTATTAACGCCATGTACAGCAACTACCTAAGGCTAGTGGCGTGAAAATGTTTTTTATTCCAAAACAATTTTTAAAATTTTTTGTACCAAAAAATTCATTTCTTTCCATTTCAAGAAATAGAAATTTTTCCAAAAAAATAAATTCCTCCCCCTCATTGAAGAAAAAATTCTTCAAGAAAATTTTCTTCTTCACAGAAATCACATTATTATATGGACCCCCCCCCCCCCTCAGATGCAACAGTTTGAAAAAATTTCAATTTTAAACAAATTTGTAGTTTTGCCCGGGTAATATTATCAAAAATTCATGACTTCAAAGAGTGAAATTCATGACTTTTCATGACCTAGTATTTTTTTGTTTGATTCATGACTTTTTCATGACTTTCGTAACCCATTTTCAAATTTCATGACTTTTTCATGACTTTCATGATTTTCATGACCTGTATACACCCCCCCCCCCCCGTGCTGAAATTGAATTTTTTTTACAAAATCAGTGATTTTAATAACCTTGAAAAATTCGTCAGAGGAGGATTTTGCATTGAGTTTCAGGGTAGCTTTTTTTCATTGTTTAAATGCAATTTAGCAATTTTTCCAAATTTACTAAAAATTAAAATCTTTACAGAATTGATGATTTCAAAAAATTTAAAAAAATTGTCAGAGGAGGATTTTTTATTGAGTTTTAGGGTAGCTTTTTTCATTGGTTAAATTCAATTTGAAAATTTTTCTGAATTCACTGAAATTGAAAATTTTTACAAAATCTTGAAAAATTCGTCAGAGGAGGATTTTGCATTGAGTTTTAGGGTAGCTTTTTCCATTGGTTAAATGCAATTTCGCAATTTTTCTAAATTTACTGAAAATTAAAATTTTTACAAAATTAGTGATTTTAAAAATTTTGACAAATAGGTCAGAGGAGGATTTTGCATTGATTTTTAGGGTAGCTTTTTTCATTGGTTAAATGTAATTTGGCAATATTTCTGAATTTAATGAAAATTAAAATGTTCACAAAATTGATGATTTCTAATTTTTTTTTTAATTCCTCAGAGGAGAATTTTGCATTGATTTTTAGGGTATCTTTTTTCATTGGTTGAATGCAATTTGGCAATTTTTCTGGAATTGCTGAAATTGAAAATTTTTACAAAATCAGTCATGACTCCTAGACACCCTGACTAATTTCGCCCAGGCTCTTAATATCAAATATCTACGTTGGTGTTGATATATAAAAATTCATTATAAACGAGTCGAACATTAATTAGGTATGGATAACTCGAACGAAGCAGCTTATCATCATTTTCAACTTTGTTGGTATCATATCTCATCAAAGAATCGTTAATAGTTTGGGATATTTTTATTTTTTCGTGAGTACTTTTCAAGATGCTTTTTTGTGAGAGAGCGATGCTGAAATGGCTCACAAAGTAAGTACTTGGCTCAAAAATCAAATTTTTAATGCAATTTGCATACCTCTGGACCAATTTGAAAAATTACATTAGGTCTCGCGATAAATCTGTTAACAAACTTGGCCTCCTCTCTCATTTTATAGATCACTGGGGCTTCCTGCTTCTATATTGCTTCATCTCGGCCTCACCTTGGTCCAATCTCAAGAAACGCCGGACATCAACACTGAAATCGACACACCAAATGAGGAAGCGAATCTGCAAGAATTAGACTTATTCGACGATGAATTCGTTTCAAATAAATACTTCATCGATAAATCAAATCTGCTCGAGGTATTATTCAAAGACCTGCACACCAAACACTTCATCACATGCCCTTCGGGTTTTGGAAAAACTGTAAATTTACACATGATAAGAAAACTTTGCCAGCTTGAAATCGACCAAAACGAAGCAACAATTACGCCATGGACACAGAGTAATGCTTATAAAATTTTGAAAAAAACTAAAATTGCTCAAAATCATAACATATCAGAAGCCCACGTCGCTCAACACCCCGTCATCTATTTAGATTTCAATTGCTCGTTTATTCTCGAATCTGATAAGACAGTCGAATACACGATGACCGAAATGAATCGCCAATTGTGGTCGAATTTTAAGCGATACACGAGCCCAATCGAGCAATATTACAATGCAGAACGAAGGCAAAACCTGCCCGATGATTTTCAAAGATGGCTGAATTCTTCCATATCTGGCACCATTGGTGATAATTTTAGAGAAAATTTCCGCAATATTTTTCAAACATTTTCCACAGTTTTCGACAGCGATATAATTTTACTAATCGATAACCACGATTACTACGTGAATCCGAAATTTAAAAATATTCAACGTAGAATAGAAAGCGCCCAGAAATTACTCCACGATGTACTGATCGATATAATCCGAACGTACAAAGATCGTCTGTACTTGTTGATAACCGGAATATCTGCAATTAGTTTCTACAAACATAAACTACACGAGTTCGTCGACCACTTGAATTTCGTCGACGATACAAAATATGCGCCATATTTCGGCCTACTCGAGCCCGAAGTAGAAGACCTATTCGAACGATACGGTACGCAAGAATCGGAGCGAATTTACATCCGTAAATACTACGATTCGTACAAAAATTCCCTTCATCGATACAACACCTTCCACGTAACCAATTACTTCGCCAGCAAAGGGAGAAAAACCTCGTCCGTTACCCTACACAGTTCTGAAAATCGCCCTAATCAAACGACCGATTACATAATGTTATTTTTGAAACACCCGAATTACCTCGAAGATGTCGCCAAATTACTGAAACATTGTTCGATCGCGGATTCGTTTAATAAAACGTACAACGTGGGAGATCTTCAAAGATTCGACGACTTGAGCCGAAAACATTTCAACAATATTCGATCGCAAGATATACGATTCTTGTACACAATGAGCTGCGAGCACGGATTCATCGGTCGAGCCAAAGATGGCTCTTACATAATTCCCAACTACAAAACCAGAACTTTGTTCGAGGCAGACTTGGGCCTCTATTTCGAAAACACACTCAACATAAACTTCACTCAATTGGGAATCGAATTCTTGGATATTCTGTACAAGACAGCCAACAGAACCGGCAACATATCTGATCAACTGAAAACCCTACTGTCGCCAATCTACCAAAAATTATACCCAATTGTCAACGTTGGACCCAATCGCGTTATGAATTTCACTTATCACTCGATTCTTTACATGATAGCTGCGACCAATAACGAATTGACCGTCGTCGATGACTATCCGCAGCCCATAACGTATCATCAAACAGATGAAAATTTAAATAGGAGATGCGTCACGCTCGTCACCGGTGCAAGTGTCGCCGTTATTTTCAAAATCACTCACGATCAATCGGCCAAAATCGCCATGGAACAAGCAATAACGTACGCTTATCAAAATCCTGCCATTAAATACCTTAAATACGTCGGCATCAATTTCGATTCTTACGGTTTACTCGATATCAACCATTGCCCCAAAAGTTACCTCTTGGAAAAAGGCGAAAACCCAGTGAGTGAAGAAATAGAAAAATTCACCATCAATTTTGAAAATGAATTTTTCAAACAAGAGGGCCAACAACCGGAACAGGAGCAGGAGCAACAGCCACCTCAGAACGAAGAATAGATTTTCATACCAATTTTTCACGATTTTTAAACGTAATTTCTAAAAAAAAAAATATGCCGTTTTTGAGTAATTTTATGACATTTACCGTTTGAATCAAAATTATAAAAAACTTATTCTTTGTATGAACTCGAAGAATTCATTTTTTGAACAATACCTATATTTAAAATAATATTTTTTATAAATAAAATTTCAGTTTAAAGTAGAACTTGAAACTTTTTCTTTTTCAACAAAATTTTAAAATTAAAAAAAAAAAATGTTTTTTGGGAGGGTAAGAGATTGGAAAAACATTATTTTTCAAAAGTCAGATTCAAACCAAAATTATAAAAAAAACATAAGAAAAAAAATAGTCAATACAACGAACAAAAATCTAGTTTTGTTGAAAAAAATTCCAAAATTTTTGCTGAAAATCTGAATTCTTCATTTTTTGATGAAATTTTGTTTAAAGGCAGTATTTTAATCTCCAGTGAAAATTTGAAATTTTCAATTTTTGTAGATGAACAGAATTTTTAAATTTTTTCTATTTTTGTTGAAAACGAAATTCTCTAAATTTTTGTGAAAATACAAATTCTTCAATTCTTGGTAAAAGCTTAATTTTCTAATTTTTGTTGAAAAACAAAATTCTTCAATTTTTGATGAAAATCTTCTGAATTTATTTATTTTTGGTTTTACGAAAAAATTCAATTTACCTAGTTGAAATAAAAAAAAATCTTCAATTTTTGGTGAAAATCTAAATTTTAAAATTTTTAGTGAAATTTAATATATCAAAGATCTAAGTTACATGACAGAATATAATAAGTTATGTACACAGCGACAGAGGGAGGGGGTGCAATTTTTCCCCAGAGCCCGAACAAGAAATTTTTATATTAATTCTTCTGAGACAAAAATCTCTAAAAAAAATTCTACTCCAAAAATCAAGACCAAAACCTGATATTTTTTTATCTAGAAAATAAACGTTTTTTTAATCAAAAAAAAAAAAAAAAGAAGCAGATTTTTTCATAAAAATTAAGAGATGCTTACTCCAAAACAATTTGTAAAATTATTTTTTTTTATTGTAATTTTTTACTCAAAAAAAAAACCTAAAAGATTCTTTAAAAAATAAATTGAGGAATTCTTTCTCTGAAAATAAATAATATTATTTTTTTTTTAAATTACCTAAGTATCTACAGATTTTTTTTCGCAAATTCGAAAGATTTTTTTTAATGGATAAGACGAAAAATAATTGTTTTTTTTTTCAAAAAAAAGTGAGAAGTTTTTTTAATACAAAAAATTTAAAATTTTGGGAATTTTTCCTCCAAAAAATAGTTTTTTTGATTAAAAAAAAAAACTAAAGATTCCTATTTAAAAAAAAAAATAATGACCAAAAATGGTGATTTTTCCCCCAAAAGTGAAAATATTTTTTTTTTTGAAAAAAACTGAGATTTTTTTGAGTAAAAATTAAGATTTCTTACTAAAAAAAAATCTAAGGATTTTTCATTTTTTTTCTGATGGATTGCCTATCTACTCAGTGGATTTTTCAACAAATCAAGGTGTCTAACAGGTAATGAAAGTAATGAAAAGGTCCTGGGATTCAGAAATTTGTAGCTGAAAATCAAAAAAGTGCTGACATTTTAAATGGGTGAGAGGGAGTGAGGGAGTGAGGAGGAGGGGGTTGTTAGCTCGTGAAACTTCTTTCTGAAAAGGTTCAGAAAAAGTGATGAAAAAGTGCTGATTTTTGATTTGGAAATTTTGTTAGACACCTTGAATAGTCACTCCCTGTAAATATCCGAGTATATAGATAACGAATAATCATTCTTCAAAAGATATTGGCACTTTTTATCATAAACTTGATATCTCCAAATTTAATAAGGAAATGCTTACAATTTAACCAACGTACAATTAAGTTTGATTATACACGTACTTCCAATTTCGAGGTAAATGATCACCAAAGAGATAAACATAACTTTGATAACCAGTACAGAATTTCAATAGTGGCAAAATCGCGGTCGTCCAGAAAAGACTCTGGATCGGGCCAAATTCTATCTCAATGCTCGATACGTGGTAGGGATATTTTTCTACAAAATGCTGCCTCTCGTACTTTTCGCTACAATGCTCAAAATTTCATTCGCCTTCGATCTAGATCTGGTATCCTCCGAATACTTCATCGATAAAACCAACCTACTGAAGGAGTTTTTCCGCAGAAACCAAGACGTCAAAATTCAAAACCACTACATCGCTTGTCCTCCCGGCTTCGGTAAAACCACTAATTTAAAAATGATAAAAAAATTTAGCGAAATCGAATTCGACGAAAAAGGCAACGCGAAACATTGGAGAGATACCGAAGCTTACCGGTTATTTGAAAAATTGAAAATTTCTCACCAAGAATCTAGTATCGCGAATGATCACATGGGTCGACACCCGGTACTATTTTTCGAACTCAACTTTGACTTCTGTCGATTAACGAAACAGGAGGAAATTCTAACCACTCTCAACTCCAGACTACTGGACTCGTTCAAAAAATACATGCCACAATTACTCGATCATATTAAAACCACCGGCCCCAACACCACATTCGAGAGACTGCTCGATGAAGTGAACGAATTGAAAATGAGTAAAGAAGTAATGCCTATATTTTTACACGATTTATGCCAAATTTTATACAACTGCTCGAATCAAACGGCGGTTATTATTTTGGTGGACGAATTCGACTACGTTATTAATCAAGGTTCGCCTTCCATCGACATCCTGCACCAGGTTTACCATCTGTTTTATAAAATGTTCAGCCCAATGTTCAAAACCTCGAATCAGCAAACCGTTTATGGTATGATGGCGGGGACCACGTCGCTGGCTTTTCGATACTATCGCTTCGTCGAATTCTCGCAAATCCACTACTTCTCCGAGACTAGCTTTTTTACACCATTTTTCGGTTTCCTAGAAAACGAACTCGATTACCTATTCGATAAGTACGACTGCGATCAAACCGAAAAACACTACGTGACCGAGTACTATGCCGGATATAAAACCGTAGATCAGCACGTACTACGTTACAATTCGTACTCCATTAGCGAATATTTCAAACAAAGAAATGGCATGGCGTTGCAATTCCCCATTATCCAATATGGAGGTGCGTTCAGGCAAACCCTCATACCTAATTTCCTGAAAGATGCCCCTTACTTGGATAAAGTAGCCAAATTGCTGAAGAATTGTCCAATCGTAGGCTTATTCAAGCACAGATACGATCACAAAGCGGTAAAATCTTTCGAATTGTTCATCAAGCACGACTTCGGCAACCTCGAATTGCCCTTCAGGGGTATTTTGTACACGTACACAATAGAACAAGGCTTTTTCGCGCCCGTTACCGAGAACATCTACGTAATACCGAATTACGACATACGAAGTCGATTCATTACGTATCTACGTTACAACTACGAACAACGATTGAGAATCGATCTAAAAACAATCAGTCAATATATCCGAGAAATTCTACAATCACCGATAGATCAGCCGCAGAATCTAAGTCTAGGTTTAACCGAAGTTTTGAATTCGGCATTCAACAAATTTAGACCGTTTAGAGAATCAGGCAGTACTTTGGAATTCACCCATCAATTGATTATCCACGTATCGGCACTTTCCTACTGGGGGTTACGCGTGATCGAAGATTACCCCCAAATTGGGTCTTTAAACGAGACCAGATTCAATCCGCAAAAACGCTGCGTGACCGTGGTCACCTTTGGAGATTCAGCGGCTGTCATCAAGATTACGTATAATCTACCACTGGAAACAGCTTTACTCAGAGCTACCAGTTATTCTTATCAAGATCAAAGCATCAATCGCGTCAAATACATAGCGGTAGATATTCCTTACCGTAATTTCACCAGGATATTCATGGCCACTTTGAACGTAACAGATCGAGATGATAAAATACGGTGAACGACGAACGTATGTAGAAAAAGACCATTAGGAAAATTCATCACAAATCGAGTTATCTGGAAATTCTTGCGTTGACGTTGCCTTTCTGAAAACAATCAAGCACAAATAAATTTAGTCTCTTTCAGTATTATAAATCATCAATTTCAATTAGTTCAATTACAGTTTTTTATATTCTGCAGCGATTCATTCAAACTGATCCGCATCACACAACACATGAATATGCAGTTATTCCTTCAAAATGAAGGTGTAGGCAATTTATCTCACACAGTTTCTAAAAATCATTTTCACAAAATTGATTAATTCAAAAATTTTTTTAAATTCGTCAGAGGAGGATTTTGCATAGATTTTTAGAGTACCTAGCTTTTTTCATTGTTTAAATGTAATTTGACAATTTTTCTGAATTTTTTACTGAAATTAAAAATTTTTACAAAATTGATTACTTTAAAATTTTTTAAATATTCGCCAAAGGAGGATTTTGCATTGATTTCTAGGGTACTTTTTTCATTGGTTGAATGCAATTTGGCATTTTTCTGAATTTACTGAAAATTAAAATTTTCACAAAATTGATGATTTTAAAAATCTTGAAAAATTCGTCAGAGGAGGATTTTGCATTGATTTTTAGGGTAGCTTTTTTCATTGATTAAATGTAATTTCGCAATTTTTTTGAATTTACTGAAAATTAAAGTTTTCACAAAATTAATTATCTCAAAATTTTTAAAAATTCGCCAGAGGAAGATTTTGCATTAAGTTTTAGGGTAGCTTTTTTCATTCATTAAATGTAATTTCAAATTTTTTTTGAATTTACTGAAAATTAATGTTTTCACAAAATTAATTATTTCAAAATTTTTAAAAATTCGCCAGAGGAGGATTTTTCATTGATTTTTAGGGTAGCATTTTTCATTGATTAAATGCAATTTTGCAATATTTCTGAAATTGCTCAAATTGAAAATTTCCACAAAATTGATGATTTTAAAAATCTTGAAAAATTCGTCAATGGAGGATTTCGCATTGATTTTTAGGGTAGCTTTTTTCATTGGTGCAATTTGGCAATTTTTCTGAAATTACTGAAATTGAAAATTTCCACAAAAATGATGATTTCAAAAATCTTGAAAAATTCGTCAGAGGAGGATTTTGCATTGAATTTTTGGGTAGCTTTTTTCATTGGGTAAAAGGAATACGACAATTTCTCTGAATTCACTGAAATTGAAAATTTTCATAAAATTGATTATTTCAAATTTTTAAAAAATTCGTCAGAGTAGGATTTTGCAATGATTTTTAGGGTAGTTTTTTTCATTGATTAAATGCAATTTAGCAATTTTTCACAATTTATACCGGAAATTAAAATTTTCACAAAATTGATTATTTCAAAATCTTGAAAAATTCGTCAATGGAGGATTTCGCATTGATTTTTAGGGTAGCTTTTTTCATTGGTGCAATTTGGCAATTTTTCTGAAATTACTGAAATTGAAAATTTCCACAAAAATGATGATTTCAAAAATCTTGAAAAATTCGTCAGAGGAGGATTTTGCATTGAATTTTTGGGTAGCTTTTTTCATTGGGTAAAAGGAATACGACAATTTCTCTGAATTCACTGAAATTGAAAATTTTCATAAAATTGATTATTTCAAATTTTTAAAAAATTCGTCAGAGTAGGATTTTGCAATGATTTTTAGGGTAGTTTTTTTCATTGATTAAATGCAATTTAGCAATTTTTCACAATTTATACCGGAAATTAAAATTTTCACAAAATTGATTATTTCAAAATCTTGAAAAATTCGTCAGAGGATGGTAGCTTTTTTCATTGGTTAAATGCAATTTGGCAATTTTTTAAAATTTACTAAAATTAAAAATTTCCACAAAATTGATGGTTTTAAAAATCTAGAAAAATTCGTCAGAGGAGGGTAGCTTTTTTCATTGGTTAAATGCAATTTTGCAATTTTTTTGAATTTACTAAAATTATAAATTTTCAAAAAATTGATGATTTTAAAAAACTTGAAAAATTCGTCAGAGGAGGATTTTGCATTGATTTCTAGGGTAGCTTTTTTCATGGGTTAAATGCAATTTGACAATTTTTCTGGAATTGCTGACATTGAAAATTTTTACAAAATCAGTGCATTTAAAAATCTTAAAAAATTCGTCAGAGAAGGTTTTTGCATTGATTTTTAGGGTAGATTTTTTCATGGGTTAAATGCAATTTGACAATTTTTCTGGGATTGCTTAAATTGAAAATTTTTACAAAATCAGTGATTTTAAATAAGAAAAACTTGAGATTAAAAATTGAAAGAAAAAAACATCAAAAATTGAAGTAAAAATATTAGGAAAATGAGAAAAAAAATTCAAATTCGAAAATAAGAAAGAAATTTTATTGGTAGAATAATCTAAAATCAAAATTTAAAAAACTAGAAAATATTTGAAAAATTATCACTCTAAATATGATTGCAACTCGACCTAATTTCAAGAGCACAAAACATTTGTTTCGCATAATTTGCCGAGGGTTTCAATATAAATTTCAACGACTCTTAAAATATTAACACGATTCTGCATTTAAGCCCAGGAATGTAGGTAACTTACGGAAAGTGAACGAAAACTCTTTAGCATATGCGTGAATAGGTGAACACACTTCCTGAATTGAATATGAATTGACCACAGTAACAGAAATGCCTAATTAATTTCGACGCATAAATTATGTCCGTGAAATTAAAACTCTGATATGAGTTGGGAAAAAGAGCATTTGACACCGTTGACCGTAAAATCGATATTTAATACTCTGTCCCATCATCAATTTCGTTCGCAGAGCAAACCAAATCGACACGACGCTACAGCAATTCGAGTAACGTTGATTTTAAAAAATACCAACGGTACATAAAAAGGTAACCACGACGACAATCCAAAGAGGAAAAAAAGAAGAAATCGCTTAGAATAAAATTCTTGCAAGGTGGTATCCTCCTTTGCTATGTAATTATAACTGAAGATGAGCGTGGAATGAGAGGAAAAAAAGTAAATAAAAAAGCACGATTGTTCAAATACAAAAAACCGAGGAAATAAGCGTAATGAAAATGTAGAAAAATTACGGATATGAAAGAGGAAAGGAAAAACAGAAGGAAAAAAACACGCAACAACAACCGAACCGCAGACAGAGACGCAGAACAGAAGGGAAACAACGATAGCGTTTTATTTTTTATACTTCGTTGTCAAGAATTCGTATTATTACATCATTAGAGAAAATTCGTCCGAATGATACCTCGACTAGCTTTTTTTTTTTTTGCTTTTTTTTTTTTTATTCGTGTCACTCTACTCGCTTTATAGTACCATGGCATATACACACAGAGAGAAAAACGACCATACCGTTAAGATTTTTGATAAAAATAAAATAAGACAAGTTTAGTTGACGCAGTTGTTCATTCTGCGGTGGTGGTTTTCGTTTTTTATGACGTATACTACCACAACGCTGGTGCTTGCGTCCATTGTAATCGAGTAAGTATACCGAACATTCTTTTTATATAACTAATTTCATTGAGAAAAGAGCGAGCGCCTTTGCTATATTGTGCTTCGCTTTCGTATATGAAGAGATTTAGGACTAACCTAAAAGTATTTAATTTAGCTGCTCTAAAAAAAATAAAAAGGCTTAACAAATTTTTCCTTTCGTCTTTGTGATTTTCTCACCGCACGAACAGTTGCCATTTTTTTTTTTTTTTTTTTTTTTTTTTACAAAAATACATACTCGTACTTATCTTGTAGTTATAGCGAGTACATCCGCTACACATACCTATTACCTAACTACCTAGCAGCGCCTAGAATATGTACTTTTATTTCGGTAGAAACTACAGGACTGCGTAAATCCAGTCTTGGTAAAAACAAAGGACAGCCTGGGCCTATTTGTAAAACACCATGTTGTGCTAATAAAAACCACTTTGGTGTACTTGATTCTTTGAAAAAAATTAAAGTGCCTTCCAACAGTCACTTAACTATTTTCATTTCCCCCTCTCTTCTTCATCTTCTATTTTAGGCATCACATATCAACTCCGGTGTACTGCTCATTAAAAAGAGCAGAAAACGAAAGGGACGAGCATCCTAGGGCGTAAAATATTTAAAAATTCCAAACGTCGACTTTCAGCTTTTAATTACAAATTTTCGTATTGTTAATATGACAAACAAAGCAAAGAAGAAACGATTAAACAATTTTGATGAAATTCAAAAAGAAAACAAGAAGACACGCCACAATAAACTGCAAACTAAATACAAAATCGATCAGGCCGATGTTTTGAGGAATGTGATTGAGAGAAATGCCGTGAACTAAATTGAAAAACTTTTACGAAAAAGTTTTATAACTAAAACGAACTCTCATTTCGTTTTATTTATTCGTTTATTTCACAAACCCCCCTTCGCCCGATGCCATCTTTTCCTGCTCCGTAGATAATTAAGACCAAGTTGCATAATATGTGTATCGAAAGGTAACCGTACAGTATACATACGTATATAGGGTCAGCGGAGACCTTTCCCCCCACCGTATGTTAAAAAATCCAAAAGTTTTGAATTTCAAATTGGCAATTTTGCTTTCCAAGTTGTTAAATTAAGGATTACGTTGAAAAAATCGAAAAATTCCAAGTCGACAAATTGAGAATTTTCTTTAAAAAAAAAAAAAAAAGGATATTTTCAGCATAAATTTTTAAAGATTTTTACTCCAAGTCTCCAAAACATTTTTGAAACACCTATTTTAAAAAAATTTGTTTCTTTTTTCTACAAAAAAAAAAAAAAAAATGAAACGACCTTCTTTTCAAGAAAATTGAGAATTGAGAATCTTTTTTTCTAAAAGCATAAAAGTAAAAAAAAAAATTAATCAAGAAATAAACAGATTTTTTTACATAAAAAAATTCTCGATTTTTTTAATTTTTTTGAAAGAAAAATCTTTTTAAATTAAAAAACTTTTAATTTTGTGAATAAAAATTATTAGAAAGTTTTTTTTTAGAAAAAAAATTTTCCAATATTTTTGGAAATTATTTAATTTACCTATTAACAAAATTCTCGTTTTTTTTTTTTTTTTTTTTTTTTTTTTTGAAAGAAGAATTTTATTAATCTGGTTTTCTGCTCATTCTTGGGCAGACTTTGTTCCATTAATCCATAAATAATATCATACGTAGGTAAGTACATTAGTATATTATATTAAAATAATTTTCATGGAAATTTAAAAATCAAAAAAGTCTAATAAAATATTAAAAATTTGAAATAATAAAAGTCATAAAATTTTTTAAAAATTTTATAAGTTTCAGAATTTCTGACAAAATGTTCAAAACTTCAAAAGTCATAAAATTTATTCAAAAAATTTCTTTAAAAAAATTAAAAAGTCTAAAAGTTGTAAAATTTCTAAAATACCTAATATCAAAAAGTCATTAAATTTATAAAAAAAATTCCAAGTTTCAAAATGTCTAGAAAATGTCTAAAAGTCATAAAATTTCAAAACTCGGCGCTTCGCGCATCGCCAGGGGGGGCTTCGCCCCCTGGACCCCCCTGGTTGGTTCTATTTCCATACTACGTTTGAAAGTATGAAACATCATTACTATACAGCTCTAACAGAAAAGTCGTGGTACTAAATTGAAACACCTACTTCTACTATAGCTAGAAGGCTAATTTTTTTTTTAATCGAAAGGTTCCGATGAGTACATTAAAGGAAAATTATAAAAATGGGCAATTTTGGAATTGGGAGGCCCCAAATTTGGGGGAGGAGGTGCCAAAATTGAGATATCGAAATTTTGAAAAAGTAGTTTTTAACATATCGCATACTCATTGCATATACCAACTTTCAGCTTTTTAACTCCCATAGGGAGGGAGGTACGCCCCAAAAACCAAAATTTCGGTATTTTCTCACCCCCAACCCCCCGAATTTTTCAAAAAATTAAATTATGACCACAACAACTTTTTTCATACTGTACCCTATTACCTAGGCCATTTTTGAACAATTTTGCCCCCATAGGGGGGGAGGTATTTAATAAAAACAAAATTTTGCTATCTCGTGTTCCAATAATCCGATTTTAATTTTGAAAAAATCCACAGTTGCCTTTTCAAAGCAGAAAGTTTGTATAAAAATTTCCAAAAAATCCGCACGTAAAGAACCCCGCAATGACGAAAGATATTTTTTTCAAAACGCCGCGTTACGAAATGTTGTGGTAATGTTGTGTGCGCATATCCGCGTAGGCGCGCGTCGGCGCGTCGGCACTACACATTGAATCGTGCTACGTGTAACGGTTTTTCTTTTCAAAACGTTTGCGCTTGAATTCAAAATTTTTTTTCATCAAAATTCCATAGGACAAATTTTGTTTTTCATCAATTTGTCCTATACTCTCTGCTTAACATACCTAGAAAATTTGAACTTTTTTAGTCCCATAGGTAGGGAGGTAATCATTATATTAAATAAAAACCAAAATTTTGCCATCTCAAGTTTCCGTGATTCAATTTTAATTTTGAAAAAAATCACATCTGCCATTTCACAACAGAAAGTATGGGTGAAAATTTTAAAAATTCCCTTCGTAAACAATCCCCCAATTACGAAAGATATTTTAGAAAATAAGCGGCGTTTAGGAATGTTGTGGAATTTTGCCTTCCGTTGATGCTACACTGGTCCACGCGTAAATGCGTTAAATTGTATCATTCTGATCTTAACGGTTTTTTTCAACACGCTTGTGCTTGAAAAAAATTTTTTTTCATTAAAATTCAAGTAGGCAAATTTTGAAACACCTCATACATGCGATTTTATAACAGAAACATTGTCAACAAATTTCACAAAATTCCACCCATAAATAAGTCTACAATGAGAAAATAACCATTGCTCCATTGCATATTCTGATTTTAACGGTTTTTTTTTCAACACGCTTGTGCTTGAAAAAATTATTTTTTCATTAAAATTCAAGTAGGCAAATTTTGAAAAACCTCATACATGTGATTTTATAACAGAAACATTGTCAACAAATTTCAAAAAAATCCACCCATAAATAAGTCTACAATGAGAAAATAACCATTGCATAAGGGAATGTAGTGAATGTTTTTATACAGATGGCGCCACGTTGTCGCGTAGGTAGGACAAGTTCTAACTTGTCGTGTGTGCAAATGTAAATTTGTGTAGCTGTGTGTGCGTGCGTCGAATTTTTTACATCCTCCTCGTGGTCCCTCTGGATGCCCTGTTTTATTTACATAAAATAGTTAGGCTGAATGTAGCTTTATTATTATGATGTTATTAGCAGAGTAACTGAAGGCAACATAAATGAATGATTAATCATCATGTAGAACTGAGAGCGGAGCGAGCGAAGCGAGAAAAATGGGGGTTTGGGGGTGGAGCCCCCAAGGGCGGTTCGCGAAGCGAACCGCCGTGGGGGTTGAGCCGCGAAGCGGCCAGGGGGCGAAGCCCCCTAGTAGTATATGCTTTTACTCTGTGACAAAATGTCTAAAAGTCACGAATATTAATTTCCATGGAAATTTAAAAATCTAAAAAGTATAATCAAAAAAAGCCTAATGAAAATAAAAAATGTCTGAAAGTAATCTTTGTAAAAAAAAGTCACGAATATAAATTTCGATGGAAATTTAAAAATCACAATATTCTAATAAATCAGAATGTCTGAAAAAACCTCTAAAAGTCATAATTTTTTTTTTAAATTTCTAAAATTTCAAAATGTTTAACAAAATGTCTGAAAGCCATCTTTAAAAAAAAAATTCCAAGTTTCAGAATGTCTGACAAAATGTCTATAGAATGTCTAAAAAGTCGAATTTATTGAAAATTTTTAAAAGGTTTTTTTATGTCATCCAAACCTGACCTAACCCAACTGTCGGATGTTGGGGTCGTTTTTTTTCTATTTTTATCTCTGTAAAAGCATAATTATACTATGCTAAAAATCAAGAGTTTTTTACTTCAATAAGATAGAGTTTTTCCTTCAGAAAATAGTGACATTTTTTTACTCCAAAAAACCGATAAACAATTCTAAACTTATTACCAAAAAAATTGAGACCAAAACTCCATTTTTTCTCTCTCTAAAAGTAAATGATTTCTTTCTATAAAAAGCAGAGAGAGTTACTTTTCTGCATAAAAACCCAGAGATTTTCACTCCTTCAAAAAATAAAAAGATTCGCCTTTCAAAAAAAAAAAGAAAAAAAAAAGGAACTTTTTTTTACTTGAAAAAATGTAGAGATTTTACATCCAAAAAATTAAAAGATTCCATTCAAAAAAAAAAATGTTTTCCTCTAAAAAAAATTTTTTTTTTTTTTACCTCAAAAACTTTTTTTTAAATGTTACTCTAAATGACCATGACCTCCCTGTAAATGTAATGTAAGATCTCTGGTAATATTATATGATGCAGATGAGAAACTCTTGATGATATAGAAACATGGTTCACTGAAAATGGTATGAAACAAGTTGGTGTACCTTACTTATTTTGGCTACCCCCTCCAGTTGAAAATGTACCTATTGCCAAAACGACATTGTGTGAAGTTCCTAAGAGTTTATATCGAGTCTGAATTGGAATGGAAAACTCACGTCGATTACCTATCTGGAAAACTTTGTTCTGTAAATTATCTTCTTTGGCAGTTGAAACATGCGGTAAATGTGCAGACTTTGAAATGGCATATTACGGATTATTTCTATCACATATGGCATATGGATTGATATTTTGGGAGAGGGACTGCAAAACATATTCAACGTATTTTCATCATACAAAAAAGAGCAAGTAAAACTATCCATAGGATGCAATCTACAGAATCTTGCAAAAATGCTTCAATCTCAAATAAAATCTCAACTCTGCTATCAACAAAATATTTCAAATACACCTCACCATACATACAACACCAGAAAAAATTGAAATTTGTTTTTCTCTAAGAATAAGATTGCTTTCTAAAAAAGTGGAGATTTTTTCCCCGAAAAAAATGAAAAATTTACCTCACAAAAAATTGTTAGATTTTTTCAAAAAAAAAAAAAAAAAAAAAATTAAGGATAAAAAATATTGAGATTTTTTAACGATTTTTTCTCCAAAATACCTACCTATAAATTTCTTCTTTTTCTCAAAAAAAAAATATTTGAGTTTTTTTCTTCGAAAAAATAAGAGATTCCTCCTCACAAAAACATGAAAAATTTTCAATAGGTAAATAAGAATTTTTTTAGAAATTTTTTTACATGAAAAAGTTGTGATATTTTTTATTTTACAAAAATTCAGAATGAGAAATTTTTTTCAAAAATTAATTGAAAAATGTAGGTTGTGAAAATTTTTTAGAGGATACACAAAATGAATGAGGCCTATACTACAGGCAAGTTCCAAACCGAGTGAAAAGCTTCAGTAAAAAGACACTCGCAAAGGTGTCCCGTGTCTAAACGTTTTGTTTTGTCTTATCCTACAATTGAATTTTTTCATTGGTGTTGGTACGCGAATTCGAGAATTTTGAGTTGGCATTTTTTAGATACGTATATCCCCCCCCCCCCCCAATCGAAAAATCGTCAGGCTACGCCTTTACCTACACGACACAGTAGGCGACCTGAGATGTGAAGAAAAGACGCATTCGACGAATTGGTCCACTTTCCATTCTCAAGACGATGACGGCGACGAGTCATAAGTCCTAACACATCATTTGGTAGGATTTGGTAAAAGTATCAAAAAGAAAAGAGGGTACGAGTACCTGCTGCTACTGCTATACGTACGTTTCAAGTAAATAACGCACAGCGCGGTTAAATGTTAGTGGTACATATAAAATGTAGCAGGCCCAAGGCAGGTGGGTAGGTAAGGTACGTTTCCCATGTTGGCAAACGTATTGTCGAAAAAGTCTTTACAAACAGTTGAAAAAATCCGCTAAGGCTTAGTATATTTTACATCGACAATTGACTCAGCTTTTAGATAAGATTTTCTCAACACATTCGCGTGGTGTTCTTATCGCTTACACAACACCCCCTTCGGTTTTTTCTTTTACGTACTTTACGTGTAGAGGAAAGCTTCTTCCTTCAACACTTCTCCATATTCCTTTTCTTTCCCTCTCATTTGAAATACACAAAATTCCTATAAAGTCGTCGCGTTCTAAATTCGTTACGAATATTTTACGCAAATATCCCTGGTTTCATGTGTATAGAACAAACGATCGTACATAAGTCATCTCTTCACCGTGATCGATCATTGAAACTATAATATGTACAATCTTATTAGGTGCGAGAAAACGTTATACGAGTACGTTACATTTACTATCTCATTTAATCTGATACTGCCGGCGATATCTACCCTTTTTTGGGTTATTTATTACTTCGTTGTACTAATTAGGAATGACACTTGCGTCGGGGGATTTCAATAACATTAACAAAACGCCTTATAGCAGCTTAGTTTCCTGTATAACAAGCTGTTTCGTTCCACATAAGTACCTATATGGTTACGTAAATGTGTCCTTTCTCTAGGCCCTCCTTACTCGAATAAGGCTCCTGTTGCGATTAAAAACTATACCAGGGTTTATATTTTTCATTCGCAGATTAGCAGCCAAGACACCAAGGTATTGCCCGGACCGGACTCGTTGAGTTGGAGTTTTCTACCAGTAAACATAACTTTATTACCGTCTCATTTCGACGATCATCATGGAGTGTTATCTTTAAGATGTACAGCTGTAATTAACAGTTTATATCAAAATACAACCGAACTACGATTATCTCATCGAAAAGAGCCTATACCAGAAAAAGGTAAGCGAAAAATTCAACTATTTATTTAATAATAAACTCGGGTACTATTAAAAAAAAATCGAAATTTTATTAATAATTCGAAAAATTTAATTATAAATGATTTCAACAGAATTTTGACAAAATTTTATTTTTAAATAAAATTTTAAATGAATTCACGTTTCGAAGAAGATTTTCGGAATTATTTGGGACCCCCCCTCTCGTCGCCAATACTTATGGTAGCACAGATACAATATAGAGATAATAATTCATTTTTTATCTTCAACTGTATTTTAGTAGCCCCGCAGAGCACCCCTTTTTGAAAAAATGAAAACAAATTTGAAGTATGAAAAATTTTCAATTAAAATAAAATTCCAAACGAAATGATCACTATAATATGAGGATTCATTTACCCTGCAAGACCATTCCCAATAATTTTCCATCTTTTTACATCTCCTTTTTCAAAATGCCATAAAAATGTCCTTTTTTTTTAGATTTTATGAAAAAAATTAATAAAAAATTTGAATATCAGCTAAAATCGTATGTATATCTACCTACTGTCAAGACATTTTCACTGAATTTTTACCGAAAGAAGTAGGAAACTTTGGCGACAATTTTTTATCAAAAAAGTAACCAACTAACCACAAAGTTTCAAGATTTTATGATAAAAAAATATCAATTTTGTTGAGACATTAAGTTTTTCTCAATTTTCTTATAACACAAATTTTTAAAAATAATAATGTTCTGACATACTTGTACCATTTTGAATATAGATCAAAAAAAATTTTCAAATTTTTTTGGAAAAAAATAGTTTGAAAAGTTTTAAGCTCAAATTTTTAAAATTTCTTTTGAAACAATTTTACTTTAATTTTGCTTAAAGCAATTTTTTAAACTTTTTTGAAAAACAGTTTTTCGTTTTTTTTAAATTTTTTTTTTTATTATCTTTGAGTAAGTATATATTTTTTTTATTTCTACTAAATCATAACTATTCAAACATAGGTAAATCATTTTGAATTTCGTTTTTAAAAAATGAAAAAAAAATGTAAAAAAAAAATAATAATAAAAATGATTAATTTTTTTCAATAATAATTCTTAGCTAAATTTTGCACCTTTTGAATGAGAAAATTCAAAAAATGAATTTAAGTCTTGACCTGCTTTTGAAAAACCGCATTTATAAAGTTGTTTCCTGTTTCCTAATTTTTTATAAAATTTTGGTTCAACAAAATCTTCATTTTGATCGATATTCTGAAAAATAACAACAAAATGAAAGCAAAAAATGCATAAAAAATTTGAAATTTGTTGGGAAATTTTTTTAGGTAAGTATTCAATTTTCACTGAATTCATGTTTCCAAATTTTTGAAAAATTACTAATAGAACGATATTTTCAGTAATTTTTATCAAAATAAAATTTCAAAAAATTATTTTCCAATAATTTTTCAAAAAAATTAAGTAGGGAAAAAATTGTGTTGGAGCAAAATTAAAAAAAAAACAACTTTCAGTCAAATTTTATAAAACTGTTGCAAGTACTGAAAATTTTCATTGTTTTTTTTTTTTTTTTAATATTTTTATTTAACGTCGCTCAACCGTTTGGTTATTGTTGAATAAACTTTCGAGAGAAATTTTGTGAGAACATAATATTATACAATATCCATCGAATTGCACAATATTTCGACGTTGGGTCTTTTTTTTTTGGTTTGATTTCGAAATCGCATTGATGCCGATGGCATCTACAATGCGTTTTTGAAATTTTGAGATCGAAAAAAGACGTATTAAGAATGCACAATTTTGAGGTTATTCGCCAGTTCTATATGAGGTCAACAAGAATTCTTCTTCAAAAAGTGCACTGTTTTTCACAAAATTTTCAGAAAACCACTCCCCCAAAAATGACTGAAAATTGAACAGTCTTTTTTTATAAAAATAAAATAAAATTCAAAATTACAAAAAAAAAAAATTAAATACCTAGCACGAAAAACTTAGTTCAATACCTAATGAACAAAACTTTATGATTTTTCGAAATCGACTTTTTGATTTTTTTCACTCTTCTTTTGAAATTTTGACAAAATTCACTACTTTTACCACTTTCACTAGAGCAGTAGAAGTGTAGACAAGACACCCTGCAGTTTAAGTATTTAAATAAATAATCTTCGTGTGACAACACATTATAGGCGCTGTTCTCACTCAATTTACACATACTTGGAACAAGGGTCGTCTTGAACAAACGACCGAAAGGAAGGCAAAAACCCAGCCTGACAAAAAGATAAGAAAAACAATTCCGCATCATATATCGTAACTAAGCTGTAACCCTTTAGGCGAAAAATTATCACTTTTAATCTACGGTGGTATTTAAACACATCGTGCGGAGGCAATAAAATGGAACAAGACCAAGAAATGCAGGCTAAACGCTCGAAAATGGGCTTATAGGTAGGTACAAGGGGCGAAATAGCGAAAAGCAGCTGCAAGAAAAGTATAGGAATTTACGCGGACATTGTAAATGAGTTTGAAATTTTACTCGAATTGTTTGGTAAATTAATTCTTTAAAAAGCGATTTTTCCATTTTATTCGAGAACGTTTGATGCATTTAAATAAATTGGAGAAAAGTCGAGTAGAAATAAATAAATTTACAATTCCTTTTCGCTCGATTTAATGGTTTAAGTCAATAGCGTCGGACGGCCAAGGTTTAATTCACGTCTCTCCTAAAAGCATCAATTTTCCGGTCATAAATTAAGCTTAAACTACAACCCACCTAACCGCGGTTACAATTTACCGAAAAAAAAAGAAAGAAAAAAATACAACTCGGTTTTATCCTTTTGTTGAAACATTCTCGAGTAGCAGAGTAGAGTAGAGTATACCACAGCAGCCAGCCCTATACTATACGTAAGATTCAATTTTGTAAATGAATTTCCAGCCCTGCTGGTAAGCTGATAGCTCGCAGAAGGAACTGCCATGCCAGCAGTAGGCGGCAGAAGGCGCGGGGGGAGGGGGGGTTAAACGGCGTAAGTATTGTCGAAGAGACATACCTACCTATTTTACGTTTTAATATAGCCGCTAGGTCGATTAATATGGTAATTTTTTTGCAACGTAGAATTAACGATTCTGTTGCGAAAGAATTAGTACGGGATCCAACGCAGAAATTTCAAAAAGAGTGAACCTGGAAAGATATACGATTTTTGCGATATTCCATCGAAAGAGGACCTTTTCCCGATCTCGAAACCACCATCACATTTTTGAGATCGATTTGCAAAACCGACTCAGGGGTTCCCAAAGTTGTCAAACTTGGGCAACTACATTGCCATCTGTTTTGGCTTATTAGTCTGGACCAAGAGGGGGTAGAGGTATGATTTTGGTCTCAAATAGCTCGTATAAGACCACTCTTGATATACCTTTGAGAAATTTTCCCCATCATAGCCATTTTCACCTTTCTAGGGCTTCCCAAACTTGAAATTTGAAAATTCGTATTTCCATGACACAAAATCAAACGCGTATCATGGCTACGATAATTTTACAACTAAAAAATGGTTCAAGTAAAAACGATTCGATATTTAATGCAGTTTTCAAAAATACCAGAGTTTTTGTCCTAGAGTTAATAGGGACCCATGAAACGGGGGGGGGGGTGTACATGAAAAAACACGATATTATGAGGCTATAGAAAGATGTCTTTTATTTTGAATTTTTGGATTTTTTCAATATTTTGCCCCCAAAGTTTTTCCATTTTATGAGAAAATAATTGCTTATTTTTTTATTTTTCTCCTAACTGAATTTTTTGTGGTGCCAAGTCACCCCTTTTCCATAAAAAAATCGAAAAAATCACCCATTTTTAAAATCTTGCTCTTTTATGGTTTTAATCCATCAAAGGTGGTTCCTTGTCATTCTCAAATTTTAATTTATGCCCAAACTTGATTTTAAGTGGTACCTCGGGGCGCCCTCCATTTTTCAAAAAAACAAAAACGATTAAAATGAGCAAAATTTTTTCATATTGCATTTCAAGTTGTTGCATTTTATTGGAAAATAATTCCCAATTTTTTATTTTTCCCCTAATTCAATTCTAAGTGGGGCCGCAAGCCCCCTTTTTTCAAATTATATAAAATATCCAAATTTTCGAATTTTTGTATTTTAGCTGATTTTTTTTCAAAATCAGCTATTAGTTTTTATTTCCGATTTTTTTGGTATTTCTTGCGATATGTATTTATGTATGTATGTATTGATTTATGTACTGAATTTTGTCCGCGCGATAACTCTCGTTCTAATGGACCGATTTAATTCAAATTCTAATATGGGAGGTCGGGAACCATGTAGAATAGAACCCTATTGTTTTTGGGCAATTTTGGACCATTACTACGCATTATTTGGGAAGAAATGGTCAGAATTAAATTAGACCAATTTAACCCATTATTTCGAAAAAATATTTTGCCTAGCATTTCATTATTTCAGGTCGAAGAAAATTAAACTTTTCTAGCCTATTTATTTGTATCGACGAAGATGTCCACGAGCACCGCATCGACGTCGCGACGTATCATTTATTGAAATATGCTAGGCATTATAAAACAAAATGCATCACATTTTATAAGCTCGATTTAGTCGATCTAAATGCTGATCAGTGTTGCCCATACAGAAATAATTCACGTCCTTTAAGCTAAGGTGACTACAACTCAGCGTGTTTGAAAGAAACAAAGGTAATCGAAAACGTAGAGATGAAATTTTTTTTCTATTATTTATTATCAGAAAAATGATTAAAAATTTATTAATTGATTTTAATTTTTTTTTTTACATTTCTATTAATTTTAAATTTTTTCTTCTAAAAGTTGAGAAAAAAAAACACTAAAAAGAATTTTGTTGAATAATAATTTTTAAATATTAGGTATACTTCGAATTACCTAGCTAAATTAAAATTTTGATAACTTAGAATTTTTCAAAATGATTTTTTTGAAATTGAAAAAATATATATATAAAATTATTGCCTACTTTAAAAAAACGTAATAAAAATTATAGTTTTTAAAATTTTTATTAGTAAATTTGTAAATTTTGGTAGGTAAATTATTTTAAATAATGTAAAATTTTGATAAATAAGAATTTGATTATAAAATATTTTGGTAAAAATGATTTTGTTTTTAAATCAAAAAGAAAAATTTATAATGATAAAATATTATTTTATTAATTTAATAAATGATTAAAATAAAACATCAGCTTTTCTGACGCATTAAATGCGTCAGTTTTTTTTTGATTTTAACCGATCAAAGTTGTTCCTTTTGGTGAGAAACGATTCCCAAATTTTTATTTTACCCCTAACTGAATTTTAAGTTGGGCTGCAAGCCCCTTTTTTTCAAATTATATAAAAACACCAAATTTTCAAATTTTTGCATACCCCCTCTTGGTCCAGACTAATAAGCCAAAACAGATGGCAAAGTAGTTGCCCAAGTTTGACAACTTTGGGAACCCCTGAATCGGTTTTGCAAATCGATCTCAAAAATGTGATGGTGGTTTCGGAATCGGGAAAAGGTCCTCTTTCGATGGAATATCGCAAAAATCGTATATCTTTCAAGGTCCACTCTTTTTGAAATTTCTGCGTTGGATCCCGTACTATAAGCTGATAGCTCGCAGAAGGAACTGCCATGCTAGCAGTAGGCGTCTGGCGGCGCTGGGGTGGAGGGGTGGGGGTTAAACGGCGTAAATATTGGCGAAAAGACATACCTACCTATTTTACGTTTTAATATAGCCGCTAGGTCGATTAATATGGTAATTTTTTTGCAACGTAGAATTAACGATTCTGTAGCGAAAGAATGGCGTTCTACGGTGGTATGGAAATAGGTGTGGAAGAATTTGAAAAGTGAGCCGGCTTTAAGCACCAGCCAGCACCGCAACTGGCTGCCATGCCATCATTTACGCGATACTCTGGCCAGAAGTCAGAGTATCTAATAAAACTGGCAATAACGTACGTATATCGTACGTAGAAGGCACTATAGGTTTAGGTACCTACATTCTGATGGTAATATATATGTATATTTTTAACATCGGTTGTAATTTTCGTTCGCTATAAGGTCGTCGCTTATTTGCATTTTTTCTCTCTCAGCTCTCTCACTTACTCTTTCTGTTTTTCGGGGGAGAAGTTTCACGGTTTTTCGTACAGAACAGACGCGGTATACATATGTATAGGTATGTTCGCGTACGTATAGGTATTAGGTACATGTAGTTTACTAGTTGTAGGGTAATGTATGGCCCAAGCCGACGTTATCAGACTTGTATATTACGAGCTGAATAATGGTGGTATTATTTTGATTTATGTAACTACGAAGTAAACATATTTTGACCCTATTACCGCGCCAAATCTAGGTGAATACACGCGCTTTTACGAATATATACGTAACTCGTAACTATATACGCGAGTTTATCGAATCGTAATATCAGCTGGTAAAAGTTATTCATCTGTTTCTGTTTTGTTTTTCAAAAAGATTATAACCTAAATGTCGAACAGTCGAACTATACCCTCGTATACGTCTATATGTCTACACATATTATAGCCTACCTCTCCTCCTTTCCAACACCTCTACCGAAACCTATCCCAAGTATACGTACAAATATTCGTGTAATGAATATACTCGTATGGTATAAATGTAGTCTGGGAGACGCGACGCGACGCACGAAAGGATGGGAAACGCTAATTAAACTTTCGCTAATTTTATCTTTTCCACGAAATACCTACTCGGTTGATTTTTCTTCGCGTGTAAATTGGAGACGTTCGCATATGCGAATTAATAATACCAGTATGAGTACCTCTACCTATACGACGAGCTAGTCTAACGTGTGTATTAGATAGGTAGGAGTAGCTCTCGTTACAGGATTAGCCCATCGGGAATTGGCCGGAGTATATTGTGTATCTATCTGGAGATTTCCAGCGCTAATTACCTACTATGCGTATAGTGATAAATTAATTAAAAGTTCGGCTTTTTAGGTAGATACGTACAGGTATATTATGCATATTAGGTACCCAAATATCAGGTAATTTTTGATTGCTGAATGGTGTCGCTTGAATTTGAATAACACAAATTACTCGTGTTAACAAAAATTTGAAAAACCATAATGAGCAGGGCTAGGAAATTCTTTCTCCAAAAAAAAAACGAAATATGCGCATAAAAATTCCCTAAAAAAACATGAAATATTCCCTAAAAAACTAAAAATATGCTCCAATGATATGGGTGTTGTTTCAAAGAGGAAAACGCCAGCTACTTGATTTTGATTCAAAATTTGTACAAATAATGCGAAATTAAACAGAAAAAAAGTAAAAAAAGTTATTTTTAAACTTCTTGAAACCGATTTTTGGCCTTGTTTTTCAATAAAACAGATGAAAAAAAAATTTTAAAAAGGGCAATTTAAAAAAATTGAAGTGAAAAATGTAATTCTAATAAAATCAGAAAAAACTACTGCCAGTGCTGAAAATTTTGAAGCGAAAAAATCGATAATCAATTTTGCGAATTTTTCGAGGGGAGAAAATCTAAAAATAGAAAATTGATCAAATATGCTCCAAAAAACTTGAAAATAGTGAAATATTTTCTAAAAACGCAAAATATTTCCTAAAAATGCCTAAAATATGCTATTATATGCGCTCAAAGGTCAAACATGCGAAAATATGCTCCAAACAATTTTGTTTCATTTTACTGGAAATTTTATGAAACGTAAAGATAACATGAAAATTCCCTATCTAGTATTCAACAGAAAAACATGCTAGAGCATGAAAATCCGAGCCCTGATAATGAGTACCTAAGGAGGTATACTAAAATTAAAGAAGAGGAGAGGGGTAAATTTTTTTTTCAACATTTTTAAAATTTTCGAAATATGGTCAAAATTCAGAATTGATTTATTTTTCAGGTTTTAATAGAAAAAAATTAGAAATTACCTAGGTCGATTTTTAGAATTCTGCGGTAAATCTTCCAAAATTTTTAAAAAGTCAAATTCAATTTGAAGTTTGATAAATTTTTACAATTTTTAAAATTTTGTCAAAGATCAAATTCAAAATTTTGTATTTTCAAATTTTAATACTTGAGACACTATATTTTGGGCAAATCTCAATATTCAAAAATTGGAGGGGAAGGAAGGGTCCAATCAAAGTTTTTGTACCTAATAGGATTTTAATCTATGTAGTATAACTTTTGTTTGGAAAACTTTTCAATTATGATATTATGCAAAATTGGTGTGGAAGGAGGGGTTCAATTGAAAAAATTTTCAAACAAAATTTTTAGCTTGAAGTCTTGGGAATAACTTTGGTCATTATAAAAATTTCGATTGGATCCCTACTCTTTCTCTGATTTCACATAACATCATAATTATAATGTTACTTTTTCGAAAAAATTTTCGAACAAAAGTTGTGAATGAGGCCCTGGAAATAATTTTGGTTTTTATAAAATTTTCAGTCGAACACTCTCCTCTCCTCCCCTCCACACCCTCCCCCAACAATTTTAATATTAATTCAGCGATAATTTTGCCCAAATTTAAAAAACTGACATTTTTACAAGTATTTTCGTTTTCATTTTTTCAAGTTGGATTTTTAGTTAAAATACCAATTTTTTCAATTTCGAGCAAAATTATCGCTGATAATACGCTCTAAAATTACATTTTTATCATTAAAAATCAGAAAATGAAAAGTGTTTGAAATTCGAGCAAGGTAGCATTCAACCTCTTCATAACGCTAGAGTTTTCCAATGTTTGGTAACTTTTTACAATAATTTTAATAATTCTAAAAAGTTTGAGCCCATATCTTTAAAATTTATTCTTTTTTGAATTTCAACAATTTTTAAAATTCAATAAAATTTAAAAAAATTTCAATTTAGTATTTCTTTAAAAATTAAAAAAAAATTCTTCAAGGTTAATTTTTAAGGGTTGATAAATTTGTATAATTACAAAAATTATGTAAAAATTCAATACTAAATAATTTTTAAATTTTCATTTTTATTACAAAATTTTTCAAATTTCTACCTATAGAATTTCGCCAATATTATAATTCAATTTTATATTTTCTAAAAATAATTGCCAATTTTTGAAATTTACTGAAAATAAAAATTTTCTCAAATTCACTATGGGTAGGATTTTACATTGGATCAAATGGTAGCCTTTGCCACTCATTAAATTAAAATTGTCATTTTTTGAAATTTACTGAAAGTAAAATTTTTCTCAAATTCATTAAAGGTAGGATTTTGCATTGGATCAAATGGTAGCCTTTGCCACTCATTAAATGAAAATTATTTAAAACGTCAATTTTATTTAAAATTTCATATGAAATTTTTAAATTTTAGTTGATGTTTAAAATTTGGCAAAATTTTAAAATTTATCAATTTTCTCATTTCAAATAATTTATTTGAACGTAAAGATTAACTTATTTTTGTATTTTCAAAAATTTGGGAAATTATTAATTAAGACAAGTATCAAATTTCAACCAATGTTATAAAATTCAAAAGGTCTACTTTCAAATTTTTGTAAATTTTCTAAAAATTCAAAATCAAGTAATTTTCAGATTTTATTACATACAAAAATTTTTGAAACCAATTATAGATATCATTTTTTATCAAATTTGGGTAACTTTTCAAAAAACAATAAAGGTTGATTTTATTAATGTTTAATTTTTTAGAATTTTCAATATTTTGGTGAATTTTTTAAATTAGGAAAAAATTTGAAATTTGTACAGCTTTGAAATTTATTAGATGAATCAATTCGTATAAAATTTTCTTTAAAAAAATTTTTTTTTATTTGATTAAAATGGGAAAACTCATTTTTTTTTTTCAATCTTGTAAGTAAAATAGAATTAAAATTTTGAATGTTATCTTGATCTTGATTGTAAGCTAACATCGCATCACCTTCATAACGAGCTGAGATCACTCAAAGTTTACGATCTTCTCCTTCATTGATGGCAACCTCTCCCTTCCTAGTCTTCACCCCGAATGGAATTCTCAATCGAGTAAAAAAAAAAAATTAATTTGAAACTCGAAAAAAAAATTAGAAATAAGCACCTATATACAATAGATTCACAATTTCGCCTCGAATATAACCCGAAAATACTAACAAACGTTCAACCAAACCATCCATAGAGTAGATAGTTCCGTATTAAAGAAACGCCGCGAAGTCGCACAACGAAAACGTGAAAAAAAATAAGTAAAAAAAAAGAAAGGAAGAAATTAAAAACAACAAAAATACCGCCGAAATAAAACTTAATCGAAGGAAAAATGCAGAAATCTGAAAAATATTACCGTTTAGGAATAATTTTTTAAAACACTTTGGCGAAGAAAAATTCTATGATAAAATTAAAATAAATGGAAAAAATTTTCTTATACTAATGGTGTTTTTAGTAAATTGAAAAAAAAAGAAAGGAAAGGAAAGGAAACCCCGAAATAAAGTATTTTTAAAATTACTCGAGACACGGGTGGGGTAAAAAAAAATATACGAGCAGACAAAAGTAAACTAACGTTGGTAAAGTCTCGACGTCTGTTCTGCGACAACATTATTCTTTATTAGAAAGAAAGGGGAGGGAATGCTTAACAATCGGCTTTAAAATTCCGTTAACCCGTATTACGATTTTAGGTTTTCATTTCAATATTGTTATGGTTTCTTTTTGGGCGAGAATTTTTTTTTTTCCAACGCGAATGAAATATATACAAAAAAATATGCGACAAATTTGGTTAATTTAATAATTTTTTCGCCCAATCTGGAGTGATTTAGAGCCTAACGTACTCGATATATGTATCATGTGAAAACGAAAGTGGAATATTTCTAAAAATTAATGCGTAAGTGATTCGACTAGAGTACAGAGTATGACATTTTTACAAAACTCTCTCTTCATACACTCGTATTTGTACTTTTTTTTTTATTTATTTATTTATTTTTTTTGATGTTAACGCGACGAATAAGTGGATTGTGGTTTTAGTATCATTTTTTTTGCCCCTATAATAGCATTTTGTTCGACTCGTCTGGCCTACACAAAACGCAGGTATTTCAATCTCGAGAAAACAATTTAGGAAAATTCAATTTTTAATGACCCTTGGCGTGACATGACGTTGGAATCCTTCATTAACACCTTTCGGCGACTTTTTGTTAATAAACCGTCGAAAAGTGAGAAATTTTAGCGTAAAATCTCAACGTTGCGTTAGCCCGAGTAACTTCTTTTTGGCTAAAAAGTTGTTGCCAGTTAAGTTTGTAAAACGCGCCGCAAAATGAAAACCAATTTTAAAAGTTTAAAGTCTAAAACTCATTTTAAACTTGTAACTCGTGGAAGAAAAAATTATACGTAGAAAAGCCGAAGAGAAAAATGGTCATTTATCCGGTATTAGTCTGCGAAACATAATTTTAATTACCGAGGTGTTTTCCACTTTTTCTTCGTTTATTCTGCTTACTTATCCTCTTTTTTCTCCATGAAAAATAGACGCGAAAATGACGCCGCAGCCTAACTAGCCGATTGATTACGCCAATTTGCGTATATTTCGCGATTTCTTGCAAGTTGTAAAAAACATTTGATTAAATAGTCTTATTCGCAGTGAATTTCCAAAACGTAAATTTTTACGAGTTATTTTTCAGAATAGTCATCTCGTTCGCTCATTCAAATAATTTCAAGTACCTACTCGTTTATTTTTATTTTTTTCCGGCGTACCAACGACGTGAATTCGTCGGAAATAGAAAAATTTTACTTAATAAATTCTTTCGATCTTCGGTGCTGCTGGTCGCAGCAGAAACCGATTTTTCAATCGCAACTTTTCGCTTCTGCAGTTTTTCGAATTATTCGCGAAAAAAAAATTACAAATATTTCTAGTTTTACAACGAAACGACGAATTTCTCCGGTTATGCTTACCTACGTACGTCTACGTATGCACTATGTACGTAGTAAAAACGAGTGAAATGGAATTGGTAAAATTTTTAGCGCTGCTGTTCAACTATTCCCGTTTGAAAGATGTTTTTCGCATGCTTAAAACGATAATGAATTTTCGTGCGAGCGCGAATGTAAGGTACGCGAAATACGCGATGGAGGATATTTTCTCCGGCAAAATACCTGTACATTCACCGAGTAGTAGACGTAGCGTGAGCGTAATGCTAATGATGAAACCAGATTTGCAATACTTTACAAAATTTTGTGCCCTGCAGTACGCGACGAACGATGCGGTATACCTTTAAATGAATCGCGAATGTAAAATTTCGTTTCTTTTTCCAGATTTAAATTAATCTTATTTAATTTGCCTTACGTGTGTAGCAGTTTCCACAAACGCAGGGAGGTATAGATAGGTACATTATCAACAGATAGATAGAGTAAAAATTTCCTATTTAAAAAAACAATAACAACAATGAAACCCTCAACTTCTATTATAAAAAAATTTCAAAATTTTCCAAGTATTGGAATGAAGATTTTTTTCAAAATATCTACGGGCAAAAAATTATTGTAAAATTTGTTGTGACTTTAATAATTTGTTCCTAACAATTTTTTAATTTTTTTTTTTTTTTTTTTGATTTTTTTTCCATTGTTAGTTTGAGTATTTTTGTGTTCAATACCTACATATTTTGATTTAAAATCTTCACTTTCGTTCTACTTACTAACAAAATTTTCAATTTTTTTTTCTTCTAAAAATTTTTTTGGTTCCCATTCAACTTCCAAAACATTTCAAATTTTCGAATAACTTGAAAAAATTTAAATTATGATCTGATTCAGCTTTTGAGAAAATGATAACCCATGATTTACATCAAAAGGAAATTTCAGGGTGTCTAACTTTATTTTTTTTTTAAATTCATGACTTTTTCAAAAACATTTCTACATTTCTGGAGGCCCCCTCTGGCATAAGCGTAACATGAAAGAAATATCGAGGAGGGGTTATTTTACTATCAAAAAAAAATTGATCTCCAAAAAATTGAGATTTTTTCATTTCAGAAGAATTTTTAAAATTTTTGTTATTCGAAAAAAATCCCTTTTTTTCAAAAATAAAACGATTTTTTTTCTTCACAAAGAAGAAATTAAGGAACTTTTCCACAGAAATTTTAAAAATACCTATTTTCACATAAGCAAATTTTTATAACATTTTTCATAAAAAAAAATAATAAAAAAAAAAGATTTTTGGATAGGTACCTATGTATTTTTTATTCCAAAAAATCCAGAAATTTCTTCCTCCGAAAAAATTTCTACTCCAGGAGATTTAAGATTTCTCTATTTTTAAAAAATGAGTAGGTAAGTTTTTTTTTATTTCAAAACAATTTAAAAAAAAATTATGAACAAAAAAATACGTTTTTAATTTTTTTTTCGATTCCAAAAATGAGAATTTTTTCTTCAAAAAACAAAGAGCCTACTCATAAAAAAAAAAAAATCAAAAAAATTGAGATTTTATAATTCTAGAGTTTGAAAAGCATTTTTACTTCAAAACGATTCAATTCCAAAACGATAAAATTCGGATTTTTGATTTTTTTTAAATGAGAATTTTTTCGTAAAAGTTTCAAAATTATTTTTACCTAGTTGATTGAGAATTTTTTTTCAATGTCCTTGTACAAACTACCTTTTTTTTTTGAGAAGATGCAGCAGTTTGAAAAAATTCCACTTTTAAGCGAATTTATAACTTTGCCCGGGTAATATTATAAAAAATTCACGACTTCAAAGAGTAAAATTCATGACTTTTCCATGACTTTCATGACCCTCAAATTTCATGACTTTTTTTTCATGACTTTCACGATTTTTACGTTATAAATTTTTTAGCCTTGTGATTTTCCCCTAGGAAAAATTTCCAGTCTTCGATTTACTTTTTGAAAAAAATATCTCAAGTTAAAAATTTAAAATTACAATACTTTCGTCGAACGAAAATACCCCTTTAAACAATAATTTCCGCAACCGTTGAAATATTTCCATTTTAAAAAATGGTCAAATATAAACGCCAATAAATGTCTTCAAATTGGCCATTGTAACCCATATTCGAAAGGTACGTTGCGGTATCTATCGAGAAAGAATACCTCGCGTACCTACCTATGAGTATGTTTGCAAAAATCTAGGCGATCGGTGGGGAGGTGGCGTAAAGCGCGGTGAAGATTTCAGATGCATGTCATATCTTAAGGGAAATCTGCGGCTTCGTAGCACGGGTTAGATTTCCCGCAGGGCGTAACATTGCATAGCACTGTATAGTTCAATTTGTGCCACCATATTAGCATCATTGTTGCGACGACGTGTATTCGAATGTATTACAATTCGATGAATATGTCGTGTACTACCTGCAAATACGTGTGCAAGTACGTACGTCGCGTCGTACGACCTACATATTATAAATTGCACCAAACGTTCAATAAAATTGCAAGTTATTGATATTTGGCAATCCCACCCCAGTGAAAATGATAAGAATTTTCGAATAAGACTACGGATTTTCGTTCGAATTATGCATCTGCATATGGATGGCCCATTAGGCATAAAATTTCAATTTCCCTTTTTTTTACTGACTTTAGTGACCTTGTTTTAGGGAAAATAATGGCAAAATATAGGCCAAAAATTTTCAAGAAAAGGAAGTTTATTGACCAAAATTGCAAGTTAGCACCCCCTCCCACTCCGAAAAGGTCGTTCAATATTAAAAATTTTCTTGGAAGGGGGAAACAAAAACCTTCGAATTTTTTTAAAAATCTACATACCTACCTAATAATAGAACTTTTGATTTTTTTTTTTCATAAACATATTTGAAAAATTTTCTTTTTAAAGAAATTGAGAATTTGTCTGAAATAAAATCACTAAAAATATTTTTATAGCATTTCGAATTTTTTCAGAAAAAATAAATTTGAATAATTCCAATCCTCCTCAAAAAAAAAAAAAAAAAAAAATTGAAGTTTTTTTTTGTGAATTTAAAAAAATGGTAGGTACCTAAGATCTATTTTTTTTTTTTTTTTTCAAAAAAAATTTGAAATATTTTTCCTCAAAAAATGATTTACGTATTATAGGAAGATTTTTCATAAAAAAAAAAAAAAATGATTAGGTAGGTATTAAAAAAGAAAAAAAAGTGGACTGAGAAATTCGATCAAAAGAGGTACAAACCATAATAGGTGAAGATCAACATATCAGTAGATTTGTTGGTGACTTTGGTAATATAAAAATCCCACTATGGAGTTTATTTTTCAATTTCTACCTAGCTACTGCTACATTACGTACATATTATACGAGGTGAAAGTTCAACTAGGTTATCTGTCGAGCTTTGGTAATGTAGGTATTTCTTTAGTGGGTTGTGCGTTTGACAAGTACATACATTGCGTGAATTACATGTAAGTATTACTGTACTACACATATATTCGTTTATATGCTTGCACTTAGCATAGATAGTGGACTAGTCGTATTGTGAAGCACAAATAAATGAAGTTTTTAAGCTCGCGTGGGAGTTTTTTTTTTTCTCAATGACATATTGTCCGTCCAAAATAGGATGAGACTTTTTTGCAGCGCAAGGATAGGCAATAAGTAAAACAAATCAATGATTCCAAAATTGCAAATTGATTTGAATGATATTGAAAATAATACCTTAAGGTGTGTGATTTTCGACATATGCTAAGGTGTGTATTTGTAGATCATAATGATATCTGTTTATAATTGATAACAAAAGTTTGAGTAACCCTGTCGTGCTTGTTGCCTATCCCTGCGCTGCAAAAAAGTCTCATCCTATTTTGGACGGACAATAGGCAGAGTTGGCAGACACATCATAACTGATTTTTCTTTTTTTTTTAACCTAATTAATAATAACATTAAATAAGTTGATCAGCTGAAAAGTAATCAAACCACCACCAATTTTCAAGATTTTTGACAAAAAAATACCAATTTTTTCGAAACACAAAATTTTTCTAAATTTTGTTTTTGGTCAAAAACTAAATTTTTAAAAACTTTATTCAAGCACAACTATTTTTTTCAAAATTTTGTTTTAATATAAGTACATAAGTCATTTTGAATACCTATTTACTGATTTTTTTTCAATTTTATTAAAATAGAACCATTTTTAAAAAACATTTCAAGATCAAATTTTTCAAAATTTCATTTGAGCAAAATATTTTGAATTTTGATGAAAAATAATTTTTTCAACATTTTTTATGAGAATTATGTTCAAACACACGTTGAATGAATTTGAATTTTGTTTAAAATATATTTTTCATAATCACAGACTTGAAAAAAAAATTCAAACACAAAATTTCAAAACAAAATTCTTACAATATGTAAAATTCTGAAAAATTCTTGAAATGAGCCCCTCAACATTATAGCGAGATTCTTGAAAAATTTCTATTTCAAATAGGTATATTTTTGAGACGTGAAGGAAATGAAAATTGTTTCAAAAATTGAATAATTTTTCCACCTTTTTTACCTCTCTGCAGTTGTGTAATTATTTGGAATTCTATTAGTCCGGCATATGGTAAAGGTGGGGGAGTTGCATTCCCCAGCGGATCCTCTGAAATATGCTCTTTCTTGAAGAGGACATCCTAGGGAACATTTTAAGCCATATCCCTCAAAATAAAAGTTGGCCCTACAATAATACAGGCATAGAAATTAAGCCTTTCAAACTTGAATTGTGACTTTTTCCAATTTTTTTTCACCAATATTTTAATGGTCATGGTCCAATTTGAATGCCATGAAAAAAGTAACCACTTATGATACCTGCGTGTGTACTTTTAAATGACTCGTAAATCACCCCCCTCCCCCCTGCCACAAAAAAAACAATTAAAAAAGAGCAACTTGAAAACATAGGTACTTGGCAAAAAAAAAAAACTACGTGAAAAAATTGACTAACGCAGCTGATGTTTTTTTTTTTTTCATTTTCTTTCCGATCAAGAAGAAGCCGAGAATATTAAAAAAAATGAATTTTAATATTTTCAACATCAAAGTATGCACGCGTAATTGAAATCGAAGCTTCATTACGCGAAATTACAAAATTAAAGAGGAAAAAAAATGTGTAGATCAGGAAGCTGGCCAAATTTGAAATTCTAATTAACTATAACCTTCGCGTATCTTTGTATAGCAAAATTAACGGTCTAAAAAAATTCCATCCTTCGGAGGAGAGGCAAAGTGGCAGATGTTTTTCTTACAACGAATGAATAAGGTTTGGCAGCGAGCGGCATTTGATACTCACGAGGTGGTGAAAGAGATACCATAGGAGCAGCTACAGGGGGTTGGGGGGTGGTTTATGCTAACCTACGTATACCTCTACTCGTAGTACTAAAAAGCTTGGGTTATATCAAAGCTATGAGAGCTTTTAAAAGTATGTAACGACGAAGGAAACTTCGACACCGCAGTGTTTTGGCGTATATCCTACCTACCTACCTATACTAATACAGATTGCACTACACGTACGTCTAGGTAGCTAACAAGGTATGGTAGGTACTATGTGTAGGTATTCGCTACTCGGGTAGGTAGTAGGTAGCTAGGTACTATACTATCGAGTTCACTTTCACGTTCGCGTACATAGAGAGGCCTATAGTGTATCTTTTGATGACAGATTCTTTTCGATGCTCGAACGTCACATGGCTTATTATCCGACAGAAGCTTTTTACTATCCACAAAGCACTCAATATTGTTTTAATCTACTGTTTACGTGGATATTTTATTCATAGAATACACCGCATTGCCAACGTTGGTCTAGGACCGTGTCGCAAGCAGTAGCCAAGATTTATTTTTACGTACATGGTATCCTACTACCTGTACGAGTATAGACACTTTTTGCTGGTATTCGTCAATCGAAGCGAGATTAAGAGGAGTTTTAAAACGTGTTTTTCTTTTTTTTTTTTAATCAAAGACGACGAAAAAGGTACCTTAAGTTTAGAATGTAACAGAAATTGATGAGGCGAGAAATTCTTTACATAGGGTATGGAACGGCCAAACGAGCTAACACGAGAAATACTTTTTTAATGGATCCAGGATGTCTACATTTATTTTTTTCTTTTGATAATTCATGACTTTTTCATGACCTTTTTCAAGAACAATATTTCAACGTTTTCAGGGGCCCCCTTCTAACATAAATGTAACTTGGAATGAATATGGTGGGAAGGCAAAAAATTTTCCACAGTTTTTCCCTATGTTTTGTGGTAAATAGCTATTAAAAAAATTATCGAGGGAGGGGACGAATATCCATTGAACCCCCAAGTTATGCCTATGCCCTCCAAGACACCTTTTTTTTTGTAACCAAAAAAATCTATACAATTTTTTTAAAAAACTTGAATGAATACTTAAAATTTTCAAGGGTGTATTTCAATTTCTTCCCTAAAAGGTGGATTCTTAAAATTGTTTTCATGTTGTAATGTGAGAATGATTTTTTTTCTGGAAATGAAACTAAAAATTTTCACGTAAAAAAATATACTCTTTAAAAAATTTTTTAACAACTTTTCCAACAGAAAATCCTTTTTTCTTTCTTTTTTTTGTCACAAAGTTTGAAAAATATTTTATTTATTCACTTTACTACCAAAGAAAAAAAAATTGAGATTTTTTTTAGAACAATTTTTAAAATTATTGTTCGAAAAAAATCTGTTTTTTTTTCGAAAATGAAACGAATTTTTTTCTTCACAAAGAAAAAATTAAGAAACTTTTCCACATAAATTTAAAAAAATATCTTCACTTGAGAAAAATTTATAACATTTTTTTAAACAAAAAAAAATATTTTTATCCAAAAAATACTGAATTTTTTTCCTTCGAAAAAATTTCTACTCCAGAACATTTTGAGATTTCTAATTTTTTTATTCCAAAACAATTTTTAAAAATTTTTAAACCAAAAAATTCGTTTTTAATTTTTTTTATTCCAAAAAATTAGAATTTTTTTTTGCCAAAAAACAGAGACCCTCCTCCCAAGAAATAAAAATGTTTTATTTTTTGAAAATTGAAAAAAAAAAAAAAAAAAAATAGAGATTTTGTACTCCAAAGTTCGAAAAATATTTCTACTTCAAAACAATTCGAACGATAAAATTCATATTCTTGATTTTTTTTAAATATGAATTTTTTCGTAAAAGTTTGAAAAATATTTTTATTTCAATAAAATTGAGAATTTTTTTAACGACTTGGCTAATGGCGTGAAAATGTTTTTTATTCCAAAACAATTTTTAAAATTTTTTGTGCAAAAAAAATTTTTTTTTTTTTTCATTCCACAAAAGTCTTTTTTTTTATTCCATGAAATAGGGATTTTCCCCCCAAAAAATAAAGATTTCCATCCCCTAGAGAAAAAAAAATCTTGAAAGAAAATTAATTTTCTTCTTCAAAGAAATCACAATAATTATTTTATGCGTTTTTTTTTATTTTATTTTATTTTTTTGAGAAGATGCAACAGTTTGAAAACATTTCACTTTTAAGCGAATTTTCAAAAATTCATGACTTCGAAGAGCAAAATTCCTTGAGTTTTCATGACCTAGTAATTTTTTTGAAAAATTCATGACTTTTTCATGACTTTCATGACACATTTTCAAATTTCATGACTTTTTCATGACTTTCATGATTTTCATGACCTTTAGACACCCTGGGATCGCCTCTTGGGGTCGATGAGTTCTACATTGGGGTAAAAAAAAGCCACGATAGATCGTAAGAATTCGACTATAAGTAGACGACAAACACGTGATTATGGGAATAGAAAAAAATTCAATTTCATTTTCTGCTTCTCTTACTATCACAGCATGGCATGGCATTGACAACTCAGTCGGATTACTTATATTATGGCTGTAAAGAGGGCTATTTTCGTTCACCGATGCGATGACATTTTCGGGTCGACTAAGAGCGATTTCGAAAGATCAATTTTAATCTGCTGAAGTATTAAAGCTCGGTTCGTATTCTCGCTGGTTCGGCGAGTACGCTTATAAAGGACATGGACACAAACCGGGGATTTAATTTAATCATTAGTCGGATCAAAAGGTGTAAACAGCACACGCCAGAGTATCGAAGGATTGTTTACTTTTGCGGTCGACGTTCGAACTTTACAAATCGCACGAACTTTCGTATGAAATACGCAGCCAGCTTCGACGCTGTATTTTTATTTTTTTTTTACACCACACTCCAAACTGTAAAGAAGACCGCGATACGAGTCGAGCATTTCTCCAAGTACAACGCTCTATGCAAAATTCAAATAGCCTGGACAGGAATCTTGGTAAATGGCATTATTAAAATATAGCTTTCGTTTGCTTTGTCGTCTACTTAATTAAGGAAAGCAAGAGGCCGAATTATAAAGCTGGACGCGACTGGTACCGCAGGCAGGCAAGGCACAGGGCAACGCATTGCCCAAAATAATGGTCGCGTAGTGTCGTCCAATTCAATGTCGCTCTATCTGATTGTCGTCACCGCCACCTTCTCCACGCTGCCTCCTCAACCGGCTGGCCCAAGCCCGAACCCTGCTCAATTTCGTAAAACATTATACTTTTAACGTTGGCATTTGGTTTTTAGCAGCCCCGTCCACGTCGCGTCGACCAGCCCAGTACCCATTTGTACTCAACTGTCCACTTGTGTTGACCTAAAAGATTTGTTTGCCTCTTGGATTTCTATACGCGTATACTCGTAGCATGCGGCTCTGCCTCGCGCTACCCGCACCTTCCCACCAGCCCAGTCCACATCTTAATTTATATATGGTCCCCTTTAACGCGAACCGTATGCAATTATATTAACATATTTTCGTATTTTATTACGCTATCGCCTCGTCGTTGCGTTGCGTTACGTTACGTTCGCTGTTGTGAGCATTTTCGACGACGGCCCGACGCCGGGTCGGAGGCAGGGAGCGGCGAGTAACGGGCACCTTCATCGTAGATTGGAATGGATGGCATACGAATACGACGCGAGAATATTATTTCGCCAACGCAACGTACACGATACGTCTTATTTTTGGAAGTAAATCGTGTGAGATGTACACATTTATCGGTATCGAGATATCTTTAATGGCTTATTCCGCGGATAGAAGTACTGTCTGTACTGATAATGTACATGATACAGATGTTAGACGATAGTACGTTAAATATATACGTGTCGCGTCGCCATTATGCGAAATAAATAAATGAAAGGATTTTTACAGCACAGCGGCAACCTACACGGGCATTTACAGAATTTTCTGAAAATTTATGGGGCTATTCCCTCCCTGCATTTGATATAAGGAAAAATAACATCTAGCTATGCTCTGATGAAGTTCATTCAATATTGGATTTTTTTTAAATTATAAAATTGTAATTAGTTGACATTTGAGAAAACTCAAAACTGAAACAATCCTTACCGATTGAGAACAGGTTAAAATTTAAAAACAGTAAAAAATTGAAAAATTGTGACGAAAAATAAAAAAAATTTCTAGACAAAATTTCAAAAATTAGATTTTAAAAAATATATTAAAAAACTGTTGAAAAATAAATTTTGAAAAATTAGTTTGAATAAAATTTTAAAAACATTCGATTTTTTAGCAAAATTGAAAATTATTTAAAAACCCACTTTCGTGCCAGATTTGAAAAAATCAATTTTGAACAAAATTTTCAATTAAAAAGATTCAAGTAAAATTTACAAAATTAATTTCAAAAAAAAATTCAAAAATACCAATTTTGGGCAAAATTTAAAAATTCAATTTTAAAAATAATTTTAATTTTTTTTTGCAAACCAACTTTGAGCAAAATGTAAGAAAATAATAATAATAATAATAATAATTACCTAATTTTGAGCATATAAAAAGAATTTATTTTCAAAGAAATATTAAAAAATCATGAGCAAAATAAAATGAACGAGAGAAAGAAAAATTAAGAAAAAAATTGTTTTCGAAATAAATTTTGAAACAAAATTTCAAAATTATTCGATTTTGAGCAAAATTGGAAAACATTTTATTTTGAGAAAAATCATTTTTAAAAATACTTTCATGCCAGATTGAAAAATAAATTTTTGAGACAAAATTTTGAATAAAAAAAAATTCAAGCAAAATTTACAAATATTCAATTATTTGAAAATTCAATTCTGATTTTTTTTTTGAAACTAACCTAGAAAATAAAAATATTATTTTGAGAAAAATTCGAAAAATTCACTTTTGAAAAAAATAGAAAAAAATTAAATACCTACCTAAATAAAAATAAAAATGAAAAAATGAAAGAAATAAAAATCACGAGCAAAATAAAAAGGAAGAGAGAAAGAAAATTAGGAAAGATTTTTTCATTTCACGTTTGACAAACAATTAAAAAATGTACAATTCACTTAAAAGATTAAAAAATAAAAATAATAATCTTGAACAAAATCTGAATAATGGGATAGAATTTTTGTTAAAATTCAATTTTGAGCCGAATTTTTAAAAAATTCACTTTTAAGCACATTTGAAAAAATTCCTTTTTGAGAAAAATTCAAATAATTAAGTATATAGATTATGATACATATTAAACCAAAAAATTTATTTTCAAGGAAAATCCGAATAATTTTAAGTACAAGTAGTATCGGTAATTGAAATAATATGATTTTGAAGAAAAAAAATGTCCAAAATTGAATTTTTAGGACCGAATAAAAAATCGACGTTGCACAAAATTATGTACAAACACTCAATTTTGAAACAAACCCTAAAAAACAATTTAGAGTGAACGCTTGAAAAAAATTAAACTCTACTGTTAAGCAATATGTACAAAAAATAATCAATTTCTCTGATGAATTAATAAATTCAACTTTGAGTTAAATTTTGAAAATTAAGAAATAAGATTGAATTATTTTGAGCAAAATTTGCTCAATTTCGAAAAAAAAATTGAAAAAATGAAAAAAAAATTCACTTAAAAAAACTTGAACAAAAATTTGAAAGTACAATATAAAACGAAATTCAAAAAATAAAAAAATAAAATTTACCATGAGTAAAATCTTTAAAAAAATTGGGAAAGAATTTTAACGAAAAATTCAACTTTGAGTAAACTTTTTAAAAAGTTTACTTTAAAAAAAAAATCACAAAAATTAATTATAAGTACCTATACCCTACAGGTACGTATAGATCAGAAAAATTATTTTTGAGACAAATTCAAAAAATATAAATTTAAACAAAATTAAAAAAAAATTATTTCAAGAAAAATTTTAATACCTAAAATATACGATTAAATTTACAACAAAACTTCAAAAAATTCAGCTTTGAACGAAATCTGAAGAAAACTTGTATTCGAACAAAATTTTTAAAAACATTTTATTCTAAATTTTAAAAAAATAAAGAATTTTATAAAATTGTAATAAAATTAAAAATTGCCGAATTCACATCAAAATTGTAAAAGAATAGGTTCAAACAAAATTTTGGTAAAATATTTTGGAAAAGGAAAGTATTCTAGAAAATATTACCAAATTAAAAAGATGTTGAAACTTTGGAAAAAATATTCAGTAAAGTACAAAATTTCGAAAAAATTTAAATGGAATAAAAAAATGCAGACTGTTTGTAACATTTTCTTAAAAGAAACTAACCTGGAACCAACTAAATTTTCAGCAACACATTAGTACCTACAGAACTTTGGAATAAAACACTAGAAATTTTTTTTTTTTCATAAGTTTCAGAATGTCTGAAAAAATGTCTGTAAATATTAAAAAGTTTAAAAGAAAAGATTTTTAAAAAAGTCAAAATTGAAAAAAAAATCAATAAGTTGAAGAATGTTTGAAAAAATATCCGAAAAGTTTTTCGTAGTAAAATTTCGTCTCGTATTCGTCATTTTGATCTTTGAAAAAACGTATAAAAAGTTGAAGTACCGTAACATGGGGTTACTTTGGCCCACTTTTTGAGACTTTTTTTTGAAAATTCATTCTGCTTCTTTCAAAATCGAAAAAAAGGGGCTCGATTTTCACTCTAAATAGGTAGGAAGCTCTGTAAATTTTTTCAAATTTTTCGTCAAACCCCCTCCCTCTTCCGTGGTTAGTCAAATTCATGGGCCAAAGTTACCCGGCTCTGGGGTTACTTTGGCCCACTTCTCATTTTTCGCAATAAATCGATTTCTAGGCACAATAATAACTTACCAAAGGCATGAAACTTAAAAAAAAAAATTTGTTCAGTTGAAACCATATGATCAAAACATCGTTATTTTAAAGATTTCCTGATGATGTTTATGCTAGGGCTAAAATAACTCCAAAAACGACGAAAAACGGTACTCAGACGGGTAAATTCAATTTTTCTTACAACCACTTCACCAAACCGGTATTTTTATGATAGATTCTGACTCTACGTTAAATTTTCGATCGATTTTCAGAGAAAAAAAAAAAAAATTCTCGATTTTTTGATAATATTTATGCGTGGGCCAAAGTAACCCCAAAAACGACGAAAACGGTTCTCTGACCAGTAATTTCAATTTATCTCACAACCTCTTTACAAAATCGATTTTTCTATGCGAGATTCTGAATCTATATGAAATTTTCGATCTGTTTCCATAAGAAAAGTTTTTTTTGGACCATTCATTATACTTCGTTTGAACAAAAGTTTTGAAGATAAAAAAACCACATGAACAACGTACTAATCAACAAAAAATCAGGTTTACCAAACTTGTGACACAAAAAAAGTGACAATCACACAGAAGTGAAGTATGAAGGCCCCCTCTATCGTTGACACCCATTACAAACTCCCTCCACTTCATACAGTTGTGGTTGGACAGGCAAAAATCTTTTTTCCGAGAGTGGGCCAAAGTAACCCCATCTTACGGTAATTTTGAAAAAATTAAAAATAGTAATCAGGTACCTAATTCAGAACATATGAAAAGATCAGAAAAATCTAACGGGAAAAAATCACAAATTAGGCACAAAAAATTTGAAAAAGATAATAAAATTAGGGATTGTTAGAAGGATAAAAACAAAAGATACACTTGAAATTAAACAATAAACTTTCGACTCAACATCAGCGTCCAGCATTACATATAAATAGGCAAACAATATCTAGGTATAACTACGATAAAAATACATTTCACGTAAATAATCAGCAGCTACGTACGTTAGAGGAGACCACCACCATAGCCATGGTACACCCTACGGGGTAACTTTGCCAACTCAGTTTATAATCGCATGGCACACGACGGTACATGTATGGAGTATGGAGTATGGAGTATGGAGTATGGAGTATGGAGTATGGACGGCGCTAGGCAACGTAACCGTAACGCAGCAAAGTAACGTAGAACATATATAGCACGAGATTCTTTATACGAATATAAAAATTTTCGAGGAGAAGAAAGAGAAAGAGAGAAAAAAAAAGAAGCTTCATCGCATCGTATAGTATCGCCGATGAGAGAAAAATCTTTTAATGCATCTAACGTAACAAGATGGGACGATTATGAGACTATATATCACGCGAGCACGGGGGCAACGACGAAAAAAAAGAAGAAAAAAAGAGCCAAAGATAATAATAATAATGCTAAAGGGGCGTCGCACGTTATTGGTTATTAAGTGCAAGGGGAATATGTATCACCTCGATTCATGGCGCAAACCGAGAAGGGGCGTTTTTTCTTGCCGCCCGACTTTTGGTCGCCACCGCATGCTCGACGTCAAAAGTTACTTTTACGAAATTTTTTACAAATATTGCTCTTCCTTTTGCTCCACATACTTTCTCACTCGTGCTCGGGCTAGGGCCCGCCGCACCAACGTTTCGCCTGCACCACATCCCAGAACGAATGCGCTTTTTCGTATTTCCGTTAACCATATTTTATTGTAAATGTTTCTACTATTGCACTTCTCTAAATTTTTTCGACGAAAACGGTTTTTTTCTCTGACTTTTTCTTCTTTCTTTCTCCTTCTTTTACTATATAGCTCGAGTTATGTATAGCACTGTATTGGTCGCTCTTGTATTTCCCTCTTTTTTGCTCTCGCTGCAATGAGGAAGATAAAGAAAACTCGGAATAAGCAAATAGAGTTTTTGGTATACTCGTATGCTAAGGCATAACAATTTTTACACACTACAAATTTTACATCCACTAGGCCTTACGTACTAGATTGATTTTCAGGAATTACTTGCACGTAGGCTTAGGTTATAATTTGATATACGGATGCAAGATCCCATCCACCATCTACCCATCTACTTATGCATACAGGAATCAAGTACGTTTTTCAAACCTTCAATATGAAGAATAGGCAATTCATGCCACACAAGTTGAAAATTTTGAAATGGTTTAAACATCAAACCTATTCTTTTATTTGACATTTTTTTTCTTTAAATTTTTTTCAATTTTTCCATTTTTTATTATCATTAATTTTTCCAATCAATTTCAAAACCTAAAAGCAGAACTTTTGCAAACCTTATCAAATTTTATGGAATTCTGCTGGAAAAAAAATTGTTTTCAAATTCGATTGTTCATCAATTTCGTTAAAAGATTGTCAAGAATCAAAGGCTGTTTTTTAAAATTCTGTACAAAATCAGATTTTTCCAAATTTTATAAAAAAAAAATAATAATAAATAATAATAATAAAACGTAATAAAATGGAATTTAAAAAATACCTACCTAAATCGTAAAAATAAAACTTTAAAAACAGATCAAATTTCAAAAAATTGATTAAGATTTGTAAAATACCTACTTACCAAATAATTATAAAAATTTTTAAATTTTTAAATTTTACCAAATTTTTTAAAATGCTAAAAACTGATCCAACTCAAACAATTTATTAAAATGTTAAAATGAGCAAATTTTTAATTTTCATCAAATTTGAAGATGAATACTGAATTTTGAAATTTTAAATTTGTGGAAAATAATCAACCCCTAAATTTGATCAAATTTCGAAAATTGATTAAAATAATTCAAAAACTGTCAAAATTTTAAATTTTGAATTTTCATCATAAACATTTTTAAAAAGTGATCCAACTCCAATAATTTATTAATGTTTGAAAATGGCCAAATTCTAAATTTTCACTAGATGTTGAAGATGCTCAAAATTTTACAAATTTTTACAAATTCATCAAAATTTGAAAATTGGTAAAATTTTAATAATAATTTATAGAAATTAAAAATTTTCTATAATTTAATTTTCATAAAATTTTCCAAATTTTCATTTTTACCAACTATTTTTCAAATTTTTGAGATAACTAATGGTGAATTTCAAATTTTCCCTAAATCCAATTTATTTGAAAAAATTGCACAAATAAATTTTTTTCTCATTTTTCGGGTCCATTCTGAGAGGATTTGACGAAAAAAATTTGAATTTTTCAATTATTCCCATTTTTGAAAAAAAAAAAATTTGCCAAGTAATGGTGAATTTCAAATTTTCCCTAAATTCAATTTATTTGGAAAAATTGCTCAAATAATCTTTTTTCTCATTTTTCGGGTTCATTCTGAGAGATTCTGACGAAAATTTTTTAAATTTTTCAATTATTCCCATTTTTGAAAAAAAAAAATCATTTTTGCCATGTACAAAAATGGTGAATAAATTACAAATTTTCCTTCTAAATACAATTTCTTTGAAAAAATTGCTCAAATAAAATTTTTTCTCATTATTCAAATCCATTCTGAGAGGTTCTGACGAAATTTTTTTGAATTTTTGAATTATTCCTATTTTTGAAAAAAAAATCATTTTGCCAAGTGTTATTGCTAAATTTTCTCAATTGTTTAAATTTTCATTTTTCCCAATTTTCTTAAATTTCATTTTTTTTTTTAATTTTCAGTAATTTCAAAATATTTATCAGTAAGTACGTACTTTTTTTTTGTATCAACACGAATATCGAATAAAATTTCCCTCTTCAAACAAGCAACGAAAACTTCTCAAATCTCATGTCTTCATCCTTTTTGAAATTGACGACATTGCAAATGCTCCTCCCCCGAGCTCAAAAAACACATAACACGACATACATTTTTCATTCTTCCTCTTGACAAAAAATTCTAATAAACTAATGCCTTTTTTATCCATTATCACCGAAGATTAAATTTCCAAAAAAGACGCATACCTAAGAGTTGAAAAAAAATCCCAGTGGAAAATTTACTTGTTATCAAGTTGCGCCATTAAGTGTTGGCATTATCTCCCTAGCGAATTAATAGCGTACTTATATTCACGCAATCTTGGCGAACATCGATAACCTCTTGTAAAAACAACGAAACCACTTCATTTCAATAGTGACGACGACGCGACGGCGGTTTCGCGATGGAATAAAAAAAAACACTTCGTTCACACGATAAGTGAAAATTTGCACCGTTTTTTTACACGATTTCGTCGTTAACAGGGTGACACCGACGAGCGACAATTGAAATATCGTTGTCGTCGCAGGTTTCAAATTCGAAAAATGTCAAAAATGTGCCATCTTTGGAACTCGTCTAATATACGTAATCTTAATTTCCAACTCTAGATCGGACGACAAATTCCAGAGTATCTAGAACGTTGTAAATTGAAAAAAGGGATATTTTTCTCGCACTTGTACGCAAAGAGGGAATTTTAGGGGAGAGGAGTTTTGAGGCGAGAGAGAGAGGTTATGAAACGAATCACAAAAAGTATAACAAATTCGCATTATAATAATTTATCGTCGCTTTTTCACGCGTACTTTGTCTTCCGCCTTGGCTGAAATTTACGATTGCCATTCTGGCTTGCATTGGTTTTTCCTGCGAGCACTATTTTTGTCTACACAGAAGCCGAATTTTTAAATAATGAAATTCCGTTGCGCTGCTGCACGGTACCCGCCACCGTATAGAGCGTGGAACTACTTAAATAGCGCAAAATTCCAAAAAACCCTAGAAAAAGGAAAAATCCGGCAAAAAGTAAGTGAAAAAGGAAGCGAACGAATAAGCGAGAGTAGACCCTGCGCCGACAAGATGCTCGATTAGACTTATTCACCACTCTTAAGGCTTTTCATAAAAATTCATCGGTTCGACGCGAAAATCTTTGTAACGTACGCCCCATAACTAATTACCTACAAAGAAATGTACTCAACGTGAATACAAGATTAATGGAATAAAATAACAAGGTTTTATTTAACTTACTAGCGAGACTGAGACCAAAGAGGCAGCTATGAGCACTGATACGTAGTTATGGAGGCAAGTTAGAGGCATTGGTTACTTTGAAATGCAAAACCAACGAAGGGATCAATTTTATCGATACTGATACCGAAAATTATTTTTAGCAGCTGAGATATTTACCTTGGGGGGGGGGGGGGGGGGGCTCATATAAGCAAGTTTGCGTATAAAATTGCTAAATCTGTTCGAATTAAAAAAATCAACTCCAAAAAATTGCTCAACTCATAAAATTCAAATTCCTAATTTCCCTTTAAGATTAGGTCATAACTTTTTATTCGAAATGATTACTCGAGAAGATCAGTAATTGAAGGGTTGAATTATACAGAAAAATTGTCAAATCTGTTAAAATTGACCTAACGATTCCAAAAAATTTCTCAACTCAAAAAATTCAAATTTCCATGGACACATTATCTAATAATTTTTTTTTCGAAATGATTACTTACTCGAGAAATCCAACAGTAGTAAGGTTGAAGTTCACAAAAAAAAATTGTCAAATTTCCATAAGATTAGAAAAAAATCGAACTTATTACACGATAAACCCTACACTTGTAGGGTTGAATTTTTTGGCAAATTGCCAAATTAATCCTACACTTGTAGGGTTGAATTTCACAAAAAAAATTGCCAAATTTTCATAAAGTTGAAATTTTTTTTCGAATTGATCATTAGAGAATCCTACAGTTTTTTTTTTTTTTTTTTTTTTTGGGTGTTTATAATTACAGGATTATTACACCCATCGGAAGAATTTTTTAAATTTTATTTGTGAGGTTGAGTTTTTTAATTAAGTTTATGAATTTTTGAATTTCGGAAGGAATATCTGGTATAACTGGGGGGATTTCATTTATTTGTAGGGTTAGTCTCTCTTGTTTTAATTTGGGGCATTCGAACAGGATATGTTGGATAGATATAAGTTGAATAGTACAGAAAGGGCATAGAGGTTTTGGAGTTTTTTGGTAAAGATAATTGTGAGTAATTTTTGTGTGTCCAATTCTTAGTCTGGTTATAATGATTTCATCTTGTCTATTTAATTGTGAGAGGTTTTTCCAAGGATGCACTCTTTTTTTATGTTGGTATAATTTATTGTTAACTTGTTGGGACCATAAGTTTTGCCAGCTTGAGTAAATTTGTTTGGTTAACAAAGATTTGATGTCATCTGTGGAAAGGGTAGAGAGTGGGGTTGTAGGGTTGAATTTTAGAAATAAATTGCCAAATTTCCATAAGGTTAAAATTTTTTTTTCAAAATCATCTCTTGAGAATCCTACACTTGTAGGGTAGAATTTCTGAAAATATTGCCAAACTTCAATAAAAATTTTTTAAAAAATGGACTTTCTGCTTGAGAAGCTCTACACTTGTAGGACTGAATTTTTTGAAAAATTGTCAAATTTCCATAAGATTAGAAAAAAAATCGAACTTATTCGTCGAGAACCCCTATATAGTTGTAGGGTTGAATTCTAAAAAAAAAAAAAAATCCAAATTTTCATAAATAAGCTGAATTATTTCGAATTGAAGTTCAGAAATAAATTGTCAAATTTTCATAAGGTTGAAATTTTTTTCTTCAAAATCATCTCTTGAGAATCCTACACTTGTAGGGTAGAATTTCTGAAAATATTGCCAAACTTCAATAAAAATTTTTTTTAAAATGGACTTTCTGCTTGAGAAGCCCTACACTTGTAGGACTGACTTTTTTGAAAAATTGCCAAATTTCCATAAGATTAGAAAAAAAATCGAACTTATTACTCGAGAACTCTTATATAGTTGTAGGGTTGAATTCTAAAAAAAAAAAAATCCAAATTTTCATAAATAAGCTGAATTATTTCGAATTGAAGTTCAGAAATAAATTGTCAAATTTTCATAAGGTTGAAATTTTTTTCTTCAAAATCATCTCTTGAGAATCCTACACTTATAGGGTAGAATTTTTAAAAAAAATTTCCAAACTTCAATAATTTTTTTTAATAGATTTATTACTTGAGAAGCCCTACACTTGTAGAGCTGAATTTTTTGAAAAATGGCCAAATTTCCATAAAATTAGAAAAAAAAATCGTGTAGGATTGAATTCTAAAAAAATAATTGCCAAATTTCCATAAAGTTAAAATTTTTTTCAAAATTATTACTCAAGAGGAAATTCCAAGAAATTTTCGAATCAAATTTTTTGAAAAAAAAAATCAAGAAAAAGTATGGGATAGAATAATTTTTTTTGAACAAAAAGTTAGAAAAAATTAGTAAAAGTTCTCCTGAAAAATTTAAAATGTTTTTTTTTTTGAAAAAGAAAAAAAAATCTCAATGAGTTTTTAAAATATGCCAATAATTAATTATTCAAATTTACATAAGATTTATAAATTTTTAATCGAAGTTGAAGTTCACAAAAAAAATATCAAATTTCCATTAAATTAATAAAAAAAAAATTCGAAATGATTACTCAAGGAGCCCTACAGTTGTAAGGTTGAATTTTACAAAAAAAAATTGCCAAATCTGTTTGAATAGGAAAAAATCGATTTCAAAAAAATTTCTCATCTCATAAATTCAAATTTCCATAAGATTAATAATTTTTTTTCGAAATTATGACTCAGGAAGCCCAACAGTTGTGGGGGTGAATTTTACAGAAAAATTACTAAATTTCCATAAGATTAATTTTTTTTTTCGAAAGCCCTAGTCATGCAAGAAGAAAAAAAATCATCACTCACCACTTCCAATAGCAGGGAAACTTTTGCTCCGTGACGTTTATTTTCCGTGAATAATCTGTAAACAAACGAAATGAACCTCGTTAATGCATTTTCTCATAGAAAGACGCCACACGTTTCGTGCACATCGCCAGCAAATTAAAGACAACTGCCAGCGCAGCGTTTGAGCTTCGTTTTTCGTCGGTCTTATTTTTTAATTCTTTTTTTTGCAAAAGACAATACTCGGTAATTTTTTCCTCGCTGAGCATTCCCTCCTGCTCCTGTTCACTTCCCTGAAACTTACACATCTGTCGTTTGAAGATATTAAAAACACCGCATCACAAGCGATCATCGGACGAGCTGAGCAGTCCCCAGAGTGAAATTCAATTCGATCGTCCTACAAATAACAATGGTATTTATTTACGTGTTGATACGAAACCTATTTGTACGCCATGCCATCGTCGAGACCATTTAAAATTCATTAAATTTAAGCGATGGTCGAATTTTAATTGATACACGTGTAATTTACGTAGTAGTGCACTCTATAGTCTCACTTTGCCCTCTGCGGAGCTCCCCGCGCTCGTTTCCGTCTTCCTCGTACACGTTATTAATTTCCTACAATAACGTTTTTTTAATTAAATTACACTAATTGCGGAAAAAGAAATTTTATTGCTGCGGAAATAAAAGGTTGAACGGGCGAAGGAGCGACATTATATTAAAAAAATATCACCGACCGTAAAATCATTGTTGGTGTTGAAATTTCTAATAAAAAGAGCAAAAAACCTACGTAAACAAAAGCTTTCTCCGAAGGATTTTTATGTATAAACGGCAGCCGCCGAAGTGTTAGCGAATAATTAATGATTTTTTTTCATAACGCCTTTTTTCCCTCTTCTCTTTCGTTTCTTTTAGCATAATTTCAAAAAACTCGGCGCACTTCGCCCCTCGTTGGAGTAAAACTGCGTCCCCGGCCACTTTTTGGGGATGTGAAAAATTTCGAGATTCACGAAAACTAGTACAGAGTGTAACAAAAAGCAGAACTTTGACAAGACTTTCATTCAACAAAACTTGCTCCAAATTTCAAAAATGTCAAAATTCAAAAAAATTACATATTTTTAAAATTGCAAAATTTTATTCAATTTAAAAAAAATTACAAATAATTACGTAGTTCTAAAATTTTTCTGAATTTTTAATTCTTTTTTTTTTGGAAAATTATACAAATGGGTCGTCACCAACGACTTTTTGAAAATATTAGTATTTATAGTTCGAAAAATTTTCCAATGTTATATTTTTTTTGAAAACAAGTAGGACTTTTACCAACGTACGTAAGTAAAAACAGAACTTTTTGAAAAATCAATATTTTCAAACAAAAAGCAGTACTAAGCAGAACTGTTGGACACTGATCATCCGTCATCGACCCAAAATTAGTAGAATAATGCATTTGCCTCTATACTTTTGACAATTTCCGAAAAATCACTGAAAAATATCCTGCGGTCATTTTTGGGAAGAAATAAATCAAAATACAAACAAAAATTTCTATAGAATATTCCGATTCGAAAATAGAAAATTTCCCAATTTTTATTCAGAACTACTGAAGAATTGAGTTGGAAAATATTTCTGTCCCTTCACAAAGCAATTTTGTGCTTTGAAGTTTTTTCCAGAAAAGAGAAAAAAGGTGAAATTCTTTCAAGGAATCCGCCAAAATTGAAAAATTTCTCAATTTCTATTCAGAACTCAGAAGTTTTGCAGAAATATACGTCAAATATTGTAACCTCTTCACAAAGCAATTTCGTACCAACTAAATAGTTTTTTGAAGTGATAACACTAACTGTTTACGAAAGAATTTAAAAAATGGTTTAGGAGTGTAAATGATGGAAATTAACTAAATAAAATCAAATTCCCGAGAAAAATAATTTTTGGAAAAAAATTTCAGCCAAAAATATCTGAAAAAATTAGAAATTTCGAGGTACCCGAACCCGAAACCTGATTTCAAATTCTTGATTCTGGACTCGAAATTAGTTGTAGAAGGCTTTGATTCTCGATTTTAGGGAAAATCTTTGAAATCGGAGCTCTCGACTATTTTTGAGAATGGCAAAAAATTCCAATTAACCCAAATTTTTTTTAGAAATTCTGATAAACAAATTGGAGAATAGCCTATATTTTGGACGAAATACAAACATTTCGAAAATCTTCAATTCGGTGAAATGCGTCCAGTCGTAAATTCAATAATTTTAGTAGTTTCTGAGCTAATGAAATTTTCAAAAAATTTCAGAAAACGAATTTTTAGAAAATCCAATTTGAGGAAATAAGACTTTTTTTTTTTGAGCTCAAGACAATTTTATTTGTTAACAGATTTTGGCATTAAGACAAATATCGATATTTTCCCCCTCAAAAATAGATATAAACTTCGATTTAGCAAATCGAGAACAAAACTACAATTCCAATTGAAAAATCGAGTACTTCCAATAACAAACGTATCACCCCTCCTATTTTCTTCTCCTTGCCGGGTAGAAAAAAAACCACGAATTCAAACGTAGAACATTATGCAAATCAACAAAACGCACAGTATATTTATGATCGGGTAAAGAAGAAATACGTGTTACATGTATTTTGTAACTTGAATGGTTAGTTACTAAAATGAATGAAAAATTTAAACGTATTATAGCTATAAAACGCGAAGATGAATTTATATGCGAAAACTATGCGTTGTTATAAGCTCGAGCAGAGTTTTCACTTCCGGACTCGTGGCGAAATTTTTCTTCCTGCAGCGAAAATAAAAACGACAGTCCTTCGCGAAAAGAATTTATTCACTACGTATAGAATATTTTTAGGAAACCGCGCGATCATTGTATTTTGATTTAAGGTTTTATGTTTTAAAATCTTTTTTTTTCTTTCTATTTTTTTTGTAACAGTGAGAAAAATTATTTTAATATTTTCGATTTTTCTTTTTTCAAGTTCCCGTTATATTCTTTAAATAGTTTCGACGTAATCTTTCCATAAATTCTGGTAAAAACTCCAATATTTTGTCGAGTTGATTGAAATGTCTCGTTTAGATGCTTAGTATAAAAACACGTTATTTTTTGACGCGAAAACATAAATGAAAATTACTCTCCAAAAAACAGCCTGGGTAATCATTTTGATAAAAACAAATCTTTGAAAAAAAAATTCTCAAAATATTTCTGCTTGAAAAAAAAACAGATTAGCGAGTATGTCTCGGTTTCCTCTCCCTTGTCGAAAAGACGAAGCTACGAATCGATTTCGCGTCTTTTTATTACTTCTATTTTTATTTTCCTTCGCGAAGTAATTTGTTTTTGTTTCTATTTAGAGAAGGTATTTTTTACCATCTCCGAGCTCGCGAGCGCGGTTATTAAATTTAGAAATTTTAATCGAAACAGGAAATGATTTGCTCGGTCGGAAGTTTTCATTCGACGACGGCAGGTGCAGGAAAACAAAGCAGCCACAAAGCTTCATTATAAGCTCATCTTGCTCGAGTTGGTTGGAAATTGTGCGTAAAAGCGACATGCTGGTGGGTGGGCTGCCGTGCCGGGCTGGCATGGCACGTGAAAAATCCACCAAGGGCTGTAAACGTTGGAATAGCCGTTTTGAAAAATGTTTATTGTAGCCTTGACGCGTATTACAATGTTAATTTAAATTGAACTCGTAAAAGTTTCGGGCCGACTTTGGGTTCTCTCTTGGAATGTAATTCGTGTCGTCATTTTACAAATATATATTGTACGTATACACGTCGAGTCGACTCTGTTATACGATACCGCCCAGCCCTTATCGGTTACCTCACTTGTACGCCCTCGAACAACTCTCCAATTACCGATTGGAAATTATAAAGCGTTATAGCGAGTCGCAAGTCGCCCTCTGGAATGGGTCAAAATTTTCAAAAATAAAGAACAAAAAGAAGAATAAAAAGAGAAGAAAAACTCCATTAACGCGCCAACAACGACCACCAATAATGTGAACATCTGCAAACGAGAGAAAAAATACGCCAAACGTCCAATTGTATGTACCTAATCTTATACCCGGTGTATGTAAGAGAAGAAAGCAAAATGCCACCGCTAAAAGTCAATACTTTAGGGTATACGGTTATACACCATACAATGGCCAATGTACTTGTAAATGTGTTTCGTACAGCTCGACGGCCGTCACATAGAAATGTAGTGTGTATAATGTACCTATACGTACGAATATATGTATAAAATGTACATTTAAAAAACCAACGATAGTGTAACATCGGTTCGATTTACAAAGCTTTGGTTTATAGCCCAGAGCCAAAGGGTGGCATAGCAAGGCAAGGCAAGGCAAGGCAACACGACACGACACGAGAAAGAGAAGATAGGGAAAATGCATGTGAAGTTTTGCACGTGATCACTCTTTCTCTCGATACACGACGTATGGCTCGGTTAAATTTACTCTTTGATAATGTGACCGCAAACGAACCTATTCCGCATTCGGTTCGATCACAATTGAACCAGCCACAAATACCGAATAAGTATCTCGAATACTACTATAGTAACGACTCGACGCTTGGTAATTCGTTAGGAGACGTTTCTTTCAATTTGCATATTTATTTTGCTGTATTCGTATTACCCCAATACGAATGACCACCCAAAAGCAGAAATTTCTCCAGAACGTGAAATAAAGATAGAGAATTAAAGATCCTGTAGTAAAATGTCCAAGTTAGGGGCGTGAGGTACATATAGGCTTCAACCAGAGCAAAAATGTATGGTACTTAATTTCTACAAAGTGTAAAATAATAAAATTCCAAACCAAAAAGCAAGACTTTTTGGCAAGATTTTTTCGATTTTCTAAATTTTAAATTTTTTTCCAATTTTTGAAATTTTCCACCAGATTTTGAAAATTTAAGAGTTATAAAATTCTAACCAGGAAACATTGTCAATTCTAATATGAATGAGCTGAAATTCAGCTTACCTAAAAAAATGTCACCCCGGTCTCAGAACCAAATTTTGAGCTGCCTAATCGAATTTTTTATTTTTGGGGAATGTTTGAATGTTTTACAAAAACAGGAAATTCTGAATTTGAAAATGAGACTACGTAAACAGTTTCAAATTTTTATGAAAAATGTTGAGAAAAATTTCCAAATTTTGAATTTTATAGTCAAAATTGACCAAAATTTGAATTTTCACCAGATTATAAAAATTAAAAAAAAACACTATGTACTTAATTGTGCTTATTTTTAAAATTTTTATCAAATATCAAAAATTTTCTAATTTTTAAAATTCATTAAAAATTAATAATTACCAAAATTCCAATTTTTATCTTCAAGTCAAAGATGGACAGATCGCCAAATTTGAGATCAGAATTCAGATCACATCACAAAATTGTTCACCAGATCATATCACGATCTTTTTAAAAAAAGATCAATTTTAAAATTCATTAAATTAAAATTAGCCATTAGGTAAATTTCACAGTCAACAGTCAACACAAAACTCACGTCGTCACATCACGATCATATAAAAAGTTAATAATTTTTTAATTAGGTAAAAAAATGAATCGATCTCTTTCGCAATATTTTCATTCGTAAAATAAAAAAGATCAGATCACCAAATTTTTTATGTGCAGATTAGGCTAAAAGATCACGATCTTGATCTGATAATACAAGATCTAATCTATTTTTCCAATGATCTGTCCATTTCTGCTGCAAGTTATAAAAATTTTAAAGATTTCACTAAACTTTCAAAATGTTTCAAATTAGGCATTAATAATCAAAACTTTAAAAATTTATCAAAATTATTTCAAAAATAACATTTAAAAATTACAAAAATGCCAATTCGAATCAAATTTTCCAAATTTTGATACGAATTGGCATTTTGGTAATTTTTAAATTCTATTTGTGAAATTAGATACATTTTTAAAGTTTTGATTTTCAATGATTTGAAACATTTTGAAAATTTAGTAAAATCTTTAAATTTTTTGGAGATTTACTAAATTTTTAAAATTAATCAAACTTGAAAAACTGTTCCAATTTCATAAATTTATCAAAGTTTAAAAATGTACTAAACATCAAATTTAGAAAATGGTTAAAAATCACAAAAATGAGGTGTGACTATACCAATTTACCATTTTTATTCTAAATTTGGAGAAAAAATAAGAAAGCAGATTCATTCTATTCTTTTTTTCACAAAAAATATGAAATTTTGATTTTTGAAAAAGAAAATGCATAGAGTTTTCAAGGGAGAAAATCAATTTTCAAATTACATTTCGTTATTCTAAAAAATAAGACAAATATTGTTAGATTTTTTGGAAAACAAAAAAGATGAAACATCAATATTTTTGAAAAATACAAATTTTGTTGTTTGCCCCGTTTCCAGGAAAACTAGGCAACCTATGAAGCTCTCTTGGCTGATCATCTCTTGAGAAAAGTCAGCTATTCTTTTTTATTTATTTATTTTTATTCAGGAGCTTCTGGTCTACAATTTAAGGAAACATATTTTTTGGAAAATTTCAATTTGTCGGTGATTTTTATCGAGTTGACTGAAATAACACGATGAAAATATTTGTCGATTGATTGAATGCAAATTGCCATTTTTTGATGAGTAAAATATTGACATATTTTTGCTGAAATGTTGGTATTTCTCAATTATGAGTCTCCTAGGAGTGAAAAAATGCAAAAAAAATCATAAACTTTTTTTTTGAAAATTGTAATCTGGAAAAAGGGCGTTAACGGACTGTTACAAAAACGGTTATTTTGGTGTTATAACGAAATATTTCCAAAAAAAAATTTTTTGTAAGTATACCTTAAAGAACACACTATTCACCTATTATGAAAGAATTTATCTAGATTGACCATATTTTGCTGTATAACATTTCAAAGCTTTGAAAACGTTTTTTTCTTCACTTTTCAAAGTCACTTAACGCCCTTCTTCCACCAAGTGCCTCAATTTAGTAAAAACTCTCATTTTTTGAAATTTACTGAAAAAAAAAATTCTGACAAATTTGCTTAGGGTAGGATTTTGCATTGGATTAAATGGTAGCCTTTGTCATTGATTAAATGCAATTTCTCATTTATTGAAATTTACGGAAAATGAAAATTTTTACAAATTCGCTTAGGGTAGGATTTTGCATTGACTCAAATGGTAGCCTTTATAATTGAAAAAAAAATGCAAATTGTCATTTTTCGAACTTATCTGAGAATTAAAATTTTTACAAATTTAGTAAGTGTAGATTTTGCATTGGATCTTGGGGTAGCTTTTTCCATTGATTAAATGCAATTTCTCATTTTTTGAAAAATACTGAAAATAAACATTTTCACAAATTTGCTTAGGGTGGGATTTTGCATTGGACCAAATGGTAGCCTTTGATATTGAAAAAAAATGAAAATTTCCATTTTCTGAAAATTGAAATTTTTACAAATTCGGCCAGAGGAGGATTTTGCATTCAATTTTAGGGTATCTTTTTTCATTGGTTCAATGCAATTTTGCAAAAACTCGCATTTTTTGAAATTTAATGAAAATAAAAATTTTCTCAAATTCAGTAAGGGTAGGATTTTGAATTGGATCAAATGGTAGCCCCTCCCCTCCCCTTTGAATCACACGTTTTAGAGCTAGAAAAAAACAGGACCTCGTTACTACTATTTTGAAAAATCAGTAGATATCTTAAACCAAAATTCCTCTACTTTTGTAGGATCAACAGAATCGTTAGAAACTCTGTTATACAATCTCTAAACTTTATTAAAAAGTGAAACAAGCTGAGTGCGATCGCTCGCGTCATCAAGTAGGTAATTCCATTCTCGAAATAAACCAAGCATACTTCGTTCGTACGTCTATTGGTGGTTTTTGACGATCCACATAATCTCGCTTTACATACCCACCATCTTAGGGTATGTACCTCTACCTAATTCCACAATACGACAGTTACAGGAGATGAACTAGTTTGAAATGAGACTTTAAAATACTTTCACGATGTGCTCTGCTTTGGTGTACGTAATTTTCGAGTGCGAAGTTAACGCTTTTAAACGCGTTACGAGCGAATATTAAATTTTTATATACGGCGGCGTTTATTCGAAAATTGCCGTACATTTTGTCTTGTCGAGTCGACCTTTTTCCCAATTCTCGAATTCAACAGTTGATACAGCGAAAGCGTACGTATGTATTGGGCAAACACCTCGTGACCCCACGCTGCGCTTTTTCATCTTATCAAAGGTATTTTTCACCCTTCGACAATGACGAAAAAATTTGCGACTCGGATTACCCTAGAATCAAAAACTACGCGTGCGAAAAGTTCGCAACGAAGAAAAAAATAATCGCTCCGAATGACAAAGGGGAGAGAAAAAAGTTTATTTGGTATTTTAAAAGGGAAACACTGGCGCATGGGACACAGGCGAGGGGCATGGGCAGGCGTCGAGCGCCGAGTACGCGGATTTAGTGGAAAAGTTTATCGTATACGCGAGAAACTCGTTTAACCCGTATATAAATTATACGTGCTCGCAAGGCGCTGATACTTGTCGCGATTTTTGTCTTAATTAGTGGAGCACCTTATAAGAATTGATTTCGGCACTCGTTCAATTAACTGTAACTTGGAAGAAATTTATAGCGAGCCTCAGAAATGCATACATTGCCAGCCCAATCCACCTTTTCTGCCGCCTGCGCCTCTGCTGGCTCATCAATGAATTGAAGGAAAGTTTTCTGACACCGAGCTTGCCTCTGCCCCCCCCCTCCCCCTCAATAAAAAAGAAACCGTTCGTATGCGGTGAGGTGGAGAAAAAATTAATAGGAAAAATTCAATTTATTATTCCGAAGTAAACTTATCGCCGGCGAAAATAACGAAGTTGGTAGGTAAAAACTGGCCTTAATTTAATGCTAGAATGAAAAAGTTGTTAATTTCAAGCCCGAGCCCGATGCAAGCAACGCTTTCTTAGCAAAAAAAAAAAAAAAAAAAATAGAAAGAAATAACTCGAGAATATGGCTGGTTTGCTGCTTCGTTCTCTTTCTTCGTTATTCGAAGATTATTCAATATTCGCGTATACTGTATAAAAATTTTCTCATCGAATGGAACGCCACACCGTCGCTGGCGTCCTACGCTGAGCTGCTGCTGGTTTTTTTCCTTATCGGGTTAAAAATTCGCCTCGATATAATTCGATTATTGTTCGGTGAACTAGCGATTTAATTGACCACATTAAATTATTACGAATTCCTTTGCACAAGTTTTTGAGCGGCGACGGTAATTAAATTGTATATCTGATGCAAAGCAGCCATTAATAAATTGAGATAAATGGATTAGAGTTTTACGAAAGGATGAAATTGTTTACAACAGTTCTCTCAAATAATGACGACAAATAAAGCTTTGTTTGCGAATCATCCAGCTCCACCCCCGCGAACGCTCAACTCGTCGCTAAGCATACCACATTATATACGTACACGACACGACGACTACATCACCGAGCCCCCACCATGTGCTTCTTTTGAGGGCGATAACGTGGCCTGCTGTTTTACAGACTTCATTTCGTTTGAAATTTTCAAATTAACGACGTTTTTAGCCGCTACCCCGAGTACACTATATAATGCCGCCAACTTTTCAACCGAAAACACCTAAAAGCTAAAATGAGCGATGCAAATGTCCGCAATGAAAGAACGCCTGACCTTGACTGGAGCTGGCGTCTCAGCAGGAGAACGCACCCACTAGATCTACTTCCTAATTCAAAATTTACGTACAAAGTACAAACCGCGTTTCGCCAAACCAAAAAATATTATACAAACCGTCTTCTGTGATTTTATATTAGTGTTTTCTAGATATAGTTCGCATTTGAGTTTATTTCGAGAAATAAAGCTAAATATTTAGTCTCTAAATTTTCAAAAATTGGTTAGATTTTTTTCAAATTTTACGTAGGTAACTATTCTCGAAAAGAAGTGATTTTTCAAACTGCAACAGAGAATAATTCATTTTTTTATATTTTTTGATTTTGAACAAAATTGTAATTTTTTTTTACACAATTCGATTGAAATGCTCCTCAACAAAATCAAAAACAACAACAACAACTTATAACACCTATATTGCAATGTTGATTTTTTTCTTCAAAAAAAGCACCATTTTTGAGAAAAAAAATTATAAATATTCCTTTCAAAAAAATATTGAAAAAAAAATAATAAATAAAAATATTTACCAATTTTTTGGCACTTTTTTTTCATTGAATTTTTCGTTTAGTCTTTCATCAAAGAAATTTCTTAGTTAATTTTAGCCAAAATTCAAAATTCAAAATTCAAAAAAAAAACATACAAAATCTCACCTTGGTGTAGGTAAATTTTTAACCAACAATTAATTTGAATTTTCTTGCGAATTTTTGTGCCCCAAAATTTTGATTTTTTGGTCAAAAAATATATTTTTTCTCATTTTGTTTTCATTTTTGAAAAATCAAATTGAGAAAAATAGGTACCTATTAGATTTTTAAAAAACGAAAAAATCCCATTGTTAAAAAATTATTTTTCTTTTTATATTTTGCAAAATGAAAAAAATAAAATGATGTTTGGAAAGTTACAAAAAAAACTCGAGTATTTTAAAAAATTGAAATAATTGTTTAAAAGTTGAAAACTGTAAAATCAACTTGGTATGAGATTCATTTTCATGTTTTTCTTTGAAAATAAATCAAAATTTTCAATTTAGTAAATTTAGAAAAAAAAAATACTCGACTTATCATAATGTGTAAAAATTTCAGGGAATAATTTTTTTTTGAGAATTCTGACCATTAGATAGACAGTAAGATAGTACTGATTTTTGAACATTTTCAAAATACTATAATGCAATCGTAATGAAAATGAGGTAACACTTCACAAGAAAATTGAGAAAATTTTTAATATTTCAGAATTTCAAAAAACCTGGAAGAAACTGAAAAAAATATATATATTACCAAAAATTAATATCTTTTTATATATTTTTTAAATACTCAAATTGAATTTATAATCACTGAAAGTTTGAAAAAAATCAACACCAAATTTAAATTTAAAAGATTTTAAAAATTAGTAAAAACTTTGAAAAAAAAAATGTAATTATGATGAATATTTTTTATTAAAAACCGAAATTAAATTAAAAATCATGCACTGAAAATATGGCGAAAAACAAAACTTGGGAAAATTAAAAATAAAATAAAAATTTAAAAATATTTTAAATTTAAAATCATCTTCTACCTAATGTACTATACACTTGAGGAGGGTAAAGAAATTGATCAAAATGCAAAATGAATATAATTTTCTTTTTTTGAAAACTCCATGCATTTTATTTTTCAAAAATCAAAAATTGATTTTTTTTGTAAAAAAAAACAAGATGGAAATTAGTTTTTAATTTTTCTTTTCTTCCAAACTTCATAGATGAAAAATCAAAATGACGTCATGCATAGGTCTTAGAAAATTCTACTTGTCATGTCAACGGTATGCATTCAACAAAAAAAAAAAAAAATTGATGCCCCCTCCTTAAAAAGTTTTGAAATTAAAATTCATCAGATATAGGTACTGATTTTGTTTTAGAAAATTCCAAAAATTGTAATGCCCAGATTTCTTTAAGTGAGCAACAATTTTTTGGGGCCAAACAAATTTTAAAGCAAGCTCTGTGATAAAAATGATGGTAAAATAAATAATTGAAACATTTTGAAACCAAAATTTCCCCAAGCAATGATTCCAGTTGTGTGGTACTAACATGTACTTGTTTTTTTTTTTTTTTCAATCTGTTCACAGTTACTTCGCAGAGTATGGCGCCATTTAGAATATGCAGTCCGATGTTACCTCTGTCAACAATCCTACTATTAAAATATCGATTAACGAATTTGTGATCATTGTAGATAAACCTTGCTCCCACCCCATCCCCACATCGTTGACGAAACCACTCCTATACGATGTAATTAACTTATACTCGTAACACGCAATATAACCCCTATGATGAAGCCCTCTGAAAAAAAGTCGAATAAAACCACACCACAATTGTCACCCTTTCCCGTTAAACGCTTCTCTCGTATTCTATAAGTAAACAAAAGGCCAAGTGCGCTAATTCTTTCGAAAAGAGTACGCTATTAACGATAAAATGCACCGGGGAACAATACAGCATCGGCGGAAAAATCTAACCCTGCGCACTTGCGCAGCACCGCACCACTCTCATCTCTCCTTCGATACCGAGTAATGCAGCACACACTACGCCAAATGTGCTTTAAAATGTTCCCCCGAGGCCTCCACTGGTGGTCTGCGGTGCAGGGTGAAGGCGGGAGTTTGGGAGAGTTCCACACGTTAATCGCGTACTTTTTTCCACGAGAACGTATCGAGTACGATAACTGTGAAATTTACGTATGTTATTTGTATGTGTGTCGGTATATTTTGTAAATTACGAACTGAATATTGTACCTAATCATACGGCTCAGAATTTTTTTTCCCTTTTTTTTTCGCTACTATAATGTAATAATTTTGTGATTTATAATTTTTATAATATTTAACTTTATGTATGTATGTACCTAAATAATGTATAATACTGTTAAAATTATAATAATAACCGTCATGTATTTTTGCAAAAAAAATAAATAATAGTAGTTTATTCAACTAGGGAGATAAAGTGATGTTCGACGATTTTGAGGATTTATTGCCCGAGCGAAGCGTAGGAAATAAATCAAAATCGTTGAAAATCACTTTATTTTCCTATTGGATAAATTATTTTACGTTACGAGGGAGAAAAAGGCTTCTTTATACTACCGAAAGATCAGCGAGAGGGAGATAAAGTAGCACTTTATCTCCCTAGTAACGTAAATAAAAAAACACCACCCCTTAAAAAATTTGGGTTTCATTTTTTAAATTAAAATCCGGGTGCAATTCGAATACGAAAAAAGTTCCTTTTTATTGATTTAAGATCGATACATAATTATAGGTTTAGGTACCTGGGTAGAGTATTGTACCTTACACGGAGGTACTGCAGTGGTGGATTTACATACAGAGACGAATGGAGCAACTGCCCCTAGGAGGCGAATTTTTCAACAAAAAAATTATTATTTATTCTTACGATTGTATTTTTGAAATTCTCGTTGAAAAAAAAAATTAGAGAACCAATAATTTTCGAAAAGAAAATTTCAAAATGGGTTTTTGAAATCAATTTTCCATCAAAAACTTTTTTTTTTCAAAAAGTGATACGAGTACCTAATTTCCCAAAAATCCAAGATTTGCCAAAAATTGGCAGTTCCCAAAAATTACTAATTTTTGTGAAACTAAATTTTTTATAAAAATTTTTTTCGGAAATTTCCTAAAAACAGACAATTCTCAAAAAGTGAAAGTTGAAAAAAAAAATTGTATTTACCTATCCAAGAATTTGTTTTTTTTTTCTTTTTTGAAAAGTGATAATTTTGCAAAAAATACTATTTCCTAAAGATTAGCAAGATTCTCAAGATATTTTCTTCAAGAAGTAACTAATTTTATGGAAAATGATTTATTTCACAAAAATTGCTGGTTTGTCAAAAATTGACTATTATCCAAAAAATATGATGGCTAATAAAAAATTGATTTTGTAGGTACGTATAAAAAAAAAAAAAAAAAAAAAAAAAAAAAATGGATCGTTTCTCAAAAATTACAATTCTCAGAACAGACGATTTCCAAATATTGATAATTTTCATGAAATTAAATTTTTTACAATTTTTTTTTGTTGAAAATTTCCTAAAAACAGACAATTCTTAAAAAGTGACAGTTTGAAAAAATACTTTTGTATCTAGCTATCTACCTAGTACTTATCAAAGAATTTTTTTTTTTTTTGAAAAGTGATAATTTTGCAAAAAATACAATTTTCTAAAGATTAGCAAGATTCTCAAGATATTTTCTTCAAGAAGTAACTAATTTTATGGAAAATTATTCATTTCACAAAAATTGCTGGTTTGTCAAAAATTGACTATTATCCAACAAATATGATGGCTAATAAAAAATTGATTTTGTAAGTACGTATAAAAAAAAAAAAATTTTAAAAAAATTAAAAAATGGATCGTTTCTCAAAAATCACAATTCTCAGAACAGACGATTTCCAAATATTGATAATTTTTATGAAATTAAATTTTTTATAATTTTTTTTTGTTGAAAATTTCCTAAAAACAGACAATTCTTAAAAAGTGACAATTTAAAAAAATACTTTTGTACTTATCAAAAAAATTATTATTATTGTTATTTACCTATTTTATTTTATTTTTTTAGAAAACTGAAAATTTTGCAAAAAAGACAATTTTCTAAATGTTGACAAGATTCTCAAGATTAGGGAATACTACCTACTTCAAAGTTAAAAGTTTGAAAAATAAAATTCTCAAAAACAGACGATTCCCAAAAATTGTGGGTTTTAAAAAATTAATTTTGTAGGTATTAAAATCTTTTTAAAAATTGATCGTTTCTCAAAAACAGACAATTCTCAAAAATTGATGGGTTTTAAAAAATTGACAATAAATTACCAAAAACTAATCAATTCCAATTTTACAAGCGTAAATAAATTTTTTTTCACGAGAAAATAATTCCCCATTTTTTATTCTTCCCCTAAATGAATTTCAAGTGACCCCTGGCCCCTCCCTCATTTTTCGAGAAAAATGAAAAAAATTGACCAATTTTCAAAAAAGATTGCCTACTTTTCCTCTCTTCATGAGAATGAATTCCCAATTTTTCATTTTCCTCTCACCTCATTATTTCAAGTGGTACCTTGAGGTAGTTAACCAAATTTTTCAATAAACGAAAAAAAAATAGTTAACGAAAATTTTTTCATCTGGCATTTGACGTTTTTGCATTTTATAAAAAAATGATTCCTCATTTTTTTCCACCTAAGTGACAACTTCAAATGCTAAGTAAATTTTTTTTTATTTGGGGCTCCTCGACGTATCACTTGAGATTAATCTGAGGGAGAAATAGAAAATTGTGAATTCCTTCATATGAAGAGAAACAAAATAGGCAAGATTTTGAAGATGGGTCGATTTTTTTATTTTTCTAAAAAAAGGGAGTGAACATATGCCACTTGAAATTCAGTTAAGGGAAAAATAAAAAAATCTCGAATTATTTCCTCATAGAAATAAACAACTTTGGGATGGGAGGCAAAATAAATCCAAAAGTCCAAAATAAGGGCCACCCTAGGGTCACATACACGAGTCTTTTCAGTCAAAAAATATTAAAATCCACCACTGTGGTACTGCAAGTATCATGTATCATGTACGTATAGTTTGCTCACATTTTGAGATTTTTGAGGATGTTTCAATCGTACTTGTAATTCAGATCCGATGATACCAACGAGTACGTATAAAATTTCACAAAAAGAGGTACCTATGCGGTACGCAAGCTTAAGTGTAGTCGCGTACTCATCTCGTACGTCGTTGGCAAAGCAGTCAAACTTATCCACGCGCGCCTTTGGCCAAACCAAACCATGAATAAATAATTCAAACACACCCTTTGCGTAATAACCGTACGTATACTCGACGTATCATTTGGGATGCGGCATAAAACGAAAAACTTTACATCAATTACTCGACTACTCGGTTCAACCTCCGTAAACATAAAATATATACACGAACACATACGAAATCAAAAAAGCACGACCTCTTGAAAAAATATTGTCCACTCAAAAGATGGCTATAAACTCGTGCACTGCACGGTGGACGGTGGACGGTGGGCGGTGGTGGTCACCGCGTCGCGTCGCGAATACTGCAATTAGTATAGGCAAAAGCGTTATACTCGTAAAAGGTTACCATGCGAATGAGGAAAATGAAAACACGCATTTTTAAGTATTAAACGAATATTTCTCTCTGGTCTCGTGTCGTCCTGTGTGTCTACCAGGTCTACATGCATCGCGACCGTTTTTCTTTTTTTTGTATCATAAAAATTCGAGATTTTTTTTTTTCATTTTTCGTTCTGTTTTTTATATCACGAGCAAAAATATATAGCAGACGTACCGAATATAGTTTTCTTTTCCAAAAGCAAAGCCACTCGACGTAACTTGGCACGAGGGCGGTGGAAAAGGGTACAAATGTTACAAACTGTAGTACGTTTGCATATACGGTCGCGATACATCATACATGTATCATCGCTGTATAATTTAACGCAGGTACCCGTAGGCACGGGGCTAAGGAGGGGGAAAATTTAAAAAAAAAACATAAATTAAGAATTATTGTTTTTTTTTCTTTGTTTTGAATAAGATTTTTTTTAAATAAATAAATACGTTGTATGTTATTCAAGTTTATAATATTTGTAATTTGTAAAGAAAAATTGATTTTTTTGACGATGTTATAGTATATTAATCGAACGCGTTAAAACGTGCAAGAATTACGTTAATTTTCTTTTACCATTTTAACGTAGGTATATATTTTCAAAGATTGGCGAATAATTTATTATACTGAATTTAGAAATTCTACAATTTTTTACCCATTGATGTTATATATGTGAGTAAATACATAGAAAAAAAAAGAAGTATAAAATTTGCTACTCTGTTTCGTTTATTTTATTACACTCGTACAAGCAGCCTCACTTATACACCCTGTGCTTTTTTCTCTTTTTTCTACCTTTCTTCTTTCGCGTTTGTATGTATAAGAAAGCGAAACCTACGATATTGGTAATTGAATTTAGTATAGCCACTTCGATTAGGTATATATATTATTCGGGAACGTGTCTTCATTGTTTAGTGTACTATGAACGTACGGTATTTTCTTTCTTATTCCGCAGAAATGAAAAAAAAAGTGGAGATTGCCAAGTTGTTTACGAGAATTAGGTATATACATTTTTCGATTGATAACATTAAGAAAGCAGCCTAAAACGTCTACCAAAAAAAAAAAAAAAAGTAGGCTATTTCGTAAAGAAAAGCTTGTCTCATAGGATAGGAAAGTGAAAAAACCCGAGTCAAGGTTGCTTTCCTAAAAATTTTCTTCGATGTCAAAGGTGAAACCACGTAAATGATAAAATAAAAGGTGACAAGCAATGGCAATAACACCTCGAGCTCTTACGTCATAACTATTCACACTTTGTTCTCAGTCTTTCGCCATTTCTGGTATGTACTTTCGTATCTGTAAAACTGGAGCTTACTTGCTCTCGTCTTGTTCTACGAGTCTTCACTCTTCAGTAAAATATACCTACAAGTTTTTCTTTCTTAATTATGAATTATTATTTCTCAAAGAAATATCAAAAATAAAAATTCAATCGTACGATTAAAAACAGAAATAAAATGCCTGAAATTCAAAAAATTGTAAAATATGGATAAGTTCAAGAATTAAAAATTGATAAAAAAACTGTCAATCAATATAAAATCATAAGACTGATAAAATTGAAATGAAATTCAAGTTGGAAAAATTTCAATTTAATAAAAAATGAAAATTCACTTTGCACGGCTAAAAATTGGAAAAAAATATCAAAATTGAAAAAAATTGAAAGGTTGAATTAAAAAAGGAAATGAATCGGGGAAAAAGAAAAACTGAAAAATAAAACACTAGAAAGATATACTTGCTCAAATGAAAATAAAATTATCTAATAGATAATTCAAAAACAGTGTAAATTCGAAGGAATTTCTAGATAAAACTGACAACACTAGTGATTGGGAAAAATGGAATGAAAAAATAAGAATTTACGAATTTAGGTTTAAACTTCCATATTAAAAAAATTGAAAATTTAATTTATGTCAAAAAGTTTAAAAACTGAAATTAGAAAAATTTTGAAAAATTAACGATGTAAAATGTAAAAAAAAATTATCAGCTTTGAAGTAATTGAGGAATTTCAGATTGCGTAACATTATGCAACGCACTCCTGAATTGCTAATAAGGTAGGGGGTGAGAAGAGAAGCCCCCTTTTCGCCCCACTAAGGCACAAAGAGTATGTAAACTACAATTATTCCTCCATTGCGTATGGGCACAATTTATAAGTACCTACGAATTTGAAAAAAAATGTTTACATGATAAATCATAAACCTGAGAAACAAATTTAATTTCTTAGAAAAAATTGTCCAAAAAAATTTTCCCTCATTATTGGGGTCCATTCTGAGAGGTTATGACGAAAAAATTCATGATTTTTCAATTATTCCTATTTTTGAAAAAAGTTCTTTTTGCAATGGGCAATTTCACATTTTCCCAAAATTCAATTTTATTGGAAAAATTGCCAAAAAAAATTTTTTATCATCATTCGAGTCCATTCCGAGGGTTATGACGAAAAAATTCATGATTTTTCAATTTCTCATATTTTTGAAAAAAGTTCATTTTCCAGTGGGCAATTTCACATTTTCCCAAATAAATTCAATTTTATTGGAAAAATTGCCAAAAAAAAAATTTTCTCATTATTCGGGTCCATTCTGAGAGGCTGTGATGGAAAAATTCTAAATTTTTTCATTATTCGCATTTTTGGAAAAAAATCATTTTTGCCATGTAAAAAGGTCCGGGTTTTTCACGGACCTTTTTACATGGGAAATTTCACATATATAATTTCTTTGAAAAAATTGTCTAAAAAAAATTTTTCTCATCATTCGGGTCCATTCTGAGAGGTTATGACGAAAAAATTCATGATTTTTCAATTATTCCTATTTTTGAAAAAAGTTCATTTTGCAGTGGGCAATTTCACTTTTCCCAAAATTCAATTTTAATGGAAAAATTGCAAAAAAAAATTTTCTCATTATTCGGGTCCATTCTGAGAGATTCTAATGAAAAATTTTTGAATTTTTCAATTATTCGCATTTTTGGAAAAAAATCATTTTTGCCATGTAAAAAGGTCCGGTTTTTTCATGGACCTTTTTACATGGGAAATTTCACATATCTAATTTCTTTGAAAAATTGTCCAAAAATTTTTTTTCTCATCATTTGGGTCCATTCTGAATGATTCTGACGAAAAAATTCTAAATTTTTCAATTATTCGCATTTTTGGAAAAAAATTATTCATTTTTGCCAAGTAAAAATTTCGCGGGGATTTTTAGTCTATATTATGTACATAAAAAATTAAAGTAACAAGCAAAAGTAACTTCTGTGCGATTGCATTTTTAAAAAATGAAGAAAAAAAATAATAATTAAAAAATCAAAAATTGAAAAACATAAAAAAATCAAATTTGAAATAATATTAAAGAATCTGAAAATAATTAAAAGTGAAGTTAAAATGAGAATTGATAGAAATAGATAATTTTCATAATATCAATAATTTTTTTCAAAAATCGAAAAAAAAAGATAATTAGAAAAATGTAACTTGAAATGAAAGTTAAATTTTCCATAAAAATTAGAAGAATGAAAATTGAAAAAAAAAACAGGAGAAATTGGAAATAATTTTAAAAATTGGAAGTTGAAGAACCATACGATCAAAGATAGGAAAAAGAAGTCAACATAATACCTACGTAAAAACAATAAAAATTTTAAAAATGAAAGAAAACAATATTGTAAGTGAAAAATCTTCAAAAACAATGTAAATAAAATTCAAAACTGGAAGAGTGTGAGTCAAAAAAAGTAAAAATTGAATTTACGATTTAAAATGGGAAAAATCAAAACTAAAAACGCATAAAAAAATTTACAAATCAAAAAATTGAAAAAAATACATTTTAAATATTTTTTTTTTTTTTGATTTAGGTGGATAAAAAAACAGAAACTTTAAAAATGGAAAAAAAGATCCTAACCATACATTCCAAAAGCTATTAAATGTGGAAAAAACAATTTGAAACAAAAATAGGAAAATTTTTACAATTTACGAACGAAAAAAAGTTACAAATTGGGAAAAATGAAAAAATTAGCGTTCGAAAAAACGTTTAACAGAATTTGCAGAGCAACTGAACACTTTTCATCATAGTTGATATTTTGAAGTGCTTTTTGAAGAAATTTCAATTAAAAATCGACACTACATATCTATAGCATCTCCAGGAAGACCCCCCCCCCCCCAACACCAAAAAAATCTCAACATCGACTTCTCGACCGATACTCAGGCAGAAGCACAAGCATCGAAGCTCAGCTCAGGTGCGTATGCACGACGAAAAACAGATATTATGTTGTACGAATTACCAATCCGGATACGAAACATATTACATCACAGTTGTACACAAAGTTTGCTTTCCTATAGCTCATATCTCTTTGAAACTTAACTAATAAATTATTCATATATTCGTAAGTTGGAAATTTAGGCTTATACCGCGCCACCGCCACAAGGGCGAGACGAAGTATTCGGTAAGATGAGGAATGAAGAGAGGGTCGTGTTGAATAGAGTTTTTAGCTGACTAGTGTATAGGTATAGTATGTAATACATGGCGAACACTAGTACCAAGACCAACTACGACTACCATCTAATAAAGCCGTATGAAATTATTTTAACGGAATAATGCGCAAAAGGTGTTCACACGAGGTGACAGTAGAGGGGAAAATTCTCGCAGCTATACTTATACTGGTATGAGAGTCCTTATCGGTCAAAAATGATACGCGTTTTAATTCGAAATACTCGTAAGTATATCTTTAAGGTATAGTTAGAGTTACTCTTTAACTAAGTATCTATGTGTAGGTAATCTTTGCGAAATAATCAACTATGACATTTGTCTAGATTGCAATGGGGAAAGAAAAAGCTAGAACGGGGCACCGAAGAGGATGCTGCCGAAGCCGTTGCTACAGCTAGCCCCATTCGCTACATAAGATGAATTATTTACCGAGAATATTTACTATTGTAAAAGCTACATTGCCTTATATAACTTTTTAACCATTGAGAAATATATTATTTTTGCAACGTTCCAATAATTCGGTCCCGTCCTGCCCTCGCATATAGACACCGATTCGTTCGTTCGTTCGGTTCTTTCGCGGCTTTCGTACAACTTTGCCAACAGTCGAATACTCAAATATGCCTCGAAGGTGCAATTTTCTATTGTTCGTCTCTTCGGCTGCCGCCTGCTCGGTCGCGTTTTTAGATTGAGCTTAACGAAAAATAGTAAGTATAAAGGATTGAAATGAAATTTACGACTTATTCTGTAGGCGAGTCTCATCTCTCATCCTATTCGCTTCACCCTCGTTATTGTTCTTCCGCAGGCATGGTAATTTTATGATCCAGACACGCGCCTTCTCATCTTTTCTTCTACAGAATAAATACACGAGAGTATAAACAGCATGAAGATGCGAAGAAAATTGCACTCTTGGACTACAAACTCTCTGTACGCTTCTACTTTCATCAACTTAGGCCCATTGGTGAATAGCATAGATCTATGATCATGAGGAAATTAATCGCACTAATACAGTGCTTTTATTATATTTTATAGAAGAGAGTCTAATCTATCGTATACTGGAAAACCTCCCCAATCCGCTACCCTAGATAATTTTTTTTAAAGCTCCAGCCCCCTCAAAATCAGTTTTTTGCATTTCCATAACTTTTTATGTACGAACCACAGGGATGGAGCTGTGGAGTTCTAGAAATGAGGGAGAAGCATGGCATGAGGGCTACAAAAAAAGGGCAAATCTCATGTTTAATGCTAAGTGTATTAAAATTGTTGTACAGATCGATTCGAAACATTCTAACACCAGATAGTCGATCATGATAAAAAAAAATTGAAAAAAATTTGGACCTTTACAACAATTAATTGGGGGGGGGGGGGCGGTGGAGCCCCTAAACATGTATTTTGGTTTCAATTTTTTAGTTTTTCACCAAATTCATTCATATGAAAAGTTTTTGCTTTATTGATGGGTTTTATAAATGATAAGAGGAACACGCAGATTTTTTTCTTCAATTTTTTCAAATGATTTTTCACAGAGTTATAGCACTTTGAAAATCATGTGTATTTCTAAAATTCTAATGTAACTTCAATAAGAGCAATTCAATTTTTTTATGACATTGCTGAAAAATGTTCACAACCCAGATTTTCAGTTCCATATTTTGCTAAAAAATTTCATTTTTCAGAAAAAAAAATTAAAGAAATATATTCCAATTTGTTCTCAAAAAATTGGATAAGTAATATTTATTTTTCTCTGAAATACATTAAGTATTATAATAAATAACAATTTTCTGAAGAAAATTTCTTTTGTTTATTTTTAAAAATATATCCCTTTTATTTTAAGAGAAAAACAACCCTCAATTTTTTGTTTAAATTAAAATTAAAATTTTCCCGAAGTGAAAAATTTTTCTCTTGTGTTGGTAATAAAAGTACCTACTCCTTAAAATCTTGTAGAAATTTTTTTTCATTTCTTTGGAAGAAAAACCCCTTAAATTTTGGGAGTGAAAAATCAACTTGAAAATACTTCTCATTTTTTTGGAGAAAAAAAAATCAATGTTTTGTCATATTTTCAACCAAAAAATTACATTTAATATATTATTTCATTTAGCTGATTTTTTTCATTTTGAAAAAATTAGCTATTAAATTTGACTAGATGGTGGGAGTGAAATTGCTCGACGTTTCATGCCAAAATATAACGATTGGCACTAATTTCGCATTTTAGTATTTCTTTATGTATAACTATATATATTATGTATGTATGTATAGACCAAAATTTGTTGGTGCAATAACTCGAGTTATAATTGATGGAATTGATTGAAATTTATATCAAGGGTAGAGGGTCATTGGGAATGGAAGCCTATTGAATTTGAGCGAAATCGGTTCGCGGGTTCGCGAGATATCCGCGATCAAAATTTTCAAAACTCATTAGCTCCTTAAATATAGCAGATGAGTAAAACTTGTTCATCACCTTTTCTGTAGTAGTGATTGAGATTTAATCAAAAACGTAACAATAACGTTGCAATAACGTTATTATCTGGTGTTAATGTTGTTATGACGTATCTATCATTTGTGTGAAAAAACATCATTATAACGCTTCAATAACGTTATTATAATAACGTTACTGAAACGTTATTTTTGCATTTTTCGTTATATTTCATCAATAGCGTTGCTAAAATACGTTTCTATAAAGTTATTGTAACGTTATTGTGGCGTTTTCGGTTAAGTAAAATTTGTTCCTAACTTTTTCTGTAGTAGTGATTGAGATTCAATCAAAAACGCAACAATAACGTTACAGTAACGTTATTTTAATGTTTTTGAACTTATATTATAGTTGTTATGACGTATCCACTATTTGTGTGAGATTTCCATCATTATAACGCTTCAATAACGACGTTACTTTAACGTTATTGTTGTATTTTAGTAGTGATTGAGATTTTTCAATCAATAACGTTATTGTAACGTTATTGATTGAAAAATCTCAATCACTACTAAAATACAACAATAACGTTAAAGTAACGTTGCTGTAACAACATTATTGAAACGTTATGATGAAGTGCTTTTTACACAAATGGCACGTAGATAGGTACGTCATGACAACTTTACCGCCAGTTTAATGTTATTTTCTGTTTAATTAGTTTCTCATTAAATTTTGAATAAAAATTAAAAATCTCAAATATTGAGAACCATGCCTTTGATGAAGTGAAGAGTTGTGAGTTTTTTTATAGTACTCTTCAAGATCTATCAGAGTACCAAATTTGAGCGAAATCGGTTCGCGGGTTCGCGAGATATCCGCGATCTTTATTTAATCGATTCATCAGTGTTCGAGGATGATTCGTACAATTGAATCAGTCATTCGCAAACGAATCGTTCAAATGAATCAGTCGTTCGCGAATGATTTGTTCAAATGAATCATTCCTTCGTGAACGATTTGTTCGAATGAATCAGTCTTTCATGAACGAATATTTTTAAAAGATTTTTCAATTTTTTTTAGCTTTTTTGTTGTGTTTGGTTATTAAGTATTGAAGAAAGGAAATGAATTCCATCATAATTCAGGTAATTTTAAAATTGAATGAGAGTTACAATGATATGACAAGAGTGAAAAACATTCATAAGAACAAGAAAAATAGAAAAAAATCAGCTTTTCTGACGCGGAGGCTGCGTCAGAGTTTTTTGAAATTGAACTGTTTAAATTTGGAGGGGGTCTCTACATAAATTTTATGAAGCAAAAGAATTCACTTTTTAAAAAGTAAAAATCTATTGACTCTTATTTTTTTAATTTATTTTTTATTTTTTTTAAGAAAGATTTAGTTATTTTTAGAAAAAAAAAAAATTTTTGTTCCCAATTTTTTTTGTTGAAAAAAAGTCTTTCATTTTTTGGTAGTTTATGCAGAATTTTGTTTTGTTTTGAGGAAGTTTTTTGTTCGAAAAAATATATTTTAATTGTTCAGGGGAGGGCGGGGTAAAAAAATTTCTCAACTTTATTGGAGAATCACTCACTTTCACTATTTGGGGAAAATCCTAGATTTGTTTGCAGTAAAAATTTTTTCAATTTTTTGATGCGAAAAAACCTTTTATTTCTTTGAAGAAAAAAAAATCTTTCAATTTTGCAGAAAAATCTCCAAATTTTTTAAAGTATAGGTAAATACTGTTTTTTTTTCTTCTTTTTTTCAGAAAAAATATTCTCACTACACTTTTGGAGAAGAAAAAAAATCCTAAATTTTTTTTCAATGTTTCGTATTAAAAAAACTTCTCACTTTTTTGAAGAAAAACCAATTATTTTTCGTCTTATCCGCACTCAAAAAAAAATAACCATTTTCAATTTTTTGAGAAAAAATCTCTTATTTTTTTGGAGAAAAAAATCATCACAATTTTTTTAAATTTGTGGATTAGTAAAATTATTTTTTTGCAGTTTTTTTTCACAGAAAAAGTATTATAAAAATCTCTTGGTCAGGCCCTTGGGAAAAATTCGGGCCTAGTGTTTGTGTACCTTTTGCACCCCGCCGTCGCTGACCATTGCTTCACCTTCGTCTTCAGCACTCCCTAGTCTTCCTACCTCCACTCCAATGGTTCACACAGAAAAATGTATGAAAATAATCTAATAGGAAATTTAACGTAGAATAATATTTAGTAGTAGGTACTTTCAGATGTTTTCGCCAAAAACGTTGACCCCGACGAAATAAAAGCAAAAAAACTGATTTTGAGGGGACTGGAACCTCGAAAAAGTGACTTAGGGCCTTGGGGGGGGGGGGGGGGGGGTAACGGATCGGGGAGGTTTTTCAGTATGTAATAAAGTAAATCTTTTCATGCTGAATAAACTAGCAAAAAAATTCTATAGCAATTTATTGATGGTATTAGCATTTTTTTGCCTATTTCTACTGCACCATACGATCAACATCATTACAGACACTAATTAAGGAATAAGGACCGTAGAAACTTGTCCGACAAGGACGTGGAATTTAATAATAAAATATATATTGACCAAGCAATAGCTCACCAGCGATGGTGTGTTGCCACAATGCCACACATAAATTAGAGCCATCGCTTTTATTAACGCATTAGATCGAGCCTCTAGCTTGAAAATATTACGTGAACACCGCGAACGCAGGCAAAACAGCGACAGACTGAAAAGATATTAGTACGTAGCAAGAGCAGTTAAACTGGGCATCGACAAATAACACGTATTATAACGATTTTAAATACGATGTACGCGATCGCAGACACGAAGGGATGTTTATCGATGTAAAAACGATTAACACCGTTTAGGACACAACGTCGCGAACATCACTTAGATATTTCCTGCGTGATTATCATATACGTAGGTACGGTGGAATAATTTCAGCTTAAATAAGGTTAATAGGTTAATCGTAAATGAAAATTAAAAAATCACCAGGAAACGATTATTCTCGAGTCGGGCAACTACAGCTCGAAATAACGGGATACCTAAGCGAATGCCATCTACTACAGCCCTAATTCAAATACCTAATCCGAAGTAAGAGCAGAAAATCCCATTGTGAAAAAATACATTGAAAATCTCTCATCCATAAATACTAAGTACCTATATCTAATGTACCTTTGACGCGGAATAATCTCCTCAAAACGTAACACAAAAACGCGCCACTTGCGACATAAAAACAATAACTCGCGGTACAAGTTTACCCTCAACCCCTGCGATCAGCCTTCAAGTAAGTAGAATATCTTCCACGAGTATATTTCACCCCGGGAAAATTTTCACATCATTTAGAATCAATTAAATAAATTTACGCGGTATATAAATTACAATGATACTGTACAGACGACAGAAATTATCGCCAAATGTGTCGTCATCGTTGGCCTCTTCTTCTTCTTCTTACTGCCCTGATTAGTGTAGTTACTCACGATGATATAACACAATACCACCGTAGTTGTTTAATATTGATGATACTGTGATAACGACGACGGTAATAGTCGTTTGCATAATTCACCGGTAAACAGTTTCATTTACACTTTTTAATTATCTGGCATTTTTCGTGGATATTTGGTCGTTCTTTCCTCTTCGCGCGTGCACTCTCGCGCTCTATCTTTCCCCCTCGTTTAATGTTTTTTGATTAATTTTTTTTTTGTTTTTTGTTTTAATCTATGTCGTCGACAATCTTAATGCGTTCCGTTCTGCAGTTGCGATTAAAAAGATAAAATTTTATAAATTTCATTTTTTTTTTTTTTATATGTATAGTGAAAAAGTGTAATAATTTTCAAGTGATTCAAAGGTTGGACCAATAACAAATTTTGATTTTAGTGATAAGAAAAACGTATTGAGCAGCCAATTTGAATCAGGAAATTTTGACGTTGTACAGTAAGTATTCATCAAATAATAATTACATTTTCGTCCAATAACTTATAAAAAAATATATAAGTAATTAATATAAATTCGAAAAACAAAGAACACAAAAACTAAAAATTCAAAATTTCTCAACTCGTTTTAATGAGAAAAACATATACCTAATTGAAGGGAAAAGTTTTTCTGAAATAAAATTCCATAATAAAAATAAGGCACAAGTAATTTTTGGAAAAAAGTTTAAAATTTTAGAATAAAAATTTTAAAACTTTGAAGGGTACATAAGATGAAAAGTATGGCAAATAGCTAGAAGTAGCATTCTGAGAAGTTCTGACGGAAAGATTTTGAAGTTTTCAATTAGGCCTATTCCCAAATTTGAAAAAAGTTCATGTTTGCCAAGTAATGGTGAATTTCAAATTTTCCCTGCCTAAATTCAATTTATTTGAAAAAATTGCTCAAATAAAATTTTTTCTCATTTTTTGGGTCCATTCTAAGAGGTCCTAACGAAAATTTTTTGAATTTTTCAATTATTCCAATTTTTGAAAAAAAAAATCATTTTCGCCAAGTAACTAATGACAAATTTCAAATTTTCCCTAAATTCAATTTATTTGAAAAAATTGCTCAAATAAAGTTTTTTCTCATTTTTCGAGTCCATTCTGAGAGGTTCTGACGAAAAAATTTCGAATTTTTCAATTATTCTTATTTTTGAAGGAAAAAAAAATCATTTTTGCCAAAGTAATGTTGGATTTCAAATCACAAATTCAATTTCTTTGAAGAAATTGCTCGAATAGATTTTTTTCTCATTATTCGGGTCCATTCTGAGAGGTTCTAACGAAAAAATTTCAAATTTTTCAATTATTCCAATTTTTGAAAAAAAAAAATAAAAAATTTGCCACGTATAATGGTGAATTACAAATGTTCCCTAAATACAATTTCTTTGAAGAAATTGCTCGAATAGATTTTTTTCTCATTATTCGGGTCCATTCTGAGAGGTTCTAACGAAAAAATTTCAAATTTTTCAATTATTCCAATTTTTGAAAATAAAAAATAAAAAATTTGCCACGTATAATGGTGAATTACAAATGTTCCCTAAATACAATTTCTTTGAAAAAATTGCTCCAATAAAATTTTTTCTCATTATTCAGGTTCATTAATCAGGCCACCACTTGAGGGGTTGATTTTTTTCATACTCTTTTAAATACTTATTTATGCTGTGAGCGAGTCAACGTAACGAGAAACAGGAAAACACGAAAATTCGTGAAGGGTCCAAAGGGATCCAAAAGTCAAATCCCACAGAAGGTAAATCAGGAGCATACACTTGACCTATAATTAAATTTTGGGACCTCTAGGCCGATAGACGAGCCTATAGCCCTGTCAACGTAAAGTAATGGCCCCAAAATCCACATTTTGTCTCCTAAATGAGGTGAAAATACCCCAGGAAGCTTTTGGATATACTAGAGCTAATTTTTGAACTTATATACATTGAATACATTTTTTCCAACTAACATTTGAAATAATTAAATTTTATTGAAAATAAATTTTCTTTTTTTTATTTTCCACCTAACTGCGTACGTTGAGCGGTGCCAGGTGCCACTAACCTTCAATTTCCGAAAATGATGATTTTAAATTTTTTTCCAAAACATGGGAGCTAGTGACACTACTTAAAATTCTGTAGTAGTGGGGTGAAAATAAAAAATAAAAAATAATTTTACAATAAAATGCAACAACTTCAAATACTAGGTCAAAAAATTTTGTAATCTTTTAGTTTTTTTATTCAGAAGAGATGTGATTGCTTCGAGGTATCACTCAGATTAAATTATGGGAAAATGAAAAATTCCAAATTTCGAAAATTAGGTAATTTTTCATTATTTTTCAAAATGGGAGGGAGGGGGCGAGCTAGAATCTCCTAAAATTCATTTAGCGGAAAAATGAAAAAAAAACCATGAATTACTTTCCAATAAATTGCAACAACTTTAAATGCCGCATAAATTTTTTTTGCTAATTTCTTTATTATCTTTAAATTGGGGTGCTTCAAAATGCCACTTGAAAATGAGTTATGAAGAAAACAAAAAATTGGGAATTCATTTCCATGAAGAGGGACATTATTGATGAGTTAGGTGTAGGGGAATTTAGCTCTCGCATTTCCCCTAGAATCTATCATTTTAAGTTTGTAACGATTGCTACCCTGTGTCGAAGCGCTGGCGCTCTTTTCGCCTTCTCTCGGCTATAAAATGCGAGCCGACACAGGGTGAAATCGGAGTCTGGTGCAATCTTTCGAGGTTGTACCATCTCTCTGCAGTCTTGTTAAGATCTGGCTTAATAAACGGTTCTTCCGAGCTCTTGCCTTATCTCTCAAGTCTCAAGTCTTCTCCCGAGCGGGTGCAAACACGCACGGGGACGCGCACAAACGTGTGAAGTATACGACCGTGTGTTAGGCCGCACATTACGCTAGTGCGACACGAACGAGTGAAATACTCGATCGTATGATTACTCCCTTAGCTCGCAAGGCTCGTACGACCTGCACGAACGGGTGAAAGACCCGATCGTGTGACATACACTGACGAGTGAAAGACTCGATCGTGTGGTTGGTCAGCGCCCTTAAGGCATTCACGTACGAGTGAAAACTCGAACGGGTGGCCAAAGCATCGTGTACAAACACGGCGAAGGGCAGGGTCAAATCAGTCGCGAAAACGTCACCCCGGCATAACTTACGTCCAGTTAGGTCAACGCGCCACAGCTCTCCCCCGCGCAACAGACCTACATAGGTATCAAAAAAAAAAAATCGTCTAATAAGCAAGATTTTGGAAATTTATTAATTTTAGGTGACCAGGGGCCACTTGACATTCAATTATAGGGGGGAAATGAAAAATAGGAATTTTCTCAGAAAAATAAACAACTCAGGGGGTAAGACGAAAACAGAAATTTGAAGGTCCAAAATAAGGACCACCCAAAAATACTTGGGAAAAATTATTGTGTTATGGGGCAAATCGTCTCTTTCACGTAATTGATCTAGACGTCCAAAAATATTATCGGAACTGTCAAAAGTCATTTCGCCCCTTACTTCAAAACCACAACCAAACGTAATAGGCATCATTTTTTTTCAATTCACTTAAAAACTGACCCTATAATTATTAATTGAGCGCAATATAGGTGAACCAAATTTGGGAACTTTATTCTACATGGCGCTTGTTTTCAAATACCACCGAAAGAATGAGTGGCCTTGTTGGCCTTTCGAATGGTAAAGCAAAATAAAAGGATGAACTATCGTTAAGCGACGAGTCAAATTATCAAGAAAAAAAAGAAAAAAAAAAAGGGGTTGAAAACGCTTTTTCATAGACATATACAAAGATAAAATAACAGCTAAAAGCTTTTAATATAGCCTTTTATTTTATATATAGAGTTCGGCGGTGGTGGATGGTGGCACAACACCAACTCTATACCTAATATAAGTTTGCAGACGCACAGCACAAAGCGCAAATGCTTCTCTATCTCTCGCATAGTTTTCAGCACCACTCTCTTCTCTGCAGGTGCTTTGCACAGAAAAACGGTCAAATATTCACCGTCAACCTGAATCGAGGTCAGTGTGCAGGTGACGAGATCTCTTAATCCAATACCAACACCAACACTCTAACACAGACACCGCAGCCATTTCGCCATACAACTTCCTTTAAAACAATTTCCAACAGCTCGTAATTTGGCATAAACTAAACCGCTCCTTTTGGTTACATCACATCGGCCCTTAACATATTTCATATTCGCTTTCTCAAGGTTGAATGGAATAGCTGCTAGGTGGTGGTCTTGGTACAGAATGTAGATACGTAGATTACATGGTCGACCTTTTTTTGTCGTACGACTGCTCTTTTCCTTATTGACTCGAACACCAACGCTAACGCTGCTGCTACGATGCTGAGATGCTGGTTTCCTCGCCAAAATGGTAATACATACAACACTGGAGATTTGTGGTAATGAGAAGTTGACGTTTTCTGGTTTCACAATTGTTGATTTTGTTTTTTTTTAACACCGCACTGCTCCCTCTTGCATACAGCATAGCTCAATGCACCTCCACACGTTCTCCTTCTCATTGGTGCTTTTATACATTATTCAATATCTCTCTTCCAATGGAAAAAAAAAGACAGCTTCCATCGTGACTGCGAGTACCGATATTTTAAAAAATGGCCATTTCTCTTTGTGAACGAGCAGGTTGAATGAAAATATCAAATAGCGTCGCCGTCACCAAAGTAAACCCTCGCTAGGTAATCGGATAAATTATTTTTTTACTTAGGATTTCATTAGAGAAATTAACATGGGTTCTCACCCTTATTCGTCGCTACTCGTAATTAAAGTTGAAAAAACATTTTGATAAATTTTTTCAAACGTAAAGCGTAAACTTTGAAAAGCTCCGTTGGTAAAGCGTTAATTTAATTTTAGCCGAAGGAAAAGACCGACCGCTGCCGCCACTGTCGCTGCTCATACAGCCAGTAAAAAATTTGCAAAATTATCTTTAGAAATTTCTCGTTCGGTTTCGCTTTTTTGAGCGAATTTTCCCATCACAAAAAAGTATACAAATTTGACATGCGTTTGGAATAAAGCAGGAGTGGGAGAGAGGACCAGGAGCCTGAAGTATTCAAAGCACGACCAGTCTGATCTATTAAAAGTAAACTCTCGTAATTAAAAAAATGCCTGTAAATTGGGGAAAATTTCCAGTTACATTTTTTAAATTGAAAATTCTACATTTTTAGATACATAGGTTGGTAACACGTCGCAGCTCTACCTGTTTATAATTAATTTCTTGAAAAGTTAGCATCAAATCTTGCACACTTTTTTTTAAATTTCTATCAGGGGCGGAGAGAGTAGGGGGTCAGGGGGGACGTCCCCCTCAGACATTAAAAAAGTCGAAAAAGTTGACAATTTTGAGTTTCGAAGATGGTTTCAAGTTGACAAATTCAGCATTCTGTTGAAAAAATTGAAAAAGTTGACAGTCCCCCCCCCCCTAAAAAATGATTACGCTTCGCCACTGATTTCTATCATCCTGCTCTTGGGAAAGAAATGCAAGAATGAATGTCTTAAATCAATAGATAAAGCTGTCGAATCAGTGGCGTATCTAGGATAAAATCATGGGATGGGTTCGACTTTTCTTTTAGAAAGTAGTCATTATGAAATAAAATTTTTAATTTTCACTCATAACAAAAAACATAATAATAAGAAAAGTCATCCTTAAAAATTATTGGAAAAAAATTCAAAATACATTTTTCAAAATTTTTAGAATTTAATTTTTGTAAATCAAAAAAATCGTCAAGTAAAAGAAAAAATTCAACCTTGGAAAATTGAAAAAAAATAACCAAAAAATTTTACACAGTTTCTATTATTGTAAAAATTCAAGGAAAATCTTCCCAAAAAGTGAAAAAAATTCAATATGTTGAAGAATTTGAGTAAACTAATTTTTATGAAAATTTATCATAAAAAATGAGTAAGTAAAATTTCGGAGTTGTAAAATTTAAAAAAACTTAAGTCTTAAAAAGTAGAAAAAAATCACCTATAAAAAAATTTAAAAAATCCATCTTGAATTTTTTTTAAAGTAACAATTCATTTTTGAAAATTCAAGAGAAAACGATCTCTAAAAATAGAAGAAAATTAATTCTTGAAAAAATTGAAAAATCTTATTTTTGTTGAAAATTCAAAAAAAAAAAATATATATATTAGAAAAATTCATTCTTGAAAAATAAAATGTTAAAAAAGTACTCGGTTTTTATTTTTGAACATTTGTAAAAAAAAAAACATTCAAAAAATTACTACCCGAGCAGCACAATCGACAAATTATCGAAATAAAAAATCGACAGAATATCGAATTCGATAAAGTGTCGCGTTAGTTCCGCCTAAATCGTGAAATTATCTTTCGATATATAGATAGATTATCGACGAATTATAGTTAGCAAAAATTTCGAGATTATAGTAAAATATTTTATCGATAATATATCTATAATATCGAAAGATAATTTCACGATTTAGGCGGAACTTTTGCGACACTTTATCGAATTCGATATTCTGTCGATTTTTTATCGATTTTTTATTCCGATTTTTCGTCTTTTACTAGCTTTTTTCTATAATTAAAAATCCTTAATTAGCATAATTAATACATTAAACTATGCCTAAACACATTATTCATGTTACGGTAAGAGGATCATTTCAGAAAAAGTCAAAAAAAAATTATAAAAAATCTGCCACCCGCGGGGCTTGAACCATCTACCTCCTGCATGGTAATCCTCTTCCTTAACCACTATGCCATACCTTAACGTTGAGGAATTAGCAATAAAACGCTTATAATAGGCAGTTTAGTACTTCCAGACGAGTTGGACTTAGAAAAATTTTCACCAATTTGGAAATAATTTCAAATATCGTCACAAAATCGTTGAAAAATCGTTCGACAAATTTCAGATTATTTGTCGATAATGTAGTTTCAAATATCGCCACAAAATCGTTGGAAAATCGAATTCGAGGAATTTCATATTACGTGTCGATAATATAGTTTCAAATATCGTCATAAAATCGTTGAAAAATCGAATTCGAGAAATTTCAGATTACGTGTCGATAATAAAGTTTTAAATATCTTCACAAAATCGTTAAAAAATCGAATTCGAGAAATTTCATATTACGTGTCGATAATACAGTTTCAAATATCTTTACAAAATCGGTAAAAAATCGGATTCGATAAATTTAATATAATCTGTCGATAATATAGTTTCAAATATCGTCAAAAAATCGGTAAAATATCGGAGTCGAGAAATTTCATATAATCTGTCGATAATATAGTTTTAAATATCTTTACAAAATCGTTAAAAAATCGAATTCGATAAATTTAATATTCTTTGTCGATAATGTAGTTTCAAATATCTGCACAAAATCGGTGGAAAATCGGAATCGATAAATTTAATATTCTTTGTCGATAGTATCGTTGACAAATATCGTCATAAAATCTTAATAATATCGAATTCGATAGTTTTTAGATTTTTTGCCTATGAAATTGTAGCGATAAATCTTTATAATATCGTGAGAACATCTATAGATTTTCAAACGATTTTTTATCGATACGTTACATCTTCCGATATTATCGATCGAGTGTGCCGCTCGGGTAGTTTTGAAAAGTAGAAAAAAATCACGAGAATTTTTTAAAAAGTAGCAAAAAAGTATCATGTTTCAAAATTCGAAAAAAAATCATTTTTTTTGGAAATTTAAGAAAAATTATGTAACTTAAAAAAATAGGAAAAATTTATTCTTGAATAAAAACTAAAAAAATACTTATTAGGAAAATTACCTACCCAATTTTTATTCTTGAAAGTTTATGAAAAATCATTCCAAAATTTGAAAAAATTAAATTTGAAAAATTTGACCAATCTCATCTTTTGAAAATTTATCGTACGACCTAACTAAAAATTGGAAAAATTTTGAAAAATCTCATTTTTGAAAATTTAAGAAAATTTAAAGATGCATTTCGAGACATTTTCATTATTTTAGGAAATTTTTTAAATACATTATGTAAAATGAGCATCTTTGTTATGCAAGGTTTTTGAGGTTTTTAAAGTTTTTTTTTTTTTTTTTTTTTGATAATGGAAGGGGGTTGAACCCGAAACCCTCCCCTTAAATACGCCACTGCGTCGAATAACAAATCCCATTTTAAAACCACCTTGGAGAGGGTAAAAAAATCCGACCAAACCAAAAGACTAAACCGCTGTTCACTTTTTTCTTTTCATAATGAATAAAAATATCAATTCATTAATTTTTTTCACTCGATGAAATAAAGTTTATCGTTTACCGCTGTTTGCACGTAGTCATTAAAGAGTAGACTTTATGGATGTCATGATTAAAGGAAAAACTTTGTACGCGGTCCGGTGTGGCGCGGCGGGGATGGAAAATTATATAAATGCCAAAGGTGACATTAATTGTTTTTTAAATACCCCTTATTTTTTCCAACCGCTCTCGAGTGTTTTAAAGTAATAAAATCGCGTGGTTTCCATTTACGCTCGGAATACTCTTTTGATAACTTTTTTTTTTCTCTCGCCGCGCCGGTGAAAATAACGTGACTATTTATAATACAATTACTAAAACAATTTTTTCAAAAAGAAAGAGGAGAAAAAAAAAAGGTTGTTAGAAAGTATAAAGAAAAAGGCTCCAAAAAAAGTATAAAATTTGCGCATTGTGTCGTCGTGGGCGAGAAAAAAAAATACCGCTACGTCAGATTTAAATTAACGATATCGAATGTATAAAATTTCCATAAAGGTGAAAAAAATTCAATTAAAATACCTTCTGGTGTGTTTCACCTTCCGTACGATTAGGTTGCCAATTCCAACGACCCGGAGCCCCGTATTATAAAGCTCTAAGTTATAATTTTAGACTTTTTTTTATTTTCTCTATCTACGGCTACGAAGGTACGTTTAAATCGTCTTCTGAAAATCTCTCATTTCGTAAAAGAGGTAGAGATACTTTATCCTTTTAAATAAGTGACGATAAAAATTTTGAAACTTTGACGAAAAAATTCTTAAAGACGATGAAAAAATGTTTATCATGTTAAATATTTTGGAAATTTATCGATGAAGACGATGTTTCTTTTGTACGAAAGCAATTTTATTCTGAAACGAGAAATAACCGAAATGTTCATCAAAGAGAAGAATTTCAACCAACTAGCTGTATACATAATAAGTATCTATATCGCGTTTAATAATTGCCTTCGCGATATCTAAAAAATTCAAATTAAATAAACATGCAGGTATAAGGAAAGAACGTTAGGTATACTTCGCGTTAAATTTCAAAATGAAAAAGAAAAGGAATATTTCAAATGCTTGGAGTTTCCTCCTACCAAATGAACTTGAATGACCTGAAATTGTCGCAGCCTATAAAGGCCCTGTCATTATACTATAAATTAGTCGCAAGCTTTGGTAACTGCAGGCTTTGACACAACCTAGTTTTTCCACAAAAAAATCTAAATCTCTCAAAATAAAAAATAAAAATCTCGATTTTTCAAATTTAAAAAAAAAAAGTAGAAAAAATTGAAGAAAACAAATTCTCAATTTTCGATTTTTTAGAATATCTAAGTACAAAATATCTCATACATCTTTTCAATTTTTTGAGGGGGCAGGGGTCTAATTTTTATTTTAAACAAAAAATCTCAATTTTCTGAGAAATTAATGCTAACTTTTTGTTACAATTTTTTTTTAGAAAAAAATTTCAACTTCTTTAAAACAAAAGTATTTTTTTAATTTTTATAGGAAAAAATCTGAATTTTCTCACATAAGATATGCCTATCTTAATTTTTTTGGAGTCAACGTTGCGTAAAAAAAGTGTAAAAAATCTTTAAATTTTTCGGGAAAAAAATAATTTCAATTTTTTCAAAATAAAAATCCCTACCTATTATTTATTATTTTTTATATATTTATTTTTTTGAAAAACAATACCTATCTATTTTTTTGAGTAAGAAATCTTTCAATTTTCTTGGAGAAGAAATTTCTGGATTTTCTTGGAAATCAAATTAATGTTTACCTTTATTTGAAGTCAATCTGCATAAAAAAAGTCTTTTACTAAAGAAAGAAAAAAAAAAGAAAAAAAGAAAGAAAGACAGAAAAATAATACCTAGTAAAAAAAACATTTTATTTTTTTTTGGAGAAGAGGCCTTTCAATTTTTCGAGAAATTTTTTATAGAAAGAATTTTCTTCATTTTTAGAGCAGTAAACAACGAGTGTTTAGTTTACTCAATTTGTTTACATGGACGTGGATCGTTGTTGTTGAATTTTATACTAAGCCCAAACTATACATAGATACTTGATATTCAAAATTGGAAGGAAGGAAGGAAGGGAAGGAAAGGAGGGAGGAGTCAAATCGAAATTTTTGTAATAACCACAATTATGCCCAATATTTTAAATTACAACTTTTGTTTGAAAATTTTTTCAATTGGACCCCTACCTCATCAATTTTTAATAATATAATTTATCTAAGTCATATTAAGCGAAATTGGAGAGGAGGAGAGGGTCTAATAGAAAATTGTATAATAACAAAAATTATTTCAAAGACCTCAATCTACAACTTTTGTTTGAAAATTTTTTCAATTGGACTACTCCCCCCAATTTTGAAAAAGTATCTATGTTAAGTGAAACCGGAGTAGAGGGAGGGATCCAACCGAAATTTTTATAACCACCAAAAATATTTTTAGGATCTTAATCTACACTTCTACAGCTTTTATTTGAAAAAAAATTCAATTAGACCCTCCCTCCCTCCAATTTTTAATTAGTATCTTCGGAGTGTTATGCAAAATCGGTGGAGAAGGAGGAGTCCAATTGAAAAAATTTCCGAAGAAAAGTTGTAGCGTGAAGTCTTAGAAATAATTATGGTCATTACAAAAATTTCAATTGGACCCCTCCCTCCCCTTCAATTTTGAATATTAACTTTCTATGTAGTATTGGACTTGGTAAAATTCAACAACGATACACGTCCATGGGTGAGCAAATTCAGTAAAATAGACTCTAGTCAAAAGACATCTCTGAATTTTCTTCTTATTGATTTTTTTTTTTTTTTTTAATTTTTGAGGGTAAAGTTTTTTCAGTTTTTTTTTTTTTTTAAGTAAAACAATCTTTTCGTTTCCTTGGACAAAAAAATGAAAATTTTTTGGAGTAAAAAACATGAATTATTTCGGAGAAAAAAATTCAAATTTTCGGAATAAAAATTTTTCTTGTTTTTGGAATACAAAAATCATTTTCTTGTTCAATATTTAAAACATTTCAACTACCAAATCACCTCTTCCGAAAAAAATTGACCTGCATCCTAAAAAAAATCCAAATTACCATTCTTGAAACTGGTACAACCTAAGGAAAAGATCCAGTTACGTCTTTATGAAATTATTCGGCAATTCTCCAGCAAAAATCAAAATCACATTAAGTATTTCCGAGGGACGTCCAAATTCAACTTTGCCACCGTTTACGTACCAATTACCAAAGTACTAAAAATTCCGAAAAAAATGTTTCGAATAGGTAAACAAAATATTACCTACGTAAATAGATTAGATACATACACGAAATAACTAAAAAAAAAAAAAAAAAAAAAAAAAAAAAATACCAATTTTTCAAATTATTTGTTAAGCACAATTTACCGAAGACAATTTAAACGCATGAACAGTCTTTTGAAATATCTTCTCTTTCTGAGAAAATCCGGCCATTCTAATTAGGGATAAATAAAATTAATTTTTTATCAATCGACGATTTATAATACGCGATAGGAATAATTATTAAATCCTAAAATAATGGTACATTTTAAACTCTCGAATTGTTACGGAAATAAAACGATTGTTAAGTTCAGTTTGAAAATGTTAATGTTTTAATACTCGACTTTAAGGTTAACGCATTATTAATTAGGGTTACACACGTTGTATTGTATATGCGGATAGAATAAAATGAAACAGATAGCCCGGTATAATATGGTAATTAAAACACAAAATGTAGATAAATTCTCAGCATTATTCATAGTGTCGCGCCCAGCATAAACTTATACGCTCGTAAAATACGTACGTTCCAGAAGTATTAACTGTGTTATTAGAAAAATACTTATCGACAATTTATAATTTGTATAAATTCTCGATAATTAATATCTTATCAAAATTTAATTTACCGCGTCATCAAAAAATAAACAAATGCCGCAGAGGTTCGCTGTCGTCTATACTGTAGCTAGTTCGACAGAACAATACGAGTGTATAGCAAACGCAACCCAAGCCCCAACATTAATGAAAACCGAGAAGCAGAATTTCCTTTAAGCTTTTTACATTCGTGACTGGAATATTTCATAAGCATTAACGGAATTATACACCTTGCAATCTTCAAAATGCTACCGACGAAGGCTCAACTCGAATAGAAATTTACTTAGTAATTTGAAAAATACCGTTGTCTAATTTCTTCCGAATAACATCAATGCCAAAACACAATAACCTATTGTAAACTTCCAACCATCAGCCTTGAGCCTACCGAACTAGAGAAAAAAACTGCCACATGTCCGGGGTTAAAAATGAGCTACTCGTACATACATTACATACTTTACGTCTGTATACCGGGTAACTATATCGAGTGGTAATGGTTGAATGAACTCACCTCGATAAACTTCCTGAATTCTGCGAACTACATCGATGAAAAGATTCTGTAATCTGAAACAAACCGTCGTTAATTTAAAAAATAATTTCAGTTTGATTATTCCCTAATGTAAACTAAGCTATACGACATTTTTAATTACAACGAATCGACTTATTACATATTACTATGAATTATATTTTCAGGTATCTGCAAAAATGGTGGCAGTGTTGCGCAAACTGGCAGAATTTTATCAATACGTTTTCACAGATATTGCAGGTAATTTACTTTGAAGTTGGCTCTTTATTTTTTGCAAAACAAATTCGCACACTCGAGTTGAAAAGATTTACTTATTATAGGTAATCTGATTACTCGAATGTGTTTCCGGTTACGTTGAAATTACAACAACGCAACGACAAGGCAACAGCAACCTTTTAATTTCCGTTATTTTCATAATACTTTCGAATGTAATATTATCAAATTTCAAACGCTAATAGAGCATCGAGTAGTCGATTGCGAAAAAAACAAAGAACATTTTGTTTAGCATACTTACAGTTGCATTGTACGAAGAGAAGCACCGATGTACGCTTAAAGATGAATAAATACGGATTTATACTCCTGCTTCGAATCATGTTTCCAGTCCATAGTTGAGTTGGTTTTCTTTTCACACGCGACACAGAGGAATGATTTTCTGAAATACGAACGTACATATACAATTATTCCGCGAAAAATAGATGAAAATGGATACGCGAGGTGTTTTGTCAGACGACTCAAAAGTACGATGTAGAAACTCGAAATCGCAACACCAACAAGGAAGAATGGTTTAAAAATATGAATCATTAGTCATAGCACTGGAAATAGAAATGAAATCATCCGTAAAAACCAAAATAATTCGATAATGAATCATCAATATTGCAAAGATTAGATACGATTCACGTAATTTCACGACAACATACTGCATTCATAAAACACCAAAAAAAAAATGAATAATTTTAACAACCGGGAATAAAACATTCTAGAAGGTTTCAGGTAAAAACGTATTCTCGATTTTGATTCGTTGATCTCAAAACGATAATCAAACAAAAAATATTCAATACAAAATTACAGCCAATCAGAGACGTGAAAAATGCAAACACAAACAAAACACAGCTGATCAATCATCGTTGATCTGTTATCACAACAGAACTTTTCAATTTTTATTTTTATCAAGAAATCCTTTTTTTTTTTTTTTTTTTAATTTTTTGAGAATATTTTGAGTGAAAAAGTGAAGAAATTAAATTTAAAAGAAATTCGATCATCTGAAACGTGTATCAGCTACAAGTTCTTCAAAAATTCAAAGTCCTGATTACTAAAAACGCCCCCCTACAATTACATAATAATTAATAGATTGTGCGTTTTGATTTTGAATTATTTTTTCACTTTTCTATTTTCGGCAAATTTAAACTTAGAGAGGTGATTTTTCCTCCTGTGTACCTATTGTATGGTTTTCAAATACTACTTACAGTATATTAAAACGAATTAACTCGAAAGAACTGGTCTTTTTCGTCGATTAGGTACGTAATATGCCCAATGGCAGTTGCACAAAAATGAATGAAAGCTTATAGGTACTATGCATTTTTTTTTGGTTTGTTGAAATTGTTTTTCTTGAATTTTTTTTTCAATTTTCAGTTCTCTGGCTGGAATAATTCAAAGGAAAAATGAACGCCTCGTTTTGAAAACTGACCTTTAATACGTAAATTTCAAAAAAAAAAAAAAATGGCAATTGGTTCAATAACTTTTATTATTTTTCAACATTTGAAAATATTTTCCAAATCAAATTTTTTGTGAAAATAGTTATTTGAGTATCAGTAAAAACATGGTGAAAAATTTTTTGGAAAATCTGAAATACATTCAAAACATCGTTTCCTCAAGATTCCTCGTACTCACATCAGAAGATTTTTTTTAAGTCAAAAAATTAAATCAAAATTTGTAAAAGTAATTCAAAACTTCATATCTTGTTTGAAAAATAATACAAGTAGGTAATTTTCATTTATAAATTTTGGAACGACCCCCTCATTGTATGAGTGACTTCATTAACAACGAAAATAATGGCATAAATACGACTCGTGATTACAAACCATAGGTACCTAGAAGTTTAAACCAACACTTACATTCATTGCTAACTGTCTACTGTCTGCATTGATTATATCAACAGTTTTAAGACGTTTCGTTTCAATCCTGATGAATTACAGTTTCGGTGTTTGCATCGATTCTCAAATAAATCCACTACCCTGTAGCAAACGATTAAAAGATAACAACGAGAATGTGCAAAATGCAGAATGCTGCGACAAAAAAAAAGGATAATATTTCTATAATAAACTATAAGTACTAAATCTAAATTACTCTGTTCATTGAAATCCTGCCATCGCCTGTTTTTAGCATTTCTAGTATTCGAATTGAAATGTAAATTCGCGACGAAATGTTTCAATACCGAAACGAAGCACTCGTACTTGGAATTCTTCGTGGAAATGCTTCAAATAGAAGCTTAAATCGCTGAAGAAGAAGAACCCCTGAAAAGAGAAAAAGAAAGCAACGTGAAACAAGATATTAAATTCGAGAGAAGAAATTATTGCAAATGTACTTTACGTACAATAACGTCATCATCACCAATATGAAAAAGAATTTCACCGATGAATTTTAATTACTTACTAGCAGATGGCCCATTTTATACTTTTCGTTTGCTTCCTCGAGCATTTTTTTTTTTTTTTTTTTTTTTTTTTTACAACGTTGACGTCGTTGGCAAGTATACAAGTGTAGAGGTTTACGTGTATGCATTTTTTTAATCAACGTGTTAAATTATTTAAAAGGTTGTTGCTTTGTCGTATGTCCGATACCTCATGCATTTGTGTAATGAGTTACGTAGTATAGTCCATGTAAATATTTACATAGTTTGAATTTATGTTGCAGATGAAAGGGCGAATCACTTTTTCCTAATTCGATCACCATTTCCTGTATTGGCCATTTTAATATGGTACGTCTATTTCGTAACAAATCGTGGTCCTCGATGGATGAAAAACCGTGAACCGTTCAATGTGAGAAGTATCATGATCGTGTATAACATAATTCAAATCTTAGTAAACAGCTTCCTCTTTGTCGAGGTGAGTACCAAAGTAGCTAAGCTACCTAATTACTACTTAGGTAGTTACTATGTTGTACTACGTGTACATAAACAATGGCGAATTTTCACGCACTATGCTAAATGCTTAAAGAATAGAAACATGTTGAACGCGAAGTTAACTCAAAAGCTTATTGTTGAATGAAGTCTTTCTGTTTCACAAGTACTTGAAAAGGTGAAGTAGACTTAAAATTATTGAATTATGTTGAAAAGAAACAGGAAAACTTTTTCGAGTTCGCGGATAACTTAGTTAAATAAGTTTGAAAACTTAACAGATATCGTTGAAACATTTAACCTTTAATGAGGTAATATTTGCATAGCGCTTCTTTTTTCAAAACCCAGACGAGCTTCTTGTTTTTAAACTCAACTCGTTCATTAAATTTTCAAATGAATTATTTCGCCAATTTTAAATTCATCCGTTCGCAAATTCGAAATCTCGAGTCGAGATTTTAGTAATTCTGCGGTTCCAAAGTACAATATTGTCACCGTCGAAGTTGACATTCCATAAGTACATTTGCCTTGCAAATAACGTCTACCTATATTTTTAAATATCAAATTTCAACTCGTCTCAGGCTTTTGTACAATTAGAACAGAAGACAGGTTCTGGTAAAAGTTGAATTAACGTCGAAGATTCGACTTTTCAAAATATTAATTTTAATAAAAACAGCATTAAGCTCATCGTACCTATTATTGTTACATTTCAAGTGCTTCTTAGGTAATTTGAATTTAAAAAAAAAAAAAAAAAAAAAACTCAAATAAAATATTACATAGGTTTGCTTTCTCATTATTTTAGAAACAGCTTCATCACCCACAAGGAAGATACATTCATCGAGGAGAGCTTTATAGTATCGAAGTGATACCTAATTAACAAAATCTTCTGCATGATTTCAACCCCATTACAGCTTGAATCGAAATTTATTCCAACTGTATTCGATTGTCTCGCAACTTGTTATTATTTTTTCACCATTTTGAAAAGATTTCATTCTTTTGCTGATATGTGCCTTACGACAACTACACGAATTCCTATAATTGGTACGATCGTTCGTTTCACTGAACTCGTATCTATACGTATTCTGTTCCACTATCTACGCTGTCGTGATATAGGTATCGAAATAATTCTCTATTAAGGGTATCTCTTCGACGAGTTTCGTTATAAAGTGTAATGTTGTCGATAATTTCCAACGTGAACTTTGCAAAGTGATCATAATACTCTGATGCTTGTTTTCCTTTGTCTTCGAGTAACAAATAAATAAAAAAACAAAAAAACTTCGTTTCGACGATGTCATTGTCGTGATTCATCAAAATGAACTCGCAAATAGCGAATATCTCTTTGTCTACGTGCATAGGTAGAGTAGTAGGTACGTCCAGGGCCAGCGAAAGCGAGGTCAGGCCCCAGGATAAAAAATTTTGGGGTGCCGTTTTTTTTCTAAAAAAAAAACACCTATTTTTTTTTATTTTATCAAACAAACAAAAAAAAATTCTTCTTCACTTAAATAATTTTCAAGAGAGAAAAAAAAAGGTTCTCAAAGGAATTTGAAAATTTTTTAATGTAAAGTAGGTAATTGACTAAATTAAAAAAAAAAAAAAAAAAAAATCCGAGAAATCATTCCATGGACTTCAACTTAAGAAAAGTGAAAACGAAATACCAAAATTAGAAAAATGATTTTTTTACTGAATTGAAAAAAAATAGTTTTCAAAGGTACCTATTAGAAAAAAAATTTATAATAAAGGAATTGAATAAATTTTTAAAAAAACTTCAATAAAACTTGTTCCTGCACAAAATTTGAACAAATTAAAAGAAATTAGAAAGTTTTTCAATTAAAAAAAATGAAAAAATTCTTTCATCCGAAATTTAAAAAAAAAAAAGTTTTTTCACTGAATTAAAAAAAATGGTTCTCAAAGAGATTTGAAAAAATTTTAAATACAAAGAGATCGCCTAAATTCCAAACGAAACCTGCTTTTCAAAAAAAATTTAAAAATTGAAGGTAAATTTGAGACCTCTTCAAAAAAAAATTCTTTGCTAAATTTCCAAAAAAAAAAAAAAAAAAGATCAAAAAAACTTTCGACAGGTAAATCATTCCCTGGACAAATTTTCAACTTAAGAATAAAAGTGAAAAAAATTACCAAAATTAGAAAAATGATTTTTTTACTGAATTGAAAAAAAAATAGTTTTCAAAGGTATTAAAAATTTTTTTAATAATAAAGGAATTGAATAAATTGAAAAAAAAAACACTTCAATAAAACTTGTTCCTGTACAAAATTTGAACAAATTAAAAGAAATTAGAAAGTTTTTCTATTTAAAAAAAAATGAAAAAATTCTTTCATCCGAAATTTAAAAAAAAAACTGTTTTTTCACTGAATTAAAAAAAAAATGGTTCTCAAAGAAATTTGAAAAAATTTTAAATGCAAAGAGATTACCTAAACTTCAAAAGAAACATGCTTTAAAAAAATTGAAATTTTATAGGATAATTTTTTTTTTAAAATTAAAGGGAAATTTGAGAAATTGATACCTCTTTTTAAAAAAATTTTTGTTGAATTTCCAAAAAAAAAAAAAAAATGCTTTCAAAGGAATTTGAAAATTTTTTGAATAAAAAGACAATGCAAAAAAGAAATCTTCAAAAAATGTTTTTTCACGAAATTTGGAAAAAAAACTCGCAGAAATTTTAAAAAATCGAAAATTAAAGAAAGGTTGAAAAAAAACGTTAAGCTGAAATTCAATTTCTTTCTTGATTTTTTTTCCAATTTTATTGAGAAGAAAATTTTTAAATTCACTTTAAAATAATTTTCTTCAATAAAATTATGTGGTTCTGTGGTAGTGTGGTCGCGTTGTTTATACCGAGTTGAGACCACGTTCACCCCCCGAATGATATGAAGTTTGGAATTGATCAATTTTTTTTAATCGTATGAAATACCTGGGCCCAAAAGAAATTTCGCCATTTTACCCTAAGAGCCCAATGAGGTGAGGGGGGAAATCCGGAGTCTCATCGAAGAAAAATCCGGGCCCAAGACTTGTGTCCCCCTAGTACCCACCTCTCGCCGGGCCTGGGTACGTCTACGTATAGTGGGTACCAACAATTTGGCTTTTTTACTTACATTTTCCTCCAAAATGGCCACCGGTCAAGTTCGCCTTTACCCAATGAATTTCATAAATGGTCTTATTCTTCCAAGTTCCAACGTACGTAGGTATCTGGAATTCATATACGTACATTTTATTAGGTAATAAAATTTAAAAGTCTAGGTTGAGAATTAGAATAATTTACACAAGATTAACAATCGTTCGCGGATACGAAATTCGTACGTACGTATAGCTGTATAAGAGAGAATTCGATTGTGGTGTAAATGTAGTTGGGTAACTCATTTGCTAATAGCACGATCGAGTGAATTCCAAAGGCGATAACAAATGTGTAATAGAAAGCAAGTTCCTGAAAATCAACTAAGAACTTTTAAGTTTCGATCATTGTTTTATTAGATAGCAGATATTTGCATAAAGGGAATTTACCGATAAAATTTATTCACCTATGTTGAAAATTCTTCGTCGTTAACATACCCGAAAAGCAGAAAAAAAATGTAAATCTACGTAGGTAGGTCTCGTTGAACCTGCGTAAATTCGATTATTTACACAAATTGTAAAAACAGGTACTCGAATTTATTTCAAAAACACAAATGCACGAATGTGTACTACGTGCATATGTAGGTAGGTTTAGGTATATAGAGAGATAGACGTCGTTTCAGCAAACCGTCTCTTTATCGTAGTTAACGATGAACGCAGTAACTAATTTCATTTTACGTCAAAACCATAGCTACAATCTGTACCGAAGGAGTAACTCTCAATTAAAATTTTATTTACTGACAGTACAAATAAATTAAGAAACTTCAAAACGGGTGCGATTTCTTGAGAAATTTTGTTTCACTAATTTTATTTACCGTTCTCGACGTACTATACTATACTGCTGGTGTATTTTCTGTGTTTGATTAAGCGTTCGAATTTAATCGAAATGCATTAAATTCTCTATTCACTTCCTTAAAGTGTACTGAGTACAGTACACATGTATCGTACACGTAGTATGATAGTTGTAGTACAGATATCTAATTTACTATACACAGATAATTTTGTCGTGTATTGCGTCAAGAGTTTTTAATAAAATTGGCTAACAATTTATTAATGCTAGGTAGTAGGTAACTAATTACCTACTACACGTTACCAATGTAATGTAACTTGCGTCTAAAGATACAATAAATGTGTCACATTTACTCTCTTGAATTTTACCAAGTCCAGCACTTGCACTATACATAGATGTAGATACTGGTTATTCAAAATTGGAGAGGAGGGAGGGGTTCAATCAAAATTTTTGTCATAATTAAAATTATTCATAGAACTTCAAGCTACAACTTTTGTTTGAAATTTTTTTCAGATGGACCCCTCCCTCCCCACCAATTTTGGATAATGTAACTCGAGTTAGTCAAAATAAGTTGTATTATCCAAAATTGGTGGGGAGGGAGGGGTCCAATTAAAAAACTTTTCAAGGAAAAGTTGTAGTTTGAAATTCTACGAATAATTTTGGTTATGACAAAAATTTTGATTGGACCCCTCTTCCCCGACCAATTTTGGATAATTCAACTTCTTTTGACTTACTCAAGTTGTATTATCCAAGGTGGGGAGGGAGAGGTCCAATTGAAAACATTTTCAAACAAAAGTTGTAGCTTGAAGTTCTATGAATAATTTTGGTTATGACAAAAATTTTGATTGGACCACTACGCCCCGACCAATTTTGGATAATACAACTTATTTTGACTAACTCAAGTTACATTATCCAAAATTGGTGGGGGGAGGGGCCCATCTGAAAAAAATTTCAAACAAAAGTTGTAGCTTGAAGTTATATGAATAATTTTAGTTATGACAAAAATTTTGATTGAACCACTCCCTCCTCTCCAATTTTGAATATCCAGTATCAATGGTATCTATGTAGTGCAAGTGCTGGACTTGGTAAAATTCAAGAGAGTAAATGTGACACATTTATTGTATCTTTAGACGCAAGTTGTAATGCTTTCAAGCAAGTACTCATTTGAAATTTTTCATTTTTTTAGGCATTCAGGTATGGTTGGGGCGGAACGTATAATTGGATTTGTCAACCTATGGATTGGTCTGATACTCCTTTGAATCAATACGTGAGTAAAATAATGGTGTCGTTATATTTTTCATAACAATTATTGTATTACTCATTAGAAGTCGACAGCAGGTAGTTATTTGATCAGAAGCAAAATTTTCATTTTTTTTAAAATTTTGAATCATGATACCAACTTATTTTTATTTTTTAATTTTTTTAAAGCGTTTATTTCTGGATCAAAATTCACGTTCGTCTATATTTATACATAGTAAGGTGGACTTTAGTGGCACTGCTTAAAATCCAGTTGGGAAAAAACCTCAAATATGGAATTATTTTCCTATAAAATACAAAAACTTCAAATGCTAGATGAAAAATAAAAGTTCGCTGATTTTTTTTATTTTTGTTTGTTTGTTTTTTTAAAAAGTGGGGCGCTCCCATTCAAAAATTGGTCAACTTTTTCATTTTTGTATGAAAAGGGGAGTGACCATGGGCCACTTAGAATTCAGTTGAGGTAAAAATGAAAAATTGGGAATTATTTTCTAATAAAAATAAAAAAAATTAGGAAGGCGGGGAAGATAAAATAATCCAAAAGTTCAAAATTTGGTGGTCTTTTTCATCGTTTTTTAGAGTGGGTGAGGGGGGGGATCTGAGGCACCACCGAAAATTCAGTTAGGTGTAAATAAAAAATAGGGAATCAGTTTCACTAGTGTCTAGTTCACTTAATTCGTCTACATAGTGGCGGGTCGTTTTTGTTGAATTTTACTAATTTAATAGTCCAATACTATTATAAATAGATACTTGATATTGAAATTAGAGGGAAGGGAGGGGTCCTATCGAAATTTTTGTAATAACCACAATTATGTCCAAGACTTTAAACTACAACTTTTGTTTGAAAACTTGGTATTATGTGAAATCGGAGGAGTGGGAGGTATCCAATCGAAATTTTTATAATGACCAAAATTATGATCTTAATCTACAACTTTTATTTGAAAATTTTTTTAATTGGCCTCGCCTTCCCTCCCACCTCCAATTTTTAATTTGTATCTTCGGAGTGTTATGCGAAATCGGTGTGGAGGGAGGGGTCCAATTGAAAAAATTTTCAAACAAATGTTGTAGGTTGAAATTTTAGGAATAATTTTGGTTATTACAAAAATTTCGATAGGACTTCCCCCTCCCCTCTAATTTTGAATATCAAGTATCTACAAAAATTGGTAAGTGAAAAAATTTTGCATATTTTTTTCGAATAGAGGGGCTCTGAGGTACCACTTGAAATTAAATTGGTGGGAAAATAAAAAATTGCGAATTCATCCTCATGAAAAGGAACAACTTTCAACTTTGATGGAGTACGATTATTTCTAAAAAAGACAAGATTTTGAAAATTGGTCATTTTTTTCATTTTTTTTATAAAAAAGGAGGTGGCCTGGGGCATGGAAATTATTTTCTTACATGAAAAGAAACAACTTTAGAGGGTAGGGCATTAAAAAAATCTGAAAATTCAAAATTAGGGCCACCCTAATACGTTCAGTGAAATGAAGCCACTTTGACCAAAACGAAACCATTTCCATAGACTTCTACCTATACCTTTACTTATTCGTTTTATTTATTCTTCTTTTTTTTTTCTTTTTTTTTTTATTATTTCAAAATTGTACATTCAAATTATGTACTTGTAAACAACGTAATTTCAATTGAGCCTGGAAGAGAGTAATAATGATATTATTCTCTTTTATAGGACAAGTTTCAAAAAATGCTTCTCAATTGTATAGGAACAAATTTTACTGTATTAATATTATATAAATAAAATAATTAAGTAATCTGCCTACGTGAAATAAGTAGCATTCTAACAAACTAATAATAACGTTACGTTCTTTTTGCAGTTAGTCCGTCTGTGTTATTTGTATTTCATAATAAAAATGGTCGACCTTCTGGATACGGTAAGTAGCATTAGAATTTGTGTATTGGTATGTATTAATATTAATGATTGCAAGATTTCATTTGGCCGGCGGACTCATCCATCGTAGTAATTTCCAATAAACCGAATTACCTCGCGTGTATGTAGTGAACTCGCTTAATCGATTCAAAAAAGTTCATTTTGTCACGTAAATCTCACCTTTACGTGTTACCATTGTCGCGAGTGCCTCTGCCAAGTGCCAACAGACCGAAGACGCAGTCGGAGTATTATTAAGGGAGAAAAAATTTGAATTTTTATCACGTTAATTTGGCCGACTTATATATTACAGGGTACGATGTACGAGTCTAGTACATGTACACAAATCATAATGTAAAAACGTATTAATTTAATACTCGACGATATGTTCTCATTCGCTGGCTGCGTCTTTTTGTCTCTCTTTATACGAAGGCGGCGACGCGATGCGATGGTTTCATGCAAAATATTTTGCTTTACAGATTTTCATGGTTTTAAGAAAAAAGGACGATCATATATCATTTTTGCACGTATATCATCATACTGGAATGTGCGCTCTCGCGTGGAGCGGAGTAAAGTATTTACCCGGTGCGACAATTATCAGGTTTTACAGTAGTTTTTTTTTCATATTGCGCATATACCTGCTATGCTGAAGTATAAATTCGCTTATAGCGTATATTTTTTATTATTTTACGACTATATAGTGTAGGTAGGTACTATACTCGTACCTTATATTGCTACAGTATAGAGTATTTTTTTAGTAGACATTTTACGCGAATACTATGGCATTCGAGGCGAGATAATATTAAAAATAATAACGTTTTTAGCCGAATTTCCTACAGGAATGAATAATTAAGTACCTAGGTATTGGGGAAAAATTGAGTAATTGATTTAGTGAAAAAATGATAGAAAAATGTAAAAAAAAAATTCTGGTTAAAAAAAATGAACTAGATAAAAAATTGAAAAATTTGTTTTGTGAAAATTTTGTGAAAAATTTGAGATACATATTGTTTTAAAAAAAAAACTTTTTTTTAAAAATTCAACGAAGTACCTACTTCAATTGGCAAAAAAATGATTATTTAAAAAAAATGTAGATTCGTTTAGTGAAAAAAAAAAAAAAAATTAAAAATCGAGAAATTTATTTACATTGATTTGTAAAAAAAATAAGGATTTGCGTATCTAGTGACAATTTAACAACTTCAATTTGTAAAAAAACTGAAAATTTCATTTCAGGAAAAAAATTAAGAATCTGTGTTGTAAAAAACTGATAGGTAAATGTTTTGAAAAGAATAAAATTAATTTGATTGAGAAATTTTCAAGTGAAAAAGAGGTAAAAATTCTTTCATAAAATAAATTAAAATTTGATTTTGTAAAAAAAAAATTAAAAATCTGTTTCATGAAAAGAAATGAAAAATTGCTGCGTGAAAAAATCGAAAAATTCATTTACCTACCTAATGAGAAAATTGATCAAGTTTGGTGAAAATTAAAAAAAAATATTTAGTTGAAAAACATTGAGAAATTTATTTTTTTGAAAAACTCATAGATACCTATAAAACTGGAGAATTTTTTTATGATTTAAAAAAAATTAAAAACTCGTTTTGTAAAAATTGCTTTATTTAAAAAAAATCAAAAATTTTTTTTTTTATATTCGACCAAGTACTTCAATTGACAAAAAATGATTATTCAAAAAAATGTTGATTCGTTTGGTGCAAAAAAAAAGAAAAAAATCGAGAAATTTATTTACTTAATAAATTAAATATAAAAATTGATTTGTAAAAAAAAATAAGGACTTTGAATCTAGTGACAAACTCAACAACTTCAATTTGTAAAAAAACTGAAAATTTCATTTCGTGAAAAAAATAAAAATCTGTTTTTAAAAAACTGATAGGTAAATGTTTTGAAAAGAATAAAATTAATTTGATTGAGAAATTTTCAAGTGAAGAAAAGGTAGAAATTGTTTAATAAAATAAATTAAAATTTGATTTTGTAAAAAAAAAAAAAAAAAAAATGAAAAAAATGAAAAAACTGTTTGGTGAAAAGAAATGGAAAATTTAAAAATTCGTTTATTGAGAAAATTGATTAAGTTTGGTGAAAATTTAAAAAAAATTGTTTTGTTGAAAAAAATTGAGAAATTGGTTTGGTTAAACACTGATAAAAAAAATGTAAAAATTTTTCATGATTTAAAAATAATGAACTTGATAAAAAAAAATTAAAATTCGTTTTGTAAAAATTTTGTGAAAAAATTTAAAAATTGCTTTGTTTGAAAAAAATTGAAACATGCATTTTTTATATTCAACTATAAATAAGTACTTCAATCGACAAAAAAATGTTGATTCGTATGGTGCAAAAAATTAAAAAAGAAACCGAGAAAATATACTTAATTAAAAAAATGTTGATTCGTATGGTGCAAAAAATTAAAAAAGAAACCGAGAAAATATACTTAATTAAAAAAATGTTGATTCGTATGGTGCAAAAAATTAAAAAAGAAATCGAGAAAATATACTTAATAAATTAAATAAGTAGGTAGTAGGTACCTATAAAAATTGATTTGAAAAAAAAAATTAAAAGGACTTGTATCTAGTAAGAAATTTAACAACTTCAACTTGTAAAAAAATTGAAAATATAATTCCGCAAAAAAAAAATGTTTTGTAAAATGCTAAAAAAATTTTTTGAAAATTTGTATGACAAAAAAAAATTATTTATTTCAAGTGCAAAAAAAATTAAAGCTGTTTCATAAAATAAATTAAAATTTGGTTTTGTAAAAAAAAAAAAAAAAAATTGAAAAATTCATTTCATGAGAAAATTTATCAAGTTTGGTAAAAAATTTTAAAATTAGTTTGGTGGAATAAATGAGAAAAATATTTTTTAAAAATTGAAAAATTCAAATAAGTACTTTATTGGGGGGAAAAAATGATGAAAATTTTGATTCGTTTGGTGAAAAAAAAAATGAAAAAACCGAAAAATTTATTAAGGTAGGTACTCAGGTAATAAATTAAAAATAAAAATTTCTTTGTACAAAATTTTAGGACTTGTATCTAGTCACAAACAACTTTCTTTTGTGAAAAAATTGAAAATTTCATTTCTTGAAAAAGAAATAAAAATCTGTTTTGTAAAAAACTAAAAATGAATTTTAGGTAGAAATTTATTTCGCAAATAATAAAATTTATTTATTTTAGAAAGTTTGAAGTAAAAAAAAGTAAATTTTTTTTCGTAAAATGAATTGAAACTTTGTTTTCTGAAAAAAAAAAAAAAAAAAAAAATGTTTGATAGAAAGCAATAAAAAATAATTGCTTGGTGAAATAAAATAAGAATTTTTTCATTAAAACCCCATTAAGATTGTTTTGTATAAAAAAATTGAAAAAAACTTTTTTGTAAAAAAAAAAAAAATTTCAATTTGTAAACAAAATGAATAATTTAGTTTGCAAAGGAATAAAGGGCGTTGAGAAACAGTTGCGTTCAAAAAAAAACTGAGAAATTTTTTTAATAAATAAAAAAAAAATTGAAAATCGTTTATTAAAAAAAACCTTGTGTAAAATAAATGGAAGAATTCCAAAATGGCGAAAATGTAGGAATTTCGGCTACATCGTAACGTTTACGCGACGATTTTCCTGCTCAAGTTCTGCTTAGGTCGATATGCAAATCAAAAGCTCGAATTTGAACAGATCAAACTGCAATTTTTCGCTCTACACAGACAATAATATATCTACGAATATGTATATGTGTTTCAGGCGGGCACGGAACGTTTTTAGGATTTATTAACACGTTCGTTCACGCCGTAATGTACGGGTATTATTTATTCTCAACCATATATCCTGAAAATTCGGGAAAAAATTGGTGGAAAAAATACTTGACGCAGTTGCAAATGGTAAGATATATGGAATTCGTCATTGTACCGGCGCGCATCGTGCCAACATATTCGCCGATACGACGATTTATGATAATTTGTTGAAAATTTTCCTAGCGTATTTTTACTCTGGTAGCTTGCAGTAGTAGGCTTATCTGGGTAACAGTTTCTTTTGAGATGTTTGCCATATATAAAATAAAATCGATAATAATGTTACTGCAATTGCCAATAAATTATGTGGTTAGCTGCTATAACCTAAACATATTTTACGTAATATAAGGGGATGAAACAAAAAACAAAAAAAATAAATAAAAAATCGAGCCCCTAAGCTTCGCGTGTACCAAAAATATACTACGAGATGACCCTCTAAATGCCCAGCGATAATTATTATAGCGGTAGAGCCTTCGAGCCGAAAGAAATATGTTTTTTTTTCAAACTGATTCGATATTATAGGCGCATTTATACTGTTGGGGTGTGAAAAATTTTCAGCTCTTATAATAGGGTGTCTGTAGGGTTGCTCATTGCAGATTACAAATACTCATTTCCTTTTTTCGTTTGGTGATAATTTTATACCTACCTAAAATTTCATATTTTATTGTGAATTTTTTCTACAGGCACAATTTTTGATGGTCGCTGTGCACATGCTGATTTTACTATTCCAACCAAACTGCAATTACCCGAAATTCACCGTTTTCGTTCTAACACCGCAAAACATCTTCATGTTCATATTATTCTGCGATTTTTACCGAAAAAACTACCTACAGCCTAAACCGAAATCGCATACAAATGGTGTTTCAAAGAGTAACGGAACCTCGAAAAATGGCGAAAAAATTCACGCCAATTAAGTCGTACTCGAGTCTATAGAGGTAATTTCATTGAAGACATGAGAAAAACACGGAGGAGTTGACCAAATATTTTAAACCTCGTCTTTTCAATGTGATACCAGTTTGCTGACCCTATCATTACCTTATGATATGGTTTTATTTTTTCGATTTTTTTTTTGTAGAATTTTTAATATTTTAAATCGTTTATAGATATTCGTACGTACTTTGAGCGTGATTCAACAAGTATTCGTAATGTACAAAGTGTGAAGGGACTGGAAGTTCGACATTTTTAACGTTTTGAAAACATTTTTTCAAAAAAGACGTTATTTTCATAAATCATTTTAATTTGAGAAGTGAGTAAAGGCAAAATCACGGAATCAATACCTCTTACTGGTTTCCTTATAGAATACTAGCTGAATCACTGGTATACCTTTACCTATGTATTTAGTTACCTATTAACAAACCTAAAGATAATATTCGTATAAAAATATAGGTATTTTATTATTTTTGCATTTTCGTTTAGTTTTAAATTTTATATAAATATTTTGAGCGTTTGTACTTGAGAATTTTTTGCTCAGGTTACAAATTATTATCCATAATTAAGTTAGACTGTACGTTTGTTGTCAATCAAAATGAAATTGTTAAATTGTCAATTTTTTATAGAAAGAATAACTTTTTGATATTTGATTTTCGTTGAAAAATTTTCATTTGATTTATACTCAATTTTAGTAAGTATATTTTATTATTAAGAAGCCTATGAATATATTTACATCGTTAAAAAAATAATAATAATAAACTAATTACTTACAACAAATAATTTTTTTTTAATTTAATAAAAATTTTAACTTTCAATCAAATTAATTATCAACGATTCTGGTAATTTATAAACGAACTGCAGGCTGTGTCAAGTGTGCTTTGGCACAGCCTATTTTTTTATGAAAAATTTTTCTAAATTCTCTTGGAATAATAATCTCTTGATTTTGTAAAAAAAAAAAAAAAAAAAAAAAAAAAGGAGAAATTTTTTTTTCAAAATTTATTAATTTTTACAGAAAAATTCCTTATTTTTTATACATACAGAAGGAACATTTATTTAAAAAAATTTATTTTAGGTTAATGTCTCATTTTTTTTGTAAAAGAAACCAAACTTCTTCAGCGTAAAAAAATTTAATCTGAATTGAAATAATAAGTAATGCAACTTCTTAATTTTTTTGGAGTCAGCATGAAAAAATTCATCATTTTTCAAACTAAAGAAATGAGTAAAAAATACTTCAGTTTTTTGGGATAAAAAATTTCTTAATTTTTTTGAGAAAAAATTCCTGATTTGTTGCCTAGATTTTTTTGAAAAAGATCTTTTAACTTTTTGGAGGTCAAAAATCTTTTCAATTTTTTTCAGTAAAAAAATCTTTTAATTTTCTCAGAAATTTTTTTTCTTCAGTTTTTTTACAAGGGAACCTCGCCAACTCGTCACCTCCAATTGAGTTGAGATTTGGCTCACTGAAAGAGCATGCCATCCAGACACCACAACCAAATTTTTAACCGCCTCCAAAAAACCATTTTTTGAAAAAAAAAATTGTAAATTTCAAGATAGAATCCTGAAAATCGGTTTGTACACTAAAGTCGACCTCCTGAGTCGATTGGCACCATTTTCGAAGCGATCTGGAGCCTCCAAAAAAAGTTGACTTTTCTCCAGCCCACTGGAATGGTCCCAGACGGCGCTGTAATCAACTTCGGCAGCTGAAAATTTAATCCTAGTGTTAGTACGATGCCATCTATCGATTGACGTAGTTGAATCCAAAATCTGAGGTGACGAGTTCGCACGTGTTTTTTTTTGGCAACTTAAAAATTCTGTCTTTTTAAAAAATTTCCAAAAAATTAATTTCTCCAGCCGAAACTTCGTCTACCCCCTAAAGTCGACCCCCCCCCCCCCCCCCCGAGTCGATTGGCACTATTTTCGAAGCGATCTGGAACCTTCAGAAAATGTTGACTTTTGCTGTCTGGAGACTGGAGAGATTCCAGTGTGCTGGAGAAAATTCAACTTTTTTTGGAGGCTTCAGATCACTTCGAAAATGGTGCCAGTCGACTCGGGAGGTCGAATTTTGTGTACAAACCGATTTTCAGAATTCTATCTTGGAATTAACGATTTTTTTCCAAAAAAATGTTTTTTTAGAGGCGGTTTTACCCATTTTCAAAAATTCACCAAAAATCGAAAAATCAACTCCGGCAATTAAAAATCTGGTTGTGAGATCTGGGTGGCATGCTATTTCAGTGAGCCAAATCTCAGCTCAATCGGAGGTGATGAGTTGGCGAGGTTCCCTTGTTAGAATAGAAAATAATGCCTTTCTTAATCTTTTTCAAGTCATCATAATGAATGTTTATTTTTTTAATTAATTTTTTTTTTTTTTTGAATGAAATCTTGTATTTGTAGAAGGTAAAACATCCGGTAATTTTTTTTGAGGAAACTCCTAGTTTTTTGAGAAAATCTTCTATCTGTTTTGGAATGAAAAATTTTTTCAACCTTTTGGGAGTCAATTTTTTTTAATATCGAAGAGAAAACAATTTTTGATTTTTTTGGAGAAAAAAAACCTCTTCTCACTTTCAACATTTAAAAAATTTTCAACTAGACACCCTTTTAGAAAAAATCAAATGTAGTATAATAGTTCGACGTTGCTATCCCTGAAAGTGACACAACCTAATAAAAAAGTCCAGTTACGCTTATTATCTTTAAAAAATGAAAAATTTTCCATCCACATAAATGGGTATATAAAACAACCAATTTAGTAGGCCTTTTATTTTATATTCATTCGTTATCTCATTTTTTCTTTTTCTACCTTATAAATTGGCACGATTAATAGTAATGAAGTTCAATTCGAAGAGGGAAGAAGACTTCGAACAGTTCACACTTCACACAAAATCAACTAAAAAACGTAAGTTTGAATAGCTTTGTAATAAAACATTTGAAAAAATTGTCTTTTATACGCACTTTTTTTTATTCTGTTGGTGCTTTAAAATTAAATAAGTTATAATCCATCTCTTTCTCGAAAACAAAGAAGCCATTAATTTTGTGATAAAATTTAAAAAAATACTCGCAATTAAATTGAAAAGATCAGGTGGTATATAGACACCTACTTGAAAATAAAACTCTAGTTTATGGGCTTGAAATTTATAGCTCTTTCAACTCTTTCTTTTCTTTTCTTTGCAAAACTTCACCAAAAATTGAATTGCCAGATAGCGCTATTCTCTTAAACTGTGGCACAGATCAAGCTTATGAAAAAATTTTACAAACATTTAGGCTAAATGTTTGTACAATTTTATTTTAAAAAGACGTGCTAAATGATTTAGCACGTCTTTTTAAAATTTATTTGATTTTTTTGTAACACGAGGTAAAGAGTAGTGGGGCAAGTTCCTTCATACATAGACTCGAGTATATTCCGTGGGGATGGTTTTATTTGAATAGGAACGTTCATTTTTTTTTTTTTTTTGTTCAAACACTCGATAATCATTTTTATTTTTTACTTTTTATCGCTTAATTTTAATTAGCTAACATCAATAAGAGTGTCATTAATAAAGTAATTGTTCAAGTTTATAATTTTTTTTTAAAAATGAAATGCATTTTTACCCATTATGTGTATAATACTTGCCTACGCCTACATAGACTTACTTGAAAAAATTAATAGTCTTTTTATTCAAAAAAAAAAAAAAAAAAAAGGAACAACAAATGATTTTTTTTAAAACCTATAGTAAGTCTACGTTCCACACTTCAGTCTTCCAACAAAAAAAAAACCGAATTTTCCCCTCCTTATCGTATACGTAAATATAAGTAAAATAATTTCACCAGACACGAAAAAAGATTTCCTATTAAATTCAAATAGGTCCCTCAATCGATTCGTTTTATTGCCAAACGAGCCTCCTCTGAATACTAAAATTCGGTTAACGGTGATAAATTTGCAAAATCAGCAAGCAAACGTGTTTAAAACGTGTGTAATTAAATTAATAAAACGTTTTAGGAAAGATAATGGTGGCATTCATTTGTTGCAAACATTCGCCGCGCAGTCCTTGATTCAAAATCTAATTGCTGAGATTATCGCCAAAAACCATAAACATTTCGTCGCAAGATTTAACCTACACCTTTTAAACTCGCGTTGAACCTGTATAGTTGAAATAATTTACATATTAATTGAATTTTTACACCAAATATAACAATTATTATATCAAAGGACGAAAATTAATCGACGCCGTATTTCAAATACCTGAATACGCCTAGATCAATTTGGATAGGTATAAGCTACTAGTAATGAGAAGAAGGGAAAGAGGGAGAAGCTTCTTGTTAGATTTTCAAAAATGGCTATCCATTAGATCAGTGGCTAAAGTGTTGTCAGTGTAAAGCAGCAGCGTCCAGTGGTTTGAAAAATACATTGCAGGAATAATAAAGAGCCCTCAAATCTTCTCCAAAAAGGCCTCAAAATTTTTCCTCTATTGACAAAGAGCCCACAAGCTGTCAGGATTGTAAAAAAGTTTCATGGACTCATTTTTTTATCCTTCCTATTCAATCAATACAAAGTGATATTTTTATTAGAAATATTTTTACACCCAAAAAATTTAGAAATTTCATTTAAAAAAAAAATCGAGGAATTTAAAAAAAATGAAAACTGTTTTTTCTTCTAAAAAAACCAAGAAATTTCAATTCGCAAAAAGTTGAAAAAAATTACAAAAAATTGTAAAATTAGGTATTTTATTCTCCCTCCTCCCCAAAAAAAACATTTTTTTTTCAAGTGATCCAGAAAATAAAAAGAGTGCTTACTCCAAAAAAAAGAAAATAAATTATTAAAGAAAACACGACAATTTTAAAAAAAATTGAAAACATTTTTTAATCCAAAAATTTTTTAAAAAGTTCTCATTTTTTTTAAATCGAAAATTTTTACCAAAAAAAAGAAAAAAACTTCTTTCCAATAAAATTAAAATACTTTTTACCTACTTTATTCCAAAAAAAAAAAAAAAAATTAAAAATTAAAAATTGCTTTAGGTACCTACATGAAATTGCCAGAAAAATGAGAATTGTTTTCAAAACAATAATTGAAAGATTTTTCATTTCAGAAAAAAAATCAGCTAAAAAATAGGATTTTCTCCAAAATCTAGAAAAATTTAGACATCTCTCCCCCCCCCCAAGAATTTTTTTTTTAGGTAGGTACCTATTATTCAAAATAATTAAAAACATTTTTTATTACAAAAAATTGAAAGATTTGTCATTCCAAAAAATTGGAGAAAAAATAAGTTACTCTCAAAAAGTGAAGAAAAGTTTTCAAAATGCAAAACATATTTACTTTCAAAAAATTGCTTAGAATGAATACTATTGTCCATTAATTTTCATTTTGGCATATTTGAAATGATAAAATTTGGGTCCCCCCCCCAACTTGGATTTAGGCCCCCAATATCAAAAAGGGTCCTATTACGGTTGCAATACTGCATCATGTCTCTGGGCACCTCTGGATAAAGACCTCGAACAGACTGAAAAGTAAAGTTAAACTCTTGTTTTGTTTTTTCACCATGTATGTTTTTTTCTATTCTCGCGAATACTTAATTACCAAAATGAATTAATCGGTTTGTAGGCGGATATGGTTCGAATAGGTAAGTTGAAGTGTTGTTGTCGAGTGCAATTATCATTTGGTCGTTAGTTCTCCATTCGATTGCAGTTTTTTAACCTTTTTCAATCGGTCAAGACACGAAATATGTCATGTTACTTTTCTCGTTACTTTGATACGATATAATTTTTTTCAAAAGTGTTTTTAGGGTAAGCGGGTGAACGTGAGGTGTTAATATGAATTACTTTGCGCGATTTTACAAATATGCCAATGAGGAGATTACAGGTAAAATAATTTTTCAATTTAATTTTTGATCAATTTCGAGTCGAATTTTTGCTTCAAAATGTTAATTATCATAAAAATGCCTCAACGAACTGAATTAATTACATTATTCAAAATTTTGAACTAAAAAGTACGTTCCTATGTACCTTCTTGATTTTTTTAAAATACAAAAACCTATTTTCATATTTTGGTAAAATCTTGCACAAAAAATTATTTAAACGAAAATTTTTTTGATTTTTTTTTTGGAGCAATCTATTCAGCAAAAAGTAACATTTTAGTATTATTTTCGAGTAATTTTAGTAGAATAAAATTTCACCAGAGTTGTATCTAGATAAATTACACGAGTAGCAAATGAACATTGAAAAAGAAGTGAAAATATATAAACGCGAAAGAACCCTTCGGGTCATAAAATTTTTCCTTGTAAAAAGTCTAAAAACGGTTTAAAATTCTCGAACATCTACAGTAATTTTATATGAGATGTTTAAGTTCTGTACACGGTTAAGTTGTGCAGTTTCGTAATTATTTTGCATTACTTAGCTACTTATTTTTGTTATTTCGCCGGTTGGCTCATTTGGAGGTGTGTTGTTTCTCATTTTCTTTTTTCATTTAATCTTCCATAATCTTTAAGTTGTCGAAATTTCCAAACTTTCCCTAAGTATTGTTTCGTTTTTCTTACGGGCCAAGTTTTTCGCGTTAAAAACAATACGTTATCCTATATACGGTACACCATTTAGCGCGAATCTTTTGCTCATTTAGGTCGAGAACTTTTTTTCCATCGTACACATTTAGCCATTGGCTTTTTGGTTTAAAAGGAAAATTTTTTAGCCCGATTTACGCGTTAATTATCGAATAAGGCGATAAATTTTAGACTATAAACGAGGCACCTGACAATTTGCTAAACAAAGCCAATAAAATTAAAAAATTAAAATTTAAGCCTGCAGATTTTTTCGAAAGCTTTCATCATTGGGAGTATTGCTGTAAAAGTTTCCAATAAAAGTTACAACTAGACGAGTTTTCATAACAAAGCTTATTTCAATATGAAACTTTTTTCATTATAGTTTTACTATTTTCAACTCTCGCGTTCGAGTTCGACCAGCGAGGTGAACGGTTGACAAATATTTTCCTTATTTACGAATAATTTATGAATTAATTAGACGATGGTAAGAGTAATTAGAGTGCTGCTCGCATTTGTATATTGATAACAAGCCCTCGACGATTTGTAGGTGGGTACTTTTTGTAAAATTATAATTATTTGAATTGGTAGGACGTGGGTTATGAAAATGTGAAATTTGGAGACAGTCAAAGTTACATATTTCGTGGAAGTGTAATCTGAATCTCCTTTTCTTCCCTCGAAATAAGTAAATTAAAAGGACAAAAATGATCCATAATAATTCATCAAACAATTCAGTAAAAATTTGATATTTTTGAATTTCAAAAAATACAAAATTTTAAAAAATTTATGAAAATTAAAATTTTGAAAATTTTTACATTTTGAAAATTGTTTGAAATATAATTAATTTTTATAAATTTGAAAAAAAAAATCAAAATTTAAAGATATATTATAAAAATAATTGGAATATTTAGGTAATTTTACATTTTTTTGAATAAATCATCAAAATTCAGTTAATTTCTTTACTTTCGACAATTTTGCACATCTTTGAAACTTGGCAAAAATTCAAAATCTGATAATTTTCAAATTTTTACAAACTTTTTTAAAACTTAGTAAATTATTCTTATTAATTTGGAAAATATTGCTAAAAATTATAATTGCGGAAATTTTTAAATTTTTATGAATTTCTGAAACTTGCAAGGGAACCTTGCCAACTCGTCACCTCCGATTGAGCTGAAATTTGGCTCACTGAAAGAGCATGCCACCCAGACCTCACAACCAAACTTTTAGCTACCGAAGTTGATTTTTCGATTTTTGACGAATTTTTGAAAATGGCTAAAACCGCCTACAAAAAAACATTTTTTGAAAAATTGTAGATTTCAAAATAGAATCCTGAAAATCGGTTTGTACACTAAAGTTGACCTCCCGAGTCGATTGGCACCATTTTCAAAGCGATCTGGAGACACCAGAAAAAGTTGACTTTTCTCCAGCGCACTGGAATAGCTCCAGGCAGCGCTATAATCAACTTCGGCAGCTGAAAATTGGATCCTAGCGTTAACATGATGCCATCTATCGATTGACGTAGTTGAATCCAAAATCCGAGGTGACGAGTTCGCACGTGTTTTTTTAGACAACTTGAAAATTCTGCATTTTTTAAGAATTTCCAAAAAATCAATTTCTCCAGCATATCATCCAAAATTTCGTCTACCCCCTAAAGTCGACCCCCTATTCGATTGGCACCATTTTCGAAGCGATCTGGAGCCTCCAGAAAATGTTGATTTTGCAGTCTGGAGAGATTCCAGTGTTGGAGAAAAGTCAACTTTTTCTGGAGGCTCCAGATTGCTTTGAAAATGATTCCAATCGATTAGGGGTCGACTTTAGTGTTCAAACCAATTTTCAGGATTCTATCTTGAAATTTACAATTTTTTTCCAAATAATGTTTGTTTTGGAGGCGGTTTTAGCCATTTTCAAAAATTCGCCAAAAATCGAAAAATGAACTTCGGCAGCTAAAAGTTTGGTTGTGAGGTCTGGGTGGCATGCTCTTTCAGTGAGCCAAATTTCAGCTCAATCGGAGGTGACGAGTTGGCGAGGTTCCCTTGTTAATAATGTTTTAAGGTAGGTAAATCTCTGAAAAATAAAAATTCAAGATTTAACATTTTTTTTAAATTCAGGAAAAACATTAAAATTGTAGTTTCAATATTTTTTGAAGTTGAATACATTTTTAGAACACCAGCTCAACTTTCGAGAAGTTTGAAAAAAAAAACTTGAAATAGAAAGGAGGATTTAAAATCAATAAATCTAAATCTACAAGAGTCCACACAGTTAACGTAAAAGAAATTAAAAAAAAAATAAAAATAAAAATAGGTACCTACCTCATTTTAGAAGTTTGAAAAATAAATTTTCAAAATAACACCAATTTTTTAAATTTGGGAAAAATTGAAAATTTGATGGAATTTTTCAATTTGTAATTTGCAATTTTTGATTACCTATTTTCAAAAATTTAATCAATTTTCAAATTTTGAAAAATTTCAACAATTTTCAAAATTTTGTAAATTTTTGATGCTTGAAAAAAATTAAATTTTAATTTTGCTCAAAATCAGTGCATAGATAGACTCCTGTTCTGAAGAGGTCTTACGTTAACCTCGCATGCACAATAAAAATTTCTATTCTCACCGCTGAAAACAACAATTAGCTTGTTATGAGAAAAGCGATGACTAAAGAAAATTTGATAAACTTATAAATTTTGAAAATTCAATAGATTTTGAAACACTAACAAACTTTTAAAAATTTGGTAAATTTTGAGAAAGCAAAAATTGACCATCAGTAATTTTTCATACGTAATATTTATATTTTCTCTCCAAAAAAAGGTCAAAAATATTTGAATCAATGGGTCCACTTTAAATTCAACTCATTCATTTCACGAAGCTGCAACATTAACTTCATCTATGCAGGATGAGTTGCCTATCTTCGAATTTCAACGTGATAGTCAGAACTTACATTCACGTGTATTTTTGTCAATTATTATCCCTTCAAATATTGATTTTTTTCCAAGTAATAAATAGATTTTTGCAGGGAAGAGGAACTAATTTCGATAAAATTACTGGTAATCTACGTGGTATTTCAAAATTAGCAGTAAATGTCTCGGTCGATACACTTACCATGAGTCAGTTTTGGTGATTCATAAAAGATTATCTATTCAATTCATTATTCAACAATCCAAATCCTTGAATTTTGGGCATTCACCTGAAATAAAAATAATCAAGTTTCAATTTTTTTTTTTTAAATAAATCATTTGGACAAAATTACATAATATTCAATAATCTACAGTTCGATTAAGACATTATACTCGTTTCTACGGGTACTATCATACTTATTGATATAAAAACACAATTGCAATATCATTATTTTACTTCTTTTTTTTTCAGATCCTCGTACCAAAGATTGGTTATTTGTTAGTTCGCCGTCCACAATATTATTCATAATACTACTCTATTTATACATCGTTCGAAAGCTTGGCCCAAAATTCATGAAAAACCGAGAACCTTTCAACGTCGATGGAGTTATGATAGTTTATAACATTCTTCAAATATTTTTATCATCTTTTATCGTAATAGAGGTACATTGGCTTATCTCCAAGTAAGAATTTAATAAAGTAGAAAACGCTTTTCCATTACGTACGTGTAGTACAAAAACAAAATTTCAATTTCAATGGGAAATTTTCATAATTAAAAGTACTCGGGACGAATCGTTCCGCACGAGACTGTTTACACGCGTTCGAGGAGGCGAAAGTATCAAATTAAAACGAAGGCGTTCTTTTCCAGATAATCAGATCGTACTTCGTGAAAACAAAGCCGAATTTGTTATGTGATCCTGTTAATACATCAACATCAGAAATTTACTTATACGTGAGTATGAAAACGTTTCGTGAGAAATTAGCGAATTCATTAAGGCTTAGGTACCGTCGCCGTTTATATACGAACAATACCAAATTTTCGTACGTGTGCGAGAAAATAAAGAAGGGATTTTTTTCTATTCTTTTTGCAGCACGCGTTCATCGTTCAGTTATATTTTATAGCCAAGTTGTTAGAGTTGTTTGATACGGTGAGTTCTTCTTATGTCTACAACGGATTACGTAGAGCTTTATATAAATTACGTTAAACTTGTTTCTTCAAATATACCCACCTAATTCATTTCTGCTTCGTATCGCTCAGGTATTTTTTATACTGAGAAAAAAATGGAACCAAATATCAACCTTGCATGTTTTCCATCATTCGGGAATGGTTTTTGTAGGCTGGGTGGCCATTAAATATGTGCCAGGTAAAGTATACCTATCAACTTAATTCGAAAAGAAATTTTTAAATTTTTCAAAGTACTCAAATATCGTTAATTTATTTACAGGCGGTCATAGTATGTTAACTTTGGCCTTAAACTCGTTCGTGCATATTGTTATGTATATTTATTATTTGTTATTGAGCGTCAACCCTAATCTGAGAACTTCGATTTGGTGGAAAAAGCACATTACTCAGCTACAATTGGTAAGTCGAGTGTATCGAAATTAAATTTAACCAAAGAAAACATCAAGAATGAGAAGAAACGAGACGTTTAGAACGAGGGAGGGTGGGGTCGTCTTATAATAAGACAGCGGCTAATTCGTGTTAATTTGGTTGCATACCTCAAGTGCCGTAAATAATACTGGTAGAGCTGAAGATACTAATCTTGAATGTTTATTTTTTTAATGTCTCATAAATGTGACAATCTGATGAATTCTGGATTTTTTTTTCTTCAAAAAATATTAATAACGATGTTTTTTCGAATTTTGATTTTTGCAATACTCAACTTTTGCTAGAAGCTCCAGATTGCTTCGAAAATGGTTGCAATCAACACGGTGGGTCAATTTTAGTATACAAACCAATTTTCAGAATTTCATCTCAAAATTTACAATTTTTGTAAAAAATTGAAATGCCAATAGACGACTTTTTCCATATAAAAAAATTCACAAAGAATCAAAAAATCAACTTCGGCAGCTCAAAATTTGTTTATGAAGTCCTGGTGACATGCTAATACAGTGTGCCAAATTTCAGCTCAATCGAAGTTAGATTTATTCTATTTCAAAATTTTAAGAAATCTAACAACAGTTTCAGGTACCTAATAAATAAAACTTCCAAAAATTGGGAATAATTGATAAATTCAGAATTTTTTCATCATAACCACTCAGAATGGACCCGAATAATGAGAAAAAAAAATATTTGAGCAATTTTTTCAAAGAAATTGAATTTAGGGAAAATTTGAAATTCCCCATGTAATAAGTACCCAATGGTACTTATTGCATGCATGACAAAAATTAATTTTTTCCAAAAATGGGAATAATTGAAAAATTTAAAAAATATTCATCATCCGAATAATGAGAAAAAAATTTATTTGGCAATTTAATCAAAGAAATTGAATTTAAGGAAAATTTGAAATTCGCCAGTTACATGACAAAAATTATTTTTTTCAAAAACGGGAATAATTGAAAAATTCAAAAAAAATTCGTCATTAGGTACCTCTCAGAATGGACCCGAAAAATGAGAAAAAAAAATATTTAAGCAATTCTTTCAAAGAAATTGAATTTAAGGAAAATTCGAAATTCACATGACAAAAATGATTTCTTTCAAAAATGGGAATAATTGAAAAATTCTAAAATTTTTCGTCCTAACCTCTCAAAATGGACCCGAATAATGAGAAAAAAAATTATTTGAGCAATTTTTGCAAAGAAATAGAATTTAAGGAAAATTTGAAATTCGCCATGTAATAAGTTCCAAATGGTACTTATTGCATGGCAAAAATTAATTTTTTCAAAAATGGGAATAATTCAAAAATTCAAAAATTTTTCGTCAAAACCTCTCAGAATGGACCCGAATAATGAGAAAAAAATTTATTTGAGCAATATTTTCAAAGAAATAGAATTTAGGGACAATTTGAAATTCACCATGTAATAAGTACCAAATGGTACTTATTGCATGGCAAAAATAAATTTTTTCCAAAAATGGGAATAATTCAAACATTCAAAAATTTTTCATCATGACCTCTCAGAATGGACCCAAATAATGAGAAAAAAAATTATTTGAGCAATTCTTTCAAAGAAATTGAATTTAAGGAAAATTCGAAATTCACCAGTTAAGTACATGGCAAAAATGAATTTTTCAAAAATGGGAATAATTCAAAAATTCAAAAAATTTTCGTCAGAACCTCTCAGAATGGACCCGAACAATGAGAAAAAAAATCTATTTGAGCAATTTTTTCAAAGAAATTGAATTTAAGGAAAATTTGAAATTCACCAGTTACATAAAAAATTGGCAAAAATTTTTTTTTTCAAAAACAGAAATAATTGAAAATTTCAGAATTTCTCAGTATAACCACTCAAAATGGACCCGAATAATGAAAAAAAAGTTTGCAATTTTTTCAAAGAAATTCCGTTTTAAAGAAAATGTGAAATTCACCTTGTTGCATGACGAAAATTTTTTTTTCCAATTTTTTTTTTTTTTTTTTTTTTAATGACCTATATATATTATACATCCTAAACTTTTAAGTACACAACTTATGCCTAAATTGAGTATGATTTACGTCACATGTGGAATTTTTCTGCAAAAATGATACGAGTAGACATCTGACTCTGAGATTTTTTGAAGAACGACGTGAAACTGAAATCGCCCCCATGCAGAATTTGCTCGTTTGATTAATACTCGTACATTTGTATTTTTTTGTATTTTTCAGACTCAATTTTTCATTATTCTATGTCATCACTTATCAGCTTTCATACTGAATTGCGGTTACCCGAGGACGGTTTCGTACTGGGTTCTAAACCATATCATTTTCATCGCAGCTCTATTTACAGATTTCTACGTGCGAGCGTATATGTAAGAATTGTAATTTGAGATGTTTTCGTTTGGCCAAATAAATCATAAGCGTGAATTTTCTATCTTTTTTTGACTGTTTTGTTTCACACGAGTATGTAAAATTACGACCATCTTTATCTAGAGTACGCGAGCTAAGGTTGATACGTAGGTAGGTATTTAAAATTCAATTCAATTAATGGTGAAAAATCATTAAGTATCATCAACTGTCGAGAACTGAAGAAAGAATATGTTTCCATAATTTACGACCAGACGAAAATGAAATGACGAAATTAAATATGTAAAAAAATTCCAACTCGAGTAACGTAGGTATTCGTCAAATTCGAAATCATTTTTACAAATCATCTAATCAAGAAAATTCTCCATAGATGGGTAAATAAGGAGGGAAAATTGTAAAAATTTCAATCAATTTGTATATTATAATTTTATGAAAATCTGTAAAGAAAATATTTGATTTACAAATTGCCGAGAAGCTTGTCTGATTTGGGTCACAGTTTACCATCATTTGCACTCCAGTTGAAAAAATGTTACCTTCGGTAATGTGTTTCAATTTACCTACGCGGAATAAAAGTGTTTTCCATTTCTATCGAATATAAGGCAAATTTTGTTAAACTGACTGCGCTCTAAATACTTAATGATATCTCCTTGTATTGAAAAAGCAATAAAAAATGTATCTTGGTGAACCAATGGGAGATGATTTATGACGACATAAAACTATTTACACGAGTGCAATACGCGTGTTTTTAGACATGTACATCGCGAACGTATACGCTGGCTGTAAATTGTTAACAGCTTATACTATACATAAAATGAACTCTAAATATGATAAATTGTTAGAACGCTTCGTTAATGAAATGACAGCAAACGGGTAAACGTAGCTAGCTGCACACTTTTACTCTACCTAGGCAGATTCAACACCTATCCAGAGCCACCTTTACTACATTAGGTGGGTATTACAACCAGTCTCTAGTTAACTCAGTTTGTTTACATGGAAGTGGATCGTTGTTGTTGAATTTTACCAAGTCCGTAGACACGTAATATTCAAAATTGAAGGGAGGTGAGGGTCCAATCGAAATTTTGGTAATAACCGAAATGATTCTAAGGGTTTCAAGCTACAACATTTGTTTGAAAAAATTTTCAATTGGACCCCCAATTCGTTCAGTTTTTAATAATGTGACTGTCTAAGTCATATTATGCAAAATTGGAGGAGAGGAGAGGGAGGGGAGGGTCTAATCGAAAAAATTTTCAAACAAATGTTGTAGCCTGAAGTTCTAGGAATAATTTTGGTTATTACAAAAATTTCGAATGGACCCCCACTTCGCCCAGTTTTTAATAATGTAACTATCTATGTCTTATTATGCAAAATTGGTGGGGAGGGGCGGGTTAAATCGAAAAAATTTTCAAACAAATGTTGTGTCCTGAAGTCCTAGGAATAATTTTGGTTATTACAAAAGTTTCGATTAGACGCCCCCCCCTCCCCTCCAATTTTGAATATTAAGTATATAGATAGTTTTTAATAATGTACCTATCTAAGTCCTATTATGCAAAATTGATGGGGAGGGGAGGGTTAAATCGAAAAAAATTTCAAACAAATTTTGTAACCTGAAGTCCTAGGAGTAATTTTGGTCATTACAAAAATTTCGATTGGACCCCTCCCTCCCCTCCAATTTTGTATATTAAGTATATAGATGTGTAATATATTGGACTTGGTAAAATTCAACAATAACGATTTATTCCACTTTCATGTAAACAAATTTATTAAACTAGACACTGGTTGTATTACGTAGCTGTAGGTGCACCTGACACCTCGCACAAAATTTCAGTAAATTAAAATACACGAATTCGTCAAAAATACAACTTAATCTACGTTTAATTTTCAATTCCAGGATCAGCGAAACTTTTACCAGGATGTGACAGAAGAGCATCGTCGTATCTTTTCGTACATACCGTATGATTCATAATTGGATTATAATCTTCAATGTAACACTTTCTATAAATATGTACCTATGTGTGTATCAGAATGAAGAATTTTCCATCATGAATGCATTCGAACTGTTGGTCAATGCCGAAAGGCGGTGTGCCATTGTGCGTACTATTTGTAGGTACAAATTTCATTTACCATCAAAGATGATACAGAAGAATCATTCGAGAGAAATATTATATTCGATTGTAGTTATTTAATGAACAATACATATACCTACATGGCCAGCGTTCTACATAATCGAATCGCAAACTAATGACAATACCAGAATCATTTCGCGCAGACACAATCGCAAGGTGTTTTTTACGTGTTTACGTGTTGGTCTGCATATACCTACGCGGTATTAACGTAAGGCACTTAACGTTTTTATGTTAGTAGAACAAATCGAAAGCGTAATGAAGCGTCACAAACGAACCGAAAGAGGCGTTATGTGTTCACAAGCCATCGAACTGTGTAATCCATTTCTTATAACAATAGATAGGAGCATAGACACACTACGTATGAACTATATGAATGAACCACCGAGATGTCTCATACGTCGTGTCATGAACTTGAACTTCGCGGGATGAGTGATGATCATAGTAGAGTTTGGCAAGTACTGTTTGTCACTCGAGTTTTGGAAAGTAATGTCCAATGGATGGGGATCTTTAACAACAGAAGAGTTGATCCAAAGGGGCATTATTAAAAGTCACGAAATATTTTGAACAAGGCGTAGAAGAAAAATTCTACTGTAGATCAGTTTTGAAAAAAAGAATTTCTCAAAAAAAAAAAATTTAAAAAAACATTCGTCAAGGCAGAGACAAAACAAATATAATATATGTGAGGGAGCATTGGAAAAAGGACACTGAAAAACGACAATATGTCAAAATAGTTTCAGTTTTTTTGCTAAATTCATGTAAAAAAAATGTTAGGTAGGTTCAAAAAATGAAATTTCAAAAAAAAAATTTCAAACTTCATGAACTTTTTTATTTTAGATTTAAAAAAATGCTTCCCTTGTAAAATATTTTTTTTAGACGTAAGGTCTCTTTTCTGACGCGCCCTCACATAATGTATGAATATCAGGATTTGGCACCCAGAATCAAGCTTGTTTTGAATTAAGTTTCATTTTTTTTTTTTTTTTTTTTGTAAAAAAAAATCCAGAGAATTCATTTACTCCTGGGAGCTTCATCTAAAAAAGTCATTTTTCGGACAAAAATATTTTTTTTAAACTGCAGGCGAGTATTTTTGTTTGAATGAAAAAATCCCTTGGAAAAGATATCGTAAAAAAGGTACATTTGAAAAATTTCCCTGAAACAAACTACAAATAAAATTTTTAGAAAAAAAATCAGGAAAAAATAAAAAAGGCTTTTACCTTCAAAATTAAAAAAAAAAAAAAAAAAACTTGAATTTTTTTATTGCAGAAAGTTCATTGGAAAAGAATTAAGCAGAATAGAAATATTTTAAACATTTTCGTTAAAAAAAGAAATCAAAATTGTTTCAAAAATGTATAAAAGTCTATTGAAAAAATATTTCAGAGAAAAATTCTTTTTTTTTTTGAAAAATATGCACTTAGGTACAAAGAATTTGTTAAGAAAGAAATTTGTACAAAAAAGAAAAAATATTTTGAAAATTTTTGTAAAAAAAAAAACCTTCAAATTAAGTAAAAAATTCTTTTGAAAAAAAGATGTTCAGAGAAAAATTAAAAAATTCTCGAAAAATATGTAAGTACAAAAAAATTCTATTAGAAATAAATTTACAGAAGAGAAGTGGGTGTTTCGAAAAAATTTCCTAAAAAATTCTAAAATCTTGTCATTTTTTTTTTTTTTTTTTTTGAATTTTTCTGCCAAGAAATTAAAAGCAGATGAGAAATATTTAAAATGAAAAAAACAAAATAAATAAAGATTTTTGCAAAATATTCTCTTAAAATCTTTTGTTTTTGAGAAAAATTTAATAACATTTTCAAAAACTCACAAAAATATTTTTCAATAAGAAGTGCTTGTAAAAATATTTCTCTCGATCTATCCAAAATTCTTTCAGAAAACTCTTGTGGAAAATGATGGTAGCTGGGTAATATTTAAAAAAATTTCATACATTTTTTTCAAGTGACCTGAAAAAATATATTATATAAAAGCTATTTTTTTGAAAAAAATTTAACCATTGATCTTCATTCAAAAGTCCTAATTTTTGGAATCTAGAAGTATTTCAAGTTTTGAAAGATTTATTCGATGCTTTTTCCAAGTGGATAAATTGATATTTTTCTGAAGACCTGTGTTGAAAAAGTGACACAAATTTTGAAAAAAAAAATAAATGTTTTTTGTATAAAACGAACAATTTTAAAAATTATTCATTTTTTGAACCCTCTCAAAAATGCAATTTTCAACCTCAATTTTTTTGAGTGACGATATTCAAAAACAAAATTTTAAAAAAAATTCTAAAACAATTTTTAAAAAGTTAAATTTTGAAATTTTAAAAGTTTTGTATTTTCAAAAATCCTGCCAAAATTTAATTTTCAACTTGAAATTTTATCAAAAGTTTAAAAATTAAAGTAAGCAAATTTTGAAAAATGAATTTATTTTTAAATTCCATATTTTTAACACCCTGTCGCAATAATTCAATCTTCAATTTGAATTTCATTTTTGCTCGACAATGTTTGGAAAAAAAGTTCTAAAATGGGCAAAAATTTGCCTCTTGCTTCCAAAAATGAAAATAATGAAACTCAGCTAAAAATATCTAGAGTTTTGCAGCCAGATATTTTTACAGCATATTGTTTGGTTACTTGAAAATTTGAAAACAAATATTACGTACAAAATTTCATTTTATCACAAAAATGGGATAGTAAAATTTCAACTTGATTTCAACGGTAACAAATTTGAACTTTTGACAATCTATTCGTGTTCGAAATTTTAGTACATTAAATTGATTCGAAACTAGCCGAAATTAACGTTTAGAATATTCCATGCAGCCTTTGGAGCCGGATTCAAATGAGGTTCGTTAATTAAAAATAAAAAGAGTTATCGGTTTTAGCTCGAATTAATATTAATATTAGACTGGCATAATCGTCGGGTACCTGAAATGAAATAATACCTACGAGTTTAATAATTTTCAATACAACGAATAAGTAGGTATATTGATATATTTTTCGGCAATTAATTTTCTACGTATCACTGTATCTACAATCTACATCATCATCTCACTGCTAAGTAAGCTAACGCTACATTAAGGTACATTAGGTACACGAAGCGTATGGAGAATTGGAGATACATATCTTCGACGGTTTCAATTGATAAGACAAGTAATAAAAACCGCTGGAATTGGTCAAGTACAACGAAAATCGAAATGACAGATCTTCTCAATCGAAGAGGTTTAATTTTTCATCAAGATATCGCAATAACGATATTTTCAGCTCGGAGAAAGGGAACTTTTTTTCAAATAAAAATTGACCGGCACGCTGGAAGAATCGCATTGCCCTTAGTTTATTCGATACAATAAGCTAACGACTAGCAGGCGATTCCTATTATTGATGGTATCCCCGAAAATTTCTTTCTCTCTCTTCTTTTAATAATGCAAAGATGAAATGTTTCTATATCTGTAAGCAATACGAGTACGTATTTCATCGAATGTATTTTACAGTCACGCATACGACGATGTGACCACCACTGTTTGATGTCGAAAATCGCTCTCGCCGCATCAAGCTTTACGCGATAAATCAACCGCAATTTCAGTAAAAAATTTTCTAGTCGAGTGTAAATTTGTAACAGGTAAAGAAATTGTCGTTTATTATTTTTTTTTCAGAGCTAGTGTTGTTTGTAAATAAGTACATACTAGTGCGTTATGGTATCGTGTTCTAGTCAGAAAAAATTTCACATTTTTTTTCAATTTTTGTTTAATTTGTGCAATGATTTTAGATAATATATGAACGAATAGCTCATAAACTGCCAGTAAAATTTTCACTATATCTACAGATCAAGTGATCACTGTTCGCGAAAATTCAACATTTTCTTTTTTGTAGATAAATATGACCGCGATTGTAAACTGGTTTAAATACCAGTGGGATTTAACCCTTCAGGATAATATATACGGTAAGTTCATTGCATTATCTACAACAAAAAAATATTTACTATCCATCAGGGATTCGAACCGAAATTAATTTTAGTTCAGGTTCAGGTTTAGGTTTTGATTCGAGTTTTTGAATCATTTTGATTCCGGTTCAAGTTCAGGTTACAGTTTTGGAATCATTCTGGTTCAGGTTTGGGTTCAGATTACAGTTTTTGAAATATTTTGAAGCAGGTGTTGTTATTTCCACCAGCCTTGGTTGCGTAGTTGCTTGGAGTTGGAGTGAACATGAACGAAATCGCTCACACTTTCTACTTCTATCAGTTCAGTTTCTGCACTTAAAATATTTCTTTCAATTAAAAATTGAAGGGGAGGGGTGGGTTAAATCGAAATTTTTGTAATAACTAAAATTATTTCTAAGACTTCAAGCTACAACTTTTGTTTGAAAATTTTTTCAATTGGACCTCTACCTCCACCAGTTTTTAATAATAAATATCTAAGCCAAATTATGCAAAAATGGAGGTGAGAGAAGGGTCTAATCGAAAATTTTATAATAGCAAAAATCATTTTTGAAACCTCAATGTACAACTTTTGTTTGAAAAATTTTTCAATTAGACTACTCCCCCAAATTTTGAAAAAGTATCTACCTGATGTTATGTGAAACCGGAGTAGAGGGAGGGATCTAACCGAAATTTTTATAACGACCAAAAATATTTTTAGGATCTTAATCTACAGCTTTTATTTGAAAAAAAAAATTAATTAGCCCTCCCTTCAATTTTTAATTAGTATCTTCGGAGTGTTATGCAAAATCGGTGGAGAGGGAGGGGCCCAATTGAAAAAATTTTCTAAGAAAAGTTGTAGCATGAAGTCTTAGAAACAATTATGGTCATCACAAAAATTTCAATTGGACCCCTCCCTCCCCTCCAATTTTGAATATCAACTTTCTATGTAGTATTGGACTTGGTAAAATTCAACAACATAATTCAGTAAACTAGACAGTAGTCAAAAGGCATCTCTGAATTTTCTTCTTATTGATTTTTTTATTTGAGGATAAATTTTTTTCAATTTTTTTAAAGAAGTGAAACAATCTTTTCATTTCCTTGGACAACAATATGAAAAATTTTTGGAGTAAAAAAACAGAAATTATTTTGAAGAAAAAAAATCAAATTTTTGGAATAAAATTTTTTCTTGTTTTTGGAATACAAAATCATTTTTTCTTTCAATATTTTAAAACATTTCAACTCTGATAGGTATTATGTGAAATCAGAGGAAATGGAGAGGTCCGATCGAAATTTTTATAATGACCAAAATTATTTTTAGGATCTTAATCTACAACTTTCATTCGAAAATTTTTTTAATCAGTTCCTTCCTCGCTCACTCCTCTAATTTTCAATTAATATTTTCGGAGTAATATGCAAAATCGGTGGGGAGGAGAGGTTCAATTTGAAAAAAACTTTAAACAAAAGATATAGCTCAAAGGTCTAGGAATAATTTTGGATATTACAAAAATTTCAATCCAACCCTTCCTTTTCCTTCTATTTTGAATAAAATAAATGTCAATTGAAACTTGAAAGAAAGATTCTAAATCCATGATGAAATTGTAGATTCAATTGAGGGGTCCATTGTAAAAACAACCATAGTCAAAAAATCAAATTTTACAGGAGACCGAAATAACGTGTTCAAATCATGTTTGGGGGCGAAAATTTAATTCAGAGGGTGTTAATTGATCATTAAATTTTCTGTAATGTCAAGAAATGTAATAATTTTTTTTCAAATTTTGAATTTTTTTTACAACTTTCTCTTTAGAAATGACGACTATGGTTGTTTTTACAAAATAATCAGCCAAAAAAAGTACTTTTAAAGGTGAAAAAATTGATGATGCCAAAGTATTTTTTTAAAAACTTTCATCACCATCGTCTTTCTCGTGAAATTTTAGTTAACAAAATTGAATAAAATTTATTTTCTAATTTTTGACTATGGTTGTTTTTACAAAAGACCCCTCAATTGATTCACCTCAATGAACTATTCACCCAGGCTGATGAAAAAATAACTAAAGAAATAAAAACACCCTTTTGATCCGGGTTCAAGCTTTGGTTCAAAGAATAGTGGGAATTTTCAAACGGTTTTTCGGGCTTTGGGTTTAGGTTCAACTCTTTGAATTGCCAACATTTTCATCAGTTTTTTGATATTTTATGATCACCTAGTCGAACCTTAGTCCAAATCCATTTTCATTTTGGTTCGGGTTCGGGCCCACTGATTTAGTTGATGGTTTTTGGTTCAGGTTTAGTGATGGCTCGCGCAAATGCGCGCCCGCAAATGCGCACGCATGCTCGCTCGCCAAAAAATGCGCATTTGCGCGCTTTTAAAAAAAATCTTAAAAATCGTGTGACATATCAAAACACTCGTCTGGTAGCACTGAATGATAAGGTAGTTGTATTACTTCCATTTCTCATGAAAATAACAATCGACTTCTCTGGGGGTTTTTTTGCATTGAAAAATGAGAGATTCCTATTGAAGATTGGACTTAGTTTCTTTTTTTGAAAAATTCTTGCGCGCAACCAGAAATTCAAATGCGCGTATTGAGCCATCACTATTCAGGTTAAGGTTCAAAGATTAAAACTTATTATGGTTTGGTTTTGGTTCAGGAAACTATCCCAAGCAATTTAATTTTTTTTTCTGTTTTGGGTTCTGGTTCAGATTCGAATCCCTGCTATTCGTCTACTTAAATAACTGTATTATTTCCTGCACTTTTTTCTGAACGACTTCATAAATTTTTTTCCAAATTTCAGATGAAGAAGTAGACTCTTGGTTCCTGATGCACAATTCATTGCCGGCAGTTGGAATAATCGCTGTATATTTAATATTCGTGTTGAAAATAGGGCCCGAAATGATGCGTAATAGGAAACGAATTCCATTAAAGGCTGTGCTACTGATTTACAATTTGGCCATTGCACTACTCAATGCTTACATGTTTACAACGGTAATTCATATTTGGTTTTATCAATGATCAGATATTATAGTTATTGCTCATCTGCTGGAACTCAATACTTATCAGTAGAGATGGATATTTTACATATCAACAAGTAGGAAACATCACCAATTGCAATTAACGAGTACATTAAACCTTATTCATGTTACAGTACTTGAGAGCAATGACTTATCCTTGGAAATATCTTTGCGTACCTCATCCAGAAAGGAGCTCGCTACCCTTAACCAGAACGGTAAGAAAAATTGAAACGATAGTGTGCGTTGATAAGTCATTCCACTAACGTTTTTCTATGTTAATAAGTCAAGTTCAAAGTTATTACGATGATAATTACATATTTAGGATCTATAATAACGTAGGTAAGGTGTAATTAAAATTTAAATCATACTTACATTCGATTATGATGCGCTTCTTACAGCTTTACAAGACTTGCTGGTATTATTTCATATCAAAAATCATTGAACTTTTGGACACGGTACGTTCTCCATTATATTATAAAGTACTTGTAGACACTAATTCAATTATTTTAAAGCAGCGGAATTAAATAATTACCGAATCTTACATTCAAACGAAACACAAAACCGGTGCACGAAACCTTTGATAGAAATTATTTTCAGGAAAAAAAGGGAAAAAATAATAATAAATTAAGATAAACAGATAAAAATACAGTGTCGCCATGTTTACAGTAAAGAAATAATGAATTATGCACGCAACGTTATTTTGAAAAGTTGTACGAGTTTTTTTTAGTGAAGTGGCCCATTCGCCTTTTTTCAAAAAATAATTAATTTTTGATACTTTTAACAATAACAATATAATTATGTATTGTTTGATTACCTAACGAAATGATTAACGACTTTCAGGTATTTTTTGTATTAAGAAAGAAGCAATCGCAAGTAACAGCTTTGCACGTGTATCATCATTCGAGTATGGTTTTGAACACGTGGCTGTACTTGAAGTATTTGAAAAGTAAGCGTATTCGAACTTTTAGAACGTACAATATCGTCAAATGTCTATTTTAAAATGAGAAATAATCGAAATAAATGATTTTTATTATTACAGGTGAACAAGGTATCGTCGTAGGAACACTCAACACACTCGTTCATGTAATTATGTACATGTACTACTTCCTAGCAGCATTGGGACCATCAATTCAAAAGTATCTCTGGTGGAAGAAGTACATCACTGTTCTCCAACTTGTAAGTTAAATCAATAATTACTTATTTATTCGACTTTCGACATTTCGTTTTTTGAAAAAGTCACTAAAACATTCATCTCACTCTTACACTTCTACTGATCTTCCATAATTCCATCCTATAGTCATAAACAAGGGGATGAAAAAAGTGGCTCTTGACCTGAGTCCGAATTCTTCCTCAGGGACCAAGAACGTATTATAATTAGGTACTACTTTGTCTGGGAAAATTTAAAAAAAAATTCTAGTCTACAAATTGAGATCAGAAATACCAAAACATGATAAGTATTTCTTCTCCAAAAAGTAAAAAAAAATAAAATTATAAAAATAAAATAAAAAAATAACAAATAATAACAGATTTTTTTGCATAAAAATAAAGAGGTTTTTGACTTACTTCAAAACAATTTTTTTTTTAAATTATTTACTCCAAAAAAAATAAAAGATTATTTTTTTTTAAATAAAAGGATTTTTTTTAGAATAAAAGGACTTTTTTCTCTAAAAATAAATAATAATTTAAAAAATTTACAAATTTTCCCCGCAAAATTGAATGATTTTATTTTTTAAATTTATTTTTCTTCAAAATAGTGAGACTTTTTTTTAATTTACAAAAAGTTGAAAAATCTTGAGAATTTTTTCTACAGAAAAGTTAGATAAGTAGGTAAGTAGGTATAAGGTTTTTTAATTTAAAAAAAAAAAAAAAAAAAAAATCTGAATAAAAATCAAGAGATTTCTTATTTCAAAAAATTTAGAGATTTCATTTTCCGCAGAGTTGAAAGATTTTTTTCTTCAAATGAATAACAGGAAGTTTTTTCACTTCAAAAAACTGAAAAAATTTTTACTCTAAAAAAATTTAGGAATTTTTTCTCCAATAAAGTTAAGAAATTTTTCAACCCCCCCCCCCCCCCAACCAAAAATCAAAACATACCTATTTTTTCAAAGAACAAATTCTTTCACAATTGGGAACAAAAATCGTGATTTTTTTTTCTCCCTCTAAAAGTAAAACTTTTTTAATTAAAAAAAAAAAAAAAAAAAAAAAAGATAACAAAATACTCGTAGGTACAAGTCAATAAATTTTTACTTTTTAAAAATAAGAATTATTTACTCCCAAAAATTTATATAGAGATCTCCTCCCCTCCCCCCCCCCAAAAAAAAAATGAACGGTTTAATTTCAAAATGAAATGAAAAAAATAAAAAATACCTATGACAAAAAATTGAGTTTTTTCTCCATGAGAAGTTTTTTTTAATTTGTTTTTTTTTACTCTCCAAAATGTAGAGATTTCTTCCTTCAAAGAAAGGAGATTTTTTCTACAAGTATTTAAGGAGTATTTTTATTACAACAAAATAGAAAAAATTTTCGCTTCAAAATTTTTAAAATTTTAAACAAAGAATTAAAGTTTGTTTTTCTCTAAAAATAAAGGATATCTTTTTCTTTTTAAAAAAAAAAAAAAAAAGATTTTTTACTACAAAAAACTGGAGTACATACCTACCTACATCCCCCTAAATTAAAAAAAAAAAATTTCAGTAAACCAAAAGATTTCACTCATCAACCCGTTCATTTTAAAATCCATTTACTTTGTATTTTTACAGACGCAATTCGCCATAATACTGATGTATCTAATGACACTAATACTCATCGATTGTAAAGTTCATCGAGCCATGTCAATTTACATGTTCTGCAACACAACCGTATTTTTAGTAATGTTTTTAAATTTCTATTGGAAAGAGTATCTCATAAAAAAATCAAAATGTATTAAAAATTCTACAGAAAGGTTCAAGCAGTCGTAATTTAAAACGCTGCTGAACGTTTCAAATTGAAAAACTCGTTAGCTTTATCTATTTATTGTCAATTTTTAAATTTTTAATAATTCGTGACTTTAGTCTATTTTGTTTTAAAATCGATCGTTGTTTGTATATAACATTTTAATTGTGATATTATTTTAACGTTAGTTTGTTCCCTATAACGATCACTTCGTTTTCTCATCACCGTTTAGTAAGTAGGTACCTAAGTAATAAATAATGAAATCAATGAATAAAATTTTTCACATTTTAATCAACACAGCTAGTGATATTTTTGTTCGTCGATATTGCAAAGAAATTTAGACTATACTTCTCAGTATAAAATTTATTCCTAATTTTAAAACTACAAGTAGGTAATAAAAGCAGTGATGGGATCCCGATTTCCCGTTCCCAATTCCCGCGGGAAAATTCCCGATTTTTTCGTTCCCGTTCCCGACTTTTCAAAACTGGGAATTCCCATTTTGGGGAATTTTTTTCTTTTTTACTCAAAAATCTTACAAAAAAGCACTGAACCCGTGAAAAATGGGTTCAATAATAATTTTCGAATGGATTGATTCATTCGTAGTCCATAGAACTTGAGAAAATTACAATATAATCTATCATCCTATTTAGCTCTTCAGCTGTGTTCAGCATTAGGCTACTCTATTTTTTCTTTTTTAAGCACAATAACTGGTAAAATTGGGACAATTTTAAAATTCATTTTCTCAGGTTCTATGGTTCAGAATTTAATGGGAGTTGGATATATTGATTTAGGATCGAGTGTAGAATTCATTTTCAGTGGGAATTCCCGCGGGATTCCCGTTCCCGAAAAATCGTCGGGAATTTCCAGTTCAAAATTTCGTTCCCGGGAATTACCCATCACTGAATAAAAGATTGCTACTTACAAAAATATATATGTACATAAACGTAACACAGATTAAGTTACCCTGCAAACTCGTAACACACGTCATTGATAATGAATAAAAATAAATACCTACTTATTACAATAACGACACCTTGCTCGTTTCCAGTCATTCAGTCGAGTCATTGAAAACCTTCGCCCAAGTTTATAATCAACGCCTTCGATACAAAGTAGGTAAAAGAAAATTTGTCAAATAGGTACCCGCAATTATCGTATTTATCATTGGTAGGAAATGAAAATCAATAATTACCGCTATAATTCGAAGTAATATATTAAATAATCGCGAATTCGCGACGAATCCTTTTCTACGACATTAAAAACTAGGTAGGTAGGTAGTTCGGTTATTAATTTTAGCGCCTCGTTCATTAGTAGTTATACCAAGCCAAGGTATAATGAAATAACCCTTTCGCATATTCATGCGAAGTACCCATGCTATAGTCGAGCCTGAAATATCATAGGTACAAGATTAGCGGGATTTCAAGATTAATTAGCTCCTAAGTAGAATAAACACTACCTATTTACTGAACCAGGGCCAAGTCGAATAAAAATATCGCAATCCCGCTTCTTGATTTAAAATTAGCTACAATATAGCAAGTCAATCGTGAACAGAAATTTGGTAACTTATTCGCATCATATAAGATTCAGTTCGGTAATCAACAACGACATAAACACGTACATTACAAAAATTAGTCTACCCATGTATAAATCGAACAAAAAATATTAAAAATACTTATAGAAAGATTAGGTACCTAAAATATAATACAGTCCGAATGTAGGTTTTACTCATTTCTATAGGTAAATAAATACGTAGAAATAAATTTTTATGGCAGCGTATTGTCGAGTTCTCGCGTTAATTCGAACTACAACAAATACTACTAATGCAAAATGGCGTACTTGATGTGTTTTTTTTTCTCTTCAAGTACGTGCTAATATTAAATTCTAATGAAAATTTTCAAAATTTATTTCACTTTATCAGCTGGAGATACGTGCGAATTTCCATTTGCGAGAGCAGTCTTACCAGCGACGTGTAAATTTCCATTTGCAGTCGCAGTTTTACTTTTGTCTTTGATGATGTAGGTCTGCACGTAGAAATTGGCGAATAAAACGAAGAATATGACTCCTTGTACGATTACGAATAATGAGAGTGCTTTGGATAGTTTGCATTTGGCGATGAGCAGTGTTGCCATGTACACGATAACGATTATGAATTGTATCTGTAAACAGGCAAACAATAACAAACCACAATGAAATTCGAGAAAAATGTTAGTGTTACTCGTACTCGTATAAAAAAATGGCATTAGGTAGATGTAGGGGGTTTCTCGAGTGATGTGAGAAAATCCAATGATATAATTATTCGGGTCCATTCTCAAAGGTTCTGACGACAATTTTTTGAATTTTTCAATCATTCCCGTTTTTGATAAAATTCATTTTTGCCATGTAATAAATACCAGTAGTAAGTAATTATTATACATAGCGAATTTAAATTTTTTCTTTAAATTCAATTTCTTTGAAAAAATTTCTCAAAAATTTTTTTTCTCATTTTTCGGGTCCATTCTGAGAGGTTGTGACGAAATTTTTTTGAATTTTTCAATTATTTCCATTTTTGAAAAAAATCATTTTTGCCATGTATAATAAGTACCTACCAGTGGTAGATATGTACAGATACTTATTACATGGTGAATTTCAAATTTTCCTTAAATTCAATTTCTTTGAAAAAATTGATCAAATAATTTTTTTCTCATTATTCGGGTCCACTATGAGAGGTTCTGACGAATTTTTTTTGAATTTTTCAAAAGTACCACATGGTACTTATTACATGGTGAATTTCAAATTTTCCTTAAATTCGATTTCTTTGAAAAAATTGCTCAAGTAAATTTTTTTCTCATTTTTCGGGTCCATTCTGAGAGGTTCTGACGAAAATTTTTGAATTTTTCAATTAAGTATTTTCATTTTTGAAAAAAATGAATTTTCCTTAAATTCAATTTCTTTGAAAAAATTGCTCAAATTATTTTTTTCTCTTATTATTCGGGTCCATTATTAGAGGTTGTGACGAAATTTTTTTTAATTTTTCAATTATTTTCATTTTTGAAAAAAAAAAAAATTCCTAAATTCAATTTCTTTGAAAAAATTGCCCATATAAATTTTTTTCTCATTATTCGGGTCCATTCTGAGAGGTTCTCACCACATTTTTTTGAATTTTTCACTTATTTCCATTTTTGAAAAAATTCATTTTTGCCATGTAATAAGTACCAGTTTGTACTTATTACATAGTGACTTTCAAATTTTCCTTAAATTGAATTTCTTTGAAAAAATTGCTGAAATAAGTTTTTTGTCTCTTTTTTCGGGTCCGTTCTGAAATTTCTGACGAAAATTTTTTTAATTTTTCAATTATTTCCATTTTTGAAAAATTCAAAAAATTTCGGTGAGAACCTCTCAGGTACAGTCGCAAAGGGAAATTCCGTGCGATTAAATTGTCAAAAGCAATTTTATGACTGAATCCTAATCTAGAGTCTATAAAAGATAAAATAAGCCGGTATGCCATTTTTTTAAGGCCCCCATTTTTCGAGGGTCCACCCCCCCTTTCCAAGAAATCACCCCATTTCTGTACTTATGGCCCTAATCGAAAAAATTTTCAAACAAAAGTTGTAGATTGAGATCCATGGAATAATTTTGATAATAACAAAAATTTCGATAGGACTCCTCCTTCCCATTCAATTTTGCATAATACGTATCGAAATTAGCAATTTTTTCCATACGTATCATACGAAATTAGAGGGGGAGGGAGGAGTTCAATCGAAATTTTTGTAATGATCAAAATTTTTCCAAGAATCTCAATCTACAACTTTTGTTTGAAAATTTTTTCAATTGTGGTCTTAGGAACGGAGATAAAAGGATCCTAAGGACGGGGTGGACCCTCAAAAAAGGGGGAGGCATGAGAAATGGTATGCTCGTTAATCACTTTTTCTAGTTGTTTGGCCAAATTACAATCGTTTCGACTGCTTACAGAACCTACTTTTTCCTTCTTGGCTGTACTACAACTCAAAGTTGCATTAAGGCGATTAAATAAGGCAACCGCCAAATCAGCAATTAAAATTCAAGAGCAATTTTTATACGTATTATGCAAAATTGAAGGGGAAGAAGACCTCCTATTGAAATTTTTATAATAACCAAAATTATTTCAAGGATCTTGATTTACAACTTTTGTTTGAAAATTTTTTCGATTGGTGCCTTGGGAACGGAGATAGGAGATTTTCGGGGAAAGGGGGCTGGACCCTCAAAAAGGGGGAGCCTTAAAAAACTGGCATACCGGCTCATTTTTTTCCTTATAGATTCTAGATTAAGATTCAGTCATAAAATTGCTTTTAACAGAGTAATCGCACGAAAGCTATTAATTTTCCTTTTGAGACTACTATTCAAAGAAATTGAATTTAAGAAAAATATATATTATTATTTTTTTCAAAAATGAAAATAATTGAAAAATTAAAAAAATTTCTTTATTTGAGCAATTTCTTTGAAAAAATTGCTCAAATAATTTTTTTTTCAATATACTTGTATAATTATGGTTGCTATTACAAGAATTGAAGGAGTAAAAGAAAATAAAATTAACAGAAAGTTTCTTTGATTAAGCATGAGTAGCAATTTAAAAAATTAAAAAAATTTACTCTAGACATTTTGCTTTGAAAGTAAAAAAGTTAAACTTCAAAAATATCAATTTTCGAAGCTATTGTATAGGCCCTTCATTTTCGAACTTGGGCAAAAAATGCCAAAACTAAAAAATGTTCAATATTTTTCAGTACAATCCAAAAAGCATATTGTTTTGTTTGCTGATTTCATTTTCCATTACTCCTTCAATTTTGGACATAGGCGTCGTGAGTAACATTTTTTTTTTGTTCCTTGAGGGTGGCCTATTCAGTATTCACCCTATGAATTTTCCTAAATCACTCGAGAACCACCCTGTATAACACGAGTGACAATGGTTGAAATTCTAAAAACAACACGAGTTGAAAGTGAAAAAGTGACGTGTCAAAATAATACCTACACTCGAACATTAAATAAATGGATAAGGTGAACAAATCACCTGTATGACCAGCATACAGATCATCATCCAAATCAAGGCAATTTTACAGTCGAAGAAGATAACTATCGTACGTAAATAATTGTAAGTGTCATTGGCGGTTTAACATTTAAAAAAAATGTGTTTCCCGCTGTTTATATTTTTTCAAATAATAATGAAAAAAAATCTACCGCAAAATGATATTAAGCAATCGATCTATTCGTATGAATTACGAATACCTACTTACCTTACCTACAATACCTACATAGACATTGAAATATTTTCCAAAGGCGGAAGATTATCTACGAGTATTCTGAATAATTAGTTATACCAATATTATTAACACCTTTTCGAATTTACGAATAAAATTTTCCACTCTCGAAACGTGCTCATCTTCGAGGTCTTCTTACCGAACCGACGAACGATACCTATTTACGTTTCCGTTTCTTGTACGAGTACGAAAACTTTTTAGTTTTTGTAAAATAGAAAAAAATAAAATAAAAACTCCTTTTTAGGAATGAAAACAATCGAATACTCATGTTTATTTTATCGTACCTCTCTCCTTTCAATTTTCAAATGTAATTTCGCGGAGATGTTTTTTATTTTACGAAAACAACAATCGAAAAAGTTTTTTAGCTTTGAAGTTTCTTTTCCGCCGAAAATAATCAAATAATTCTCGCCAATTGTTTTCATTTTGTATATCGAATTCATATTCAATTAAATATTGTTTTGAGAAAACACAACACGTGTTGTGGTTACGAACAGATTTCATGAAATTATCCACTTCGAAAGGTCGATTACGACGATTGATAGATAGGTTAGCGAAGCCGGATTTTATTCTGAGGAGCAAATTTTGAAAAGTTTCTTTTAAAGTAGGTAATCCTTTCATAAAAAATTTATTTAAAAATTTTGCAAAATAAATATTTTTTTTTTCAATAAATTCTAAAAAATTTTCCTTAAAAATTACTCTCCTATTAAAATTTTTTTCTGAAAAAGATATCCTCAAAGAATAAAATTATTTTGGAGAAAAATTTTCCTGCAGCAAATAAATTCTTTTTAACCCCCCCCCCCCCCGGCCCAAAAAAAGATTTTTCATTCAAAGTGATGTTTTATAAAAAATATCATTACTCCCGAAAAATTTAGAAAAATTTTTATCCAAAAAAACTTGAGAAACTAAAAAAAAAAATGAAAAAAAATTTTCTTCCAAGAAATTATAAAATTTCATTCTGCAAAAAAAATCCAAAAAATGTAAAATTGTTTTATTCCCTCCAAAAAATCCAGAATTGTTTTCAAATGAACCAAAAAATTGAACGACTGCTAACTTAAAAAAAAAAAAACTGAAACAATTTTCATTTTAAAAAACACGACTGTTGAAAAAATTTAAAAAATTCTCTAATACAAAAAATTCAAATTTTCGTATGTCAAAAAATTAAGAATTTTTTTCACCCCCCCCCCCCCTCAAAAAAAACACAAACTAAAACGAGAATTTTTTTTTCAAAAAAAAAAAAGAAATTTTCTCTCTAATAATATTGAGAAATTATTTTTCCTTCCAATAAAATGTAAAGGTTCCTACTTTTTATTATTAAAAAAAAAAAAAAGGAAAAAAAATAGTTAAGTACTTAATTAAAGAACTACCTTGGTATTTCAAAAAAACGAGAATGTTTCTTTTTAAATAAAATAATAAGATTTTTTTCACCAAAAAAGATGAAAAATTTCTTATTTACAAAAATAATAAATTTTCTCTGTAATAAAAATTTAAAGAATTTATAGGTATTCGATGAAAAGGAAAATGGGAAATTGAAAATTGCTCTACCTGGGTATTACAACAAACAAATATTTTATTCCCCCCTCCCCCCAAAAAAAAACTTGAGAAATTGTTTTTTTTTCTCGAAAAAATGAGGTATACTCTAGAAAAATTAAGAAATTCCACCCCTCCCCCAAAAACATTAGTCATTCAAAAAATATTGAAAACATTCTACATTCCAACAAAGTAGAAGATTTTGTTATTCCAAAGAATTCAAGGAAAAATTTTTTCAAAAAAATTATTGTTATACTCTCGAAAAATTAATTAAAAAAAAATTTCTGAATAATGGGAAAATTTTTCAAAAAAAAATTTCATCCCCAAAGAATGAAATATTTATTCTCCAAAAAATGTATGAGATTTTTTATTCAAAAATGGATAATTAAGTTACGTTGATCTACAAACAGCCTTTTATCAAATTTCCTATGTGTGTTTGTTTTTCTCTCTTCGATAAATTAATTGTACATACAATGACACCTACGTTTAACTTGAGATAAACTCCAACTTCTAAGACACAAAGACAAAGTATTTGAATGGCATTCTCACATTACTAGTCATTATTCGGAGTATTTTTTAATAAAATTCGTATTATGTCTACGACACAAATAATTACTATAATCGTCGTGCTATTCACTCGGGGACACGAATTAATTGACAGTCGAGAAAATAATTCGTTTAAGTAGGTAAATACCAGCGCATAGGTACGTCTAAGAGGACAATAATTTTCTCACGTATCCATTTCCGTAAGTCACAGCCAGTCGCCTGTTGGCTGTTCTCTAATTTTGGGTGAACTTGTTCGAGTTCTTCTTAATTACAGCTAATTATCGCGTGCATCTAGTCGATATCGAAGCAGGGTATTATACTAACCATTTGCATTCTGGTGATGTACCTCTTCCACCACAGGTATTTCTGCATTTCTGGTCCTAAGGCAGATAAGAAGTAGTATCCGTACATGACAACGTGCACGGATGCATTAAGTACTCCGACAATGACGCCTTGTTCGCCTACAAAATTATTGCAACGTAATAATTTATAAGAAGTCGAATAAATGAATAGAATTTTTCATCGTCGGAGTTATTAATCTAGTACGTAACGTACCTTTGATGTATTTCAAGTATACCCATGAACTGATGACCATATTGGCATGATGATAGACGTGTAGGAAAGTTATGTGTGATTGTTTCTTTCTTAAAACGAAAAATACCTGTAAAAGAAGATTTCCAATATCGTTATTTGAATTTTTCAATACATTATTGCAACTGCGCAAATTCAAAAAAAATTCTCCCAAAATAAGAAACTTTTTTTTGTTGGAAATTCCAAGAAATCGTTCTCAAACGAAATTTTTAAATAATAATTTCAAACAACATTTGAAAAAATTGTTCTTTAAGAAAATTTCAAAAAATATCAGCCCTGTTCTTTAACAAGATACATCTGTTATGAATTCGAAAAATTTATTTTTAATAACATTGAACTTACAATACCTAGGTATAAAAATCCTTTCCAACAAAAATTTCAAAAATTCTATTTTTCAAAAAAAAAAGAAGGTAAAAATTATTTTGTTTTTTCTTTTCAAAAAAAATAGCATAAAATTTTTTGTTTTTGGAAATTTTTGTTTTTTAGGAAAATGTTGAAAAATATGTATTTTTTGAAAAAAAACAAGAAATCAGTTCATAGAAACAGAAATGATTATACCATGTTTAACAATATTCGTAAAATTTATATTTTTGCATGAAATTGAAAAATGTTGCTTTTTGGAAATTTGAGGGAAATAACATTTAAAATTAGATAGGTATCTAATTCAAGAAAAAATTTTCGAGAAAATTTCCAAAAGTGTACCTTTAAAGCAAAATTTTTAAAAAAGTTTGTGGGGGAAATTTTTAAAATACTAGTTAATAACAAATTACTCACCTAATTTCTAAAAAAAATTGAAAATTGAAAATTTTGATTTTTTTTTTATGTTTTTAACTACCTACTTATTCTGTATAAAGTTGATTTTTGAACCAAAAATTCAAATGTTTTGTTTTTATTAAAATTGATTAGAAAAAAAGAAAACTAAAAACAATCCAAAAACATTTTTCAAAAAAAAATTATGAAATAGGTACCTATAATATTCGAATTTTCAAAACATCTGTTCATCTTCATACCAAAAAAATTATATCAAGTATACTAAACTTATATTTTTGGAAAAATTTAAAATTTTAAAATTTTTAGAAATATAATATAGGTACCTATTTCAAAAAAAAAAAAAATAATAAAATTCATATTTAATATTTTTTTATACTTGCCTCAAAATTGTAATTTTTTCCTGATAGTCTAGGAGGAATATTCGCATTTTTTAAAGAGAATCGATAAAAAAAATCAACAGAATTGATTTTGAATTTTGAGAATATTTCTGGAGTAATATTTTAACTCACAAAAGATAACAATGGGCGATATTTTTTTTTAATAAATGTGTTGTATAAATCAAGAAAATTATGAAATATCAAACTGAAAAATTTTGATTTACAAAAAATTTAATAGGTATTCCATTTTTTAATGAAATTACCTATAGATATATTTTTTTAATTAGCCCAGTGCAATTAGGAAATGAAATCGCATTTTGGGTCATCAAAGATATTTTGATTTTAAAATGTTCCTTCCGGTGTCCTGAGTAACCACCAAAAAGTCCCCTAACCTCACCCCTCGGCAACTCCCCAAAATGTGGACCCAAAGTGACCCCTTCGTTGTTTTTCGTTTATAACTCTGCAAATATGCGTTTAAATGAAAAAATGGTTATAATTGAAATTGAACTACATAAAATTTGCAACAAAAAAAGTTATATAAAATTTTTGGGGAAAAATGCGGTTCAAAATATACAGGGTGGAAAAAACAAAAATCGCCCCCAACTTCCACGAATGGGGTACAATTTCGGATGAGACCTTACATATGTTAATGAGGACATATCATAGACTCCAAAAAAAAAACTCAGTGGGGTTGAAAAAGACAAAAAATTGAAAAAGCTGCCAGAATCGAAAAAATTTGAAAAATTGACTCGAATTGGACCAAAATTGATTAGAAAAATTTTTCCACTCAAAAATTTTGATTTTAACAAATTTCTGAAATTTTTCTAGAAATAATTACTTGAGAAATTCTATAGTTGTAGGGTTGAAAAAGACAAAAAATTGAAAAACTTCTAGAATCGAAAAAAAAATTGAAAAAATTGACTCGAATTGGACCAAAATTGATTGAAAAAATGTTTCCACTCAAATAGTTGTGATTTCAACATATTTCTGAAATTCATCTAGAAATAATTACTCGAGAAACCCTACAGTTGTAGGGTTGAAAAAGACAAAAAAATTGTCAATTTTGCTAAAAATGAAAAAAAATGGCTAAATCTGTTGGAATTGGACAAAATTTGATTAAATGAAATTTTTCTACTCAAAAAATTATGATTTCAACGAAATTCTGAAATTTATCTAAAAATAATTAGTCGAGGAACCCTACAGTTGTAGGGTTGAAAAAGACATAAAAATTGTCAATTTTGATGGAAATGAAAAAAAATTGCCAAATCTGTTAGAATTGGACAAAATTTGATTGAAAAAATTTTTTCACTAAAAAAATCATGATTTCAATAAATTTTGAAAAATCTGCTCTATGTTATAAATTTAAAAAAATGACTAAGTAAGTATTATAGAAAAAATTTAAAAAATTTTGGGTTTTGAAAATTTAAAAAAAAAAGTTGAAGATTTTTGTTGATTTTTATTTTTATTTTTAAAGAAGAATAATTTTAAAAATTGTTCTTAAAAAGAATTCAAAAATATAAATTACCTATTTTAGAAATTTTTCGTAAAATTTACTTTTGAGTCAGAATTTTAAAAAGGAAAATTTTGACAATTTTAGGTTAGATAAGTTACATTAGGGTGGAGTGAAAATAAAAACATACCTCGAATTTCGACCAAACCCACAGAGGTGGTTTACTTTGAGTTGAGAACCTCTCAAAAAAAATTTGAGCCTCCTACCTCTCAGGGGAGTGGAGCTAGGGGCCCTCAAAGTAGGGTCACTTTTGAAAAAACGTAGCTTTTTGCCACTTTTGGGTAGTGCCACCTACATGGTACCTCGAAAACACCCCTAGAAAGTTGCAATTTGAGTTCTTGAAATTTGATATCAAATTTTTCACCCTACCAGGGGGTTGAAAAGTTGCAGATCGCTAAAAAATCGAGAATTTCAAATTACAAAAAACGAAAATAACATCTGCTTGGTACCAAAACTGGTCTCAAATGGCTCCTATTGACGCAAAAAAATTATTTCGATAGAAAAAGTTGAAAATTTTTCATAGCAGGGATGCCAACTTTCGATTTTCATAAAACATCAAAATTTCTAATTTCTTTTTGGTAAAAATTGATGTTTTATGAAAATCGAAAGTTGGCATCCCTGCTATGAAAATTTTTCAACTTTTTCTATCGAAATAATTTTTTTGCATCAATAGGAGCCATTTGAAACCAGTTTTGGTACCAAGCAAATGTTATTTTCGTGTTTTGTAATTTGAAATTCTCGATTTTTTAGCGATCTGCAACTTTTCAACCCCCTGGTAGGGTGAAAAATTTGATATAAAAACACACACACACACACACACACACACAAAAGGAACAAAAAAATACATTTATTTTTAGGAAAAACAATAGAGATAATTCTGATAATTTTTTGTGTTTCTTCAACCTTTTTTTTCATTCACTTTGACAAATAAACGTATATTTTTTAAAAGAGTTAATCTGTAAAAAAAATTGTTTTTAAATAGGGTAAATTTATTTCAAACTAAATTTCGTACAACCTACGTTTGAACCCATTAAAAAATAAAATACACGCCTGTTTTCAATTAAAATTTTAAAATAAAGAAAAATCGTTTTTGGAAAAATTTTGAAAAATTTTTCAGCCACAATATACACATTTACTACTCCTCCTGTATTTAACAACATGATCTTAAAAAGCGAGATCAGTAAAAGAAACTTAGCAACATTAACATCGGAATGCAAAAATGGAATTCTTAATAACCGGTATTTTCAAACTGACGCTGACGTCACGTTAATCCGCTATAATAACGCATAAAGAAGCATTAAAATTGAATAATTATTAATTTTTAGTGTTTGAACGCACACCTGATACATCATTTTTTTATTTATTTTTTAAATACAAATTCAATCTAGTACATCTCTCAGTCATCCATTAAGTTTTCAAAAATAAGGAACTAATTAGAGAAAATGGAATATTTTTAGTCGATTTAGCGCCTTATTGATATAGTTTTTTACGACGGATAATGAAGTACATTTAGATTCGAAATTTATTTTCGATTTTTTTCCATTCCATAAAAACAGAGTAAGTAGTGTGGCGTAGTTATGTAACAAAAATTTACGCATGGCTAGACCTTGGTACGTATAGGTATGATTTGTGTTAGATAAAACGACGAACCTACTTACTGTAGTTGTAATGAGAATTGGGTAGGTACTTATAGTAGGTATTCAGGATAGAAAAAAAAATTATCATAATAGGAGGACATACTAACCGTATCCCATAAATCCATAACTTTGGAAAAAAAGTACAACCACGCGGCGTAATTGAGCTGTAAACAAAAAAAAAAAAAAAATCATACGTTCAATAGGCATAGATATTGAAGAGTTGATTTTGTGACTCGAGCTTGATGTCCGCTTACCGCTGGCCAAAACGGATTGATGGCAGGATCCATAGGATGACATTTGTGCTTCCATACATAATTTACAGCGCTTTTAGTAATAAATAGCTGTAAAGTTGGAACGATTTTATAATTAATATTTTAACACAGAAGTAACTATAAACTAAAGCCGGAATTAATTTCCAAGGCGAAGCAGAGAGGTATTGCTTTTTGTTTCATTATTATGACGCCGGATAGAAAATTTATTAAACCGAGCTCCAGCCCAGCATTGCTCACGGTTAAGTATTTAGTTTTACTTCCGACATATCCTTAATGCGTTCGCCAATCTGGCCAAGTCATTTTCATTACTCGAAAATCATTCTTAAACGAAAACCTTTTTTTCTCCTTTTTCGTACGAAAGAAATCTAATTAATTGAAATTAGGCCGCAGCCAAAATCTCCTCGCAATCCATTGTAGCTGCAGTTGCGAATTTACAACCGTAAGTAGGTATAACCTTGTTTTTCAAGATTTAGATTTTTTCACAATATCATCGCGAAGGTAAGTACGAATTGTATTTTTATCAACTTTTACTCGATCAATCATTTTCCATTTTACGTTTTGTCCTCAAATGCCAAATTGAGGAAGAAACAGATCAATTTGACTCGAATTTATTGCATAGTCCTAATTATAGTCGAAAGAATATTCCATAATTTGACATGTAACTATACCCAGGTCTTACTCATCACATTCGAGGCTCAGGGACAAGTGTACCCCTCTAAGGATACTTATCCTTTATTTTGGACTTGAGGATTTTTTTGTCCTAGTCCCCAAAGTTTTTTTTTTGTATGAGAAAATACTTAAGTATATTTCCCTCATAAATTAATTTTTTTGTGGCCCCTGAAAACTTTTTTTTTTGGAAAATTTACAAGCAGCTAATGTCTTACTCGAAGACTCTAGTGGAAAATCAAAAAAATTACCAAATTCTTACATCTTACATTTTTTAATCGATTTTTGAAGATTTTTAATGCACTCAGAATTTAAAAAAAAATATTAATTTATATGGAAATGAAAGTAATGAATATTAGTTTCCATAGAAATAAAAAAAAAACTTAAAATGAAAGAAAAATGAATAATTTCCATGGAAATTTAAAAATCAAAAAAGTCTAATAAAAAAAGTTGAATAAAAGAAATGCCTATTTTCCATGGAAATGTAAAAATTAATAAAATGCCATAAAATTTCTAAAAAAAATTTCGTCTGAAAGACATGAAATTGATTTTAAAAGTTTCAAAATATCTGACAAATTGTCTTGAAAAATTTTTAAAGTTTCACAATGTCTGACAAAATGTCTAAAAAAATCGAATTTATTGAAAATTTTTCAAGTTTTTTGTGTCATCACCTAACCTTGTAACTTAACCTAATTAACCCAATTTGGTTCAGATTTTCGTGTCAGATATTTTAGTCTCGGATTTTGGTCTCGGATTTTGGTCTCGTTTTTTTCCATTTTGGTCATCGTAAAAGCATATACTATGCTAATATCACAATTTTTTGCAGAAAAGGCCTCTTTACTTTTTTGAGAAAAAACATATATACCTATATTCAGTAGCGTAGCCAGACGGACATGTAAAGGGGGGGTCTTGACCAAAAAAAGTGAAAAAAAGTGAAATTTTTTGTAAAAAAGAGCATTAAAAAGCTTAAATTTCGCAATTTTTTCAACTTTTTCTTCTTCAAAGGAAGGGTCTGGACCCCCTCGACCCCCCCTCCCTCCCTTAAATACGCCACTGCCTATATTAAATTTTCAAAAAGAAAAAATTCTTAAAATTTTTTGCAGTAAAAATTTGCTTGTATTTTTTTAAAAATAAAATCTTTCAACATTTTTGAAAAGATAATCTTTACAGGATCTTTTATTTTAGTGCAGACCATATTTTTATTGAAAAAAAATGTCTTTTACTTTTAAATTGAAAAATCGCATATTTTTGAAAAAAAATCTCTTATTGTGTCAAAATTGTTTTTTTTAATACAGAAAAAAAAATCTTGATTTCTTTGGATGGAGAAAGATCTTTACATTTTTTTGGAATAAATTGTTTTTCCTTTTTTTGAAGTAAAAGACTTCTTTTTTTCAACCTTCAATTTTGTTTGAGTAAAATTGTTTTGGGCTGTCGAGTTTATCCAAAAAAAAGTTTCTTTTCCTCTTTTCTATTTTTTTTCGAGGAATACACCGTTTACTTTTAGAGATGAAAATCTATTTTTATCAAGAAAAGTCCTTGAACTTTTTTGGAATGAAAAACTTTTTCAACTTTTCGCAGTAAAAAGACTTTTGTTGTTGTTTTTTTTTTTTTTGTTTTTTTTAAGAGGAAAGAAATCTCAGAGTTTTTGTAGTAAAATTTTTTAAAAATTTTCAGGTACGGAGTGGATTTTAGAGAAGAGATATTTCTCAATTTTTTGGAAAAAAATCTCCAAAATATAAAGAGGACGGGTGACCGGGGACTATTTAAAATTCATTTAAGGCAAAAATAAAAAAAGGAGGAATTATTTTCTCATAATAAGAAATGAATCGTTTTTTTAATAACCGCATAAGTCACATTTTTGACAAAATATGTTTTTTCATGAAATAGGTTCCCTAGACGTAGCTACATCACATATTAAAAAATTACATTTCTCACTCTCATAAAACAGCCTCCAGACGACACCAAAGATTGCATATTTCATAAAACAGCATAAGTCCAGCTTTTTTAAAAATTCCTTTTTTTAAATAATTATCCGAAAAAATTTTCATTATTTTTAAAATTACATAATCGATGCATGAAATATATTTTTTTCATTTTTTGGTGAGAAATATAGGTGTTTGTATGAGAAACGTGTCCATTTTCTATAAAACAGCATAATAGTCCTTTTTTTTCGTTTTCTTCTTTTAAAATAATGAGGCAGAAATTTTTTTCGTTATTTTTAAAATGTCCATAATCGATGGTAGACAATGCATAAAGTACATATTTTCATTTTTTTTTTGTAAAAAATATAGGTCTTTGTGTGAGAAACGTGATCATTTTTTATAAAACAGCATGAGTCCAAAAACTTTGGAGCCCCCTGGTAGGGAAGATTTTCACCTCAGGAAAAAAACCGCGATGCCACGTTATACATGTTAGATAGGTTAATTTTGTGATCCGGTCATATTTTGTATCAAATCATTATTTCATCATGCTGTTAGTTTTTCTCATTTCCTGAAAAAAATGTACAATGTGACTTATGCTGTTATTAAAAAAAAACGATTCAAATGTCAATATTTTGGTTCTTCAAAAAAGGGAGATGACCATTGACCAGGGGATCACTTAAAATTCATTTATGGCAAAAATAAGAAGTAAGGAATTATTTGTTATAAGAAGAGAGGTCATTATCTTTTTTCTTTTTTTTTGTTTAAAAAGGTGACCAGGGCCTACTTAAAATTCATTTAGGGAAAAATAAAGAAATAGGAATTAGGTAACTCATAAAAAAAATATTAAAACAAAAACATTTAAAAACCCCCAAAGTCCAAAATAAGGGCCACCCTAGTACCGCTTCTTAATCCCCTCTATACGAGAAGGTCCTGGCTGTGCCTTTAATTTCAATACTTGAACTTTTTTCCGACATATCAAATTGGTTTGTACCTCTCTGCTTGGAAAAATAATAAAATAAAAAATATCCATGTATTTGCGTTTGAAAGTCAACATCGCCCAGATTGAATTGTTACAATAAACTATTACGAAGGGAAAGAAGATAGAGACAAACATATAAAGTTGGAGCACTTACCATTGACACAATATAAGCGTTTGAAATAGTTTGGTACAAGTTATAAATCAAAATGATAGATTTAATGTTAAATGGTTTGCGATTTTTCATCATTTCCGGACCAATTTTTAGCACAAAGAAAAGATACAATAATACTATCGATAACACCAGCCATGGACTCTCCATTAAAAACCATGTATCGACTTCTTTACCTGGTAAAAAGAAAAAAACATATCGATTAATGGTGTTCCAGAAAAAAAATACCTATGTCTATTTTTTTTTTTTTTTTTTTTTTGTTTAAATGTACAACTGCGGCGAGCTACGAAGCGTAAATGAAAAAATTGTTCAATAAAATTAAGACAAGCGGAAAGGAAAAAATTAAATTACCAAGATAACTTGTAATAAAATTTTTTCATATAAAATTTAGGTAATATAAAAATAAACAAAAACGAGTAAAATTATTCGCTGCCTTTATGATTTTTTTTTTGCATTTTTAATGTTTTTTAGTCGTTTTCATCACTTGATGCGAAACGAAGTTAACAACAATGTAGTCGAACAAGAATGTTATGAAACAATGAAAGAACTAAAAAAAACTACTTTTTTTTTTAGTAAATGCAAGTACGAGTAAGAGTATACATATGTATAGATACGAGTAGGATAGGCAAATACTATTACTCAACAATAAAATGCGAAGCCAACTTACTAGCTATAAGGAATAGATTCCCCTCTTCAGACACATCACCTGTAAACAGAAATACATTCCCAAGTAATAAATAACGGTGCGATATTTATTTTATATACAATCGTCATAGTGCCATCCTTCGCATAGACAGACTAATTTTTTTAATGAATGGAAAACACGACATGGCGCGGTAGCTGTACATTTTTAATATTCTTGTAATTTTCTCCCCTCGTAGCATTAACCATTGTCGACGATTTTTAACATTTTTTATTTCTTCTTTAATTGTGAAATTTGAGAATCTCAACGGCTTAAAATGACGTCCAAGTTAGGCCGTTTTTTTCTTCTTTCTTTGGAAATTTCCTTAATTAAATTAACCAAATAGGTAGAATAGTCGATGGAAATTTTTTTTTCATACGATGGAATTTTTTCTTCATTCGAGTGTAACGGTTAATGAACGATTAAACCAAAAGTTGACAACGGGTTTTTCTGAACGACAAAAAATTAAAAACTATGTAATTTCAATGCATTCGCTTTCGTATGTTAAACTTGATAATTTTAGCACGTGAAATCGTCGTCGAATTTCAAAAACGGACTATGTGGAGAGCAACATTTTAACGATGTAAGAATATTCAAGGTCTCGTACTTTTATTTTTATTTTTTTTAATTTCGCATTCGTTCGCGAGTTTTTTTTTTTTTTTTCTTGAAGCAATATGTATAAAGAATGCACTTTAGTTGAGCAAATGTTTAATATAATTATATTTATCATCAAATATAGAGACTGGAATAACTTTTTACGTGAATTATAAATTCAGTTTCATCGCCTCTATGTCAAATTACCAAATACCTTTCCGATTGCATTTTTACATCGGAAGGTCTAAAATATATCAAACTTTAAAATTTTTTGAAAATTTAGTCAATAAGTTTTGAAAATTGATTCAAAATTACTCAAAATTTAAAAATTACCACCTAAAATAAAATTACAACTTTTATCAAATTTTTAAATGTTACCAAATTTTGAACATTTTCCAAATTTTTAGGTAGGTACCTAAATTTTTTATTGAATTTCAAAAATCATTAAAATATTAAAATTTCCAAGTTCAAATTTTTATATTAGGTAGTTTCAATTTTTTTCCTGAGATTTCGTTTGATTTCTTTCTTTTTTTTTTTTGAATTTCGTTGAATGTTTTTTTTAAACGCAATATCTTTAAATTTTATTCAAAAACATTTTTTTAAATTTATATTTTTTGAAGAGTTTTTTCAAAATAAATTTTTAAAATTTTCTGCAAAAATTTAAAAGCAGAATTTTTTTGTGCAAAGTTTGTAAATTTTTTTTTTAGAATTTTGTTATAATTTTTTTTCTGAAATCTATTTTTTAAAAATTTTGATGAACAAATTTTATGATTTTTTCCTCTGAAGTAGGAAATTTTCTTTAAAATTTGGGGATCTAAGTTTTTGAAAATCTTTTTTTTTAGAATTTTGTGCAATTTTTTCAAAATCTATAAATTTTGGATACCTTTTCTTCAGAAGTAAATAAGATGAAATTCTTAAAAATTTTGCAAAAAATCCTTTTTGATTTTTTTTTTGAAATTTTATTTGAACTTTTTTAAGAAGTAATTTCTTTGAATTTTTTTACAAACACTATTTTTAAAAAATTTTATTGAAGAGTGATTTTCTTGACATTGTTCCATCTTTTCTGAAGAAATTTTTAAAACTGTCTCAAGACACCTAAATATTTTTTAAATTCTGTCAAAAAGGTTTTTTTTTACAGAATTTGAATTTGATTTTTGTACTACGATCTTGTTAGATTTTTTAAATGTTGAATAATTTTTTGATTTTTTTTCAAAAAAAATTGTCAGAAATAATTTCAGTAGATTTTATTCGAAAACAGCATTTTAAAAAAAATTATCAAATACTTACTTATTTGAAGAGTATTTTTTTTTTATTATTTAAAGTAAGTACGAGCAGAAAGGATTAATTTTTAAAATTTTGTCCTAGATTTTCAAATTTTTATTTCGATAAACAAAATTTTTTTGAACATTTTCCAAAGGTATCTTTTCTTTGAATTTTTGATATTTAAAAATATGTACCTACCTATGAGTAATTTTTTTCAAAAATAAAAAGTATAACATCTTTAGTAGGTACCTAGTTTATTCAAAACAAATACTTGGATTTTTTTCAAAAATAATTTTTTTGAAAATTTTTGCAAATAATATTTTTTAAATTTGATTAAAGAATTGTTTTTTTGACGTTGTGTGATTTTCTTCCAATGCAATTTTTAAAACTTACTCCATGTGATTTTTTTTTCTTTCTTTTTATAGAATTGGGTTTCAAATTTTTTTATTGAGATCTATTTTGATTATTTGAATTTTGTTGATTTTTCTTTTCAAAAGTAGTTTCATTGAGTTTTATTCAAAAACAAAATTTTTCAGAACGATTTTTCCTACATTTTTATGCAATATTATTTTTTTCAGAAGCAATTATTCAAGTTTTCTTCAAAAATAAAAAAGTGAAATTTCATCAACAAGTTTTTTTATTTTTTTTTTATTTTAGAATTTGGATTTGAATTTTTCACTCAGCTGTTTTTTTATTTATTTTTTTAATTTCTTTGAACAATTTCAAAATTTTGTTGAATATTTTTAGCTGATTTTTCTACATTTTTTCAGCGTAAAATTTTGTAGGTAAATTTTTAATTTTTTTGACCCAAAATTTCAGTACGAAATGATAACGTATCCACATAAACAAATCATGCAGGCAAAAAAAATTAAAACTTTGAATAATACAAAATTTGTTAGTTTTACCTCTACTCAAGAATTCCAATTTACTATCCATCTTCGTCTTCAAGTCACAAAACCTGTAAAAAAAAAGTTGAAATTTTAAAATAATCAAGTAGAAACAATATGTTAGCAATTTGAAGTGTCATTTTTATCGCTAACAAGGTTATGGTTATACCTACTATAACATTAGAACGTTTATTCAAGTCGGAAACAATTTTGAAATTTTTTGAAAACGCTGTAAAATAATGGACAATTAAGAATAATTATTCACAATGTTGAAAATTTACAACTAAGAACATTTTTGATGAAATGATTCATTAAAAGGTAATAATTTTTCAACATTTTTAAAATTTCGAGTGAAATGCTCACCTCTCGACCAAAGTCTGTCTACCTACCCAAAAAAAAATCATCAAAATTGACGTGCCTATATAGCAATTTTCAATAATTTCTTTGAAAATTGAGCATCCTAACGAAAAAAAATTCAAACTTTTTGACGATAAGCAGGTATGAGAAAAGAGTTGAACTTCTTTCGAGTTTTACAAATTTTGTTCTGATTTAAAAAATGAAACTGTGGATAATTAATTTCAACATTCACGAAAGTAATTAGTGAATTTTGTAAGTGCATACATGCGCATGGCAAATACCTATATAGATACCTACTTGATATCGTTCAAGTATTAACCATAAAAATTTTATTTCTTTCATGGAATTAAGAAAAACACTGTCTTCCACACTTTGCGTCTTTTTATAAGTGATTAAAAAGTGTTCATGACCTTCTTGTATACTCAGGTATGTATTGTACAGGTAGCATAAGTAAAATGGTCGAGTAAAAATAAATAAAACAGGTTTTATGACAGTAAACAATGCTATAAAATTGTTTAATATTCTAATCATTCATTTTGATGCAGATGCATCTAAATGTATATCATATACATATCTACTTAATAATTCTCGCGAATCAAAAAAAAAAACGTCAAGTGAAATAGTTGTTACCAAAAAGGTTAATATTATCATGAGACATAATGGCCACGTTTTTGGATAGAGATTTCCGACATTTTAGAAGCGACAAGATATGTAACTTGACACTTTGTTTGAATTTTCCAAAATACATCTTGCTTCCATTTCACAGGAAACTTTAAACAATCGAATAGAATCGACTTTCCGAAGCTGGAAAAGATATACATACGAAGAAACCAGTCTAACAACATTAATTCGAAACAATTGCGACACGGAAGAGTATTTTGAAGGATGCTGGATAGACGAGTTTCAATGTAATTATGGTCATCAACCTTTTAAACAACTGGAATCGCCATCGATAAAGTATACCTTACTTTATAGCGTACGCGTGCTCGAATTTCGACAATTAGGTACCTATCTGAGGCGAAATCGAATTTGAAAATTTAATTTCTTTCTTGGGAGATCCTCTTATCTAGGTAGTTACACTGTATTCGACTTTCAAATTTCAATTTTTGTTTTAATTTTACGAAATTTCACAAAACCCCATTTTTAATAATTCCGATAGAAATTTCAACAAATCATTAATTCGCTATACATTGGCAAATCTTCGTTGGTTCGTTAAGGCTGACTCGACATTAGGTGAATCTTGGTTCAAGAATGACGGAAGATTTTTCAAGGTTACCAAAAACAGGTACCTTAAAAGCGATCATACTCCAGCTACACGACAATTTTTTTTCTTTCCAAAGAGATATCGAGTACTTATAAAATACCAAACAATATAGGAATCTTTCGAGTTGGAAAATATATTTTTAAAATTTAGGCTGTTGATGTCAATACTGGTTTTGCGAGGGGTTCGCAGCCATCAACAAGGTTTTATAAAACGATGCGATGCGAATGCAAATTTTTTATACCGGTTTGAAGATCATGTGCTAACAAAAAGTGAAATAGTAAATCGAACAGAATGGACTTGAAAAATACCAAATTCCAATCAAAAAAAAAAAAAAAAAAAAAAAATGAAAGAATGCTAAATTTATGACAAATTGGCCGTTTAATGTTGGTAGTTTGACAAATCGTGGGAAATTAATCATTTTAACGAGTATGTAGTGAGTAGGTAGTAGTACCTAAAAATAAAAAATCAAAGTTGTATGTGTATTGTATTCAATTTGTACATGTACGAAGTAGGTATTGGTAAACCTTGAATATATATGTAGGTATTTTAGGTGTATCGATGAACAATGTATGGCTAAAAAATCCAGTATTTATTAAAATGGGTCTCATTTTGAATTATAGAATTTTTTGCCTTATCGCCCCCTTAAGCTGTTTCTGTTTAAGAGAAAATAATTCCCAGTTTTTTATTTTCCCCTAAATGAATTTCAAGTAGCACTGGTCAAGCGGTCTCCCCTTTTTTTAGAAAAATGAAGAAATTTTTTTTTAAATTTTCAAAATATTTGTATCAATTTTGTAAAAATTTGAATTCGAAATTAAAATTTTTTAATCAATTTTTATTCAGTTCTACCAAATTTGGGCATTTTTTTTCAATTCCAGAAGTTTTGGCAATTTTTTCATTTTTTTCAACTCTTAGAACTGTAGGGTTTCTCGAGTAATTATTTCGAAACAAAAAAAATTATCATTTTTGTAAAAATTTGAATTTATGGGTCGAAATAAATTTTTTTCAATCAATTTTTATTCAATTCTACCAAATTTGGGCAATTTTTTCAATTCTAGAAGTTTTGGCAATTTTTTCATTTTTTTCAACCCTACAACTGTAGGGTTTCTCGAGCAATTATTTCGAAAAAAAATTACCAATTTTGTAAAAGTTTGAATTTATGGGTTGAAATAGTTTTTTTTTTCACTCCATATCTTGGAGACTAAAGCCACTTTAAAATTCAGTTAGAGGGAAAATTAGAAATATGAAACGTGAAACCAAAAAATCGAAACTTCGGAAAATTGGCATTTTTTCAATATTCTTCGAAATGAGGGAGGGGTAGAAGAACCACCTAAAATTCATTTAGTTGAAAAATAAAAAATTGAGAATTGCTGTGTTTTTTAAAAAGTTGTGTAGGCCTAGGCCTCAGGCACTTCAACGTACCACTTAAAAGTAAGTTTGCGGAATACATAAAAAATTGAGAATTCATTCTCATGACAATGAACAGATTTTGAAAACCGACTAACCGACAATTTTTTATTATTTAAAAAAAAAAAAAAAGGTGCAGCCAACAATTAAGTTGGAAGAAAAATAAGAAATAGGGAATTATTTTCTCATCAAAAGGGGAGGAGAGGGGAGGGTAGGGGCTAAAAAATCCGAAAGTCTAAAATTAGGGTCACCCTAATGTTATATGATTTGAATCGGCAATTTCATTGCTATGGTAAGTATGTATTCGTACGTACTCATTTCTGAGGCCAAAAAAAAGTGACTAATCTGCAGCTACTTTTGGCAATGGCAAAAAGAGCGAGTAGTAGAGCAACCAAACCTCGTAATAACCTTCTCGCATTGGATGACTATACGGTATGTACGAGTATATTTACATTGTGTGTGATAATTACGAGCGTAATATAGTTAATACACGATAATGAAAATGTGTTAAGTAAACGTTATAATTTCGTTATTGGCCTTAAAAAAAATTCGATACAATGTATTTTTGGATGACACAAAAAAAAAGGTGATAAACCAAGGTAGATGAGCAAAAAGGAAGTACTAATTGCAACTTTTGCAAATTACGTATATAAATGGTAAAGAGGCTGACCATCATCAGGACTGTAGATAAATTTTTTTATCGCTGGTGGATTTGCCCATTGCCACCATCAAACAACCTACTTCAGTTAGCCGAATAACACGAATCTAGATTAAAATTTGAGCCAAATTTTAACCAGTCTGCAACCCGAGGCAAGAGAAAATCTCGCATCTTGTTTCTCATAGGGGAAATTTTAATGAACAGTTTGCTATGTTTTTATACGTCACTCGTACTGCATCCGTCTAATATCACCAATTCACCCGCATATTAAATTGTCTCGCGAATTCTGAAATCATTTCACGAATAAAACAATATACCTACAGTCGGTAAACATGATATAAGCGATCACGAAGGACAATTTTTCTATAAATTATACTGGATACGCGTTGACAACTTGTCGTAACACCAATAAAATTTTCATTTCTCGTCATATATTTTTCAATGTGCCGGTATATCCACTTATGTAAAAAAAAACATAAAATGAAAGGCTTACGCATGGATTATTAATTATTGCATCGATTGATTATAGGTAAGTAGCTATACCTACTGTTGGAATTGAAACTGGCGAAAGATACAGCAGGCAGAAATAAAAATGCACTTATACGACAATTGGAATTGTTAATCGAACGGCCATAACAAGTTTCAAGTACCTATCTGTACGCGATTGACGATCATTTTCAAGGTCAATGAAGAAAATATAAACAAAAGGGTTTCATTCTATGGATGCTGATGCTACTGTTACGCATCCGTGTTTCTTTACGTGTATATAATTACACAACTTATATCTACTTGCCCATTTCAAAAAGAATCAACGAACAAAACTTATTCTTAATGCGAAACAATGACGAGTTGTTGCGAATTTGAAAAACATCGTGATTATTCAAGACAGGAATCGCGACGTACGATAGGTACTTCAGGGAAAATGTTTAAATACAATTTCATACATAAGCATTAGAGTGGAGCAAAAAAAAAACATGTTTACTTTGAGTTGAGAACTTCCCAAAAAAAAATTGAGCCCCCTACCTCTCAGGGGAGCGGAGCTAGGGGCTCTCAAAGTAGGGTCACTTTTGAAAAAAACGCGGTTTTTCGCTATTTTCGGGTAGTTCCAATCGAGTTACCCCCCCCCACCGCACCCCTCTGAAAAAGTGCAGTTTGAGTTTCTACACATCCCTGGACCATCGATTTTGAAATTCGATACCACTTTTGTCCCCCAACCAGGGCTTGAAAAGTTGCAGATCGCTAAAAAATTGATAATTTTGAATTACAAAAAATGGAAATAACATTACAATCTTAAGAGTCTATCTTAAATGAGTAATATATCTGACAATCAACTGCTATATAGTTAATTCTATATGACGTGTGCAGAGTAACTTTCCATTGAGAGTTCACTGCTATTTATATTCTTAAATACTTATGACTAAATCGTGTGGTTTTTGACGTTTAAGGCGTCTGATTTATACACTATTATCCAATAATTGGATAACTTCTGAATTTATATGTCTGTGTAGTCGCTCTTCATGTCTACCTGCATATTCGTGGATGACTTCGTCGACCCATTTCATCTGAAGAATCTGCATGCAATGCGTCGTTTTTCTGGAACCATCTCGCCCCTGTCATGGTTCTTAAGGCTTTGTTTTGTACAGTTTGTATTACTTTGCGATTTGAAGGCTTGGTACACCCCCATATCTGGATTATAGAAAAAGTTGAAAAAATTTCATAGCAGGGCTGCCAACTTTCGATTTTCATAAAACATCAAAATTTCCCCCTTTTTTTGGTAAAAAATTGATGTTTTATGAAAATCGAAAGTTGGCATCCCTGCTATGAAATTTTTTCAACTTTTTCTATCGAAATATTTTTTTTGCATCAATAGGAGCCATTTGAGTCCAGTTTTGGTACCAAGCAGATGTTATTTCCATTTTTTGTAATTCAAAATTATCAATTTTTTAGCGATCTGCAACTTTTTAAGCCCTGGTTGGGGGACTAAAGTGGTATCGAATTTCAAAATCGATGATCCAGGGATGTGTAGAAACTCAAACTGCACTTTTTCAGAGGGGTGCGGTGGGGGTAACTCGATTGGAACTACCCTGAAATAGCGAAAAACCGCGTTTTTTTCAAAAGTGACCCTACTTTGAGAGCCCCTAGCTCCGCTCCCCTGAGAGGTAGGGGGATCAAATTTTTTTTGGGAGGTTCTCAACTCAAAGTAAACCAGCTCTGCGAGTTTGATCGAAATCCGAGGTATGTTTTTTTTTTTGCTCCACCCTAATAAACATAGCGAATGGACCGACCAAAAGATTTTTATACCTATTATTCTTTCTGAGAAAAAAATCTCAACATTTTTTTTTCTGATCCACAAAATTAAGACCAAAACTTGATATTTTTTTCCAAAACGTAAAAGATTTCTTTATCAAAAAAAAAAAAAAAAAAAAAAAAACGAAATAGAAAAAGATTATTTTTGCATAAAAATTAAGAGATTTTTACCTACACCCCCCCCCCCCCCCAGAAATGGGGAGATATTCAACTCCAAAAAAAATAAGATTCTTTTTTTTTAAATAAATAATTTATCGAATAATTGAAAGATTAATTTATATCATTTTTTAAAATTGAATAAGACGAAAAATAATTGTTTTTTCTTCTACAAAAAGATGAAAAAATTAGGAATTTATTCTTCAAAAAAAATATGAGATTTTTTAAATCCAAAAAAAAAAGAAGATTCTTATTTGAAAAAAAAAGAATTGACCAAAAATCACAATTTTTTCTACAAAAGTGAAAATATTTTTTCTGAAAAAAAAAAAAAAATTTTTTTAGTAAAAATCAAGAATTTTTTTCTAGTAAAAATAAAGAGATTTCTTATAATAAAATTTTTTAGAGATTTTTCCGCAAAATTGAAACATTTTTTTTCTTCAAAGAAATAAGAGAAATGTTTTCACTTCAAAAACCTGTAAAATTTTTTATTGCAAAAAAATTTAGGAATTTTTTCTCAAATAACTAAGTGAACGTGAGAGATTCCTTCTCCAATAAAGTTCAAAGATTTGTACCCCCCCCCCCCCTCTCAAAAAATAAGACTTTTTCAGAGAAAATTGGGAACAAAAATAATGATTTTTTTTTTTTTCTTCTCCAAATGTGATTGAAAAATGGAATTGTTCAAGTGTTGGAACTAATCCTAATACCTAAATATTTCATTCGAGATAACAGGTAGCATTTCAACAAATTTTTCCAAATAGATGGATGACGTTTTAAACATCTATCAGATCTGTTTCATAATCGCGAAGATACTAATGAACATAATTATTTTATACGAATATGGTGTTCAGATTTCGGACCAACTGGAAGGAGATGTTTCAGCAACGCTAATGCATCGATAATACATAATATGTGTATGTGAGTACCGCGGCTCTCGTCCTATTAAGTAAACAAATTCGATCTAGGAACCGCTTTTTCGATTCGTAAGATCAATAAAATTGATCGATTGTTTGATTTTCAGAGATGATTCGAAAGGTTTTATGTATTTTTACTTTCGTTCGGAATAATCAATTCGCATATTATAGGTACCAATGTCGTAATATTTAATCGATACATCATTGCACCAAAAAAGGGCTGATTAATTTTGAAATACTTGGATCCACGTGCGGATTTTTTCTCATCTTTACAGCGACGGAGGAAGGGGTGCGAAAGGTCTACTTGCAGTGAGCCCGAATTTTTCCCCTGGGCCCGACCAAGAAATTTTTACATAATTTTTTCTGAGAAAAAATTTGTTCAAAAAAAAATTTTCTACTTCACAAATTGAGGCAATACGTCTTGATACTTTTTTCTAAAAGAAAAAGATTTCTTATTTCTTCATCATCAAAAAAAAAAAAAAAAAAAAAAACAGAAACAGAAACAAATTAAGAGATTTTATTCCTTGAAAAATTGTGTTTTTTTTTTTCTTTTTTCCTCCAAAAAACCCAGATTTTTTACTTAAAAAAAAAGATTCTTTTAAAAAAAAAATTAGGGATTTTTTCCCCTAAAAACAAATGATTAAAAAAATTATAGAATTTTTCAGCAAAATTGAAAGATTTTAATTATTAATTTTTTAAATGGATAAGACGACAAATAACTGCGTTTTTTGCAAAAAAAGTGAAAAAAAAATTAATAGGGACCTAAGGTTGAAAAATTTAGGAATTTTCCAAAAAAAAGTAGGAGTTTTTTTTATTCCAATTTCTCCAAAAGTGAAGATATTTTTTCTAAAAAAATGAGGATTTTTTCTGAGTGAAATTTTTCTGAATAAAAATCAAGAGATTTCTTTCTTATCTACTAAAATATAGAAAATTTTCCACAAAACTGAAAGTTTTTTTTTTGCTTCAAAAAAAAGAGAAGTTTTTTCACTTCAAAAAAGTTATTTACTCTAAAAAAATTTGGGAATTTTTTACCAAATAAGTGAGAGATTTTTTCTCCAATAAAGTTGAGAATTATTTTACCGTGCCCCCCTCAAAAAACAATTGAAAAATCTTTTTTCAAAAAAAAATTCACAAACAAAACAAATTCCTGCATGAACACCCAAAAAATAAAAGACTTTTTCTAAGAAAATTGGAAACAAAAATCGTGATTTTTTTAAAAAAGTAAATCATTTTTTAATAATTTAAAAACACTAGGTAACAAAATAAAAGTCAATAGATTTTTACTTTTAAAAAATCTTATGTTCCAAAAAATGTATATATACCTAGAGCTCCCCCCCCCCCCTCCGTAAAAAAAAAAGAAATTGAACGATCCAATTACAAAAGTAAAATAGGTAATAGTATATTACTCAACTAGGGGCGAAAGTGAGCGATTTCATGGCGCGTGTGTTTTGCTGAACGAGCCGAAGGCGAGCGAAGTAATGATACATTTGCCATGAAATCTCACTTCGCCCCTGTTGAGTAATATGCTTTTTATTACGAATACTTGCATGGTCATCAAAAACTTACAACGCTTTAATTTTACCCATGTAAAAAGGGGGTTAAGGGTATATGTCGCTTAACCCCCTTTTCTTGTGTCAAGTCCTAGTTCATCAAAATGTTGAAAGGTCATAGCATATTGTCACAAGGAAAGGGGCTGAGGGTCTATGTCGCTTAACCCCTTTTTCTCGTGACAATGTTTTTTGACCAAATCTCAACATTTCAATGAACTAGGACCTGACACAAGAAAAAGGGGTTAAGCGCCATATACCCTTAGGCCCCTTTTTTTGTGACAGTGTCCAGTTGACCATGTTTCAATTATGAGAGATTAAAACAAGATTTACTTTCGACCCCCGTTTGCGGGTCGAAAAATGTCGGGATAAAAACGTTAATTTTCGACCCGCATTTGCGAGTCGAAAAAAAGTACGTTCATACCATGAGTAATGAAAAATAATATAGTACTTCTCCAAAAAAATAAGAAGTTTTTTCAAGTTGATTTTTTACTCCCAAAATTTAGAGATTCCTTCCTCCAACGAAACGAGATTTTTTTCTACAGGAATTTAAGGAGTATTTTTATTACAATACGTGAGAAAAATTTTTTACTTTAAGAAAATTTTGATTATGATTTAAACAAAAAATTGAGGTTTATTTTTCCCCACACATATAAAGGATAAGCATCGGAGAGAAAACATTGAATTTTTTTCCTTTCCAAATAAGGGATTTTATCTTCAAAAAAATTAAAATTTTCTTCCAAAAAATTGGAATACATTTCCCTAAAAAAAAAAGTTTTTTAGAGAAATTTAACAAATTGTGGAACCGAAAAATGTGGGGTTGTGAAAATTTTTCAGCAGTGTCACAAAAAATTTGAACGACTCTCACCAAAGGAAGTTCCAAACTGACAAGGGAACCTTGCCAACTCGTCACCTACAATTGAGCTGAAATTTTGCTAATTGATAGAGCATGCCACCCAGACCTCACAACCAAATTTTTAGCTGCCGAAGTTGATTTTTCGATTTTTGGGGAATTTTTGAAAATGGCTAAAACCGCCTCCAAAAAAAACATTTTTTGAAAAAAAAATTGTAAATTTCAAGATAGAATCCTGAAAATCGGTTTTACACTAAACTCGACCTCCTGAGTCGATTGTGACCATTTTCGAAGCAATCTGGAGCCTCCAAAAATAGTTGTTTTCTCCAGCACACTGGAATCTCTCCAGACTGCAAAATTCAACATTTTATGGAGGCTCCAGGTCGCTTCGAAAATGTTGCCAATCGACTCGGGGGGTCGACTTTAGGAAGTAGACGAAGTTTCGGATGATATTCTGGAGAAATTGATTTTTTGGAAATTTTTAAAAAATGCAGAATTTTCAAGTTGTCAAAAAAAAATACACGTGCGAACTCGTCATCTCGGATTTTGGATTCAACTACGTCAATCGATAGATGGCATCATACTAACGCTAGGATTAAATTTTCAGCTGCCGAAGTTGATTACAGCGCCGTCTGGAGCTATTCCAGTGCGCTGGAGGAAAGTCAACTTTTCCTGGAGGCTCCAGATCGCTTCGAAAATGGTCTAAATTGACTCAGGAGGTCGACTTTAGTGTATAAACCAATTTTCAGGATTCTATCTTGAAATTTACAAATTTTTTTTCAAAAAATGGTTTTTTGGAGGAGGTTTTAGCTATTTTTAAAAATTCGTCAAAAATCGAAAAATCAACTTCGGTCGCTAAAAATTTGTTTGTGAGGTCGGGGTGGCATGCTCTTTCAGTGAGCCAAATTCCGGAGGTGACGAGTTGAAGAGGTTCCATTGTGAGTAAAAGGGCCCGCAAAATTATTGCACTGGGGCTTCATTCGACTCTCGCCTTACATCAAATTTAATTGAGGAGGTGAGTAAATATCTAATTTCATTTCTCTACGTGTTCATATTTTAATGCATATTCTGGTTTCTGATAACTTATTACGGATGATTTTCACGTTAAATAATCTATAACGAAAGAATGAGTACCTACTCTTCCATTTGAAAATATTTTTGTTATTCTGTTTTTTCGCAGAAGGTGAGTTTAATTTGAATTGAATTTCGTCACAGATGAGTTATCAATGAATTTTTTAGTATAAATTTCAAAAACAAGTATCTCGCTAACGTATCCATTAAAAAAAAATCAAGATTACAACGATGCTAGGTATTGTCTCTACATTTACGAACCTTGGAAAATGAAATTCTTTCGGATGAATGTCACATTTTTATTACGAAACGGTCATCGTTTTTCATTCATTATTCAATGATAATATTTATTTTTGAAAAATTCTTTAACGGTACACTGGCACCGGTTACGATGATTGTAAACATGTGTCGAAATCGGAGAATACGAATTTCCTTGGACGTTTGTGATTCATATTTTTCCAGTCATACACCTACTTATACATTTACGTTGGAAAAGAAAAGAGTTACAATTTTGATTTTTGATTTGTTGACAGTCAACTTCATGAAAAAAAAAAATCTAGAAAAATTGTGTAATATTAAACTTCCTAGCGGTAGCAGAAATTTCCGAAAAGAAGTACGGTAGCGGAAATACTCGAACATCAACGTAGAAATATCTATATCCGTAAATATGTACATGGGTATTGTAGGTACAGCTCGGATCGGTCAAGATCCTATGTAGAATAGCCCATGTTAGCTTCGAATATTTTATAAGGTTGAAGCGCGATTCCAGTTTGGTGTAACCTTGGTCCACCGATGCTTCCTACAGGTTCATTATTCTATTCCAAAATGGTTCATTTAGGTTCATTTTAAAATTATATTAGACGCTGCGAAGAAAGCATAAGAAGCAGTCGAGAGAAAGTGTACGAAATAATACCATCAACTAGTTCGCTGCCCTTTTAATGCCTCAGGTAATTAATTCAAATAATTCTCATCGTGTTATGTAACACGTCATAATAACTCGCAGACCCGATGATCACTTCGGTTACAACGACAAGCTCTACCCGAACAAGGTTAATGGCAAATCTACGTAGGTATTTTGTTTTTCTTCTTTCGAGTTTCGATTTTCAACGTTGGAAATTTTCAATTAGATTCGGTTGAAAATTAGGCTATGATTGTAGGTATCCTACGTTGCATTAAATTATACCTTCTATGGATACTTGGGTAATTTTTCCAAAATTTCCATTTTTATACAATACTCTATTCCTATATAGGTATTTCCATATTTATTAGATTTTCCATGTTTTTAAAATTTTTGGTAATTGATACTTAATTTTTGAGCGTTTATAACACAATCGTCAATGTTTACAATACACGTACCTACCACATCTAAAATTCTACCTACATCACTTACATGACGTTAATGATAATGAATGAAATTGTACAAGTATGTTAATCGTATCAAGAATTTTATGTTTTTATAAACAGTTAGATATGACTTTTTTTTTTAATTTTAATTCAGGAGATGAAATATTTACGTATTTTGTTAGGTGTTATTTTTATTTGCTACCCGAGTTAAGGTTAGACGTTTTTTTTTTGTTTTTATTTTATCCTCCTACGATGATTTTTTGACGCGATGCGATTTATCTTTAATACGAAAATACATCGAAAATTTATGGATATTGCCCTGAGAAATTATATTCGACTTGTGATGAATCTCGTTGGAAAAAATTACTAATAATGGGTTTTACCATCTCCACAGTGGGCCATCTGAATTTTTGACAGGCATTTCCTCATACAGTTCGTTTCTGTTTATTACGTGTATTTTGCCCTATGTATTAGGGTGGAGCGAAAATCAAAAATTTTCGATTTTCAAAATGCGGTACCGCAGAAAAGTTGCGTCTAGGTAATACATGAAAAAAAAAAATCAAATCGAATAATATCTTCCGATCGCGCAAGAGCCCTCAAATTTTTGAAAATTTGCATAAAATTCCAAAATGTTACAAAACGGGTTTTATGCCTTTGGTTGGCAAGTATTGTGATCCGTTATTAATATTTTTTGAAAAAAAAAAATCCAGAATTCGTCAGATCATCGCATTTATGAGACATTGAAAAAATGTCATATTTCACGTTTTTTTTTTAATTGAAAAAAATAGATTAAAAGTTGGGAAATTTTTTTTTGTAATTAAAATGGGTTCAACATACACAGTTTTGCCTAAAAAGACAGTTTACAGCGATTTTTCATCTTTTTCGTACCCTTGAGAATTTTTCAAAACCTACGAAAAATTGAAAAAAATGATGGTTCCTGAAAATGAAGGTAAAGATGGAAAATCGTCGTAAATTGTCATTTTGGGCAAAACTGTAAGTTAAGCACATTTTAATTACAAAAAAAATTTTCCCAATTTTTAATCTTTTTTTTTTTCAATTTTTTTGAAAAAACGTCAAATATGACATTTTTTAAATGTCTCATAAATGCGATGATCTGATGAATTCTGGATTTTTTTTTTCAAAAAATATTAATAACGATGATAATACTTGCCAACCAAAGGCATAAAACCCATTTTGTAACATTTTGGAATTTTTTGAAAATTTTCAAAAATTTGAGGGCTCTTGCGCGATCGGAAGATATTATTCGATTTGAAATTTTTTTTTTTTTGATTTTCATGTATTACCTAGACGCAACTTTTCCGCAGTATCGCATTTTGAAAATCGAAAATTTTTGATTTTCGCTCCATACCCTTCTATGTATCGCTTATAATACGGAGACGAGAAAGATATTTGCAAATAACGAGCTAATTTCCAAGCGAGAGAGTGTACAGAATTATGTAAAATTAATGACGATTAGCGAAAATCATCTTTACGACGTACATATAGCGAGCTTGGCAAAATATAGAAATAGAACGAGCTTAAATAACTGATATGAGCGATGAGACAGTGTGAAATATAAAAGCCTTAATTGAAGATGAATGAACGTTTTAAATAATTCCTCTAGATATTCCAACTTTAACAATGTAAAAGATTAATGTCTAATACACTGCAAAATTATACTAGAAAACTTGCATTTTTATCAGTTGGAAAAATTATCGACATTTCGAACAATTCGACGATGAATTTTTGAAAGCTCGTGGATGCGAAGTGTGCGAACACCTTTAAAGCTGAACATGATCCATAGAGATGAGAGGATTCACAATATTAAAGTATTCGATAAACTGGAAATTAGACATCTTTACTCTTTGAGAACCTGTTTAGTTGTTTTTTTGCGTAGTTCTCGACCGACTGAAAAGTTCAAGTTCATGTTACTTCTACTTTATAAGATGACTCAAGGTGTTTCCTTTCTGTTTCACGTGTATTTACATCGTTTTGTTGTTTCATAATTAAGATTTGATTTCGTTTTACATATTATAAGAGTACCTATTTGCGCAACGTCTCGCCGTCATGATCGTCGCGACGTCGTTACGCGATGGTTGAAAAAGTATATAAATTTTAATACTCGTAACTTAATCGCGAGTATCACGATGACAAGATTCTCAAATTAATTTCACGTTTGTTTTGATGAAATTTCATTCCATTTGCAAATGAATACGTCTGCTTTTTTGCCATTTTTGTTTACTTATGAAAATGTACGATGAGGAATGTTTAAGGAGTATCAATGGAACTTTTATTGATCTCCATGCAACAATGTGTTCAAAAATACAGATTCTCTCCACACGAACGATGTTTCCCAGCAGGGCTCTCTATTCCCTCGACGATTATGAAGAATTGTGGTGTCAAGTTAACACGTAGGTACGTACTAAATTCAGAATGCAATTATTCGGAAATACTTGAATTTGCAATAAAACGATTACGACGTATTGTGTAGAAAATTTGAACTTGAGAAATCCTTAAATTATTGCACTTAACTCATAGTACGAGCTGGTCAGGGAATCATCAAGGTGGAAAATTAGTAGGTGTACAGGTGTTCTAATTATCAATTTTCTTTTCGGGTTCTTATTGAAAATTCTGAATGATCATAATGTTAGCTCTACGGCCGGAAACGTAGCAGTAGCTCGAATGCTCGAACTAATCCAAAATTCCAAAGTAAAACATTAATTCAATTCCTTAGAGATTTCATCATGGCATAATGAGTTGAAAAACGTAAGAGGAAAAACCTTTTTAATGATACAATTTTTTACAGTAAATAATTTTTAATTTTTTTGTGAGAATCATTTTTTATTTTTGAACCTATACTTAACAGTTTTTTTGAATTTCTTCTGAGTAAAAATTTTACTAATTTTCAAGAGTTATAATAGGTAATCTTCCAATTTTTTAAAGAAAAATATCTTACAAAATTTTTTTAAATATATTTTTTTTATTTTTTAAGAGAAAAAAATCTTTCAATTTCACTAAGTGAAAAATCTCTCATTTTTTAGAGTAAAAAAATCTTTCAATTTTTTTTGAGTAAAATCTCTCAATTTCTTGGGGGGGGGGGGGATTTTTTAATTTTTTTTTTATATTACATTTTTTTTTTCATTTTTTTGGTGTGAAAAGTGTTCAATGTTTTAGAGACAATTATGGATCTTTATATTTTCTAGAGATAGGTAACAACAATACAATTTTTTTTGAAGAAAAATTTTTTCAAAATATTTATTTATTTATTTATTTTTTGAAAAAAATCTTTCAATTCTTTGAGCGAAAAAAATTTGGAGAAACAAATCTTTTAATTTTACAAGAGAACTTTTTTGATTTTTGAGGGAAAAGTTTTTTTTTAAAAAATGAAGAGAAAATTATTCCAATTCATTTTTAGGAGTGAATAATTTTTTTAAATTTTCAGAAAAAAAATCTTTTTAATTTTTGTTGAGAAAAATCTTTCAATTTTTCATAATAATTTGTTAGAAATATTTTTTGAAGTAATTTTTTTTTTAATTTTCCGAAGTGAAAAATGTTCAATTTTTTGGAGAAAAAAAAAAATCTTTCAAATTTTCGGAGTGAAAAAAAACTTTCACTTTTTAGAGACACATTTTTTAAATTTTTGACAGAACAGTTTTTTGAAATTTTCCTCAATTGAAAATTTTTTTGAATTATAGGGATGAATTTTTTTTTTTCTGTTTGAAGAAGAAATTCTTTCAATTATTTTCTGGAATACCTAAGTGATTTTTTTTGCAGAAAAAAAAATATTTCGAGAGTACAAATTTTGTCAAAACATTTTTGGAGTAGGTAAAGAATACATAAATTTTTCAAGGAGATTTTTTTTCTTTGGGAAAGAAGATTAAAAAAAATGAGTGAAAATTTTTCTAATTTTTAGGAATTAATTTTTGGAGGAAAAAATCTTTTAGCTTTTTCTTGGGAAAAAATCTTTTAGCTTTTTCTTGAAAAAAAAATATATTTCAATTTTTCGATGGCAAAATTTTTTGGTGTAATTTTTTTTGAAGTGAAAAATCTTTTGATTTTTTGGAGTGAAAAAATTTTCAAAATATTTTTGAAGAAAAAACTCTGGATTTTTTGGTAGATTTTTTTTTTCAATTATTTTTGAGGGAGAGTAAAAATGTTCACAATTTTTAGGAGCGAACCAATATTTATTTTTATTTTTCGAGGAAATAGTCTTTTAGCTTTTTGTTAAAAACATAATCTTTCAATTTTTTGAGAGAAGATTTTTTTGGAAATTGATTTTTTTTTTATCTTTTTTTGGAATTGAAAATTTTTCATTCGTTGTGGCAGAATTTTAATTTTTAATTTTTGAAAGGAAAGTATTTTATAATTTCCTTTGGATGAACTTTCAACTTTTTGAAGTGAAAAATCTTCAATTTTTCTGGAGAAAAAATTTGAGAAAATTAAAAAAAAAATAGGTAGGTATTTTGGTTAAAATATTTTCTCTATTTATTTTTTTTTGAAGCCAACTTTTTTTTTTTTTGTAAGAAAAATATTTCTAAAAATATTTTCAAAAATTTTATGGTGGGTATAAAAGTAGGTATTTTTCAAATTTTTATTGAAAAAAATACCTATATCTTATTTTTTTGGAGGATTTTTTTTTCAATTGTCTGAAACTTATAGCTTAAGAGTATATTTATTAACCTATAATATACATAGATATATTTCTATGAGCATTTGTAATATTAGAAGTCTAGGAAAACTTGTTTTGGATTTCATAATTTTTCAATCGAGAAAAAGGGATAATTTGGAAAATCCATTCTAATTCCAAACGTCTTAATAAGATCCTATCGACGGTCCAGTCTGCCAGTTATATCCTTCAAGATACTCGAAATATTTCAAATAATTTAATGGTGTCTTTAATCATTAAGAAAATTCGACTGTTTAATGGCCTTCTAAAAATTATCTGTCATTTTATTCTTAATTTCATTTTCTGCGATTTAGATTAACGATTTTTTTTTTCTAATTTGAGATTAGTCAGTGAGAGAGGGAGTCGATTGGTCACTGATGAGAATAATTTTCATTTTATATTAATAGAGTCATATGCTCGCAGTGACTATATACTTTTTGAAATTCATTTTAAAATCTTGGTAATAATTTACATTGCCTATGTTTCATTTCCTATTCGATGCTTACTTCCTTGTACTCCCTCAAACGAAGGGTCTTTTCAATAAAATCTTACTTCATGCACGAATACAAAATAAGCATTCTTATTCTTATCATCAGTCACGAGAGCTGCAGACGTCATCTTTGTAAAATAATTGTACCTGCTTACATCTGCATACCTCTTAACGGTGAATTCTGTTCACTTATTCATTTATTAGGTATCGCAATAAATTTTTATAAACGGCTTGATTTGTTAAAAACGAGTTTCCATTGATAATTCACCACACTGCGATAATTTCCCTATAGGGAATGTGATCGCAAGGGCATTCGTATCATATGTTTTTTTTTCAAAACATCGTCTTTCCGCATGTACTACGTCGAATTTGGGAAACGAATGTACAATTGGAATTGGCGTTTGAGGTTTTCATCGACTGAAAAATAATCAGTGGCAAATTCAAGACGAGTAAACATGCCACAATTTTAAAAGTTGTTTTCAATTAACGACAGCTTCTTGGTACGAATCCAAATTTTTGATGGTTCAAATTCGCTTTGAAACAATGTAGGTAGGCTTATTATATTTTTAATAAAATAACCTAAAAAAAAATTACTGGTAAACACATATAATTTTTTATTACCTACGATTCGTGTTTTGGGAATCCCTGTCACGGTTAAGAATTACAAGATAGGAATATAATTCTATGAATCTATATACATTTTATGCCTACGAGAATCCAACGTGTTATTATCGTATTTGTTACATGTGCTTGTTTTTTTTTTATAATTCTTTGTAATTGATTAAGTTTTATTCCTAGGTGCTCGTGAATTGTCGAATAATTTGAACAGAAGAGTAAATAAAAATAAAAATTTGCCCAATACGAATGCAGACTTCGCAGTTCTTCCTTTCCTATTTCAAAGGCAGGTCAATCAATTTCGACGTTTCCTTCAATTCAACTTGTCAACCGTTGGCCCTCTAAAAAAAAATTGCAAATCTAAACCACAATTCAGCCTTCCAGATGGTCGCCATAATTTATGTTAAAGTCTGAAAAGCCCAAAGACAAAGCCACACTACCAAATGGAACGGAATTTTAGGACACAAACGAATTATGGCACCTCGCAACCAGAAGGTTTTCATTTTCGAATAATTTTATTAGTCGGATAAAGTACCTCGTACGTGGAGACATTTATTGAAAAAGCCACATCCGCATTCTAGTTACGTAACGTGCGAAGTCAAAGCAACCTCAAACAGAATAATTTTTCGTACGGATTTTCTCAAGAGCCAAGCACGTCATACCGGTTTATAATTATTCCGAAATTTGGCTCAGTTTTGTAAATTCTCGATAGAATAAATTTCGTTTACTTTCACATTAGGGTTGCAAAAAAAAATCACCGAAGAAAATTGAAGAGGATGTGACAAAACATACATTCCAGATGTATTTTTTGTCATTACGAAATTACGAGTATTCGGCGAAGGTTGAAATTATAATAATAAATGTAGGTATAGGTACCTGAGACGAATCATATGATTTTGGTTCATCATCGACTAAAATATTAACAAAATAGTAAGACAAGGTAAACGAACATACGAGTATACCCAACGTACACCGCACGATGAGCATAATTTCATTGAATAGTAAAAAGGTGATAATTTAGATGTGTTAATGGACGAGGTGATAATTAAACGACAAATAAAGGAGATAATAGCTATTATGTCAGCGAATGCATAATACCTACTTCACTAGGTTAATGATTTTTTTTATGATACATTTTTTTGTTGTTTGTATTTCCTAAAAATAGAGAAGAAATTTTTCGAGGTTTTTTTGTTCAGAATAAATATGAATGAACTCCAGATATCAATACCTGAAAGTTTAAACCACAAACCGTGAAAAAAAAACAGGCCACCTATAATTAGAAGCACGAGTTAATTAACGTTTAGCACGTCGAACTCGCCCTGTGAGAGAATATTAAAAATTTTACGTAGTAATTTTATCATTGATATTGAGTATTTTATAAAAGTATTCTGCAGATATCTACTATCGACTGATTATTTTTTGCGTTTCGCTTTTCAGAAGAGGAAGACACACTAGCAGTGCTCAAATTGAGACAGAACAGATCCGGTTCGTGTAAAATTTAAATAACTGTTTAATTTTACCCAAATTTGAAAAAAATTCTTTGATTTTTTTCAGTTCTTCTGAATAGGCAGATAATTTGAAAATTATTCTCAATTTTTTAAAAGGAAAATTTTTCAATTTTTTTTTGGATAAAAAGTATTTTTTTATGCAGAAAAACCCTCTCATTTTTTAAGAATAAAATTTTAATTATTCTTAAATATTTTGAAGAAAAAAGAACAAATCTTCAATTTTTTGAAAAAAAAATCTTTTTTTATTTAGAATGGAATCTCTTATTTGTAAGAAAAAAAATCTCATTTTTCTTTTTGAAAAAAAAAAAACTTTATTTTTTGAGAAAAAGTCTCTTTGTTTATGCAGAAACTCTAATCTTTTAAGAATAAAATTTTAATATTTTGAAGAAAAAAAAAACTTAAATTTTTTGGAAAAAAAATTTAAAAATTTTGAAGAAGAAAATTTCTCAGCTATTCTAAAATGATTATATTTCTCAAATTTTTTCATAAAAAAATTCCTTAAATTTTTTTGGAGAAAAAATGATTCCAAACATTTTACATCTTTTTGAAGAAAAAAAATACCTATAGGTAGGTAGTAAAAAAAATTCTTCCAATTTTTTGAAAAAAATATATCTTATTTTTTGTTTAGAATGAATGAATGAATGAATGATATCTCTCATTTTTATTTTTTGAGAAAAGAAAAAAACTCAATTTTTTTAAGAAAAAAAAAACTTAATTTTTTGAAAGGAAAATTTTTTCAAATTTTTGACGGAAAAAAACAGTCTCACTTTTGTAGAAGAAAATCTTGTATTCTCTTAAAAAAAGAAAAACAATAATGAAAAAAATCTTTCAACTTTTTTGGAATAAAAGAAAATCTACCTCTATTTTTTAGAGCCACCCTTAGAAAAGTTATCATGTCAAATTGCCAAAAAAAAAGTGTTTAAATAATTGGATGAATTGAAATTATTTTTTCGATTTCTATTCATTCCTATAAATTATCAAACATCCAGACAAAAAAACCTGAAATTACCATAAATATGGGGAGGCGTGATTAATAAAATAATATTAATAAATTGGAACAATTTTAAATTTGGGAATTTTGACATGATTTGGTCAACAAAGTGAAAGGTATAAGCATGAAAAATTATTTTAACACCTACTTTGGAATTTTCCATTCGATTCGATAAGTTACCTATCAAATTTCAATATGACATGACAGCAAATAAGATTTTAATTGCAAAATTTATTATGTGAGTAAAGTTATTAGGAACCTGCATGAGTTTGAAACTTCAATAAAAATTCATTAAGAAGTATATTTATTCAGACCTTCGTCGAAAGTGGTTTTAAATGTTATTTCTGTATCATAACTTGATTTTTTTTTATAGATATTTAACGCCTGATTCGTGTACTAGACAAGAAAATTGTCTATTTTATGAATTAAGCAGAATCCTATTTCATGGAGTAGGCAACAAAAAAAAGGTGACCAAAAGTTGGAGTTGCCTATTTTTTATGAATTAGGCAAGTGTGATATTCAGTAGTAAATATCTCAATGTTTTGTCCCAATTAAAAATCAAAAAACTTTCAATTTTCTTGTGGTCGACAATTATTTTTCTTTTGCGTTACAATGAAAATATTCGTTAAATTCTTGGAGAAAAAATATTCATATTTTTTGTTGTCATTTTTAATTTTTTTTTATTGCTGTTGTTATTATTTGGGGGATTTGGGGGGGGGGGGGGTCTTTCGATTTTTATACAGATTTTTCTTTTGTTTAGTTCTGCTCTGAGTAAGAAATGTTTTGTTTTTAAAGAAAGAGAATTTCAGTTTTCGGTCTCAATTTTTTGAAATTAAATAATATATATACCTATTATACTCAATTTTTTGGAGTAAAGAAATCTTTCCATTTCATTGAAGTAAATTTTTTTTCAATTAATCAAGAAAAAAATCTCTACAATATTAGTACCTATTTACTTCAAAAAAATTTAAAAGTTGTGAAAATTTAAAATACCTACTTAATTGAAATTGCATAAAATTGAAAAACAAAAAATTTCTGCATAAAAATCAAGAGATTTCTCTACACAACAATCAAGAGATTTTTACTAATTTCACTTAAAAAATTTGAAAAAAATTTCTTGAGTACTTCAAAAAATGATGATTATAGTGAGTTTTTCGAAAAATTGAAAGTTTTTTTAAAAATAAATAAATACTTAAGAAAAAAATACATTTTTTTTTCCAAAACAAGTTTTTTACATTTAAAAATTAGAAAAAATTTTACTCAAAAAATTGAGGAGTTTTTCCTTTAAAAAATGAGATTTTCTTCACCAAGAATTTAAAGAACATTTTTTTTATTGCAACCCAAGAGAAAACTTTTTGAATTCTACAAAATTGAAAGTTTTTTGTTTTTTAATTGAGACAAAAAGTTGTGTATTTACCTTTGAATGAGTCGTGAAAAAAATTGTTGTCTGAATAAAGAAAGAGCAAAATATATTCTTCATAGAGAAAAAATAGCTACCTATTTAAACATAGGTAAGTAGGTATAATGTTGGGTCTATACTTGAAAAATGTTTCCATTTTGACCAACAATTTTGAGAAAATTTTCAAAAATTTTGTGCAGGTCGGTGCACATAAATTTTTTAACACTCGAATTCAAAAAGGGAATTTCGAACATGAAAATTTCAAATAATTTTATGAAATAATAGCCCATTTCTCCAAAATTATGTTAGTATTTTAGTCATAGTTTACGAAATTACGACCAAAAAAAAAAAAATTAAAAGTAATAATTAATAGAAAAATGCTTTACATACCTCCGAAAAAATGTAAACAAACAAAAAAAAAAACTCGATAACAATGTGGAAATGTAACGATACGTCGGCTCACTGGCACTTCACTTCAACACGTATTATAATATATAATAAATGAGATCAATTAAAAACGAAATCGATTAAGGAATAACGAAAAAATCACATAAAATGAAAAACCGGCTTTATTTTTACAATTGAATTTCGATATCAATAACATCGATCGTAAATCATTGCTCAAATTTTTAATTACATTATAGAATTGTAAAAAAAAATTCGTTCGACCGAAATTGTAGGTAATCGAGTAAAATGCGTAGAATCAGTACTTATCAGTAGATCTTAATGCTCTCGAAAATGGTAACCGTATCGTAAAAATACGAAATCAAAAAACACTTTGACCGTAGCAAACCACCTTGTGTTTTGTCAGTCGTTTCCCCTCGTATACTGTTCAGATTTATCAAACGTTACGTCCACGTCCAGGACGAGCAGACAAGAAGATTGCTGCTTGTAGTAGACCTGGTTGACATTGGCTTTGAACGGTACCACTCATCGTATGTATCTTCTACCTACAACTGCAGTCTACGTATACTACACATCAGCTACACTTATGCATTTTTTTTCTTCAAAATTTTCGACTATTTTTAAATCTACTCGTCATAATAAGGGGTGATTTGGTCCTGAGCACCGATTTTTGAATTTTCCAGTGGAAGTTGGTCCTTACGGTCTAAAACCCTCGTGACAACATTTTTAGCTCGATATCTCACCCCTAGCCTCTTCTATGGGGGTTTAATGTGGATTTTCGTTAAAATTTTTTAACTTTGGCGGTTTTCAATCGATTTTTTTCAAACTTACATGGATGATAGTTGGTACCAAGGGTAATTTATGGAATTTTTTAGAAAAAATTTTGAGCACATTTTTCAAGGTCAAATGGGCATTTTAAGCTTTCTAGCGACCATTTTGGTAACCTCTTTCTGAGGTGCGATTCTGAAAAAAATATATATTGTGTACTTTGTTTAGATGTACAACCTCATATATATTTAGAATTTGAAATCATGGTGCGTCATCTGCAAAAATGCAAAAATCGATTTTTTGCCCATTTTTTCACCTTAAATGGGCCATTTTTTGTCAAAAAAAATTTTTCCTCCCAATTACTCAGTACATACGTATTTTTACACCACTCGCCCGATTTTCATTCAAATTCATCCATTTTTCATCTAGTTACAGATTCGTGTTCAGTTGGTCAAATAACATCGATAAACCTTTATACCTATTAATGACAAATTGACTTGAATCGTAAAAATTCATATTTTTACACGCTAATTCTTTGATTAAAATATTAAATTAATTTTTTTTTATGACAAGTGAACAATTGAAAAAATACGAAATTAACCTGTGTAGCAATGGTCGACGTCGACATCTACATCAACAATAATAAAACCACTTATTTTTACTTAAATCGACTCTTCCCGCCTTGCTGACTCTTTTGTGATCCATGAGAACGTTGGATTTGTCAAAATTTCCAACATTTTCGTAATATTTGATAGATAAAGAAAACGTCGACATGATACCTCGACAGGACGACATAAAATTCGACCGTCGATTAATTCATCAACATTACCATCCACAATTTTTCTTGATCAAATTTTCTGTTAAGGATATCAAAAAGTGTTTGAAATGGTTGGGAAAATGTTTTCTAAAGGGGAAAACACGATTTCTGCAAAACGAATCTACAAATTCTTCATTTTTTTCATATCCTTGTTTTTCGATGATTTGTTGATGTAAAAGTCGATCGTCGATCAACTCGTCGACATCAGTGTCTACACTGTCGACCATTTTTCAGGTGACTTTTTTATTCTGTCGAGGTGTCGATGGTTTTGAAGATGCATTTGTCGACGTCAAATCCAATGTCGACACATCATCGACTTCACCATCGGCACTGTCGACCATATGCCGATTTGAAATTCGACATCTCAAGAGTGGTTTTGATACTCGCAGATAAAGTGTCTTGGGAAAAGTATATAAGGTTTCGAGGATTTCCTTGATGTTAGCTGGACTCGTAGAAGTTCAGCTAAAGCCTGCAAGGGTTATTCCAGTTCAGTGGCAGGACTTTGACAAATTGTCGAGGTCTTGACTTGAACTTTGAAAGTTTTGGTAATTGTCATAAATAGCTTTAAAAAATATCAGAAATGCAATTTGAGATGAATGTCGATGTCATATCGACCCAAATGTCGAGGATACTGTCGATCCATGGAGATGTTATTTTCGATGAAAATGTCGACACATCGACATCCGTCACTTTAGGACCTGACACGTCGACGTAAACGTAGACGTCCTGTGGAGCCAAATGTCGACGTAATTTTCGATCCACAGAAGGTCGGCAATTACATCGACATTTGGTTCGACAGGCCGTCTACACTTACGTCGACGTGTCAGGTCCTAAAGTGACGGATGTCGATGTATCGACATTTACATCGAAATTCACCTCAGCATTGCTACATGGGAAGATAGGTGAAATACCCTTGTTCTCAAATTTTGGAATAAATCTTGAATACTGTTTGGTACCCCTAAAAAACATTTTCTGTCGGAAAAGTCCCCCCCCCCCCCACCAAGTGCTCCATTAAAGATTATGTTCTTCAAAAAATAGCTTTTTTTTCTTTTGAATTTGAAGGATATTTTTTAAACAAAATAGATTTTTTTTTTGTTTCAAGAAAATTAAATTTTTTTCCACAAAAAATTGAAGGATTTTTTTTTAAATTTGAAGGATCCCACCCCATTAAGATTTTTTCTTGTTTCAAAAAAATTCAGAAATTTTATTGTACCAAAATATTGAAGGATTAAAAAAAAAATGATTTAGGAAAATTCAAAAAAAAATTCTATTGAAGATTTTTTCCAAATATTGAATAAGGATCTTTTTTCTTTGATAAATTAAAGAAATTTTTTTATTGAAGTTTTTTTTCTCCCAAAAAATAGTAGGATTGTTTTTTCAAAATATTGAAGGATTTTGTTTTTTTTTACCTCAAAACAATTGAAGATTTTTTTTTAAATTGAAAGATATTTTTTTTTCCAAAAAATCAAAGGATTTTTTTAATGAAGATTTTATTTGCTTCAAGAAAATTCAGAACTTTTTTCCTCCCAAAAACTTGTAAGATTTTGTTTTTGTTTTTTAAAAAGAATTTTTTCCTTTAAAAAATTAAATTGATTTTTTGAAGGCAAAAAAACAAAAATCACATAAATCATGAAAAATGGATGAAGTTGAATGAAAATCGGATGAGTGGTGTAAAAATACGTATTTACTGAGTAACTGAGAGGAAGAAATTTTTTGACAAAAAATGGCCCATTTAAGGTGGAAAAATGGGCAAAAAAATCGATTTTTTGCATTTTTGCAGATGACGCACCATGATTTCAAATTCTAAATATATATAAGGTTGTACATATAAACAAAGTACACAATATATATTTTTTTCATAAATGTCCTAGGTACCTATTAATTCTATGTATCAACCGTAACGTGCACAAATAGGTACGTACGATTTTGGAAACATTGTTTAAAAGCATGTTGAAAAGCTGTAAGAAGGATAATTTCAGATTCGTCGTCGTTATCGTTATTTTAAGCAATGTAATCGGATGAAATTCAGTTGCAAGTTTTCCGCTTACCTACTTGCGACACGACGGCATCGACTAGATAAATAACGTCTTGAAAACAAGGTATCACTCATGAAATTGCTCCCTGGCGACCACTCTAAGGTACTACTCACCAGTCAGAGTCACCAATGATCCTTTAACAGGTACCCTGCAGTATCCGCTAAAGAAAACCATCGTGTTGAATGTAATTTACGTCATTTGCATGGGGCAACTCGAACAACCTTAGGTCATAAACCCTTTTTATTCTGTTAATCACATAAACGATCGTTTATCTTTTTGTTTTTCGACGAGAGGTCGCTATTGATTGAGAAATAAATTGTGCATTGATCAACGTGTAAGTATAAGTAATAACAAACTCGTAAAAATTTACTCGTATCTAAAGGTCGTAAACATTTTTGAAATGCAATGAACATGAAGTGTAAATTTTGAACTTGACAGTCGTTGAAATTAAAACAAAAACCTGGCTAAAAATAAATTATTCTTCTAAATAATTTAAAGACTTAGCCGGATAAGTAGAGGTGATTTGGCCTTCAGCAAGATTTTCCAAATTAATTAGTGGAAGTTGGTCCTCACTGTCTGAAATAAATGTGATAAAATTTTTACACAAGTGACAGACGATTTCCTTTACTTTTAGAGAAAAACAAACCTCAAATTATTATTTGAATTGAAATTAAAATTTTCTAGAAATGAACATTTTTTTCTCTTGCGTTGTAGATAATAAAAATATACCTTAAATTCTTGTAGAAAAAAAATCCGTATTTCTTGGGAGGACGAAATCCATAAATTTGGGTAGTAAAAAATCAATTTGAAAAAACTTGGATTTATACATAAATTTTTTGGAATGAAAGAATAATTCTTTTTTTTAAAAAACAAAAACAAAAATCTATTAAATTTTTTAATTTTATTTTTCATTACTTGAGAAAAGATTTGCTTACTTTTAGAGAAAAAAATGGTCGATATTTGTTCCCAATTTTCTTTGAAAAAGAGTCTATCATTTTTTTGAGATTTCATGCAAAGTTTCGTTTTGTGAAAGAGTTTTTTTTTTCGAAAAAAGATCTAATTGTTTTTTGGAGGGGTAGGGGGTATGGTAAAAAATCTCTCATTTTTATTGGAGAAAGAATCTCTCACTTATTTGGCAAAAAATTTCCAAATTATTTTAGAACAAAAAATTTTCCACCTCTTCGAAGTGAAAAAACTTCTCTTATTTCTTTGAAGAAGAAAAATCTTTCAATCTTGCGAATAAATCTCTAAACTTTTTGGAGTAAGAAAACTTTTGATTTTTCCGCAGAAAAAAATATTTTTACTTTTGGAGAAAAAAAATCATGAGCTTTCAAAAATCTTGAAAAATTCCGTCAGAGAAGGATTTTCCATGAAATGCAATTTCTCATTTTTCAAAAATTACTGAAAATGAAAATTTTCACAAAATTGTTGTTTTTAACTTTTTTTAAAATTTAGTCATAGGAATTTGAATTGGATTTTATGGGAGTTTTTCCATTGATCGAATGCAATTTTTCACTTTCCAAAAATTAATGAAAACAATTTTATTTACAAAATTGAAGATTTCAAAATTCTCCAAAAATTGCATCGGAGGAGGATTTAGCATTGGGACTTAGGGTAGCTTTTTTCATTGAATAAATGCAATTTTGCAATGAAATTAATTTTTCATAAAAGAAAAATTTTCCAAATTTGAGACAGAAGAGGGTTTTTACATTGGGCCTTGGGTTAGCTTTTTTCATTGGTGAAATGTACCTAATTTCTCATTTTTTGAAATTTCCATAAAATTAAAATTTTGACAAATTCAGACACAAGAGGATTTTGCATTGGATCTTGGGGGGCTTTTTTCATTGATTAAAAGCAATTTCTCATTTTTTGAAATTTACGGAAAATAAAAATCACAAATTTGCTTAGGGTAGGATTTTGCATTGGACCAAATGGTAGCCTTTGAAATAGAAAAAAATTCAAGATGCCATTTTTTGAATTTATCTGAAAATTAAAATTTTTACAAATTCAGTAAGTAAGGGTAGGATTTTGCTTTGAGTAAAATAGTAGCCTTTGAAATAGAAAAAAATTCAAAATACCATTTTTTGAAATTATCTGAAAATTAAAATTTTTACAAATTCAGTAAGGGTAGGATTTTGCATTGGACCAAATGGTAGCCTTTGAAATAGAAAAAATTCAAAATGCCATTTTTTGAAATTATCTGAAAATTAAAGTTTTTACAAATTCACTAAGGGAAGGATTTTGTTTTGCTTTGCATTGGATTTTAATTTTTAGGGTAGCTTTTTTCATTGATTAAATGCAATTTCTTATTTTTTGAAAGTTTCTGAAAATAAAAATTTTTACAAATTCATTAAGGGTAGGATTTCGCATTGGACCAAATAGTAGCCTTTTAAATTAAAAAAAATTCAAATTGGCATTTTTTGAAATTTTCTGAAAATTGAAATTTTTACAAATTCAGCCAGAAGAGGATTTTGCATTTAACTTTAGGGTAGCTTTTTTCATTGGTTGAATGCAATTTTGCAAAAACTCGCATTTTTTGAAATTTAATGAAAATAAAAATTTTCTCATATTCAGTAAGGGTAGGATTTTGCATTGGACCAAATGGTAGCCTTTGAAATTAAAAAGAAAAGAAATGCAAATTTACATTTTTTGGAAATTTACTAAAAATATTTTTTTTTACAAATTCAGCTAGAGGAGGATTTTGCAATGGATCTTAGGGTAACTTTTTTCATTGATTAAACAAAATTTCTCATGTTGGATGAAATCAATTCAATTATTTTAAAAACCACAAGTTTCACAAGAAATTTAGGGGGTCCTTTGTAAAAACAACCATAGTCAAAAAATCAAATTTTACAGGAGGCCGAAATAACGTGTTCAAATCATGTTGGGAGGAATTTGGAATTTGATTCAGAGGGTGTTGATTGATCATCAAATTTTTCATAATGTCAAGAAATGTAATAATTTTTTTTCAAATTTTGAAAAATTTTACAACTTTTCCTTTAAAAAATAAAAATGCAGACTATGGTTGTTTTAAAAAAATTATCAGTTAAAATACGTACTTTTGAAGTTGAAAAAAATTGATGATGGCTAAAATTTTTTTTAAAAACCAAACTTTCAAGTTTTATCACCATCGTCTTCTCGTGAAATTTTAGTTTAGAAAATTGAATAAATTTTTTTTTCTAATTTTTGACTATGATTGTTTTTACAAAGGACCCCTCATTTGAAAATAATTACGTATAAATAATTATTTTCATCGATGAAACCCTTGTAAAATTATGCATGCAACACATTTAACTCGAACAATTTACGTAATATTCTGAAATTTACCGATAATTTCGTTAGAAATTTGTAAAATACTCTAAGTCAAAGATAAAAAGAGTTTAAAGAATCGAATCTTGAAACGAACGACTTGTATCTGCGCCATGTTCCCATGTTTTGAAAATTTTTTGTTCGCGATTCGCATACTGATAATTTTTTTCGAAATGCGACTAAAAAATATGATTACGAATTTTATAAAATAATCTGCCAGTTAATTATTTTTATAGTTATTTGTTGAAAAATCTCGTTTAATCTTGATTGCCGAACTGAAAACTCGTATCGTGATATTATTATTATTTTATATAAGTTGTTTTTTTTTTATTATTAGTTTTGTGATGGATTCCAATAAACACGAAATGTAAGCATGTATTTCGACGCTCAATCATTTAAATAATTTTCTTAATTTATCAAAGGCCGTCACCATTTGCAACATATTATTCAGTATTCATTCGCTGGCAACTTTATTCTTTGTTATTCTTTCGCAGATCTTCAAAAATTGATGACGAACTACACAAAGAAGATGATATGGACTTGAGCGATATTCAGTCCGCAGATAAAGTCATAGCTGTGAGTAGAAACACTCGGAACATACGCAATCATCTGCTCGATGACATTAAACTCCACTTTTGGGTTTGTTTTACAGACTCCTCTTCCAATTCCTGCGGATCATCATAAGTTACAATATCAGTATTGGTTATGGTTCAGTAAACGTTGGAAAGCGAAATTATCTAACGTTTCGTATGATCAAAATTTAAAACTAATTGGTAAATTTGGATCGGTTGAGCAGTTTTGGGCAATATACAGTCACCTAGTTAGACCATCCGAATTACCAACTCAGTGTGATTTCCATTTGTTCAAAATTGGAATTAAACCGATGTGGGAAGTAAGTAGTTTTCAATGTACTTAAGTTACATTTGTTATCACTCGCACGTTATAATGTTTCCTATTTCAATTCGTAGGACGAGGCAAATGCTAAAGGAGGACAGTGGATAGTAAGACTGAAAAAAGGCTTAGTGTCACGTTGCTGGGAAAACTTAATTCTCGCCATGTTAGGAGAACAATTCATGGTTGGAGATGAACTTTGCGGTAGTGTGGTATCCACTCGTTTGAAAGTAAGCCGAATTTCATGCTTTTATTCTCACTCGTTCATTTTATCGACGAATTTAAATTGTTTGTTTAATTCTGCAGGAAGATATAATTACTGTTTGGAATAGAACCGCGTCTGATTATTCGACCACAACTCGAATACGTGATACGTTAAGAAGAATTATGAATTTACCTCCGAATACTGTTATCGAGTATAAATCTCACGTAGATATTTTGAAACATTTACCAGTATCTCATAATTAATTTGCCAGCATGATTTCGCTGCGTACCGTATCCAGTGTTCAAAACAAAACATTTTTTTATCACATTTATTTTGAACTTTAAAAAAAAATTATACAATGAACAAGTCACAAACGTTTTACACAATTTTAATATCGCTTAAAATATAAAATTATACATCATTAAAAAAAAGACGAAAAAACACGTAAAAAAAGTTGTAACATCGTACATAGTCCGTAAAAAAAGTATAGGAGTTTGCGATGCAATAATTGTTTACCATTAAAACCGTTGTTTACAATTTTGACAACAATTACGCGTCAAAAAAATACTTGAAACTTCGATACTTACGTCTTTAAAGACCGAAACGCAGATCGTCGAGTGAAAATTGAATTTTCCAATATGCATAAGAAGAACGTAACCGATAAGAGTTTTTGTATTTTAATTTTCTTTTTAACTTTTTTTTCCCTTTTGATTATTTAAAATAAAGTGTTTCATGATTCGTTTGTTTTTGTTTGGTGCAGTTACTTATTTCGAAAAGCATCAACTTAAAATTACCATCGAAGCTGAGCTTTAAAGCTTAATGAGAAAATCCGTTATGGCTTTAGAATCACCATCGTAACCAAACCTGTAACAAAACTAATGAAAGTTGAGACGTTTTTGTCGATGGAGTGGATTTCTGCAAAAATGCACTTACCTAATACATAAGAGAACACTAATTTTAATCCGATAGAAATATGAAAGCTGTTATAAAGGGACGAGCCTTCTTTTTCTGTAGGAAGAAATAAGCCACCGATACAAACGACAGCGATGGTTAAAATCACATAATTAGGCGATTGCGGATTGGAAATATCTACAAGTGGGAGAGAAACGAGGTAAAATTTACTCGATTAGTAAAAATTGCAATAGGTGAGACTGGTATGATTTTATTACCATTTTGACGCATATGGTTCGTAGGTAAAATAGACGTTTGCATCGATTGACTATGTGAACCTGGAACAACTTGGAAATTTTCTCTTTCCGGAGTCAATCTATGCGCGTCCAAGTTCACTTTACTTCGTAATATCGCGGTAACGTCGTGCCTTCCGATTACCTGAAGAAAAAAAAATCAGGAAGTTATTAAATCGACGAATTGTTAATTACATATTTCTCGAACAAAAATATCAACCTACTTTCTTATTGGTTTTGTCTTGCATTTGAATTCGAAATTTATCGACGACGTCACAGTTCGAAGGTTTAACTTCATTATGTCGTACAACAATGTCTGCTCGATAATGCGATGGTATTGTTCCTTCTGGTGTGCTGACAATGTACTTCTCTGGCGAAGTGCTCAGCACTGTAATTAATTTCATGATTCGTAAAACGAGAGTTGAATTACAAAGGCAGGAGAAGAATATTATGAAAAAACTTACCCCTGTATTTGACTGTGTAATCGTAAGGATTGTACAAAGATAGAATTTGTTTGTGAGTAGTTTTGTCTTCTAAAACAAACGATACCGAGTTGGGGAACACAAAAACAGGTATTTTGGAGTCTTGTTGCATTTCCAAGTCTTATAAGTACAACCATGTCCTAAAAATGTTCATTCTAAACAAACACGAATGCATGAATATATTAATTTAGAAGTGTTTCGAATTGTGTTTGAAAAAAAAAAGCAAAGGTATGAAGTTGAAATTGAAAACTTACGGTTAGTGTGTTATTTCGTTGGACTTCAGAATGACGAAAAGATCATACTTTCGATGATATTTATGATTTCTAGACTGTGCATATATCTAATTCGAATTTATTTCTACAAAATATAACACTAAAAACTTTGATTATCACTACGACTACATCAAATAAACAACTAAAACAATAGAAACGATCAGCTGTTTTTTATCACATCGTACTCGTCATTCAAATTTCCGCAATAATTCCAAACGAAAGTGGAGATTTTTACTGAAAAGTTAGGTTTTCTACGACGTGTCACGACGTTTGATAAATTTTTTACGAATTCGTATCTGATTTTACCACGTTAATTTCTTCATCATAAAATTAATTACGAATTTTTCGATCAAAAATTGAATTTTTTTGTCAGTGATGACTTTTGATAATTATTTTTTGAGTTTCTTATTTGCATGTGAAATTAGGCAACGCAACTATAAACACAACACGACCCGAACAAAACCGATGAGAGACGAAGTTTCCCGAAGGCCCTTGTTTTTCAACGATCGGCTATTTTGACGGAGAGCCCTTGCTGTTTCATTTGCTCACCTTGAATTTTTTATTTTTTTACCAAGTCCAGTACTACATGTATTCAAAATTGGTAGGAAGGAAGGGAGGGAGGGGTCAAATCGAAATTTTTGTAATAACTAAAAGTATTTGTAAAACTTCAAGCTATAACTTTTGTTTGAAAATTTTTTTAATTGGGCCCCTTACCTCCCCACAGTTTTTAGTAATGTATTTTGAATAAGTGTGAGTAAGTTAAATCACTCAAAATTGGTGGGAAGCCCTCCATAAGTTGAATTACTCAAAATTGGTAGGGAAGGAGGGGTCCGATTGAAATTTGTGTCATAGCCAAAATTTTTCCTAAAATTTTGAGCTACAACTTTGTTGCACAAATTTTTCAATTGGACCCTTTCCCCTTCGCCTTTCAATTTTTAATCAGTATTTTGGGAGTATTATGCAAAATAAGTGGAGAGAGAGAGGCTCAATTGAAAAAGTTTTCAAACAAAAGTTGTTGCTTGATGTTCCACTAATACTTTTGTTTATGACAAAAATTGCGATTGGACCCCTCCCTCCCTCCAATTTTGGATAATTCAACTCATTTAAATATATTAATAAAAATAGGGGGGAGGTAAGGGGCCCGATTGAAAAAATTTTCAAACAAAAGTTGTAGCTTGAAGTACTAAGAATAATTTTGGTTATAACAAAAATTTCAATCGGACCCCTCCTTCCTCACCAATTTTGAGTAATTTAACTTATTCACGCTTATTCAAAAGAAAATACATTATTACAAACTGTGGGGAGGTAAGGGGCCCACAAAAGTTGTAGCTTGAAGTTTTACAAATACTTTTTTTTTTTTTTTTTTTTTTTTTTTTTAACGCCATATACAGCAACTAAGGCTAGAGGCGTACAAATACTTTTAGTTATTACAAAAATTTCGATTTGACCCCGCCCCCTCCCTCCCTTCCTTCCTTCCAATTTTGAATATAAAGTATATTTATGTAGCACACTGGACATCGACTTGGTAAAAAATTCAAGGTGAGCAAATGAAACAGAAAAGGCTCTCCGTAAAAATAGCCGATCGTTATTTTCTTCTAATATTATGATTTTTATTTGCAGCGTAAAAAAAAATGTATTTTTATCAAAATTTTAGCTTTTAAATTTTCTTTTTCCATTTTCCAACATTTAAAAAAAAATTTCCGCGTAAAAGTTCATCATTTTGGCATTTATTCCGAAAAACCGGTTAACGTCACCATAGGAATGCCCAGCGCACTTCATTCTCGACTCTACGAACTAATATTATGGTAAGTTCGACAGTGAACGATTGTTTTCGTCAATCGCAATCCTCAATACTGATTTCTTTTCTTTATTCGTATAGATCGATAATCCTTCATAATCATGGATCCAACGGTGGCCAAATCCAACCCAGGAAAGTTGGCTGAATCAGACAAAACGAGCACAACAACGCCAGCCAAGAAGAAATGCGCCCGAAAAGAATACAACGTAACAAATCGCAGTTGCGAAATAGTTGTCAACGGTTTGAATGAAATCACTCGCAAATACGAGAAATCGTGCAAAAGCGTAATTAAAGTACTGAAAGCTAATCCGCGTACCAAATTCAAGACACACTTTTGCGTTACAGCGATGCCGGAATTCATGGAACGAGTCCACTCTTTGGATTTTTCGAACCGAGTGATATTTCTAGACGGTACAGGAAACGCTAACCGGTTCAATTGCAGCGTATTCGTGTTGATGATCGATAGTCACGTCGGCGCTTTGCCCTTCGGATTCTTCATAACTTCTTACAAAAGTGCCAGCTTATTAGAACCTACGTTTAACGCTTTGTCAGACATTATGCCGAATAACGCGTTCAATACGCCGACATTTCCTAAAATCGTGATCACCGGTATCGATCATGCGGAGCATACAGCCATTACCAAATGTTTTTCGTCGGTCAAAGCCTACATCGGTGGGTTCCACTTGCTCAGAGATGTATGGAGATTCATCTGGGATCCGGAGAACCGAATAGCCAGTACCGATAGACCGCAGTTGTACAAATTATTTAAGGATATTATTCATTCTCATAGCGAAGAACAACTCAATTGTAATATCTGGATTTGCAACGAAAACGTCGTAGCTCGAAAGTATCCGGAATTTTTGAAATATTTCAACACCTTGTTGAAGAAGAAAGACCTGTGGGGTTTGGATTTTCGCGTTCGAAGTAACGTCTTCTACGACAAAAATATTCTCACTTCGGAGATGCACGTTTTGAAAGAGAACATTTTGCATAACTCGAGAACCTACAGCGTTACCGAACTTTTCGAATATTTCTGTACTACATTTTGCGATTACTACAAGACTAAAATAACGGACGCAGTTAGCGGTATAATCAAAAGTCTGAGTGAACGAAGGTACATGCCTAGTAACAAAGAAGAACTATCCGATTTAAAAGTCAGCAATATGTGTTGCGAAGAAGTCCTAGTAATTAGTTCGAAACGAAACACAGAGTACTACGTAAACAAAGAATTGGGCACTTGTACTTGCGTTCTGGGTAAATATGGCACGCCCTGTGTACACCAGTTTGTTATAGCTCTGAAATACAAATCCGAACTATTCACTATCGCTCCGATGAATTTAGAAGATAAAGGCAAATATTGCTATTTGGCTACAGGCCTACCGTACGTATTGGAATCGCCAAACGCCGTCCTAGAAATTGCTTCGTCTTTCAATCCGGATCCAAATCTTCAGGCAGAAGACAACACCGATCTCGACTTCATTACCGAATACGTTGTCGTTTCGCATTCCGATAACGAATGCGAACTCGTCCCTGAAACGCAACAGTATACTTCCGAAGATTGTATAAATGCCATCGAAACATTCTGGTCCAAGTTGTCGCCTTATACGAAAGATCATCCTAATGAGATATATCAATGGATCGTTTCTATGGATAAAAAACTAGACAATACGCAAAATATAGACGATGTCTTATCCGTATTGTACTCCAAGAAGAATAGCTGATTACCTAATTGGATCGTTTGAAAAAGTTATTCGGTTATTTTTTCGCTTCCGGTTTGTGTGAAATGATGGGAAGCGTTTTCCAACCAAGACTGATGACTTCGAGTTAAAAAAAATTGATGTACCTACCAGTGATTTATTTTGCTATCTTACTGTTTTGGTGTATTGAGAAATTAAATCAATTTTTGACTTTCTCACGTATTATATTGTTAATTTTTATATTAATAAATTAATTTCGCTTCCGAGTAACGTTCGTTGAAATATAATAATATACCAAGTGAATAAAAGGGTGGAAAAAAATCTTTCATTTTTTTGAGAGAGGAAAACCTTTCAATTTTTTGAGAATGTTTATTTTCAGAAAGAAATCTCTTACGTATATTTGATATAAAAAAAAACATCCCTCAATTTAAAAAAAAAAGAAAAAAAAAGAATGATAAGGTAGCATTTTTTGAAAAATAAAATTCGAGTGGATCGCCGCAGTACTGCTTTTTTGGCACCATCGAGTCCAATACTACATTGACACTTGATATTCAAAAATAAAGGGGAGGGGATGGTCCAACCGAAATTTTTGTAATAACCAAAATTATTTCTAGGACTTCAAGCTACAACTTTTGTTTGAAATTTTTTTCAATTGGACCCTCCCTCCCCATCAATTTTTCATAACACTCCGAAAATACGAATTAAAAATTAGTGGAGGGAGGGGCTAATTGAAAAAATTTTCAAACAAAAGTTGTAGCTTGTAATCCGAGGAATAATTTTGGTTATTACAAAAAATTCGATTGGATCCCTCCCTCTCCTCTGATTTCACATAACACCAGGTAGGTACTTTTTCAAAATTGGGGAGGGGTCCAATTGAAATTTTTTTTTAGACAAAAGTTGTAGATTGAGAACCTAAAAGTAATTTTAGTTATTATAAAATTTTCAATTAGACCCTCCCCTTCCCTCCAATTTTGCATAATATGACTTAAGATACTTACATTAATAAAAACTGGGGGAGGGAGGGGTCCAATTGAAAAAATTTTCAAACAAAAGTTATAGCTTGAAGTCTTAGAAATGATTTAGATTATTACAGAAATTGTGATTTGACCCCTCTCTACCCTCCAATTTTGAATTCAAGTATCTATGTAGTATTGAATTTGAAAAATTGATAGAAATCTGCGAAATGAAAAAGCAATAAGCACCCCCCCCCCTCCCCCCCCCCAAACCTACATTAAAACACAGAAGTTGTAGCGAAACAGCGTTGGTTTTCTCACGTTTGGGATGATAACCGCTCGTAACATTTTTTGAGCCAAATCGAAAGACCTCAGGTCTAAACAACGATTGGATCCCCGCAGTACTGATTTTTTGGCACCATCGAAAATTTGCCAAGTTTAATACTGTGTAGATACGTAAATTCAAAATTGGAGGGCAGGGAGGGGCCCAATCACAATTTTTGTAATAATAAAAATTACCCCTACCTTCACCAGTTTTTAATAATATAGGTATCTAAAGTGATTCAAGTCCTATTATGCTAAATTTGAGGGGAGGGGAGGGTCTAATTAAAAATTTTATAATAACTGAAATTACTTGTAGGACCTCAATCTACAACTTTTGTCTGAAAATTTTTTCAATTGGACGCCTTTCCTAGTTTTGAAAAAGAATCTGCCTGACATTATGTGAAATCGGAAGAGAGGGAGAGAGATCCAATCGAAATTTTTGTAATAAGAAAAATTATTCCTAGGATTTAAAGCTACAACTTTTATTGGAAAATTTTTTCAAATTAGCCTCTTCCTCTCTCACTATTTCATTTTTTAATTAGCATCTTCGGAGTGTTATGCAAAATTGGTGGGGAGGGAGGGGTTCAATTAAAAAAAAATTCAGACGAAAGTTGTAGCTTGAATTCCTAGGAATAATTTTGGTTATTATAAAAATTTTGGTTGGACGCCTCCCTGCTCTTCAATTTCGAATTTTACGTATGTACGAAGTATTGGACTTGGCAAATTTTCAATGGTGCCAAAAATTCAGTACTGCGGCGATCCAATCGTTCTCAAAACATAGCCGAATTCAAGTGGAATGACTCTTTACACCTTACCCCGCAATTCTTCAACAGGTGTTTAGCATAAAAATGTTCCAACGATTAGAAAATAAATTTTTATTTTGATAAACAATGACTTAATACAATCAAGGTCTCTGATTAATTCGTTCCAAGTTGTAATTCTACAAATATTTTAGTACACGTTTAACATTTTAAGTTTCAATTTTACATGAACCATGCACACCATTGGTGTTAACTTACTACAAAATAGGCAAATTAAACATGCAACGAAAATTCACCCCTATACATTGTGAAGGAGGGGGGTAAGAAATTACATATTTCACGCGTCGACGTCGCAGAAAAATTTCATAGCGGACGAAACACTCGTCTTAAAAAGTTTTTTATACAGAACAAGCTTACGTCAACGAAGCGCGCATAAAAATGAACACGGTAATCTTTATCGTATTTCTTTAAATAACGATTAAGACCTTAAGTAAAAAGTCATTCGTCGACGTTAAAACGTATTAAAACTGTGTACGGTGCTGCAAAAACGCCTATAATTCTTTGGGTCCGAGTGTTTAGCAAGCTACATATTGTATTTTCTGAAGACGAGTATTAAAACCTATTAAGAGGACCGAGGAGGGGAAAAAAATAAGTAAAAGAAACGTAATAAATTAAAACAAAATGAACACTATTCCAATTGTTAAAAGCATTTCACGCTTCTTTAATACATTCGAAACTGAGACAAAATAAAGCGCACCTACGCGATAATACGATACAATGCGATAATAATTTGCAATTAGAAAATCTACATTCTTCTATACATCTTAATTATTTCAGGTGATCAAAAAGTACGAATTAGGAGAAAGGGAGCCGGGGGCGAATACTTAAATAAATTGCTGTATACAATCGAAATGATAAAAAATCATCGTTTAAAAAGACGTGTACCGTGTTCGAGATTTTCACACAAATTCAATGATCCGAATGACGCGAATAATATCGAACACAAAACGTAAATACATTATAAAAACAATAAAATTTCACTTTAAAATTCTCTCTTACTTACATCCCATCAAATAAAATACTATCGTAAAAATAAAATATCATACAATCGCGACAATTTTTACAAAAACAAGCGATAAATTGCTCTCGAAATTTCGTAGTCAAATTCCAACAAAATGGCAGTCTTAAAAAATAATTTCAATCATTCAATTGGTAACGATACGAATGTCTAAAAATGTACATACACGAGGAAAAAAAGAAGTAAAAAAACGACGCACGATTGAAATTCTCTTCTCCTTCTTGTTTACCGGTCCACGAAAACGTATTGTCGACCAGGTCGACTCGAGTCTCGTTACTCGTTTAGGAAGCCGAAATAGCCATATTGGCGTTATTTTGAGATTCGCAAAATTTACTATCGTTTCGTAAAGCGTCGAAATTCTTATCGTCCGATGACGAAGATCCGCTACTCGTATTCAAATCCAACGCTTTGTCGGCTTGTTGATGAAGAGCTGCCGCCGGAGCTGGCGCTGCTGCCGAGGACGACGTTGAAGCCGTTATCGCAGATACTGATTCCAGCGATGGGGTGAAACCGTGTCGAGCGTCGCTGTCGATTAATTTCTGTATGACCATTTGTACGGATTTCATACCTCGATTGCTTACTGTTCCACCCTGTAAGAATTCATACAACGTGAAACCAACGATAAAGAAACGAAAAATCGAAACCACTGACGAGAATTAACTTACCGAAGCGGTTAATGTCATGAAGCTGTAGAATTTCTGCAGCACCGAAATCATAAATTCGAAATTCTTTTCTGGCAAATGATTTCTGACGAATTTCTCGTATTCCTGGGTGAAAAAATAAATTCAATTATTCGAATGAGAAAAAAACTTCAATTTTTTCCAATTTTACGACCACCTACCTCGTTATCGATGATCAAGTATCCCACCAACATAGCAACGTAAGCAGCGATCAGCGTATGTTCCATATTTTGACCAGCTTTTTGAACCACTGTACGAACAAGAAAAAATATACAGAGTTATCGAATTATATTCGTGATGGAAATTGCAACGTAAACATTTTCAGAAGATTACTATCTAACTTACATTGCGAAATGGTCTCTTCGATGAATTCTTCGTGTACTTTTTGCGGAGCGTTATTTTGCGGCTTCTCGACGTTTTCTCCTTCTAAAATAGCGTCAGTCTTCTTTTCTTCGAAACGAGCCAATTCTTCGTGATTATAGAACATGGCGATTAACGCCTTCACAGCCGGATCTTTCGCTTTACCTGGAAAAAAACAGCTCGATGAAGCAAATCGTACTATACCCAATTTCAAGGCTACGTTTGTACAACGATAATAAAATAATAACGTACTTTCGAAGATACTTTCTTCGTCACTGGGAGCTTTGGCATCTAGAATAGCTTTTCTGTTCGCGTCGCAATGTTCTACTAGATTGATCAACATGATTAATGTCTGTACGAAAAAATAAAGAAATAATAGTAAATTAAAAGTCGAAGATATGAGTCAAGTTTTCACGAATGTAATAGACTGGTGTCCAGTTTATACGTACAACTTGTTAACATTTTTTTTTGGATCGGTGTTGTTGAATTTTACCAAGATAGATACTAGATATTCAAAATTGGAGGGGAAGGAGGGGTTCAATCGAAATTTTTGTAATAACCAAAATTATTTCCAGGACTACAAGCTACAACTTTTGTTTGAAAAGAAAGGGGCAAATTGAAAAAATTTTCAAATAAAAGTTGTAGATTATGATCTTGGAAATAATTTTAATTATAAAAATTTCGATTGTACCTTTCCTTTTCCTTCGTTTTCATATAACATCAATTATATATTTTTTCAAAGTTGAGGGGGGAGGTCCAATTGAAAAATTTTTCAAACAAAAGTTGTAGATTGGGGTTCTAGAAATAATTTTTATTATTATACAATTTTTGATTAGACCCTCCCCTCCCCCAGTAATTATATTATTGAAAACTGATGGAGGTTGGGGTCCAATTGAAAAAATTTTCAAACAAAAATTGTAGGTTGGGGTCCTAGAAATAATTTTACTCATAAAATTTTCGAATGGACCCTCCCCTCCCATCCAGTACTTATTTTATTAAAAACTGATGGAGGTAGGGGTCCAATTGAAAAAAATTTCAAACAAAAGTTGTAGGTTGGGGTCCTAGAAATAATTTTTGTTATTATAAAATTTTTGATTAGACCCTCCCCTCCCCTCCAGTAAATATATTATTGAAAACTGATGAAGGTAGGGGTCCAATGAAAAAATTTTCAAACAGAAGTTGTGGGTTGGAACCCTAGAAATATTTTTTGTTATAAAAATTTCGATTAGACCCTCCCCACCCCTCCAATACTTATATTATTAAAAACTGAGCGAGGTAGGGGTCGAATTGAAAAATTTTTCAAAAAAAAGTTGTAGGTTGGGGTCCTAGGAATAATTTTTTTCATTATAAAATTTTCGATTGAACCCTCCCCTCCAGTACTTATATTATTAAAAATTGATAGAGGTAGGGGTCGAACTGAAAATTTTTTCAAAAAAAAGTTGTAGGTTGGGGTCCTAGGAATAATTTTTGTTATTATAAAATTTTCGATTAGACCTTCCCCTCCCCTCCAATACTTATATTATTAAAAACTGATGGAGGTAGGGGCCGAATTGAAAAAATTTTCAAACAAAAGTTGTAGCTTGGAGACTTAGAAATAATTTAGGTCATTACAAAAATTTCGTGCCCCTCCCTCCCCTCCAATTTTGAAAATTTGTATCTATGTAAAATTGGATTAGTAAAATTTCAACAACAACGATCCACACAACCATGCAAACAAATCGAGTAAACTAGACACTAGTATGAAATAGTCGATAAAACTACCAACCAATAACATAAGATCGAATTTTTCTTCTTTCGGTATATACTGAGGAACTTGTAATAATACGTGTAAACTAGACTCGATAACTCCAGGCGTTCCTCCGATGACGATAGAACCGCGAGCTAAATTATAACAAAGAACAATTAGAAATTCTCGCATACGACAATTTGCCATTTTAAATTCGTTCAAAAGCCTCGTCATACTTACTTATGCCTTGATAATCGTGAGTAATATTGATTAATACTTTCAAATTAGCTATTAAGCATTCCCTCAGTACAGCGCCGGTGGAATCTTTATCAGCGATACTGTCGGTCGGATAGAGGGGTATCTCGTAATCGCACACTTTGTACATTTTCACCAAGGTATCTATCAATATGCCGTCTTGATATTCCAGTAAGTAATAGTTGTTTTGTTCATTTTGCATCGTTATCTACGTATAAAACAAACAAGAGCATAATTATATCTCTGCTTTCTTATTAAAATGCTGAAAAATTATTCGAAGCGTGTACTTACATTTTCCAAAACTCTGAGACACCTGTCGACTTTACGTATCTTTTCGAGAGCCGTTGCCGACCAAGCGTTGGCCGTTTCGTCGACGTGCTTACAACATTCGACGATTGTTCCGACAATATGCTCTAGGCCACCCAACTCTCTCAATTCTTCTTTAAACCATTCTCCGGCTCTCTTCGACGTTAAGCTGAGTAACGTTTCCATAGATAAATGGCCAACCTAAAAAAAAGTAAACGTAACACGTTTTAGCTTTAGCATTTCCAAATCGTAGATAGCGGAATTTGGTTTCGAATACGAACCGTTATATTATCCAAATTCAAATGTTTAGCGTGCCCTTGAGCTTGGATATCGGCACAAATTTGTCTAACTCTGTCTCTGGTTTTGGTCAATTGCGAATCCGTTAGGCCGCAATCTTCTAGAGCTTTCGTATGACTGGCGTCGCTTTCCAATAAGTTTAACATTAATTCTAAGGAATCGCGATCTAAATCCATGTTCAATCTGTCTTGGCTTAGCACGAACATGACCGTTGCCGTACATAATCCCAAACTCTGCGAAATAAAAATCGTATTAGAGCATAGGTATATTTTCTATTTGAAGCCGCATCCATCACCATCGATAGTACATACCTGATCTTTGGTAGCGTCGTGTAAAGTTCGGAAGAATTTGGTAACAGTACCGTGAGCTCTGACATGCATCCTGAAAGCTGGTTCTGTGCACTTGCTCGCCAAAGTAATCGCCGACAAGCACCTGCAAAAAATCAAACTCGTAATGTAAAAAATCATCTCGTACCTCGAGCCTCGACCAAAGATGAAAAAATCTATCAGTACCTCGTTCCAATCGGATTATTATCCTGCAAAGCGTCCAAAATATACTCGACGTCATCGTTGAATTCTTGGAATTCTCCAGATTCTTGTATCTGATGGGCTTTCTTCACGTTCCTGACGACCGTGTAATAATCTTTGGTCTTTTTCAGGCACTTGACTCCGGTCACCGGAGCCGGCTCGTCGAAGTCGAAATTATCGGTATTGGTATGCCTGATAAATTTAGTCAATGGCATGTCTTCTAGCTCGCTGTCCAGGAGAGAATCTAAAGCTTTGTTTTTCGTAATATTGGTATTTTTATCGTCTTCGACCGCATTGGCGGCGTCTTTATCGTCGGCCCACTTGTGCTTATACAACGCCAAGCGTTTTTTGTTACCGTCGCTGGAGCCTCGGTGCTTGAAAATACTGCCTTTCTTGTTGATAATTGGCGCGCAGGGCGCTTCGCCTTCGTTTTTCAGTTCGAAATCCGAACCATCTCCGGTACCGTAGCTGTCTTTCAAATCGAACTCGCAACTAGTCATGGACTCGGCTGCGCTGCTTTCTTCCGCGTTTTTAACGCAAATGCCAGAATCTAACGAATCGGGCAAAGGAACATGCATAGGCTCAGGCTCGGTGGCGGGTTCTTCCATGACCGGTTCGACGACCGATTCCGATGGTCTGATGTCGGATATTTTGATTTTAATTTTCAACTCGGATTCGGTACTCTTGACAATAGGCGAGGGCTGCTCCTCCGGCGGTGGCTGTAAATCAACAAGTTCCTCCGAAGGTTCGGTTTTTGGTACAGGATTCGTGGTGGCCGCCGCAGCGCTATCTTCTTCGTCGTCTTCCAAAAGTTGCAGTAGTTCTTGCCTACCCGAATCTAGAGCTTCGCAAGGTTTAACATCGTTTTGACTTTCGGACGATGGGTCTTCGACAGGTTCTCCCAAATCGGCTAAAAGTTCTTCGACTTTTTTCAAATCCGGATCTGCTTTGGTAGCTTCCTTCTTATGTTTGTGCTTATTACCGTAGCTGCGGCATTCTTTGGAATCTTTACGTTTAGGCGACACGCTGTTGGCGGCGATAGACGTAGGAGCTGCGTCTTCGGCGACCGCGTACACCGTAGGATGATCGGAATTCAAATTAGATATGACTAATTTACCCGCCGGAGGCGGAGGAGCCGAATTCTGTCTGGTACTTCTTAGGACACGTTTGGGCGACGTATTAGGCGGCTGTTGGGGCTGCGGTGGCTGCTGCGAGGTGCTATCCGAAGCAGCACGACGTCTCAGGCTTCGGGTGGTTATGGTTGGCTCAGATTCGGGCGCCGGCGTTTCCTCGGGAGTACGTCGTTTCGTACCGATTTTCACAATGGTCTCGGGAGAATGGGATTTTTCGCTATTTCGACGATGCTTCGTAGCTGGCTGCTCCGGCGAAGGTGATCGCGATTCGGAGCTTTTACGCCGTAGCGGTTTTGAGATCGGCGGTGGATTGCGAGCTGGTTCCGAAGTTGGACACGATTCGAACGAGTCTTCGTCCGCGCTTTCTTCTTTCGTACCAGGCTCGGTGATTAGCTGAGATGTGCCTTTGAAGATGCGCAGCACGATAGGCGGTTTGTCGCGTTCTTTGGGCGGCGATGGCAACGTTTGGAACGTATTGAAGTCATCGACCGTTGAAATTTCTTCGTCGATTTGCTTAGGAGACGGGATCTTTTTGATCGATACCTTCAGAGGTTTTTCCAAGCTACGAACTACAACCTGAGTGTTGGACGTTTCGTCGAATAAAACGTGTTTTTGTTTCTTGTTTTCATCCGACCTAGGTACAAAAAGAGACGATTAAAATTACTAGAATAAGTAAAAAAATAACGCCATTAGTACGATGACTCACTTTGCATGTCTTCCGCCTTTTTTCACAGTGCCAGGTTCCGACGAATTGGTCGCTTTGTACGACTTTTGAGAACTATCAGCCGCGTTACGACTTTTAAAAAATTTCCTCTGCACAACCGGCGAGCTATCTTTCTTTATATTATTATTCAGTACCGGACGTTTATTTTGGATACCACTATCGAGAGCTGCCTGTTGACGTTTCTTATTCAAACTACTGAAACGAGACGACTCAGCTTTACCTAAAAAAAAAAAAAATACACGTATAATCGAATTGTTAGTACATCTATCTGCGCATAAATGAACACATCTATCCACCAAACCACACAGATAAGACGGTTTCTGATTACATATCTTTATCGCTATAATAAACTGTCGAATTAAAATATCAAAATCAAACTAACCAACTGTAAAATTAGAGCTACGTATCGACGTGAAAGATGTAATTCCCCATTTTCCAATGGTCCCAGCGGATTTAGCAGCTGTCGGTTTATTACTATTCTCGCAGAAGAACTTGTCGAACTGGATACTAGAATGGACAACGGTATTGGGATGGTTGGAATGTTTTCCTCGTCCGTAACTTTTAACATTTTGATTACGAGACATGGTTGAAATGATGTAATTTACTGATCACGCAATTTAATATCCATCCTAATCCGCAAGCTGCAACTGAATTCCGAAATTATCACGTACAAACTGAATAAAATTCAATTAACATCAAACCAAGTCGGCAGTCAGTTGAATTAATTCAACGCGCGAGAATATTCTTGTTCCGTTTATCATTGCGTTGATTGTGTAACACTTATGTACTACGAGATGGTTCACCGTTCACACAACCGAGGTATCGTTATCATTTTATTACGTTACATCGATGCGATATTTACGTTGGAATCAATTAATCACTCGAATCAAGGGTAATTTTAGGCGAATTAATCAAACGAAACGATATCAAAGTGAGTTAAAGGAGAAGAATTTCGATGATAAACAAACAACTTCCATCAAAAAACTGGTCACTTGTCATCATCTATTTGATAGCGTATTTTCACGTTAACAGAATAACTATTCCGAATACTTCCGATTTGTTCTCGTTGCTTGACACACTCGTCACTAAATTTATAAAATATTCATCAATTTACCGTACAAATTTATAATTAATTCATTTAAAAATTCATTTTTGAACTAAAAATAATAGATTTTTTGAAAAATTATTAGAAAAATTTTCTAGCCTAGCCCAGAAAAAAAACATTGACGAATTATTATTTTTGATAAGCGAGGAATGGTTCGCGTGACGGCACCGAATTCTTGGAATAATTTTCGCCAAAAGAAATTATATGAATTTATTTACATTTTATCAAGACGTTCAACTAAAAAAGTAATTGCTTTATTAACAATCATTGTGAAAAAACTTAGTTTATAAACTTTTAATTAAATTATTCATCTTAAAAAACGATAATTAAAAAACAAAAACGTTAATTTGCAAGAAGCGACATAGAAACGAAAAACAAAATTGTCGAAAGATTTTTATTAATGTTGCCTCAAACGTACAAAATTTGCAAGCCAAAAAGATGTAATTTTTTTTAAAAATTCGCGCTGAAATTCGGAAAATTTTGGAAAAAAAAAATGGAAGATTTAATAAAAGAAAAATTATTGATTAACGAATTGAATAATTTAAGTAATAATTCCGTAATTGTTTGCATCTTTGGTTCAGAAAATTGAATAGTTGGAATCAATCAACATCCTCGCTCATCTCAGTCTTTTCTGTTTAGCATTACCGATGGAAAATTTAGGTAAGTACTAACCCCTGTTTAATTTTAATCATTAAAATTTTAATGTAACTTCTCTGAATTTATTCTCTAGATTCCTTTTGTGTCATGAGTATATGGCGATTCAAAGTGGAGATATTCTCGCTGCTATTACGACAATGGAGTACTTTATGCATTATTTGGACAGAGCGATGCCAGAGAAGGACCTCTGTGGGCAATATCAGTATCAGCTGTGGTAAACGTCTCGTAAAAATTTTCTTCCATTTAATCTTTCATAACAGGCACTTAACTCGATCTAAATTATATAGGTCCGTGGACAAACGGAGGATGAAATGCAGAACACTTCTCGAAAAATGGAGAAATGATCAATAATTTATCGAAAAACTGATCGAAGCGAAAGATAGGACTTCACGAGTAAATTCAACTCTTCGTCAAATAGTAAGTCCCTTGGTCTCTATACCTTATCTTCGTTCTTTTGAAAATTTATTTTAGAAATTTGAAATTTGTAAGCTACTGGAGCTGTTGTTATCTATTCGCTGCCAGTTTTTAGAAATTTATTCTTACGAAACTCACGATCATTGGGTGAAAATTTTGAATAACGAATTGAAAATAATTCGTCGAAGAAATATGGATCATTTCCATGTTTATATTTTTATTTACCTAATAACGTGGTAAAAAGCTTCAAACGAAATTAATATTGAAACCTAAATTTTCTGTACTTTGAGTGCAGAAATCAAATTAATTAATAGAATCATTGAATTTTTATAAATTTTATTGGGTTATATCAGGAATTTCATCGAGATCATCGTGAATGCTGTTTCTATCGCTTGAGGACTCTTCCAGGCCGAGCTTTTGTAGGGTTTCTGTAACATAAATTTCAATTTATTAATGAAGGCCTAATTTGGTTTTTTGTCGCTTTGTGATGAAATATTTTATAATTAACCTTTGGGAATGAAATAAGCCAAATTATCATTAGGTAAATTCCTCTTCATTTCGGCTGCCAATTGAGTTGCAGCATTCCAGTTGTTACTTTTCATCAAGTGCTCGATCATCAAAGAGTAAATATCGCCTTTTCGAACTAATTCTAAATTCGTTGATATTAATTGCCGACACTGTAACATAGCCGTTTCACCTTCGCCTTTTTCAAATAATCTGAAGGAAAAAAATATTTGAGTAAATTTTTTGAAAAAAGGACAAAAACAGAAAATTGATTATCTAATGAGTTTTTCATTTTACCCTCTACTTTCTAAAAATTTCTTCACCATAGAGATCTTTCTCAAAACGTATTCCAAAACTTGACGGTAATGTTCGCGATCTTTACTAAGACATCGAGATGCTTCGTTTAAAGCCCCGAGGCTTTTTTCATAATTTCCATATTCGTCTACTTCCACCTGTGGATAAACATTCGTCGAGATACAAAACAAGAATAGATTATCATGCCCAGGTATGTTGGTACTTTCTAACCTGAGCACAGGCTACGTAAAAGTTTGCCAACAAATGAGGAGATTTTCCTTTAGTATAGAAGTTGACGATATGTTTCAAGTATTCGGGTTGAAGTTGCCAGTTTAGAGTTTGTAAATAATTTGCTGCCATGATGTAAATTTCCTTTTCGCGAGATACGTTTGCAAAGAATATAATCTTTTCTGTATCTCCAGATTTTAGTAAAGCCTTCATTGCTTTCACCTGCATGACCAATGATTTTTAGTGAAAAATATGTACCTACCTAAGGTGTATTGTTGAAGCGATTCGTGGTTCATTTTTACCTTATTGCCAGCTTGGGTGAATTTTTTTGCCGCCAAATGATAATCGCCTAAAGAGAAGGCGTACTCTCCTATTTCATCGAAGATGTTAATTTTCTCTGGGTAATTGGGTGGTGGTGTTAAGAGATCACAGAGTTCTTCGGTTAGATTCACTCGTTTCTTATGACATAATGTCACCGCTTCCTCGTACTAAAATCGAATAAATAAATAAAAATGAGGCATTCATTGCTTGTTAGGGATATTTATCATTGCTCACTCTTTTAGCCATCGCTAGTAATTTTACAGCTCTATGATAATCCTCTTTTTGAGCAAAATATTCGGCACATTGTTCTAGTAAGTCTATTTGCGAATTAGAATCCAACTCGGAAGAAATTTGTTCGACAGAATCCGCCAAGTCGAACCTAAAATCGATGTGATATTATCAAAAATACATTCAAAAAAGAATCTTTCACTGGGGTAGTTATCTTACTTGATAGCTAAATGTAAAGCACGGTGGAAATTTTTTGCTTTTTGGTACAAAATCGCAGCCTTAGAAGGATCTGCTGTTTCAAAATATTTAGCAGTTTCTAGTTTTTCACGACTTTCGGCATGAAGTGAAATTTGCCATAATTGATCATCTAATCCATTTTCCTATTCGATTGAGAAAAAATGAAAAAGTATCAAACTCCAAAAATGCAAAACGTTAAGTGCACACTGCCTATTAAAATATTCTTTTTTTTAAAAGAAAAAAATCTTTTTTATTTTTCTTTTTTCTCTTTGAGAAAAAACATCAATTTTTGGACAAAAAATCTCATTTCTTATGGAGAAAAAGATATCTAAATTTTAATTTTTCTTGGATTTTTTAAAGTAAAAAAATGGAAGATGCAAGTTACAATTTTTGGGAGAAAAAAATCACTGCTTTGTGAAGAAAAAAATTACTCTAAATCTCTGGAGGAGGAATAGGTATTTTTTTTAGTTTTTGGACAAAAAAATCTCATTTCTTCTGGAGAAAAGAAAGTCTGAATTTTCTTGGGGTAGTAGTTAAAAAAATTCACAATTTTTTGAAGAAAAAAAAATGGATTAACAATTTATTAATTTTTTTGAAGTTAGAATATGTATTTAAAATAAAAAAATCTGAACTTTGAACGAAAAAAAAAAATCTCAAGATTTCTAGGAGAATAATATTTTTCATCTATTTGTAGTAAAAAAAAATGTTTATTTTTTCGAATGAAAAAATCTCAGAATTTCATTTAGGAATTGAAATTTTCCAGTTTTATACTTTTTAAATTTTTTGAGAAGAGAATAAATATAATTTTTTGGATCAAGTAAAAGATTCTTCATTTCTTTTTAATATCTGAACTGAATTTCATTAAAATTTTCTCAATTATTTTGGAATATATTTTTTTTTAATTTCTTGAAGTAAAAAAAAAATGTGTAAAAAAATTTGTGAAAAAGTTTGCAATCTTTTTGACGTTGGAATGTTTCTTTAATTTGTTTGAAAAACAAATTAACTTATTTTTACCATTTTAGGACGGTGGTCTGAAATCTCCAACTTTTCATAATTAAGTAATTTTTTTTCAGTTTTGGAATAAAAAAAATCTCTGAAGGCTGAAGGAAAAAAATTCTCTAATTTTCCTGAGGAATATTTTTTCAAATTTTTGGAAATAAAATTTCCAGGTTTTTAGATTAAACAATCTCCAATTTTTTTGGGGTAGAAAATCTTTGAATTTCATTTAGGAATATAATATATTTACATAATTATAGGTAGTATATTTTTTTTTAATAAAAAAATATGAATTTCTTTTGGAACTACAAATTTTTCTCAATTTTATTGGAATAACAACTTTTTCAATTTTTTGGAGTAAAAAAATAACATTAATTCTTTTGAGAAAAAATTGCATGAATTTTTTGTAGTTGAAATGTTTCTTGATTTTTTTTGGGGGGGGGGGGATTCTTGAAATGTACTTTTCATTGAAGTAAAATTTTTTTTAAATCTGTTTGAAATTTTAAAGTTTTTGAAGAAGAAATTTCTCATTTTTTTGGATTAAAAAAATCTCAGAATTTTATTCGGCCAATTTTATTGAAATTGAAAAAAAATAATATCTAGTGAAAATACCAACTTGTTATTTTTCATTTTATCTTATTTTTTGAATTAAGTCTGAATTTTATTCAGCATGAAAAATTCTCAATTTTTGGAGAACAAATATTTTTTTTAATTCTAAAAAAAAAAAAATATTATTTTTTTCAACTAAAAAATGAGTAAAAAAATCATTTTTTGGAGTGGTAAGATTGAAAAAAAAAATTTGAGAAAAATCTTTGAAATTTCAAAATTTTCTTGAAATAAATTCTGAACTTTTTCGAAGTCAACGTGAAAAAAATAAAAATTTCTTAATTTTTTTGAATAGAGAATATTTCCTAAATTTTTAGACATAAAATTTCTGAAATATCAAAATCTTCAGGAAGTGAAAAATTGTCATCATTTTTAAAATTTTTTTGAAATGGTCCTTGAAATTTTTTTGGCAGTAAAAAAATTTCTCATTTTTTCTTAATAGAAAAAATGCTTCAAATTTTTGAAGAATTAAAATTTTTTTGTAAGAAAAAATTTCTCAATTTTTTGAAGAAAAATCTCTGTTTTTTGAATAGAAAAAAATCATTCTCATGTTCGACTTTGAAAAATTTGAGCCTCCCACCCCTTTGGGTAAAAATCGAGCCACATCCTAGAAAATTCCAAGTTGCCAGCCCTGCAAAAGTTCCTTCTAAAAACAAGTCTCAACTTACCTTGCAGATACGAATAGCGTTAGCATACGCGTTCGATTTAAGGAAAAAAGTCACAGCATTTTCAATCTGTCCTATACTCTCGTAATGTCTGGCCAAGTGATAACAGGCGGCTGGATCATTGCTCGAGTCAGCTATTTCGGCAGCTTGATCGATATTTTGTAAGAAACAATGAATTCGTACGATCGAAAGATAATCTTTGGCTTCTTGGTAATATTTCATGGCCAACTCCATGTTTCTGGTACTTTCGACGTATTGAGCCCACCACTTCATTAAAGCTCTGCAATGCGTTAGTAGATCAGTTCCCTAATGAAATAGTGCGAAGCTGACGATTCGATCAAATTATATGTACTTACGGATCTTTGGATTTTTGAACATACTGCTCCAAAGCGATTGGATTATGGAGTAGTAATTTTGGAACATGTCTACGATACGTGTTAGCCATTTCGTACATTTTAATAGCCTCGTGGATATCGCCTTTTTTCTCAAGATATCTACCGTACGCGTCGTAGGTGTTACGTAAATTGATACGATCCTTTTTCTCGGCTAATAAAATTGCCTCGTCCCAACGATTCGCGCATTGGTACATTTTATTCAGTAGATCGTATCTTTTGGCTGATTTGTACAATGTTTCCGCGTCTTCCTGTCATATTTTATTCGAATTGACAATTTTTTACCGAATTAAGGTACCTAGCTAAAATCTGCAATTACCAGCATTCCCATATGAACGGCCAGGGCTGCCAATTTTACTTCGATTTGCGATTCCGAGGATATAGTTCGTAGAATGGAGACTCCTCGAGCATCGTTCATATGTCCCAAGCACACCTGGGCCACATCCAGTCTTTTTTTCTTGATGCACATACGAGTGAGATTCGTCCAAACAGCAACGCTAAGGACAACATGAGATACTGGATTTGGATACATGCATAGCCGGCTGATCAATGGATCATTATTTTCTCAAGTGGTGCTCACATGGGGGGGGGGGGCGGAGGGTAAAAAATGTTGTAAATTTTTTCAAATAAAAAAACTTTATGTACACTATAAAGTAAAACCTAGCATATCCGATGCCCAAAAATCAGTTAATTTTTTATCACCCAATTTCTCTTCAATTTTGCCCTACGACCGACCTCATATTAATGTTTCAAATTTTCTAGAAAATGTGGAAAAATTATTTTTTTAATGAGAAATTATTTACTTATTTCAACAAAAAAATAGGAACTTGAAAAGTCTTATTCCAAAAAAATAGAATTTTTTCATCCTAAAACATTAAAAAATCTTATTTCATTCTAAAAAATTGGAAAAATTTTCATTCTAAAAAATTAAAAAAAATTCATTCCAAAAATTTTAAAACGTTTTATTTTAAAAAATGTGATGCGCTCTGTAAAATAGGGCCAGAAGTAGGAAAAATCGAAATCATTTTTTCTAGCTTATCTGAAAGAGAATTCCTTCCTGGGTAATACATATAAAACAAAAAAAATCGAAAATTGCTTGAAAATTGACCGGGGTATACCACTTTGAAGTTCTCACATGGAAAACGGATGATTGGAGAAAAACGCTCCGAAATTGCGCCAAAAGTATTTTTTTTGAGAGTCCAATCAAAAAGTTGAAAATCGATTTTTTAGATTTTTTTGCTCTCCTGAAAAATTTGCTCCTCCGACTTCTGGCCCTATTTCACAGAGCGCATCACAAATTTAAAAAAAAAATGATTCTAAAAATTTTTAAAAAATTCATTCTAAAAAATTTATTTTTAATTTGAAAAAATTTGAAAAAAATCATTTTAAAAATTTTCTAAAAAATTCCCAAAAAAATCATTCTAAAAAATTTAAAAAAATTATTCCAAAAATTTTGAAAAGTTTCATTTTAAAAAATTTTAAAAAAATATTCTAAAAAGTTTAAAAAAAAATCATTTTAAAAAACTTTTGAAAAATTTCTAAAAAAATTTTTTTTAATTTTATTTTAAAAAATATGAAAAAAAATCATATCAAAAAATTGAAAAAAATTGAAAAAATCATTCTAAAAAATTGGAAAAAAATTTCAAATAAAAAATTGAAAAAAAAATCATTCTAATAAATTGAAAAAAAATCATTCTAAAAAATTAAAGAAATAAAATCGTTCTAAAACAATTGTAAAAAAATTTTATTTTAAAAAATTTTAAAAAGTCCCAAATCTCAAAAAAAAAAAAAAAAAAAATCCACTGAGTGAAATTTTTTACATTGAGTTCAAATTTTTTGCGCAGTTCGAGATTTCTCACGTGAGCACCATGTGAGAAATCTCATGTGGTGCTCGAGCACGAGAGCAACTGGTCTAACGCCGGCCATGGACACATGCGACGAAGCTAATTTAAATTATAATCTCGATTTAACATACTTTTTAATCGTGCTAATGGTCTTAAAGGCGTCGTCTAAATTGCCGATACTCAAATTGAAACTGAATTTGATGATGGCGTTTTTCAACACCTCGTCGTCAGCCGATTCTTCTTCGAAATAGTTCATTAGTAGGTTTTGCACGCAAGCGTACTGCAATCAGAAACTACATTGAAGTGAATGATCGCATACGTGTTATGATTTTATATACCGGAATAATTATTATTACGGTATCGGTTGCAGATTTTTTCAACGTGATGAAGTGCGGTATGTCAACTCCCAACAATTTTATGTACTCGTTCGATGTTGTTTTCGTGTCTTGCAACACGACGCCTTTTTCTTTTGATATAAATAATGTGTTCAGTTTCTATAACGAAACCGTAGCCGGATTAATTTCAAACTTTTCAAAGCAAATTTTCAAATTACCACCTACCGGTAAACTGCGACTCGATTTGTTTTCACTTGAGAATGCAGATTCCTCTTTGGTGGCTTCGTTTGCAGATTCTTCATCTTCGGTTAAAGTTCTAGTTTCGCAAATTAACATATTCGGTTCGCTCGAATCCCAATAATGGGCTGTCACGAATTTCTTACGCCTAAAGTTAAAATTTCATTTTTCCAGGTGTAGGAAATCTTCTATTCTACGACTTCAAAAATAGTCCATACTTGGGTGGTTCCAACTGGGAACTTTGTTGATCCGATTCGTTGAATTGATAGCTCAACATTTGGTCGCTTTCGATATCCCAAATGTAGATAAAAGGCGATGGAATCAGATTAGAATTTGCAATGGTGAATGATACCATCGAACCGTTGCAATTTGTCCGAATCAGCACGACTTCTCCAAAATCTGATATAGCTTCGACTAAATCTTTGGGATGTGCGTGGGATTTGGCTTCTCTGGTACAGAATAAAATAGAATGAAATTAATAACTTGAGCCTACTTGAAATAAAATTTAAAAAAAAAAAAAAATGAAATACCCACCTGCGTGATAAATCCCATATTTGCAACATTCCAATGATGGTTGCAGCTATCAAATACGACTGATTCAAGTGAATAGCTATCGGTTGCCCATCGCAGTCTAAAGTTTGTTTAATAGTTCCTTGGAAAGTGCATATCAATAATTTACCATTCTGCAAAATCGAACCTGGTAATATGACTAGACTTTGTTCGTAAATTACAAGAGATTCGCATTCGCTGTTGAAGGTTCCTGTCGAACAATTAATTCACATTTTATTATACCAGAAATTGATTTCTCGCAAAATACGTACTTGTCTGATAGACTAGTTAGGTATGTAGGCTAGTTAATTACCTAGAACATTCAACGATGTGGTCCCGATGAACTGATAAACAGCGACCGTTTTTCCACTCCAAACAGCTACATGGTCTTCGGAAACAGCAACTCCAATTATTTTCAAATCCGTGTTTAATTTTATTGGCGCCTTATTACGGATAACGGTAACCTCATTGGCAGACGTTTGGACGCCGCAAACCTAAACAAAAAGATAAAAGTGAAATCAGAATACGTTAATGAAATTTGATTTTTGAAGTAAAAAAATTTCTTAATTTTTCAAAGTAGAAAAGTTTTCAATTTTTTGAAAGGGCAAACATTTCTGATAAATTATAATTTTTATTCAGAAAAAAATCTCAAATTTCAGGAAAAAATGTCTCAACTTTTTGAGGAAAAAATTCTCTAAATTTTTTTTTTTTTTTTTTTTTTTGAAAAATACCTATCTTTGATTTTTTTGAAGAGTAAAAAATTTCTCAAGATTTTGCAGAAAAAGAAAATCTCAATTCTTTTGGAAGGAATCTAATTTTTTTTAATTTATTTTGAGTCTACCTACCTATGAATTTTAATTTCTTGAGATATATATTTTTTCCCATTTTTTTAGAATGAAAATATTTTTCCTTTTTTTGAAGTATAGATACGTTTACGTATATAGGTACCTAAGTAAGAAAATTTTTCAGGTTTTTTTGAAGAAAAAATCTCTCAACGTTTTTAGGTTAAAAGTCGCTTTTAAGTAAATTATAATTTTTATGCAGAAAAAAATCGCTTATTTTTTTGAGAAGAAAAAATCCCTAAATTTTTTATGTCAAAAATGTTTCATTTTTTTGAAAAGTAAGATCTTTTAATTTTTTGGAGTAAAAATTTTCTCAAGATTTCGAAGAAAAAACCTCTGCTTTTTGAGAAAGAAATCTCATATTTTTAGATGGGATCGGAAATTCGGAATCTATTTTTTTCAATTTATTCAGAAAATGAATTTCAATTTTTTGGAATGAAATTTAAAAAAAAAATAGAATTAAAATACTTTTAATTTTTTTGAGAAAAAAAATTCTTAATTTTTTGTAGGGTACCTAATCTCTTATAAGCAAATTATAATTATTTTTTCTAGAGAGAAATAAGTCTTAATTTTTTGAGAAGAAAGAAATCCCTAAACTTCTTTAAAAATTAAATTACAATTTTTGCTGGAATTTTTATTTCCAATTTTTTTTTTTTTGGACCAAAAGATTTCTCAAAACTTTGAAGAAAAAAATCTCATATTTATAGAAAAGATCGGAATCTATTTTTTTTTTTTTCAATTTTGTATATTCAGAAATCATTAAAAAAATTTGGAATAAAATTTAAAAAAAAAAAATTTTAAAAATATTTTCAATTTTTTTTGAGAAAATATCTCTCATTTTTTTAGGGTAAGTAATAATTTTTCGCTCCAAAATAATAAAAAAAATATTTCTCTAAAAAAAAAAGAAACATTTTTTTTTACAGGTGGATCTAATTTTTTTGAGGAAAAATTGATGTTTCTCTCTTTTTCCATTTATTTTGAGGAAAACATTCGAAAATTTTCGAATTTTTTTATCGAGGAAAATTTTCTCACTTTCATGCAAAAAATACTTTCTGTTTTTTTTTCTAATAAGTAGGTAGGTAAATCCTATTTTTATAGCGAAAAAAATTATCATTTTTTGTCGCAATTTATTTGAAAATAATTTTTTTTAAAATTTTTGCTGTACCTACCTAAAAATCATTTTTATTATTCAACATTTGAAAAAATAATTTCAACTTTTCGCCCTTTCGAGAAAAACTGTGCTACACCTTAGAGAATTGCAGTTAGTTGCTGAAATGGACAAAACAAAATGAAATTTTTTTTCGAAAACCTTGACCTATAATATCCTATTTCTTTCTTACTCGTTTATTATAATTTGAAGATAATTCGTGTTCTTGTAGTATAAACAAAGAGTTTTGTGTTACAATGACTGAATGTTGCGAACCCCACGAACTATATAATACGCTATCCTTCAATTTACACGTCGATATTTCTTCCCAGCAATTCACACCGACTGCCGCATGGTTCTTCTTCCATATCGTGATATTACCAGTGTCCGAACCGCCGCATAGGATACCTGATTATTAAAAAAGTTAATTCGTGTCATTTTAGTAGTAGGTAATTAATTGAGACTATTCGTACGAAAGACGTGTAGGTACTAGGTAACTTGGTATACAATATTCGTACGTTGATATTTGCATAAAAATGAAGTCTCAATTTTTATTTTTTTGACGAGTTTGATAGAAAATATGGTCGTCATTACTTACACCTTTTTTGAAAAAACAAATTTATTCGATTTCGGGGGGGGGGGGGGCATTTAAAAATGAAGTAAAGTACGTACGTACCTTTAGAATCTAAATACGATACAGTGGTGAATCTCTGACGTTCACCTTCTTCCCCAAATGTACCATGCAGCAGGTACGTGTCGGTAGATTCGACATCGAAGAATCGGATGGTATATGTATTGGTGGTGCAAGCCAACAAATCATCGCCAGCCCAAATAAACGCTGAATCACTATCGACATCATTTAATTTCACCTATCAAAGAAAATATGAGAATAATTATAAAAATAAGCCAGTAAAAAAATTAACGTTTTGGCCAGACTATAGTGAAGGCAGCTTGGAATTTTCAGGAGTGCAGTTCGATTCCCGGGGGAGGAGGGTGTAACTGATTGAAATTTTTTAAATGTAGAATGTGAAGATAATTTTTCAACAATTTTCTACTCCACAGTATTGAGGATTTTTTTTCCATAAAAAAAGTTGGAAGATGAGTTTTCTCAAAAAAATTAGAATTTTTTCTTCTTTGAAATAAACAGTTGAAAAAAATTTCTCCAAAAATGTAAGAAATATTAGTATTTCTGTAATCTTCAAAAAATTGTGAAATTTTATTCTCCACAAAAAATGAGTACGTATACGAGTATGTTTTTCTTCTATCAATTGATGTTGGCCTAAGAAAAATTAAAAAAAGTATCTCCAAAAATTTGAAAAATATGTAGTAAATTTTTTCTTCAAGAAATTGGAAATAGTTCATTATTTTTTTCAAATTTTTTTCTTTAAAAATACCCCAAAAGAGTTGATTTTTTACCTAAAAAAAAAATGATGAATTTTTTCTTTTGTTTCAAAAATTGAGAAAATAATACTTATTCTTCAATGTGAAAAAAAATGTTGTTTTTTTTTCAATCAAAAAAAAAATGAAAAATCTAATATTTTTATTACAAAAAAAGCTTTTAAAATTTTTTTTAAAAAAAAATGAGAAATTTTTCTTACTCCAAAAAATTGAGAATCAAGAGAATTTTCCCCCCGAAAAATTAATAGAATTTTTTCTACAAAAAAGTTTTGAAAAATTATTTTTCTTTAATCTCAAAAAAAAATTCTTCTTCACGAAATTAAAAAATTTCATCCTCCGAAAATTGAAATGTTTTTCCAAAAGAATTGAAAACTTTTTTTACTATCCAAGTACAAAAAATTGACAAAAATTACCTATATTTTCTAAAAAATTCAAAATTGAAAATTTCTTTACTCGAAAAAATTGAGAAATTTTCATCTATCTACAAAAATTTGAGAAATATTATTTTATTTCAAAAATATTGAGAACGTTTTTTTTTCTTCAAAAATTCAAGGAATATTTTTTCTCAAAAAAAAAAAATGAAAAATGAAAAATTTACTTTTTCAAAAAAATTAGAAAGTAGGTATGCATTTCTCCAAAAAGAGAATTATTTTTTCCTCAGATAAATTGAAAGTTTTTTTGGTTTCAAAAAAAGAAAAATATTTTAACCTTTCAAAAAAGTTTCTTTGAAAGTTTGAAAAATATTTTTAATAAAAAATAATCAAGGAAATTTTTCCTTCAAAAAAATTAAAATTTTCCCCCTAAACTCGAGAAATATTTTTTACAGGTACCTATCTAAAATACAAAGATTTTTTTTCTCTAAAAAATTGAATTTTTTTTTTGTTGAAAAAATTCTCTAAAAATGAAGATTATTTTTCAATAAAATCGAGAAATTATTTATTCACATTTTTTGAAAAATTTAAAAAGTTTTATTCTTTATAGGAGGTGTGCATTTAATTTTAATATTTTCGGAATTTTCTAGATTGTGGGATGTAGGTCATTTCATTTTTGACCTTTTGGGTGTAGCTTGAACAGTGGACATCCGAGCTATTTCGGTCGTGCTTGTGGGTGATAAATAAAGTGCATCAAGAGAGTGCTTAGCTCGCTTACTCTTCCTTTATTTTTGAGTTTGCCGTCAATTTCGCTATTGAATGTATTCAACGATCCGTCGATAAGGATCACCATCAGTATATTTTTTCTGGCATGATGCATTATCAGTTTAATATCGTTATCCATTTTAGAAACAGCGGTTACGTTGCCATTTTCATTAACGAAATATATGTCATCTGGAATAATAACAAATGCAAAATTTAGAAAAATTATTATTAAATTTTAAAAAATGGTAGTTTTACCTCCTTAGCTCTCACGTCATGTAGAAAAGTAAAAGTCGTTCAGTTAGCATAAATTAATTTTACGCCGAAGGTTGTTTATGTGTTTATGTCTACTCGTAATGAGATGATACCCGGAAAGTTTATAGTACGCAGTTCAAGAGCAATATTGAATTAAATGGTAATTAAATTCTACCTGGCATTGTGGCGACATAAAAACAAATATTATCGGAGCTGAAAGTCGGCCGAAATCCACCCGTTTTAGGACGCCAGGCGCTGAACATATCTAAGGCTTTTTCATCCCCTTCGACAGCTTTCCTAGCTAAACTGTTCACATCGAGGCCTGGTTTCGTGTTACAGAATTCTATCAATAATGGAATACCCTGCACTGTGCTCTGGAATGTTCGCACGATTAACGAACGGTTATCGGTTTTCCAAATTGCTATGTTCCCAGACTGAAATACATCTATAGTGATTAGTTATAGAAATATGGATACAAAGAGCAAGGTGAAGGGTATACGTAAGAGTGGTTATTATTACTTCATCGATAGAAATTAATCTTGTTCCTAATTCCGACCATTTTAAAATTTTTATCGACGATTTATGAGACGAAGGTATACTGATGAAATCCGATTGTCCATTCCATAGTTGAATATCTCCTCTGCTTAATCCTACGATTAAAAGCTTCTTGGTTGGATGCCACGAGAGTATAACCGAGTCGTTGTTTTCTTGATACGATTCGTTGACATCGGCCAAAGGCTCTCCCTAAATGAAACAGGCACTTATAATCCGGTATACACAACATAAATACTATACGAAAGTTGCAACAATAAATATACACAAGTTCACTTATGTCGCACGTGTAAATATGCACCCGGAAAGCTTTCCATAAAATTAGCACTGATTAATCGCTCATTGACGAGAACAACGAGCAAAGCTTTAAAAAAATTTGTAATACGTGTTTTTCTGTTAATTACACTCGAACGATTCTTGTTCGATTTTATATACAATTCGGGTGTAATTTTTCATTTTTAAAAAATATACTTAAACGGTTATAAAAAATCTCGAAATGTTCCACCATTTATAATCGCGCATTTAATAGTTGTATCCGGTATTGCCTGGTGATAATTACCAATTGATCGAAAACGGTGACATAGATCGTTAGTGGTTGTAGTGTACGAGTTGCTACTGCTAAAAGTGGCAATTGATTGTGCCACTGGACGTAGCTGACGAAATTTCCAGACTTGGTGTTCACTTTGAAGTCGAAATAGACGGTCATCGTGTTAACTGGAACGGAACATGAGATTTTTTTCAAAATTACCGTATCTAAGTACAAAATATGATTTAATCTGTATTACGTACATCTGCGTCAGAAAATTCTACGATCGTTTTGCATCAGTAACCTTGAAAACTGAGATTTTTATACGACATCGATAGTAAAATTCATTTCATGATATGGAATTCGCAACGTTCCAAGAATCCAAAATTTTTGTCAACAAAGCGAAGTTGGATTTAGAACTAAAAATGAGTAGGTACATTCGAATCAAGAGGTATTTTAAAAATATTATTTCAATTTGAAATTTTTAAATAATGATTGAATTCCGGCTTATGTTAGAAAAACACCGATCTACTTACTTAGGAAAACCTTGTATATAAATTTATTATACTAAAGTATCGTTGCAGTGTTTCATTTTTTTTATTTTTTTCATCTATTGAAAACAATAATTACTCGGTTTGATGCCGCAAAAATTTCCAGATGTTTTTGAGCCGCTTTATGGCGATAAAAATTTCATATCAAAAAACATGTTCAACAAAACAGAGCGAACGGAAAACTTGTTTGGTGAATTAAAACCGCGTAGTAGGTACGAGTTTGAATTTTTTCGATTAATTGCAACTCCATCTGACAGACTTGTACACATATAGACAAAAACATATAACGTTGGCTACGATCATAACAAATGGTTGCCATGGAAGTTCCATGCAATGCGCATTAGGGTGTCCGTTATTTAAAGAATTTTGAAATTGTGTATTTTTCTTCAACACCTAGAATTATTCACAAAATTTTTTCAAATGTCTTTCCTGGTAAGATGGTGAAATCCGCACTCGAGCAGATCGGGACCAAAGTCACCTAAAATGTTAAAACCCTGAGATATTTTCTCTATAAATCGAAAATTCGATATTTTCTTTGTCTGAAAGGGATGGTCCACAAATTTTGAAATTTTCACAGAAAATGAACATAACGTAGGAATACGTGTGAGAATTTTTTCAATTTTTTCCCCTGTATTTTTTCCAGTTCTTTGAGGATTGAAAATTTCAAAAACTACGACCAATTTTTTTTTCCAAAGTTTTATTACACCTTTTCCTTTAGGTACAACGTACATTATTTTTTGATTCCCCTTAGGGGGTGCAACATGGTCAAATTTACGTTGGACAGTTGAAACTAACAGTACGAATATCTATTGAAATTAAAATATATTGTAAGTCAGGGTGTCTAAGGGTCATGAAAATTATGAAAATCATGAAAATCAAGTCGTGAAATTTGAAAATGGGTCATGAAAGTCATGAAAAAGTCATGAATTTTTGATAATATTACCCGGGCAAAATTACAAATTTACTTAAAAGTAAAATTTTTTCAAACTGTTGCATTTTCTCAACAAAAAAAAAAAAAAACACATAAAATAAGTAGGTTTTGTAGTTTTTCTGAAGAAGAAAATTAATTATTTTCTTGAAGAATTTTTTTTCGAGGGGGTGGGAAATCTCTATTTTTTGGGGAAAATACCTATTTCTTGGATTGAAAAAAAAGACTTGGGTATGTGAAATGAAAAAAAAAAAAAAATTTGTGGTACAAAAAATTTTAAAAATTGTTTTGGAATAAAAAAAATACTCATTTTTTAAAATAAAGATATCTCAAATCTTCTAGAGTAAAAATTTTTTCAAAGGAAGACATTTCAGGATTTTTTGGAATAGAAAATATCCAAAAATCTATTTTTTGGTAAAAAAATGTTATGAAATTTTTTTACATGATGATATTTTTTTAATTTCTGTGGAAAAGTTTCTTAATTTCTTCTTTGTGAAGAAAAAAATTTTTGGTTACAAAAAAAGGGGTTTTGGAGGGCATAGGCATAATTTAGGGGGTTCAAAGGGTGTTCGCCCCCTCTCTCAATAATTTTTTTAATGGTTATTTACCAAAAAATATAGAGAAAAAATATTAAGAAAATTTTTTGCCCCCCTCATATTCATTCCAAGTTACACTTATGCTGGAGGGGCCCCCCTGAAAATGTTGAAATATTGTTCATGAAAAGGTCATGAAAAAACCATGAATTTTCAAAAAAAAAAAATTAATTCAGACACTTTGTAAGTAAGTAGATGAAAGTCCAAACATTTCCATGTAAAAATAGAAAATTAAAATTAAAAATGAATTTTTGACAGGGGTTTGAAAGATTTGAAATTTTTATATTAATAGGTACGTTGTTTATTTTTTCTGCAAGTGAAATATCTTTTTTTAGAAAATTTTTCATAATTAAGTATTCATTTTTTTACTTGTTTTTCCTGTCATAGTCTCGCAAAAAATCTAACTAAAATTAAATTTTTGGTTTTTCCTGCCACAGTCTCGCAAAAAATTATAGCTAAAATTAAATTATTGACAAAGGTTCGAAAAATAAGAAAATTTTAAAATTAATGTATTTTACCCTGTCAACATTTAATTTTCAATTTTTTTTTATTTTCTGCAGCGCAAAAAATATGTCGTGTCGAAAATTAAATTTTTTACAGGAGTTCGAAAAATACGATTTTTTAATCGATGCATTTCCAAAATGTCAATTTTATTGTTTTTACTTTTTTTTTCAAACTTTGTTACTGGGAATTTTAGCAGGAGGTTGAAAATAAAAATTCCCGCTTCGTTTGTCGATGCTCTTTGACAATAATTTTATTTAAAAATTTGACACCACTATCGAGAAATCAAATCATTTATTTATGAAAAATTAACGCCAGACTGGTTAATTACTTTAGATTTAATGAAGATATCGGGAAAGTAGGAAAGTGCTCCACTTTCAACCGAAATTCAAGGTTCATCGTAATTCGTAAAAGTTATTTTTCATCTGTTTATAAAGTTTTCGTAACGTACTTGAAAACTAATTGCACTGGTAGTTTGGCGAATGAATTTTGGATCGTAAAATTTGGTGTTTTTTCTTTTTACAATTAGGTAAAATTACAGCAACACTGCAATAAAAAACGATATGCGCCTGTGTTCGATGTATATTCAAAGTTGAGAATGAAGCCACTGAAATATAGAGTTTACAAAAATTATATAATAACGCAGTAAAATGATTATGTGGTAGCCTAGGTACAGTTTTATGACCCTCGATTCAAAAATTATAATAATAACGCAGTAAAATGAAAACGATCTTGCGGTAGCCTAAGTACAGTTTTATGACCCTCGACTGTTTATCATACATATTGATGAAAACTTTACTGCTTTATTGAATGGAAATGAAAGAATTTAGTGATCGTGTTTTTTTTTCTCAGTTTTTAAATTTAAGAAGATTGAAAACAGTGTTACCTTCTTAGTAACTGAAACCCCTCCAAGCAAAATTTCCTATTTCGGAATCTTGAGAAAGAAAATTTTATAATGTTAAATTTAATTCAAGGCCCGCAACTTGAAATTTTAAAATATAGAATGATAACAATGATTTTTTTTTCAAAGAAATTTGGAAATTTTTCACTAAAATGAAAAATTGATACAAAAATGAAAATTTTTCCCCTATAAAAATAAGATATAGGCCTATTTCTTTCTCGAAAAGAACAGAGACTTGTTATTTCAAAAAATTGAGAGATTTTTTATTCCCAAAATTTTCTCCAGAAGAAATTAAAGGGTGTTTTTGAATTCAAAAAAATTTGAAGCTATTTTTCGTTTCAAGAAAATTTGGAAATTTTTTCAACAAAAAATTTAGCCCCCGCCGTTGAAAATCAAAAAATAATTTTACCAAATTATAAAGAATTACAACAAAAAAAAAACAAATCTCCGAAAAATGATGCCGATGAATCTTTTTCCACCTAAGAACTAAAAAATTAAAAAATAGAATGCTTTACATGATTTTGAAATTTTTTTCATCAAAAATTCGAGAAATATTGTTTTATTCCAAAATATTCTTACCTACTTCAAAAAGATTTGAAGATTTTTTTAATTTAATAAAATTGAGAAATTTCTTCTTTCAAAAAATGAGATTTTTTTCTACAAAAATACGAAAAATTATTTTTCTTCTCAAAAAATATCATTTTCTTTATTGTCAAAAAAAGTCATTTTTTTAATCCAAATAATTGAGATTTTTTCCCCTACTTACTCCAAAAAACTTGGAAATTCTTTTATTCCAGAAAAATAAGATTTTATAATTTTCATTCCAGAACAATTAAATTTTTTTTACATCGCCCAGAAAAATTAAAATGACAATTTGAAAAAGGTTTTTTTACTTCAAAAAAAATCATAACGTTTTTTCAAAAAAATTGAGACAAATACGAATAAGTAGGTATGTTTTTCAAAAAACAGAAAGTTTTTTTTTAAATTGGGAAATTTTTTACTGTCTTATTCTTTCACACCGACCCAAAAAAAAATTGAAATTTTATAATTAATAATATTCCAAAGTAATGAAACTTGGAAGGATTTTTTAAATTTTCATTTCGGAAATTTTTTTTTAATTTTTACTTCCAAAAAAAAAATTTTTTTGTCTGTAAAAAGAAATTGGAATTTTTTTTTGATTTCAAGAAAATTTTCAACAAAAAAAATGTCTGAAAATTTGTGATTTTTTTTTCGTCCATCCATTGAATTTGAAAAAACTCTTACCGCAAAAAATGATCAATTTTTTTATTCCAAAAAATAATTCAAATATTTTTTTCAAGAAAATGGATACAAAAATTATGTTGACGTTTTTCTTCAAAAAATTGCTAGATTCGTTCTTTTATAAAAATGAAATATTTTTCTTATAAAAAATAAATCTCTTTCTCCTATAAAAGAAAAATAAAAATTTCTCCCAAAATAATAATTTTTTAAAATTGAGAATTTTTTTCATTCATTTTTCAAAAGTTGGTAAATTTTTCATTCCAAAAAATTTTTCTCTGAAAAAGAATTGAGAAATTTTTTCTTCATGGTTCAAAAATTAACTATAATTTATGAAAAATACTTCTTTTTCTTCTTCAAAAAAAAAAAAAAAAAACAACAGAGAGTACCTACATTTTTGTATATTTTGTTGGTAGTGTGTATTGAACTTTTGCATTTTCGAATCTTTCTTATTTCACGTTTGAAATTTTGACTGTAAATTCAAAACATGAAGCTTTAATCGAATTCCTCATGGTTATTACGTACCTTCTTTTGAGTTCTGATTTTTTAACGTATTTTTTGGCTTCATTATGGAATCGTCCCGAAGTGAAGTATAATTTCGTAAACTTTAAATGTTCATTTATGTTTTTTGTAATGTCAATAATTTTTATGAGAAATTGTACCTATTAACTTACCCAAATCAAGTACCTATTGGTTTTTTTGGTTTTTATACGCACGTTTTTGGAAAATGGAGAAAACCGAAAATTTCAACTTCGCCTGTCCTACATTTCATAAAATGAAAAACAATAAAGCAAGTTAAAAAGTGATTCTTAGAATCCATACATCATACTTGGGGTATTTATTACCAAATAATTTTCGAATAGATATAAAGTAAGATATAATATAGAAATAAATTATCCACTAATTAGATTTAGCCATATACCACGCCGTACACTAAATGTTCATAAATTTTCATTTATACCGGTACCGTCGGCCGTTGTCGCTGTTTCAGACAAATACCTATTAAAAATGTTCAACTTGTTCAATAAAAACCAACTTGAACTTTGTAAATACTCGTAGGTTCGTTATATTATACTTGTAAATCAAAAAACTCATTCGACTGGAAAATTATTTTGACGAATTAATCAGAAAAGCATTATGACATAATTTTAAATAAATATTTACGTAATGACATTTCCCAAAGTACAAAAATACCTTAACCATTGGGAGACTAAAACGAGATTTCGCTGCTAATGAAGTCATTTGCTTCAATAAATTAATTCTTCGATCTGCTAATATCGTATTTCCCTACAAACGTACCTACTCCAATCCATTGACCTTGGATAATTACCTCGTTAGTGATTTTGCAAAATATTTTAGAAAAAGATTTTCCGCAACTTTACATTTCCACCTTTTTACTTACCTATTTCTACTCTAAAAAAGTATCGTACTACGTACATAATATAAGCGCATAATGCAACAATAATAAGTAATTAAAGTTAACCCGGTCGGCTCGTTCAATCAGTAGTAAAATGAAAAATAAGCTGACTCGATAAAAAATAAGTAGATTTTGAAAAAAAACATTTCATCGTACTGTAATATAATTACTGGTAATAAAAATCAACGAATTAAAGACGATTTGTTCGAATATTAGTTAATTACTTTCGGGTAAAAACTTTTATTAAGTAACGTAGCGAGTTTCCAATTAAACGAACTGGTTCCTTTTTACGAATTTCAGTTCGTATACTTACTAACTATTACTTACTGGCTATTATATTGGCAAGTATTTATGTATTATTTAAATTTTTACTACACTGACCTCGTTTTTTGTCTACATTTATTTTATTATTTTTTTATTAATCGAGTACCACGTCAAACGTAACTTATAGTTTTAACATTAAATTTCCAATCAAGGTAGTTGCATCCTATTTGAAGTTGATGAAAAAAAAATAATAATAAAAAAATGATTTTTATGATGAAGTAGAAATTAGAATAAAATTACGTCGTCTTCAAAAGGTCATATTTTTCAAAGATCAAAAAAAATCCAAAGAACTACATTATTATACATAGGCGTTGCTGCTGGTTGTACCCACTGTGGTTTTTTCCCCAAAAAAATATGTTTTTTTTTTTAGAATAAAAAATCCCAATTTTTTAAATAAAAAAGATCCGATCAAAAAATTTCTAAAATTTTTAGGGTACAAAATATTTCACAATTTATCACAAAAAAAATATCATTTTTTTAGGTAAGAAATCTCTCTACTTTTGTGGAGTAAAAATATACCTATTTTCTTAAGTTTTTAAAGATGACAATTTTTTTGTTGAATTTTTTCAGCTCTCTTCTATTTTATGGAAGAAATTTTTTTATTTTTTTGAATACCTACCCCCTCATTGTTGCTCACTAAAAAAAAAAATTTCAATTTTTTTGGAATAAGAAAACTTGTCAATTTTAGACATGAAAATATATTTTCAATTTTTATGAGTTGGAAATTTTCAGTTGTCTCAGAAATTTAAAAAAAAAATTTTCAAAAAAAAAAAATCTGAATATTCTTGGAATAAAAAGTAGGCTTGTCTTAATTTTCCTGAAGGCAGGCATGAAAGAATTCATCATCTACCCTTATACATATATATTTTTTAAGTAAAAAGAATGTCGGATAAAAAAATTCCAAGTTTTCAGGAAAAAATTCCCTATCAATAGAAACTCTCATTTGTTAAATAAAAAAAAATCTCTAGGTTTTTTTTTTTATTTTTATTTTTATTTTTTTTTTGAGGAAGATCCCAATGATTTGCCTAGTTTTATTTGAAAATTCTTTCTATTTTTGAAGATACTAAGAAATCTTTCAATTTTTTCAGAGAAAAAATTTATGATTTTTTCGGAATCAAAAATAATGCATAAGTATTTAATTTTTTTATCAAAGGAAAAATCTTTCAATTTTTTTGAATTTTTTTGGAATAGGTCGGTAGAAAAATTTTCCATTTGAAGAAAAAAAAGTTATTCTCACAATTTATTCTGAAATTTCAATTTTTTCCCCAAGTCTTGGTACCTAAAGTTCTTACCTTTCATGAGAAAATAATTTCCTTTTTTTATTTTTTTATTTTTGAATTTTATTGAAATAAAAAAATAAATAATGTTCCGGTATCTTAATTTTTTTGGAGTACGCGTGAAAAAGTTGTCATTTCTTGATGTAAAATAATAATTAAAAATCTTTTAATTTTTCGATTTCTCCGATTTTTTCAACTCATCTCTTCTATTTTATGAAAGATTTTTTTTTTTGAATACCCCCAAATTGTTGCCCACTAAAAAAAATCTTTAAATTTTTTTGAAATAAGAAAGATTCTCAATTTTTGGACATGAAAAAATGTACATAATTATTTTCAATTTTTATGAATTGAAAATTTTCAGTTTTCTCAGAGAAAAAAATATTTTTTGATTTTTTCAACAACAAAAAAACCTGTATGTTCTTGGAATAAAAAATAGGTAATGCTTGTCTTAATTTTTCTAAAGTCAAGCACAATAGAATTCATCATCTATGCTTATAAATTTTTTTTAAAAAATGGATAAAAAACTTTTCCCTATCAATTTATTAGAGTTAGAGATAAAAAAATAGAAACTCTCATTTGTAAATAGGAAAAATCTCAATTTTTTCGAGGAAGGTCCCCAATATTTTGCCTAATTTTATCAGAAATACCTACGTAATAAATTTTTTTCTATTTTTGATGATAAGAAATCTTTCAATTTTCTTAGAGAAAAAATTTATGATTTTTTTTGGAATAAAAAATAATGCTTATCTAGTCATCAAAATTAATTTCCATGGAAATTGAAAATTAATAAAAATTCTACTAAAAAAAAAAACAGAATGTCTGATAAATTATCTAAAAGTCAAGAGAATTTTAACAAAAAAGGTTGGAGAACAGAATGCCTTACAAAATGTCCGATAAAATATCTAAAAGTCGTAAAATTTATTTAAAAAAAATAAAATATCAAAAAGCCATTAAATTAATAAAAAAATTTCAAGTTTCAAAATGTCTAGAAAATGTCTAAGTCATAAAATTTCAAAAAATTTACAAGTTTCAAAATGTCTGACATAATGTCTAAAAAGTCGAATTTATTGAAAATTTTCTAAGTTTTTTTATGTCATCCAAACCTAACCTAATGTAACCTAACCTAACCCAATGGGGTCGGATTTTGGTCTCGGATTTTCCTGTCGTTTTTTTCCATTTTGGTCTCCGTAAAAGCATATACTATGCTAACAAATTTTTTTTGAATTTTTTGGGAAAAATAAATTTTGGAATAGAAAATTTAAACATTTTTGAAGAAAAAAATCATTCTCTCAATTTATTCTGGAATTTCAATTCTTTCCCTTGGTCTTGGTATTTAAATTTCTTACCTTTCATGAGAAAATAATTCCCTACATTTTTACTTTTTCCCTCAACTGAATTTCAAAATATAGTGCCATAGCTTCCCTCCCATTTTGAAAAAAGTTTAAAATTATAAAATTTTCAAATTTTTGCATTTTTCTGGTTCTAACCTATCAAAGTTGTTCCTTTTCATGAAAAAAGGTTCGGTTTTTTCACGGACCTTTTTACATGGGAAATTTCACATATTTATTTTCTTGGAAAAAATTGTCCAAAAAAATTTTTCCTCATTATTGCGGTCCATTCTGAGAGGTTATGACGAAAAAATTCATGATTTTTCAATTATTCCTATTTTTGAAAAAAGTTCATTTTGCAGTGAGCAATTTCACATTTTCCTAAAATTCAATTTGATTGGAAAAATTGCCAAAAAAAAATTTCTCATTATTCGTGTCCATTCTGAGAGATTCTGATGAAAAAATTTTGAATTTTTCAATTATTCTCATTTTTGAAAAAAACGGATATTTAAAATTTTCCTTAAATTTAATTCCTTTGAAAAAATCGCTCAAAAATTTTTTTTCTCACTATTCGGGTCACTTCTTAGAGGTGATTATGATGGAAAAATTCTGAATTTTTCAATTATTCGCATTTTTGGAAAAAATTCATTTTTGCCATGTATAAAAAATCCGGTTTTTTCGCGGAGCTTTTTACATGGGAAATTTCACATATTTAATTTCCTAGAAAAAATTGTCCAAAAAAATTTTTTTTCATTATTGGGGTCCATTCTGAGAGGTTATGACGAAAAAATTCATGATTTTTCAATTATTCCTATTTTTGAAAAAAGTTCATTTTGCAGTGGGCAATTTCACATTTTCCCTAAATTCAATTTTATTGGAAAAATTGCCAAAAAAAAAATGTTCTCATTATTCGGGTCCATTCTGAGAGATTCTGATAAAAAAATTTGAATTTTTCAATTATTCCCATTTTTGAAAAAACGGATTCATTTCAAATTTTCCTTCGCAAAAGCTGGTTCTTCAAACTCTGCTGATCGAGGTGTTCGTATAAACGAAAGTGAGCTCATTATACCTCGTTAGATGAGCCATTTCGCGATCGAATGTATCAAATTGAATTTTCACGCGAATGCTTAAGATCGGCGACGCGGTAGTCTAGAGAGAGGGAGCCAGGTACGGCGAACCTGTTGACATTGATACGCTAGTTCGGAGGATTTACACTTCACAGACATTCTTATTAATCGTGAAATGGTCATCGTATTCTGACCGCGTTACGACCATCAGTCGAGCTGAGCCGAAAATTCGTCGTCGTCGATGAACTTTCGCGTATGGATTACCTTCATTGATGAATTCGTTCGCCGGGTGTTGATTTTTCCGTGATTTTTTCATAAGATTTTCCGGTGACTTTGAAAATGACCATCGAATTGACAAGTGATACCTGATTAACCTGTCATAACCTTTTTTTTTTTTTTTTTTTTTTTTGCAGTAATAACCGAGTAAACTTTATTAAGGCGTCACCTTAGTATATCAATATTGTTTTCAGTGACGTTCGCATTAACAGCTATTATATCGAACATTTCATTAAAAAAAATTATCTGAAAAATCGAGTTTTCCAACATTTAATTTTTCAAACCCGGTTTTTCAATATTGCCGCGCTCTCTTTTCGCCTTTTTTTTTCAATTCTAACAAACAAGATAACATAATGAGATTGAAAATTTTTCTTAGTTCTAAGTTAGTAACGGTGATACGTTGTTAAGTGTTATTTGAACGTTTTGTTCTATCGCGATTTGCATTTTATCTTAAGTTTCGTTTTTTTTTTTGGTGATCGTCGAATTTTTCTGCCTTTTTTCTTCGGGTAAGTTGAATTGCTGATGTGTTAGAATTATTGTGTTTTCGATTTTATATTTTATATTACTCGCATTTGAGGCGATTTGTGCCGTATGGCTATTGTGAATTTCACCGGCTACCATTATTTCTATATTCGAAGTCATTAAGATTCGCATATTTCTATGCACGTTGCTCGTTCGTGTGCGTGAACCGGTAAAATATTTTACATGTTTCGACGAATTTACGCATTAATGTTTATCGTGCTCTTATGTAATCAACGACGCTAGATACTTGTATCGTTGTTCTTGGTATCTAATTGAAGTGGTGTCGTCGTTGCAGAAATTTAGTCATCATTTTCGTTTGTTGACATGTTCTTTGATTTTTATGTATTTTCAAGGTGGAAAGATGTGTCTTAAATGTGTTAGATTCTTACGTTCGAAAGATCAAAAGGGTGTTTCGAAAAACATATGTTGGCAAGGTTATATTTTTTTATAGACCTCCTTGTACCATTTTATGACCCCTTTCGAAATCCAAGAGAGAAGATTTTGCTCAAATTTTGCTCGGAGGAATGAGGTTTGGAGATTGGAAAAATTTATATTTTATTCGATTTCGAATTTAGGCCAAAAAATTGCTCATTTTGTGTCCTAAAAAAATCTGTTTTTTAGAACAAAAAATCTTGACGCGCACATGTAAGCATTGTTTACGATGAAAGTTGAAAATAAATTTTAAATTAAAAAAAAAAAAAAAAAAAAAGGTGGAGGGCTTCTTAATTTTTTGGAATACAAGAAATAATTTTTGGTGAAAAAATTTCTCGAGTTCTCTAGAAACATGGTGTCTACCAAAAGTGAAAGTAGTGAAAGTAGTGAAAAAGTAGTGATTTGAAAAATGGGTCATGAAAGTAGTGAAAAAGTAGTGATTTTGGAGTAAAGGTAGTGAAAAAATCAAAATTGAAAATCGAAAAATCAATTTCGTCTATAACAAAATAACCAATTTTCTTCATTCATTTCAATTTTCTGAAAACTTTGCCCTCGTTGCGCTCGGGCAGTAATTTTTCCTGTAGAAATTTTCGCCCTCGCTTCGCTCGGGCAGTGTTCATCTTCTATTTTTGTAAAATCCAATGAATTAGTGACTTTTAAATAAGAAAACAATTTCAAAAATTTTCAATTCTGACCGTATGCCTTCAACCTCCACGTTTGTTATGAATGAAAATTTTGAAAATAATCTGAAATCAATGAAAACATTATGGGAAGTTGAAAATTTTCAGGTATAGATGAGTATGTATATTTTTTTATAATTATGAACTTTTTCAAAATATATTTTTTCCTTCTATTTGAAAATTCTTCTGTAGTAAAATATTTGAATCGTAATTTTTTGTGGGGGGGGGGGGTCACTTTTTTTAGGAATAGATCAATTTTTGTAGAAGTCGTTATTTTCTGTCCTTTTTTTTTGGGGGGGGGGAGTGTTGAAATTTTTGAGATGGTAGAAAAAAAGGAGTGAAAAAGTAGTAAAAAAGTAGTGATTTTAGAAAAAAAAAAGTCAGGTAGACACCATGAAAGAAAATCACGAGAGAAAATGAATTTTCATTTTTATTAAAAACAAAAAAAATCTTGATTTTTTTTTTTAAATAAAAAAATTAATTTCAAAAATTATGATTTTTTTTTTTTGAAGAAAAACATGTATTCTTTTTTGAGAGAAAAAAAATCTAATTTGTTTTCTTTATTTGTTTTGAAGAAGGAATATTATTTCTGTTTTTTTTTTGTTTTCTTTTTTTTATGAAAAAATAGTTTTCAAATTTTTTGGATGAAATTAAAATTATTTTGGTTCAATTTTTCATCTCGAAACGATGTCATTCGATCGAGAATTTTTCATTTTAATCCGACGAAATTTCTCATTACACGTGATCAATTTTTTTTTACATTTCACCAATTTTTAACCCAAAAACAAGGAGGCCAAAAGCAAAAGTTTAGATGAACAAATTTTTCCGGTTTATCGAATCTTCCATCAAAGTCAAGTTTACTATAGTACCTACCTATATTAATTACACGATGCTCGACAGTCGACACTAGGGTGGCCCTTATTTTTCGAATTTTGGAAATGTTGTCGGGACGGGGGGTCAATTGGTGACATATTGGTAGAAAATAATTCCCTATTTTTTATTTTTCCTCTAACTGAAATTTAAGCCGTTTCTCAGGGGCCCCCAAATTTGAAAAAATAAAAAAAATAAAAAAAATAGAACATTTTGAAAATTTTTGAAATTTTTTAGCAAAATGGTCATAGTGATGGTATTTCTATAAGACAAGACCATTTTCGATGATTTCTTATCTTTACCCTCCTTTTCATGGGACATAAAAAAACGTCATTTTTTACGTTTTTTAAAAAATTTGAAAAAAATGACTAAAAATTAAAGAAACATTTTTTTTGGAATAAAATGTTTTTAGCATACATGTTATCACCCAAAAAGGTCATTTACGGCGATTTTTCATCCTTACCTTCATTTTTGGGAACCTCATTTTTTTCAATTTTTGATAGTTTTTGAAAAATTCTCACTGATACGGCAGTGGTGAAAAATCACCGTAAATGACCTTTTTGGGTGATAACATGTATGTTGAAACCATTTTATTCAATTTTTTTTTTTTTTTAATTTTTAGCCATTTTTTTCAAATTTTTTAAAAAACGTAAAAAATGACGTTTTTTCATGTCTCATGAAAAGGGGGGTAAAGATAAGAAATCATCGAAAATGGTATTGTCTTATAGAAATACCATCCCTATGACCATTTTGCTAAAAATTTTCAAAAAATTTCAAAATGTTCTATTTTTTCTATTTTTTTGATTTTTTCAAATTTGGGGGCCCCTGAGAAACGGCTTAAAATTCAGTTAGAGGGAAAATAAGAAATAGGGAATTATTTTCTACCAATATGTCACCAATTGACCCCCGTCCCGACAACATTTCCAAAATTCGAAAAATAAGGGCCACCCTAGTCGACACTTTATTCATTCAAACTCTGACTGTTGTTTTTTGACCAATTTATGACTCGACAGAGCGACCACCTTCCGCTGACATCCTTACACTGACCGATTAATTGAATCGTAAATTAATACAGCACGATGTCGTAACAATTATATAGTACCTAAAGGTGATTTGAAATGAAAAATTAAAATCGTTTACGTTGAGGTAGCCGTATTACGCGATCTTATAAAAGCGAAAGGCGTATGGTTTACGAAAATAAGCTGAATTAACCAAACACGTAGACTCATAAGGACACCACATCGGTTTACTATTGAATAAGTACATTAACACCAGCTTACCAACAGCCTAGCTAACGTGTTTGTTTTTATTCGAGTATTCATCTTCACTTCAGACACGACTCGTCTTGTCTAATAACTTAATTACCACAACAGCGACGAAAGTTTCATTAATGTTTTCGCGTAGGTAGTATCAGGTACCCATGCCGGTAATACGTGCGTAAATTTCCACCCTAAGATGGTCTCAAAAATTCCTAATATTCGTCATCGATTTTGAGCATCAAACGAAGCAATTTGCATATTCGATAATTAGTATTACGATTAGCCACCGGTTTGAAGAACGTGGTTCTTATGCGAATGACATTTGAATGAATTAAATTCTCATTTCGATCATTATCATGGTTAAGGTCTATGAGGTCCGAAATTATTTTTCTAGGTTTTTTTTTTTTTGTATTGACCTAAAAGTTGAATTTCCTAGACTTACAAATATTTCGTTCAGGACTAGGGAGGCAATTGATAACTTTCAGCTTATTTTTCAGAATGAATTAGCTGATTTTTCGGAATAAGAAAGTCATGCTATTGAAAATTGAAACTGACCCGACGTGACGATGGAAATTCGTGTATAAATTAATTTTTCCGGCCATACCTATAGGCCTCGTGCTAATTGATTAAATGAATTGAAATTTTTATTAGAGGTCCAGGGCTAAAATCGGTGAACCGGTTTTTGAGATATCCGCGATGAAAACTTTCAAACACAACACATCTCAATTAAAGCAGATTCGTAAAATTTCCAATTTTTTTATAGCACTTGAAAAGATCTACGAGAAAAGTTATTTGTTGATTTCATCTAGGTGAACCGGTTTTGGAGATATCCGCTGTAGAAGTTGATATAAAACCCTTCACCATTTCAAAAAACAGCAGATACGTAAAATTTGTTCATAACCAATTTCATAGTGCTTGAAAATATCTGAAATGAAGCTCATGTTTTTTTGAACCGGTTCTCGGAATATCCAAAATGTAAATTTTCAAAGTCTTTCAACATTCATCAAAAATACAAATTATACGTTAAATTTTTATTCAATTTTTTATAGCAGTTGGAAAGACCTAAGTATTACAGAAGTTGTTGTTTTTGTTAATTTCATCTTGGTGAGAACCGGTTCTCGAGATATCCGCGATGGAACTTTACAAAACCCTTTAGCACTTCTTCATTTTTTTGAAAATAGGTACCTATATCACTTACTAAAATTTTTAGTTTTGAAAAGAAAAACTAGATTGTAGAATTGACTCTTGAACCGATCTGTAAACAAATTGATAAGTGTAAAAATTTTTTTTTAAATTAGGTATAGTTAGTGTATTTTTGAAAAAATGATCAAAAAATTTATAATTTGCCTTGAAAAAAAATAAAAAATTGGTACTTATCAATAAAAAGAAAATGATAAAAACACTATCCTAAAAAAATTTCTTGAAAAAATCCTTTGGTAAAAAAAATGTGATTGAAAAATAATTTTAAAGAAATACTCTAAAATAAAAGTTGAAAATATAATAATTTAGGAAAAATTATATTTAAAAAAAAAAAAAAAACTTTAAAATTTTCTTAGGCACCCACCTAGGTACGCAAAATTTTTGGAGAAAAAAATCCTTTGCAAATAAAATCTTAAAAAGATCATTTACATTTATAATAAATAGTTGAGTATATTAAGAAAATGTTTTTTGTAAAAATATTTTCTTTTACCTACTCGAATAATAATAATAAAAAAATTAAAATTGAAAAACAGGAAACAGGAAACATGAAATCTAAAAAAATGGTCTAAAAACTGTCCAAAAATTGTATATGGAAATTGTTATTTCTATTTACGAGTAGGTGCATAGTTTCTCCATGTACGAAAAACGATTCAGAGTTTCAAGGTTCAGTTCAATTCTTAATGTCGTTCTGTTTACTCGTTAACTATGAAATGACGAAAGTTGTGTCATGGAAACCAGTTGCTTAAATATATTTTTAGAGAAAAATCCTAAATTTTCTCTATATAAATAAAATTAAATATTTCTATTTTTTGGTGTTGGCGTTAGAAAAAAAAATCGAATTTTTTCAAATTAGAAAAACAAGTAACAGGAAGAAATACTTTAGGTACATACTCTTATTTTCTTTAAAATATATTATATACCTAGGTATATATATTTTTTTTTCATTTTTTTTCAAGGAAAAGAATCTCGGGAAAAAAATGTAGGGAAATACTTTTAATTAGATATTTCTATTTTTATTTTTTAAGTAAAAAAAAAAACGCTTCTTTTGAATAAAAAATTTCTAAAATTTATTTCCTTTTGATTTCGAATAAAAAAGTTCTAAACTTCGAAGTTTAGAGTTTTATGATCATTTAAATAGAAAAACTCCAAGTAATTTTTTATACTTACCTACTTAGGTACCTAAATGGAAAATTCTCAATCTCATTCAAGTTAAAAATGTATCTCAAATTTATTTAAGTAAAAAATACTCAATTTCCTTTGAATGAAAAAAAATTCTCAAAATTTTCAAAATAAAACCTTAATTTTTTTTAAATAAAAAATCACTTGCTTACTCATCAATTTCATTTGAATGAAAAAATTCATGAAATTTTTTTAAATAAAAAAATTATTTATCATTTTTATTGAAAAGATTCTCATTTTTTAATAAATATTTTATAAAGGTTTCCATTTTTTCGAAAGAAAAATTCCAATTTTTTATGAAAAATTTTCACATTGTTTTGGGTAGGTAAATTAATCTCTCATGTGTTTTTTTTTTTGTAGGTACCTAAAAAATGACAAAATTCTTAATCTTAGGTATTCAAGTTGAAAATGTATCTCTTATCTATCTCAAATTTATTTAAGTGAAAAATGAATTTCATTTGAATGAAAAAATTCCTGAAATTTTTTAAACAAAAAATTATTCATTATTTTTATTGAAAATAATCTCAATTTTTTCATAAAAAGGTTTCAATTTTTTCGAAAGAAAAATTCCAATTTTTGGATGAAAAACTCTCATGTTTTTTTAAGCAAAGATATTTTCAATTTTTCTCGATAGTAAAAAATCCTGAGTTTAATTTTAATTTTCTAAATTTTATTAGAAGGGAAAAATTGAATACCTACTTTTTTTTTTTTAAGTACCTACCTATGAAGAAATTTTCTATTTAAAAAAGTAATCTCAATTTGATCTCAATTTGTTATGCCTATACATTACTTGAAAATATCTCAAGTAAAGGTTACCTTATTCTCATTTCGTTTTTGTAAACCGGTTCTAAAGATGAATACACGAGATTATAGTTCATCGAGCCCTTTTTTTCATTTTATCAATTTCAAAATTTATTTAGCAGTATCCAAATTTTGGGGAAAGTAATTTTGTATTCGTAATTTTTTTTTTGAACTACTCATCTTTAAAATGATCAACTCGTTCTTGCATCAGGGATAGTTCGAGTATCAATGCATTTCTGTGAAAATTTAAAAAATACTTTTACTAAATTACTTACAAACCAAAAACGTATAATTTTTAATCAATTTTGATCATTTCGGGGAAAAACATTAGCCAAAAGGATTTCGTAGAAAAAATTGATAAAATTTCTTGCCATGCAACAAAGGTTTAGCTGCTGATTGTTATTTACCCCTTCCCCTCCTCAACAACCACACTGTGATTTTACGTAGATATGTGCGCGTGCGTTTTCAAACGCGCTAATTAAACCGATTTGAAAGTGAAAAGGCGATAATTAAAATAGTGTAAAAATATGTAGTTAGGTAGTCGTGTAGTTTATAATTACACGCCATGCAAAAATTCGACCAAACTATTTCTTAAATTGATATACTTAGAAGGGAACCTCGCCAACTCGTCATCTCCGATTGAGCTAAAATGTAGCTTACTGAAAGAGCATGCCACCCAGACTTCACAACTAAACTTTTAGCTGCCGAAGTTGATTTTTCGATTTTTGGCGAATTTTTGAAAATGGCTAAAACAACCGCCTCAAAAAAAACATTTTTTGAAATAAAAATTGTAAATTTCAAGATAGAATCCTGAAAATTGGTTTGTACACTAAAGTCGACCTCCCGAATCGATTGGCACCATTTTCGACGCGATCTGGAGCCTCCAGGAAAAGTTGACTTTTCTCCAGCGCACTGGAATGGCTCCAGACGGCGCTGTAATTAACTTCGGCAGCTGAAAATTTAATCCTAGCGTTAGTATGATGCCATCTATTGATTAACGTAGTTGAATCCAAAATCCGAGGTGACGAGTTCGCACGTGTTTTTTTTGACAACTTAAAAATTCTGCATTTTTAAAAAATTTCCAAAAAATCAAGTTCTCCAGCATATTATCCGAAACTTCGTCTACCATCTAAAGTCGGCCCCCCGAGTTGATTGGCACCATTTTCGACGGGATCTGGAGCCTCCAGGAAATGTTGACTTGCAGCCTGGAGAGATTCCAGTGTGCTGGAGAAAAGTCAACTTTTGTCGACTTCAGTGTACAAACCAATTTTCAGGATTCTATCTTGAAAATTTACAATTTTTTTTTTCAAAAAATGTTTTTTTGGAGGCGGTTTTTTATTTTTGATTTACAAAATCAAAGTTTTTTTTAAACTAAAAATTTTTTTTTTTTTTTTTTTTTTTTTTTAAATAATAAAAATTTAATTTATATATTAATTTTTTTAGAATATTTAGTTTATTTTAAAATTAATTAAATATATATGGTTAATTCATAAGATTATAGAATTTAAATTTGTATCTAAACAATCAATTAAAATAATAATAAAAAAAAAAAAATATATATATATATAAATTTAAATTTTAAATTAAAAAATATAATTAAATTAAACATAAAATAAAATTTAAATAAATACTTTATAATAAAAATTAGCCATTTTCAAAAATTCGCCAAAAATCGAAAAATCAACTTCGGCAGCTAAAAATTTGGTTGTGAGGTCTGGGTGGCATGCTCTTTCAGTGAGCCAAATTTCAGCTCAATCGGAGGTGACGAGTTGGCGAGGTTCCCTTGTTAGTCTGGATTGGAAATGGGAATTAATTTTTTTTTTTTATTCGATGATCAAAGAAACATAAGTGTATAACATGGGAGGTGTTTGGACGTACAAGAAGTATAATATAATGTATTAGGACATTCTTTTCGTCAAATGCAATTTAATAACGGTGGAAATGATCAGCTCTTGATGTATGTAGTTGAATAGGTGGTTATCGTTCGGCGAATATGAGCGGGATTTCTGTTGGTTATTTTCTTTGAAAGCGATTCTCCATCACACAATGAATATATTGACACGCGATATTGTTCAAAATATCCGAAATGCCCGTTTTGTATTTACGTTTATAGTGTAGGTGTTGATTTGTATATTATACTTCACGGTAATTATACGCGGATACTTACACAGGTAGAATGCGTTACACTTTCGGTGGCCGTTACAGGAGGGTACCTCTACCTATTACCAGCTATATCCACGTTGCATGTGCGAGTAAATGACAATCACTCGAGGGTGACTTAACGAGAGAATGAACGATGAACATACTAACCGAGTTCGAGCTGCAGTTGAATTTACTCGCATTTGGCTTTCCGATCGAATGATCGTCAAGGTTGATTTATCTACACAGAGGTACTCAAACTACAAATGTAGATGAAAGAATATGTTCGAGTCCAATTCCAATCTCGTTTTTCATTCGAGTTCGCGTGAGGTTTAGGAATTAGGAAATTACCTATTTTTTTTTTTTTTTTTTTTAATTATGAAGGAGGAAGTATAAGTGGTAGTTGGAGATAAATTTGCCAAAAGTATAATAATTATTATTCGATGACTGCAGGTGCAGGTTGAAATAATTGACCCACCAATTAAACGTATGATTGATGGTGTATCGTCTCTTGCATCGGCTAATATCCATCTATGGCATCGATCGAGTGCATTTATGCACATATCTGGGTACTCGTAAGTCGTAACGACGATTGCAAGTGCAACCAATAATAGGTTAAGGATCAATCCACGAAGCCTGATAAGCCATTTCGAGTGCATCTCTCGTAAGTCGTAACCATAGATGCTCGATTACTGCTAAAGTAACCGTTCATCGTAATCAGCCATCAGCTCGCACTGGCGCAATCGCAATCCGATGTAAACAAGTCGGCTTTATTTATAGCGGAAGATATATTTAATACCGCGATTCGCAAACCAGTCTTACTCTGAAATTCACGAATAAGAGTAAATGACCCTTGGAGGTAACCAGACAAAGATCGGATAGTTCGTTTACCGCAACAAAGCAAAAAATAACCAGTCTGAAAGGATAATTCGCTTAAATGCATATTCGTGGGATGCCCGCGGCGGCAGCGGCGGTGGCGCCTGCGAATACGTATCAAACTTGGTATATTCATTGCTGGATTAATTATTGCGCGTGGTTCAGAAAAAAATACCACCTTTTATAACGCGAATCGTCTCGCAAGCTGTTCAATGACATGACTCGATTACAGATTTTGTTTGTTTCGAGGTTTCAGTAGGAAGTTATTGTGGTTCGATCCGAGCACCTGTGTAGGAAAGTTTCATTCATGTCGGATGAGCTGGCCAAGAGTCAGTCGGTGGTCAATTTTTTTTACATTGATCGACTGGGTTGAGGATTTTTGTCCAATGTAGCAGCGTTCTATGATGCATGGGGAAAAAAGACAGTTTGGTGTGATTTTTTGCATCGAATTGAATCATTCCATACGAAGTGCCAAGTCTACATTTTAGTTCTGAATTCCCCTTTTTTTTCATTGCAATATTGATATGTTTTAGACCGCTGGATGGAGGGGGGGGGGGGGGGGTCAACCCAAATTTACGTTATAAAAATTGTGACGAAATCTAACAAAATCTTGAAATGTTGAACAAGAACAAAAAAATTGTCGTTTATTAAGTTTGCCAAGATGACGAAAGTCATATTTTTGATAAAAAAAATAAATAAATAATAATAATAATAATAATGAAGAAAAATAAAGTTGAAAAAAAACGAAGAAATAAAATATAATTGAAGATAAAAATTTTTAAAAATACAAAAATTGAATTTTGCACTTTATGTGTATCCTTGATCAATGCTTTTCCATGAAATGGAGACATTTTTTCAAAACTATAGCTTTAGATAAATGATGCCTACTTTGAGTCTTTGAAGCATTGAAAAAATTCAAGAAAATTTTAAAAACAAAAAATCCAATGGAAGTTGAATCTGATTTAAAAATACGAAAATAATTTTAATTAAAAATTATTTGTTTGAAAAAAAATTGGGGATAATAATTTTTTGAATACATTTCTTTAAAAAAGACTGTTCTAATTAATTTATAAAAATTTCAATCACAGATTCGATCTAATATACAAGAAATACGCATTGGAAAAAATAATGAGACTCTTAGGATGAAGTTTGCGGAAAAAAATTAAAAAATTGGCCTACCTAATTCAAATTTTAAATAGGTTTTCAGATTAAGTATAAGCCTGCAGTGTACTAAAATTTTTGGTATCAATAACTTTTCTGTGCGTCGATAAAATACTGAAAAACTATGAGTCAAAGTTGAGGTCGTGTATATCTAGTTTCGGCATATTTCCGTACATCTCGGTCAGTGCTTGTGATTCTACACACTGTGCATTGAGCCCGCGTTCATCCCTGTGACTTGATTTCTAAGGGTTGCGCGGAGTTTGTTAAACCCTGCAGTCGAGGTGGCTGAGAATGGCTGACTTGTAATGTAGAAATAACCCGTATGCGCCAAACCATGGCCGAGATGTACGGTGGCTGACTTGTAATGTAAGAATAACCCGCAAGGTGGCCGACATGTCCGGAAGCCTATACCTATATATATATATATAGAAATACCAAAATGCGAAAATCATGCCAATCGTCTTATTTTGACGCAAAACGTCGAGAAAAATACCCCTCACCCCCAACTTCCATCATCAGGTCAAATTTAATAGCTGACTTTTCTCTTTGAGAAAATCAGCTAATTGGATAAAAAACTTCTTATACCTAGCCAAAAAATTATTTTATGTGAAAATTTTTCTCTAAAAAAGTAACAGTTTTCTTTATTAAAAAATGTCAAAAGCATTATTTTCAAATTTGGAAAATTCTTTCTAACAAAATTTTTGAGAAAAAAAAGAAATAGCTAACTTTGCAAGTCCGAGTAAGAAAAAAATGTTTATAAATAAAGTTGTTTAAAAAATTATTTTTAGAAAATTCTCTGAAATTTTTTTAGAAATTTTCTCAACAAAAAAAGTTATGAAAAAAATTTACATCATTTTTCGGAAAAACAAATAAATATTTTAAGAAAAAAAAGTTTATTTTTTGACAAAAATTCATAAATTTTTTTTAAAAAAATAAGTATAATGTCAACGTCCGCTTTGAAAAATTATCGTACTCGTGGAACAGTAACATGAAATTATTTTTTCAGAAATTGAAAATCAAACAAAGGGAACTTTGGAAATTCCTCAACTCCGATTGAGCTGAAATTTGACTCACTGAAAGGACATATCACTGACATCTCAGAACCTAATTTTGAGTTGCTGAATTTGATTTTTCGATTTTTGACGAATTTTTGAAAATGGTGTTTTTTCAAAAACTATACATTTTGAGATAAAATTCTAAAAATCAGTTTGTGTACTTAAATCGACCCCCTCCCCCTGAGTCGATTGTGACAATTTTCGAAACGATCCAAAGTCTCTAGCATAATATGACTTTTAATGATTTTCGAATAGTGAAAAAATACACGTGTCAACGGAGTCAACTCATCACCTTGAATTTTGGGTTCAACTGTGCTAATAAACGAAATGCGAGAGAAATGAGATTTCATTCTTTACAAAAATAATGTAAGATTCATAAAAAAATCTAATTTTGTTGCCAAAATTGGTCTATGTATTTTGTCATTAATTTTGGACCAAATTTAGAGATTTTTTCGATTGATTCAATCATTATTTTCACTAAAATCAGAGTATAACCTTTGCCAAGCATTCTGTTACTTATGCAGTTATTTTTATTAAAAAAAATCAGAACTGATTTTTTTTGAAAAGTTATACATACAGAAATGAAGTTTCTTAAAAAACTTTTGAAGAAAAAAAAATCGACATAAAAACTGGAAAAAATTATACAATTTCTTCAATTAATTTCAATTTGAAAATTGATTTGTTCGAATTCATCCTTTGAAAAAATCGATTTTTTTTTAATTTTTCAATTTTCAGTCATTTTTATTTGAAATAAATTTTTTCGATTTTTGTTTTTTTGTTTAATATTATTTTTTTCTAGTTTTTTAAAATTTTTTAATTATTTTAGTTTTTAAATTAAAAGTTGTCATTTTATTTTTTAGCTCCTTTCGATTTTTCCAATTTGTTATCTATTTCATTTCGATTTTTTTTCTGTCTTTTTTGGTTTTTGTTGTTATTTTCTCAATTTTTTCTTATTTCCTAGCTCACTCATTTTTTATAATGTTATATTTTTTCAATTTCCAATTTTTATAATTGAATTTGTATCAACTTTAGGTACAAACATTGATTTCTTGCATCGGTATATTCGTTGTTGTAATTCCACCGATTTCATAAAGGCGCTGCTACCATTTACGAAAGCGATTTTTATGTATTTAGACACACCAGCGTATAACCTGCGATCACTTGTAGTAAATCCTCAGCTGTGAACGAAAACAATACAATTATCCTCGTAGTTGAGACGATCGTGCCGACGTAATAAACACTTAATTAATCATCGCATCACAATACACCTATAAACGCACGCGGAATCCATTTTAGAACACTGACCCATCAATTACAATCGTGCGAATTTGGAATTTTCCGTTGGAAAATGTAACGTACTTGATGAAATATACGAGAACTGGTTTGGATTTGAATAATAATTACTCGTACGTTCGTTCGACTACAAATGGATTTTTCCTCACTTTAGGAAACATTTTCCATTATATCTCCTGATTTGCATACGAATGAATTTCCTTGTACAACCCCCTCACACTCTATAGGACCTCGTGCTTACCCATTTAACTAGTTTTCAAATTCTCGAACGTTGTTTTTTGCACGCGAAAGGAAAGGATTTATTCGATTTTAGTATCTTTAATCAGAATTTATGATTAGAAACGTTCTTTGTTCTCTTTATAGGTAATTCGCTGCGTTATTTACCTACTCTCTGCAATTGCAAAAATTATGGTGTTGACACAATGTAAAAGTACGAGTCGGTATCTGCAAGTCGACTCTCGAGTATGCGAGTACATATGTACGAGTATATATCTTGTAGTTGTTAATTGATCTTCGCAATTCGACCTCAATCAATTCCATCATCATATTTTTCATTTTTATCTCGCGACTCTTGGATAGAGAAAATATTTCATTTTTACTACACGACTACATACTACATAGCACCTGCACCAACACTATTCGCTGTCCTGCCTCCTGCCTCGTGTCTAGTTGGTTGTTACGCATCGTTGATGACTGCGGGTGAGGTGCAATTATAAACATTGCAAAATGGAATTTTTATCTACGAAACAACACGAAAAAAAGCTACAGCAAACGATACGTTCGTTGCCCACTTAAAACATATGTACTATACTCGTGCTGATGTGCACAAAGAGCAGGTGGGGGAACGTACTAAACTTATTAAAATAATTTTGTTTTAAATGTAAAATATTTTAATCGTTACTCGATTAACGATTCTCTCTCAGAGTATAGGCGACGAAAAGCGCAGTCTTTGCTTCTTCAAGGGCACTGGTTTTCTCGTCTCTAAGTGCTTTTTTGCTTATTTTGGAGTAATTAGTAAAATACGACAGATAAAAAATTGGCTCAATAGAGCTCGTACAAGATTAGATTGGTGTTTTTTAAGCCGTTAAGGGACACTGTAGTTTGTAATTGTACTCCACACTATGTAGTGGTATTAGGTATAGGTACCTATATTATTTTTAATGGAATGTCGAAGATTCTGATATGTGCGTAAGGTACACGTTACGCATTAGGTCAATGAAATCCAGTTTTATTAATGGAAATGTAGAAATAATTAATTTCATATTTATCTGGTTGGACGTGTGTTTATGTGCTTATTTTATTTTTATTTTTTTTACTTCATTTTGATTTCTTATATCCACGACGAATAAATCGAAATGACAAGAGCTACGTAAACATGCAGCAAAATGAGTAGATATTGAATCGAGGTGATGATGTATGCTGCTAAAGAGAGGGAGTATGTGAAAATGAAATCATGAATTTCATTAGCGTTCGATCATTTGCATTTTTATGACTTAATATCATTTTTACGTTAATGTAGAAAAGTCTTGGTCGAGTTCAATTTTGAAGATACGGTGTCAACAATTTTTTCATAAATTTTCACGTAAGAAATTTTTATTTCTATTTGAAAAAAATTTTAATGGTACCTAATAATTTTTAAATCTTAAAAAAGTGTTACTTTCCAAAGTTGGGAAAGTTTTCAAAATTTTTATTAAAAAAATTCAGGTATAATTTTTAACAATTTTCTCAGTGATTAAAAAAATTGTTTTTTCTCGAATGCTTTCTCTTTGGAAATTTTCAGCATTTCATACACTGAAATGTTAGTGGAATGAGCTGGCAAAAAAAGAGACGATATCAATTGATTAGTAGTGCCATTACTTTCCACATGAAGATTCATAATTTTTCACAATTTTTCCTGAGATTTAAAAAAAAAAAAAAAAAAAAAAAATCAGGAATGCTTATTCTCTTGAAATTTTTAGCAATTATACTCTGATATGGTACTGGAATGTGCTGACAAAAAAGGTGAAGGTGTTTGATGATCGGAAGTGCCATTACTTTCCATCAAAAGATTCACAATTTTCAACAATTTTCTCTGTTATTCTAAAAAAAGTCATTTTGCAAAAATTTTTATCCTCTTGAAATTTTTAGCAATTTTACACTGATATGGTACTGGAATGAGCTAACAAAAAAAGTGAGGTTGTCTGATGATTAGAAGTATCATTACTTGCCACCTAAAGATTCACAATTTTCAACAATTTTCTCTGCGATTCTAAAAAAAGTCATTCTGCAAGAATCCTTATTCTCTTGAAAATTTTAGCAATTTTACACTGATATTATGGTGTTGAAATGAGCTTACAAAAAAGGTGAAGATATCGGATGAGTAGAAGTGCCAAAGTGAGATTTTGAAAATCAGTCAATTTTTCTCATTTGGGGGGGGGGGGGGGGGAGTGAGTAGGTGCCACTTAAAATTCAATTAAGACAAAAATAAAAAAATAAAGTTATTTTCACATAAAATAAAAAAACTTCGGTGGCTAAGACATTAAAAATATCCGAGGTCCAATAAAGAACCACCCTAGCGCGCACATCACTCGTTTTTCCTTATTTTTATCCTACCCTGTCATTCTTTCACATACTTATGTGTCCACAAATCTCCCACATCAACCCCACCCTATCCAGATATTATGTATTACGATTGTAATTGCTTACATTTCAAGTCCCCGCTTCAGATACCCTCGAGAAATACGAAAAAACCCTGAAAATGCGTGTTTTTTCGAAGTTTTTATTTTTTTTGACAATGTTCCACCCCCCTCCCCTCCCTTTGGCACCCTCAAAAAAATATATGTGATACTTATCCATATTAAGAAGATTTTTAAAAAATTTCCAGCCATGGCACCCCCAAAATTTTTTTTTTTTTTTGAAAATTTCAACCCCCCAAAAAACAAAGAAATTGTGAACCTAACTTTTTCAAAATTTTACCACATGTACCCCTATATGATACCTATAATCTGTGAAAAAATAAAAAAATTCCATCCACCCCCTCCAAAGTTAGAATTTTTTAATTTTTCGACAGTTATAACGCGATTTTTCTGAAAGGGAAGGGGGTAGGGGGTCAAAAAATTTTGTGGCGTGTTTTTACATCATAGGTAACATTTTGACCCACTTTGGACCCAATTTCGATCAAGGGCCGATTTCACCATCTTACTATGGAAGGCCCTTTTGACAAATTTCTGAAGTTGGATCACTTTTTAATATTCAGCTAAATACTCAAAAGGAATTTTAAAAGTAAATTCGTCAAGTTTAATAGATTTTTAAAATTTATCAAAAATTCAAAATTTTGCAAATTTTAATAAATTTTTGAAGTGGGATCGATTTTAAAATTTTTAAAAATTTACCTATTAAAATTTTGATTCAACGTTTAGGAATTTAATACCTTCCTATGATAAATTGAAATTTTCCAAAATTTCCAAAATTAGATCGATATTTGAAGTTTGATGAATCTTTAAAAAATGTATTAAAATTTCGTTATTATTGATCATTTTTACTGTTATCAATATTTTAAGTTATAATAACTTTTGAAACTTGACTAAATTTTCAAAAAAAAATTAATCCTAAAAACTTTAATAGATTTTTTTTAAATTTGAATTTTGGAAAATGTTCAACACTTGATAAAAATTCTTAATTTCATAAATTTCAAGCAGTTTGTACTTACTAGGTACCTATTTCCAAAATTTCATAAATTTTTAAGATTATAAAAATTTAGAAATATTTTGAATTTACGAAAATAATTTTAAATTAATTGCAAAATCGACAAAATTACAAAAATTCGAAAAATCTTTAATTTGAATTCATACAATTTCTACAATATTATGCTTAAGAATCTTGAAAACTGTAATTTTATTCAATAACCAACTCTATTTTCATAACTTAAGAACTCGAAAATTACTGATCTATAAAATACTTGGCTTTATAGTAAGACAACTTCCCCCCCCCCCACTCAATAATAGAAAATTCAACTCTGAGTCAAATTGAAAAATCAATTGGTTTGATAAAAACCAAACAGTAGGGTTTTCGATGAGCGTGGAATTATTACGAATATGCGATATTGTTTTGATTCAAATCTCGAGAAACTGGTTTGAAGAAAAATATACCGTAATGTTATAATAATAAAATAAGTACGTACATTTGCATTCTGCAAAAGAAGAAAAAATTTAGAACCCGTTGTTTTTTTTTTGAGCGCAATTCTAGAGGCGAGACGTGATAATTACCCATTGTAGTTTACAACTTGTTTACGTGATTTGAATTTCATTAGCTACTTTGTACGTTTAGCTTTAATACCTTATACTCTGTTCGTTTCTTTTTTTTCAATCAATCGAAATGATTTTTAAGCGTTGAAATATCGTCGGGTTTCCCGGAAGTTATAAATTTTGCGGTCAATTTAATGAACCTATGTAATGATCCGAACGATATTCCCTTTAATTCGGCAGATTTTGCAAATTTCAACAAATAATTCTACTTTTAATCTGGTATTTGCTATTATTCTGAAAAACACAATGAAGGTTATTGGAATATTTCGCCGGATTATAGACGTCTAAGTTGCCTATCTAAACGCCTTTTAAATGGTTGAATTCGTCGATGAGCAATAAGATTAGCATTGTGTTTTGTTGAGGGGCTTGTGCTATTGCATTCGTTGCAAAAAATTAACGTCGAGTAGTACATACTTATGACGATGCATTGTTTTTATAAATTTTATGGCCCTAAAAAATCCCAAACTTATTTAGAAACGTAGAAAAGTACAGCTATTTTACTTTTTATTATAATGAATTTTGTATTTTTTTTTCAGTGTTGCCAACCGTTGGCAAAGAATTCGGAGAACCATTCTTGCAAGTACTGGAATATCTCTCTTCTTGCTGCATCATTAAAGACAAATCATGGAGGCTGTACCAACGCAGTACGAACACAGCGCAGGTAAATTCAATTTCAATTTTCAACGCCCCCTCCCCTCCTCATCATGCTTAGTAAATTAATTTTCTCAAAGAAAATTTTTTGGGTATTTTTTTCTGATGAAATTATTTTTAAAAAAAATAAAATACCTAAGAGACAATTTCTTTTACTTTTTAAAATTTAAATAAATGAATTTTTCAAGTCACTTTTTTCATTTATTATTATTTTTTAATGTCAAGTAAGTACATGAATAATTTTTTTTTTCAAAAATTTAAACACAAATCAATTTTTTAAATAAAAATTTTCTGATTATTTTTTTCGAAAAATTTAAGGCAATTTATTTCTTTAATTTTTAAAGGTTTTTTCGCCAACATTTCAAGTGAATTAATTTCAAATGTTTTTTTTTTTTTTTTTTTTTTAATACAGTACTTATTTCTTAAGAACAATTTTTTTCTATCAACAGAGTTTTTTTTTTTTTCTGAAAAATTTGTTTGAGGAAGATTTTATTCAGAGTAATGCATTTTCAAGTCATTAGACACAATACGTAGACACCAAATTTTCCACTAGGACAAAAATTCACTGAAAAATTCTAATCAATCGTTCAAATCATTACTACCTATTCGTAAAACCTACCAACCATGACCGATGATTGTTTTTTTTCCTTACAGATTCGATTCCAGAAAGTCAAAACCTGTTCCTAATATCGAGTAAGTTCAAGTCTATCGAGGGCTTTGTTTTTTAATTTTTTTTAATACTATTAAAGAATTATTGAATTTTTACCCTGGAAATTGTGAATCTTACAGGTAAAGAAGTAGACACATGGTTTCTTATGAGCAATCCCGTACCCGTGCTCGGGATAGTAGCCTTATACCTTTTATTCGTGACGAAATACGGTCCAGAATTCATGAAGGATCGAAAACCTTTAAATATCAAATTCATCATACTCTTGTATAATTTATACCAAACCATTTACAACGCTTTTATTGTATCTAAAGTGAGTACCGTTGATTTTTAATCGATAATTATTGATATTTATCAATTGTATCTGCGAAATGTGATACTTACTTGTATACTTGAGTATCTGCATCGTAGTATTATGTATTAAAAATACGTATCTAAGTATACGTACACATTTGAGCTAGGTATTACAAAACCACACCTGTGGGAAATATGGCGTTTCGAATGCCTCGTGTACCTTGACGTATTTCTAAAATTACTAAATCGATATCGCAGATGATTGAAATTGATTTTCGACCGTTTGTTTATCAAATATGGAAATTTGCGACCTTAATCCGATTATTCGCTATATTGTTTTCCAAATAATAAGTATTTTCTTCGGTGGGATATTTTCGCGCGATTTTCGTAATATGTAGAGCGTTGAGTCTCGGTGAAACAGCAGCGATTCGTGTTATCGCTTGAGATCTCCCGGTAGGTTATATATAGATATCAAATTTCAACCATGATAACCGTGGAATGAGGCTGTTTCGCTATAAAACTCACGTTGAAAATAACGTCGAATTTGGAGAGAAATTTCATGACAGGTTTCTGGATGAAAAACGGGTTCATTTTCGTTTCGTATGAATTTTTTGAGAAACAAACTCGATGCTTCGCGCCTTTCCAAGACCCCAGGCCCTGGTTGATTCCATGCGTTTACCCTGAATGTCAAGTGTAATTCAGAAAATTCATAAAAAATTGGCATTTTTATTTTTATAACTTTGAGAATGCTTGACAAAATGTCTAAATGTCATTCGTTTTTGAAGAAGAATGGAAAAAAAAAATTAATATAAACCCAAAAAGTTGATTTTTATATAGGTATTAAAAAAAATTAAATAGAAGTAAAATTAAATATTCCAATTTTCTAAAATAAAAATTGAAAAAAATTCTATACCTACGTATACCTTATAAATTTAAGTAATAGATTTTTTTTTAAGTCAAAAAAATACAAAAAATATTAATAAATTTCAGAATGTCTAAAAGTCATCGAATTTTGAAAAAATTCAAATTCAAAAATGTCTGTAAAATTATGGGAAAAAATTAGATAAGAAACAAAATGTCTAAAAGTCATTTATTTTTGAAAATAAATTTCCACAGAAATATCTATTATCTATGCAAAATTGAAAAAAAAAATTCTGAAAAATATCTAAAATTGAAAAATCATAAATTAAAAAAAATTGTTTCAGAATGTCTGATCAAAATATCTAAAAGTCATCAATTTTTAAAATTTCCAAAAAAAATCAAGTTTTAGTAGGTACCTATATCTAACAAGATATTATCTCCGTACCTAATCATAAAAAAAAAAATTTAATTTTCAAAAAAAAATTCAAGTTTTTTAATGTTTGAAAATGAAAAATACCCAAAGGACTTTCACCCAACACTTGCAACCTAACCTAACCTAACCTAACCCAATTCGTCACAAAATTTCGTCTCGGAATTCGAACTCGTTTTTAAAAAAATTCCAAATTTTAGAATATCTAACAAAACATTTAAAAATCATTAGAATTTTTGAAAAAAATTCCAAAAAAATTTCCAAGTTTTTTAATGTTTAACAAAATACAGTCCTACTACCGATTTTCTGATTTCTCGATTATCCGAGCAAAAATTGCAACTTATTTCTTTCGGTTATCCGATGTTTAAAATTTGATTAATTTTTTATTATCCGATTTCCATTAATTTTTGCACATATGACCTTTCATTGATGCTCTGAAAAAAATTCGGAGATTTTTCCTGGGAAAATTTGAGAAATGCATATAATTTTTTTATTTCAATAAAATGTTGAAAAATTGCGGGAAAATGATTAAAACTTGAAAAATTTTATTCCAAAAATTAAAAAACAAAATCCAAAAAATAGGATTTTTTATTCTAAAAAGATGAGATTTTTTTTATTTCAAAAAAATCAAAATGAAAATGTGCCTTACCTAGACCTACCTGTTCCAATTTTTCAAGTCCCAAATCACAAAAAAATCAAAAATTTCATTCCAAAAAAATTTTAAAAATTTATTCTAAAATTTTTTTAAAAATACCTATATTCCACAAAAATGAGAAATTTTTCATTATAAATTATTGATTTTTTCACTTGAAAAAAAATGAAACTCATCCCAATTTTTTTTAGCATAGTATATGCTTTTACGGAGACCAAAATAGAAAAAAACGACCCCAAAATCAGAGACCAAAATCCGACCCCAAAATCGGACAGTTGGGTTAGTTTAAGTTATATTAGGTTAGGGTTGGATGACTCGTACCAAGAGTAGGTGTGAAGCGCTAGCATCAAGTAGGTATTGAAAAGGTGCACCTTTCTTTATTTCCTTAAAAACAGATGGCTGTGTTGTGATGATTTCGCTAATTGCAACTAAAAAAGGTGAATTTTGTCATGATTTGGTCGTGATAACATTTGAAAAATTTCAGAGATAAGCAAATTTTTGTTTATGGTGCACCTTTTCAAACCTTTTCAGTTTTGCCGATAGAATTCAGCCACTCCGCGCTCGTGGTTCGAATAGATTTGATTTTTTAGACATTATGTCAGACATTTTGAAACTTGTAAATTTTTTTGAAATTTTTATGACTTTTAGACATTTTATAGATATTTTGTCGGGCATTCTGAATTAAAATTTTTTAGAAAGATGACTTTCAGACATTTTGAAACTTGGAATTTTGTTTATAAATTTAATGAATTTTTGATATTATTTTAGAAATTTTACAACTTTTAGACTTAGTAATTTTTTTAAAGAAATTTTTTAAATACATTTCAAGTATGACTTTTTGGACATTTTATCAGCAATTCTGAAACTTGAAATTTTTAAAAAAAATTTTAAGATATTTATTATTTCAAATTTTATTTGACTTTTTTGATTTTTAAATTTCTATAGAAATTAATATTCGTGACTTTTAGACATTTTGTCACGTAGTGAATGTTATTAATTTTAAATTTTCTAGGAAATTATTTTTAATAAAGGTCTAAAAAAAATTAAAAATTTGTTTTATCACTTATTTTTCAACAATTTTAGATTAATTCGAAGTGATTCACACTGCACTTTTTCGTTGTTTTCTGCTTGTTCAGCGATTTCTATGTATAATATTCTTGCAATATGAAGTTCTTCTTTGCATTTTTTCAAAAAAGAAAAGAAACCTGGATTAACCGATTTTTCACGATATTCAATGCTCTTTCGCCCTAATTAAGAACATAGATTGGATAATAGAGGTTCTACTGTATACCAAAAGTCTTTAAAATAAAAAATATTCTAAATTTAAGAAAAAAATGTTTTCGGACACAAAGTGTCTGTATACGAGTCGGAAGTAAAAGTTGGTATCTATACGGATATTTTAAAACGTCGATCGAAATAATTTCTCCATAATGTTCTTCCTGTCGGTAGTTACACTGCCACCATATCTGTAGGGAATTCCTTAAATTCAATCGCGTGAAAATATTGCCAACCTACAATGGAAAATTAACCCCTACCCAGACTTCAGATCAATCTACCTGTAAATCCCACACGCCTTCTTTAGGCTTAGGCAGGATATCCTATACGAAAAACGTTGCGAGCGGGCAAGCCTGGCAAATCGATCTGTAATAAATTTCTGCTCACTGCAGTAGGAAAGATCTAGGAAATGATCTACAAATACCGGTACTCGCAAACAATTTAATCAAGTTCAAACGCCGTCACTTCCGAGGACGGTATTCCGTATTCCAGATAGCAGATCATACGCAAGGTATTCTTGTCTCCGCGCGTTCATATAATATCTATTCGTACATAGGCATAGGTATATTATATTTTTTTAAATAAGGAAAAATAGAGAAGAAAAAATAACAACGAAGACGTAAACGGGAAATGATGGAACCTTGAATAAAGCGCATACTCGTAGTAACTTTCTCGTTTATATACGAGAATTCCCACGTGGCGTGACTAGGTATTCTCGTATACGCGAACGTGTAAATGAAAAAAAGATACCTCAAGGTTTTGTTCTTACGTTTAATTACTCTGGGCAAACGTTACGAATTAATAAAGTGCTGCGTTGATGCAACCGAACCGATCTCACTCGCTCGTACGTGTACGTAAACATCGCAAATCTTTAATAGGTTTTTTCTCTCTTCGCCCGTCTCGTCTGTCGAACAATACACGTCTGCTCATAAAACGATAAATCCATCGTTAAGCCAAATTATGTCGAATAATTAAAATGCTGGCCAAATACAAAGTCCAACTGTTTAGGTTCACTGACACGATATATTGTAGTATTATATTTTTCTCGTTTGTGCTACTGTTTGTACGTCTACGTACGTCGTCCAATCAAAGGTGTCGTGGGTTGGCAACTAAATGATCTAAAATTTTTTGATAAGGCAGCGAGGTAGGGAAGGGAAATGTAGGTATTTTTATGTCGAAATGAGACAATTTTGGAAATGTTTCCTGCACTGAAAAAAACGAATTTTCAAAAACCGTAATGATTCTGGGTAAAACACACTAAAATTAGGATACGTCGCCAATTTTAGAATCATTCCAGTGAAAAATAGAAAAGATTCAGTTCTATTCCTGAATGATTACTGAGTCTCCGTAATCATTCTGGAATAGAACTGAATCTTTTCTGTTTTTCACCGGAATGATTCTAAAATTAGAGACGTATCCTAATTTTACTGTGTTTTACCCAGAATCATTACAATCCATTTTTTTTTCAGTGTGTGTGAGTCGACCACAGTTTGAGAGAAGAAATTTTTCTTTTTATGACGATTTGAAAAAAACCAGAGCACTTATTTCATTCGCGAATAGGTATGTTGAATTTTTTTTCTTGAGGGATTTTCTCAGCTAATTCTTTTTCAAGATGGTATTTTATAGGTTTTAAAAAATTGTCTTAAAAAATTTCAATTGAAAATCAACTGAATATACCCGTATAGCAATGCTGAGGTGAATTTCGATGTAAATGTCGACACATCGACATCCGTCACTTTAGGACCAGACACGTCGACGTACGTGCAGGGATTGCAACCGATTCGCGAATTGGTTTCGGTATTGGTATCGGTATTTGTGATGGTAAAATTTAGTATTCGGTATTGGTATTGGTATTGCTGAAAATGTTTCGGTATCCGGTATTGGTATTGTTTTTTTTTTTTTTTTTTTTCAAAAAATGCGAAATTTCAAATTGCACACCACACTGCTGGTACTTTAAAGTTTTAAATTTGAAACATTCGATAGGATTTTAATGTTCAAACCACCAATTTCTTTATTGCCAGCATGTGAATGTCGGAGAAAAAAATAAAAATAAACAAACCAAAAAAAACTTGAAAAAAAAACTGTAAAAAAATGGTAAAATACCGAAAAAATACCGTTATTTCAATATCGATACCATTTGAATTGAAACGGTATTGGTATTTTGGTATTGAGACAAAAGGTATTGTGATTTGGTATTGGTATTTTATATTTCTAAAACTGTTTCGGTATTTTGGTCGAAAAATGAGCGGTACTGGCGGTATCGGTATTTCGGTATTGATATGGTACCAATTCCTGCCAACGTGTAGACGGCCTGTCGAACCAAATGTCGATGTAATTGTCGATCTTCTGTGGATCGAAAATTACGTCGACATTTGGCTCCACAGGACGTCTATGTTTACGTCGACGTGCCAGGTCCTAAAGTGACGGATGTCGATGTGTCGACATTTTCATCGAAAATAACATCTCCATGGATCGACAGTAACCTCGACATTTGGGTCGATATGACATCGACATTTTTATCTCAAATTTCATCTCTGATATTTTTTAAAGCAATTTATGCCAATTACCAAAAATTTTAAAGTCAAAGTCAAGACCTCGACAATTTGTCAAAGTCCTGCCACTGAACTGGAATAACCCTTGCAGGCTTTAGCTGAACTTCTACGAGTCCAGCTAACATCAAGGAAATCCTCAAAACCTTATATACTTTTCCCAAGACACTTTATCTGCGAGTATCAAAACCACTCCCGAGATGTCGAATTTCAAATCGACATATGGTCGACAGTGTCGATGATGTGTCGACATTGGATTTGACGTCGACAAATGCATCTTCAAAACCATCGACACCTCGACAAAACAAAAAAGTCACCTAAAAAATGGTCGACAGTGTAGACATTGATGTCGATGAGTTGATCGACGATCGACTTTTACATCACCAAATCATTTAAAAAACAAGGCTGTGAAAAAAATGAAGAATTTGTAGATTCGTTTTGCAGAAATCGTGTTTTCCCCTTTAGAAAACATTTTCCCAACCATTTCAAACACTTTTTGATATCTTTAGGAGAAAATTTGATCAAGAAAAATTGTGGATGGTAATGTTGATGAATTAATCGACGGTCGAATTTGATTTCGTCTTGTCGAGGTATCATGTCGACGTTTTCTTTATCTATCAAAATATTACGAAAATGTTGAAAATTTTGACAAATCCAACATTCTCATGGATCAAAAAAAACCAGCAAGGTGGGATGAGTCGATTTAAGTAAAAATAAGGGGTTTTATTGTTGTCGATGTAGATGTCGACGTCGACCATTGCTACACGGATACCTACGAGTAGATGAACATTTAAAATTTGGTTGAAAAAAAAAATAAGAAATCTAATTTTAAAAAATCTAAAATTTGTATGAAAAAAATTCAATTAAAAAACACCTGACTTGGAAAAAATTTAAAATTCGACTGGGAAAAACTTATTTTAAAAAATGTAATGAGAGAAAAATTCAACAATTCCCTTGAAAAAAAATAATTAAAAAAAAATTGAAATGGGTAATTCCAATTTTTAGCCGAATTTTTTTTTTTAAATTTAGGCTATTGTGTCCGACCCTAATTTAGAAGGAGGGGGGGGGGTAGAAGAGTTCTGACCTCATTTCTCGACGTTTGGGACCAAAAGATGACGATCTGTCACATGTCACATATTTATATATATATATACATATATATTTATAATTTTACACTCACTTTTGGAACTCTGGGGCCGAGCCTAACAAGTCAAATGAGGTCAAACTTGATATGTAGGGTCCCCTCGGTGTAGGAATGATGCAAAAAAATTTTTGGGGCCCTAACTCAAAATTGAGGATATGACCCCTTTTTGAGGGGGGTGCGGGGGAGCCCCAATATCATGAAATTTTTTGAAACTTGCCCCAGGGATGAGAATCCTAATTACCTACACCATAGTCAAATTTCAGCCCCCTAAGTCATCCCCACCCCATTTTAGGGCCCAAAAAGTGGATTTTGGGGTCATTTTTTCACGTTGATCAGGCTACAGACCCCCCAAATGGGGCTGGGGGGCCAAAATTTTCATCATGGATCAAGTTTGTGCCCCTGATGTGCCTTTTGTAGGTTTCAACTTTTGGGCCTCCTTTGACCCCTGTCAAGGGTCAAAAATCAAGATTTTTCACAATTTTTCATGTTTTTTCTCGCTTCCCGGTACGTTGATCAGCCTGCAGCCCAAACCAAATGACCTTGGATGCTAAAATTTGGTATTTAGGATCGGTAAGGATCACTGAGGTGCCTTTTGGGGGGGGAGGTTTTGACCCTTGGGCCCCAAAATTGGGGGTGGCCCCTTTTTGAGGGGGCTCTAAAGAGGCCCCAATTTGACAAAATGATTTGAAATTTTTACCAACAACAGTGACTCTGATTGTCTCCACTGTATCCAAATTTCAGCTTCCCAAGTCATCCCCTTTTAGGTCATTTTTTCACATTGATCAGGCTACAGACCCTCCAAATGGAGCTGGGGGGCCTAAATTTTTATCATAGATCGAGTTCATGCCCCTGATGTGCCTTTTGTAGGTTTTGACCTTTAAACCCCTTTTGACCTCGATACAGGGTCAAAAATCAATATTTTTCAAGTTTTAACCTGTCTTTTCTGACGCGTTGAACAGCCTACAGCCCAAACTAAAAGACCTAAACAATCGAAATTTGGGATGTAGGGTCAGTAGAGGTCACTGATGTGCCTTTTGGGGGTTTCGACTTTTGAGCACCATTTGACCCCCGTACAGGGTCAAAAATCATAAATTTTCACGTTTTAACCTCTTTTTTGGTGTGTTGGCCCTCGTCTGAAGAGCTGAAAGTGATGAGGGGGTTGGGTCGGAGCCTCAACGGGGGTATGGGGGCGGAGCCCCCATCTGAAGATGAAATCTTCAATGCAGAAAGGAACTAAAACTGAAGACAAAAACCTGACATTTTTAAACTGAATTTGAAGTTAAAACTGATATTGAAACTGAAATACCATGGATGAAAACGTTTTCAAAGTGGTACACTAACTTGAAAAAAAAAATTCGGCTGTCGCGGAGCATCTTGACTGCTACGCGTTTTTTTTATTATAAAAAAAACGAATAAAAATCAAATAAAATTCGATTTTAAAAAATGTAGTAACATGGTGTCTACCAGAAGTGAAAGTAGTGAAAGTAGTGAAAAAGTAGTGATTTTGGAGTAAAAGTAGTGAAAAAATATAAAGTGAAAATCGAAATGTCTATAACAAAATACTAAATAGCCAATTTTCTCAAAACTTCGCCCTCGTTGCGCTCGGGCAGTGTTCATCTTCGCTTTTTTGTGGAATTAAATAAATTGGTGACTTTTAAAATATAAAGAAGAAATTTTCAAAATTTTTCAATTCTGACTGTATCCCCTCAACCTCTACCTTTGTTGTGAATGAAAATTTTGAAATTAACTCAAAATCAATACAAAAATTATGGGGAGTTGAAATTTTTCAGTTGAATGAGTAGGTATATTTTTTATAATTTTGAACTTTTGATTCAAAATAGGTATGTTTTTCCTTCTATTTAAAAATTCTTCTGTAAGTAGTAAAGTATATTTGAATCGTAATTTTTTTGGTGGGGGCACCTTTTTTAGGAATAGATCAATTTTCGTAGAAGTGCTTAATTTTCTGTCATTCTTGGGCGGGGGGGGGGGGGGGTTAAAATTTTGGCGATGGTAGTAAAAAGGTAGTGAAAAAGTAGTGATTTTAGAAAAAAAAAAGTCAGGTGTATAAGTACCTAATTCAAAAAATATTTGATAGAAAAAAATTCGTTTAGAAAAAAAAAATTTAAAAAAAATATACCTCCTATAAAAAAATAATGCTTTAGGTGAAAAAAATCTAATGGAAAATTTTAAATTCGATTGGAAAACAATTATTTTTTAAAAATCTAATAAATAAATAATTTTTAAAAATTTGATTGAATTTGAAAAATTCCAAAATGTGATTGAAAAATAATATTGTAAAAAATCTAATGAAAAATTTTAAAATCGATTGGAAAAAAATGTTTAGATAGGCTACGTAATGAAGAAAAATTTTGGAAAAAATATTTTTTTGAAAATGTAATGGGAAAATTCAAATTTTTGTTTGAAAAAATAACATTGTTCAAAATCTAATGAAAAATTCTAAAATTGTTTGAAAAAAATTATCTCAAAAAGATGCAATGAGAAAAAAAAATCAAGAATTCTATTCAAATTATTTTGTAGGTATTTTTATTACCTACCTAATTTTTTTGATTTCGTGGAAATATCTGTTTCATTTTTGGGAGGGGATAAAAATTTACATATTTAATTTTTTTTCAAGTCCTGCTGAAGGTCCTGCAGCAAAAGTGCTTTTTGTTTTTGAGATTTTGTTAGACAACCTGGAATTCTAAGGTATGATTATTTTTTTATTGTAAAAATTGTAGGTAGGTACCTAACTTCCTAATTAGTTTTTTTTTCAACTATGACGACTAAAAAATTCTGAAAAATTTTGATACTCAAATTTTCAATTAAAACTTTTGTTTATTTAAAAAATTATGACAATCGAAATTTTTTCTAAAGTTCTGATGATTAAAATTTTTGAAAAATTTATGTTTTTTCAATTTTTTGAAAAATTCTTATGATCGATTTTTATTATTTTTTTTAAAGTTTCAATAATCTTTCTTTTTTCTAAATTTCTTATAATAATTTTTTTTCTCGTAAAACTTCTTAGAAAATTTTTTTAATCTGAAAAAATTCAAAGGTCTCGTAATTTTTACGATATGGCTTGAAATTTTTTTTACAAAATTTTCGGGGAACATTTTGCAGAGCTTCAGAAAATGTTATGCAGATGTTTTTTGCAAATTTGAAAAAGAAAAATCGCAATGTTTTCATTGAATTTTTCACGAAAGTGTAGAAAAAAATTTCAATGAATTTTATGTATGAATTTTCGCAAAATTTCTAGGTACCTAGTTTTCATAACGGGGCTTTCCTTACTTGTCACAAATTTTTCAAAAAATTACAAAACATTTTTCAAAGAATTTTTTTAAAAAGTGTGAAAATTTTTTATATTTCAAAATTTTTCAATTTACAATCATTGACAAATCCATATCAAAAATATACTATAATGCTTATATTTTTGTTTCCATGTAATAAGTAACTTACGTAGTTGACTTTGGTTATTTTTTTGACACGTAGAACTTGAAACTTTTTTCCACTAAAAAATTTAAAAAAAAAATCAATCAATCGTAGGATAATATTTTTTAAAAAAGGCGACAAAACATAAGAACATAGTTTTGTTTTTTTAAATTTAAATTAAGTTGATATTAAATATTTATGTTTGTGTTCTAAAAAAAATGATTTTAAAAAAACTTATTGAAAAAATAAATAATTTCTTGTAAAAAAATTCTGCTGAGGAAATAAATATACCTATAATGCAGAAAAGTTCAAATTAAGTAAAATCAAGTATTTACTCAAGCTGGCAAAACTTATGGTTCCAACAAGTAAACAATAAATTATACCAACATAAAAAAAGAGTGTATCCTTGGAAAAACCTCTCACAATTAAATAGACAAGATGAAATCATTATAACCAGACTAAGAATTGGACACACAAAAATTACTCACAATTATCTTTACCAAAAAACTCCAAAACCTCTATGCCCTTTCTGTACTATTCAACTTATATCTATCCAACATATCCTGTTCGAATGCCCCAAGTTAAAACAAGAGAGACTAACCCTACAAATAAATGAAATCCCCCCAGTTATACCAGATATTCCTTCCGAAATTCAAACATTCATAAACTTAATTAAAAAACTCAACCTCACAAATAAAATTTAAAAAATTCTTCCGATGGGTGTAATAATCCTGTAATTATAAACACCCAAAAAAAAAAAAAAAAAAAAAAAAAAAAAAAAAAAAAAAGTATAATTTTGAGAAAAATTCCATAATTTGAGTAAAACAAGATAGGTATATTATTTATTAAAAATTAGTTGTGCAAAAATTCATTGAAAAAAATTAAAATATCTCATGAAGTTTTTTTTTTTTTTTTTGAATAAGTAGAAAATTGAAGAAAAAGTTTTGAACAAAAATTTCGATTGATGGAATTCACCCTTGAAAAAAATAGAGGTCTGGAAAATTTCAAAAAGTCGTTTCCTCGAAATTTTGTTTACTGGAAAAGTTGTAAAGTTGTAAAAATCTATCGCAGATGTAGTACCTAAGGTATATTTACGCGATTCAAGAACTTGTGACATTCTCAATACTGGTTTAAGCTCTTACGTAAGGCTAAGGCAATTCATTTACTCCTTTGAAAATGAGGACCAGTTATTGCGTTCGCGTCTGCACCGCACCGATTGTGCCGAATTTCATTTCGAAAAAAATCATACCGCTAATTAACAGTTAATTATTTATTTTTAGAAACTCGTAGGACTACGTATACGTCGAAAAATCTTGAAAATAATAAATCAGTAGTACATATTTTTCAATCGAGTTGCCGATTTTATCAAATATGTAGGCATTTAAGGACACGATCTTACGTATAACCGCCCCTGCGTATACGTAATATGATTATTTTCACCATACGCACGTGCAGTAAATAGATCAGATATTTGTGTAAAGGAAGTATGACAGAATATGCCACAAGCGATGCGAGTACTTGTACTTTACTCTCTGACAACCAGTTTTGAACATTTTAAACCTGAAATAAGCCATTATACCCTACCTAGATTGCAAATCGAACACTTTTACGCGAGTAACCTTAAACTTAAACTCTAATTTATGGTATTTTAGCTAGAGAATGTATAGATACGAGAGATACACCGGGTGTTTCGTAAATAACCGACGAAATTCGCAAAATTGAAATTACCTTTTCCTGGATTCCACTACCACTAGAGAGTCATTAAGTACGCGATAGCGTGTGTAAAAACATTAAACGATATACATAATTATTAAATTAACCTTACTACCTTCACCTCAAACGATGATTCTTCGTATATTCATTCGTACGTCGAAAGATTCACTGACCGGTTGCATTTTGTCGAATAGGCATAGGTACTTTTTTCTGAAACTCTCGCGTAATAACGCATTTTTTTATGATTGTAAATTGTTACAAAATTTATGGTGGCCGTGATAAATTATATATTTGATTACTCGCGTTGTTTTTTTATTTAACACCTATAAGCTCGTATCTACTATTGATAAAAAATTTATTCAAATACACGCAAACACACTATACCACTTAATTACCCAATAAAACCACCTGTTTTTAATTTTTTTTTTTTTTATAAATTAGTATTTCGACTAACGCAAATATTGAAATGTAATTAAGCTACTAGACTGTCACGCGTAGCGGGTAGCACTGATCAAATAGCATCCAATCTGGATCGTGCTAAATGCAGATGGCTTTAGCAACATGACATCATATTACTGTATGAAGGACTTAGAATAATGTTCTACAAAAATAAGAGTGATGTGACTTAAAGGAAACTGGAAAGGGAGAGGCCCAATTGAAAAATGTTTGAAACAAAAGTTGTAGATTGAAATCTGAAGAATAATTTTGGTCATTATAAAAATTTTGATTGGACCCCTTCCTCGCGTCTAATTTTGTATAATACCAAGATAGTTATATTATTCAAAATTGGAAGAATGGGAGAGGATCAATTAAAAAAAATTTCAAACAAAAGTTTGTTGTAGAGTGAGATCTTGGGAAATAATTTTGGTAATTTTAAAATTTTCGATTGGACCCCTCTCTCTTCTAATTTTTATTTTTCACAATCACAATACTAACATCAATACTTATTATTCAAAATTAGTGGGGTGTGAGGGGGGCAACCAAAATTTTTGTAATAATTCAAATTATTCTCAGAATCTTAATCTACAACTTTTGTTTGAAAAAATTTTCAATTGACCCTCTCCCTCTCCTCCAATTTTGAATAATGTAAGTATTTACATAGTATTATACAAAATTAGACGCGAGGGAGGGGTCCAATCAAAATTTTTATAATGACCAAAATTATTCTTCAGATCTCAATCTACAACTTTTGTTTCAAGCATTTTTCAATTGGGACCCTCCCTTTCCTTTAAATCACATAATTTCCATTTTTGTAGAAAATTATTCCAACTCCTTCATGCAGTAAGATGACTTCATTTTGCTGAAGCCATCTGCATTTAGGACGATCCGTATAATCTTAATCTTTATCGAAAAATTTTCACCCCTCCCCCAGCCACTAATAAACAGTCTTTTAGTACGTATATTTACTCGTCCTATTTGTAATCGTAAGTATATTCAAAAATGGAAGTTTTTTTCCAAAGTGATGATAAAAATACGTAGGTACAGGTATCTAATTAATATTAAAAAAAATGTTTTTACCACGCTTTTATATACTTGGTATGTATGTTTGTTTGTTTGTTTGTATGTTTGTTTGTTTGTATGTCTCATGGAACCAAGGGTATGTTTTCGACCAATCCTCTCTCATTTAATATTTTACTGGAATTGAAAGAACATAGTGCTCACTTTAGGGGTTTTCGAGGTCGCTGAAATCGATTTTCGAACTCAAATTTACCCCCGACCCCAAATTGAGCCCCTATGAGGGGGTTCAATTTTGAAAATTTCAGAAAATCACAACATTGGTATCGAAATGTAGGTTTTCGAGGTCGCTGCATTCGATTTTCGGACTTAAATTTACCCTTACCCCAAATTGAGCCCCTATGAGGGGGTTCCATTTTGAAAATTTCAAAATTCACAACATTGATATCAAAATGTTGGTTTTCGAGGTGGCTGAATTCGATTTTCGAACTCAAATTTACCCCCGACCCCAAATTGAGCCCCTATGAGGGGGTTCAATTTTGAAAATTTCAGAAAATCACAACATTGGTATCGAAATGTAGGTTTTCGAGGTCGCTGAATTCGATTTTCGGACTTAAATTTACCCTTACCCCAAATTGAGCCCCTATGAGGGGGTTCCATTTTGAAAATTTCAAAATTCACAACATTGATATCAAAATGTTGGTTTTTGAGGTAGCTGAATTCGATTTTCGAACTCAAATTTACCCCCTATTCCAAATTGAGCACCTATGAGGGGGTTCAGTTTTGAAAATTTCAGAAAATCACAACATTGGTATCGAAATGTAGGTTTTCGAGGCCGCTGAATTTTTTTTTTTTTAGATAGACATTCGAACCTAGTAAAACTATGAAATTAAAATATTTTCAACGACAAAAAGAGTTAAATAAAAATGTAAAAAAAATTTTAAAAACCACGCTTTTATTTAAAGTTGGTCACTTTGTAAAATGTTATTCATAGGGAAAGAGTAATGCCTTAAAAAACAAAAAATAAAATTTACTTAAATACGAAAATGTGTCATGAAAATTTTTTTTTCAAAAATTTTAATGATGAAAAGCGTGGTGGGGTGTGCGAGGAGCAAACGAATACCTTTTCGATTAACGCCCCACCACGATTTTCATCATTAAAATTTTTGAAAAAAAAATTTTCATGACACATTTTTGTATTCAAGTAAATTTTATTTTTTGTTTTTTAAGGCATTACTCTTTCCCTATGAATAACATTTTACAAAGTGACCAACTTTAAATAAAAGCGTGGTTTTTTAAAAAAAATTTTCATTAATAACTTTTGATTTTTTTCCACAGATGTTCACAACGCCCGGAGCGGTAGGTTATATTTGGAAACATTGTTGTCATCCTGTTGATCCGGCTATCAATCCTTATTTGAAACATGTAAGTCTCAGATCATTTCTCAAAAGTTTTTTAGATCATATCATTTTTAATATGATTTTTAAACATCCAGTAACATCAAAAAGCAAAATGCAGGCTTGAATAATTACTGAAAAATAATATGTTGGAAACAATGTAAAGAACTAAATTTATTTTGAATTTTTACAAACTTATGAGAATGACGAAAAAATTGGCAAATTAGCTAATTGGTCTAAAATATTCCAAAAAATTATTTGAAAAATAATCACCAACTTGCTAATTCTTCGGGTCGTTTGAAGTTTTATTTCGCGATTTTTCAATGATTGTTATACTCGTACGAAGTGTTTAACAATGTAAAAAGTTTAAAAAAAAATTTAAATAATAAAACTTTTCAATATTGTGAAATTTTGAAAATTTGGGAATTTAATTTAGCAAAACTTCAAAAATTTAGAATTTAAAAAATATTTCATTACATACTCATTTAATGAAAATTGGATTTTTTGAAATTTTAAAAATCTAATAAAATTTTAAGATCAGATTCATGTTTAGAATTTTAAAATTTTTCGTAACTTGATCTTTTTTCAATTTCAATAAATTATTCAATTTGGACCATTGTTTGAAATTTTATGTACTTACTTAACTAATCTTCCAAATTTGGTAATTTTTAAATTATAATTTTAAAAAGTTGATTTGAAATAATTTTTGAGTATGAAGAAGTGGGATTTTGGTCATTTTTAAATTTGGATAAATTTTGCAAATCTTTAAAATTTTGGGGAATTTTTCAATTTGATAAAGTTTGCTAAATTTTGAAAACTTTGTAATCTTCAAAATTGAATAAATTTTTTATCTCCATAAATTTTTGGATTTGAAACAATTTTGAAAATTTAGCAAAAAAATCATTGATTTTTTTTTTTTTAATTTTAAAACTAAATAAAAATTAGAATTTTTGGCAAATTTTTAATTAATTTTTGGCACCTTCCTAATTGGATTTTTAAAATTTAATAAATTTTTACCGTTTATTTTTTTCTTGATAGATTTAAATAATATTTTCAAAATTTGATTTTAAAAAATCAAATTTTCGAAACGTTTTATAATTAAAATTTTTAAATTTAGGAAATTTAAAAATTTTGAAGATTTTGTTCATCTTCAAAATTTATCAATTTTTTCATCTCAATAAATTTTTGGATTTGAATCAATTTTGAAAATTTAGCAAATCGTTGAAATTAGAATTTTTTGAATGTTTGGTACAAACCTTAAAACTTAAATTTCCATAAATTTTTGATATTGGATTAATTTTAGAAATTTTTAATGAATTTTCAGAATCTATTTTTTTTTAATTTTTAGAATTGAATTTTTTTTAATTTTTAGAATCTTTTTAAACAAAATTTGAAAATTCTTAGAATCAAATTTTTTTTAAATGTTTACTTAGATTCAATTTTTTTTTAATTTGTAGAATTGAAATTTTTGAAAATTTGTAGTAATAAAATTTTTTTTAAATGTTTAGAATCAACATTTTTTGAAAATTTTTGAAAATTTTTAGAAATAATTTTTTTTTAATTTTTAGAAATAAAATTTTTTGGAAAATTTTGGAAAATTTTTAGCCCGAGCAGCACACTCGACAAATTATCGAAATAAAAAATCGACAGAATATCGAATTCGATAAAGTGTCGCGTTAGTTCCGCATAAATCGTGAATTTATCTTTCGATATATAGATAGATTATCGACGAATTATAGTTAGCAAAAATTTCGAGATTATAGTAAGATATTTTATCGATAATATATCTATAATATCGAAAGATAATTCCACGATTTAGGCGGAACTTTATCGAATTCGATATTCTGTCGATTTTTTATCGTTTTTTTATTCCGATTTTTCGTCTTTTACTAGCTTTTTTCTATAATTAAAACTCATTAATTAGCATAATTAATACATTAAACTATGCCTAAACACATTATTCATGTTACGGTAAGAGGATCATTTCAGAAAAAGTCAAAAAAAATTATAAAAAAATCTGCCACCCGTGGGGCTTGAACCTTCTACCTCCTGCATGGTAATCCTCTTCCTTAACCACTATGCCATACCTTATCGTTGAGGAATTAGCAATAAAACGCTTATAATAGGCAGTTTAGTACTTCCAGACGTGTTGGACTTAGAAAAATTTTCACCAATTTGGAAATAATTTCAAATATCGTCACAAAATCGTTGAAAAATCGTTCGACAAATTTCAGATTATTTGTCGATAATGTAGTTTCAAATATCGCCACAAAATCGTTGAAAAATCGAATTCGAGGAATTTCATATCACGTGTCGATAATATAGTTTCAAATATCGTCATAAAATCGTTGAAAAATCGAATTCGAGAAATTTCAGATTACGTGTCGATAATAAAGTTTTAAATATCTTCACAAAATCGTTAAAAAATCGAATTCGAGAAATTTCAGATTATTTGTCGATAATATAGTTTCAAATATCGTCACAAAATCGTTAAAAAATCGAAATCGAGAAATTTCATATTACGTGTCGATAATATAGTTTCAAATATCTTTACAAAATCGGTAAAAAATCGGATTCGATAAATTTAATATAATTTGTCGATAATATAGTTTCAAATGTCGTCAAAAAATCGGTAAAATATCGAAGCCGAGAAATTTCATATAATCTGTCGATAATATAGTTTTAAATATCTTTACAAAATCGTTAAAAAATCGAATTCGATAAATTTAATATTCTTTGTCGATAATGTAGTTTCAAATAACTGCACAAAATCGGTGGAAAATCGGAATCGATAAATTTAATATTCTTTGTCGATAGTATCGTTGACGAATATCGTCATAAAATCTTAATAATATCGAATTCGATAGTTTTTAGATTTTTTGCCTATGAAGTTGTACCGATAAATCTTTATAATATCGTGAGAACATCTATAGATTTTCAAACGATTTTTTTTCGATACGTTACATCTTCCGATATTATCGATCGAGTGTGCCGCTCGGGAGAATTGATTTTTTCTAATTTTTAGAACTTTTTTAATTTTTTGAATAGGTAATTTTTTTTCAATTTTTATAATCAAAATTTTTTGAAAATTTTTAGGATTGAAATTTTTAAAAAAATTAGAATTTCTTTTTTTTTTTGCTGAAAATTTTGTATATACTCAAGGTAGATGCCTTCAAAATTTGGTAAAAAAAAAAAAATCAAAATTTGAAAACATTTGAAAAATGTAGGCAATTTTGAGATTATAGTAATTTTTTAAATTTTAATAAATCTTGCAAATCTTTAAAATTTGTAAAAAAAAATTAAAAATTTTTAAAGTGTTAAATTTTTTAAAATTTATCGATTCTTTCTTCTTGATAAAATTTTGGATTTGAATCAATTTTGAAAATTTAGAAAATCATTTAAATATTTGCTAAAAAATTTCAAACTAGAAAAAGATTGGCATTTTATTAATTTTATTCAAATTTCTATAAATTTTTAATATAGTATAATTTGGTTTGATTTTAAAAATTTTATAAATTTTTTAGAATTTAAAAGTTTTCCATTAAAATCTTTAAAAGTAATTTTTAAGCTGTTCTGAATCTGAATGTTCAAGTTAACATTTTTAAATTCGTAAAAATTTTAAAATTGGACAAAAATGAAGATTAGCCCATTTTTTAATTTAAATAAATTATTGAATTTTAATTTTTAACAAAAAAAAAAAAAATGAATGACCAACTTGTAATGTTTGATCGATTTTTAAAATTCAAAATTTGGTAAATTTACAACATTTTATAAAAAAAATTTATTTGACAGTTTTTAAATTTTTCGATTTTTCGAATAATTTTTACGATAAATCGATAATTCACCCGTACAATACTCGAATTGGGCAAACCCTCTTCCAATCGTGTTGCTTTCATTTTAAGGTACTTATGAAATTAAATAAAACTGGGAAAAATGAAATTCGGTGCATGCCTACCCCCTTTTTACCTAATTATTATCATTACTATTTTTCAAAAAATAGCCGGTATTTTTTGACGTATTCTAGTTGCTGATGTCATACTCTTCGAATCACCTTGTTTTTGCAAGATAGTATTATTAGCTAATTACTATTTACTTACAAGAATTTACAATCGTGATTTCCAATAAGTATTTATAATTTCCATGTGTTTTTTTCCAGCTAAACGAAACAGCCTGGTATTTCTTTTTCTCAAAAATTATGGATCTCTTAGATACAGTAAGTACCTAATACCTATTCCTTTTACTAGACTGCCATAGATATACCTCTTGGCGAAATTTTTCTACCGTTTGCATCACAAATCGTTTAAATGACTTTGAAAAAAAAAACAAAAACACGTGTAAACTGTCGGAATTTTATTTAATCTCGAGGCGTAATAAATGAAAACACGACGCCATGCCAAACGTCCGCATTTTCTCCTTAATTCCAAAAAAAAAAAAAAAAAAATCACGCTAGGTTTTAATGTCAGTCGCCGGGAGTACGACAGGTAGTTTGGAAAGAACAAGGGGTAAAAAAAATTGTAAATCACGAAGTAGTTACGATATAGAAAATTACGACGAATTTATGAGCAATTCGTACGACACGAGCGTTTGAAATTACAAAGTACGTACACCTGTGAAAACAACTGAATAGTGATAATTAACTTATGAATTACTTAATTAATTAACTCGTGTAAGATCTAGATTATTTAGCATCAGGCTTGATTAATTTTGGAGTTTCAAGGGCGTAATCTTTCACATGATTCGTCGTCTCTACCTCCACCACCGCAAATCTCTCAACTTTTTTTGGCTAGGTACTGAAAAACCAGATCTACGTATGTACTCATCGACTTCTCTGGTCGTGGTGTGGTTCAGAAACCACGACTAATTTTACCAATTCTCGTGTAAATGTAGGTATGACTTGGGACACTGTCTCCGGAGCATTGTGCTCTTGCTGGATAAAACTTCGCGAATGAAAAAAAAAAAAAAATTGCCATCGTTTACGTAGGATAAAAATTAGTATTCGTAATTCGCATGTTGGGGAAATCCCATAGACGTAGGTGATCGAAATTCGAATGGATAACGATGAAGATTTAGCGAGAGGTGGAGGGAAGTGGATTGGAAAAACATCTGAATCTAGTTGATTTTCTTCTTCCATTGTCGGCCAATTTATAAGTGTGTGTGCATGTGTAGGTAGGCGTACGTGTAAATCGATTAAATATACGCTACATATACGAGAGTTGATAATTATAAGGAAATTCTCGTCGTTGTAGTAGGTAAAATAAAATTGTAAGGTCATCAAAACAGCTATCGTCGTTGAAGGTATTTTGATCTTGTAGAACGTTATAAAAATGTAGTAATGCAGAAGCTTTGTAAAATGTATTGTAGACCTACTCTACTCGTAATTCTAACTCTCTGGTCCTAATTATTTCATTTGTTCGCAGGTATTTTTCATTTTGAGAAAGAAACAAAGCCACGTTACCTTTTTACATGTGTACCATCACGCTAACATGGTTCTCTTCACGTGGGTCTACCTCAAATACATCAAAGGTAAGATAGCAACCAATACTGCCTCCATTCTCGACTATCCAGTGACCAATGCCCATACCTACGACATGACCAGAAGCAAATAACCACGTGCAGTCGTGCACTGACCAGTTCAAAGAATGGTTTCGCTGAGACGTAGTTAGGTTTTTTGTTTTGTATGCGTTTTGGTCATCACTAATAATATTTCTGCTCTTTCCTTGAAATTTTTCTTACAACGGCCATTAATTATCCACCGTAATTATACCTACCTGACGATAGAAAAAGATTAGTATCTGTCGGTAGCTCGCGCCAAATATTTCATCGTAAAAAATTCCTGTATTCGACTAAATGCACCCCTGTGGTTATCGGTTACTTTCCTAACGTCTTTCTGGTTCCCCCCTCCCCCCCCCCCCCCTCCTTCAAATACAAATATGTGTAATTATTTTCAAAAGTTTGTCCAAAAATGCAAAAATTAAACCCACACTAAAATCTCTGTTCCTCGACGAAGAAAATTTCTCAATTTTTTGGAATTAAATTGTTTACAAAAAAATCTGAAATCTCTTGGAATTGAAAAAAACACTCAGTTTATTTAAAAGTAAAAAAGTAAATAATTTCTCATTTTTTGGAAAAAAATTTGATTTTTTATTTAGAAAAGATCTTAATTTTTTGTCTTTAATTTTTATTGTAGAAAAATATTTATCGTACAAATATGATTATTTTCATCATGTAAAAATGTTTCTCAATTTTTTGGAAAAAAATCTTACTTTTAGAAAACAAAAATTTTAATTTTTATGTCTCATTTTTTAAAACAGTGTCTTACTGAATTGTCTTGAAATAAAAAGTGTAAGTAGGCATCTTAGAGAAAACGTAGAAAAATTTGCTCAGTTCTTTGGAAAGAATAAAAATCTTTAAATTTCTTTGACAAATAGGTGAGTAAATCTTTTTTCAACGAAAAAACTGCAATTTTTTCAGAATTACAATTTTTCTAAAATTTTTGGTGAAAACATCTAATTTAGTAATTTTTTCCATAAAAATTACTAAATTTTCTTAGAATAAAAACACGACAGTTTTTTTTTTTTTTTGAAAAATAACTCAATTTTTTGAGAAAGAAATTTCATACTTACTTTTAGACGAAAAGAAAGAAAAAAAACAATGCCTTGTGGCAAAAACCTAATTTTTGTCTCTTTTTTCTTGTAGAAAAATGTAAAAATATTTTTCAATTTTTTGGAGAAAACTCTCTTACCTTCCTACTTTTTGGGAAAAAATTCAATTTTTCGATTAAGTAATTTCTTTGGAGAAAATATCTCTATTTTCATGAAACAAAAAAAGATAAATAAATTTTTTTAGAGTACGTAGTAAAATTTTCTGAAGTTTCTGGGGAAAAAATTAAATTTTATTGACAAAAAATCTGTTTTTTGTTTTTTAGAAAAAAATCCAAATTTTGGGGAGTGAATTTTTTTCTCAAATTGTTAGAGAAAAAGTCTGAAAAGTTTTTAAAGAAAATAAAAATCTGAACTTTTATAAAAAAAATCAAAAAAAAGACTTACTTACCTACTATTTTAAATAAAATAAAAAAATAAAAAAGTAAAAGGAAATACTTAAATAAATGTTTTGTTTCGATATAGAAAAAAATACTTATATAGTATATTTACTCAATTATTTTTATCTAGTAAAAATATTTCTCAAATACTTACTTGAAGAAAAGATTCTGTGAATTTGTATTCGAGCGAGAATTTTCAATTTTTCGTCAGCTGTTTTTTCGGAGAAAAAAAAATCTAAATTGTCATGAAATAACCTATATAATGTAGATAAATTATATCAATTTTTTAGAATCAGCGTGGAAAAATTTTCTCAATTTTTGGAAAGTAAAAAAATAAAATAAATAAAATTTAAAAAAATAAAAAACTTTGAACCCAAATTTTTCTGATACCGAATTTTTTTAAGAAAAAAATTTCTGTAGGTATTTTCCGGGAATAAAAAATCGTAGTTTTTCCATTTCAAATGAAAAAATTATAATTCCTAATTGCTCAATGTTTAAAAAAAAATCGATAATTTTTTTAATTATTTTATTTTATTTTTTTTTTGAGAAAAAAATTCTCGATTTTTGAGAAATAAAAGTGTTGCTAGTTTTTACACACAGCACACACACACACACACAAAGAGGAAAATCTTGATTTTTTTTTTGTCTCTTTTTTTTTTGGTAAAAATGTACTTATCTATTCATCATAATTATAATTAATTTTTATCGAGTAAAAATATTTCTCAAATATTTTGGGTAAAATGTCTCAAAAATTTGGAGAAAAAATATCTCAATTCCTTTACGAGGGGATTCTCAATTTTTGGCAAAAAATTTCTTTCTCACTAGAAAATAAAAATTTAAACTTTTTCTCTCTATTTTTTTTCTTGAAAAAAATACGAATGTATTGAAATAAAAAAATAATCAATTTTTTAGTGTCAACAAAAATACAATTTTTCAATTGGAAAGGAAAAAAATCTTAAAATTTTTTGACGAAGAACTCTGTCTTTTTCAAGATCTTATTTTTTTTTATTTATTTATTTTTTTTTGAGAAAAAATTTCAATTTTTTTAGAATTTTTATTTTTTTATTTTTGTTGAAACTTGAAAGAATCTTGTATTTTTGTATAGAGCAAAAAATGCAAAAATATTTCTCAATTTTTTTTTAGGAAAAAATTTTCAGTAGATATTACCTATTTAAAAAAAAAAATAATAATTTTTTAGTATCAACGTAAATAAATTTTTTCAATTTTTTGGAAAGAAAAAAATGTTTTAAATTTGTTGACGAAGAACTCTGTTTTGTTTTTGTTTTGTTCGTGTTTTTTTTTTCGAGAATAAAATTTTTCAAATCGAGGTATATCATTCTAAACATGCGGCCCTGTCAGCTTTACATTTGTGATACTTTTACGTTACCCATGTGCCAGTGCCTAATATGTATTTTTCATCAAAAATATTCATAAATTAAACGAAGAAAAGTAGAAAACTTTAATACCTAATAGGTACAAATATACTGGTATATCGCTCTACGTATAACGTAATCTTAATTACCGCGTTGTGTTATAAAATTCCATAAAAATTTCATGATTGAAAAAGAATAAAGGATTCTAATTACAAAAATTTTAATTTTTATAGGCGAACAAGGAGCTGTTGTTGGATGGATCAATTCGCTCGTACATACGGTCATGTACAGCTACTATTTCCTGTCGGTATTAGGACCTGAAATGCAGAAATACCTATGGTGGAAACGCTACATCACCAAAATGCAAATGGTAATTGGCTGGAATTGGAAAATTTCTCATTCGGATTTTAGTCAAAATTTTATCACCCTTTTGGAAAATACTCGTAGTAGATTTGTGTAAAAATTTCGCCAGATAATTTCCGTCTCTGCACATACGATCGAGTGTTTTGCATAATTACCTAGTATTTTTCGTTCAAGGATAAACACCATTATATAATATTAAACGATGGTGTATCCGAAATCCGAATACTGTACGAACTACGAATCAGAATGACTCGAGTTCGAGTTACTTATTTGATAAGGAGTAGGGATTCAACTTCGACGTACATATGAATTTTCAAAACATTTACTACTTCCGCGTACATATATATTCTAAGACCATTTCTTTTCTCTATCATTACAACTTGTGTAATTTATATTCGCAATTTCAGATCCAATTTGTGATAATCATCTTATACATGACTGGTCTGCTCTTGGCCAAGTGTCAGATGCCGAAGACCTTAACATTGATGTTATTCTTCCAAGGAGTCACATTCTTAGTCCTATTCGCCAATTTCTACATTCAGTCTTATATCGTTAAGAGCAAAGCTGAAAAATCGGCGGCCGCAGCAGCAGCGACAGCGACAGCCAACGAAAATAAACTGAAATAATACCTCAAGCAAGAAATCTATTCGCAAATTCGAAAGTGATAAGCATTTATTTACGATTCGTACTATAAATAAAAGAAAAACTGCCTTGAAAATGTCGTAGGTGTATAATACACAAGTAGGTATACTCGACTGCTCGTACTCGTAGTACCTTTACTTTGACCAAAATCTCTCAGATAAAAAATTCATTCACGACTGAGTGGAGATGTGGTGTTTTGTGATTTTGTATTTAATATTGAACTGTATAAACGTAATAATGTTTACATCTAGTTACCAATAATCGAAATTGTGAATGTGTACCAATTGTAAATATGTGTAAATAAATGTGTGTGTCTTTGCTACGTAATCAAAGTCCCAAATTGCCAGTAGTTCTTTATTTTTTTTTTGTTTGTTTGTTTTTAATTAGATCAGTGTACGATCGTTGTTGTGGTTGATTTTAAATTACTATTAGGTTTAGTAATGATAACTTATTATAATTTTAATATACCTTTAAAATATTATTTGTATTCGTCAACTAAGACAAATAAGTACGAAAAATGTTAATTTATTTTTTTTCTCTTCCATGCTCAATAAATGTTGTTTTTGTAATTTTGTTTACTCGCAGATTTACATGAGATAATCAAAAAGCAATCTACTCTGTCAGAAGACGATCGGCTATTTTTACGGAGAGCCCTTGCTGATTCATTTGCTCACCTTGAATTTTTTACCAAGTCCAGTGCTACATAAATACTTTATATTCAAAATTGGAAGTGAGGGAGGAGTCCAATCAAAATTTTTATAATAACTAAAAGTATTTGTAAAACTTCAAGCTACAACTTTTGTTTGAAATTTTTTTTAATTGGGCTCCTTGCCTCCCCACAGTTTTTAATAATGTATTTTGAATAAGCGTGTTTAAGTTATATAACTCAACATTGGTGGGGAAGGAGGGGTCCGATTGAAATTTTTGTTATAACCAAAATAATTATTCCTAGTACTTCAAGCTACAACTTTTGTTTGAAAATTTTTTCAATCGGGCCCCTTGCCTCTCCCCTGTTTTTAATAATATATTTGAATGAGTTGAACTATCCCAAATTGGAGGGGAGGAAGGGGTCCAATCGCAATTTTTGCCATAACCAAAAGTATTGGCGAAACTTCAAGCTACAACTTTTGTTTGAAAACTTTTTCAATTGAGCCCCTCTCTCTCCACTTATTTTGCATAACACTCCCAAAATACTAATTAAAAATTGTAAGGGGAAGGGGACAGGGTCCAATTGAAAAATTTGTGCAACAAAGTTGTAGCTCAAAATTCTAGGAATAATTTTGGTCATGACAAAAAATGTTATTGGACCCCTCCCTCCCCTCTAATTTTGGATAATTCAACTCATTCAAATACATTATTAAAAGCAGGGGAGAGGCAAGGGGCCCGATTGAAAAAAATTTCAAACAAAAGTTGTAGCTTAAAGTACTAGAAATAATTTTGGTTATAACAAAACTTTCAATCGGACCCTTCCTTCCCCACCAATTTTGAGTAACATAACTTATTCACACTTATTCAAAATACATTATTAAAAACTGTGGGGAGGTAAGGGACCCGATTGAAAAAAATTTCAAACAAAAGTTGTAGCTTGAAGTACGAGGAATAATTTTGGTTATAACAAAACTTTCAAACGGCCCCCTCCTTCCCCACCAATTTCGAGTTATATAACTTATTCACACTTATTCAAAATACATTATTAAAAACTGTGGGGAGGCTGGGGAGGTAAGAGGCCCAATTAAAAAAAAATTAAAACAAAAGTTGTAGCTTGAAGTTTTACAAATACTTTTAGTTATTACAAAAATTTCGATTGGACCCCTCCCTCACTTCCAATTTTGAATATAAAGTATTTATGTAGCACGCTGGACTTGGTAAAAAATTCAAGGTGAGCAAATGAATCAGCAAGGGCTCTCCGTAAAAATAGCCGATCGTTGCCAGTGGTGGGGGGGAATTCCGGTCGATTCAAATAAGAAAAAAAAATTGAATCGAAAACAGTTTTATTTTTTTACAATTTTTTTATACAGCGCAATAGATTCATTCGTTAGAGAAATATCTTCGCAATGACTAGAACTATCAGCCCAACTCGGCGTCATATTCTTCCAACCAGTTCTACTCGAAGGAATATTCAGTTTCGCGAATAATTGACGCGAGATTTCTGGCACGATTGGTAAAAGAGCTATACCACATATTCTTAGAGTTTCCATCGTAATATGCAAAACAGCCAAGAGCTTATCAGCCTCTTCGGGCAATTTCTTCATTTCCCACGGTTTGCATTCTTCGAAAAATTTATTAGCTAAATATAACACATCGAGAATCTTGTAAATACCTTTGTAAAAAAGTAACTCTTGGTAGAATTCAGTAACCGCCTGTGGCAAGTTGGAAATATTTTCCGATAGATTTTTCAAAGTATCGCGATTTTTTAAAAGTACATCGAACTGGGCCGAATCAAAGGCTGGATAGATTTGTGGCAAATTGACCAATTTACTGGTACATCTATTCAATAGGTTGCCCAGTGTATTGGCCAAGTCCGCATTTAACATGTTAATCACTTGATTTTCGCTATAATTACCATCGCTATGAGGAACGCCCTCTTTGAGTAGGAAATATCTGACACCGGAGGCGGTATACGTGTTGATTTTTTCGAACGGATTTACAACGTTGTTCTTCGATTTGGACATTTTTTCGTCGTCGACTGTCCAGTGCGAATGTACGAATAGTTTTCCAGGAGGTTCTAAACCGGCGGCTATTAGAAACGCGGGCCAATAAATTCCGTGAAATTTGAGTATATCTTTGCCAACAACTTGCACCGTAGGAGGCCAAGTTTTCAAATTGGGGTATCCGGCGACGGTCAAGTAATTAACCAAGGCATCCAACCAGACGTAGACGGTTTGCGAATCGTCGTCTGGCACAGGAATACCCCATGGGATTCGAGAGATGGGTCTGGAAATTGATATGTCGGAAAAACCGTGGTCTTCGTTGAGCCACAGCAACAATAGCTTATGAAATTTGGATGGAGTGACTTTTGTTTCGTCTTTTAACCAATATAGAACGTCGGATTTGACTTGGCTTAGTTTAAACATGAAGTTTTCCTCCTCGTTCCATTCTACCGGATGACCGGATAATTCGCTGACTTTTATTTCATTTCCATTTACTACTTTGGTGGTGAGTTGACTTTCGGTGAGGAACATTTCGTCGGGTACGCAGTACCAGCCGTTGTAGTTATCTTTGTATATGAATCCTTTGGAATGTAATTCTTTCCAGAAGTTTTGTACTGAGGCTTTGTGATCTGTATCGGTGGTTCGAATGTAATGGGTGTAATTTATACCGCATAGATCGAATAATTCTTTGTATTTGGCTGAAATCGTATCGCAGTATTTTTTTATTTCTATTCGATCTTTACTTCCGGCCGCTTGTTGGACTTTTATTCCGTGCTCGTCGGTTCCTGTGCTGAAAATGGCATTTTGATCCGGATGTTGAAGTACCTGAAAAGCAAATATTCCAATAATATTTACTAGAAGACATTTGAGGTGATATTTTGTAGTGTAAAAATTACCTGAAATCGATGAAATGCATCGGTTATGACTGCACTGTAAAGGTGACCAATATGAGGGGCAGCATTTACATAAAAAATTGGAGTCGTTACAAAACTACTGGAGTAATGTTTTCTGAAATATTTTACAACCTGAGTACGTGTTTTTATCTGAATATGATTCATATTAAGAAATATTAATAGAGGGGTTAACTTTTAATGAAAAATTATACAGAAATTTCAAATTCACTAAATTTTGAAAATTTTTGTTATTAATTTTTGAAAAACCGCGTGATAAGGATTGATAAGATTCGCCATGTTTGCCATAATGAGAAAAATTGGGTAACTAGTTTCAGTTTCAAAAATTATTTAAACTATCAAATTCGAAAAAAATTTCAACTTTTAAAAAAAATTGTTTTAGATTTTAAACATTTGAAACCTCAACAAAGTAAAACTTTCGCATAATCAGTGAAAAAATTGAATTTCTTTTACGAATTTCAATTTTTGACGAAAATTTTCGTATCGTTAAAGCGCAATACTGTCAAAACAAACAACGGTTTTTCCAAAAAGGGGGTAAAATTGAGGGGTGGAGAGGGTAAAATTTTATTTTTTATCTCTAAATTTTTCAAAATCTTTAATCTTTGTTAATCTTTTTCTATTTTCCTTATATTTTCTTGTTTAGTTGTTTTTCTATTTATTGAACTTTCAATTTTTCGAACTATTCCACCAACTTACCGCCATGAAGACAAATAACAGCTTATCCGACCAAGCTCTGGAAGAATCTGACGATGTAAGTTGACCGCTTTAGTTGAAACCTGAAGTGTTTTAGTTACTTTTCTTTGATTATCAACGTGGAAATAAGGATAAAATTCGTCTAACTGTATCGCTCCTATTTCAGGATGAAACTTCTAGCGTAGGAAGTGCGAATACAGACACGAGTAACGTGACGCCGACATACAGAGGAAGGAAAAACCGCAAAGGCAGATCAAAACACAGTATAACCAAATCCACAAAATTGCAGTATAAATTTTCGTACGTTTCATCTGTATTCATCTCAGAGACATCGGTATTATTAGTTTCTCATTGATTGTAATATTTTGCTGCAGGTCTAGTTATACAGAAGATCATAATCTGCCACTGTTTAGTGTTCAATTTAATCATTTGATAAAAGAACCGCTGATATTCGCCAGCGTTGGAAGTAATCGTGTTTCTGTCTACGAATGTTTGGATAATGGAAAATTGAAATTTTTACAGTGTTATGCGGATCCAGATGTATCCTTTTAATCTTTTTTTTATCAAATTATTTGCTCTGTGCTCTATGTCACCTTTTTCAATTTTCTTTAACTCTAATATCTCAGGCTGATGAAAATTTTTACACTTGCGCCTGGTCGTACAACGATGAAAATTATAAACCCATCTTAGCGGTGGCTGGATCTCGAGGCATAATACGTATTCTGAGCACAAGCGCTCTAAACTGTATTAAAGACTACACCGGACACGGTCATTCGGTAAATGAATTAAAGTTCCACCCCGAAGACACCAATTTACTCCTTTCAGTATCAAAAGATCACACATTAAGACTTTGGAACATCAAAACTGACGCATGTATCGCTATTTTTGGCGGAGTAGAAGGCCATCGAGACGAAGTACTCTCAGCTGTGAGTAATAGTTCAACACAAATGCTCTCTATAGTTACAAAAATCTTGAAAATTTAAACGTTTATATTTGCTTCAGGATTTCGATTTATCGGGGAATCGTATCATGTCCAGCGGAATGGATCACTCGTTGAAATTATGGCAATTAGATACCGAAGATATCCAAACAGCTATTAGAAAATCGTACGAATTCGCCGTATCTCGTTCATCTCGATCCTTCCAAACTGTCAAAGAAAATTTCCCAGATTTCTCTACGAGAGATATTCATCGTAATTACGTGGACTGCGTTAGGTGGTTCGGTGACTTCGTGATATCCAAAGTTTGTATAATTTTATACAACGTCTTACGAACTATCAATGTATTGATTACTTTCGAATTAATTTACAGTCGTGTGAAAACTGCGTGATATTTTGGAAACCTGGCCGAGGTGAAGATGGTGATACGAAAAACACCGATAATAATGTATCCATTGTTCATAAATTAGAACTTAAAGAATGTGAAATTTGGTTCGTTCGATTTTCTATGGATTATTTCCAAAAGGTATTTGAAATATGTTCGATAATGTATCGCTGTTTGACTGTGTACTCTATTAATTTTTTTCTCTCGATTTAGATTTTAGCTATGGGAAATCAAAAAGGCAAATTATTCGTATGGGATCTAGATCTCGCTGACCCAACATCAATTCGTTCAATTACGCTGACACATCCCCGATGTACTTCCGCAATTAGACAGACTAGTTTGAGTCGTGATGGATCTGTTTTGCTGTCAGTTTGTGACGATGGATCTATTTGGCGATGGGATAGGATAACATCCTGAAATGTTCCAATTTTTGTCGTACTGGGGAGTACATTTTAATTTTTAACGAAAGCTCATCATCATTGTTGATCAACACATTTTTTGAAATTGTGAATATAAGAAAATCAATTTTTATTTTAAATCGTGTGAAAGTTTTCTTTTTTAAATATTGTTTTAATGAAAATAAAAGGTCTTTTTTTTTATTCGAATCGTTAATTTTTTACCTGATTTTTCAATTTTCTTTATTATTTTTAGTTCTAACGTTTGCAGTAGTTTGATTTGAAATTCTCAAAAGGGCTTCGGTAGGTAATATTGTATTGCTATCTGTGGACTTTGAATATTTTTTTCCTTGGTTTAGATTTAGCCATGGGATATCAAAAAGACAAATTTCGCTGACCAATCTCTAATTCTCACAGCACTTCAGGAATAGTTTTCGTATAAAAATTGGTCTTCTTCATCACTCAAATTAAAATTTTAAAAACAGCGGAACCAGAACTGGTAAAACTGAAATTTTTCAGTTTTCGTCATTTCATTTTTTTTTTTTTTTTTTTTTTTTTTTTTTTGAATACATTAGGGTGGTGTACACTAGGGTGGAATGATTTTGACTTTTTTTCGAAAATCGAAACAGCCTACGGCACAAAAGTTGTGTTTTGGTGTCAAAATAACGTGGTAAAAATTTGAGCCCCCTCGGTCAATATTAACCCATGCTTCAGGGGGTCCAAAGTTTTCAAATTTCAGTAAAATTTCTCATATAATAAAAAAATTAACAATTTTTCAGAGGTCTAGTCGATGGTAGGGGTCCTCTTGGTGACCCAGAACCCGGTCATCCATCAAAAAATTGCATAAAAGTATAAACGGATTTCCAAAATATCCACATTTTTGCATAATTACACCAAAATCAAGAAATGCGCGAATATTTTTATTTTTTGAGATATGTTGTATATTTTGAGGTTTACATATTTGAAAATATCTTCAAAATGAAAGGGAAGTCCCATCACCACCACCCCTCCATAGATAATGGGACATTTTGCTATGAAAACTTTGTCCTGTGTTTTTTAATGAAATTACTCATTTTACCTACTTTGTATTAGGGCAAAGTGAAAAAATGATCACTCTAATTACTATATGCATGAGAGCGGTTCATTTTGTGTTGAAAACTTCCCATCAGAATATTAGACTCCTTCCTCAAAGGCGCAGGGCGTTAGGGATCCTCAAAGTGGGGTCAGTTTTGGAAAAACAAAGTTTTCATGGCAAAATGTCTCATGTTCTATGGAGGGGTGGTGGTGATGGGACTTCCCTTTCATTTTGAAGATATTTTCAAATATGTAAACCTCAAAATATGCAACATATCTCAAAAAATAAAAATATTCGCGCATTTCTTGATTTTGGTGTAATTATGCAAAAATGTGGATATTTTGGAAACCCCTGTTTATATTTTTATGCAATTTTTTGATGGATGACCGGGTTCTGGGTCACCAAGAGGACCCCTACCATCGACTAGACCTCTGAAAAATTGTTAATTTTTTTTTTAATTTTTTTATTATATGAGAAATTTTACTGAAATTTGAAAACTTTGGACCCCCTGAATGTGAAATAAAAGGACTAAAAGTGGAGAAATTACTTGAATTAAATTAAAATTTTGGCCATAAACTGTTGAAAAAAGACGAAAGCCGAAAGCTGAAAGCCGAAAGCCGAAAGAAAGCCGAAAGCTAAAGCCACAAAAAGCTGAACGTCAAAAGCCGAACGTGAGAGCAAAAGCCAAAAGCCGAAAGCTAAAGCTTTATTTTCATTTTCAAAAAGCCGAAAGCCGAAAGCTGAAAAAAATCGTTCGGCTTGCCATCTCTGGTCTAAATTTCTTTTTGAGGAAATTCACAATTGTTTTTGAGAAAAGTGTTTAATTTTTATTAAAAGAAAAAAGTTGTTTATTGAGACAAAAACCACTCACTTTTTGAGAATTTTCTTTTTGGTTTTCTTGAGAACAAAATTTTAATTTTTAAGAAAACCCTTAACTTTTTTCTTTCCCTTTTTCAAGTATGTACCTAGATCTTTATTTTTCTGAGAAAAAGTCTTTTGGCTTTTTGAGAGTTTTTTTAGGGCAAAAAAGTTGCTGTATTGTCTTTTGAGAAAAAATACTTTAATTTTTGTAGGTAAGAAAAAAAAATTTTCGGAGCAATGTTCGACAGTTTTTGAAAAAAATATATATCATTTTTTTGAGAAAATTGTTTTTAGTTTTTTTTTCCATCGAAAAATCTCTCTTTTTGAGAATTAAAAAAAAATCTTCAAGAAAAAAAATATATTTTTCGAAAAAAAAGTCTTGCAATTTTTTGAGAAAAATGTTCGGCAGTTTTTTGTTTTTGAGAAAAAAATCTCAACGTTTCCCGTGAAAAAGTTCTGAATTGTTTTGAGGAGAAATCTTTACTTGCTTTGAGAATTTTTTTCAGTTTTTTTGCGAGAAAAAAATCTTAATTTCTTCCAGAAAAATTAGAAATTTTTTGAGAAATTATAAATTTCCCAATAAAAATTATATAATCGGCGTTGAGAAAAAGATATGTACCTTACCTTAAATTATTGAGAATAAAATCTCAACTTTTTGAAAAAAATCATTTTTGTGGAGAAAAGAACGTACTTTTCAGTTTTCTCACAAAAATTAAGAGATTTTTTTTCTTCAAAAAATTAAAAAAAGATCTGGTAGGTACAAAAAAATTGAGATTAAGAAAAATAAAAGATTTCTTCCTGAAAAACAGATTTTTTGCTTAAAATTTTAAGAGATTAAAATATTTTTTTTTTCTTACAAAAATTGGGAGATTTTTTTTCAAACAGTCACGATTTCCTTCTCAAAATAAAAGCAAAAAAATTTCAAAAAATTGAAATATTTATTCCTCAAAAACAGTTCAGAAAATTTTGCCCCCAAAAATGAAAAATTTTCTCAAAAAATTGAGAGATTTAGTCTAAAAAAAAAAAATTCTTCACAAAAAATTTGGCGACTTTTACTAAAAAAATTAAGAGACACATTTAAATTATTTTTCAATAAAAATCTTCGTACTTTTTGTATTCGTAATTTTTCTTGACTAAATCTCTCAATCTTTTTGAGATTTTTTTTAATTTTATGATGAAAAAAATATCTCAATTTTTTGAGATTTTTTTGCCAGTTTTTTGAGAAGAAAATCTCAACCTTTTGAGAAAATTTCCTAATTTCTATGAGAAATTTTTCAATTTTTTATTTAATTTCTAAGCAAAAAGTCTGTTTTGTAAAGAAGAAATTAGGGTTTTTTAAAAAGAAATCTCTTATTTTTCGTAATCTCAAATTTTTTGTAGGTACCAGATTTTTTCAAAATCTGAATTTTTATGCAGAAAAACTCATTCTCGCATTCAACAAAAATATTCAACCCCCCCCCCCCCCCTTGCATTGGGAAAAAATCGAACTACTCCCTAGAAAATTCCAAGTTGTCAGCCCTGTTTTTATTTTCATTTATACCTATTGAAAATTTATCTGCCTATTTACTTGATTTCTCCTCATTTCAAGTAGGTACCTATCTGATGAGATTCGAATATCGAACAAGGCAAAAACCATAAAATTAACATAAATATCATTCGTACTGTTTAACAACGCAGACGCGGTGACATAACACCAATTTCATCGTCAATCTAGCGATTCGCGTTAGTGACTTGAGATCATTGAGATATTGACCTATTATGTAATCCAAAATTCTCAATTTTTTGGGTTGAAATAAATCTTCAATTTTTTGAAATAAAAAATGTTTCAAATTCTGAGAAAAAATCTTCACTAGCTTTTTCAAAGAAACCATTTCTTCACTTTTTCAAGGTGGCAAAAAAATCCTGAATTTTTGTACTTGGGCGAAATTTTAAAAACATTTTTGGAATGAAATTTTATTTTTTATTAATTCTCTCAGTTCAGTTTTTTAATTTTTTCCAAAATTCTTTCATTTCATTTGAAAAAATCTAACCTTTTTGGAAAAACTGAATTTTGTGATTTTTTTTGGAATGAAAAATTACCCACTTTTGGAATAAAAAGGTAACTATAAATCATTTCTACCTTTCAAAAAATAAGCTTTTTACTTTTTTTGGAACAAAAAATGTTTCAAATTCTTAGAAAAAATCGACAAAACAATTTCTCTACTTTTTTGGGAGTAATTTTTTGGAACGAAAAACGTAATGTTTTCTTGGCAGTAAAGTGTTTAATTTTTTCCAGATTTTGTTTGCTTGTTTGTTTGTTTGGAAAAAAAAATTTCTCAATTCTTTGAAATTTGACGAACTGAAAATGAATTTGCCCAGCTTGTTCAATTCCTTTCAAATTTGCTGTTCACACTTGCATCCCTCAGGCTCCGCCCTGCTTTTCTCATTTGGGACGCCTAGTCTAAAAAAATTGAAAGAAATTTTTATCCCAAAAAATTGAAAAAATTCTCTTATTTTTTTTTACATGGAATACGAGTATGTATAGACTGATAATTCGTTAAATTTCACCAAGTACATCATATACTTAAAAATTTCAAAATTGTAGGAGAGGGTGTGGTCCTATCAAAATTTTTGTTATAACCAAAATTATTCCCAAGATTTCTATCTACAACTTTTCTCTGAAAATTTTTTCAATTAGACCTCTCCCTCCCATCCGATTTTGCAGTGTCATTCATATTCGAGTACAAAAATAATTATTCCTACAGGTAAGTGGCTAAGAGTGTTTTCAATGTTTGAAGTTTAATATTTGAGGTAAGTAAGTTTAAAAAATTATTCTCTTCTTAAGAAAATTAAACTATAATCAATACTAGAAAAATTCAACAATAAAATTTTAATCAATATAATATACGAGTAATTATGTACACATCCTCGAACATAAAAACCATTAATATAACGTAAACGTATACAATAAACACAGGTACAAAACCGAAGTCGAAAAAAAACAAAAGTCACAACGAATCACAATAATAATTATTAATAAAAACTTACAAAACTTGGCCCTTGGGTTAGTCTAAGTATATTCTATGGTCAAAAAAGTGCTCTAGAAAATGTTTTTGAATTTAATTCCTTCTAAATGATAATAGATTTTAGATAAAATTAGCAGCATACATTTAAAAATTTCAAATAGGTAAATTAATATTTAAAAAATGAGGGAAAAAAATTTCTGAGCAATACGAAATACGAAAACGAAACATTTTCAGCATTCAGCTTGACATGAAGTTGTTTGCAGGATGGCCGAATGTGGGAAATTTAGTAGTTTGTTGTATTTACCGTAATTACCCGCGTTACTTACGTTAGATTAGATGATGCATTAGGATCAGTGTTGTTAGAATGTAATCGAGTAAAGATGTAGCTCGTACGTTTTGTATTAATAATGGTTAATTAAATGGTTTATTACCGCAGTTCAGTTATATTTCCTACAATTTACGAGAACTTCTAGTACTTGTTTGATCTACTTCTTCGACTTGTAAATTTCCATCATTTCGCGATGTCCGGTGATGTTCTGCAGAATTTCTCATTGGTGCGCAATTTTTCCTCGCCAAAGAAACCCAACGTAAGTAAATTTTTAAAATAAAGTTTAATTGCATCGAATATTAGCATTAGCCTATGTAAATGTTTCAGGTGCTAGAATGTCGTGTTTGTGAAGACGTATTCACATTGCAAGGGGACAAAGTACCTAGATTGCTGTATTGCGGTCATACAGTTTGCCATTCTTGTTTGATTCACATTACACCCAACGAAAATGCAATATTTTGTCCATTCGACAGACAGCCAACTCCAATAGGTAAATACAATCAAAGTTGAATGAAATATCGTGATGGTAATATTACCTAATAATCAAACTACCAAATTCTGCGTCATTCACAGGAACCTCTGGAGTTTGGGGTTTGAAGAAAAATTTTGCGTTGCTCGAATTGTTGGAAAGATTGCAATTATGTTACGAACGAGAAGCAGCCACGTTTTTAAGATCTTCCGAAGTGTTGGAAAAAGAACGCAGCGTCAGTATAAATATCTCTTATTGGTATAGTTTCCAATTACGAAATAACTATAATTCTAATCCGATTGGCATTTTTCATTCTACAGTTGCACATTCATTGCGACGAGAACGACGAACATACCGCGGTGCTTTACTGTACAGTTTGTGCTACACATTTATGCGAACTGTGCTCCGATATTACCCATTCGACTAAAACGTTAGCCAAACATCGTCGAGTACCATTATCGGAGAAACCTCGAGAGAAACCTCGATGTCAGTCGCATCCTTCGCATGTGGCTGAATTCACATGCTTGGAGGAAGGCTGCCGAACGAATCCCACGTTGATGTGTTATTTGTGCAAAGACTACGGACGTCATAAGAATCATAAACACGCTTTGGTCGAGACGGAAGCTGATAATATTCGATCTACGGTTCGAAATACAGCGTTGCATATGCGAAGCTTAATGGAAGAAATGGGAGAAACATTGCATCGATTAGGTATACCATTTTTCAATCAATTTTCCCATCAGTGAGCTGTGTTTATGGTATTTTTATGTGTGTTTAGGTCAAGTAACCGTTCGTATTGAAGGTACTACGGACGAAAATGGCGAAATAGTCGAAGAAGGGACTGGCAGTCTGGTTAAAAAACGAGTTCAAACGTATTTCGATCAGTTGAGATCTACTTTAAATATTCAAGAAGGAGCTGCCATAAATGCAGTCGAAACTTATGTTCGTGAACGGTTATGTTCCATCAGACAGTTACAAGAGGATCTGGTTGCTTGGTTGTCTCAGGTAAGGACCTGGAATAACACGTGTTGAAATTGCTGAAAAAATAATTTTATTCGTGTTCACTTTTTATTTTTTTTTTTTTTTTTTGTAGATTGCTGTAGCGTGCGCTCAATGTGATTATATTATTCAGCAAGACGACGCTCGTGTTTTGTCATCGGCGTGTGAAATCAACGAAGCGATGGAATCGATAGAAAAACAACAACAACAATTTAACGAATTAGGACCCGAGCGTCGTCACCCAGATCCAAACATTCCGATCACTTTTACCAAAGTAGGTAGCTGGGTACCCAATTATTTTAAATTTCTCATATCAAGTTTCAAAGACTAACGTCTAGTTTGATAGTTTTGTTTACATTCATGAGGAGAGGAGACATTCGATGAATTTTTTACCAAGTCCAGTGCTACATAATACTTTATATTCAAAATTGGAAGGGAGAAAGGGGTCTAATCGAAATTTTTGTAATAACTAAAAGTATTTGTAAAACTTAAAGCTACAACTTTTGTTTGAAATTTTTTTTAATTGGGCCCCTTATCTCCCCACAGTTTTTAATAATGTATTTTGAATGAGAGTGAATAAGTTACATTACTCAAAATTGGTGAGGAAGGAGGGGTTCGATTGAAATTTTTGTTATAACCAAAATTATTCCTAGTATTTCAAGCTACAACTTTTGTTTGAAATTTTTTTCAATCAGCCCCCCCCCCCATTTTCAATAATGTATTTGAATGAGTTGGATTATCCAAAATTGGAGAGGAGGGAGGGGTCCAATCGCAATTTTTGTCATAACCAAAAGTATTAGTGAAACTTCAAGCTACAACTTTTGTTTGAAAACTTTTTCAATTGAGCCCCTCATCTCTCTCCACTTATTTTGCATAACACTCCCAAAATACTAAGTAAAAATTTAATGGGGGAAGGGGAAGGTGCCCGATTGAAAAATTTTCACACAAAAGTTGTAGCTTGAAGTACTAGGAATAATTTTGGTTATGACAAAAATTTCAATCGGATCCCTCCTTCCCCACCAATTTTGAGTAATATAACTTATTCACACTCATTCAAAATACATTTTAAAAACTGTGGGGAGGTAAGGAGACCAATTAAAAAAAATTTCAAACAAAAGTTGTAGCTTGAAGTTTTACAAATACTTTTAGTTATGACTAAAATTTCGATTAGACCCCTTCCTCCCTTCCAATTTTGAATATAAAGTATTATGTAGCACTGGACTTAGTAAAAAATTCATCGAAGGTCCTTCTCATGAATGTAAACAAAAACTATCAAACTAGACGTTAGTTTCTCACATCAAGTATCAAAATTGAAAAACTCGTAATATTTTCTAGGATAACCGAGTTCACATCGGGCCAAAAATGGAAATGCGTGTTGTAACATTAGGTTTGGACGGTGCTGGAAAAACGAGCGTTTTATTCAAACTCAAACAGAACGAATTCATTACTCAAATCCCAACGATTGGTTTTAATGTGGAAACGGTGGAATATAAAAATTTGAAATTTACCATTTGGGATGTCGGTGGTCAACCAAAACTTAGACCTTTATGGAAACACTATTATCTGAATACTCAGGTGGGTCCTCATTTTCAATAGAAATAAAATTTAAAAAATGTATTCGCGAATCTTGATTTAATTGTGTGCTAATTTCAGGCTCTTATTTTCGTCATCGATTCCAGCGATAAAGTTAGACTGGACGAAGCTCATGAAGAACTTATGAAATTAATGAACGAAAAAGATTTGAAAGATGCAGCTCTGCTTATACTGGCCAATAAACAGGTTCGTCGCCTTTTTACCCTATTTTATGCAATATTTTATCGTTTAACAATTTGTTTCTTTATTGTAGGATATTCAAGGTTGCGAATCCATAGAATCGATCACCGAAAAATTCTCCCTTTATAAATTATGCTGCGGAAGAAGTTGGCATATTAGAGCATGCGATGCTCAGAGTGGTAATGGACTGCATGATGGGCTAGACTGGCTTTCTAGACAGCTTTTGGCCACTGGAGTTTATGACGTCAGTTAATGGGAAATCAAAGAGCAGCGATGGTCTTCATCTTGCTTCGTTATAAGTTATATTATCGCCCTTTTAAAAGGCAGACTTGAAATAACGAGAAGAAATTCCGTTATTTGAAAACTCGTCTCGTTAATATCTCGACTGGAGTATAATGAAAGAAATTTTCTAGTGGAATCTAACTTACTGTAAATGCATTCAGTTGCGTTGGATTAATCTTTATTAAGGAGAATCTAAATTAATCAAATGTGATACAAATTTAATGAACTAATTAGATAAGAAATAAAATCTAAAACTTATGTTTAAATAGAAAATATTTAATATCACGTGACTCGATTCATTCGATCAGCTGCGAAGTGACTTGTCGCCAAGTGTGTAAACACTCGGACGATTTAACTTATCTAAAACTGACATTAACTCCTTGTTGCATAATATTCTTTGTGATGAACGATATTTTGAATTGTTATCTAGGAAGGGTTTGCACATCGATGATTTCACAAAGCTACCTCAGCGAAAAAGTACAGAGTGTAATCAAAAATTTAGCAACTCAGCAAATTAAATCTACGTCAAAATATGTAAGAATGAAATCCAATTGATATCATTTTGAATATTTGAAGAAAAAAAACAATAAGAAGAAAACCATATTTTTTAAAATAAGTAGACTGACATATCAGCCATAATTTTCCACGTGTAACGAGTACTTGAGATACGGAAAGTAACACGTCCATGTTCTCGTGTCGTCTTTCTACACAATCACAGTGGCATTCACTCGATTGTAATAAATGTAGTACCTCGAGATAATCATTTACAAACATTTCAGTATTAAAATTCAACGGTTGTATTCATTTTTTTTTTTTTTGCAATCATGAATCCATTAAAGACCATCTTTAATAATTTATTCACTAAGCATTTATTCATCACTAATGTAGCAAGTAGTTCATTGTTAATGGCTGCTGGAGATGCGATCGAACAAAAAATGGATTTCGCAGATAAAGGAGAGAGTCATAAATGGCACAGAACAGGTGAGTTGCATAAATTTTACTCAAACTTTCGATAGGATTCACACAACTAGGTACCTACTGTCTACATAAAAATTTGTTTGCAGGTAATATGATGGGAGTCGGTATTTTATTAGGACCTTTGCAGCATTTATTTTACAAATGTATCGACGAAAGGTATCCATGTCGAGATATGAGATCTGTATTTAAGAAAATAGCGTTAGATCAAATAATAGCATCTCCTGTCTATATTGTAGCATTTTTCATTTGCTGTGGCGTATTAGAACGAAAAATTGAAGAATCGAGTAAAGAAATTAAAAATAAATTTTTCGACATTTACGTGGTAAGAAAAAATTGCAACTTTTCATAAAAAAAATAAAGAACGATGTTGGTAGCAAATTAATTTCTTTCAGGTCGACTGCTGCGTTTGGCCACCTTCGCAGTTTATCAATTTCCTGTTCGTTAGTCCTAAATTTAGAATGTTATATGTGAATTTCACCACCATGATTTACGACGTATTCCTCACTTACACCAAACACAAGGTAAAGAAAGATGCAACTGTTAACAAAAAATACATAAATATATTTTAGATAATAAATACATAGGTAATCCATCAATTAATTCATTCTGCATACAAAACGAAATAAAATTGCAGAATGAATTACGAAATAACATCAGTAGATTACCAAACAATCATTAATTTGAAGTATTTTTTTTATAGGACACCAATTCAGCTTTTGGAAGACTCAAATAATCCTTACACATTATTATAAGTACATGTACACCTTTTTATAAAACAACGTAAAATAAATTTGTCAAATATTACCTAGTGTCTTTGTATAAATAAATATGAATCGCAGGAATTTCTCGAATCACAACCAACTGATCCAAGTTTGGAAGTTTGGGGTCCCAGAATTCTTTTACTTGTCTATAACAAATACTGGCTTTTTGTTTCAAGTTAAATTTCTTCTTTGTTATTTCAGCACAGGAGATGGCTTTAGTGACGCCGGCGCCGGATCCACTCCACACTATATGCGGCGAAAACTCGATTTTCTGCCATGCGGCTTCTAGCAAATTACGTATTTTACTACCTGCGGAGACTTGCATCCATATAAAGTCGCTGGGAAGATCGGGAATAAGTATTTTGTTCTTTTGCCATTCCTCTTCTTCATTTTTACCCTTTGAGTAGTTGTTCATATTTCGAAGTTAATTCATAATCGGCGGAACAAGACGGTAAAGAACGGTATATGTTGGGAACTAGAAAGCTATTCGAATCTCGTAAAATGTCGATTGTAAGAAAAAATTGTACAAAAATGTAGCAAAATTGGTATTTTTAAAAAAATATATCAAATTCGTAAAAATTCGTATCAAAAAATTGAAAAATTGATAAAAAATCACGTGTTCACGTGTTGTTGTTTTTGTATCAGTCTGTCCACATTATCAATAATAAAACTCTTTTTCACAAAATTTTTAAATTTGAATAAAATCAATTTTTTCTTTTCATTGATCAACAGGACAGCTTTAGAGCAAAAAATTGATATTATATAAAACATTAAAATAATTAAAATCATAATTTATAACTTTTTTTGTAATTATTCATCAAAAGAAATAAATTCCATAATTTCTTAGATGAGAAATTTTCATTCATCTCGTAGCGCATTGTCATGGCAACATGGAAGCATTTTTTTTTAGCGTTCTTTTGAAATTTTTTCAGTTTAGAGTTCGAAATTTGAAATAATTTTTAAGTAATAAGTTTATTAATTAAGAAAAGTGTTACTGCTTTCCAGAAAAAGTACGAAATACAATGAACCTTTCACCTTAAACATGAAGAAGTTCAAAGTAATGTATACATACAACTTTACAGTTCGTTTCTGGAAACCCGATTCTGGTCGGCTCATCGGCTCTATTTAATTCCATTTCACTTTTCAGGTAATATTTCCTGTTATTGTATTGATTTTGAATAATGAGCGATACCGATGATACAGATTACTTATTACTGATACCTCCGGATTTCTTCATCGTCAATTTATCAGAATGTGAATCATCGAACCACTTCGACTCTAGCTTTGGAAAAGATTCTGGAATAGGAACAGCGGTAAACTTTCTGGAAGACTTTTACGACAGATCGTTAGTTATGGAACACGTCAATTACGATGACATTCATGGCACTTCATTTCCTTCTTTGAACTATTCGAAAGATTTCGGTAATACGAACGGTGACTCGTTCATTAGAAAATCGCCGGAAAAGTTTTGCAATACTTGGCCTTTGAAAGTAGACGACTTTCAATCTAATTTTACCAGTAGATTAGAAAATAACAATTATTTGCAATTGAAAACATCTACGCCCAATTTGGTTCCTAGAAATCTTGCTCAAAAACCTGTTAAGGAAATGCAAAATCAAAACAACGATACCAGCGTATCAAATGATACCATTGCGTCATCTAAATTCAATCTTAGCCAAGTTGATAAATTACTGAATGAAATGGAAAAGACTCGCAATGAGATTAAGTATAAATTGCAATCAAATAGAAAAGACCTTAGTTTAATGAAGAATCATTTTTATAAGAAAATCGACGAATCTGAAAAGCAACCGGTGTTTTTGAATGAGACAACGTCCAAGTCTGACGATCGTCTCCGAAATACGAATAAAGAAATACCCAGTTCTTCGTCCAGTACAATTTCGAGTAAAACGAAAGTCAACGAGTTACTATCATTTCCAAGGTACTAATTGTAATTTTATTTTCAAATTTGTTTAGAGTGAAAGTATAATTTTTCTTTATTACTTTAGACAGCCCAAAAGCTTGCTGAGCATTTCCAAAGTAAACTCTGACGCGGATAGTGTCGAAGCTTTGCAGCAGAAATTGGAAGACGAAACACTGAAAAGAAAGGTTCTTATTCAAAAACGTTTTTAAATTAAGTCTATTTACGTATGCTAATCTGTCGATTATATTTTTCAGCATTGCGAAGAAATCATTCAACGGTTGCAAAGTAATTTATTAGATCAACAACAAAATCTAGCAGTCGCATTGAGAATAGACGTAGAAAAAGAAAACTTCATAAAACAACTGCAAACTGGATGGACTCAATTGGTAGATCATTGGAAAGAACTGGAGAACCAACGACAAGAATTAGCTTCTTTGTTGGAACAGGAACGTTCTGAAGCTAGAAAATTGGTCGATTCTTCGTCTCAGGTAACACATCTTTTCATCCATTTGTATAATAACCCAATGAAAAAATTAAGTAATCTGTATATTTTCAGAAAATCGAAGATTTGGAAAATAGTTTGCACAAGACGTACGAATTAGTCACCGAATACGAAGAGAAAAACAAAGGTTTGGAAGAATCTTTCAAAGAACTGCAACAATCGCTGGAAACCGTACGCAGTGAATTCGACAAAAAAGTTACCACTGTTGAACAAAATGCTAAACGATTCGAAAAAGAAAAGTCACAAGTTTCCGAACAATTGGAACAGGTAAATGAACTGGTCGATTGCCAATGTAATTTCAAATTGTTCGCTGACTCGAATTATTTTACAGCAAAGGCAAAAAAATCTCGTTATGGAAAATCGTATCGCAGACTTGGAAAAATTAACAAATTCGCTGTCTCGAGAAAAACAAGAATTACAAGGAAAATGCCAAGAAGAAAAGAAAACTACCGATTCTTTGAAAAACGAAATCATGAAATTGAAATTGAATTGTAGTTTGGCGAATAACGCGGAGGTAATATGAGTTCTCTGCCCTACGCTTTCTATTTTCTTATTTGTATTGGTATCGTCTGCTTTGTTGATTAATTGTAATTATCGAAATGAATTATTTTTGCAGGAAGCTTCTCAAAAGGAACTAAATAAATTGAAAGAAGAACTCGTTAATATAAAAAACAACCTAAGAAACTACTACCAGAAGCAGCTAGACAACGCGATAAAAGATAAAGTACAAGAATTCCAGAGACAAGTCCAAAATATCGAAAAAATCATGCACCAAGAACTTCACAATCAAGAAAAATTAATCGCTAATAAATATCAAAATGTGATAAACAAATTACAAAATGAGTAAGTCGCTTTAGTACGAAAAAACATATTGCAGAAAAATTCCACTTTTTATTTGTTGAAATTTTTTTTTTTTTTAAATACTTTTACTGCGTTATAATTAATTTCAATTTGGGTTATTTTTTCAGGCATAAAACAGAACTGTCCGAAGAACGTCGAATTAATTTGAAACACGTTAATATACTGAAATCAGAATTGAAAGAAAGTCGTAAGAAAATTCAAGATTTGGAAGATAAAATTAAGTCAGACTCGTCTTCGAAAGTAGAACTTGCAAAACATGTTCAGTCTGCGTTGGAAACTCAATGGAAAGATGTGATTTCATCTTTCACTTGTAGTAATTCCAAAGTACGAAAATTATTATATTATTTTAAAAATTACCTTTTTCATTGTTATTTTCACTTTATTGATTTTTTTTTTGCAAATTTGAACTTTTTTAGGATTTACGTTCTGAAAATCCCAATGAAAGGTACTTATTCGCCGAAGAAACCAGCATCAATGAAGATAATTTATCGGAAATCGACAAAACAAACGTTGATATAAGAAAATATATCGAATTGGTGAATATTCGAGCATGCATTTTTTTTTTTTTTTTTTTTTAATAATGAGGCAATTTAAAACTTATTTTGAATGATTTTGCAGTTATTGGAGAAACAACCGGGTAAACCAGTGGACGGTTATCACCAAGCTAAGTCGATTTCATCACAAGACATGGAGGTGAGTCAAGTTTTAATTGACGTATTTACGATATGCTTTTGATTTGGGATCACTTTTGGGATGTTTGCCACATGATTTTAAAAAATCCATTTCGTCGGTCAATAAAAATATGCCATCAATATTTACGTAATTGGGGGATGATTGTTGGCCATCCACAAAACTGAGATGTTGCTCATTTGGATGTTTATCCCAAAATGACCCTGAGAAACTCGAAAATGTTTATTTTTGCTGCTCAAATGACGAGTTTCTGCTATGATTTTTTTTCCTTTCATTTATTTACTAACTTATTGACATGAGACGTGTTTTTTATTGAAAGAACTTTCAATATTGAATTTTTTTAGAGAATGGGGGGGAGAGAGGGGTTGAATAGAGTGAAAGTAAATTAACTGAACACGTATTTCGATGTTTGGGAGGAAGGCACTTACAATATTACGAACTTTACCTTTGAAAATTAAATGCCATTCTTGTGCACAGCTTGATTTGCTTTAATCTGACTGAACAAAAGTATTACAACACGTAAATGCTTAAATGCTTGAATTTCCATCTTGATATTTGCAATTGAATGCGCTTAATTATCACTATAAAGCTTGATAAATTAATATTAATTCGAAATTTAATGATCTAGGATCAATCTTTTGAAATCCTGAAACATCTTAAGAATGGAAAAAAGCCACCATGGAGGTGAATTTATTAATATATCTATTTTTTAAATTAAAAAATAATTCGATCCATTATGATTCTTAAAATTCTTTGGTTAAAAAACCATTCAAAATAATGTAAATATTCTTTTTCGTTACTTTTTTCAAAATATTTTATTACACGTTTTTTTTATTTGTTTATACTTTTATAATTAAGTTGTAATACTTATTAATGACTTTCGTATGGAAATTTTTGCTCATAATGATTCGATCTCATTAAAGTAACGAAGTAATTTCAATTTTTTTTAGTGTATTTTGTAAATATAACGATGTGATTTTCAATTATTATAGTTCTTAAAAACATTTTTAATTTTGAGGTAATTTTTTTTATTTATTTTTTATGTTTTATTTCCGTTCTTAAAAAAGTTTTAGGATTTTTTTGGGTACCATGTAGTTAGGAAGTCTACTAAATTGGGCATTTAAAATGGTATTTTTTTTTCATTAAAATTATGAAAACTTTGTTTTCAAGTAAAACATTAGACAGGAGAGAAAGAGAGGATTTTTTTGAAAAGAGAAACCGTTTTTGGGCTTTTGAAATGGTATTTTTTCCCTTAAAATTATGAAAAAAAAATTTTTTCAAGTAAAACATTAGACAGAAGAGAAAGAGACGATGAGTTTGAAAAGAGAAACAGATTCGAATGATTTTGAATAAAATTTATTTTTTAAAGGCATTCTAAATGCACATTTTGGCAAGTATCGGTCATATTGGGTTGTATTAATGGTTTTGCGAGAAGTTTAAATTCTTTCTTATTACGTAGTACGACTGTTGTGTATTCATTGGTGGGAATCTCAATTCCGGGTATCAAATTCACTTGAGTTAAATTCGATTGTTTGCAAATGGACCCAGGATTAAAGGCTGTAAAATCTGGCTTCCAGCATGCCTTGTGCCATTTTCCGCGACTTTGCTGCAGTAAATTTGGTTTGTTTCTGTGAAAAAAAATAATTATAAGAAGGGATGAAGCGTGATGTCCAATTGTCTGTTTTCAATAATTTGCTTTCCCATTCTTACATATCTTTTACGGTCTGATCGATTTTCTGACATTCAGATTCGTCTTCGCCTTTGGGACAATCACTTTCGCCATCGCATATAAATTCTAGCGGGATACATTCGTTAGATCTAAACAGTAAATGGAAGAGGTGCATTACTTTCTCGACGAGACACAATTTTTTAAGATAATGAGACCGTTAGAGAAGCTAGACAAGTACTTGTGACATTTGAAATGTGACGTAGAATTACACTGAAATGGACAAGTGACTGAATTTTCATCGCTCTTATCCCAGCAATCGGCATGAGAGTCGCATAATTTCCACGGCTTGGTCATGTTCAAGTAGGTTGCGCAAGTAAAGTTGGAACATGCTGGTGGCTCGTCGGATCCATCTCCGCAGTCGTCATTGCCATCGCAGATGGAATTAAGATCGATGCATTTGTTATTTTTGCATTGAAATTTGTGTATTGTACAATCTAAATGCAAACGTATAAATTAAGACTTAAGATTGATCTGTGTCATGGTCAATTTCACTACGTATCATTATTCTATTGGCATTTCTTTCCTAATTTGCACATTATGAACTTACTATCTGAGCACTTTTCGGGCCTCTCTTCTTCGTTATTTCGACAGTCTGATTTTCCATCGCAGAGTTCTGAAGGCGAGATACATTTTCCAAGTGAACAGCGATGCCCGCTGCAGTTCAAAAGTGGAAATGGATTGAAGTCGTTATCTATAAAATTAAAAAAAAAATTTCTCGTTTAATTTTTACCATCTCGAGAGAAAATAATATTTATATTTCGACTAATTTAGAATTACTCGCAAACCTTTTAAGATTTTAGGATCATTCCACAGTTGCATTGAGAAAGTTTTCGCATCGGTCGAACAAAACTCATCGAATTTTTCATTCGTAAATGCGGTCAAACGCCAATATCCTCGAATTGCCTCACATATTAACGGACTCAACGTATAATTTTTATTGTAAATCTGCGCCCATGTTTAACAGATAATTATTATTTAACACAATTCGCTTCTAATTTAGGTAAACTATAAAAGTTGTATACTTACTCCGCAAAATTGGATTTTATTCGCAGGCCTAAATGGGCAATAATCGTCACCCCAGCAGTCTTTCTCGGAAATTATTGGAATAACAGCGGTGTCTTTTAAATTGGCGATCATGAAACATTCTTTAATTGTCAATGATGACATAATCCTGAATGCGAATATCGAATTTCAAAATGTGTCAGTTACTAGGGTGTCTACCTATCTGACCTGTGCAACTTTCTTTTTTTTGTCAATTGAAAAAATGTAAATATTCTTTTTCAAAATTTGACTTTGTTTCAATTTTCAATAATTTTAAATTAAAAAGTTCCTCGATTCCTTTGGGAATAAAAATAATATGAAAAATTAACCATTTATAGGTATAGAATAAAAATATTTTTGAATTGTTTTTGAAGAAAAAAAATTAGTCCATTTTTTTGGGAGTGAAAAATTTTTTCAATTTTTCTGGGGGATTAAAAAAAATATATTTTATGAAAAGAAGTCCTAATTTTTTGTGTCTATCTTTTTGAAAAAAAACGTGCAGTGTTAAAAAAAAATCTTAGATAATTTTTTTTTTTGAAAAACCTATAAGTAACAAAATTTCTCAATTATTTCGAACTGAAATGAAAACAATCTTTGTTTCTTTTTAAAATCCAAAAAATCCGATTTAAAAAAAATGAAAAAATTCTCAATTTTTTTGCACTAATAGGTAGGTGCAATATGGTGAATTACAAATTTTCCCTAAATACATTTTCTTTGAAAAAATTGCTCAAATAAATTTTTTTTTCATTTTTCGGGTCCATTCTGAGAGGTCTTAATGAAAAAATTTCGAATTTTTCAATTATTCCAATTAAAAAAAAAAAAAAAACATTTTTGCCAAAGTAATGGTGGATTTCAATTTTTTCCTAAATTCAATTTCTTTGAAAAAATTGCTCAAATAAAATTTTTTCTCATTATTCAGGTTCATTCTGCGAAGTTCTGACAAAAATTTTTTAAAGTTTTCAATTATTCCCATTTTTGAAAAAAAATCATTTTTGCCAAGTAATGGTGAATTTCAAATTTTCCCCAAATTCAATTTATTTGAAAAAAATTGTTCAAATAAATTTTTTCACATTTTTCGGGTCCATTCTGAAAGGTCCTAACGAAAACATTTTGCATTTTTCAATTATTCCAATTTTTGAAAAGAAAAAATCATTTTTGCCAAATATATTTCTCAGTTTTTTGGAGAGAAAAAAAATACTTCAATCTTTGATTTTTTGAAATGAAAAATTCTTAGTTGTGCTGATTTTTCATTTTTTGAAGAAAGTTCAATTTCGTATCTTACTTTTCGGCAGCAAGAATTTTCTATTTTCTTGGAAGAAAAATAATAATTTTTTGACGGAGAAAAAAACTATTTCTTTGGGAGCAACAAAATGATTTTATTAAGAGGAAAAAACATTCTATTAATTTTTTGCATAAAATTAAAAAACAAAAATAAGTATGAAAAATCTTTTTGATTTTTTTGCACATGAAAAACTACTCAATTCAATTATTTTGACGTCCATAAAAAATGTCCTAATTTTTTGGGATAGTTAATTTTTTTATTTTCCTACTTTTTTTTCTGTAGAAAACCCATTAGGTAGAAGAAAAAATCTCCGATTCTTCCAAGCTTTTTAAAATTGAAATAATTATTTTATTAGTTATCAGTCTTACCTATAGAATAAAAATTTTTCATTTCTTAATTTATTGTCTGGAATACCTAAGTGAGAATTTTTTTTTGTAGTGAATCAGTCTCGCATTTTTTTAGAATAATTTTTTTTTGTGTTTTTGGAATTTAATTTTCTCAATTTTTTGAAATTGATGAAAAATTTTATTTTTTTGAAGCAAATCACTAGGTATTTTTTAATAATTATTTTGATTTGTATTATTTTCTGAATTTTTTTTTTGGGGGGAAAAATCGATTTTTTAAAGAAGAAAAATGTTTCTCTGTTTTTTGAAGAAGTTGAAAATTTTTATTTTATTCTATTTTTTGAAATGAAATATTTGGTGAAAAATTTCCTAATTTTTTTCAAACGAAAAAATTTCAGTTTTTCTTAGAGAAAATTGACATTTTATTTTCATTGAATTGAAAAGTTTCTGATTTTTTTAGAATATTTGAATAAGTAAAAATTATTTGAAAAATTTTGAAAGGAAACAATTTCTGAATTTTTTGGAATAAAAGATTATTTTTTAATATATTTTTTTTAAAACATTTTTTGAAATATACTTAAGTAGGTACTTACTTGAATTTTTTTTTTTTGTTTCTTGAAAAAATTGCCATTTTGATTTGAAAAATTTCGGAAATTTTTTAGAATTAAAAAATCTAACAAGTAGCTAATTTATTAGCTTAAAAATCTCTGAATTATTATTTTTTAAATTCATAAATGAAAAATTTATCACCTTTTTTTGAAATGAAACAATATCTTTTTTTTTTAAATAAAATATTTTTTAATGAATTTTTTTTATGCTTTTTTGAAATATCTAAATAATTTCTCATTTTTTTTAAAATAAAAAATATTTAGTATGTTTTGTGAAAAAATTGTCATTTAGTTTTTTTGATTTGTAAATGATATCTATGAATTTAGAATTAGGTAAATAGTTTTTCAATTTATTAGCACTGAAAAAATCTCTGAATTTTTTTGCTGCAATGAATTCCAATTCTTTTCGAGAAAAAATTAAGTTTTTTCTGAGAGAAAAAAAAAATAATTTTCATGTTCAACATTGAGAATTTTCAACCCGAACCGCCCTCAGGAATAAAATCGAGCTACACCCAAGATAATACTAATTCACAGACATTGCCTGAAAAAATTTGTTTTTTTGGGGGGAAATTTTTTTAGCGCATTCTGCTCCTTGCAAAATTGTATTTAGGTAGATGAAGAAGAGCCATTAAAAGAGTCACTCACGTGGTTTCTGGTTCTCCATTTCGTAAAGGTTTCACGTGTTCAGACGTATTAGCTCGTTTTTCGAAATGCATCAAAGTAGCATTTCGTTTAACGTGAGAAAACACATAATCAACCCGAATTATTTGTTCGTACAATGATTGAATTCTATCTCCTATTACTCTATTCCCTCCAAGAACTGCCACTACATGATCTTTCTGTAAACTGATTTTCACATTATCTTATAGTTGGCTTACGAATTTTTGAGCGGTTCCTCGATACTAACTTGTAACTGGGGCAGCTGTAATCTGCAACTAGCCATTGGTCAGTGAGTAACAAGCCATTGCATTTGTTCGACCCATTCACGTATATATTTGCAAACCAAGGCAAAATGGTCGTATCATTTTCATAATTTAAGCAGCTCAGATAGATTAAAGTACACGGATAATCTAATAATTCTCGAAAATCGATTTGATTATCGTACTTCGTTCTGAAATCATGGTTTTCGTAGTTCAAGTACAATAAAATTAATTGTTGCAATCAAAAACAATGCAATCTGCAGTGAGGGGGGATGTTTTGGTTGGACGCTTACTTGAAACCTAATTTATTGCATATTTTGTACATTTCTTCATTCAATGCGGGTGTTCTTTTCGAATTTCTCGAAGTACAATACGGTTTCCAGGTGCCATTCGTATTTTGCATCAAGATTCCGCTTTCGTTGTAAGCAGGGATCTTGAAATAGTCCAAAGTTACGTTGAATCTTTCGGCGAGAGCATCTGGATATCAATCACAGCATTTATCTTTTTGTCGAAAAAGACTATTACTACCTACGTAGTTAAGGGAAGTGTGAATGTGGCACTTACAACAATGTTGCTCGTCTTCTCCACCTGGACAGTCTGATTTGCCATCGCAAACGCTGGTTTGATTGACGCAAGTGTAACTTCGATAACACATGAATTCATTTTGGGTGCAATTTTTTGCTGCAAACCGCGAAAAATATTTCGAAATTAAGATTATCAATTGGATTTTCGATTGGAGGAATGCAGGCATAAAAAGTCGATTTACCTGTGCAGTTTTTTTCATCTGACCAATCGTAGCAATCGGGTACGCCGTTGCAAACCAGAGACGAATTGATTTTTTTCAAAATATCAACGCAGAGGCAATTGATTTCATCGGTTCCATCTTCGCAATCCACCTCATCGTCGCAATACCACTCTTCAGGAATCGTTTGATTGATTCTAGATGTTTAAAAAGGAATACATATTACACTGATTTTTTTTTTCTGACTTCTTTCCTTTCAACTTACATTTTACAAACGAATTCGGGTTTGGAATTTAAACTGTGATGCTCGGTATCATGCCAGTGAAATTCGGAGCCATTCTTAGGATGTGTAGAATTGCCAATAGATCGATTGGTATGGATCGGGAAGTGCATTCCAACTACATCATTCGAGTTACGACCAGAGCCAGACCATTCCTTTTGGCAATCTGAATTCAGCTCATCTTCGCCCTGTAAACAATCCAACACTTTGTCGCAGACGCGACGTTCGGCGATGCACTGGCCTTCTCCGGAGCATTGCATTCCCGGACACTTAAGCTTCGGTTGTTGAGACTGAAAAACGCGCTGGGATTCTGAAAAATGATTGATTGTGTCCAATATCCAGCCCAAGTGTATGGCGATACGAGTGTACACTCCTGGTTCCATTCGACGTGCGCAACCTTCTCCATGACTTACGATGCCGGAGACGTACCAACGGTCCTGATAGGCAGGTATTCTACGAAGCGAATGTGCCATTGAAATGGTATCGACGACGATAATTGATTCGTCAGCGTTATTTACCTGCACAAGAGAGGCCCTCCGCTGTCTCCTTGACAAGTGTCACGAAGTCCTTCCATGTATCCTGCGCAGATTTCATGGCCTTCGATGTCAGACCGGTGTTTACAAGACGGTAAAATGGGTACTTGAACTTCCATCATGTTATCGGCTGCAAAAAAATGTTGAGTTATGGAATTGTTAACATCATGGCCGGCGTTAGCCCAGTTGCTCTCGTGCTCGAGCACCACATGAGATTCCACTTGAGAAATCCCGAACTGTGCAAAAAATTTTAACTCCATTTCACTCAATAAAAAAAATTATAATGCTTTTGGATTGGGACCTTCTAATTTTTTTTTTTTTTTTTTTTTTTTCTAATGAAATAAGATTTTCCACTATTTCAGGATAAAAAATTCTAATTTTTTGGAATAAAATTTTTCATGTTCCTATTTTTATTTTTATTTTTTTTTTGAAATAAATAATTTTTCCACATTTTTTCAATATTATTTTTTTAGAAATGAAAAAATGGTCCTTCAAATTTTTCTAGAAAATTTGAAACATTAATATGAGGTCGGTCGTAGAGCAAAATTGAAGAGAAATCGGGTAATAAAAAATTAACCAATTTCTGGGCATCGGATAATCTAGAGTCTACTTTATAGTGTATAAGTGTGAAATTTCCCACGTAAGAAGCTCCGCGAAAAAACCGATTATGAATTTTTTACAAAAATGCGAATGATTGAAAAATTCAGAATTTTTCCATTATAACCTCTCAGAATGGACCCGAATGATGAGAATTTTTTTTTTTAATTTTTCTAATAAAATTGAATTTTGGGAAAATGTGAAATTGCCAATTATGCAAAATGAACTTTTTTCTTCTAACCTTTCAGAATGGACCCGACGACCCGAATGTTGAGAAAAACAATTTTGGACAATTTTTTCTAAGAAATTAGGTATGTGAAATTTCCCATGTAAAAATTAAATTTTCCTAAAAAAGGGAATAATTGAAACATTCAAAAATTTTTCATCAGAATCTCTCAGAATGAACCCGAACAATGAGCAATTTTTTTTTGGCAATTTTTCCAATAAAATTGAATTATTTTGGAAAAATGTGAAATTGCCCACCGCAAAATGAACTTTTTTCAAAAATAGGAATAATTGAAAAATTCAGAATTTTTTCATCATAACCTCAGAATGGACCCGAACGATGAGAAAAAAAAAATTGGCAAACATTCCAATGAAATTGAATTGTGGGAAAATGTAAAGTTCCTCATAGCAAAACGATTTTTTTCAAAAATGCGAATAATCGAAAAATTCAGAATTTTTTCATCATAACCTCTCAGAGTGGATGCGAATAATGAGAAAAAAAATTTTTGGCAAACTTTCCAATAAAATTGAATTTTGGGAAAATGTGAATTTGCCTATGGCAAAATGAACTTTTTTCAAAAATAGGAATAATTGAAAAATCATGAATTTTTTCGTCATAACCTCTCAGAATGGACCCGAATAATGAGGAAAAAATTTTTGGACAATTTTTTCAAGGAAAATGAATAATATGTGAAATTTCCCATGTAAAAAGGTCCGCTAAAAAGCGGATCTTTTTACATGGCAAAAATGAATTTTTTCCAAAAATGCGAATAATTGAAAAATTCAGAATTTTTTCATCCTAACCTCTCAGAGTAAACCCTAATGATGAGAAAAAAATGTATGTCAATTTTTCCAATAAAATTTTATTTTGAGCTGCTCATTGCAAAATGAATTTTTTTCAAAAATGCGAGTTATTGAAAAATTTAGAATTTTTTCGTCATAACCTCTCAGAATGGACCCGAATCATGAGAAAAAAAATTTTGGACAATTTTTTCAAATAAATTAAATATGTGAAATTTCCCATGTAAAAAGGTCCGCTATAAAAAAGCGGATCTTTTTATGGCAAAAATGAATTTTTTCCAAAAATGCGAATAATTGAAAAATTTAGAATTTTTCCGTCATAACCTCTCAGAGTGGATCCGAATGATGAGAAGAAAAAATTTTTGGCAAATTTTTCCAATAAAATTGAATTTTGGGAAAATGTGAAATTGCGCCCTTCGCAAAATGAACTTTTTTCAAAAATAAGTAGGAATAATAATTGAAAAATCATTAATTTTTTCGTCATAACCTCTCAGAATGAACCCGAATAATGAAAAAAAAATTTTTGGACAATTTCTTCAACGAAATGAAATAATTATGAAGTCTTTTTTTGTGAAAAAATTTACAACATCCCCCCTCCCCCCGCCACCGCAATGTGAGCACCACTTGAGAAAATAATGATCCGCCGGCCATGATTGTTGATCGGTTAATAGGTTAATGCGGCTACAGAAGTATCTTACGATCTGATCCATGCTCTCTCGTAGCACCCCATCCAACTGCGGTACAAAAAGTTCCAGTTGGAGGTCCCCAAGGTGGTCGAGCTTCTGGTAAACAAGTAGCTTGGATCCATCGATTTAATTTCAATGGAGGATCAACTCTCAACAGAGCGATGTCATTCTTCATAGTAGTGCGATCGTACTGCTCGTGTCTTATTACGTAGGCCACCTTTCGTATTTGTTGCATTGGTGAAAACGAAAATCGCCTCAAGATTCCGGCTTGTATTTCGTAGTAATATTCGTGATACCTACATAAGCGAAATTCCAATACAAATGTCACATCTGCGACCTTTGAAAGCCTCCCTAGCCAAAGAGATTACTTACCTTTCGACGCAATGAGCCGCAGACAGAAGCCAAGTATCGTCCAAGATCATAGCACCGCAATGGAAGATACCATTTCGGTTGAGTGCAGCGATCCATGGCCAGGCTCCGGGTTTGCTGGTTTCTCCACCTACCACCCTCGGTTCTTCATCATCCGATCTGCGATTTCGATTGCGAAACTCGGGCTTCAATTCGTATATAATTTTTGTCAAGATTTCTTGCCACTGCTCTTCTTTACCTTCGAACAAAACACGTATTCGTCAAGTTGGTAAACTACATAATAAATTCCTCGCGAATTACAAGATGTGCTGGATGGTTTGCATACTCATAGTCTTGTTGGTAATTTCCCTCTTGGATTTGTACTTATCTATACTCTCCAAATTCATTCGAGAGCCGCAATATTCCGTTGGGCATTTTACGTAGGTATAGGTATTTTCAGGATCACATCGATCTATCACGTTGTACTGGCCATTGTCTTGTACTGTGATGAATTCTCCATTATACTGATTCGACATTATTTGCATCATTTCTGTTTGTACACCCCTGTAAAGTTACATTCGTACAAAAATGAGGCAAATTCAAATGAAATCGAAATGAATCTAGTCCTCTTTCTCACACTTTTTCCCAGAAAAACACTTTTTGGAGCATTTTCAAGTAGGAAAAAAATTCAGGTCAGAAATGTCTGAAAAAAAGTTTTTTCATAATTCACACAGAAGAGAAAAAAATCTCTCAAAGAAACGAAAGAATAAAAAAATCAGCTCGAAATTGAATTAGCCAAAATTGATACGTGGGCTCAACTTGGCAGCCGCTGGGATGCTCGAGCTACTGCCGAAAGTTTATTGTGAAATGAGCTACGCCCAATTACGAGTTTTGGAAATTGTCAGTCCCTTTTAAAAAATCCAGAATATGCAAAAATTAAATTAGCACTACCTATTATGTTTTTGGAGAAAAAAATTTCTAAATTTTCTTAAAGTGAAAATGTAAATTAAAAACATCATTTTTTTTTTTTTTTGAAAAGACCTTGGAAACTCGTCAAATCAGATTGAGCTGAAGTTTGGCTCACTGAAAGACCATCTCACCTAGACTTCATAATCAAATTTTGAGCCAACGAGGTTGATTTTTCGATTTTTGGCGAATTTTTTGAAATGGCGGAAATAGCTCATCGGCAAATAAATTTTTCACAAAAATTATAAAAAATTTCGAAATTTGGTTTGGAGGGCTGGATGACATGCTCTTTCAGTCAACAAAATTTCAGCCCAATCAGAGTTGGCGAGTTTCCAAGGTTCTCTTGTAAAGAAAAAAACATTTCTTAGATACTTTTTTGGGATAAAAAAAAAACTTCTTAATTTTCTGGAGTAATATGTATATTTCTCCGTAGGGAAAAATCTTTGTTTGAAAGAAATCTATTTTTAAAAGAACCAAAAACTCGTATTTCTGGAGAAGAAAATGTTGCAATAAAATACTCATCTTCGTTTTCTTGCAGGAAAAAATCAATTATTTTGAACAGTATTTTTTCAATTTTTTTCGAAAAAAAAAAATTCAAATTTTTTTGTGGTTAAAAAATGTTTTAATTTTTTGCAAAAAAAAAACCAATGAAGTGTTCATAAAAAAAAATAGAGACAGGAAGAAATATTTTCAATTTTTTTTTTTTTTTTTTTTGAAGAATCTATAAATTTTTTGGAGTAGTTATGGTAATATTTTTTAAATTTTTGGAGAAAAATCCAATTTTTTGTCTAAACCTTTTCAATTTTTTCGAGAATCAATTTTTTTGGAGTAAAAACTGTTTTAATATTTCTTGGATTTTTTTTTCAATTTCTTACTTCAGTTTTTTTTGGAAAAAACCTTATTTATTTATTTTTTTTGAAAGGGAGAAATCTCCTTTCTGGAGAACAGATCCAATTTTTTGGCCAAACCTTCAATTTTTTTCGAGAATCAAACTTTTTGGAGTAAAAAATGTTTTAATATTTCTTGGATTTTTTTTTTCAATTTCTTACTTCAGTTTTTTTTGGAAAAAGTCTTCGTTTTTTTTGAAATGGGGAAATCAACTTTTTAGAGAAAAATCCCCTTTTAACATAGTAAGTTTATTTGTTAATTTTTGGAGAAAAATCCATTTTTTGGCTAAACCTTTAATATCTAATTTTTTTTCGAGAATCAAATTTTTTGGAGTAAAAACTGTTTCTTACTTCTGTTTTTTTTTTTGAAAGGGAGAAATCTCTTTTTTTGGAGAAAAGATCCAATTTTTTGGCCAAACCTTTAATTTTTTTCGAAAATCAAATTTTTTGGAGTAAAAACTGTTTTAATATTTCTTGGATTTTTTTTTCAATTTCTTACTTCAGTTTTTTTGGAAAAGTCTTGTTTTTTTTGGAAAGTGAGAAGTCTCCTTTTTAGAGAAAAAATCCCTATCAACATAGTATATTTTTAAAATATTGTAGTGTAGTTTAAAATATTTTTTAAAGTTTTAGAGGAAAAAATCTCATTTTATTTGAAGAAAAAAATGCTCTCACATGCGCAATTAAAAAATATAACACACCATCCCTTCGAGAAAAAACCAAGCTACACCCCAAAAAATTGAAAAATTCCATGTTGGGGTTTTGAAACTGTCAATCATTACTTTGAAACTACGCATACAAACCATGATTTTATGTCGTTTATCGTATTACCTGATATTTCGCATTCCTAATTCGGACTCGCAGGCTCTAATAGCCAATTTTTGAAAGATGTCATTGCACACAGGATACCATTTACCTTTCCAGTTACGGTGAAGGTAGCCTTCGAAGTAGGACATTACGAATGTCTGAAAAAATTATTCATGCTTCAGTTGCTATTTTTATTCGTTAAGTAGGGTTATATAAGGATAAATTTTTAGAAACCGCAAGTTATAATGGCTTCTCCCTTTTTCATCCTTTTTTTCTTTTGCTTGCTAAAGGCTAAAAACTATGGCTCTCTCATACGTACATTATTGTGATGGATTTTATCCGATAATATTTCACAGTCTTTTTCATCTTTGATGTTAAGACAGTCCGGTATACCGTCGCATCTCTTCTCCAATGGAATACAAGTAACGAGTACCTTGTCATTCGAACCTTTTCTAAAATCATTACAGCTGAACTCATTTTTCGAACAATCTGCCAACACGTGGACAATTTTTACGATTAATTATCCTATTTCACGAGAAAAAATAATGAATCGGATCTGTTTAGAAATTGCTTAGATGCTTACCAAAGCATTCTTCTTCATCTTCGCCATTGGGACAATCGAAATATCCGTCGCATAATTTATCTTCATTGATGAGATCTCGACAGGAACAGTCGGCTTCATCACTGCGGTCTTCGCAATGGATTATTTGATCACACCACAGTACAGCTTTGATGCATTGCTTTCCACTACTACACATTTTTTCGTCATCGAGGCACAACTCGTTTATTATTTCTATAGACGAACAACTTGACATGATTATCTTAAAAACAAAACACCGAAAATGTAAGACTCAAAAAATAAGGCGAAAGAAGTAAACGAACCGTTCGACAGGAGCAATTTAAGTTTCGATTCCAAGGATTCTTCGGTTTCGTTTGCATCTCTACCTTGAGAATAGGTGCAATAATATTTCGAGCCTTTTACACCTTCTGTCGAAGTTGAGTTATCTTCTGACGGAAACATAATAACTTCTTCCAGCGTATCTCCAATAGTTTGGTTGTTTATTGGAATTTCTTCATGATACAGTTTATGTGTGCCGAGAGAATGGGCAGAATAAGGTGGCCAATCGCCTGCACCGTAACGATGAGTAGGAATGGGAATTTTCGCGATTTCAGATTGGTTCAGAGGTACTTTGACAAATTTGATGTCGGATGAGCCATTCTGTTTAATTATTTCCTGATAACAAAGCATATGCCATTGAGGGCTCGAGCTGTCCGCATCTCTGGATTGACGAGGCTGGTTCAATCGTTCGGCAATTACTTTCATTATAGCATCTCTGGACGTATTTTCAGGAATGTCATTCAAAAGATAGGTAGTTGATTCCGTTTTGTTCACCCATTCTATTAATTCCTTGTACAGTACGTCGAGCTTTTGTTTGATTTCAACAACTTTGAGTTCTTTATCGACTGGAACAGTTGATTCAGCGTTCGATGAGTCTTCACCTGTGTCAGGATTGCTCTCATCGAAAGGACTGATGGGGAAGTCTTCTGTAGTTGTTTGAATTTCCGTCTGATCTGTTGTAGTGGTTTCTATTTGGGGAGATGTGCTTTTAGGAGATATTTTCATTACGTTGCTTCCGCTCGTTGTCGCATTAATCGGATCTGAAACTGATAGATCGGGTTCATTTGGTGGAGCCGAAGGTGAAAACTGAATTTCCGAAGGGTCTGTTGATGTCGTTTCTGATTGAGATTTGATTTTAGGTGAATCGGGTTCATTTGGCGGAGCTGATGGTGAAAGCCGAATTTCCGATGGATCAGTTGAAGTCTTTTCTGTTTGTGGAGATCTGCTCTTAGGTGAATCGGGTTCATTTGGTGGAGTCGAAGGTGAAAACTGAATTTCCGACGGATCTGTTACAGTCGTTTTTGATTGAGGAGATCTGATTTTAAGTGAATCGGGTTTATTTGGTGGAGCTGAAGGTGAAAGCTGAATTTCCGACGGATCTGTTGAAGTTATCTCTGTTTGAGGAGTTGTGCTTTTAGGAGATATTTTCATTATGTTGTTTCTGTGCGTTGTCGAACTAATCAGATCTGAAACTGATGAATCGAATTCATTTGGCGAAGTCGAAGGTGAATATTGAATTTTTGTCTCATCGAGTTTATTTTGGTCCAGTCCGGATTTGTCGAACGGTGTCGGATTTTGTTGCTGCGTGGAATAACTGTATTGGATTTCGTTGATCGAAGTAGTACCTACATCATTGTTGGCGGAGCCATCATCGTCACCATCGGCGTTTCTTCTGTCCGGGTACAGACTTACGGTGATTTTAGTCGACGACGTTACGTCACGGTTTAACGAATCGTTTTCCAAATGATTTTCCGATTTCGTACCCGTAGGTGATGTACCGATGTCAAGCTTCGTTGCCTCTGTTCCTGCTTCGGTCGTGGTTAAATCAGCTCGTCGTTTCGTATGATCGGTGCCAGAAGTAACACCTGTCGAGACGTTTGCTTGGTCAGGTGTGCTGGAAATACGCTCTGTAATATTGGCTTCGACGTGCTCCTCACTGGCGCTAGCGTTAGTTGTGCCTTGAATAAACGAAATAAAATTCTGCTCATTTTTGATACCATCCTGATTTTCGGGGTCTCGACGTGACCTATTCACTTGAGATGTGGCTGAAAAAGAGGGTTCGTTCCTTAATACGGAGTTATCCTCCAATTTCAAACTTTGCCCCGATGGCCTAAGGGAGGTTTGGTTTTTGGATACGGTTGACCAATAGCTTTGCATTTCCGTATATAATTTTTCCGCTGCCGATTTAAAATCGTCGTATTTCTGACGAAAGTTATTATAATATTGCTGAAGTTTGGAGTTGTAATTATTTTCTGGGATGTCGGTTTCATTGCTCGTGTTTCGCTTTTTCCTTTCGTGCAAGGGGACGATAACGATTTCTGTGGCATCTGTATGTCCTAAAGTATTAAAAATACTCGTACCATTCGTTCGGGCTGTGTGGTTCATCGAGTCATGCTCGTTTGTATCAATGACCTGCTGCAGGGACGTAGTGGCCGTCTGTAACTCTGCGTAATATTTGTACACAATGCATTAGGAAAAAACGTATTAAAAGAATAACTGCAAACATCGAGCGTTATAACATTGGATGAAAATTGAAATTACGTATAATGACAATTAAATATTTACTTCATGCTACTAAATTAATTTACTCGCTTTCCGAACGAAAGTAACGTGTTCAATTACATGCCTCTAAGTATAAATCATCGACGAGCGGTAAAGGTGAAAGCAATATTGAAATTTTCTCGACGAAAGTCTAAACAAAAATGCTCCGTCGATTTTTTTGTCGGCGGGATTTAGAATTTTTTCGATTAGATATTGATTAAAAAATTGTAAAATTAAAAAAAAATTATCAACTTCGCGAGAAGGAAAATGGCAAGAATATAAAAAGTGCACATTTTGTGCGAAAAAAATTGATTTTTAAAAATTTTGTATAAACCACAACATTCAAAAAAATAAAAAAGATAAAAGAAATAATAGAAAATTAAAAATCAAATTTATATAGGTACTTACCTAGTTGTGAAATAATTTTTGAAAAATTTTAAAATAATTTTTTGTGTTTAAAAATTGATTTAAACTAAATTTTTGAATTTTGAATAATTACCTTGAAGAACATTTTTTTCTTTTTTTTAAATTGTATAGTTGTTGAAATAATTATGTAATTATTCTAGATTATATTTTTTTTTCAATTTTGTCAGAATACTATTCTTCTAAATTTCCTAAAAAAAAAATCGTCTTCAAATTTGGTTTGAATTAGAATTTTTTCAATCTTCACATGTGTTGGTCGTTCAAAAAGTGAATAGTTGGAAGCAATTTTTTTTCAAGTTTCATTTTTAGAAAATTTTTTGAATCAAGTTTTTGTTAAAATGTTCAAAATGTTGTTCAAAACTCAAGGAACAAAATTTTTGAATAATTATTTGGTTGGAAAGCATTTTTTTGGTTTTTTTCTTCAAAATACTGCTTTAAAAAAATGCCATAGAATTTTTTGAAAATTTTTTCTGCTGTTGTTTACATTTTTTTTTCAAATTTTATTCAAACTGCAATTTTATAGTTATTATTCTCTTTTTTGAATATTTGGTTAAGAAAAAATTTTTAAATTGTTTTTCAAAAAAACAAAAAAAAATCCAATTTTTGAAATTTGTTAAAATGTAAAAAAAAAAAATCTCTTTGAAATTTTCGAAGTTCTAATTTTTTTCCCCAAAGGTTTACTCCAGATTTACCAAAATTGTACAATCAAAAGTAATCAACGTTTAAAAATTACTTATTTTGAAAACATTTTGAAAATTTCGCTGAATTTTGAAAATTGATTGAATTTCACAAAATTGTGTTTTTTCAAAAATATACCTATCAAGATTGAAAACTTACCAAGCAAATTTTGAAGTTATGTCAAATTTTGAAAATCTTGAGGAACTGATCGTTTATTTTGTTCAATTTCAAAAATTGAACTTTTAAATATTTAGGTACAAAATTTCAAAGAAGTATAAATTTTGCTGAATTTTGATTTCTAGCAAAAGTTTAAAAATTTAGGAATTATGAGAAAGTTAAAAATTTAATAAACCTAAAGTGAACAAATTTTCTAAAAATTTATCAAATTTTAATTAAAAAAAAAAAAAAAATCAACTTAAGATAAATTTTGAAAATTAGTCAATCATCAAAATTTTATCGAATCTTCCAAATTATGATTTTTAATCATTCAAAAATTGTAAAAATTTTGTTATCTTCTAAAAATTTACTGACTTTTTTAAATTTTAGGAAATTCAATGAGCATGTTTAACAAATCAGCAATTTTTTAATTTACATATCTACTTATTTCAACTTTTAATTAAATTTTATCATAAAGACTTGAATGAATAAAAATAAGGATTTATCAAAATTTCAAAGTGGGCATTTTTCAAATTTCACGAAATGAAAATTTATTCAAATTACCTAGTACAAAAATTGAAATTGATCATTTTTTGAGAATTTGCAAAATCTTGAAATATTTTTTTCCAAATTTCAAAAATTTATTAAATTTTAATCAATTGTAAAAATTTTGCATGGCATTTGCATTGATTTATCAACTGGATATTGACAAAGAAAACTGATTTTTTTGAGGCAGTTGCTTTGATAAGTTTTTTTATTTTTATTTTTGAGAAAAAAATTAGCTTAATAATTTTAGAGAGAAAAACGTGAGTAATTGTTTTTCAATATTTTAATGGAAAATTTTCGCAAAAGTAGTACCTAATTACAAAAATTGAGGTGTTTTTTTGTGAAAGGAGGGGAGAGGGTGGGTAGAGTAATAAACTTAAAAATAATGCGAGTTCTAAAAAAATTTTGAAGAAATAACTTGAGAAAAAAATCAAGTTGAAAAAAAACGATACCTAATACTTTTTTTCGAATGTAAGATACCTATGATTTAATTGAAAAAATTTTGCATGTAGGTACCTATCAAATTAAAAAAATGGACAATTTTTTTTGAATTACAGTAATCATCTATTTTGACAAAAAATGTTGCTATACCTAAGTGAATTTTTTTTAGAAATGAGAATTATTTGAAAATTCAAATTTTTTCCGTCTGATCTTCTCAGAATTGATCAGAAGGACCAGAACATAATTTTTTCGAGCAATTTTTCCCTCAAAATTCAATTTAAGAAAAATCTGAAATTCACCTTCTCAAATGAATTTTTTTCAAAAATAGGAGTAAACGAAAAATTTAAAATTTTTTCATCAGAACGACTAAGGATGGACTTGAATGATGAGGAAAAAATGTTTTGATAATTTTTTTTTAGAAACTCAATTTAAGGACGATTCGAAATTGACCAAGTCACATAAGGCGAAAATACTTTTTTTTCAAAAATGAGAAAAATTGAAAAATTCAAAGTTTTTCAGTCAGAACCTCTTAGAATTGACCCGAATAATGAGAAAATAATTTTTTCGAGCATATTTCTCCAAGAAATTCAATTGAAGGAAGATGTGAAAGTCCCCATGTTATCAGCACCACTGGTGCTTATTACATTGTGAAATGATTTTTTTTCAAAAATGAGAAATATTGAAAAATTCAAAAAAATTTTGTTAGAACCTTTGAGAATGGACCTAAACAATGAGGATATAATTTTTTCGAGCAATTTATTCCAAAAAATACAGTTTAAGGAAAATGTGAAATTAAGCTTGTCGAGTGATTTTTTTTTTTAGAAATGAGAATTATTTAAAAATTCAAATTTTTTAGTCTGAACTGCTCAGAATGTATCAGAAGGACCAGAACATAATTTTTTCGAGCAATTTTCCCCTAAAAATTCAATTCAAAGAAAATCTGAAATTCACTTTCTCAAATGAATTTTTTTCAAAAATAGGAGTAATCGAAAAATTAAAAAAATTTTCATCAGAATGACTAAGGATGGACTTGAATGATGAGGAAAAAATGTTTTGATAAATTTCTTTTAAAAACTCAATAGACCATATGGCGAAAATATATATTTTTTTCAAAAATGAGAAAAATTGAAAAATTCAAAATTTTTCAGTCAAAACCTTTCAAAATTGACCCGAATAATAAGAAAATATTTTTTTCGAGCAATTTTCTCCAAGCAATTCAATTTAAGGAAGATGTGAAAGTCCCCATGTTATCAGCACCACTGGTGCTTATTACATTGTGAAATGATTTTTTTTCAAAAATGAGAAATATTGAAAAATTCAAAATTTTTTTGTTAGAACCCCTGAGAATGAACCCAAACAATGAGGATATATTTTTTTTTCGAGCAATTTATTTCAAAAAATACAGTTTAAGAAAATGTGAAATTCACCTTGTCATAGTAGTTGTTCTAGGTACATTAAAAAAAAAAATCTATTTGAAACAAAAAACGATAATTAATACTTAATCCTCAATGTGTTTTGTTGTCTTTATGGACGTGAATCAAAAATTATGGATGGAAAAAATCAAAAACATTTTTGGTCGTGCATTGATCACTGATGTTTTTAAAAATATTACGAACATTGCTAAGTGTTTTAAATCCATTGCCAAATTAATTCGCAGCTTCGTAGTAAAATTCCCCTTCCATCTCCTTTCACAACATACTTCAGAAATTTTCGAGACATCTTCGATCGATTTGATTGAAATCGTGCAAAAATGGTTCTACAGTATTTCTATATTTTGTATCTAATTCTAATGTACATCCACTCGTACCTTACCTATCAGGAGGAAACAACCCATTAGGGCTGCGCAGATGGTAATTACAATCATAGACGGTATTAGGCATTTACAATTAATGCAGTTTCTTTCCGTACGAAAAATATCGCTCAGACTGTCTGTAACATAGTAACAGTATCAAGGCTATAGGCATTACTTACTCTTGGATTAGTTTACTTACTCGTTTTTTTTTTTTTTACTGGGATTTCACCTCTATATAGATTGGTATATTCGATAAAAAGATAAGGAGTAATTTCAAGTTACCTGATCCAGGTACATGGACAACAATTTCCGAATATCCTTCGATACGTTTACGGCATCGTTTTGTTGATTCAGACTTTGACATTGTAATTGTGGTGAAAATGAACTGTTAATGAATGCAAAGGGCACCACTATACCTGGATTAAAATGAAAAAGGAAATTTTTACAAAGGGTATTCGAAGTCGAGTGCATTTGTTTTGGACACTTGGAAGCGAAGTAAGAAAAACCTATACCTACGTGTGTTTAAGAGTGGTGGGACTGGAGGGGGGGGGGGTCTCTATGCACAAAAGTATAACGATTAAAGTACATTATGAATGGTTAATCATCATTTTATGTAGGTTTACTGTGAAATTATCGATTAAACGTGATTGTAGGTGAAGGTGTGTAGACAAAGTAATTTCTGAATTTTTATTTAATGATGATAAAAATTTGCTAATTGCATAAAATCAACATTATCAATATACAGTTATCTATCATTTTCCTCGTTCGAATATCCAAATTGATGAAAAACAAAATTGCACGTGTAACCTTCACCTTGGCGAAATGATACAAATACGAGTTACTCGTTCACGAAGAAGATGGTGTTGTAAAATACAGAACGAATCATATGGCTGTATATACCTACGAGTAGGTACTCGAGTAGTCTAACTAGAACATGTTTTCAGTTCGGAATCGGGAATCGGAATACTTTGAAATGAAGTAGTTATAAATTTATGACCCCGTATGGAAATGCAACAAACAGACAAGCGGTAAGGCCACGTTTTACCGAGCCAGAGCCAACGATCTGCGACTGCGAGATCGAGATGGCGAAGACAATTGCGTCGGCGGTCGCCTGCGCCTGCCATCAGCTATAACAGCTGTAGCCCGAGATTACGACTATCTACCTTGGTCAAGTGTAAAGTCACCATCGTGTAATCGAAAAGTCCAAGCCAAGTTGAGAATAGCCACGCAGAGCCACTTTATGGTCCATGGCTGATGAAATATACCGAATGATAGGTGGAAAAAATTCAAAATTAACGAACTTGTACGTACCTCAAGACGATGATGATGATGATGATGGATTCATTACCATATTCGCAGTCATAAACTCCACTTGGGACGTGTATAGGCGTTGGGAATTTATTACACCTCGCGTTAACATTATTCAACCAATTCGAACTGATTAACATTCGCATTCTAGTCGATAATTATTTAAGCCTGGATTGCTTAGCAAGCGTATTTTTTGGCGACCGTTGTGTGTTTTCAAAGTGGCACGTTATGTAGGGAAATATGCGACTCGATATTGAATAATATCGTATTTCATATACTGATGAGTTCACATTTTTACCTTCTTCCTTATGCTAAACAAATCGAAATCGCCTAAATTGTCCAAGTCTGACGATCGCGTCCATGGTTCTTTATACTCGTAGGCACATGTTGGGAAATATAGCTTAGAAAACCATAAACAGTTCTCATCGCAGTACGATGATTATTTTTCCTTGTTTTTTGTTATGGCTAAAATACCTATTTAAATGTTGTATAATTTCGCATCGCGTATACCTGCCTATTTATGCCTAATATGCGAAAGATGCGATGCTCGCGTGTATACAGTTGGACGTGTTACAATTTCGATGCTCTCAGTGACCGATTAAACGTAAGCCAGCGTCATGCTGCAGCCGATGCCATGTGAAAATGTAATAAAATTCGCCTCTAATCACGTAGGTAATACCCCTCAACTACGTATTATGAACAATAATCAAATGTACGTACCCATCTGCATGAATCTGAATCGCCTTTGTTCACATAGGTCTCGAGCAGCGTGCATAGGGTGTTACAAAATTAGAAGTTATCTAATGGTTGAGACTAGATTTATTTACATTGCTATGCTGGGAACTTGGGAAGTGTAAATTCTGTGAATGTCTGTACTTTTTCAGCGCATTTCTCTCCTAAGCGAATTTGAAAAATTCTCCTAAAATATAGAACTCGTCGTACACTTAACTTTTTTTTTTGTTTTTTTTTTTGAGACGAATAATAGATCTATCGATTTACTTACTTTTAGAAAACCTTCGATTTTCGTTGCATCTTCCAAAAACTTTTCATTGCCGATGCAAAACTCTTCAAAAATTTAGTTTTTTCAGTTTTTTGAATTTACTTTATATACTTTTTTTTAAATTCAAACTTGTTTTTCTTCCAATTTTTTCATTTCATTTTTTATTTAAAATTTTGATTTTATTTTCTATATTTTCTAATTTTTAATCCCATTTTTATTTTATTCTTAATTTTTAAAATTTTTAATTTTTTTTTGTAATTTCTTAATTCGATTTTAATTTTTTGCAATTTTTTATTCTTTTGATTGTCAATTTCTAAAAATTGTTGGATTTTCCAAGATTAATATCCGTCAATAAAATTTTCATGGATTTAAAAAAAAAATATTTACCTAGATATTAAAAAAAAAATCTCACCTTTGTTTTTTTTTAGCTATCTACCTAAGTAGGAATATATTTTTTTTAAATTTAAAAATCGTAAAAATTGATTAGGTACTTGAAAAATTAATCATTCTGAAAGCTGTCCTAAAAATTACCAAAATTTAACGTTTTATTTTGTCAAATTTTAAATTTTTATTAAATTTTGAATTTTTATCAAATTTGAAAGATTCTCTCAATTTCAATTTTTAAAATTCTACCTAATTTAAAAATTTGAAAAACTTCAGTCGATTTATGCAAACATTTTTAAAAAATTATCAAATTTAAAATTATAGGTAGGTATATTGAAATTTAAAATTTTCCCAATTTTTAATTTTCATACATTTTAATAATTTTAAAATTTCTTCGATTTTAAACCTCTTTTTTTTTGGGGGGGGGGGTGTTTATAATTACAGGATTATTACACCATCGGATTTTTTTTTAGATTATATTGGTGAGGTTGAATTTTCTTATCAAGTTTATGAATTTCTGAATTCCAGAAGGAATAACTTGAGAAATTTTATTTTCAAAAATTTTTCAAAAATTTGTGAACATTTTGTGAAAATTGAAAATGATTAAATTTAAAAAAAAAAAAAAATCATCCAATTTTAAATTTAAAAGATTTGAAGAAATTCGGCCAAATTTTAAGAATTGATCCTACTTCGAAATTTTCTTATTTTTTAAAAAATAATGGCTTTTCATCAAAAATATTCAAAATAAAAAAAAATTCAAATTTTGAAAATTCACTTATAAATTTTTTTAAAAATTTGTCTGTATTTCTGAAATTATCAATTTCCAAAATTTTGATGTTTTATCCAATTTTATTAAATTTATAAAACTTAAAAATGAACTTTCTATAAAAAATTTGAAATCAAAAATCGTAATAAAAATTTTCAAACTTGAAAAACACTAAAACAGCCTCTCAAAATTTTCAAAGAATTTTGAAAATCAAAAAATTTCCAAATTTTTAGGTTCATCTAATTCAGACGAATAAAAAAATTTATAAAACTTGAAAAAATTAGGTACTAAATTTTGAATTTTCATCGAATGTAGAAAATTATAAAAATTTTAAAATTAACGACCTGTTGGAAATTTTTAAAAATTCAACTGGATTTTATAAATTTTAACAAAAAAAAATTGTTATGAAAAAATAAAAAATTAGACACATTTATGCAATTCGACAATTTATCACGATTTTTTATGAATAAGATCGATTGAGATAAAGAACCGGTCCGGATTCGGGTACCCGGTTCCATAGGTAAAAATATCCGAATCCACGTACCCGGGTACTCGAACAGCCCTATAAAATATAATTATAAAATTCTCAAATTTTAATTTTTTACTCAGTTTCAATAACTAAAAATGAAAATTTGTAAAATTAACTCTTCAAAAATTTCAGAAAATTTTGTCAATTTGGAAAAATTTAAAAAGTTACCAAATTTTAAATTTTCATGAAATCTTACAAATTGTAAAAATTTCAAATTTATAAAATTGACATTTCAAAAATTTCTTTAAAAAATTTCAAAAAAATTTCAAAATAAAACTATTTCCAAACTTTTAAAGTTATTATACCATCCCATTCTCAAAATTAGTTTATTGAAAATAAAAATGTATAAAAATTTGAAAAATAAACTTTACAAAAAATCGGCCACACATTTTTGAAAATTGAAAAAAAAAATAAAAACTTGAGAAATTGACCGTATAAATTTTTCAAAAATTTATCTAAATTTCTGAAATCGAAAAATTCTGAAGTTACATCCAATTCCTAAAAATTACTTTATCGAAAAAAATTTTAAAAATTGAAAAATTCAATTTTCAAAGCTTTTAAAAAAAAAGTGGTGGAATTCGGTTAAATTTTAAAAATTGATCCAATTTCGTATTTTTTTTTAAATTACTGAATTTTAAATTTACATGAAATAATAAAAATTCAAAAAAAAAAATAGCGACCTAAAAATTGACTTTTCTAATTATTTTTTCGAAAATTGATCTGAATTTTTGAAATTAAAAATTCCTCAAAATCAATTTCACATGATTAACAAAAAATAGCCATTTAGAAAATTTGAAAAATTAACGTTTGCAGAAATTACAAAAAATTTAGTCAAATTTAGCTAAATTGTAAAAATGTTCAACCTTAATCTTTTAAAAGTTTTGAAAATTGAAAAATCCATGATGTGATTTTATTAAAATTTAAAATGACAAAATTTTGAATTTTCGACAACTACAAAAAATTTTAAAACTTTGAAAATTGCCTTTTTGAAAATTTGCAAAAATTGAACTGAATTTTGAAGATTTATAAAAATTGAAAAATTCCTAAATTTTGATGTTTTACCTACGCAATTTCAAAAAAAAATTAATTAACTTTTTCTCAAATTTACCCAAATTCAAAAATTTATAAAATGATTTTTTTTAAGATTTAGTAAATTTTTCAAAATCATTCGATCTTTTAAGAATTATGAAAATACGTACCTACCTAACTACCATTATTTATTGTAAAGTTGATGATGAAAATCTGCTTTTCTGATGTACTCGCAGCCGTTAGAGTTTTTGGCTCTCGATTAGGTAAGGTACCCATTTCAAAATAATTTAACTAGACTTTCGATTTAATTATTTTAATTTATGAATAAAATTTTCACTTACGCCATTCAAAAATTTTGAACTTAGGTCTCGCTTTCTCCTTTATTCCTGGTCCTGTCTGTATCTGGGGAATTTTCATTATTCGCCTATTAGGTATTTTTAAAATTATGTGAACTGTTCGATAGCACGTCGTCATCGGTCATGTACTGCATTTATTTCTCATCCATTCGGTTCAAAGGGTGAGACTTCGAAACAAGATGAATTTTTATGGGATTTTATTCTGTCTAGAGGATGAACTACGTTGCGTTGTACTCGTAGTTGTGAATGCCAATTAAGTAAGAATTATGCGAGTTTATAACGATTTGTACGAGTCGAGTGGTTTGGTTGTAGTGCAGTTGCCGATGCCATGTACACTGGTACGAATGTACGGTGTACAGTGTACACGTACAGAATGACGATATGTTAATAGTCGTGAAATGAGCATAAAAATTATAGCATCATAATTTTATTACTAATGAGTACATACATACTACATACCATAAGACCAACTCCGTTCTCCAACACCACACGCCATCGACATCGACAGATAGTCTGTATGTCTGTTTGCTGTGCATACTGCATTGGTGTATAGTTGCTAGTGGATGTACATTGTACCCGCATTAGATACCATCGACATCGTACATCTTCCTACCAGTTCTATTAAAAGTAGGTATGGATATATAGCTTTGTGTATACGTACATCTATGTACGTACAGTTTTACAATGACGACTGGCTTTTTCCAACCCGTAGATTCGCCGAGAATATGCAGTCGTATGTGTATTCCTATTTTCTACCAGTATCATATCCAATCCAATTGCCATACACAAACGAATTTTCTCAGCAGTTGAAAATTAATTTCACCGTATACAAATGCGGTAATTGCAAACGCTGATACGTCTATTCAACTTGTTATCGGTTAATTTTGCATTTTAAACGTCTCCAAATGATACTTATGTATATATTCCTGTTCGCCATTCGGCCTATGGCAACTTTCACGAATATTCGCGGTAATTAGATTTTAAAAACGTTTAACGACTCGTGTACGACTGTGTACGTATAAGTATGCACTCTCGTAATGCTTTTTTCTTACTTTGGAATCTTCGATAATGTTTTTTTTCTCTTTTTAAATTCGTACAATATATACCCAATAGTCGAATGGCCTAAGCAATGAGCGAGATAGGTTCTTTAGATAGTGAAAAAACCCTCATCCTAGCACTTCCGTCTGCTTTTTCCTTTATTTAAATGTCTCGAGTTCGGACAAAACCTCGCCCCCGCCCGCCCCCGCCCGCCGCTGCGGTAATTATTGACGAGTAAACGATTTCGTGTTTGCATCGATTTACATCTCGCTGGCTCGAATCGAATCGCACGGAGAGAGACCTACGAGATATAACTTACAATATGTACATAGACAACAAACATTTCAACGTCCAACGCACCGACGTCCAACGTGCGATAATTTGTAATTCTTTTATTTCACCTATGCACGCAGACTGTAATCAGAGTGTGGAACCGAGAACGCGTGGGTATCCGCCATTTCATTACGTAATTCTCGATGATTTAATGCCTCACGTCGTCTCTGGACTGGGACTCGCTGCGCTGTTCTGTGCTATATGGCACGGGGCACGGAGAATGTGGCGAATTTTTTCTAAGGTTATCCAGCGAGTACGAGTACACTTTCGGGAAGTGCTACCATATTGAGGGGGGTGTCCCGTACTGGCGAGTTTGCGATGTAATTAAGAGCTAATTTAGTAATGCTCGATTCGACTCATTGCCTATCTGCGATGTTATTGAACATTTCCAAACGTATACCTACACCTTCGGATGAAAAAATATAGCATTCGTAAACAGAATGATGATTAATTTTAGCCAAGTTCTTGGAAAAAATTCAATGTTTTGACGTGCTCTATAAGGTAATGTCAGTAATACGTGTGTTTTGTGTTTTGGAGTGGATTTCAGAAGTTTTTAAGAATTAAGAAAAGTACCTACACGAAAAATTTTTGTGCGTTTTTTTTCAACATTTCACAGGTTTCCCTTTAAATTTTTTTTTTTTAATTTAAATGAATTTGTTACAAAGTTATCAAAAAATTTTCAGAAAATATCACTAATATTTTAGGTACACAAAGGTAAAAAAAAAAAAAAATTATGTTAGTTTATAAAATCTTGGTTTTAGAACTATTTTTTCGAAGACGTCGACTGTGAAAAAATTCCTATGAGATCGTCGAAAAAAAGCTTGGAAAATTTTGGGAAAATTTTCTGGGATTACCTACGTAAAAATTTAATGAAGTTTTTGTGAAGAAAATTCTAAAAACATGTGAAAATGTTGTGCTGAAAATTTATTAAAATGCTCAGTTTTTGAGAAAAATTTTCTAATAATTTTTTCTTAAATTCTGTGAAAATATTCTCGATGATTCCGAAAAAGTTTTATAATTATTATTACTACATAATTTTATGAAAATTGTTTGAAATTCTGTGAAATATTTTCTGGAGTTTCGTGAACAATTCATTGTAATTATAGCGACTGAAAATGTTTCTTTTTTTAAAAGAAACTTTTAAAAAAATTTCTGAAAAAAATTTGAAAAATGTTTTAAAATAGGTAATTTTTGAAAACATCCTCATAAAGTTTTTTTTGGGAAAAAATACTTACTTGGTTGAAAAAAGAAATGAAAAATCCTGTTTTTTTAATTAAAAAAAAAACTCATAAAAATATTTTTAGAGAAGAAATATTTCCATGAAAAAAAAATCAAAAATCCTATCAAATTTTGAAAAAATAATACAAAAATACAATTAAAAAAAAAAGAAAGTATATTATACCTATATTTCAAATTTTTTTTGAAAAAATTTGAAAATCCACTCGAAATTTTAAAAATATAATTTTCAAAAAATTCCCTCTTTTTTAAGGAAATACTTACATACTCAACATTGATTTTTTTTTCAATTTTAAAAAAATATATATATTGAGAAAATCTTTTTTTTAGAGGAAATATTTCAAAATTTTCTTGCAAAAAATCAAAGATTCTATCAAAAATTGAACATTTAATGTAATGAAAAATGATTTGATTTTTAAAATTTTTTTTAGGGGAAGTGCCTATTAGGACCGCAGGTACATTGAAAATTTTTCTGAAAAAAATTCAAAATCGTATTAAAATATTTCTAATAATTTCAGAAAGAAGACGTCCTCTTATACATTAAAAAAATACTTAATTTTTAGAAAAAATATTTTGGAAATTTTTTTGGAATTAATTTTTTTTCAATTTCTATCAAAATTAACTCAATTAGTAAATTTTCACAAAAATTATTTCAAGATATTTTTTTCTCAAAAAATATTTTTAGAGCATTTTTGATTAAATTTTTGATTTTTTTAATGAAAATTTTGGAATAAGTAAGTACCTATCTTCGTCCAAAAATGTTTTTCTGACGATTGTTTTCAAAACTTTTCGTTACCTAGGATTATTGAATTTTTTCAAGAAAATTTCAGAATATATTTTTTTTCTCGCAAAAATAGGACGTTTTTTGGATTAGGAAGGGAATACCAACATGATGTTTTGGCCAGTAAGCTCCCTTTTCTGAAAAAAAAAATGCATCACTATTGAGCCACTATTTTTCCTAAAAAAAATATATTGAAATCGCTAAGAACTTCAAAACTGAGATATCACGTCGAAAGGTTTCAGAACTTGTAAAATGTTGAATAGGTTGGTATCAATCTTCAAAATTCTATAGGTAATATCTATTTATTTATTTATTTATTTACTTATTGACAATATTTAACGTCGCAATCAGCACTAATCAGGCTATTATGCGACAGATTAAAATTAAAAATTAAAATTATAATAGTAAAAAATTAAAATAGTAAGCAAAAGTTTAAATAATTTTCTAAATTTTTAAAATTGAATACTTCAGTAAATCTTTAAAATTTAAGGGTTTCAAACATTTGGTAAAAATAGGAATTTTTGTAATTTTTTAAATGTTGATGAATTTTTGAAGTTAGATCGAATTTTCAAAGTTTGGTAGATATATATTTTTACAATTGTGAAAATTTTTGAATTCTTGAAAGTATAGCACTATTTTTTTTTAAATTTGATAATTTTGAAAATTTGTACCTAGTTGAATTGAGTTTTCAAATTCAGTTACTGAAAAAAAAAAAAATTTTGCATAATTAAACAGATTGTTGAAAATTTGGTAAAAATTTGAAGTCAAATTTTGAAATAATTTTCAAAAAATTTGAAAAATTTGAAAAGAAATCAAACATGAAAAATTGACCTTTTAAATATTTTCAAAAATAATAAAAATTTGAAAATTGAAAAAAAAAGTAGGTAGTTTTGAAGTTATCTGTCTAATTTCAAAAACTAACTGAAAATTAAAAGATTATTTACATACAAACTTGAAAGTTTTATCCAATTTTAAAAATTGAGTAAAAATTAAAATTTATGAAACTGCATCAATTAAATTCTCGAAAATTTCAAAAAATTTATGAAATTCAGCTAAATTTTATAAATTATGAATTTTAATCTGGTTTTGAGAACATAAAAAAATCAAAAACTTTGAAAATTGACATTTAAAAGTTTTGAAAAATGTATCTGAATTTCTGCAATTATCAAGTTCCAAAATTTTGAAGTTTTATCAAATTTCGAAAATTGACGGGAAACAAAAATTTACACAACTTGAAAAATGAACTTCCTCAAATTAAAAATTGTGAAAATTTTCAAACTTGAAAAAACTACTTCTTAATTCTCATCATTTCAAAAAAAAAGTTTATACAACCTCAAAACTTTTTTCGAGGAAATCTTTTATATTTTATAGAATCATAGAAAAATTTTCATATAATTTTGAAAGAATTCAATACAAAACCTCCAACTTTTTTTTTCACAATGGGTATTTTGGAAGTTTTTTTAAAAATAAAATTTATCACTAAATTTCAGAAATTTTTTCTATGATGTTTTACAAAGTTCCAAAAAAAATTCACAAAATACCAGAAATTGTTTTGACAGCTCATTCGTACAAAAATTAAAATTTATTTCTCTTAACGTCCTACAACTCGCACTTCTGCCAAGTGCAACTGGTTCAAGTGGGAAGAATAGGACTACGACATGGTATATTGATAGATACTAAATTTCCTGGAAAATTGAAGTCTTCTCAAACACCCCGTATGATACGCTCGCCATCTATTTGTCAACTCTACAGTCATTTCTCACCATAAAATGATTCTATACTATGGTGTTACGTTCCAACTTCCCACATTATTAAATTTCCAAATGCAGAATGGTACATCGAGTGTATAATTTTTACCGGTATAGGTAAAATATCGTATTGCGATTTTATCGTCGAGTATAATACTTACTACGTACGAGTTTAATTTACACCGAAGGTCAGTCGTGTGTCGCCTCGAGATATACTTATTTGATTTCAAACCTACTATTGTAATTTGTAGCGTATTAATTTTTTTCTTTTCTCTATACCTACGTTTCCGAATTACGATAAAAAATGAGAAAAATATTCACCTATACTCGCGTAGGGGCTTCGTTACACCCCTTCGGCAACACCCTCAATCAAAAAAGATGAAATTGTACTCTCAAACACGTAGTGTATACTTAATATAAGGCATCGTATACAATAATATAAAAGAAGCTCGTAGTCAGACCTACTAAAAGGTGTAGAAAGAGAGGGAGAGAGGGACCAACAGCAAGAATAATACGAAATAATCGATTATCGCAGAAAATTTATTTATCCGTCACACGTAATTATTAATAATGAACAATATACAAAATGCAAGGGCGTCGGCTCGCGTTACAAAATATAACGCCGAATCAAAATAAAATAATAATAAACCCGAAATTACATCATTTTTCAAAAACTCGACTCGATTAACACGTCTGTCTCATTGGAAACGTATTCGTATTTTTATTTTATCGAACGATGAAACGTCCTTCTTTCTTTTTCTTTTTTTTTCGTACATTCTGCATATTACATATTTCTGGCAACTTGGCGAGATATGAAATCGATAGGTACCTACCTTTGAGTATACTTTATCTACTATATCTACACGGTAGAAAGTGAGAAAAGACCAAGATGCCGAAGACAGTACGTGGCCGGCCATTAAATCCAGATTCGATCTGTTAATCGTAAAAGTATATTTGAGAAATTTAGAATAGTTTTACGAATCGAATCGAATCGAATCGAATCGAATCGAATACCAATAGTTTAAAACCGCATATCGGATGCGGCCAGATGAGGGTCGCAGAGGTGCGCGGACGTGGCATTTTTTAGGAACCATTGAAATCGGAGGACACCTAAACAAAGAGACGTGTATCGAATAAAAGAGCGACACGTTTATTACGCGGACAAAGGCTTTTTTACTCGAAATAATAAATAGTAATTTTTTTGTAATTTTTTCAATATAGTGACCCTACCTCAAGGAAGGATGCTTATGACTAAATTTTTGATTTTGGGGGAGTTTGATGGTTCCGAACACTCCGACCTTCCTCTTTCCGATGGAATTGGTCCCAACTTTCTATCTTCAAAATTAAGTGAGATATGGACAGTTGAAGATATCACCTTATGCTTTTTATTACTTTTTATGAAGTTTTCGTAGCTTTTATCCATCGTAGGAAAAGAACCACGTGAGCTACGATATTTTAAATGTGATTTTCGAATTCAGCAGGTCAAAATACCCCCATATTATCAAGTTGAAAAATTTTTCCATCACAATTTCATTTTAGTCATTTTTTGGCCTCTCACTGCGGCACCACTGATATGGAGGTGAAAAATCTCAAAAGTACTTTTTTATTCTACTTGGTGGTAACATTGATTATTCGAAAATTCAAAAAGAATATTTTTGCACTGAACTTGAGCTTGAGCTTGAAATTTTTTTCAAACAAAAGTTGTACAATGAGATCATAGGAAATGAATTTGGTCATTTTAAAAATTTCGATTAGACCCCTCTCTCTTCTACTCGTATTTTTTATTTTTCTCAATCTCAATGTTACATAAATACTTATTATTCGAAATTGGAGGGGTGTGAGGGGCGCAATCAAAATTTTTGTAATAATAAAAATTATTCTCAAAATTTTAATCTACAACTTTTGTTTGAAAAATTTTTCAATTGACTCTCTCCCTCTCCTCCAATTTCGAATAATATAAGTATTTTTGTAGTATTATGCAAAATTAGACGAATAGGAGGGGTCCAATCACAATTTTTATAATGACTAAAATTATTCTTCAGATCTCAATCTACAACACTTTTGTTTCAAAAATTTTTCAATTGGACCCCTCCCTTTCCTTTAAATCACATCACTTTCAGTTTTGTAGAAAATTATTTCAAGTTTTTCATGCAGTAAGATGCAGGGCCTATTCAAGGGAAAATTTGGAGCTGCACGTTTAGCTTCATTACCAGATTCTTTTTCTATAAATAGCTAGTATGGGTGTGTGGCTGGGGGGACTTGTGAAATTTTGATGGATTTTCAGAAAATTCCGACAAACACGTTAAAATCATAGCAAAAAAATTCCTCCAAGGAAAAAAATAAAAATTTTTTGTGTGTTTCGTTTAGGTAGATAGTTTTTACTGAATTTCAAAAAAAAAATTCTTTGCAAGTTACAAATTCCTCGATCCCATTTTTGTCAAAAAAAATTTTGACGATTTTTTTGTCACAAATATTTGTTTTTGTCGAAAAAATATTTTTTGAAGATTTTTCAAAGATTTCTTGAAATTTTTTTTATCAGAATTGTTTTTGGTCATTTTTTTCAATTTCTTACCAAAAAAATTTTTTTGAAGATTTTTCGGCAAAAAAATATTTTTTGAAGATTTTTTTGTCAAAAAAATATTCTGTGAAGATTTTTTTGTCAAAAAAATATTCTGTGAAGATTTTTCAAAAATTTTTTGAAGATTTTTTTTACCAAAAAATTTTTTTGGTCATTTTTTTTTCAATTTCTCACCAAAATATTTTTTGGAGATTTTTTGTCAAAAAAAATACTCTGAAGATTTTTCAATGATTTTCTTACCAACATCTTTTTTGGCGATTTCTCGTCAAATAAATATTTTTTGGAGATTTTTTGTCAAAAAAAAAAAAATTTTCAATGATTTTCTTACCAAAAATTTTTTTGACGATTTCTCGTCAAATAAATATTTTTTGGAAATTTTTTGTCAAAAAAAATATTATTTGAAGATTTTTTTATCAGGAATTTTTTGGTCAATTTCTTGTAAAAAAATTTTTTTCCCGATTTTTTGAAGATTTTTCAAAGATTTTTTGAAGATTTTTTTATCCGAAATTTTTTTTGGACAATTTTTTTAATTTCTTACCAAAATTTTGTTGACGATTTTTCGTCAAAAAATTGTCTTTTACGATTTTTTGAAGATTTTTTTGTCAAAAAAAAATCATACCTACAGGCTACAAGACTTTGTCGAAAAAAAAAATTGGAGATTTTTTGTTTGAAAGATATTTTTTGAAGATGTTTTTGTCAAAAATCTATTTTTAGCTGCACAGAGTAATTCTAATTTTGTTTTGAAGTTCTATAAAATGGGCGGGATTGCACGTTAGAATAGGCCCTGGAAGATGAAGTCATGTTGCTGAAGCCATCCGCATTTAGCACGATCAGCACGATCCGAGCTTTTGAGAGCTATATACACTTTTAAAACTTGAATTGATTGTTTTTGAAAAACATGATTTTAGTCAAAAGCATCCTTTCTTGAGGCATGGTCACATATGAGAAGGGAGAGTGAAACCTGAAAAAATATTCCTTATTCCAATGTATTTGGAACTTTTTTTCTGGAGCTGGAAGCTCGAGTAGTTAAGGGGGAGGGGAGTGGGGTACATATAAATAAATACGTATCATAGGTGTACGAGGCCCTTGCATATGAATTTTCATATAAAACTAAACCTACTTAGGATCACAGTAACTAATTACGAAAAACTTATCGCTTATTTCTACTGCCTTTCATGGTAAACCTCTTCCAGAAACGGGTTTTCTTATCCTCTTCTTCGGATTCTTCGGTAGTAGGAGATCCATGACCGGAATCGCCATCTAGATCTTTGTACGGTTTCCTATTGATCTTATTGTTGGCGCTGCTCGACTTACTGTCGCCGCTACCGGTTCTTAAAAAGTCTAAAAAGTTTGATTCGTTGTTTTTCTTATCCTTTTTCTTGCCGGCCGGCGCGAAGCTCAGACTTTGCAGGTTGATTTCGGCCTTTAGCTGCTCCGGAGGGATGTCTTCGACGCGGAATTCGTTGGGGTCTTCGACGAACGCTTTTTGGAGATCTCGCATGATTTTCTTACGTATGGTTTTCTTCATGGATAAATGCCTTTCGAGGTATTTCACCTCTGGTTCCAGCGACTGGTCTCGCCGGCCTTTTTTCTTCTTTTTGTTCGGTGTGCTTTGGTTGCTGTTGCCGATGCCGGCGCAGTAGTTGTCTTCGTCGCTGGTCGAGCCTACCGATATGGCGCTGTCGTTACCGTTACTCGTCGTGCACGAGTCGAGTTTCATTTTTTGGAAATCTTTGCTCGGCGCGCATTCTTCGCGAGGTGAAGGTTTGCCGAAGATATCCCACAAGTGTGGGATATTACGTTCCGGATGCATTGCCATTGTGAGCGCGTTAAATCTGGAAACAAAAAAACAATAACAAAAGCGAATTAGAAATTAGGAAATGAAAACGTGATTTATACGTGTGTTTGTAGTACGATTTGACGCGACCAGGCACAGGCAGCGTTATTTTTTTATAAATCATCCTACCGCATGTAGACGTACGTAGCTACGTACTCGTAATATAATTGTAGCGTGTAATAATAAGTACACAAGGCATGGAAAACAGAAGGCAACAGAAAAACGCGGAACATTGTGCCAATGTGCCATATTGAGAGTTACGAGGTAAATTAGGTTATTAGTTTTAGAGTTGTCATTTTATCGAGTAAAACACGTTTACACGTTCAATTACCTTAGAAAAGACGACGATAATCTACATCTATATATGTACGAGACCAAGACTATATACGTGTACCAGATGAGTAGATACACATCCTATGCCCTCTTCATAAAAATGTAACCGCCTCGTCAATGCTACGTGCGGAGCTGCGGACGCAGCGGTGTCAATTCGCTAGGTGTATAATTTTTTTCTTTGTCGTTGACTCGACGGGTTATTCGGTTTCGTGAATGTTGGCATTTTTTTATATGTACCTAAAGTTCACCTACCTATTTATGCATTTGTACGCTAATGTCGTGTCTAAAAAAAATGAAAATACTCGAGCAGAGTCGATGAATTTTTACCGCTTTCAAAGCCTAATTGGACGCCTTCAACGAGGCTTCTAATTGGATGCATCGTCAACGTAATAGTTGTACTTTTTCATACGAATACTCGTACCTAAGTTCCTAAGTTTGTAATTAGACTAATGGATACGGGACGCGTGTCTTCTCCCGATGCCATTCTTTAGTATGCTGGAAAACTTGACAAAGAGGTGAATTAATAAAGTCCCGTTAATGTTGGAACTGGCGTCTTTGTCTACATTTTTGCTGAAATTCGTCGTATAATTCAGACATGGAACAATTTTCTCGTATCTAAGTGAAATTCTGAATCACAAGCATGTTTAATCATTATAATGACGAAAAAAAATTAACTCTTCTTCGAGAAAACCCCCTCCATAGCAAACTTCCAATTTTGGAGGCCTTAAGTACGTATTTTCAAAATACGGGGTCATGGATTTTTTGAAAGGAGGGTCATGTTTTTTGAAGAAAAAAAAATCGTAATTTTGGCTGAAAAAGACCCCTTCCCCAGCGAGAACACTTCTATCGTTCTTTTCATTAATCAGCTGTTTTGTATGAAACATTTTCTAAATTTCTGTCACATAAAAAATTTCAATTTCAGAATAATTTTTATAATATTTTTTTCCTCACTTTTTTTTAAAGTAAGAAGCTTTCAATTTTCAAGTAGAAGAAATTTCTTTCTGTTTTTTTCTGAAACAGGAATTTCTAATTTTTGAGGAAAAAATCCACAAATTTTTTTTCAGAAAGAATTTGAATTATTTTTACGAAAAAAAAAAGTGTAGAAATTTTTTTTGAACGTTCTTCAGATACGACTAGGTATCTCAAATTTTTGGCGTCATCAGTCAACGTAACAAAAATCTATAAAAATTTCTCCTTTTTCATAAATCTTTTGATTTTTCAGAGAAATTTTTTTTATTTTGGAATAAAAAAGATTTTTTATAAGTAGGTATTGAATGTATTAGGATAAGTATTCAATTTTTTAGAGTACCTATATTTTTATGAACGAGATACCTAACAAGAATGGAAAATTTTCCCATTTTTTGAATTTTTTTTAGAGCGAACATTTTTGATTTTTTTTTACAGTAAAAATATTTAAATCCAGAAAAAAGTTTTTTTTTTCTTATAAAAGATTTAAATGAATTCATTATTTTTAGAGAAAAAATTGAAATATATTTTTGTGAAAAAACTCTTAATTTTTCTGATTTTTTTTGGAGAAGGAATCTAAATTTTTTTGAAAACAAATATTCTGAATTTTCCTAGAATAAAAAAAAATCCTAATTTTTTATGAGTTAACGTAAGAAAAATGATTAATATTTTTAGAGCATAAAATATTTAGAATTTTAGGAATAAGTAAAAATTTTTAGAATATTTTTTTCAAGTAATGGGTTTTTTCAATTTTTGTGCAGAAAAAATCTATTTTTAGGAAGATTTTATTATTTCTAGAGAAAAATTAATTTAATGTGATGTATTAAGTACCTATTCAATTTTTGCATCAATCTAAATCACCTACGAGCTCAAAACATTTTATGAAGACTGGAAATTTTAATCTTGCTCTAAAAAATACTTTTATTAGCATTTTGTCTGTCTTGATTTTGAGGTCTCAAAATCAGTGGCTTTCGAAAATGTTGTAGTGAAATATGCAGAAATCACGCTTCTACAACAAACATTCGTTGAAAAACCTTTAGAATGACTCTCTCGAAAGAAAAGTCTTGAAGGGAAATTTTTCCATGCAAAATGTATTTGAAAGAAACCTACTCAAAAATAAACTCCCCGTGCTGAGAGAAATCTCAAAAAAAAAACAATTAATAAATAATACCTCATACCTAAATAAAAATAGGCCCAGAATTCTCCGTATCACAAAATCCTCTTTGGGAAAAATATTGTAACTTGAAAATTCTCTCGACAAAAAACTATTGAAAAAATGTGATTAAAATTCCATGTGAACACATCGAATACTTAATCGAATAATGAATTGAGGTTAAATTCGGGTACGAGACGTATAAATAAATATTTAACGATGTATTCCGAGGAAAAATTTTTTGATCAAATATGAGCGTTCAATTGTGGAAAAAACACGAGTATAATTATAGGTTTTCTGGATTTTTAGATATGACACCACCACCCCCCCCCCCCCCCCCCCGAATAAAAATCTGAAAAAACCCAAGTAGTATAAAATAGTTTGGAAAACGAGAAAAAAAAATTCTGACTTGTCAGCTCTTAAACTGGTCCAATTTTTAGATAAGACTCCCCCCTCCCCCGAATAAAAATTCGAAAAAATTCCAAATAGTATGAAATAGTTTGGAAAACGAGATGAAAAATTTCCGACTTGTCAGCTCTAAAACTGGTCCCCAGGCAATTTGACGCTTTAAAAATCGTTTTCTAGGCCATTCTAGGGGTCGAAAAAATCTGAAAAAATCTTCCAACACTACCCTTGGTTAAAAACTCGCGAAAATGGAATTTTTAACCTTAGAATCTTTAATAAAAATTCAAAATTTGATAAAACTTGAAATTTTAGCTATTTTGTAATTTTAATTAACTTTTGAAATCGGTTCAATTTTTGAATCTTGGTAGATTTTCACAATTTTAAAAATTTTGAATTAAAAAAAAAATGCACTTAGCATAAATTCAAAATTTAATAGGTAGTTTTGAAATTTTAAAAATCTAGTAAATCTTAATAAAACATTTGGAAAATCATCAAAATTGTTATATTGTCATTATTTTTAATTTTAAAAATTTTGAAAATCTTGAAAAAATTTGATTATGTTATTTAATGACTTTTGAATTTGACTAATTTTTAGAATTTTGCTAAATTTTTGTAAAGCTCGATGTATTTGTTTATTCAAAACTTGGAACTTTTTCATTAAGTATTTGATAAAAATTCGAAATTTGCCCATTTTGTAAATTAATTTAATCTTCATCATGCAAATGATTAGGTATTTAAAAAAATTTAATTACTTACACATAACACTTAAAATTTGATAAAAATTATAAATTTGGAAATTTTGTAACTTCAATAATTTTTTTTATTTTTACGGTTTTAAAAATTTGAAGTTTTTTAAAAAGTGAACCTTTGATGGTTTTTAGAATATTTTTCATTTTGAAGAAGCTTTGTTTGTTGTATCTTCTGCAAAAATTCTGCTTTTTGGTTTTGAAATTTTATTAGACTTTCTGGAAAATGACCTGTCAATAAATAAATAAATAAAATTAAAATTGAAATAAACTTTGAGAAAAATCTCAGAAAAAATTTTGCTCCAATTTGATTGAAAGAAAATTCGTTCGAAAAAAAGTCAATATTAAAAATTTAAAATTGTTGAAAAGAAATATTTTATGAAGTTCTCTTAGAAAATATTTTGCCGTAAAGTAGATTTCTCATGAATAATGACTCTTTTTTTCAATTTCTCAGCAAAAAGCACGCTATTATTCGAAAGAAACCCTTTAAAATTTCTTTTGGGAAAAATATCTTAAAATAAGAATTCTTTTGGCAAAAAAATGCTCTTAGAATCTTAGAAAAGTAATCCTATTGGGAAATAAATTCTCTTGGAATAAAACAAGTCAATCTTGCCCAACAATGTTCACTATATAAATCGATCTCTTTCTCTCTCTTATATACAAATACAACATGGTATATACGAGATGATCCTCGCACCTGAACAATCCGAGTTTGTCATTCGTGACTTGGAATCATGCATTTAGATTTCAGCTTACATCATCGCATCGCCTCGACTCTAGGAAGCCGAAACGGAGGATGTAAGGTTATAGGGAACAGGCGTAGGGAATAAAATCATTGTAAAGTGCGGCACGATTCGGCGTCTCAGGTATATCGGCCCAGTTCTAGGCCGAAATACGAACTACGTAGCTCTATCGCTACACCCGAACATCGTTGCAGAGAGAGGAAACCATGACAATGTTTATTTTCCGCGTTATCGAAATAAAAAACTAATTAAGATGGCGTACTCGTTAATACATGTGCAATTTGCAACCTATCACGCGTTCACGACCTAGAATTTTGCACCGGGAATTTTCACGGTCTTCGGGCACGATTTCGAGTATGTCTTATGCACCTTTTTAAGACAAAGGCACGATTAGAAATTATATCGGACCGAGCGAGTATGTCGACGAGTAACGGAACCCACCCGCGTCTGCTCCATCGTCCAAGTCGAAGCCGAAGCTGAAGCGAAAATGTAAGTGTATCAATGCCCCATAAATCACGAATCAAATTTTTTTTCCTCTCGAGATTACAGCTTAATGGAGCCGTATGCGCAGCCCGATGCGACGTCACGTCACTTTTATCCCATCAAGACGTCGACGCCGACGTCGTCGTGCAACTTGCAGCATTTCCATACAATCCCTTTAATGCATTGTGCTGTTGCGCCTTTCTCCGCGAGCGAATCTCGTAATTAGCGGGTACCTACTCGCGGATTTGTGTAATGCACTTTTTCCCCATTTCGCAATATCGCGCCTCTTCCATCTTAATTGATTGATATTTACGATTAAATGGATCGGCGAGTCTTGGTCGCATGTACTCGCAAAAAAAAATAGCCGATTGCCAGCCAAGGAGGTCACGCTACCATTTTACATCAGAATCAGCAAAAAGAAAGCAATATCGAAATCGTCGTACTTGTTGATTTACGGCGAATTTTTTGACGGCCGTGGCCGTTATGACGGCATCGTCGTCGCCAAGGACTGTTTCAAATATGCAAACGTAAAAATCGAACGTAGCGGTACAGCCAAGGTGACGAAAAAACCAGGAAGCCGATGGATAATTTTTTATCGGTGAAATCTTCGATATGTATTGTCGCCATTTCGATCGATAAAATCAGCCAGAGAGACACGATTGATGATACCGTTACGATATATTCCAGATCCATAGCCAATTAATTAATCTCTTACGAAAAATCATAAGTGTCATATTTTTCATGCAAATGGATACTTATGTATTTCTCAGTTGCAATGTGGAGTACGTTTGGTATTTCGTAAGCACTAAGAAGTTCCTGACATCGTTGGACAATCATTACCCCAATCCAATGTAATGGAAAGGATTGTGAAATTGAAACATACGTAAAATTGAGGAAGAGCCCACGAAAATGCAGACTGTGGAGAGATTCATAAGTTCACAACAAGAAAAAAAAAATTAAAGTCGAGAAGATACAAAACAACTGGCAAATGCTCCAAAAGAAGTTAAGAAGGTATTGATCCATTCAGGCATTCACGAATGGCTAAATAATTTGTATGCCCACGAAAGTGCCCGTCACATCTGCAGAAAAGATGTTCGTCCCAACAGGGAAAAGTTACAAAGATCAATTTGAGTTATGGACTCGATGGACATCGAATGAAATATTCGAAGAATTCAAACATGGACGAGCCTTATGCCTTATCCAAAAGATTATTGGCGGCATAATTTACCATAATGATCTAACACGTCGGTTTTTCGCGAAAGTGAATTTCAGCTCAGCCATCTCACAGTCAGGCCGACTTTCTGACTCACCAACCTGTTATTACTCAACGTGCAAACGCATTTAAAACGTGCTGCGTCGACTCGTCGATTTGGAATCGTTTGGAAATTGGGTTTTCGTGATTATCGCAACGAGCGATCTGTTAATTGTACTTTTTTTTCGATTACTTTAATGGCCGATTGTCACCGCGACGAGCGAGTAAAAGAGAAGAAAACAATCGAAAGCTTCGACGAACCTGTACCATACCGTCGGTGTTCTAATTAAATTTGAATAATTCCATCTTCGATCGGGCGGAAATACGATCCGTCGCTTCTTTCGATCCGGAATTAGATTTCTCTGGCAATTTTATTACCCACGCGATGGCATATTACCTGCAGGGATGAACTCGAATTCGCTGCTGCGAGCAGATATATAGTTAGATTCTCAAGTTTTTTGTGATTTTATCCGATCGAGACGACGATCGATGTTAACATATTCGCGTGGTTTGTTGAAATATTCGTAATTGCCACAAGATTTTATTACCAATTGAATGAAAGAAGAAATCATTTTACAAATGAATCATTAAAATGACCCGCACTGCGATCATGGTGTTTTGAAATCAGCTCTGAGTAAAGCCAATGAATATTTGTCAACACTTGTTGAATATGTTGGCTGATTTGGATTAGGTTTGTATAAATTTTGATCTAGTAGTTAGATCAAGCAATCTCAAAACCAAAAAGCAGGAGTTTTGCAGTACCAACAGGATTTTTTATGATGACAAATGTGTCCTACCTCAGAAAAAACATATCTTCACAAAATCACAAAAAATTATAAAAATACAAAAGAATCCAAAAACATAGAGACGAAATCAGGATTTTTGCTGTTTTGGATGTAAGGTGTCAGGTCTACCCCGAAGGAGCAAAAACCACGAACAATTATTACTCCAAAGGTGCAAAATGTGCAAAATGCAGAAAATTTTACCTAATTTGACCAGAAGGAAGGATATTTGCGGAATAGGTATCAGGAGGTGGGTTGAAGCAAAAAGCAAGATTTTCAGAAATGTCAGAAAGTGAGTTGACTAAATTGCTGCAGAAAGTTTTTTTGGTACATTTTCTGGAATATGAATTATTCTGATCTCTTCTATCACATAGAAAAATTCCTCTCTACTACGCCTCCTCTCAGTGACTTTTTTAATGGGAAAAAATGTCTGCCCATACATTTTTCTGTATGGACCACAGAAATGAAGTGAATCTGTGGAGTCCTGATGTTGAGAGTGAAGTATTTTTGGGGGCAACTTACAAAAAAAACTTGGCCGATTTATTGTAATACTCGTACTGATCACTTCCGCACACCCCCACCTCTGATGGTTTGATCACGATAAGAAAAGTTTGTGAGGAAAATTTAGAATTTTTGACCCCAGCTCAATTATTTGAGAGGGTGAGTGATATGAGCATGCTTTTTAGTTTCATTTATTTTTTATTGCTTTTCACCAAATCCAGATGAAAAATTTGAGTTTCATGAGATAATAAGTGGAATCTATATAGATTTTTTTTTTATCGCATTTCACGCTTGTCCTTTGAAAATTTTGTTGTCGTCGTCGTTCCCATGTATGCAGTAGGCCTAGTGGTCTGTATGTGAACCGCTGTGATACTCTCAAACGGGGATGACCGATTGAGGTATTACTCATGGTGAGACATTCAAAGTCGCGATCACAGCAGTCATTTGGAGTATACGACCAGAGCATTCACACAAATGGTTTACCAGACCAATTATGTCATCTGCTGGCATTTGGAAATCCATCGTATATTATATTTTATGTGGCTATGGCTTCACAATCTATCTTCTTCACTTTCAGGACTTCACAGCTTCACTCCAATAGTTCATCTTCATGCAGAAAAGTTTATAGAAACAAAGTTATTGGAAATTTAATCTAAGTAGAATAATTTTATATTTTCAGATATTTTCCCCAGAAAACCTTCTGAAGCAATTTGTTTGACGTTTGACCTCGAAGTGTGATTCTATTGCACTATCTGAGTTCTGCTTTCTCACAGAATGTTCTGGATAGTGCGATGTTTCATTTGGGTAAATTTTGATTGACCCTGTGTCATCCCAATGATTTTGGGTGCAGCTCAGGTTTGGGTCGCTGCCTCCCATTGTACGTCAGCTTGGGCATATTATACTTTCTTATTACATTCTTTTTGTTCTTGGTTTGAGTTGAAAAAATAACGGACTCGTAAGTGCTGTTAAAGTGATACAAGTATACACCATCTCACCATCTCGGAGAATGAAGCAGCGCATATCGCCGCATTCTGCTCCGTTCTGTTTACTTTTATGAGAGATACGAGATGCGTGATGTTGATGAAGACGGATGAGGATAACATTTTTCGTACCAGTAAAAATCGATACCTACTGTAATGTAACGAACGTGTAAAGGCTTTTCCGTAATACGATAGTTCTTACCACGTCGGATCGTCGATGCCAGAACCAAACCTCACCGGATGATTTTGCCATAGGTAATTCCGATACTCTCGTCTCGACAGTAAAAAACGCAAACTCGCAGAAATAGATTTATAAAAGAGTCATATTGCGATAGAAAATTATGTAATTAGTAGAAAGCAACAGTATGATTCACTCAGGTACGAAGACCATCGACGCTGATATCTGCTTATTGTTTACCCAGCGATGTTAGCCATCGATATCGATAGTAGGACGAAATATGTAACTTAGATGGTACATAGTACATAGAAGAATATCGATTGTTATCTTCGGTATGCCTAATGTAGACTTTACCTAGATGAGTACAAATCAGATCACACTATTTCATTGAGAGATGTGATCATGTGAATCACTCTTTCCTTTATGACCGTCTCTTGAGTAATGAACTTACTGCATGAGAAACGGAGTTGAGCAACCAGTTGGGCATGTGTCTTCAAACTTGTATGTATTTTTCTTTTATACCTTTGTCTGTCCCTGTACTGTTAGTCTCGAGGATCTCATACTCATGTAAGTTTGTTGTCTGTTGTCTTTTGGCAAGAGCGTGGCTCTTAGTACGATTATAACTTTGAACGTACTGTACGTAATTCTTTATTTGTCTTCTTAATGCATCTTAACGCACACACGTAACCCGTAAATGCGGCGGCGGCGCAGCGCAGCGCAGCGCACTATTCGTGTCTCAATCATGCACGCAAAACCTGTAGTAGTACTTGAACCGGTTCTGCCGCTTCCAATGTACCGTTTGGCCAAACTTTTTCAAATGCACCGCTCACGCTTCTGCGTCGCTGCGCTGTCGCCGTCGTCGTGGCCGCCGGCCGATATACATGAAATTGCATATTACATACGTATGTACTCGACTGACTACTCGTAGAGTAGATGTACGCAGCTCGACGCGACTCGGCGATCACTCACAGCTATCCGCCTTTCGCGGCCGCCGTCTCTCGTCTTCACTCCGCCTGCGCTGCGTACAATTTTGGATACCGGAATTTCATCAATGTTCTGACATCGGCTGCCATTGCTCCGCTAGCTATGACAATGTTTTAAAACAATTCAGTGGGTCGTAAATTGCCGCCTGCTCGCTAGACTGGTATTGAAAATGAATCAATGCGAAGCCAGCCATGCCCGCCCTCGCACACACTCTCTCCGTGGTACAATAACATTGTATAAAAATAATTGCTCGGATGTAAAACTAGTCTCTCGCTATCCCAGCAGGAACAATTTATAATCCAATATCGGCGCACATTTTCACGTATTCAGTATTCGGTATTCCGAATACCTAGCCTAGACCTACCAACATATATCTGGTGTACTATCTGGTTTTAATTAGCATTTACCATTCATTCGATTGATTTATATTATGGTTCCACCTTTCGTATACGATGTACCTACTCGACGAAACAATGGACAATTAGAGGCATTATTCTATTCGCAGATTTCTCTGCAATTGCCAATTTTTAATGGGAGCTTTTTTCACGCATCAGCCCATGATTATGAGGTAGAAAGGGCTGTGATAGCTCAGGTGAGAGGCATCAATACTTACGACTCCAGTCTAGTTCTTTCTTTCTCTGGCATAAGAGTATTTTAACGTGTATGTTGAGAACAGATTGTGCAATTGCAAACAATTAATGTGAAGTGACAGGGTGTCCACATGGTAGTGAATGTAGTGTTTTGAAAAATGAGTCATAAAAGTCGTGAAAAATAGTGATTTTGGAGTAAAAATAATGAAAAACCAAAATTGAAAGTTGAAAAATCAATTTTATCTACATGGTGTCCCGGTTCAAAGTACATGACCTGAGTTTTGAATATAACAGCTGGACTGCCAATAATAACAAAAATCTTCATGTACACCAGGTGCCTATCTTGATTTTGAAGGGGCTGTGGCATACAAAAATTTCAAACTATCACCAAAATGACAAATAAAGCAGGTGTAACTTTTTGAGAGGAACAAAAAAGTTATGTGAAAAATTTGCCTATCTTTGAAAATGAAGGGGCTACAAAGCATTGAAAATCGGTATTTATGAAGCTCGAGGATCCATAGCGCCCTCACTTTCAAAGACAGGCAAATTTTTCACATAGCTTTTTTGTTCCGCTCAAAAAGTTACATCTGTTCCATGTATTGTCCTGAATTTTTTTCAAAAACATTAAATCTTTTTAAAAATGTGTAATTCATCACATCAAGTAATTTGGGGTAACTGGGACACGTTTTTACAACTATTGAAAATCTTCATTTAAAAAACCCTCGGTAGTGAAGGAAACATTATATCTACAAATGAGACATGTAGAGGAGTGTCATAAAGGTATATCACTTTTTGGATTTTGATGGTGAAGCACATACCTGAGCTGAGAAATATCACAATCGACAAAGAAAATGGTGGACAGTTACCCAGAAAAATGAGGTAACTGGGGCACTGAAATTTTTTTCTATTGAGGAAAATTTGGTATGTGTAACTCACTTATCCTCACTGAAATTTGAATTTTGGGGTAACTGGGCCATGGTGGTTGGGGGTAACTATAGAGAATGTCATACGACTACTGAGGCCTCCTCAGGGCTAGCTAGGAACCTAAACCTAATAGTAATTGTTATGGCAGATTTACGGATCAATGTTACCTTGCAATCAACCAATTACCTCAAGATGGTTTTGGAGGGATTGGGATGAATTTTTCCCAAAAATGGAAAATTTGAAAAATTATGAATTTTTTCATCATAAACTCTCAGCGTGGACACAATTAAGTATTAAGAAAAGATTTTTCGAGCATTTTTTTTTTAAAGGTAGGAAAAATTGATAATTATATACTCTTAATTTATGAATTTTTTAATAATAAACTGTAGAGGACTCGAATATTTAGAAAATTTTTTTTAGATATTTTTTCAAATAAATGAAATTTTAAAGAAAAAAATATTATACCTATAGGTACCATACCTATTACCTATACTTACAAAGAATTTGGTTTAAATAAAATATATTGTGATGATTCATTGATTGGTAACTCTTTTAGGTTTAATTATGTAAAAAATTATAATAAATTCGCGCGTATGCGCGAGGTTGTGTGTACCTAGTATGTATCTTATTTTATTTTTGTGAATTTTTTTTTCAGTGTTTCAATTCCAACAAAATACCTAAAATTTCTCTATTTTTTTTTTTTTTTTTTTTGTTTAAAAATTTTGAAGATATGCTAAAATTTACTACGGTACTAAAATTTCTAAAAGTCACGAATATTAATTTCCATTGAAATTGTTTCAAAATGTCTAAAAATCATAAAATTTCTAAAAAATTTCCAAGTTTCAGAATATCTGTCATAAAATGTCTAAAAGTCATCAAATTTTTTAAATTTTCCAAATTGAAAAATTAAAAAAGTTAAGTACAAAGAATTTTAAAAACTGTTTGGAATAAAAAACATTTTTACGCCACTACTCACTAGCCTTATACTTAAGTAGTTTCTGTGCAAAGCGTTTAAAAAAAAATCAATTTTTTGAAGTTAAAATATTTTTTAAATTTTCATTTAAAAAAAAATCAAAAATCTTAATTTTATCGCTTTGGAATTGAATTGTTTTGAAGTAAAAATACTTTTCTGACTCTAAAGTGTAAAATCTCAATTTTTTGGATTTTCTTTTCAATTTTCTGAAAAATAATTTTTTTGGGGGGGGGGTCTGTTCTTTGAAGAAGAAATTTTCATTTTTGGAATAAAAAAAAATTAAAAACGAATTTTTTGGTTCAAAAATTTTAGCTTATTTTTAAAAAATTGTTTTGGAATAAAAAAAATTACTCAATTTTTTGGGAAATAGAGAAATCTCGAATCTTCTGGAGTAGAAATTTTTTCGGAGGAAGAAATTTCAGGATTTTTCGGAATAAAAAAAATCCAAAAAACATTTTTTTTTTGGAGAAAATATGTTACAAAATTTTCATATGTGAAGATGTTGTAGTATTTTTTCAAAATTTCTGTGGAAAGTTTCTTAATTTTTTCTTTGTGAAAAAAAATCATTTAATTTTCGAAAGAAAAGAAAACTGAGATTTTTTCGAACAATAATTTTAAAAATTCTTCTGAAATAAAAAAATCTCAATTTTTTGGAGATTAATTTTTTTTTCTATGATAATAGGTAGTAAAGTAAATAAATAAAATATTTTTTAAATTTTAGGACGAAAAAAGGTTTTCTGTTGAAAAAGTTGTTAAAAATTGAAAATTTTTTGTTTCATTTCTAGAAAGAAAAAAAAATCATTCTCACGTAACAATTTCAAGCATCCGTCTTTTAGGAAAGTATAGTCAAATTACATCCTTGAAAATTCTGTAAGTATATAGTCCGTGCAATTTATCAGGCCTGAGTTTTGTAAAGAAAAAAATCAACGTTGCCATTTAGTGGTTCCTACAGTGAATTTTTCCACTTCATTTTAGAAAATCATGTGATTTTTGACAACAATGCTCGGATTTCTAACCATCTGATTGGTGAATGGCACTTTGTTTACATTTTTCTTTGTAGTGGTGAGGGCTTAAGATAAATTGCACGGACATTTATTGAATTTTTTTTTTGAAATTGTAGATTTTTTTGGTTACAAAAGAAAGGAGGTCTGGGAGGGCATAGGCATAACTCAGAGGGTTCAAAAGGCATTCGCCCCCTCCCTCAATACAAAATATAGGGGGAAAATGAGTTAATTTTTTTGCGCCCCTCATATTTCTTTCAAGTTACGCTTATGCCGGAGGAAGGGAAGGTGTCCCTGGAAATATAGAAATATTGTTCATGAAAAAGTCATGAATTTTCAAAAAATTTACACGGAATTCGTTTCTATATAAAAATAAATCGAATTCTAACTTCTCTATCATCTGAAATTGAGTAGATCTAGAATTTATGGGTAATATCCCCTTCCTCTACCTTTCCATTTTATATTCATCAAATACATATACACTACGCAAACAGAACAGATATCAAGACTCGAAACATCTTTCTTTGTGTAATATTCAAACTTGCATTGCATCGTACTGAAAAAAGCAAACACTCGGACCATAAAAAAAAACCAGAACTGGTAGAAGGTGCCACGAAGTCATGAAAACGTCACACAGCGAACAGGCAGAGAATCATACCAGTATTATCTATCAATACCTACGTAAATAAAACTCGGGTACGGTGGATCCATTAATGGTAACTGAAACCTTTTAATCGTTACTACCAAGTTTATCGCCATATTGCGCATTAATTCGTTAAATTCGTTGTCTTTCTGACGGTCAGTTCGATTGATTATTACGAAGGTATATCGAAGTGTCTTTTAAACGAAACAGAATTATACTTATTGCGGTCGTGGTAAATAAAATCGATTCTTACGAGTATGTACTCGCCTTTTTCGCTTAATACCTCGTATTTGGTCTTCGAATGGGAAATGGATAAGGTGTAATTTGTTTTTACGGTTTTCTTTCGAGCTTGAGCTTTGTCTGCAGGTTCGAGTATTTATGGCATATGGACTGGTATAGATGCTCGTAAGGTGTATTGCATTTGATGAATTGATAATCGTTTAAGAGTTTACTCGTATCGTATACGGTATTGAATGAACGAGTTGAACGTGCATAGGTCAAGTGTATGGTTATTGGAATTAGGTACATTAAACTCGACTCTCGGCTGCAGGAAATGTTACGTGTGTTTAGACGATTCGAGTAGATCGGCGTGAAAATTATTCTCTTTTTTTTTATTTTGACGCGAATAAAAATTCTTTACAGCTAGTGGGTGTATAATGTGGGAATTTTTCGCTCCGGTTGCATTAAAACAGACAAGCAGTACATTAGGTGAGTGGTAAGGTGGACGCGTTTCAGCTGCTTTTAAGTGCAATTTTTTGTCGACAACCTTGATTTTTGTTGAAGGGAGAAATTATCGAGATTCTTTTTCTCACGGTGGGCTCATTTTGAGTGATATCTTTTACATTACCATTTTTAAAGAGATTTGCTGATGAGTGTTCCTGTTTCTGTTTTTTTTTTTTTTTTTTAAATTACTTGTCATCGAAATTTTAAATCGACATCAAAAGTTGGAATATATATATATATATATTTTTTTTGATAAAACTTAAAAGCACCTATCAAGTTTGACAGAATATCAGAAGTCACAGAAGAAATTATTGTGAATAAAATATTGTATTTTCAGCCATCACCAAAAATCAGCTGAAAATGCCATTTTAAAAGAGCATAGCCGGGTAAAGATAGGCGAATCGGCCTTTGGCTGGGATTTTTGAAATTTTTAGTGGAAGTTGGTCCATATGGTCTAAAAACTCGCTGGTAAAAATTGTAGCCTCCCACCTCACCTCTACCCCGCGCCAGCGCCCAAAATGTGGATTTTCAGTACTAAATTTTTGAATTCTGTAATTCTCAACCGAATTTTTTCAAACTTGCAGAGATGATGGACCATACCAAGGGCCATCCCTGGAAATTTTTTCAATGTTTTAAAATTATTCCTTCGTACTGAAATTTGAGTTTTAAACTTTCAAAGCGCAATATCTACTCGTTCCTTTAAAGTGCCCACGATTTGAAAAATCGCATATTATGTAGTATGCCTACATGTATAACATATATTTTTTTCAGAATTTTTTAATATGGTGGAAGACCCTCAAAAATGCAAAAAATCGAATTTTGTCACCATTTTTCGCGCCTAAAACGGTCATTTTTGGTCTAAAAATTTTTTCCTGCAATATACCATAAAATACAACTAAATACACCATCAACCCCAATTTGGATGAAATTCGTTGATTTTTTCTATTTTTTCTAATTTTTAATTAAATTAACCGTGTGACGCCATTTTGGGAACCCCTTGTGCCCATAGGGGTGTCTGGAGGGTCCAAAATTTATGTTTGGACATGTTTTAACTAGATATGAGTCATATTCATATTTTATTGCAATTTTTGGGAAATTGAGAAAATTAGATTTTCCACATTCATAAAAATTAGAACATTTTTGATTTAGGAAAAATTATTGTTCTTTCAATCTCACGTTGAAAAAAAATCAAATTTTTTCAATTTCGCTAGAATTGCAATATATGACAAATATCGAATTGAAACATGTCCAAATATGAATTTTAGGTCCTCCAGACACCCCGTGTGACACTGGTGGTTCCCAAAATGGAATCACTAGGTTAATTTAATTGATAATTAGAAAATATCAACGAATTTCATCCAAATTCGGGTTGATGGTGTATTCATATGTATTTTATGGTATATGGCAAGAAAAAAAAAATTAGGCTAAAAACGATCGTTTTAAGCACGAAAAATGGCGATAAAATGCAAAACACTGAATTTCGTCACCATTTTTCGCGTTTAAAACGGTCATTTTTGGTATGAAAAAGTTTTCCTTGCCATATACCATAAAATACATCTAAATACACCATCAACCCAAATTTGGATGAAATTCGTTGATTTTTTTTTTTTTCTATTTTTTGTAATTTTCTATTAAATTAACCGAGGGGCTCCATTTTGGGAACCCCCAATGTCTCACAAGGTGTCTGGAGAGTCTGAAATTTATGTTTGGGCACGTTTCAACTCGATAATACTCGTATTCATATTATATTGCAATTTTAGCAAAATTTGAGAAAATTAGATTTTTGGTCCACATTCATAAAATCCCAAAATCGCGCCACTCGGTTAATTTAATTAAAAATTAGAAAAAATAGAAAAAATCAACGAATTTCATCCAAATTGGGGTTGATGGTGTATTTAGTTGTATTTTATGGTATATTGCAAGAAAAAAAATTTTAGACCAAAAATGACCGTTTTAGGCGCGAAAAATGGTGACAAAATTCGGTTTTTTGCATTTTTGAGGGTCTTCCACCATATTAAAAAATTCTGAAAAAAATATATGTTATACATGTAGGTATACTACATAATATGCGATTTTTCAAATCGTGGGCACTTTAAAGGAACGAGTAGATATTGCGCTTTGAAAGTTTAAAACTCAAATTTCAGTACGAAGGAATAATTTTAAAACATTGAAAAAATTTCCAGAGATGGCCCTTGGTATGGTCCATCATCTCTGCAAGTTTGAAAAAATTCGGTTGAGAATTACAGAATTCAAAAATTTAGTACTGAAAATCCACATTTTGGGCGCTGGCGCGGGGTAGAGGTGAGGTGGGAGGCTACAATTTTTACCAGCGAGTTTTTAGACCATATGGACCAACTTCCACTAAAAATTTCAAAAATCCCAGCCAAAGGCCGATTCGCCTATCTTTACCCGGCTATGCTCTTTTAATAAATTTTCACAAATTTTACAATTTTGAAAATTTTGCACGTCTTTAGAAGTTGGCGAAAATTCAGAATTAGTAGATTTTTAAACTTTAATAATTTTTTTGATTTCGAGATTTTATGGAAATGGGAGTTCTGGTCATTTTTAAATGCTAAATAATTTTTGCAATCAAATCAATTTTGAAAATTTTAAAAATTTGGCGAAAATTCGAGATTTAGTATGTTGGATACATATTTTCAATTTACAAAATTTCGTGAATCTTTGAAATTCCATAAAAATTCAAGTTTAATAAAGGCCGGGGTAAAGTTTTGTCATTTTAAATTTTTACATTTGATATAATTTTGAATGAGTGTAGGTAATACTTTAATATTTAGCAATAATTAAAAAATTATTAATTTCTGAATTTCAATAGATTTTTGAAGTTGGATTAATTTGGAAAATTCATTTGATAAATTTTTAAAATTTGGTAAAAATCAAAATAGGAAAAATTTCAAAAAATTGTAATTTTGCACATTCGTAAATTTTACTTCATTTCATTTTTTGAAATAGGTAGAATCGATTTTTACAAATTTTAAATTTTGGAAAATTTTGATATCTTCAAAATTTGTCAAAAATTCAATATGAGATAATTTTTCATTTTTGATTGATTTTAAAAATTGGGTAATTTTACGAAAGAATCAAAATTGAGGAAAATTGAAAATTTGTTGAGAATTGGGATCTGTATTTTTTTTTTTGATTTTTAATTTTGTAAATTTCTGAGGTTTGGTAAATTCTAAAAATTTTAAAAATTCGACTAATTTTGATAATTCTTAATATTTGACAAATTTTACATTTTTTAAAAATTTTGAAAATATTTTCATTGCGATTGATATACATTTAAAAAATTTAACGAAAGTTCAAACATTCGGTATCTACTTGATTTTATTGAATTTTTAAAAATGAGTTCATTTTTGAAATTACGCACCATTTTTAAATAATTTCAGATGATGAATAGGTAATTATATGTAAAATTTGATTTCCTCACTAAATGAAAAAAAATTAATCCTTAAAATTTTCTCCATTTTTCAAATTAGTATTTTAATAAAAATAATAAAACAAAAAATCCATTTACGATTTGGAAAATTTAGTAAATATTTGAATTTTGGAACATTTTTCATTTTTCCGGGACACAAAAAAATCTCATGCTTGATCTGTGTTTTTCAAGATCGGAGCTTAAAATATTTTTGTATGATGTAGCTTATTTTTTTCGAAGGGGTGTCAGATTGAAATTTAGTAAGAATAATTTTATTTCTTTTTAAAAAAATGATTTTTTTTTAGACATTTTTTATGACCAAAAAATGAGGTACGTAATTTTTTACTCCGATGGAATTGAGATTTTTTTCTACCAAAATTTGATCTTTTTTTGCAAAAAATAAGTTATTCTTTTGAAAAAATGAAGAGATTTTTCACTCCGAAATTTAAAAAAAAAAATCACTCGAAATTTCTTCATTTTAAAAAGTTGAAAAAACTCTGTAGGTAATCCAAAAAATTGAAAAATTTTTGTTTTTAAAAAAAAATATATGAGGCAACAATCAGGATCTCTTCTCAAAAAAAAGAAAATTTTTTCTTCTATAAATCGAAGCGAAAATCCAGATTTTTTATCAATTAATTTCTTCATTTCAAAAAAAAAAAAAAAAAGTGAAAAAATGACTTTGCCCACTGCAAAAACTGATAAGCGAAAATTCAGAGATTTTTTCATCCAAATAAAATTTGAGAAATATTTTAGTCATGCTATAAAAAAAAAACATTTAAATTTCGTTCCAAAAAAGTTCAAAGATTTTTTCCTTTAAAAAATTTGAGTTTTTTTTCTGAAGAAACTGAAATGATTTTTTTTTATCCTAAAAAAATTGGAAGATATTTTCCTTGTTTTTCCAATTTTTCAACTTCAAGGAAATTATAATATTTTCTGAATAATTGAATGATCTTTAATCCAAAAAATTGAAAAAAAATCACGCTAAAAAATTCAAAATTCTTTTCTGAAAAAAAAAATAAATAAAAAAAATAAAAATAGCATGTGTTAAAGCACATCTGGCACAACGTGGAAGTCCTGCTATTTTGTTTCGAAATTTTGTTGGACACTCTCTGTAACTTACGAATTTTAATCAAGATTCATTCTCACCATTTTTTGAGCGAAAAAAATATTAAAAAAATGTTTTTTCACATCCATTAAAAAAAATAACTGACACTGATTTCTGAATCGAGCATTCTCGCATTTCACGAAATGAAACGTTCTCGTGTTATGCAATTTTTTGTGCATTAAAATTTGCAATAATGAGAAACGTTCGATAATTTTCAATCACATTTATATAATAAGATAATATCGAAGGAGCCTTGAAATCAATACCTGAAATTGCATCCAATCTCTGCATCTCTTCTCGTCTATACTCTTTCGAAACTTTCCGTCATAAATAACTTTGAAACAGACAATCATCATGGGTTGGAAAAATTCCCAAAATAAATTGTAACGTTGAAAAATGATTGCAGAGTTGACCAAGAAAAGAATGTTCATGTTCAGTTCAACCGTTCTTAAATATGTACCTATTAGCTTAGCTACCTACCTACCTACATACTCTTACTCGTATGTCTCATATTTTCCTGTGTAGTATGTATGTATCAACTTCTAACTATGCCATTCAGACCGCAACCTCAGCGAGGAGTCTAGTAAGACAATTTTTATAATACCTACACAATTGCGGCAGCATCAATTCGCTCGACTAAAAGCAAACCGACAGATTTGTGTGTAGTATGTAATGTTGCAAGATATACGAGGTACTATGAGGCTGATTCGTATCTCGAACCGTGATACTGATATCTAGGCCTAATTATTCGGGGTCAGTATATTACTCTGTAGTCTCTGTAGTTTATGGTTTATAATCGTAGTTATATATCACGTAGGAAACCGGTGATATATCGACTTCCTCGATTATTAATCTTTACGCTACATTGTCCATTAGAATTTTAAAAAAGAGAAAAAAAATATCAACAAATGAGCGCAATTCTTTCGTAAGATTACGTAGAAGAGGAAATCGCGCTCAGATAATACCAACAATGTTTTTCGTACCTTATTCTTTTTATAAAATTACCAACGCATAACGCTACCATGGTGAACGAATTTTACCGGTTATTCAACCGTTGCTGCAGACGTTGAAGGCGTTGCCTCTTGCCTTGCATCGCGTATTAAATTTTTTTTTTGTACAATTTTTTCTCATCTTATGGCTTCTTAGTTCTTGGCCCCGCGAACAGCCCAACTCAGCGCAGCGGTGTGCTAATAATGTACCTACAGGTTTTCCAGCCTACGCTCGGGTTGCGTGCTTTGACGTAAATATGTATAAATCGAAATCCGCCTCTGTTATTGGTACCGTATAAATATCGCCATTTGCTGGACTGGCCGGTGAATGCACTCATTCATTTATATATAGATACGTATCAGATGTGCGATAAGCCAAGAGTCATTTATGGCTAGATTTATCGAGTGAAAATTCATTTTGAAAATTATTTTGTCCCGGTGAAAGCCATATTAAAGTATATAGATATTCGAGTACATGCGATCTAAATCACTATGGTCAAAGATGGCGTTATTTTTTTACCTGTTCGTAGCACTGGAGTGTTCGTGTTCTTTCAAAAACTATGCTAGGCAAGGTTTTTTCAATTTCCTTTTTGTCGTGTGTTATCTTCAGTCGAAGATTCACCTTTATGTTTACACTTTATTAACTTCAATGTTAAATTTTTCAAGGCAAACTCACTAATTTTTGGCGCATTTATTGTAGAATAGCGATTCAATGTTAATCTGCATGCACTTGGACTGTATGATGTGTTTCCGTCTGCCCAGTGCCCGGTTTAACGTATTTATTTTTTCCTCTTTTTTTAATTTCGTTATCTTTGAAATATCTAGAATCTCGAATGTCGAATATTCGTTTTTTGTTAAATAAAAATTTCTGGTCACGTAGAGTAAAATGAAAGTTACCCAGGGTTCCTATATCCACTTCGTGGAATTACGTTCGTAGGCACAGATACCTTACGTACGTTTTTTGACTTGAAAATTTACCATTTTTCGTGTTTACTTTATTTTTGAAATATTTACTTATTATAAAGATCAAAGATGCGGAAATATTACGTATTTCCCAAACTGATGTTTGTGATGTGAGAGGTGAGGAGGGGAGTGAACTTTTTTTCGAACAGATGCCCATTATTTTTTTAAGTTTTAATTAAATGGAGGTACTTTAGATTGACATGTGTTTGATTTCATTTATCGAGACTGTTCCATGCAAGTATACTTAGACTTACGAGGTGTCTCAAAATGTTGTGGATATAAAAATTGTCTATAAATTTTTTTTGAGATAAAATTTTTCAAAATTTTTGTGAACAAATTCAAAAATCTAATCAAAAATGTTTAAATAACATGTAACCAAAATACTTTCAATTTACCTATCAATGTGAGGAAATATTTCAAAATTTTCTTTAAAAAAAAAAAAAAAAATCTTATCAAGAACTTGAAAAAAAAAACTTAACAAAAATCGTTTAAATTTTAATTAGAAAAGAAATATTTGAAAAATTTGATGAAAAAAAAATTCAATTCATATCAAAATATTTTTACTCAATTTCTCGAAAAATCTTCTAATTTAAAAAAAAATTGGAAATTTTCTGAAAAAAATTCAAAATTGTATCGAAATATTTTTTTTTAAATTTTAAAAATAAAAAATTCATAAATTTTTCTGAAATGAAATTTTAAAAAAAATTTCAAGTCCTACCTATCATAAATTAATTAAAATTGGCTGTCGCATTTTTTTTTTTTTTTTTTTTTTTTTAATGAAATAAGTAGGTAAGTATTTATTTAAGAAGAAATATATTTCCTAAAAAATTAAATCCTATCAATCAATTTTTATAAATTTCCAGAAATCGTTTAAAAAATTGAAAAGAAGATATTTGAAGATTTTTCTGAAAAAATTCCAAATTTTGTCGAGATATTTTTAATTTCACAAAAAATCCTGTAATTTCTTTTTAAAGGAAAATACTCTCATTTCAGAGAAAATATTTCCAACACAAAAATTTGTTTTAAAAAATTTTTGAAAGGAAAAATTTAGAAATTTTTTTTAAAAAAATTCAAAATCGTAAATATTCAGATAATTTTAACTTTACCTACAAAAAAATCCTTGAATTATTTTATTAAAGGAAATTTTCATTATTTTTCTGAGAACATTCAAAGTTGTCCGTATATCAAAATATTTTTAATAATTTCACAACATTTTTTTTTCTAAAGGGAAATGTTTCAAAGTTTTTAAATTCAAACGCCCCATCCAAAAATTATTAAAAATAAATACTTACCTAGTTCCCAAAAATATTCTTCATATTTTTCTTTTTTTAATATTAATTTTAGAGAAAATATTTCATAAAAAAATCAAATGTTTTCAAAATTTTTAAAGCGAGATTTAAAAAATGTTGAAAGGCGATAACTACCTACTTGAAAAATTTTCTGAACAAATTCAAAATCATATCGAAATATTTTTAATTTCACAAATAATCCTTAAAATTTATTAGGTACCTATAGGTAGAGAAATTTAAAATTTTTTCCAAAGAAATCAAATGTTCTTTATTTTTTGTTTTTGAAATTTCACAAGGGTGATTTCTTTGAAAGAAATTATTTCAAAAGAAAATTTATACTATTTTTTGGTACCTACAATATAATTTTTTGAAACAAAAATTTGAAAATTCATTTTATTTCAAAAAAATAAACTGAAGGAGATTTTTTTTTACTTTTTTCAATTTTTTATGCCTGATTTTTGAATTTTTTTTTTCAAGAAAATTTTTTAATACTTTCGTTTGAGAAAATGAACGATTTTTTAATGAATGAGTGTGCGGGAGGGGGTTCCTAGTTTCCAATTTTATTGTTAATTGAGAATTTTGATCAATATTTTCCCTAAATTAGGTTACTTATTTAACAAAAAAATGTAAAATTGAACGTAGGATAATTTTATATGATAACAATAAGTAGGTATAGAATTTATTTTCTTTTGAACGAAATTCTCAAAAAATATCTACCATAATTTTTTTCTGAAAAATTGTTTTCAAAAGTTTCGTTTAGAATAATTCTTTTTTGGACAAAAAATTTCTTGTTTGAAATTTTCTCATTAAAATTTTTTCTCCATGTTGGAAAATTCTTGGTTTTTTTTTAAGAAACAATTCTCATATTATGTAACGTTTTTTTCAGCTCATATATATTTTTTAGATCTTTTTAAAAATTTCCTTCGGGGTATTGGAAAAAAATCCTCAACTATTTTAATTTCTTTTTTAAATTTGAAAAAAATCATTTTCAAAAAAAAATTCTCCATGAAAATGCCTGATGCAAATTAAAATTTTCATAATGAAAAATTCTGTTTGAAAATTTTTTTAAATTTAAATGTCTTCTTTTTTTGAAAAGTTAGGAAAAAAATTATATTTAATAGATTATTTTTTGCATAAATCCCTCATTTTTTTCAGATTTTCTCTGATGTAAAATTTCAAAAAAATCTCTCATCTCTTTACAGGAGATTTGCTGTTTCGCTTTTCACATTTGTGGAATGGTTTAGTCAAAATAATACTGATTTGCCTAAGTTTTTCAATGGTCTACTTTCTCTTATTTTATAAAAGTTACATTACATTTTTTTTCTTTTTGTTTTCAATTTATTTTGCACCTATTTTATAATTTTTTTAAAAAGTTTATTAAAAATTTGATTTTTTAACTATAATTCTCTCGAGTTTTCTTTATCTTATTGAAGTTTCAGTCGTTTTCTATTTTTTTTTTATTCGTTAGTGTTTTTCAATTTCTTTAATTTTTATTTTCAATTCATTTTTTAAATAATTTTTAGTTCAGTTTTTGCCTTCATATAAAATATTCGTTCTCGCGTTTGTTTGTTTTTTGAGAAGGAGGAGGGGTAGGGAGTGAATTTGCTTCTGAGGGCTGAGTGACATGCTCTTTTAGTGAGCCAAATTGCAGCTCAATCGGAATTGACGAGTTTTCAAGGTCCCCTTGTCAGAAAATTTCGGAGTAGGTATCAAACTGATTCAAGTCTTGTACAACCGTATACCTCAAAAACATTAGTCTCAGAGAATCGTGCACCGACAAAATTAAGGAAACGGTTTGAAATTTGAAACTAATAGCTCTAGCTGTTTTCGGTAGCACGATGAAAAAAAAAATTGCTTCTCATTTCACGATCCCGATTCTAACTGTTGTTGGCTTCGAAATACGAGCAAATCTAGAGCTGGCGACCAGCAACGGATCAGAATCGCGAGCAGGTCCTGTTAATGATAATCTCGAATGAGAAAATTCTTATCATTACGAGTCATCGTGAGTATATTGGATTTGTCACCGTGTTTTGAATTGAACCATCGATAGCGTTCGCTAAAGCTGAACAATACCAAGCACGCGTAGCGTACTTGTTTTCTCAAAAAAAGTGAAATTTTGCCATTATCAGCGAGTAAATAACGACGACGACGATGAAAGGCTGCCTATAATATAACGCTTTTGTGCACATGCTCTTTATACGCATTGAACCTTATACGGGACCAAAACATAAATAAAAAAATTTACACTACGATAAGTAATTCGGTTATTAATAATAATAACTCGCCTAAGAATTTCTCTTTAATTTGAAATTTAAAGCTGAAGAGGAGAGGAGAGGTATACGAATGGTCTTTGTAGGTGAGCAAATTTAAGCCTTCAATGAGAGAGCCCAAAATCATTAGTGTCTGGCGAGTTGATTAGATTACCTACACCTAGGTGTACGTAGGTAAATAGGTATCCTTCAACTTTATAGACCTCATTATTATTATTATTACGGTGGAAATTTTAAACGTAAAAGTGAAATATGTGTACGTAAATTGAGATGTTGAGAATATTTCTTTCAAGTTTCGATTGACATTTATTTTATTCGAAATTGGAGGGGACGGAAGGATTAAATCAGAATTTTTGTAATATACAAAATTATTCCCAAGTCTTCAAGCTATAACTTTTGTTTGAAGTTTTTTAAATTATACCCCCCTCCCCACTGATTTTGCACAACACTTCGAAGATATTAATTAAAAATCCCAGATAAATAAGCGAGGAAGGTACCCATTAAAAAAATTTGCAAGTAAAAGTTGTAGAGCAAGATCCTAAAAATAATTTTGGTCATTATGAAAATTTCGATTGGATCTCTCCCTTTCCTCAAATTTCACATAATATCAAGTAGATACTTTTTCAAAATTTGTCGAGGCGGTCCAATCGAAAATTTTTTCAAACAAAAGTTGTAGATTGAGGTCCAAGAAATAATTTTTGTTATTATAAAATTTTCGATTAGACCCTTCCCTCCCCTTCAATTTTGCATAATGGCTTGGACACTTATATTATTAAAAAATTGCGAAGGTAGAGGTCCAATCGAAAAAAATTTCAAACAAAACTTGTAGCTTGAAGTCTTGGAAATAATTTTAGTTATTACAAAAATTTCGATTGGAGCCATTCCTCCCTTTCAATTTCGTATAAATTATAAGTATGTTAATTGAAAGAGATTTTCCAAGTTCAGAATCTGAACTGATGGAAGTAGGTGGTGTGAGTAATTTCGTTCATGTTCACTACAAATCCGAGCAACTACTCACCCAGGCGGGTGGAAATAACAACACCCAGCGGTGTAGAGCAGAGCAGAGGAGATGGAGATAAATAAAAAGGTAATCGACATTCGACGACGACAACGTCGAGTAATTATTTCACAAGATACATTAGGTTTACTTCGAGTGTGCAAAAATACGTATATAACCTCGAAACGGTGCTGTTCAGTTCCTTGAGAGAAAAACGAGCTTCTCAGATGACACGACGTAGGTACAAATGACGAAATTCCGAACAATCGAAAGAATTAACGAACTAATTACCTACCTAATTTTTCTTTACCAAATACTCTAGTTAGGTATACCTATTAAAAAAAAAAAAAAAAAAAAAAAAAAAAAAAAAACTTGACAATAGGTACCTATGTATTGAAATTTTTAAGTAGGTATTACCTGCAATTGTCAAATGATGAAACTGAACATTTCACCAAGTACGAAACCGAACTGCATATCGTTTCAATAACACGACAACAAAACTCATTCGAAAAAAAAATAAGCAAAAATATCGCGCAATCGACGTGCGAAATAGATAAATTTTTACACGATATAAGCGTACGTACGTAACGAGTACTTGTAATAATAAAAATAATAATAATGCAACGAAAGAAAAAAAAATAAAAGAATCAACGACCAAACTCTCCGTTATTCACAATACATCGAGTGTCCGTCGTCTACACTCTGAACTGATACTGATACAATTACAAATTATGAGGATGAAGCTGAACGCTCGAACAAGCCCGCGACCGGCGACCGGCGACCGCGACCACTCCAGCCACCGCCACCGAGAGAGGAGAGAAAGGATAATCGTGCTCGAGGCTCGACGCTGCACCGTCATCGGTGCGGTGCGGTGCTCACTTGTTCAGCTCACCGCTCACCAGCACACGTACAATTTGTCACGTTGCACACCCTTCATCTCTCACCTTCTCCTCTTTCTCTGCACTCTTCACTCTCCAGCTTCATACTAATTAAGAAAAGTAACAACAAATAATCATTTATCTTACCGGGTCCAGGCTCAAGCCCAGGCCATATGCTTCTATCTTTAATGGCGACCAACCCGACTCATTCATTATTTCCATTATTGTAAACCGTATAGGCCAATTTCATTCTTATTCGACTGACTGGTGACTGCAGAACTGAAGCTCGTCTCTAATTAAATATCGTATTTATATACTTCGCAGTACCTACTACCTACCTATACATACTTTTAATACCCTTACCTATCTATTCGATATTATACTAGTAGAATACTTCTCGTCTATATGTAATGTTTGTCAATGACCTCGTAATTAATATGTGATTTTACTTCCAGGTACATACAATGAATTATCCACAAAGAATTCCAATCGATCCGTTGAAAAGAATCAAAAAATACTACTGATTGAATGTGCAAAGGTAAGTACGTAAGTACTGTAAGTAGGTACAGTTATCTATAATAATAATCCTTAATACAAATACGAGTACGTCCGAATGACTACGTAGAAATTGCAGCATTAGCTGATAATTTGGCACGATTTAAAAATGAAAAACAACTTCTCAGCAACATTATAAACGTACGAAATGTCTCTGTTTGGTTATGGTATTTCCATTGAATTGCGTCATTATGAAAGTTTTCAGGCACTGGTGAAAATCATTCAATTTTTCAGTAAAAAACGCCTTAGCTGAAGGTAGGAGGGGTACTTGAATTACTTGATGAAGTAGGGTTGTTTTTTCGTTTTTTTTGTTTTTTTTTTGTGTTTTTTTTAGCATAGTTTTTTTTAATTTCAATTTTAAATTATTTTTTTAAGTCTTGGAATAATTTTCAAGTTTAATAAATCATTAAAATTTAAAAATTATAAAAAATTAAGTAAAAATTCAAATTTTAAAATTTTTACCAAATTTTAAAATTTGATGAAAGTTAAAATTTAAGTCGTTTTAAAATTTCAATCAATTTTTGAAATTTTCGATAAATTTCTAAAAATAATAATTTTTAAAAAATTTTAAAAATTCTTGAAGTTGAATAAATTTTTGAAAATTTGAAAATCGATTAAATATCTGAAATTTGAGACAATTTTGAGGGAGAGATTCACGATTCGAAAAAATTCAAAAATTCCATAAAAATGAAGAATTAAATCCAAATTTTAATATTTAAATGTAAATTTTTGGGAGTTTTTAAATTTTAATAATTTTTTTAAAAAAAATTTCATCCTATTTTTGAGTTAAGATTTAATGTACAGTAAATCAATTTCTACAATTTGAAAAAATAGTGGGAAAATCCCATAAAAATTAAAATTTTTGTGATTTTCAAATTTTTGGGAAATTTTTGGAATTGAATTTTTAATTTACCTAAGTATAACAAATTTTTACAATTTTAAAAAAATCAAAAAAAATGATATCTACTTACCTCAAATAAATTTTTGAAGTTGGAATGCATTTTAAAATTGAACCAATTTTTAAAAAAAAACAAAAAATTGATAAAAATTTGACTTAAGCAAGTTTTATATTTCAATAAAGTTTATTCAAATTTGGAATAATTTTTAAAAATTTAGCTATATTTTCAAAAAAAATTGAAATGCGAATTCGCAATGTTTTGAACCGGGGGAAAATTCAAAATTTGAAAAAATTTTCACACTTTGACAAAAACATGAAATTTAATTTTTTCATCTTTAGTTTACTTACTTTCAAAATTAACACTCTTGAAACTGTATTAAATTTTCAAAATTCAGAAATTTAAGTTTGACAAATCTTCATAATTTGGAACACTTTTAATTTTGATAAAGTTCTGCTGATGTATTTTGGTTTTGAGATTTTGTTAGATAGGTGCTCTGCTAAGAATTTTAAAACGAAAAAAAAAATGAATGTTATAGATAAATAATTTATTTTTCACGATTTCCTTTTTTTTTTAACAAACAAAAAAAAAATAGAAAACAATACTTTTTTTGATATTTTCTAACAAATTTGGATACCGTAACATGGGGTTACTTTGGCCCACTTTTTGAGATTTTTTTTTTTTGAAAATTCGTCCTGCTTCTTTCAAAATCGAAGTAAGGGGCTCGGTTTTCACTCTAAATAGTGTCGGACACTTCTAGGAAGCCCTGTAAATTTTTTCAAATTTTTCGTCAAACTCCCTCCCTCTTCAGTGGTTAGTCAAAGTCATGGGCCAAAGTTACCCGGCTCTGGGGTTACTTTGGCCCACTTCTTTTTTCACAATAAATCGATTTCTAGGCATAATAATAACTCCCCAAGGGTATGAAACTTCAAAACAAATTTTTTTTTAGTTGAAACCAAATAATCAAACATCGGTATTTTAGAGATTTCCTGATGATGTTTATGCTTGAACTAAAATAACTTCAAAAACGACGAAAATCGGTCCTCTGGCGGGTAACTTCAATTTATCTTACAACTCCTTCACCAAACCGGTATTTTCATGACAGATTCGGACTCGGAAAAAAAAAATTTCTCGCTTTTTTGATAATATTTGTGGGTGGGCCAAAGTAATCCCAAAAACGACGAAAACGGTCCTCTGACCAGTAATTTCAGTTTATCTCACAACCGCTTCACAAAATCGATTTTTCTATACGAGATTCTAAATCTACATAAAATTTTCGACCTGTTTCCATAAGAAAAATTTTTTTTGGACCATTCTTTATACTTCGTCTAAACAGAAGTTTTGGAGGTAAAAAAACCACATAAACAACGTAATAATTAACAAAAAATCAGGTTTACCAAATTTGCGACACAAAAATTGTGACAATCGCATGGAAGTGAAGTATGAAGGCCCCTCTATCGTTGACACTCGTTACAAACTCCCTCCACTTCATACAGTTGAGGCTGGACAGGTAAATATCTGTTTTTCGAAAGTGGGCCAAAGTAACCCCATGTTACGGTACACAAAATTGACAAAATTTTTAAAAAATCTAAAAAACAATTGGAAAAAAACATAGCAAAATTCAAAAAAAAAATCCCAAAAATTACTATTTCACTAAAATTTTTAAAAATACCTATGTAAGTTAATTATTTTAATGAAATTTACAAAAATTACATTCAAACCAAGTTTGAAGTTTGAAAAAATTCATCTTTTATAAAATTTAAAACAGCGCGACATGTAAAAAAAATTCGACGTAGCTTCTTATTAGCAGCATTTCATTTTTTACGAAATTAATGAAAATTGATTTATTAGAATTTTTAAAAATTGCTGAATAAAATTTGAAAAATAAGTGTAAGGACCTACTTTATTGTTGAAAAATTGAAAATACAACCATTGACCATTTTTTTTTCAAATGTGAGTTTTATCTGAATTTCTCGTAATGTTTTTCAAGTAGGTAGGCGAATTAAAAGAAAATATTTTCAATAAAATTTTCAAAAATGCTTTCAAACCAAATTTGAAAAAAAAAAATCTAGAAAAATTACTTACTATTGACAAAATTTCTAATTTTCTTTCAAAGAAAACTTGAACTATTTTGCATAATTTTGATTTTTAGCTGCATAGAAAATTTTTGGAATTGCACGGTCTGTGTGGGGCTCTTTCATAGTGTTTTTCCACAACTTTTGCGAACCTCATTTTTAATATTTTGCTGGTTATACAACAGTTGAATAGCAAAACTTGAAAAATACTAGTACACGGATCATTAAAAGGCAAATTTTTTACGTGTGTCTTTCTGTCCTGCTCAAGCTCTTCCTTATCAAAGACGTATTTCGTATCTAGCCTACCTACTTACCTAGGTACGCGTATTAAATTGCGTAATATTAATAGAATATGCATGGGCAATGGGACAGGTATAAATATATGCGGTATTTAAATTTTTCACATCAAAATATTCGTGCATACGATAATTTCTTCATGTAAAAATATAAATAGTAGAACATTCGCTGGGTACGTCGCGTCGCATCGCGTCGCATTTATTTATGAATGATGAAAAATTTAGCTACGATAATAACGAGGTAACGAACTACTTTTTGGGTTAACGGCAATTGTACCTTCGGTTGATTGCTGTTATTAAATTTTCCTTTGTAATTAGCTACTTCTAGTGAAAAGGTAACCGTATTCGTATGCATATTTACGTGAATTAAAAATTGCTACATGCAGCTTTACTTAGATCTGGGCGTAAGTCGACTAGCTAAAAAATCAGTCAACTTGGTGAGAGAAACGTTTTGAAAATAGGTGCGAATTGTTCGATGCAATTTGCAAGTACTTTTGCTCGATTTTTGCCAATTTTATAGTTTGCTTCATTTTTTTTTCTGAAAATACCTAAATCTCTCATTTTCATTTTTCATCAGAGAAAAAAATCCTTCAATATTTCAGAAGAAAAATCACTTATTTTTTTCTGGAAAAAATTTTAATCAGTTTTTTAGAGAAGAAATCTCTGATTTTTTTGGGAAGTAATGTTTCGACTTTTCAAGGAATAAAAAATATCTCAATTTTTTCTGAATTTTTTGAAATATCTAAGCAAAAAATTCTTTTAAATTTTTGGTATACCTAGATACGTAAATGTACGAACGTCGAACGTAGATATATTTTCACTAAAAACTCGTCGAATTGTTTTACTCAACTCTTCTTCGCTCACTGTGCGAAATACTATACTTACCAACTACCAACGAACGTACATCAAATAATGCCTCTAATTACGAACAATGCGAACGTGAAATGAATTTTCGCAACGGTCGCATTAGCTAAATAGAAAGAAAGTCTTACGTAACGTGTAGTGTACCTCCGAGTACAATTAAATCTCTTGCTCTTTGAATACACATTATCGCAGCTGCGAGTTGGAGTTGTGCTACCTGCTATCTCGAAGTAAATGTCGATGTTCAAATCCGAGTACCTACCTACCTATCTATACTTTTGCTAATTATTGTGGAAGTACTTATCTTTTGAATTACATAGGTAGGTAGATAGGTAGGTACTAGGTAGGTGTACGTAGTACGTAAAAGTGCGAGACACCTACGTTGTTTTGTTGATTCGTAATCGTATTTGACAAAGAGGAAGAAATGATTTCTTCCCGTCGCCCTATTACCAATACTTACCAAAACTGTCTAACTCCATGCGATTTGGTACGAGGAAACTTGATAGGCGGCAAAAGCGTGCTTTGCGGGATAGTAGAACACTATTCGCCATAATCCAGTGGAGGAAAACGTGGGACAACTGGTATTATTTTAATTTTTACTCAAAATTGAGCGGGTTTACGAGAAATTTTTATAGAACATTATTTTTAGGAAATTAAATTTCCTATCGAATGGCATAGTTGACGAATTTTTTTTCGCTAACCACATGCGCTTGTCGTCGGCAATTGTCCTCCACTTGATTAAGGCAAGTGAGTATGCAACCTTAGACCATTTACCTTTTATATATGGACCAGGGAAGAAAACCAATTGAAACCAAAACCGAGTAAAACTACCACCACCAGATATTTCAATTGGTTTTCAAAACCATTTGGAACCATTACAATGAACTTCAAAAATTCATTCAAGAACCACCACCAAAAAGAACCAATTCCTTTCGAAAAGGCAGGGAAGAGAACCGTTTGGAATCACAACGAAAAATCATTTGCTGAAATAACCACAACCACAACCACAAGAAAGTGGTTTGAAAATAAAAAACCACCATCACCACCACCAATTAATGGAATTGGTTCTTTTTGGTTCTAAAAAGAGAAATAGTGGATTTGAAAGGGAAGGAGGGGTCCAATCAAAATTTTTGTTATGACCAAATTTATTCCTGGAACTTCAAGCAACAACTTTGATTTGAAATTGTTTTTAATTGGGCCCCTTACCTACCCCATGTGGCCTGTTTTCTTCATTTTTCTGATTTTTCAGCGCTCTGGAAAGTGGAAACATTATTATTTTTTGTTTTTTATTTGAATCAGGGAAGAAAACCAATTGAGACCCAATTGGTTATGGTGATGGTGGTTTTGAGAAAATTTTGAAATTACTGGTGGTTCCAATTGGTTTTTGGTTTTTAAAAATTTTCAAACGGTTTTGGTGCTAAAGTGGTTCCATTTAATTTTTTTTTTTTTTTGATTGGTTCTGGTTCTGGGTTTTTGGTTTTGCTTGATTAATTGGTTGTGATGGTGGTTCTCAAATTAAAAACCATTTCAAATGGTTGTGGTGGTGGTGGTGGTGGTGGTTCTGTTTTGGTTTTTCAATTGGTTTTCATCGAATTGCTTCCATTTCGTAATTCGTAGTATGAAAAATATTTCCCAACATTTAAACCATTTATCTATGGCATTAACCATCAGAACCAGATGGAACCATTTTCGTGCTTCCTATTATACCACAAAAGAACTAAAAAAAGATCAGATCTTTGAAATTTGAATAAAAAATTAAAACTCAACAAGTAAAAAAAAAATAAAAAAAAATATAAAGAATAAAAAATAAAAAATGAATTTTGCCTACAAGTTACAAACACAATATTGCAATAAATTTAAATTAAATAATATACATTCAAATAAAAAACAAAAAATAATAATGTTTCCACTTTCCAGAGCGCTGAAAAATCAGAAAAATGAAGAAAACAGGCCACAGGGGGTAGGTAAGGGGCCCAATTAAAAACAATTTCAAATCAAAGTTGTTGTTTGAAGTTTCAGGAATAAATTTGGTCATAACAAAAATTTTGATTGGACCCCTCCTTCCCTTTCAAATCCACTATTTCTCTTTTTAGAACCAAAAAGAACCAATTCCATTAATTGATGGTGGTTCTGGTTTTCATTGTAAAGGAAATTGAAAATGGTGGTGGTGATGGTGGTTTTTTATTTTCAAACCACTTTCTTGTGGTTGTGGTTGTGGTTATTTCAGCAAATGATTTTTCGTTGTGGTTCCAAACGGTTCTCTTCCCTGCCTTTTCGAAAGGAATTGGTTCTTTTTGGTGGTGGTTCTTGAATGAATTTTTGAAGTTCATTGTAATGGTTCCAAATGGTTTTGAAAACCAATTGAAATATCTGGTGGTGGTGGTTTTACCCGGTTTTGGTTTCAATTGGTTTTCTTCCCTGATCAAATTATTATCGATTTGTATGTATGTACTACCTATCATTTTTCATATTTTGTGTTTGCTTATTTGAATACATATGCAAAAAGATCGGTTGTCTCATTGAATAAATTTGCCAGTAGGTAACTGTGTGATTGACTAAGATGCCATTAAAGTACTTAATGAGACCTATATCGTTGAAATAATATAAGCCGAAATAATGCATTTCTTCGGTATGAAAAATTTTTACCACGAAGTTCACTCGTATTTGTTATTTAATAAAGTTGCGACTGGGCGTGGGCGGTAAGTAATAGCTTGAGAGAATAACCGCATTGTGAGACAGATGTTTTTAGAAAATTAGTATAGAAAAGGAAATATTTCTTTCAGATGATTGGTTCATCCTCTCGAAATCTAATTTCAACCATAGAGAGGCTTTTGAGTCTACGAGTATTTAAGGTTGACTACCACGAGTGCACCGAAATCTCCAAAAATTTGAAAAATATCTCCCAAAATTAAATGTCAAGATTTTTTGTCTCTAGGTAAAAATAAGAGACTTCATCGTACGAGTACCAATATTTATTTTATTTCAAAAGATTTTTTCTCCGAAAATTTGAGTAGTAAATGAATCGGCTCGTGCAAAAACAGGTCAAGTCACATTTTTGAAATTGTCATCGAAAATGTACCGGAGACAAAAATAAATGTATTGCACACGCTTTTTTCGTCTCCTCTAAAATTTCAAAAAAATGTTACTTAACCTGTTCTTGCATGAGTCGATTCAAATTTTACTTTGGAAAATTTTCTTTTCCAGATATTTTTTTTGAAAAATTTAAATTATCTAATTTAAAAAATTTTCTCCAGAAAATTGACAATAATCAAAATTATTTTCTCAAAAAAAATGATAATTTTTTCTTTTTAAAAATGGGAGAATTCATCCTAGATAAAAAGTAGAGATTTTTTCTCCGAAAAAAATGCAATTTTTCTTTTTCTTTTTCAATTGAAATTTTTTCATCATTTCTTTCTTCAAAAAAATTGAAAAACAAAATTTCTCCAAATATTTGAAAAATCTCCCACCTTTTTCTTTAAAAAAAACCAGATACTTTTTCTTCTCTAAAAATGAGAGATTTTATCATAGGTATTTTTTTTCAAAAATTTAAGATTTTTTTCATTATTTTTTTCTCCAATTTGAGAAATAATTTTACCTACTTCAGAAAATTTTCTTTTCCAGATTTTTTTTCCTCGAAATTTTTTTAGATCAAGTATTTAATTTAAAAATTTTCTTCTAATAAATTGACAATAACAAAAATTATTTCCTCAAAAAAATTGATGATTTTTCCCCTCTAAAAATGAGTGATTTTTATCCTAAACAAAAATAGAGATTTTTTTTCTCCAAAGAAATGCAATTCCTTTTTTTTTCAACTGAAATTTTTTCTTCGAAAAACTGTACCCAAAAAGTCGACATTTTTAGAAAAACTGAGAAATTTTTTCCTCCAAAAATTGTAGGTATTTTTTTTTCTTCAAAAATTGAAAGTCTTTTTTCTTGAAAACATTTGGGAATAATTACACTATTTTAAATTTAAAAATCTTTCTACATAAATAATTTTTTTTTTTTTAACTGAAAAGTTTTTTTATTTGCCAAGTCCAAAACTTACTAATATTGACATTTGATGTTCAAAAATGTTGGAGAAGGAGGGGTCCAACCGAAATTTTTGTAATAACCAAATTTATTTTTAGGGTTTCAATCTGCAACTTTCGTTTGAAATTTTTTTCGATTTGACCCTTCCCTCCTTATCAATTTAGCACAACACTCCGAAGATTCGTACAATTGTGTTCATAAAAATTTCGAATTGCCCATTTTATGATTCGTTAATTTCAAACTCGTAAATCCTTCATTTAATGATGCAAGTCTATTACGCGGACGATATTGAATAATTATTTTTCTGTGTACAATCGTAACAATCGTTTAAATAACTCATTTAAATGCTAGGTTTTCCCTCGAGACCTCTCGGCGGCCTCGAACTCAATTTTCCAACACCACCAGCTCGACAAGCGTCAAATCGTAAATCCACCAACAGTTAAAATTAACACATTTATTGTAAAAATTTATCTACAATTTTTTTTTTTCAAATAAAAAAAAAAAGCTAAAAATAAACCTAACGTTTTATTTGGAACAAAAAAAATAAAAAGACACACAATTATAAAATGTGAAAAGGTAAACGGGAAAGGGGAAGATTTCTCATTTTAAGTATAAATATATTAGTTCGATTAAAAAATAGATGACCATGAAAATAGCGCGATATTGACAAAAAGAAATACGCCTAATACATTTAACTTATCATAAAAATTATCTACAATTTTTATTTTCCCCGATAAAATTAAAAAGGAAAGCATCGACGCCACGCGAAAACACGAATTATCGCCCCTAACAACTACCGCGTAATAAAATACACTGTACAACAAATAATATAACAATAATAATTGTAGTAGGTACCATAGAACATTTTTTTTTCGAAAACTTTTTAAAACTATTATTGAAAAAGGAAACCCCCGATGAAAAAAATTTTTCTTTATAAAAATTTATGTTATCGCAATGGGAAATGTACACATCGTGCAATAAAAATGAAAAAAAAAAAAAAAAAATGCAGCGTTATTCACTTAACTAGAACGGATACTCGAAACAATAACAGTCGCGCGAAAAACTTCGTAAACGGTCCCCAGTCCCAAAAAATGGAGCGAACCCATTGCTCTGCTTACAGTTCATCGTGAGCCTGCGAGGGAGAAAAAGGAATAAATTAATTAAATCGGACGTTTGTGGAGAATCGATTCGAGTCGTCGGAAGGTTACTTACTTCTTCGGCAGCTTCATCTGGTTTCATTTCGTCTGCGTCTTCTTCGTCTTCTTCATCGGTTTCGTCGACTTTCTTTTGTTCGGCTTTGCTTTCTTCTTCGTCTTGAGCTTCTTTCATTTTCTTTTCGCCGGCCTAAGAAGAAAACAGTAGTTTAGTTTGGTCCAGTTACGTTTCGATTGATAGAAAAAACCTTTATTTACCAGCATCGGTTTCCAGACAGTTTCTCCAACTTCTTTGGCGAGTTTTACGTCATCGGTGATCAAAATGTTGCCGAAAATGGTACCAGATTTGACTTGCCATAAATCGAAACCGAGAGTGCAGACTTCTTCTTTTAAGTATAAGTTGGGGTCGGGTGAGTATTCAGGATTATCGATTTCTGGGTGTACCCATACGCCCTGTGAAAAAAAAATAGTCATTAGTCAACCTTCTTCCGTATTTACGTAATTTGCAAACGTGGCCTGGCTTCGTTAAAATACCGATAGGCAAATTAACAGTGGAAAGTGATAAGGGAATACGACGTCGACGTCGTCAACGTTGACATTAACGACACATGTAAAAACACAGGTGGTTTAACGTAGGTTAATGATCTACACGTACATACGTCAGCGTAATTCAACACCGTGTCATAGTTAACGAATATTTTGTAAATACAGCTGAATGCTTACTTTGTAATCGGGGTTGTCGATTTGTTTTGGTTTCCATTCGCCTTTGTATTCTGGGTTATCGATCATCGGTGGTTCCCATTCTCCGTCCATTTCGTCGTCCCAGTCTTCGGGTTTTTTAGCTTCGGGGTCTGGGATGTGCATCGGCTTGTCCCAGTCTTCGGGTTTGGTGTCATTAGGGTCGTCGATGGTTGGTCTGTCGTCCCACTCTTCCGGTTTCTTGGCTTCCGGGTCCTTGATTTTTTTCGGCGGTAAGAATTCCCAGTCGCTTTCTAATTCTCCACTTTCTACCTTTTCGTTATCGATCAATACCTGCGAATAGGTGGACAAAAATTAGCCATTGAAGGCGGAAATGACTACTTGCGTCTATGGACACCACGAATGTGTCACATTTACTCTCTTGAATTTGTCCAAGTCCAGCACTTGTCACTACATAGTAGATACTGGATATCAAAATTGGAGAGGAGGGAGGGGTTCTATCAAAATTTTTGTCATAACTAAAATTATTCATAGAACTTCAAGCTACAACTTTTGCTTGAAAATTTTTTCAGATGGACCCGACCCCTCCCTTCCCACCAATTTTGGATAATGTAACTTATTTTGACTAACTCAAGTTACATTATCCAAAATTGGTGGGGAGGGAGGGGTCCATTTGAAAAAATTCTCAAGCAAAAGTTGTAGCTTGAAGTTCTATGAACAATTTTAGTTATGACAAAAATTTTGATTGAACCCCTCCCTCCACTCCAATTTTGATATCCAGTGTCTATGTAGTGACAATTGCTGGACTTGGTAAAATTCAAGAGAGTAATGTGACACATTCGTAGTGTCCATAAACGCAAGTGAAATGACTCGATAAGATTCGAGTTACTCACTTCGTAGGTGTTATCGGGATGTAAGATTAAAGTGTACAAGTGAGTGAATACGTCGTCCTTGCATCTGATATCCTTGTTGATGAGTAGATTCTTTCCTTTATAGTTGAAAATGACGTGGACTTTCTTGGTGCCAGGTCCGCAAATATCGGGTCCTATATTATACGAAGTGATTAGTTTCCTGGACTTATACCCAAGTAGATCGACAGATCAGTGATAAACGTGTCCACTCACCGAACATAATCGAGTATGGAGATTCTCCGTGCATTTGTTTCTGGTCCATGCTACAGTCGAAAAGTTTAACGTAACCGCCACCGCAGTCGATACCTTGTTCGTGTTTCACAGTAAACTGGACAACGAGATCTTTATCCTTATTCGTGAATGGAGGGAATTTCCTCGAAATGGCGTAGAATTTGGCATCTTCCGATGTTTGAATACCTGAAAAAAGTACAAATTGTCAGACTTGTTCGTTATCGAGACAGAATTTCATCCACCTTTCTGCTACCTTTGTCTTTTTCGGCATCGTTGTAGAATTTTCCAGACGATAATTTGAATTTACCAAATTCTTTTCCAGGGTATTCCGAATAAACCCAGTTTTCTTCCCACGAATCTGTAAAATAAAAGGCGTGTTTAGTAGAAATTTGCGACGAACACGTTCACCAAATATTCGACTACTGATAAAAAAAATGTACGACTCCAGTTAGCTTACGTGTATCATACGTGGATACAATTAAGCAATTTCCAGCCGAATTTTACGAATATTATTACGATTTGCGAGTTCGGTACTCGTGTGAGGCTACAGGAGACTTATTTTTAAACGATTTAAGCGATTTTTTGGCATAATATCAGAGGTCTTCCGAGTGCGTGGATATGGGGAAAGAAAGCGATAAGTCGAGATAGAAATTCTTACCGTCTGGGAACCGTTCTTCGAAATATACTTCCGATTTGACCACAGAACAAATAAACAACACGGCGAATAAATTAAATAATAGATACATTTTGTTCTTATTAATAAGTATGTTTAACACACAATTAAAGTAACCGGCTTCTAACACTTAAATTACGAGACACACTCGATACGAATACCGCAAATTATTATTTTGTAGTCAATCACCTTCCGACAAATTTTGTTCCAAGCCAAATGGAAGCACGTCATTGGGTCAAACTTTCCACCAATGGGAACTCACCACGCCAAATTCTCTTCCTTGATTCATGGATCTATTTTTCGTGAATTCGTGATTTTTGGCACGAAAGTTCGAAACGACGAAAGCTCTAAAAAATTATTTTTTCGTAAATTCTTTCAGATTATCCCCTTAAAGGCGACTTGATGGCATTTAATTAATTATTTACCGTTTATAGAATCTTTATTTGATATAATTTCTTCAAAGTTATTGAGCAATCATGAAAAATCGTATTTTTAAAATTCTATCGTCACGCTGTCTGCATAATTTAGCAACTGGCTTCCTGTGTATTGTTTGGACAATTTTGGGAATCCCTGGGAATTCCTTCTGATTGTAAACTGATAATTATTTATTGATAAAAAATTGCCTTCATTAAATTTCAAACTCGAAAAATTTTAAATTATGCTTCTTTATTCGACTATTTTGCAATCCGTGTTAAAATTTGAGTACTTGGTCTTCATCATCTCGAGCTTTGGTCCATTCCATAATGAAAAGTTTTCAGTCTAATTAATTACTAAGTCGTGTCGACGATAGTCGGTCTGTTTTGTCGTCACTCATCAATCTGTTGGACTTCTAAAAATAGAAATAATTCGAAGACGTTTTCAAAAAGTAGGTGTTGATTTGATAATCGAAAGAATACATTCGATTTTACAAAGTTATTGGAGTAATTCTCAAATTGAAATCTCATTTCTAATCTTTCAAAAACTGAATTATACGTTTAGTCTCTTCTCGAGTACGTTTCGAAAAAACATACGCTAATCAGTGTACTAGAAGTCGTCGAATGTTCAAAAAGTACAATTTCCTTTGAGATAATTATCAACGTTGTAGGTATCTACTCGTAGAAAATTTATGGTTGGCCTCCGTTTATATGAATAGAACATTGTCAGTTGATAAAACCTTCGTATTCGCGATTCCGTAAACAAGGGGAGTGGTCCAATTATACATACAAACGTCCAACGTATAAATTCGTATCAATTATCATAACGATTTGTGTTAATGTCGAAATGAAGAAAGATTAATTTTTCAATTTGGTTTCTATCGCGTTTACAATATGAATTTTGAAAATCAATACAATATCAAGAGTCCTGGTACGTATCGTTTGATGGTTATCAATATCAACTTATCGATTACGATTTGAAATAATTCAACTGTGCTACGTATTACAGCGGTGAAACGTCTCATGAGAGAGGCGTCCGAAATGCGTGAGCCTACTGAGGATTACAGCGCTGCTCCAATAGGTGATAATCTTTTCGAATGGCATTTCACAATCAGGGGCGCGTCAGAGACCGACTTCGAAGGTGGAATTTACCACGGTCGACTCATTTTCCCTTCCGAATATCCGATGAAACCTCCAAATATTATTCTATTAACGGTAAGATATCCGTACTAGAATGCGGACTATCCGGTGACTTTCAAATCATTCTAAAATGCATATTTTCCGTAGCCTAATGGCAGATTTGAAACGAATAAAAAAGTATGCCTGAGTATTTCCGGTCACCATCCTGAAACGTGGCAGCCTTCGTGGTGCGTTAGAACTGCTCTTTTAGCGTTGATTGCATTTCTACCAACTCCTGGTAACGGTACAGTGGGCGCTTTGGATTACTCATCGGATGAACGAAAAGCTCTAGCGAAAAAGTATTTATCTATTCGGTATCTTCTTCGTTATCTCTGCTGATATAATATCAGGAAGTTTCGTTTCCACTTTAGATCGTCTGAATGGAAATGTCCGGAATGTGGTAAAATAAGCGATCTTCTGTTGAATTCTGATAATGGCAAGAGTTCCGAAGTTCAAGACGATACCAAAGAGGTATTAATTTCGTTTTATCTTCGTATATTCTATTCGTATCGTTCGAGAATATTTTTCATTCATTCGTTATGATAACTCACGCAGGATACGCCCAACGCCGATGTTACCGAACCAGATTCCAAAGCTTTCGGTGAACACGTATTTTCTCCCGAATCCGAAACTTCTCCTGAATGTACTCCCAGTAATAATGAGATTTCCGAAGAAAGTTCAGGTTTCAATTACCCCAATAGTACGAGTATCGATAGAGCTTCCCCAGCGGAATCATCTCTCCCTCGTGAATCCATTAATGTTTCTCAAACTTCGCCTAACAATTCATTAAACGCTGATCTTTTATCTTCCACGTTGTCGAATATATCCAATTCTAGGATAACAGTCAGTGTGATTGTGATTTTGATAGCTTTATTGTTGTACAGAAGGATTTTCTTGCTCGATTACAATTGATGATTTATAATATTGTTTCTTTTATTCTCATGTCGTTGCGTCGTTGATACGAATATTTGTACTTTTGAAAACATAATTTATATACTTTCATTACCATTTTCATTTTTGTTCCTCTTTACGTAATATTACAATAATTAAAATCGTTTCATGTTTTGTTTGTAGCGTGCTTGTGTTTATTAGGGTTTGTCGTTTGTGCATTGTGCTGCCAGCTGCATATTTTTTTCAATTCTTTTGAATATATTCCATTTATTCGAATGGTAACATTTCAATCGTCTAAATATTTTTAATTACAAGTCTGCCTCTGCTTATGGCGGCTTGCAATGAAAAATCTTTTTCCCCCTTTTTTCTTGAGAAGAAAAATTCTCAAATTTTCAGTGTAAAAATATTATTCATTTTTTTTTCAGACAAAGGCCATGGCAGGGTTTGAATGCTGAATCGGCCCCAGCAGACGTCGGGGTCAACACTTCGGTGGTGCATAGGTACCCTCAAGATACTTAGATTCCCAGAGTTTTGGACCTCAACTCTGAGTGGTTCTTGAGTACTTAATGCCTCAAAACTTGAAAATGGTTTTTAATTTATATCTCAGGATTGAGTTGACCGATTTCTTTCAAACTTGGATATAAATGTAGAGGTACCCAAGACCTTTTTCCAAAAAAATCGAAACCTCCCCCCCACAAATTTTTTCCTCTAAAAATTCTACTCAATATTTTGAAGGCTTTCTTACCTATGAAGGCCGATCGGCAAACTTTTCAAAAAATCATGTTTAGATGCGCCATTGATTGTAGAACAACATATAATTTTTCCAAAATTTTACCTCTGGTGCGCCATGGTCAAATTTGAAAAAAACCAACGCCCCCTCAGCCGTATTAGCTTGGGGCAAATTCATTATACATACAACTAACATTGAAGTAATTGCTGCAATACTTGACCTATTATCGGCGCTCAAGTGGATAAGATGTATTTTTTGGAGCGTCATTCTCCGTTATGCCCATTTTGGGGCACTAGACCACCCACTTATCCTCATTGGGGGGGGGGGGGGGGGTGCAAAGTGCAATTATCGATATGGGTGTCGTTTCCATATGAATCAAACACGCCAAATACGAAAATGAAGTTCAATTTTCGTTTACATCGATGGTTTACTCTCTTTTTTTTGTACAGATACTTGATACATTTTTTTGTCTTTTACAAAAAAGTTTTGAATTCTCTCACCTGAAAATTCCTTTGAATGGGTTGATTCACCACAACAAATTATTTATCAATGATCTAAATGAAAATTGGACTTCATATTCGTACTTGGCATGCTTGATTTATATGGAAACGATACCCATATCGATAATTGCACTATGACCCACCCCCTCACTCCAATGGAGGGATGGGCTCTATGGCCTTTCTCAATTATTTGAAAAATTATCTATCTGTTTTTTGGTTTTTTATTTGTTTTTCAATAAAATTAATGAAAAATTATGCGAATTTATCTGCGAAAAAAAACTCGAGGAATTGAAAAAATTAATCGAAGAAATCCTAATTAGACATATTATTTAGGTAATTAGTAGTTGTTTACAAAATTAATTATTCAAAAAAAAAGAAAAAAAAGTTAAATAAATTACGTTATGTAGTAGTAAAAAAAAATAAAAAATGAAGAAATAAACGTTAATTTGTAAATAATCGGTAAATACGAGAAATTACCGAACTTGCTTGTGATGTCACCGATAGGAGCGGTGTCGCGTCACAGATTAATATTTTTCAATTTTTCATCCAACTTCAAATTTCCGGTTTCACGTTATGATTCTTTTCGATGTAGGGTTCGATTTGGTTTTATTCTGGTTTTAGTACAATGCACAAGTCAGATTATGCTTAGAAAATAGCACGGCCGACGTGATTTTTTTTGTTGAAAAAGTTAGATAGACTGGAAAAATAAAAATGATTTATCATCTAGCAAGAAAGTTATAAAAATTTCTTATACCTACACCTACCAAATTCGCGAATTCTCTTTGTGTCTTTGTTCTTCAAAAATGAAAAAATATTTCAGGTAAAAAATAAATAATAATGAAAATATTAATAATAAATTAATTTATTTAAAATAAATAAAAAAATGATTAAATTTAAATTTTTAACTGAAAAAAAAAATAAAAAAATGAATTGTAGTTCGTAACGCTGCCAGTAGGTATCGCATCAGTGTTTGTCACAGACTTGACTCAGTCTACTCTGTCAGTCTGTGCCTCTGTGGCGTTTGTTGGTCGGCACCATTTTGAATTCTTTTTCAGTTTGTTGGAGTCTTTTGTAAATTGAAGTTGTGGGCGCGTTCGCGTTATTTAATTATTATTTTTCGTTTTCGACTGGTTTTGTGTCCGATTTTCGAATTTTATTTCGATACTGTTAATATGAACTCTATAAAAATGAAGAAACGGTTAAGATATTTGAATCGTCGCGTCGGTTATTTTATACTTTAACGTACGAAAAAATGTTCACAGTCTGCATTGTTCGGTGTTTGGACAACGTTTGGACGATTTCATTATCAACTTCAACGAAATCGAGTAAGTTTAGTACAATAATCATAGTAATGTAATATCGTGTAATGCAAAACAATAATCTACGACTATAATTGAAGTGCAATTGCAAGATTTTTTACGTACTTCTAAAGCCACGCCTACACGAAGCTAGCTTTCTTGCGCGCAAGCTGCAATTTTACTTACAGCAAGCAACTTGCACATAAATTTCCGTAATCATTTGTGTTTTGTGATGTGTCAGTTATACAGTTTTTAAAGATTCCTTTGTTTTTCAAAAATTTACAATTTTACTCGGTACCGTGTACCTTTTTCTTTTAATTCGATTGTGTTTTCAGCCTTTCAAGTTGTTCAAAATTTTGGCTACATATATATTTTTTTTTTCAATTTACCAATTTATGCTGTCACTGAAAATTTTCTCGTTTCTCGAAATTCCTTGGCAGATTTGCCATTTTTTTTTTCAACTATTCATCTCGAATTTTTTCAAATAAGATGTTGGTACTTTTTTATAAATATTTTTGCATTCGTTTGTTTTTTCATATGTGCCAATTTTTGATTTTTTTAAAAAAAATTTCTTTTTCAAAAACACTATGTAACTATTCATTTGGATATTCATGTGTTTTTTTGAAACTTACCAATGTTTTCTATTGTTCAGAATTTTCAAATTTCTCAAAGTTTGCTTGCTTTTGAATTTCTGTCAATTTTCCAGCTTTCCAAAGTTCGCCAATTTTTTCCAATCACCTTGTTTTTGAAATTTCAGGTGAAGCCTATGTAGAAGATCATCTGTACCCATTACACCCGCTGGAGTATTATTCAATTAAGAATCAACTAGTATCTGTGTTGTGTAGCTGATATAGAAAACGTGAACATTATTTTGGGTAAGTTTCATAATTGTTGCATTTTTGAAACTCATCGTAGAATTTTTCGCAGTCATTTTTTAAAGATAAGTTTTTCATATTCTTTTGTCGTGATTTTTTTTTTAAAATTTGGTCGGTATTTTTGTTATTTTTCGGTAAAGAAATTGAAGATCAATTTTTACAATTTTTAAAATTTTTGTATCTTCAAAATTTATTAAATGTTTAGAATCTTGATTGTAGATTTAAAATTTTAATAATCAAAATTGGAATTTTAATGATTTTGAAATTTCAACAAATTTTCAAAATCTGATCATTTTTAAACTTGTGCAATTCTGTGTGTCTTTGAAATTGAAAAAAGTGGAAAAACTCGAAATCTGGAAAAGTGCGTAAGAAATTGTTGAAAATTTAGTCATTTTTAATTTTCAAGTTTCAACTGTTGCATCTTCTCAAAAAAATAAACATAAAATAATATTGTGATTTCTCTGAGGAAGAAAATTAATTAAGTACAAGCTAGGCTCCATATTTCATGTTCTCGATTTCATTTTACAATTTTCGTATTCGATTGTTTTTTGCTTTTTATTTTTTCAATTACTTAATTGATTCGAAAAATTGAATTTTAAAATCAAATACTCGTAGATGCCTTAAAGATGCCAAATTTGATTTCATCGATGGTAAATTTTGATTTTTTGAAGGTTTTTTCATCGTCCTTCAACGGTAATTGAAGGCGATTTTTAGATTATAATATGAATAGTTTGTACATAATCTTATGTTTACGTTATATAACAAGAATAGGTATTACTTTTTTTAATTGTACTTATATGATTTGTACTTAGGTTATATCGAACGTCTGGAAATAAAATCAAGAAATTCGGCGGCTTGCCAAGATCGTGTCAAACAAATCACCACCCATGCTTGAGAATTTTTTGAAGTGAAGGTGTAGGTAATGAATTTTTAAAATTTTTGGAAAATTCCAAATTTGGTAGTTTTTTAATTTTATTAAATTTTTGAAATATTTTTAAAAATGGTAAAAATTGAAATTTTGACAATTGTTACACTTGAATGAATTTTTGAAATAATTGAAGCAATTTTTATAATTTGGTATTTTACATTTTTTGAAATTGCGTGAATTTTTAAAGTATCATGAATTTTTAAATTTCGATCAATTTTCGGGATTTGAAAAATTGTATTGTCAGTCGAATCCGAATAATAAAAATTTGAATTTTTAACATTTTTCTAAATTTTAATTAATTTTTAATTTTTTTTTTTTGGAAAATTGTAAGATTTTTGAAATTTGCGAAAATTGAAAAGGTTGGAATTTTCGTCATTTATAAACTTTCATGGGCTTTTAAAATTGAAGCAATATTTTTTAAATTTGGTAGGTATATTTTCACATTTCTTGAAATTTGATAAAAGCCCAAAAGTGACTAATTGAAGGAATTCTTGAAATTTGGTAAATTTTCACACGTTTTAAAATTTTATAAAAATCCAAAAGTGACTGAAATTTTAATATTTGATTAAATTTTATTAGTTTTTAAATTTTGATAAATTTTTGCAATTTTAGAAATTGTAAAAATTATGGGTTGAATTCAATAGTAATAAAAATTTGAATTTTGATCATCTTAAAATTTTAATAAACATTTAAAATTTTGAGAAAATTCAAAAATTTGACAATTTTTTAATTTTGTTACATATTTGTAAAAATTGGAACTTTCGTCATTTTCAAACTTTATTGCGCTTTTTAAATTATTCTGAAACAATTTTTACGATTTGAAAATTTGATAAAAATACCAAAATATAGGTATACCTAGAACTTCAAAATTGATTGTTTATTTTGTTCATTTCTAAATTTTGAAGAATTTTCGAAATTGCTTGAACTTTCGAGGCGTAATATGTGTTTTTAATTTGACTAATTTTTGGAAATTGGAAAATTTTAAAGATTAGGTTACTTCCAATAATTATAAAAATTTACATTTTGACCATATTCTAAATATAATGAATTTTTAAATTCTTTTTTGAAAAATTCAAAATTTGGTCGGTTATTTTTAATTTTTTAAGATTTCAAAGGTTGGAGTTTTTGTTATTTTAAAACTTTCATGAGTTTTCAAAATTGAAACAATTTTCAAAATTTGGAAAATTTTTGCAATTTTTGAAACTTGATAAGTCAAAAGTGTCTAAAAATTTCAAAATTTGATTCTAGTTCAAGTTTTGTTCATTTTAAAATTTTTATCTATAAATTTTTGTAATTCGACACGATTTTTGGAATTTAAAAAATTGTAAAAATTATGTGTTTAAATTTAAATCCGATAATAATACAAATTTGATTTTAGAATTTTTTAATTTTGTTAGATGTTTAAAATTTGTAAATTATAAAAATTTGAATTTTCGTCATTTTTAAACGTACTTATTTTCAGTAATGATTTTCTACATTATTTTTTCATTATTTTAATCACATTTGATTTTTTTTCAAAAAGAAAAGTTTGAAAAACACCGACTCGATCAAATGTTTCGTTTTGTTTTGTTTGCTAATTAATTTAGTTTTAATTCGAATATTTCCAATTACGAGTAGAATACATATTTTATTTCAGTCGTACATATTCTTACGTTATTTTTGTTTTGTTTTGTGGTGCAGCGAATCAACAAACCAAACGTACCTTTACGATCTCACACGAACGCCAATACCGGTGTCGACTTCGTACTCGATCAGATCAGATCTTGGATATAGCTGGGAAATAAAAACACCAACTTAGGTTATCTCGAACGCCTGGAAATAAAGTCAAGTAATTCGGCGGCTTGCCAAGATCGTGTAAAACAAATCACCAACGATGCTCGAGAATTGAAGTAAGAATTCACCTGTTTATGCTAAAAAAGCTAACTAGTTTTATTAGATGTAAACCGTTTTATTGGCAGTGCAAACCCAAAAACCCAAAAAAGCTTTGGACGAATCTCTAAAGATTGGTGCTTATTTGAAATTCGCGATACAAGATTACCATGCAGCCTACAGTATCAATATATTCCTGAAAGGATCGGCAGGTCATGGTTTCTGCGCACTTTCAACCAAAGTAGTCCACGTCACTTGGAAGGAGATTGTCGACTTTCGAATCGCCCAAAAAATGTCGTCGCTGGTCACGCCTGCCTTTACGAAGCCACCTTCGGTAACGCTGTCTTCAGAGGTATCGCTGCCGAGAGATTCTGCGTGAGAAATTCAGGAGTTATTACCGTCTGCGAAGTAAGTTTGTTTTTGCAGAAGCAGTGTCAGAGTTTCGATCATCGACTTCGATTAGTTGATTATCCAATTTTTCTATATTTTTTAGACTGTCGATGTCGGTGATCATGGTTGCGAGTACATGACCGCGGAGGGAGCGCTCTGAATTTAGTATTGACTGGACGTAATTTTGCTGACTGGAATGTTCGATGCGATTGCTCTTTTTTTTGAGATGTCGATAACCGTTTCAATAGGTGAGTTCAGTGAGCATTTACCATTTAGTATTAGGTGCTTCGAAAATTATGATTGATATTTGAAATTGATTAAGGTTTGAAATTTGATTAAAATCTGAATTTCGTTCATTTTTAAATTGTACCTAATAAATTTTTCTAATTACATCAATTTTTGAGCTTTAATAAATTTTGAAAATTTTTGGAGAATTCAAAATTCGGTCATTTTTTTTATTTTATTGAAAAACTTATAAAAATGGTAAAAATTTGAATTTTGGTAAATGTTAAACTAAAATGAATTTTTGAAATGATTAACAATTTCATAAAAATCCAGAATAATGTCTTTTCAAAACTTATTTCGAATAAAGTTTGAATTTTGATAATTTCTTAATTTTGATAAATTTTCGAAATCGCTCAAATTTTCAAGGTATAAGTACCTAATAAATTTTTTAAATTTGAATAATTTTTGCAATTTGGAAAATTTTAAAAATTAGGTCAAATCCGATGATAATAAAAATTTGAATTTTTATCATTTTTAAATTTTATGAATTTTTAATTTTTTGGAGAATAAAAAATTTGTTGATTTTTAAATTTTTTTAGATTAGGTACTGAAATTTGTAAAATAATTTTCAGTTTTTTGGAAAATTCGAAATTTGATCATTTTTGAATACTGTTGGATTTTTGAAATTCGTAAAAATGGTAAGGGTTGGAATTGTCATTTTAAAACTTGAATGAATTTTTAAAATAATTAATAGTAACAATTTGATAAATTTTTACAATTTTTAAAACTTGATACAGAAACAAAAGCCAAACATGTCTAGAATTTAAAAATTTGATCAAGTTTTTTTTTTTTTTTGGGGGGGCGCTTTTAATTACCAGGATTATCGCGCCCCTACAATGAGGTTTAAATTAGTGAATTTAGTTCATTTGTAAATTTTGATAGTTTTTCGAAATTGTGTCAATTTTTAAAGTGTAATAAATTTTCTAATTTTGATCCATTTTCGGAATTTGGAAAATTTAAAAAATTTGGTTAAATCCGATAACAACAACAATTAGAATTTTAATTTTTTTTAATTTTAATGAATTTTTCTTTGGAAAATTTTATTTTATTTTGTTTACTTTTCAATTTTGTAAGATTTTTAAAATTTGTAAAAACTTGGAAGAATTGTAAATTTTTTTGTTATTTTTAAACATTAATGAGTTTTTGTAATAATTAATATTTTTTCTGTATTTTTTAGGGTGTCAGTGATCACGGTTGCCAGTACATGGCCGGAGGAGGGTGCGCCCTGAGTTTGGGATTGACCCGACGAAATTTTGCTGCTGGAATGTCCGATGCGATTGCTTTTACTTTGGATGTCGATGGTGGTTTCAATAGGTGAGCTCAGTGAGCATTTATCATTTAGTACTAGCTGCTTAGAAAATTATTTAAATCGATCCTTTGATTTTTCGTAATTTTGTTAATGTTGGGGACCGATTTTTGGATGAAAATTTTTTCCCATATAGAGGTATTAGTGATGCTATCGATATATCGATACAATTTTTGAAAATTGATAATATTTAGTTCAAAATTCATTATAACATTACATAAATTTTTGAAATTGCATCGATTTTTGAGGCTCATTAAATTTTTAAATTTTTTGTAAAATTCAAAATTTGGTCATTTTTTAATTTTATTAAATTTTTAAAATTTTAAATAATTATGGTATTTCTTAAAAACTTGAATGATTTTTTAAAATTGTAATAGTTTTTACAGTTTCGTAAATTTTTACAAAATTCAAAAAAAAATTAAATTTTAAAGTTTGATTCATGTTTGAATTTCTTTTATTTATAAATCTTGATAAATTTTCAAAATTATTTAAATTTTTAAGGCGTAGGTAATAATTTTTTTTCAACTTATCAATTTTTGGAAAGTTCAAAATTTGGTCTTTTTTAATTATGCTGAATCTCAAAAAATTTTAAAAATGGAAAAAATTAGAATTTTTGTAATTATTTTTAAATTTGAATGAATTTTTAAAATTTAAACATTTTTCCAAAGTTTGGTAAATGTTTACATTTTTAAAATTTGATAAAAATTCAAAAATGTCTAAAATTATTTCAAAATTTCATTCAAGTTTGAATTTTGATTATTTTTAAATATTAGTAAATTTTCAAAATTGCGTCAATTTTTAAGGTGTAATTTTTTTTTTAATTTGGAGAATTTTGAAAAATTAGGTTTAATTATTGTCAATAATTTTTGAAAATTTCCGAAAAATTTAAAATTTGGCTATTTTTTAAAATTTGGTTGAACTTTTTAAATTTGTAAAAATAGGAAAAATTGGAATTTCTGTATTTTTTAAACTTGAATGAATTTTTGAAATTGAAATTTTTTTTTCAAAATTTTTTGAATTGAAACAATTTTTTAAAATTTGGTAAAAATTAAAAAAATATATAAAATTTGAAAATTCAATTCAAGTTTGAATTTCGTTTATTTTTAAATTTTAGTAAATTTTTGAAGTTGCATCAATTTCCAAGCTGTTGTCAATTCTTTAAATTTAGCAAATTTGTAGAATTTTCCTTCGGAAAAAAATCACTATGTATTAATAATTATTTTTCCCCCGAATAATCAATACCTACCTACCCAATTCAAATTTCTCCTAAAAAAAATCGATGAGCAGCATGAAAATCAATAACTGATCTGATCTATGCTCTCTTTCATATTTTGAGAAAAATATCGTTTCGCAAATCCGAGATTATCGATAACTAAAGATGAATTGACAGTTTAATTTTTAAGAATTCCCCCATGCTTCGATATCGATTTATGGATTTTTTTTTTTTGATTTTGCATTATTATTTTGTTTTTTTGACTAAAATAATTTTTTAATCTTCATTCTTTCGCAGCAAACGCAACAAAGAAAATTTGACCGATCCTACGATCTCTTAGTTAATTGAATTCAAAAGGTAACTGGTTCGCTGATTTTAGAAAATTTTTGAACGAAAATTGGACCGCGCTGCTGAGAAATTCGTCAAAGTGAGTTTCTTCTTGATACGAATATTTATTGCTTTTTTCTTCCAATTCTAAACTCTTGTTTGGTATTTTTCCAGGTATTCGCATACGAATATGAAAGAGCAGAGCTTTGAAGCAAATGGTCTCCTAAGAAAGTATAACATCAACGAAACAAGCTTCAGATGATCAAGATGTTGCCTAAGTGACCACGAGTTCTGTAACAGATATCGAAGAGACCGTAAGTCACCGACGATTCGTTCCAGAAAAAATAAATCAGACACGATTTTAGATAAAACTAGGTAGGTAGGTACTTGAAAAATCATTTGAACCAAGAGGTTCATCTCGTATTTTTTTATTATTTTTTTTTTTAAATTAAAAAAATCTTTTTCGCAGAGGTTTCTTTAAATATGGTCGCGAAACGAGCCCCTATTGTTCAGTTGAGAAACGTCAAAACAACTGGGACGAAATTTATAATTGCAAATACGTGTGTAAGAATCTGCAAGTTCAAGCCAGCTCATTCTGCCAATCTTCGGACGCGGATGCTTCCTAGGCAACATCATTTCTAAATGGATCAGCCTGGTTTTCAACAAAAACTGGCCCGAGCGAAGCCCTGAATCAACTTCTGCAGACGAATAATTTCCCAGGTACTGCCACTGGGCGCAGTCGAGTATATTTAGATTTGGTTTTGAGAAATGCTAATGGATTCTTGATATTTTAAGAATTCACGGTCGAGTGTGTCCGGCACCTTGCGAAGCAGCTCGCGTACTCGGTATATTAACGAGCTGCCTGTTACCATTAAAAACCATAGAGCCTGTATTATCGATAATGCTGTCGAAAAAGAATAGACTGATTAAGGCAGAAATTTTGACAAAAAGGTTTTGCAAGAAGGTAGTTGTCGGATCGGATATGAGCCTCGACTATATTTTCAAGTACTCGCGATGGCAAACCAGCTGCTCACTTCGTAATGTTTTTGTAGATCATTCACAGATTCCACTCTCCTCGATTATTTTACAAATTTATTAAGAACTCGCGAGTATACCCATATTACACCGGTGTTGAATAATTTTCGAGATTGTGCCCTGGATATTTTCCCTCGTGATTATTTTTTTCAAGGCTTTACGTTATCTTCGCTGGAAGCGATTTTTTAAATTGCCAAATTGACGAGCAATATTACATTGGCGATAGTGCCTAGATCAATAGTTTCAATTTGCAGATTAGCATCACGTCGATTATTGTTTGAAATCTGGCATTTGATTACGGTGAATTTACTTATAAGATTGATGTGAAATTGATATACCCCTTGGATATATTTTTTATTGCCAGAAGTTGAAATATACATTACATTGGCGGATCAATAGGTACCTAGATCGATATTTTAATTTTACAGGTGATGTTGTTTTTTTTTTTGCAAATGACGACCCTTTAATTGTTTTTTGAAAACTGGAGTTTGATTTGAAGATTGATTATCGTTCGCAGTTTCTATCGCGTTTGTATATTTTCGTTGTCTTCGATTCGGTATTATTCGCGTTTAGGTGTCTGAATTGTAATCGTTTAGCGTTGGTGGGGCAAGGTGGTATTTTTTAAATTCTTTGGTGCGGGCGTCCGCGCTTGGTTTTGTTACGGGGTCGTGTTGGTGAGCTCGATTACCAATACCGGTGCCGTCCACCGTTGATAGTTGGAGCCATTTCACGATAACTCTTCTTCGGCAGACGAGGGCTGATGAGGGGATCCTGTAATGAAATCGGGCTCAAAATTGATTTGTTTTTCGCGTAGGATTCTCAATTCGTCGGTTTAGGTGTCCGATGTTTTGGTTTTCCGGGGTTGTGCACTGTGCTCGATTACCAACGGTGCCGTACCACCTTGGTTGGTAATCGTATGGGCCAGTTGGCAACTTTATTCTTCTTCGGCTGAACGAGGGCTAATGGAAGAATTCTGGGACCAAACGTTCAGACGGTCTCGCGTTCGAGGATCTTCGAAGGTGTTGTTTTTGATGGGTGGTGTGGACAATCTCGAGCTCACGCCATGTCTGCGAAACGCATCTCCGACTAGGATTAGCCATCGATGTCGGTATCTGTGTCTGGAGACCTCACGACATCGAGAAAGACCTGTAGTTTCTTACGACACTGACACGGTCTTCCCCGGGACATCGTTTGGCTGGCGACCTGGAACCGTGAGGGCAGTCAGGGTTAATATCAAACTACAGGTATTTAGGATTGTCTCTTAGCATGCTTTCAATGGATTACATGAACTATCGCGAGTTCACGCAATGTCTGCGGAAGCCACGCCTGTTAGGTTATCCATCGATCTCGCACGGCATCGAAACAGCCATCGATGTCGTGGGACATCGAGAAAGACCCGGAGTATTCTACGGCACTGGCGCGAACTTCCCCGGGAATGCGTCGGCCGGCCGGCGACCTGGATCAGGAGGACATTCCAGAGCCGTATTAAACGAAGGGTATGGAGGGTGCGAATGATTCGCATACGCCCGAGTAGAACGTAGCGTTGTTTGGATCGCGGATCAAAACTGTACGAGTTGGGTATCAAAATTTCTCTTATGCGAAGTATCAGTCCCGGACCATAGGAGTAGGTGATTATCCGGGGCTGGCCAGGACAACGGGATTTGCGTCTTGGGTACTGCGAGCTCGGAGGGCCTTACGGCACCCTGCACCACCATCATTCGATGGGGAACTGGTACATTGCCTAAGAGGGGTCCTGAGATGACCGCGGTAACGGCTTCGCAAACGGGAACGGTTTCCTAGTGTTATCGTTTCTGTAGGCCACGAGCTCCATCAAAGAGGTTGGAGGCTGGTCGGCTGTTTTGGCTCGACCGATTTCGGTCTATATTATTCGTCGGGCTGCGTACCTCCAGTACAATGTCTGAAGAATAATCTAAATTTAAAACGGTCGCCGAATAGGCGTACCGTAAGTTCCTTTGCCTCGACAATGGATGACTCATTTGGTTGTGCCCGCGATGTTCGCGCCTTGTCTACTGGTTACGGTCTAGCGAACATCGCCTGTGGTGAGTGATCTCCCTGGGTCATGGTACTGCCTCGCTCGTTGAGGCAGTTGAAGAGTGTGTGAAGTGAGAATGTTGATTCGGATTGTTTCGCGATGCTACGTTGTACTCGGGGTATGGGTTTTATTCGCTGCTTGAATCAGAATTTATTTTTAAAAAAATGTTTTTTCACATTTTGATTGAAATTATCTCTTTTGGCCTCTAGATTATAGAGTTATTCGAAGAAGAAAAAAATTTAAAAAAAAGAAATGTTGAAAAAAATGTCAAAATGATGATTTAAAAAAAAAATAGAATTGAAAATTAAATTTTAAAATTTGTTTAAATAAAATTACATACAAATCGTTATTATTTTCGCGAAGCTCGAATTGATTCGTGGTCGTTAGTATCTAAACCTTCGAAAAGCACCCTTTTTATACCACTCAAGTATCCCTTATTTTTATCTAATCGTCTATTGATTGTAATTCGTAATTAAACCTGATTTTAATTAAGTTCATACTATTTGTTAAATTAAGCTGTTGACAATTTTGTTAAATATTATGTTACTTACAATGTTATTTACCTCTCTGTATTGTTATTATTTATTCTATTTTGTACAACCGATCACGGTTTTTCACTGTCTGGCGGCGGACAGTGTTTTTTAACCCAGATCGGTTCATTATTAATTTTAATACCTATTTGTATTTTTTTTTTCATGCCGCTTTTTTGAAAAACGAATTTTTGGTTCGGACGTCCGAACGGTGTTTTATTTCACGAGATTGACCATTATATTTAACATGATTTTACAGACGAAAAAAAAAGTCAGATGGCCGTTTCAGTTTATAGACGGTAATTAGTACACGATTACGATCTGACAGTGTTATTGAGTCGACTAATTAGCCAGAAAAACTGATAATGTATACGTGTTACCCTGCAAAAATTCACTCATGATGAAATGAAACGACGTAAAGTACGAATTAAATCGACTTTACCAAGAATTTGGCCATGGAATTAATTTTTCAAATTCCGAAATGTGGATAATCTCATAAATCTCCTACTAAATGAGATAAATACGTGAAAATAATGAAGTACAATAACAATCAAACGCCATCAGTTGACTGGGAAACAATATGTAGGCGTAGAATTGATTAAATTCATCAATTACTAGGAGAAAATTACATAGAAATCAATAATTTAATACAGGTAACGCTATTTTTAGGGTTGTTATGGTGGTAAGAAGCCACGTGTCGATTAAGTTGCATAAGCTACGCATTTGCAGGAGTAATTTTGAAACAAAAATACAGCACTTTTTTTCGCGAATTATCGTTTTTTGACGTATAAGACGTCGCTGATTACTAATTCAAGGCCGTAGAATTCAAATTTGCAATTTTTTTCGAGCAGTGATGCCAACCTCGCGAAATAAAAATTTTATCTCGCCAAGTTGGCAGCCCTGCTTGAAACAAATTTCAAATTTGAATTCCACGACCTCGAAATGGTACCGTTAGATACCAAAAACAATTTTCCAAGTATTCTGGAAGCTGAAATATTACAAAAAGAACAAAACAAAGGACTGAGATGTTATGAAGAGCTCTGATTGGTAGTTAGCATACCACAACTTTGAAGTCGTGTTTCTCAGCGAGTAATGATTCGATTTCGAATCTGATTGCAGATTTGCAATCGTCGGGTTCGACTCTATCGGCCTAGACCCTTGAATCGCCAATTTTCGACAATTTTTTTCAAATTTTGAAAAAAAATCTATTTGAAGGGGTCGAAATTCAAAAATTCACCAGGCTCTTGTTTATGGTTCGATTCAGCTGAAATTTGGTTTATAGACTATTTTGAGGTCGTAGAATTCAAATTTACGATTTTCACGGTTCAGGGTTGCCAACTTCGCGAAATAAAATTTTTATCTCGAGAGGTTGGCATCACTGCTCCAAATAAATCTCAAATTTGAATTCTGCGACCTCGAATTTGTAATAAATGACTCTTCAACCACTTTCGAAGACTTCCTGAAAGTTTCAAAGATCATTTAAAGATTTTTAGCATTTGGTGTTGATTGAGTTGCATACTCGATGCATTTGCAGGCAGATTCCAGGTGTATTTTCAAAATATTACACTTTTTTCAAAAAATATCGCATTTTTGTATTTTTAATGCAGTTAATTACTATTTCGAGGTCGCTGATCACGAATATGAACTTTATTTTCAATTTGAATTTCTCATTGTACCCCTAACGTCGATTTTTCGAAAAAAATTACTCGTTTAAAGGCGAAGGAAGTTTCAGAATTGAAAAGTATTGGCCGAATCGGAGTCAGCGAGATCACATTAGTCAAAAACGATATAAATCTGAATTTTTTTGAAAATTTTGAAAATTTCAAAGTCTTCTAACTCGGCGAGAAATCGACGTACAGTAAAATGGATAGCATTTTCGTAATCAGCGTGGTCGACTTAGTTGAAAAGCACTTTTATCTCGATTTTTTTGAAAATCAAAAAAATCGAAAAAATCAACGATGGTTAGCCTTCCTTTTTTTTTCAAAAAAAAACTTTTTGTTCCGGATCGGCATGTGAGGTGTCTAGGAGGGGGTAATCGGACAAGGCGAATCGAATGGCGCGATCAGTTTCCTGATCGGAGGCGAATTCGCAGAGATATGGACCATTTTCTGCAATTCAGAAAGTAAGCATCGGTTTTGAATCGTTTTTTGACGTATAAGACGTCGCTGATTACTAATTCAAGGCCGTAGAATTCAAATTTGCAATTTTTTTCGAGCAGTGATGCCAACCTCGCGAAATAAAAATTTTATCTCGCGAGGTTGGCAACCCTGCTCGAAACAAATTTCAAATTTGAATTCCACGACATCGAAATAGTACCATTAGATACCAAAAACAATTTTATAGCTATTCTGGAAGCTGCAATAATTTAAAGAAGTACCAAGTTACCGGGTATAGTCGGATACTGTGAGTGATATCCGACCAAAAACTTTGAACGCTTATATCTCCGCGAATAATGGTCCGATTTTGAAAATGAAAGCAGATTTGCAATCGTCGGGTTCGACTCTATGAGTCTAGACCCATAGATGCCCAATTTTCGACAATTTTTTTCAAATTTTGCAAAAAACCGCCAAGCTGCCGTTTTCTTTGATTCAATTTTAATGAATTTTTTTAAATGGGTATCTATGGCCCGATTGAGCTGAAATTCGGTATATGGGCTAATTTCAAGTCGCTGAATACGAATATGTCATCGGTTTTCAAAACCGATGCTTACTTTCTGAATTGCAGAAAATGGTCCATATCTCTGCGAATTCGCCTCCGATCAGGAAACTGATCGCGCCATTCGATTCGCCTTGTCCGATTACCCCCTCCTAGACACCTCACATGCCGATCCGGAACAAAAAGTTTTTTTTTGAAAAAAAAAGGAAGGCTAACCATCGTTGATTTTTTCGATTTTTTTGATTTTCAAAAAAATCGAGATAAAAGTGCTTTTCAACTAAGTCGACCACGCTGATTACGAAAATGCTATCCATTTTACTGTACGTCGATTTCTCGCCGAGTTAGAAGACTTTGAAATTTTCAAAATTTTCAAAAAAATTCAGATTTATATCGTTTTTGACTAATGTGATCTCGCTGACTCCGATTCGGCCAATACTTTTCAATTCTGAAACTTCCTTCGCCTTTAAACGAGTAATTTTTTTCGAAAAATCGACGTTAGGGGTACAATGAGAAATTCAAATTGAAAATAAAGTTCATATTCGTGATCAGCGACCTCGAAATAGTAATTAACTGCATTAAAAATACAAAAATGCGATATTTTTTGAAAAAAGTGTAATATTTTGAAAATACACCTGGAATCTGCCTGCAAATGCATCGAGTATGCAACTCAATCAACACCAAATGCTAAAAATCTTTAAATGATCTTTGAAACTTTCAGGAAGTCTTCGAAAGTGGTTGAAGAGTCATTTATTACAAATTCGAGGTCGCAGAATTCAAATTTGAGATTTATTTGGAGCAGTGATGCCAACCTCTCGAGATAAAAATTTTATTTCGCGAAGTTGGCAACCCTGAACCGTGAAAATCGTAAATTTGAATTCTACGACCTCAAAATAGTCTATAAACCAAATTTCAGCTGAATCGAACCATAAACAAGAGCCTGGTGAATTTTTGAATTTCGACCCCTTCAAATAGATTTTTTTTCAAAATTTGAAAAAAATTGTCGAAAATTGGCGATTCAAGGGTCTAGGCCGATAGAGTCGAACCCGACGATTGCAAATCTGCAATCAGATTCGAAATCGAATCATTACTCGCTGAGAAACACGACTTCAAAGTTGTGGTATGCTAACTACCAATCAGAGCTCTTCATAACATCTCAGTCCTTTGTTTTGTTCTTTTTGTAATATTTCAGCTTCCAGAATACTTGGAAAATTGTTTTTGGTATCTAACGGTACCATTTCGAGGTCGTGGAATTCAAATTTGAAATTTGTTTCAAGCAGGGCTGCCAACTTGGCGAGATAAAATTTTTATTTCGCGAGGTTGGCATCACTGCTCGAAAAAAATTGCAAATTTGAATTCTACGGCCTTGAATTAGTAATCAGCGACGTCTTATACGTCAAAAAACGATAATTCGCGAAAAAAAGTGCTGTATTTTTGTTTCAAAATTACTCCTGCAAATGCGTAGCTTATGCAACTTAATCGACACGTGGCTTCTTACCACCATAACAACCCTAAAAATAGCGTTACCTGTATTAAATTATTGATTTCTATGTAATTTTCTCCTAGTAATTGATGAATTTAATCAATTCTACGCCTACATATTGTTTCCCAGTCAACTGATGGCGTTTGATTGTTATTGTACTTCATTATTTTCACGTATTTATCTCATTTAGTAGGAGATTTATGAGATTATCCACATTTCGGAATTTGAAAAATTAATTCCATGGCCAAATTCTTGGTAAAGTCGATTTAATTCGTACTTTACGTCGTTTCATTTCATCATGAGTGAATTTTTGCAGGGTAACACGTATACATTATCAGTTTTTCTGGCTAATTAGTCGACTCAATAACACTGTCAGATCGTAATCGTGTACTAATTACCGTCTATAAACTGAAACGGCCATCTGACTTTTTTTTTCGTCTGTAAAATCATGTTAAATATAATGGTCAATCTCGTGAAATAAAACACCGTTCGGACGTCCGAACCAAAAATTCGTTTTTCAAAAAAGCGGCATGAAAAAAAAAATACAAATAGGTATTAAAATTAATAATGAACCGATCTGGGTTAAAAAACACTGTCCGCCGCCAGACAGTGAAAAACCGTGATCGGTTGTACAAAATAGAATAAATAATAACAATACAGAGAGGTAAATAACATTGTAAGTAACATAATATTTAACAAAATTGTCAACAGCTTAATTTAACAAATAGTATGAACTTAATTAAAATCAGGTTTAATTACGAATTACAATCAATAGACGATTAGATAAAAATAAGGGATACTTGAGTGGTATAAAAAGGGTGCTTTTCGAAGGTTTAGATACTAACGACCACGAATCAATTCGAGCTTCGCGAAAATAATAACGATTTGTATGTAATTTTATTTAAACAAATTTTAAAATTTAATTTTCAATTCTATTTTTTTTTTAAATCATCATTTTGACATTTTTTTCAACATTTCTTTTTTTTAAATTTTTTTCTTCTTCGAATAACTCTATAATCTAGAGGCCAAAAGAGATAATTTCAATCAAAATGTGAAAAAACATTTTTTTAAAAATAAATTCTGATTCAAGCAGCGAATAAAACCCATACCCCGAGTACAACGTAGCATCGCGAAACAATCCGAATCAACATTCTCACTTCACACACTCTTCAACTGCCTCAACGAGCGAGGCAGTACCATGACCCAGGGAGATCACTCACCACAGGCGATGTTCGCTAGACCGTAACCAGTAGACAAGGCGCGAACATCGCGGGCACAACCAAATGAGTCATCCATTGTCGAGGCAAAGGAACTTACGGTACGCCTATTCGGCGACCGTTTTAAATTTAGATTATTCTTCAGACATTGTACTGGAGGTACGCAGCCCGACGAATAATATAGACCGAAATCGGTCGAGCCAAAACAGCCGACCAGCCTCCAACCTCTTTGATGGAGCTCGTGGCCTACAGAAACGATAACACTAGGAAACCGTTCCCGTTTGCGAAGCCGTTACCGCGGTCATCTCAGGACCCCTCTTAGGCAATGTACCAGTTCCCCATCGAATGATGGTGGTGCAGGGTGCCGTAAGGCCCTCCGAGCTCGCAGTACCCAAGACGCAAATCCCGTTGTCCTGGCCAGCCCCGGATAATCACCTACTCCTATGGTCCGGGACTGATACTTCGCATAAGAGAAATTTTGATACCCAACTCGTACAGTTTTGATCCGCGATCCAAACAACGCTACGTTCTACTCGGGCGTATGCGAATCATTCGCACCCTCCATACCCTTCGTTTAATACGGCTCTGGAATGTCCTCCTGATCCAGGTCGCCGGCCGGCCGACGCATTCCCGGGGAAGTTCGCGCCAGTGCCGTAGAATACTCCGGGTCTTTCTCGATGTCCCACGACATCGATGGCTGTTTCGATGCCGTGCGAGATCGATGGATAACCTAACAGGCGTGGCTTCCGCAGACATTGCGTGAACTCGCGATAGTTCACGTAATCCATTGAAAGCATGCTAAGAGACAATCCTAAATACCTGTAGTTTGATATTAACCCTGACTGCCCTCCGGTTCCAGGTCGCCAGCCAAACGATGTCCCGGGGAAGACCGTGTCAGTGTCGTAAGAAACTACAGGTCTTTCTCGATGTCGTGAGGTCTCCAGACACAGATACCGACATCGATGGCTAATCCTAGTCGGAGATGCGTTTCGCAGACATGGCGTGAGCTCGCGATTGTCCACACCACCCGTCAAAAACAACACCTTCGAAGATCCTCGAACGCGAGACCGTCTGAACGTTTGGTTCCAGAATTCTTCCATCAGCCCTCGTTCAGCCGAAGAAGAATAAAGTTGCCAACTGGCCCGTACGATTACCAACCAAGGTGGTACGGCACCGTTGGTAATCGAGCACAGTGCACAACCCCGGAAAACCAAAACATCGGACACCTAAACCGACGAATTGAGAATCCTACGCGAAAAACAAATCAATTTTGAGCCCGATTTCATTACAGGATCCCCTCATCAGCCCTCGTCTGCCGAAGAAGAGTTATCGTGAAATGGCTCCAACTATCAACGGTGGACGGCACCGGTATTGGTAATCGAGCTCACCAACACGACCCCGTAACGAAACCAAGCGCGGACGCCCGCACCAAAGAATTAAAAAAATACCACCTTGCCCCACCAACGCTAAACGATTACAATTCAGGCACCTAAACGCGAATAATACCGAATCGAAGACAACGAAAATATACAAACGCGATAGAAACTGCGAACGATAAGTAATCAATTTTCAAATCAAACACCAGTTTTCAAAAAACAATTAAAGGGTCGTCATTTGCAAAAAAAAAAAAAAAAAAACATAACCTGTAAAATTAAAATATCGATCTAGGTACCTATTGATCCGCCAATGTAATGTATATATCAACTTCTGGCAATAAAAAATATCCAAGGGGTATATCAATTTCACATCAATCTTATAAGTATATTCACCGTAATCAAATGCCAGATTTCAAACAATAATCGACGTGATGCTAATCTGCAAATTGAAACTATTGATCTAGGTACTATCGCCAATGTAATATTGCTCGTCAATTTGGCAATTTAAAAAATCGCTTTCAGCGAAGATAACGTAAAGCCTTAAAAAAAATAATCACGAGGGAAAATATCCAGGGCACAATCTCGAAAATTATTCAGCACCGGTGTAATATGGGTATACTCGCGAGTTCTTAATAAATTTGTAAAATAATCGAGGAGAGTGGAATCTGTGAATGATCTACAAAAACATTACGAAGTGGGCAGCTGGTTTGCCATCGCGAGTACTTGAAAATATGTATAGTCGAGGCTCATTAACCAGTGAAAAAATATAGATGGTTGCTAGTTTAGTAAAGCGAAATGCCTCGTTGATTCTTAATCAATAAAAAAATTCATCGATATTACGTCGACATACCACAGCATTCTACGAAAACAGATACGACGATGATTTCGTTGTGTCGTAGGTGCAATGAAGGTAGGCAGCAACAGGTAGGTATTCGTACTCTTATCATAAGCCGGAATCAAAACAAAGTTCTTCGAATACGTTCAACGTTGATTGTTGTGCGAGTGTGACGATGATGAAGCTTTCGAAAAAAAAGTTCGCAGAAGCTCTTGAAGTCTTGATAATGGTCTCGTACCACATACGTTGTTCACGTTCGTCGAATATAGCTGCCAAAAAAAAAAAAAAATAATAAATAAAATAAACAATCAGTGATACCTACAAATATTTGAACCCCACAACAAAAGATAAAAATTTCGTAAAATTTGAAACATAAAAAAGGTACAATTTCGACTACAAAAATTTCTCCTGTCAAAATTTCATCTTCGAAATGATTTGAAAAATACGACAACGAATATTGCTCAGGTTGAAATCAAACACGTCATCTTTTTTCGTATTTTTGAACGGTTGTTATTCTTTGATCGATAATCTACACTTTACAAAACGTAGCATCAAAATGAGCTAGCGAAATACCCCACTGATTCGGATTCTCTCATTTTGAAATTATACAAATTTTGAAATAGATACCATAAAATTGGAAAAATTTACCAATTAGTCAAAAGAACTGTAAAATGATTTTTAAAAAAAATAAAATTTACTTATTCAGGTATCTTATATAGGCTCTACTCAAAACTAACAAATTTGAAAATCAGAATAAACTTGACAAATTCTAGAAAACGAGTAAATCCGAAGAATTTTCAAATATTTTTAAAATATTGAAAAATTACAAAAAAAATTGGTCAACTTAAAAAAAACTGCAATTTGCAAATATAAAAAGAAGTATCAAATTTCGGAAAATTGGCCAATTATTATAATTAGAAAAATCAGCAAATTTAAAAAAAAAAAAAAAATACTACAGAAAATTTGAAAAATCTGAAAAAAATCTCAACTTTCAAAAAGTTTAGAAAATTACCAAATTGAAAAAAACACGACTGATTTCCATCAATTACTAGAATAATTCTTGAGAGAGAGTTGGGTATTGAAAAGTTTCTAATCTTCTTGGAATAAAACGAAATTTTTTGGAGTAAAAAATTTTTTCTCAGTTTTTCATTCTTTTCGGAAAATTCTTCAAGTAGCTACCTACCAAATAAGAATACGTAAAATTCTGGGAAAGAAGTCCAAATTGTCAGAATATAATTTTTTTTTTTGAAAACATCGAAAAAAATTATAACCCATATTCAAAATAAGGTCAATTTCTACAAAAAGAAAAATTCCAAAACGACCTCATCAATAATGCATCAAAAGATATTACTCAAACGTTTAAAACATAATAATCTTTCACTTTTTACAATTAAATTTGAGAAAAAGAATTCGAATTAATTAACATACCTACCTAATTTTTATCAATTTTTCAAGAGAAAAATTTTGAAATTCTTTGGAGTAAAATTTTTCTCAATCACATTTGGGGGGGGGGGGGCAATAATATCAATTTTTTTAAACAAAACAATCTCAATTTTCGTTTTCCAGTGTAAAAGTGAAAATCTCGTGTAAAAAATGCAAATAACGAAAATATGAAAAAATTTAAAATATTTAGAAAACTAGAACATCTTCAAAGTTGGGTAACGTTTGAAAGGTTGATATAAAATTTTGATAAATCGGCAGTTTAAAAATATGAATAATTGATGTAAAAAAAAAACCTAGATAATTTTAGAAACTAGACAAATTTTATAAAATTGTATGGAATTGAGAAATTTGGAAATATTGAAAAAAGAACTAAATAAAAAAATCTCAAACTTTTCACGAGTCTTGGTAACATTCGAAAGGTTAATATTTTGGAACCCAGCTAAGAAAAAAAAACACAAAAATACGAGTTTTTCGGAAACTGGAAAATTTTTAATAAATCAGCAAATTTAGAAAGCATGAAAAATTTGTAGGTATGCAAAAATTACGCTAATTTTACCAAATTGTCAAGTTTCGAAAAATTGTGTTGAGTTGGTAAATTTTAAAATTTTGAAAAAAGACAAATTAAAAAAAAATCCCAAACTTTTCACGAGTCCAATTGTTAGAGTTACACTGGAGTAATTTTTCAATAGAATAAAATGAAATAAAATATATGCTTTAAAAAATAATAAATGACTCACCTCTAAAATCTGTCTGGATCCTGTGCCGAATATGGGGATGTCTGGTTTATGAAGCTGAACAAGATTGGCGGTTCCATTACTCTCCTGTTGAGGACTGCCAAGTGTAATTTGATAAGATTTTCCCATTAATCGGTCGAATGTGGACGTCCACCATAATATGATGCGATTCAACATCTAATTTGAACAAAAGAAAACAACACATTAATTAAAATCGATACCTACTCGTTTTAAATTGAGACAAAAAACATGAAAATGTACAGAAAAATGTTTAAAATTCCAACAAAAAAAAAAATAACTCACTCTCAAAAATATAAAAAAATACCTAGGTATGTCTACTAGTCTAAAAAAATTCAAAGACTTTGTATTCATTTCAACGTTGAAAAAATCTTCAAAATAATTACGAAATTAGGATTTCATATAAAAATTGATTGAGAAATTAATCGATTAAAAAAAATCAAAGATAGTTTTCATACTAAAATTTGAAAAAAAACACACCAAAAAGTAGGTACAAAATTTTATAAATTCAAAAAAAATCGGAATATTTTTCAAACCAAGTATTTGAGATTTTCCAATAAAATTAAAAAGATTTTCTCCTCAAAAATAGAAATACCTACTTTTATCAAATCAAATAATTGAGAGATTTCAACACTAAAATTTTTAGTCAGAAATTTTTTCATGTCAAAAAAAAAATCTAAAAATTTATGCCTTTTTTTCAAAAACAGAAACAAATGTTTCACTTTTTAAAAAACAATGTTTGAAATTCCAAAAAATATCACCCAAAAAATTAAATATTTTTTCATTTTACAAAAAAAAAAAATCCTTCTTCAAAAATTTAAAAAAATATAGGTACCTAGTACCTACTCGTATGTCTATTGTCTACTATGAAAAATTCAAAGATTTTTGGTATTTATTTCAACGTCGAAAAAATCTTCAAAAAAATTACGAGTCGAAAATTTCCTGCCACACAAGATGAGTTTATTTTTTATTTCGAAAAAATGAACAATATTTTCAATAAATTAAAATTAGAAATATGTATTACTTTTTTTTTAAATTTGGTAAATTCAATAGTCCAAAAAAACTAAAACTTCAGAAAAAATTGGTTAATTTTAAGAAGTTGAAAAACACCATAATTGAAAGAAAATATTTCGGAAAAATTATAAAAAGTGTAAAAATCAGAATAAATTCGAAAAAAACTATTACAATTAATAGATATACTTTATGAATAGAAAATTAATAACTTTTCAAGACATTAAAAGTTGACTGACCAATTTAGATATTATTGCTAACTTTATACATAAAAACTAGTAAATTTTGAAAGTGTCGAATTCAGAGGATTTTTTTTGGATTCGGCAAACTTTGAACCATTGAAAACATCGACAAAATTTTTAAAACATGACTGTGGTAAAAGTACAGAAAATTGTTGCCAAAAATTGTTGAACTCATGAACTAAAATTTCATTTAGATGTTTTTTTTTTGAAAAATTGCCAAAACCCGGTCAAAGTTGAAAATAATCGATTCCAAAAAAATTTCTCACGTCATAAATGATAAATTCAAATTTACTCAAAATCCATATCTTTTTTCTTCGAAATTATTACTCGAGAGGTAGGTAGTATACACATAGGGTTTAATTTTCCAAAAAAATCCCAAACTTGAAAAAAATTGATAAGAAAAAATTGTGTTCACTTCGAAAATTCAATTTCCATAAAATAGATGAATTTTTTCTCGAAATTTACAAAGAATTGCCAAATTGGTTAGGATTTAAAAAAGTCTATTCCAAAAAAAATGTTCAAAGCACGAATTCAAATTTCCTCAAAATTTATAAACATTTTCTTGAAATTATTACCCTAAAAGGCCTACAGGTTTATGATGGAATCTAACAAAAAAAATGGGCAAATTTGCATAAAACCAAAAAGATTTAGTTTAAAAAATTTAAGTTATAATGAATTTCTTTTCCAAACATATCACTCGAGAAGTCCTCCAGTGTGAGATTAAATTTGCGAAAAAATTATCAAATCTTGTGAAATCGGAGAAAATTGGTCCAAAAAAATTTTTCATTTCATAAATTCAAATTTCCTCAAAATTTATATTATTTGTATTCGAAATTATTACCTGAAAAGTCCTACAGTTGTAGGGTTGAAATTTACAAAAAATTGTCATATCTGTCGAAAATTGAATTAAATAGAATGATTCTAAAAAAAATTCTCAACTCATAGCCATAAATTAAAATTTTATTTAAATTCATGATTTTTTTTCAAAAAAATTGCCAAATCGGCAGAAAGTTAAAAAATGGATCCCAAAGTTTTGCAAGTCATAAATTCCAATTTACTTAAATTACATTTTATGAGGTTAAATGTTCCAGAAAAATGTCAAATTAGTAGAAAATTTGAAGAAAATTAGAATTTTTTGAAGGGTAATTTTGGCGTCAATTTTGAAACACTAAAAAAATTAACAAAACTCGAAAAACAAATAGAGACAATTTACTCCAAAGACCACCAATTAAATTTTAGAATAAAAATTATTTTAAAAAATAAAGATTTTATCAAACATTAAAAAATTGAGCAGATTTTTACTTATTTTTCCGCTTTAAAATTCGAAAAAAGTATTTTAGAAAACTGAGATTTTTCAAGTAAATTTCAAAAATTGAGGCATTCTTTTATTTTAATAGAATTGTGGAAATTTTCTCACAAATTTGGAAATAAATTTACTGTGAGACGATTCAGTTTTTTCATATTCCAAAAAAATTGAAAGTAATTTTACTCCGAAAAAATATGGAATCTTTTCACATCAAAAAATCAATAATTTTAAACCTAACAAACTCGGAAAATGTTCAATTTATTGAAAAACCAGAAAATGATGAAAAATGTCAAAATTTGATACATTACAAAAAGTATACAGATATAAGGTAGTATAGTATATACAAAAGAATTTTGAATTTTTTGAAAAATTCACAAATTCAAAAAAGAACACCCAGGAAAAATTGGAAATTTAGATTTTTTAATGGATTTGAAACGTCGAAAAAATTAGCAAAATTTGAAAGACAAATAAAAAGAGTTTAAATAAATTTCATAATTTTCAGTATGCATTATTTGAAGAAAGTGTAAACTGAGAAAAAATCAATATCAAAAAATGGAATTTAAAAAAAAGAAAGAAACGAAAATTTGAAAAGTTCTAAAAATCAACGACTAAAATTCAGGAGTAATTAAAGTTCAACATAAAAAAAAAATCAAGCAATTAACAAATAGCTATCCATAGTAAATATAGAATTGAAAAAATTCGATTCCAAAAAATTTGTTCAAAGCATTTTGTTTCTTCAAAATTATCACTTGAGAAGTCGTACAGCGACACAGATCGTAGTACAGTTCAATCACACAAAAAAATATCAAATGTGGTTGAAGTGGAAAAAATTTTCCAACTCATGAATTCGAAACATTTTTCTTCAAATTATTACTCTACAACGTCAGCCGGTTTTGGGTTGAATTTAACGAAAAAAATTGAAAATTTGAAGAAAATTGAGGTAATTGGTGTTTAAAAATTCTTCCAGTAGAAAATTCGAATGTATACAACATTATTGATTTTTTTTCGAAAATATTACTCGAAAAGTACCACAGTCGTAGCGTTAAATTAACAAAAAAATTATCAAAAAGTGGAGGTTTAAAAAAAAATTGTTCACCTAATAAATTCGAATTCCCTCAAAATTTATGATTTTTTTCAAAATTATTACGTGAGCAGTTCTACAGTTGTAATTGAATTGAATTACACAAAAAATTGCCAAATCTGGCGTAAGTGAAAAAAATCCATGTCAAAAAAAATTACTCAACAAATAAATAAAAATTTTCATTTAAATTCATGAACTGGTTTTTTCGAAAAAATTGCCAAATCTGGCGACAGTTGAGAAAAATTATTTTCAAAAAAATGTTTGCAAGTTATAAATTCAAATTTTCTCAAATTAGGATTTATAGGGTTGAATTTTCAACGAAAAAATAAATAAAATTTGCAGAAAATTCAGGAAATTGGTTACAAAAAATTATTTATTTCGAAAATGAAATTCCCACAAAATAAAGAAATTCTAATATTTTTAGAAAAAATTCTCCGGCCCAATTAATCGTCAAATATTCACTACTTACATTAGTATTAGGCTGGAATCCATATAAATGATGCGAACAAATTTTTCGTGTAGCTATCAGTTGTGGGACACAGCATTTGACAATAGATCGATCCGAGTCGTACTTGCTGACGGCTTCTGTTGGAATAAAATGAAAATAATTAGAAAAATACAAGATATACTATTTACCAATTTAAATATTTGTATCTAGGTACTAGGTAGGTACTTTTAAAAGTGTGAGAACCCCACGAAAATCATACGTGAGAATATAATGGCTAAATCGCGATTTAAACAACCGATACTTCTAATCAAAACTGTTTGGAATTTTCAGATATAGGATTGTAATAAATAAAACGAGTATTTACCTACATGCAGCTGCCTGGAAATGCTTCGGTAATTCATGCTCGAATAGAAGATTCTTCGCTGGCGATGTTTTTGAGATCCACTGGGCTCGAAAAGTAATGTCCAATCGTATGAAAAAGCATCAGTAATTCGGTGAAAGTGAACTTCGACGCTGCTGAAGGATTAATCGTTGGCAAAGCAGAAAACATACAGCATCTGTTGGAATAAAACACAACGTATTAGAAAATCATAAAACACCGATAAGTAGAAACTACATAATTATTTTCTATAAAAATTCCAATTTTTTAAAATGAAAATAATCCTCGACGAGATGTTTTGTTTAGTACTTCGTAAAATAATACTCAAATTTTAATAGTAGACTGAAACTGCAAAATCACGAGATGTTTTCATATTTATCAAATCCATAATATACACTTACACACAAACCCACACCCACATACATAAGTACTTCGTAAAATAACAAGAAATTATTTCAAAAACCTGAGAAGTCTGAAAAAGTTTACTAACTTTTTAGAATAGGTAATTAATCAAAAAATTAACGAGCATTTCAAAAAGTTAAAAAAATTGGTCAATTACGAAAAACGAACTATTCGGTAGGAAAAAATTGTAAAGTGTAAGTAAATTTTTAAAAAAGTGGAACATCATAAGAAATTTAAAACATTTACAACTTTGAAAAAAAAAATAAATGAAAAAATTGTTCAATTTGGAGCACCCAATCTGAATAATTATGAAAAATTGGTAATTTCAAAAATCCAAACTTTCAATATTTGAAATGAACAGCAAATTACCTAAAAAAAAACAATCCGAAAAGTTTCTAAAAAAAAAATAACTTTTCCAAATTTCAAAAATAATAATTGTCAAGAGATTAATTTTTTTTTAAATTATAAAATTTTGAGGAATACAAAAAAGCTAACCAATTTTTAGAAGACGAAAATTTTTCAAAATTGTCAAAATTTGAAAACAGCGTGAAATTTAGGAAGCATTAAAATTTAAAAAAATAAAATATTCACGTAATTATTACCCAAGGTGGTCGGATTTAGTATCTATCAGCAGCACAACTCCAACATAATTTCTGTACTGAATCTGAAGAATCTGTTGTTGGATCATCTGTTTTCAAAAAACGTGTAAGTACTTTCCACTGGTACTTTCATTTGACGAGTGGGTAGGTTTAAAACTAAGGCCGCATTTCTACTCGATGTGGTCGTCTGATGAATGTTTATTGTTCAATCATACGTGTAAAAAGTATTCAGTTTTCTCGAGCAGATCGGATAGATCTTTGCATTTTTTGGTCTGTAACAAAATCACACAAAACACGTTCATAATATTAGCATTATTATTTTTTTTAAACGTCTAACCTCATGATCGAGATCGCTCAACTAACGTAAGACCTAGACAGATACAGGGCCGGCGAAAGCGAGGTGGGGCCCCAGGATAAAAAATTTTGAGGTCCTTTTTTTTTCTAAAAAAACTTCTATTTTTTTATTTTATGGAACAAATAAAAAAATCTTCTACACTTAATTTCAAGAAAAAAAAAAAGGTTCTACAATGGAATTTGAAAAAAATTTAATGTAAAGTAATTGACTAAATTTAAAAATAAGTAAATAAATAAAAGAATCAAAAATACTTCCACAAAATTATTCCCTGGACAAATTTTTCAACTTAGAAAAGATTTTTTTAATCCATTAAAAAATTCCATTTTTCAAATTTTGGTAAATTTTTTTTCACTTTTCTAAGTTGAAAAATTTGTCCAGGGAATAATTTCTCAAAAGTTTTATTTAGTCAATAACTTAACATTAATTTTTTTTTCAAAAAAAAAAAAAAACTTCAATAAAACTTGTTTCTGTACAGAACTTGAACAAATTAAAAAAATTAAAAAGTTTTTCAATTAAAAAAAAAATTAAAAAATTCTTTTATCCGGAATTCCAAAAAAAAAAAGTTTTTCCACTGAATTTGAAAAAAAGTGATTCTCAAAGAAATTTGAAAAAATTTTAAATGCAAAGAGATTAGGTACCTAAATTTCAAAAGAAATCAGATTTAAAAAAAAAATTAGGAAAAGAAATTTGAAAAAATTGAAGGGAAATTTGAGAAATTGAGACCTCTTCAAAAAAAAATCTTTGCTGAATTTCCAAAAAATAAATAAATAAATATAATAAAATTGAGTTCTCAAAGGAATTTGAAAATTTTTTGAATAAAAAGATGATGCACAAAAGAAGAAAATTCAAAAAAAATGTTTTTTCACGAAATTTAAAAAAATCGAAAATTAAAGAAAGGTTGAAAAAAAAAAACGTTTAGCCGAAATTCAATTTGTTTCTTGATTTTTTTTCCAATTCTATTGAGAAATTTTTTGTCAAATTCACTTTAAAATAATTTTCTTCAATTATGTGGGTCTGTGGTAGTGTGGTCGCGTTGTTTAGATTGAGTTGAGACCACGTTCGCCGCTCGAATGATTCGAAATTTAGAATTTTTTATTTTTTTTAAATACTTGGGCCCCAAATAAATTACGCCATTTTACCCTAAGAGCTCAATGAGGTGAGGGAGGAAAATCCAGAGTTTCGTCGGAGAAAATTCCGTGCCCAGGATTTGTGTCCCCCTTGTCCCCACCTCTCGCCGGGCTTGGACAGATACATATGACACACACCCATGGAGGTGTAATAATTATTCACAAAAGCCAAAATTACCAAAAGGAAAAAGGAGACCAAGCTCTCACCTTTTGTACGATAGCTGCAGCTGTCGGAAAGTTTCTAGTGTGTCAGTGTATCAATTGACGAAGTAATATTGATAGGTACTCATTTCGTCACATCGTGCAAATATCTCTAAATCACCGGATTGGCTGCTCCATTTAATTATTAACTATACCTACGGAGAAAAATAATACGTTACATTTTCATCTCAACATTTCGAACGTTACAAACCTACAAATCTATACTTACGCGTAACAGGTTCTTGATCATCAGTCATAGACTGGAATCTGTGTTTCTTTCGAGGTATTTCTGCGCAGTAACTATGCTCACTTTTAGACCTTTACAGCACATATTTTCTACTTGATTTCAATATCGACGACCGTTACGAGCATTCTTACGTCTTTCGGATTCCTGCAAAAAAGTAGAAATTTTATTAAAAGACAGTTCTGCCGTGGGTGAAACATTTGGTAGGCAAGACGTAGGTACCTAACCTACCTAAATCAAGTGTCCATTGGTTTCGTCCACATGCTTCATCGGTGGCAGTATTCTGTACGCAGGCCAAATCGCTGAGATTTTTATCGAGTGTTCCAGTCTTGAACAGTGCTCTCTCGAAAGTCATATTGATATTAAATTGTTCAAACTTCGGACTGCCTATAACTGCATGCAAAATAAACAAATTGCGAATTAAAATATAATACAAAAAAATTCATTCACGTTGAACTGGATTATTCACGTTACCTGATGGTTATAAACTTGTGTAGCGAAGCTTTCAACACCGAACTGTCAGAATGTCGGACTTAAGACGGCGTACGAGTCGAACTGTTCACCAAAGTAAGACCAATTTTAATTAGCTGAAGAGATGAATAGAAATATCACAAATCATTTCTTCAGCTGTCACCGATAGAGAAACTTTGTAGAGTTTGACGTGAACGAACAAAGATGCTGAAACAGAGCATATGAATCGTCATCTTCCGAAAACAGTTGATCGATAATCAAAAATATCAATTTACTCACAATGTAGGACCAATGGTGACGACGAGATAGTGGTAGTTACACGAGGTACTTTAGCTGGCTACTGGACTGTGGCTAAAAGGACGCAAGTGTTCTCTCTGCTTAGGTTATAACTGCTATGTACCTTGTTCGAAATTCGACTATGGCTGACGTGTCATGAAATGTCGGCAAATCGCACTGATTCAAACAAAAAACAAAAAAAAATTAAAAATAGATAAATGCAAAACAAGAAATTTTCAAAGACTAGAGAATTACGAAAATAAAAAAAAAACAAAAAAAAAACTTATATTTTAAAAAACGATCAAACATTGAAAAATGATGGAATAAAAATTAAAAATATCAAAAAATTAAGCATGTTAAAATATAAATAAAATTCTCAATTTCAAAAAACAATTCGAATTAATTCAAAAAATCAGCTATTAGTTTTTTTATATTAAAAACCTAAAATTTTTTGTAAAATTTCAAAAATTAACAAATTTTTGAAAAGTTTAAATTTGAAAAAACAAAAATTGAAAAAATGTTGAAATGGTATCATATTTGTAAAAAAATCAATCCTTGAAATCATGTAAAAGTGATAATAAAAAATATGTATGTCATATAACCAAAACAATAAGGTAAAATAAAAATAAACAAAAACAAAAAAGACAAAAATTAATTTAAAGTGATTATTTTTTTTAAATCAAAAAGTATAACAAAATATGAAGTACAATAATAATAATAAAATTCAAAAATACTTGTTTGAAAACTATAATGAATACTATGAAAAGAAAAAAAATGGAAAATTGGAATCTGAAGTTTTGACATGGGAATTCGTCGAGAATTTATTTAAATAAGTACTTGATAATTTAAAATTAAAAAAAAAAATCATATAAAAATAATGAAAAATAAATTTTGACCAAAACTCTCACATTTTACAACGGGAAAAATTTCAATTAAAATTCCGACGAAAAACAAAATGATAACACCGCGCAAATCAAACACATAGTAGAAAAATTCCAAAAATTTGAAGACAACTTTTAGATAAGTGGCTTTCAACTCCAAGAAAATTGAAAAAAAATTTCAAATTCGAAAAAAGCGTGACCCCTGTCGCGTCTGCACACCTCGCAGAATCAACAAGCTGCTGGTCCAACGAGGCCCCAGCCCCCACGACGAGGACGTGCGACTAGGAGTTGAAGTAAGACATAGAATGTGTTACTCCCATTCGGGGGCCGCGTGCTTGCCTGCCTTATTTTTTGCATGCGAAAGCCTATAGATTTATAACCTACTGCAGCGAATGTTTCACTAGGAAAATTCGCCGGTTTGGAAAACTATAGGCCCTTCTTGTATGCTTTCGTCTCATGCCTGAGTGCTTGCCAGCTATTAGCTTGCCTTTCCTTTTCTTGCCTTTTTCTTGCCTGCCTTTTGCTTGCTTGCCTGCCTGTCTGCCTGCCTAGTTGATTGGTTGCTTGCCTGCCTGATTTTATGCATGCGAAAGCCTATAGATTTATAACCTACTGCAGCGAATGTTTCACTAGGAAAATTCGCCGGTTTGGAAAACTATAGGCCCTTCTTGTATGCTTTCGTCTCATGCCTGAGTGCTTGCCAGCTATTAGCTTGCCTTTCCTTTTCTTGCCTTTTGCTTGCTTGCCTGCCTGTCTGCCTGCCTGATTAATTGCTAGCTTGCTTGCTTGCCTGCATGATTGATTGCTTGCTTGCCTGATTAATTACTGAGAAATATTCTTAGAATCCATCCCCTAATGACATATTTCTACTCTCAAAAAATAAAAAATTCTATCCTACTAGAAATTTGAAAAACATAGGTATAGAAAATTGGAAGCTTTATTACTAAAAAAAAAAAAAATTGAAACATAAAAGACAATGAAGCAGAAAATAGGAAACTTTGGTATTTGTGAGCGCTATCTATAAAATCCATTTGGGACAATGGGTCAAAATCAAAAAAATATATATATTCAAGTACTTGAAAAGACCAGGAAGCTGGCGGAGAAGACGATGAAATCAAAAAAATTATGGCGTTGCGGCTGGTATCTGTGAAATCGATTTGGGTCAAAATAGGTAAAAAAAAAAATAATGGAGCACTTGAAATAAAAACCAAGAAAATAATTTTAAAGAAGTAAAAACTACTTAAAATCCCTATCTAACTATAAAAAATAACAGGAGCTGTAAAAAGTGTTGAAATGATGACATAATCAACCTATTGTGGGTGGTACCTATAGAACTAGTTCTGTCGAAATTGGAAAAACAATCTTGCACTTGAAACGCCTTGCTTAAAAGAAGCCGAAAAAAAATCTGCTGAAAATATGAGAAAACGAAATTTACTCACCTTTGCTGGCACCTGTAAATTCACTTTGGGTTTCACGTTTCACCCACATTTGGGGTTAAATTTGCCTCGCCTTCAAAATTTACTCACCTTTGCTGGCACCTGTATTCACTTTGGGTTTCACATTTCACCCACATTTGGGGTTAAATTTGCTAAGCCTTCTATGGCTAGATCGGATGTGACTGGCGTAGTACTGCATATTTTCAATTTTTTAGTCTTCTGCGTCATATTTAGCATAGAATGGCGAATCCAGTCGAGCAAAGCGCAGTATTTGTAAGGTATAGGGAATGGTGTTAATAATTTCGGGCACCATTGTGAAATACTAATCGTCTATGTAGGTATTCGCTTATTTTTTGATATACGCTGATGTTACCTTTATCTAATTTTTTACTTAAATAGCCAATTGTAAAATGTCGAGTAGGCCTATTCTTTTTCAACGAAACCTTAAGGCATCAGGCTTCGTAGTAATATGAAATGAAGGCGCGCGGGCCTTGACAAATATTGTGGGGCAGAGTGGTCTGTAAGAAGTAAAATTAAACCATATACCTCGAGGTCTTCTTAAAAAAAATATCGAATGAATAGTTCGTGCTGGTACGAAGCTGCAGTATTGTATTCTCGTCGATGTCATGTCGCAGGTACTGACGAGATGCCGAAATTTCCAAGTGGTACATGAATCCAATTATTCTTCGATGAACGATGTAAACTAACGACACCTATTAGAACAAAATCAAAATTAATACTCGCCAAAGTTTTGAAAAATTATTTTGAAAAAACTGAACAATTTTTCGAGCACACTATCTCACTTATCAAATAATTTGAAAATGATTTTTTTTTTACAAAACGCCCGCCTAAACTAATTTCTAAAAACATAATATGGGTCCCTGAGAACTCCAAGAAATCATTTTAGCTCATTAGGTAGGTAATAGATATGTTGGATTTTTGAGGCCTAATAATTTTTTTTTTAATGGAAAAGGTAATATTTGGAAAATTGGTAACATTATCAAGAAAAAAATAAAAAATGAAAAAATCACCAAATTTAGAATTTTGAATAAGTATTAAGTGCATAATCGAAGAATAACTTTCAAAAAAATCAAACATCAAAAATGTTTCAAAAGATTCAAGTAGGTATATACTATATATTTCAAGTTGCAGTGGCGTATCAAGAATGAAATCATGGGATGGGTTCAAATTTTGTTTTCAAGGGTAGTCATTATGAAATTAAATTTTCAATTTCTACCAATAACAAAAAAAAAAGTCAGTCAGCCGTCAATAGGAAATAATTGGAAGAAGATGTAGGTATCAGAGATGAGCGCGGATATATCCGTATCCGAGTATACTCGGTTACTTTTGTATCCGCCTAAAAAAGCGGATATATGCGGATATATCCAACTGATAAAAGTAATCGGATAATCCACGGATATATCCGAGTACTTTTATCCGTAGTATTAAATTGAAATATTTTATTAAGTAGGTAGCTAGGTACCTAATAGAACAGTGCGTAGAGGTAGACTCACTTATCGCGTATATTGAAGCGTAGATAAGGTAGTGGTACTGCGTTGGGTGTCAGACACTTGCCGAATGACTCATAACTCATTCAAACCCCTTTAAGATATGGTCATTGTTACCTTTCCCTGTCAATTTCACCTAGCGTTTTTTGCGATAAGAAATGTTACCTATCTTCTTTATCCGAACTGAACTGCACTAGTGCACTATTGTAGCCAGAGGCGTAGCGTAATGATTTTTTGAGTGGGGGAATATACCTTCAAAATGCCAAATTTTCAGAATACTGAATTTGCCAACTTGAAACTCAAAATTGTCAACTTTTTGACTTTTTCAACATCTCCGAGGGGGGAAACGTCCCCTCTAACCCCCTGGTCGCTACGCCCCTGTTTGTAGCACACAATTAAAAAAGTTGAATTTTTCAAACTGACATTTTTTTCAAGTACACTATTGGGCCCACCCCCGCCCCTTACGTGCATCCAAATGAATTTTTTCAACTGAAATTTTGTTCAAGTACCCTTTTAGGTCCACCCCCACCCCTTGAGTGCGTCCTCAAACACTTTTAGTTACGTATAGGTAGAGGTACCCTAAATTAAACGAAAAAAGTATTTTCTCAAACTCTGAAATTTTTTCCAAATACCTACTGGTGTAGGTCAACCCCCTCCCCACTCCATGGATTTGTCACCAAAGTCCTAAATACTTTTGATATTCAGATAAATCTAGTAAAATTTTGAAAATACGCGGATACTTTGTACGGGTATATCCGCCCTGGGCGGATATATCCGAGTACCCAAAAACACGTACCCGCGCTCATCTCTGGTAGGTATATTTTCATCTATAAACAACAAAGGTGCAATTTTTTTTGGAAATATAAATAATTTATAAGAAGTAGAAAAATTCTAATTTTGAAAACATAAACTCCATCTAAAGCCCATTCCGATCAAGGTAATAACCTACTTGTTATAAACTACCTACCAAAAGTTAAAAAATTGCGAAAATTTTGTAATTAAAAATTAAGAAATGTCATCCTTAAAAATTATTGGAAAAAAAATTCAATCTTGGAATTTTTTAAAATGCATTCTTCAAAAATTTTAAAATTCACCCAAAAATTGAAAAAAATTTGATGTGTACGTCAAAGAATTCACCTAAACCAATTTTTTTGAAAATTTATCATAATCAAAATTAAGAAGTAAAATATTGGAATTGTAAAATTAAAAACTATGTAGGTAGTTTTGAAAAGTAGAAAAAAATATCTTTAAAAAAAATTCAAATAAATCCATCTTGAAAATTTTTTAGAATAACAAAAACATATCATTTTCGATAATTCAAGAGAAAATAATCTTTGAAAATTGAAGAAAATTCATTGAAAAATAAAAAAAAGTACCCTATTTTTATTTTTGAAAATTTATGAAAAATCATTCTAAAATTTGAAAAAAAAATCGAAAATTTGGGTCCAATGCAAAATCCTACTCTAAGCGAATTTGTCAGAACTTTCATTTTCAGTAAATTTCAAAAATGACAATTTCAATTTAATCAGTGGCAAAAGCTACCATTTCGTCAAAGGAAAAATCCTACCCTTACTGATTTTGAAAAAAAATGTATTCTGTAAATTTCAAAAAATGAGAATTCAATCAGTGGCAAAGGATACTGGCTACCATTGGGCCCAATGGAAAATCCTACACCTTGAGAAAATTTTTATTTTCAGTAAATTTAAAAAAAAGGAATTTCAATTTTAGCATTGACAAAGGCTACCATTTGATCCAATGCAAAATCCTACCCTTACTGATTTCGAAAAAAAAAAATTATTTCCTGTAAATTTCGAAAAATGACAATTTTAATTCAATCAGTGGCAAAGGCTACCATTCGATCCAATGCTAAATCCTACCCTTATTAAATTTGAGAATATTTTTATTTTCAGTAAATTTTTTTAAAGAAATGGGAATTTTAATTTAATTAGTGACAAAGGCTACCATTTTGGGGCTTCAATATGCTAATAAAACAGGTAGGCAAAAAGTAAATACTGCTTATAATATATCTAACTATAAAAAATAAGGGAAACTGAATAAAGTGCTGAAATGACGACATAAATCATAATCAATGTACCTACATATGTGGGTGGTATCTGTAAAATCAATTCGAGTCAAAATAAAAAACCAAATAAATAAAATAAAACGATAGAACACTTAAAATCTTAAGCTTTTAAGAATCTGGGAAGTTGAGAAGAAAACGTATATACATCGCACCGTTGCTACATGTAGGTAAAATTGACTTGGATCAAAAAACGATGAAACTAATGTCGAGCTGAAGCACGCTGAAGTATAAAACATAAGATAAGTATCACAGTTCACTCACCAATACATTACACGAAAACAGCCACCAAATTCTTCAACTTTTGAGTAAACGAGTTGATTAATCTGGTTTGAGAAAAAATCATCATCACCGTACTGAAGATTAGACTGGATTCCTTGCCAAAATAATGGGTAACGCCAACTGCTCTTACTATTGATTACTTCGAATAGCCAAAACCTGAACACAATAAAGATATCACGTGAGTACAGCTGAAGTTTGAAAAATGAATAAAATATTATACACAAATGAATAATAAAAATTAGTACCAATTAATCAGTTGTAAGTAAGTAAACTTGATATTGGTATTTTGGTATCCACCCAACACGAATCAACAAGCGCAGAGAATACGCTAAAAATGCAAAAGAATTCGATCTCAACAATAACTAAAAGTTTGGCTTTTTTTACGTTAAGGTTTAAACTTGTCAAAGTTGACCAAATCGCTTTCATAATTTTCATTACAACAAAAGAAGAAGCGATGATAGGTATGTCATTGTGTATGATGTAATCGTAAAGGTTCTTCACCATTCAAAAATTGATAATAATTTCTATTCATTAGATTTTATTTTCTCTTTGCCTCTGTACACGTTCCTGATTGGTTGTTTCATAAGGCCTACGTACCTACATAAACCGAACCCACCAGTTGACAAGCGAAAAAACAATGACATGATCGAAATTATGACTAATATGACGAAGAATGTAAGAACCACTATCACTAACATGATCACTGCCTATCAATTCTAAGGGTGATGCATCGTTTTGCTTTTGCTCGAGTACAATTTAGAATTCACTCTAATACGTTTGGCACGTACCTAGAATAAATATTCTCAAAGTTCTGCATCTGCACTTCAGCAGTTCTGCACTATTACAACCGAAAAAGAAATTTGCGAACTTTCGTCACAAAAAAAAAGGTTCTACTGCACAAATTTGTCAAAATTTCAGTTTCCTAATTTCTCAAAACGAAACCGATACCTACGGTTGTTTTATAGCAAGTGAAAAAAATAATTATAAAACTTCAAACTGGTAAAATATCACTAAAATGTGAATCAATTTTCATACCACGAACAAAAAATTACATCAAGGATCACTAACACATTAATAAAATGTTAGAATATGTGTGTGCATAATGATTATACACCCACACGGTAGTAGTTCAGGATTTAACTACCACTTTTGTTGCCAGATTCCCCTTTAGGACGATCTAAATGATCGATTCCATACAAAAAATTTCAAAAATTCCGGGGAGAAAGCAAAGAAATTTGGTAGTTAAATGTTTAACAAAACACGAGTAAACAAGACTTTAAAAAAAATTTAACTACCAAATTTTTCTATTTTCTCCCCACAATTTTCGAAAAAATTTTCATGTAATCGATTATTTACATCGTCGGTGGTGTTTTAGCGAAAAAAGTGGTAGTTAAATCCTGGACTACTACCATACACACTAACACACTACACAGTTACATCTTTAAAACTGACTTTTACTTAGGTAGTGGTTTACTTCACCTTCATACCTTTGATTTTACCTAATCTTTTCACTTACTCACACTCCCGTAGGTATCGTATCGGTATGTAAATAAAAGTTCAACACCACCGAAGCAACAAGTAACGTAGGAATAATCGCCTCGCCAAAGGCTAGGCTACTTAATATACAACTATAATTGATTATGATTGTTATGATTTTCGATTTCTCAATTCTTACCAGCGATCGTATTGTATTCAGTCGTTACGAAGAAATCAGCTTCACCAAATGAATTGAAAGTATAAAATCTGGAAGCTGGAACCTTTCGTAAAATACGCCGATGCTCGTCTTGGAATCTGTAGGTATGCGATTCTTGTTCGCGATCAAACTAACGTTATCGTTAATAACCGAAAACACCGTGAAAATGCACACTAGTACTTAAATACGTAACGTACGCACATTATATATTTCACTTGTTTCACCAACAATGAAAATAATTAGTTTCTTCGTAAAATAATTAGTACCGTACGTCTTATTCGCGTAAAATAGGAACAACGGAACAAGAAATAAAATGAAATGGCGACGCGACGCTAGCACAACGGACAACGCCCTACTACAAAGAAATGTACAATGTTGCCATGCATCAACTTTCAGCTGTGACTAATGACTATGTTCGTAGGGGTACGTGACGTCACTGATGCGATAATGCGAATTTGCGAAGCGACATTTTTTCGATTTTTTTTTTTTTTTTTTTTTTAAATTAATTAATACCTATTTTAATAATAATTGAAATTTATTATTATTAATTAAATTATGGCTTTAATTTTATGCTCTTTTTATTTTCATACTTATTTTTTAAAAATGATTTAAACAATTGGCATTTATCTCAAAAATCTGCACTGAAAAATAAAACTACGTAAAACAAGAAATTTAAAAACTTCAACGTAAAAAATTGCATTATATTAATAAAATAGGATCGTTTTTACAATATAAATGAAACACAAATGCACGAAAAATTTAAAGTATTATTTTAAACAACGGTAATACGTAGACGTACGTCACATTATGAATAAAAAAAAAAAGAAGAAATATACGAGTTATAAAACTAAAAATTAGATTCGCGAAAGAAATGGAGTTATACAAGCTGTGATCAATGGTTTTGGTGGGAGGGAGAGGTGACTAAGTCTGAACACGAATCGAAAAAATATTGAAGTAATATTGATCATACGCTTCAATGTTTTACACGAAACTAACCAACAAAAACGCACCTTATCGACAAATCCATCCTATTTAACTATCACATAATTATGAAGAACAGAACGCATTTCTGTTTCTATTGAAGACACAACGGAGACAGAATCATCTTTTTACGTATATCACAAATGGTAACCATTTTCCAATGTAACTGTTCATTTGCCATTAGACAGGTAATAAGGCTACGTAATTCAACACGCCTTCTTCGTCTTTGGTTTAAAACAGATCAGCATCGAGCCATGGAAATCTTGATTTTCAATTCATTCGGCGACCTCGGAATTGTTTCTTGTTCGTGTCGCGTTCGCAGGAAATTTTCAATTTCTTGAATTGTGATTTGAAAAAAATCTGTAAACCTAAAGCAAAAGGTCACAAAAGAGATGAGAACTGGTGGTCAGAATTTAAAGGGAACAAATCGACGAGACTACCTAATTCTTCTGCATAATGCTCAAGTTGCATTTGTTGCCTCTGTAATGAAGTGTTAAATCGGAAGATGATTTCCATATGTGATATTTGACTGTTCTTAGTTCCATGCTGGGATCTAAAACCTGTCGGAAAAAAAATAAGACCCATTTCAGATTAAGAAAATTCATATTTTCTTTCAACCAAACGATTGGTAACTGAACTCTACATTTTGTTAAATTATACCTGATCATTGCAAACAATTTCGATAGAATCGAGAAGAGAAGCTTGACTTTCTTGACTGGTGGCATTAGTGGTCCTTTCGACATTGGATGGGGCGCCAGCTCCGCTGGCCATATTGGCCGCAGGAGAACAATCCGGTCCGTAGAATTTCTCGTAAACGTGTTCGATTATTTTATGAACTTGTATGAAATCGTTGGCAACTAATCTTTCACGTTTGGTATTTTTTGATACGAATTCATTGGGTGGTAAAAGGTAGAATGATATTTTGATGAATTTAGGAGGTTTTTTCGTAATTAATACGTCTCTGACCCAATCAGGCACCGTTTCGTTTAATATATGAGTTTCTGTTTGACCGCTGCAGTCTTTGACGGTAACACGATATAAAGTTCTGTTACCAATTTCGCTGTAATCAAATGCAATTTAGTTGGAAAATGAGAAAAGTGACGATCGGCTATTTTTACGGAGAGCCCTTGCTGATTCATTTGCTCACCTTGAATTTTTTACCAAGTCCAGTGCAACATAAATACTTTATATTCAAAATTGGAAGGGAAGGAGGGGTCCAATCGAAATTTTTGTAATAACTAAAAGTATTTGTAAAACTTCAAGCTACAACTTTTGTTTGAAAATTTTTTCAATTGAGCCCCTCTCTCTTCAATACCAATTAAAAATTGTAGGGGGAAGGGGAAAGGGTCCAATTAAAAAATTGTGCAACAAAGTTGTAGCTCATAATTTTAGGAATAATTTTGGCCATGACAAACATTTTGATTGGACCCCTCCCTCCCCTCCAATTTTGGATAATCCAATTCATTCAAAATACATTGTTACAAACTGTGGGGAGGTAAGGGGCCCAATTGAAAAAAATTTCAAACAAAAGTTGTAGCTTGAAGTTTTACAAATACTTTTAGTTATTACAAAAATTTCGATTGGACCCCTCCTTCCCTTCCAATTTTGAATATAAAGTATTTATGTTGCACTGGACTTGGTAAAAAATTCAAGGTGAACAAATGAATCAGCAAGGGCTCTCCGTAAAAATAACCGATCGGAGAAAAAACGAGTCATTCATCAATCGATGTTTTTCCTTCAAAACTTACGTAAATATAATTGGAGTATGTTGAGGTATTTGTAATGCTCCCAACACTAAACATGGAGGCGCACCGTTGTGTTGATCTTTGTTTATTTCTTCTTTTTCATTTTCCAATACTGTGTACTGCCAATGCTCCAGTAAAGCTTTCAGAAGTAAACAACCGTAATTGACTGAAAATAATATACAAGTTTTTGAAAGTCAAAATTTATAGGAGATTGCTGCACGAAAATGTGGGTTACCTTTTTGATCAGGAGGAATGACTACGCCGACGTCTTTTCCAGCTACCCAAGCCGAAAAACAATCGTTCTCTTCTTGGCCCAAATGAATCGTTAAAAACTGAAATAAAAAGACAGATAGTTGAAGCAATTTTGAGGATACAGCTACATCGACTCATCATTTTTCACTTACGCCAGTTTTGAGATCAACGCTGAACCAGTTGGGAATGTACATCAATTTGAATCTTTCTTTTACTTGTTCGTCGAAATCTGCTTTGCCCAAATCTTCGATTTTTTTCACCTACATCAAATAAAAAAAAAATTATCAGTCAGATTTAATATCCTAACCAGTAACCGAGATTTAAATTCGGACCAACCTGAAGCACGTCGTATAGACTAACGTTTCCGACAGAATCTTGAGTCAATATATGTCTTTTGTCGTTAAGTATATGGTATTTTTTGATAGCTGGAGCGCCTTCGATGGTCATTTTAGGCTCAATATTGACTTCTGCATCGTAATCGTTGTCCATCTCATCGTAGTCCGATCTCTCGTTGAGAGACTGCTAGAAACATGGATTTATATTTATTAGAATCAAGTTCGATCACAAGAGGAATGATCAGAATTAAAATACTGACCCAAAAATTGATATTTGATTCGTCACTGGCGACCCAAATTCCTGAAAAATCAGGTACAGGGCAAATTTTCAATATGGGATTAGGTTCTTCGGCAACTAGATTATATTTTGATATATTTTTCAAATCGGTTTTATAAATTCGACGATCTCTGCCACCGGATATAACGTGGGAAAAATTTTCGGTGGCCTGAAATTACAAATGCGATTAGTTTTCGTCGAGGTGACAAATTTCCAGCGCAAAATTGCGAAATATTTACCGCCAATGCCCAAACGCCTTCTTTATGTATTCTAATGGTAACCATACATTGCTGTTGTCCTAACGACCATAGTTTCACCGTACCATCCGAACTGCCGGATAAACACTGTGAACCGTCGCGACTCAGTATTAACGCTTTAACGTTATCCGTATGGCCTGTTACATTGAATATGCATAAGTTATAATCCATTATTCAGTAACAACTACGAATAAGGACGATTAAACTTTACCGATTAGTTTCATTGTTTTTTGACAAGTACGAGGGTCCCATACTCGGAGTACTTTCTCCGTACTTCCTCCAACTATCACCGTACCCATCGAATTCATGGCTAAACTGTAAATGGAATTTTTACTGCCAGGCAGTGACGAAGCTGCAATCAAAACAAATTCCAAGTAAATACGTGGTCTTATAAAAATAAATGAACAGATGGAAAGTAGCTTACTAGTGACAGTATTGTTACTAGCAGTCAAAGCAGTCAACGTATTTATATCCCATAAGAAAATAGCCTTATCTAAGCCCGCTGAGGCGACTTTTTCTTGATCTTTGGCGTAAGCGAGAGCTCGAACGTAGTCTTTGTGGGTTCTCAACGTCGACATACAAAATCCTTTATGAGCGTTCCATACTTTTACCGTTGTGTCGGAACTGGCTGAGATCACTGGTGGGGAAAAAAAACGTAAAGTTTGGAATAAATTCGTCGACGAGTGAATCTCACATAGATATCAGAGATACTTACGATTCTTTCCATTACAACATAATATTATATCGTTGACCCAGTCTGTATGGTGTTCCAAAGATTGCAAGTAGGGTTTGTTGATATTTTTACAGTCCCACGTTCTGATGATACTATCACGGCCGGCCGAGAACAATCTGTCCAAATTGGGATCATATTGAAGCGAATTTACACCGGCTCTGTGTTTTGGCTCGTGTTCATCTCGAACGACAAATGATACCTGGAGTAAACATTCGGTTTTAGCAAGAAATCGTTGAATTGTGTGTAGATTTAAGCTGCACTTACGACTACTTTCTTCGACGATGCGTTAGATTGTTGAACTTTTTTATGAGCCGGAATCATCGTTGTTCCCTGCGAGTTGATGAGTTTTATAGAATTGAACTCGGTAATCTGAAATACAAAACATTTTCGTGATCAACAACATGGACATGGAGAATGAACATCACTGTTTTGGAAACTTCATAAATAATGTATTAAGAATAAATAGAACAACAGAGGAAGAATATTATTCTGAAACTATGAATAGGATATCGTAGTAGAATTTGACTATCCACTTACCACTGATGCAAAAGTTCGAATTATGTCAAAGTAGAATTCCTTGTAGCAGCCTCTTCGAATTCATTTTTGGCTCTACAATTTTCTAAGGTGTTTCATTAGTCATTTCTTTACCATCCGAACCAATTTAATTAAATTAACACGAAAGTCATCAGTGTTAACCGCGTAGTCTTAACGGAACGATTTTAATTTTCGTATTATATGAAAAAGTTGAAAAAGTAAAGCACTTCTGGATGTTTCAGACCCAAGATTTCTATCAAAATACATGCATTTTATTCAAATTTCAATGATTAGTTTAGCAATCGTGTGTGTATTCGCGGAAATTACTCATCTATTGCATCTTGAGTGCATCTTGCAAATTATAAATAATAATTTTGTAATTATCTTGATATTCTGTCAAGAAAAATTCAAAATCGAAAATTTCGTCAAAAAATTTTGAAAGATTTGAGCAAAATTCGAAGTCGAAATTCGAAGTTCGAACTTTGAAGAATGAATCACGAACGAACGAATCAATTTTTCGAATCGCGAACGAATCTAGATTAAAATCAACTAGCGCTCCTCACGATTAACACGTAGAACTAAAGTTGAAACCCGAAAATACCGAAAACGAAACGAACAAAAACCCTAAAAATTCGCGTAACGTAAACAGAACGTGAATTTTATTAGTTTTCTCAAAATCAAAATGATTTCCTGTGTTATGTTCTAGTTCTAGTTATTTTTAGCGTTAATAACGTAAATTTGCTGACAAATTTGAAGAAATTCTGCTGACAATTCGGACGAAAGGTAACGATGAATCATTATTCTTACCGCAATCAATTAATTATATAGTCTCATGGCTAAATTGCGATGAAACGAGACGAGTTCACACTTCAATCACATTGAATGGCTGCCCCTGTCCGTTGCCATAACGGATATTTTATGTAGACATTCACTATAATTCTACTCTACCTACCAGAAAATACCAGATGTGTTATTGCCATCTTGCATTCGTTGGGATTCAAATCGAACTTATAATGAAAATATGAAACAAAATTGAACTGAAACAACAAAAATAACGTTATGAGTACGCCTTACTTCATATTGTATAAATTTCATTTTTCACGATGAAAATTTTAGTTGTTTGGGTGTGATACCTACATAATTACGAAACATATTTTTGTTCAGTTCGACTTCTCTACAATTTTGAGCGACTTCTCATCATTTTCACGTTTAGTTCAAGTACTGAAATTAATTTGTTTTGGTTTTCACCGAATTCTCTTAAAAAAATTTTGAGCTAACCACGTCTTGCCTTTACCTTCCCAATTTCTGCCGATTCAGCAAAAAATCTGCTTATTCGATCTTGTAGTAGGAAGCCTACCTATTATTGATGGTTTGTTAAATTAATGTTTTCTTCTTGTTTGTACAGGTTTCAACCATGCCACGTCGAGTTACGTCAAGAATTCACGATTATTTCATTTACGATGTCAATAGATCCATTTGTCAATTATTAAATAAATCCGGATACATTTGCAACGCTGCCATAAAAGTAAATTTTTGACAGCTGAATACGACATTTCATGAATTCTAGCGTGATTTACCCATTGTCGTCCTTTTTTTTTAGGGTAGACACGCGGGCAATCTGGAAAAACACGTGAAAACATGGCACGCAGACGAATGGGCAAACTATTGGAATGATAAAACTCAAATGCTCATTCCATCGGATTCCGAAACATCGCTAGTCAATACAACGCCTCATTTTATCAACGTGGACTTATCTATGATTCATTCGCAAGTCATCGAATACGAATCCGAAGAAACTGAGCCACCGCCACAGCCAGAAAAAAAACGTAAACTTGAACATTCGCCACCAACGGAGAAGGTGAACAAACCAAGCCACAATGTAAACGAGATAGAAGACGCCATCATCGAAATGGTAACCGTTAACGGGTTTCCATTTAATATCGTCGAAGAAAGCGGATTCAAAAAATTAGCCGCTTTGGCCTATAAAGCGTCCTCCGAACCGAGTACCCCTGGCAAGGTGGTTGTAAATCGCCAAAAAATTCAAAAATTGGTAAAGTCTAAAGCCGAATCTATTCAGGCTACAATCGTCAACGTACTCAAAAATAAATTAATTTGTTTGAGAATCGATTGCGCAGTCGTCGACAAAAGACACGTGTATAGTATCGGCGTGCATATACGAAAATCTTGCAAAAGTTTGGCGTTTCATTTGGCCGTAATTGATTTACCAAATGATCACACTCAAGATATTTTGAAAGAAGAAATTCTCAATGTGTTGGTCGAGTACCAAGTCTATATAAATCAAATTTACCATATCGTCGTCACTAATTGCTCGCAAGCTTTGAAGGCAGCGAATAAAACCGAAGATACAGACGACTGCAAAGCACAATCCACTAATACTAGCCTCGCCGGTCCGTCTTCTACGCCCAAAGAATATCTCGACTTTAATGATTACGATTCGGATTTCGACATATTCGAAGTTGAAGAAACCGAGTACGACCCAGATCAAGAAGAAGGTAGCGAAATAGGAGGCGAAGGTGAAATCTCGAGTGACGAGACTACTGAAAAACTTGTCGAAGAAGTCATTGCATGTTGGTCGGCTGAAAAGCACATAATTAGTGAGTGGTGTAAAATTTTTAAATTTTTTTCCTGTATAAATAATTGATACTAAATTGGGAACATTTTGCAGCTAGCAGAAATTTAACCCACGTTTTTCAGTTGACTGTTCTCGACACGTTCGATGAAGAGGTAGAAATTAACGCTTTGTTGAAAAAAATCAGAAGTATTGTGAAGAAATTGAGAACTCCGACCTATTTACGACAATTGAAGTCCTATCGATGTAAGAAAAAACCTATTCTCGATAGTAAATTCAGGTGAAAATTTTAAATTCCAATTTGTATTTTGGTATTCGTTTCACATTATGTCGAATTGATCTATTTTTTTTTTCTTCATATGTTGTACAGATTGCTTTCGTCTTACGATATGCTACAAAGATTTGTGGAGCTGAAACCTTACCTAGATCAAATATCGGTTACCGTACCAGATATTGCCATTCCATTAACTGAATGGAATCTTGTGATGAATATTGTAGATTCTTTAAAACCTCTAAAAATGGCGGTTCTACGATTAAATTCGAAAGATGTGCCAATTAGTGAATTCTACAAAGTATGGATAACATCTTTTTTGAAAACCAAAAAAATAGGTACGAAAAATTTCAACCAAACCTAAAGGTTATTTTTAGGTATTTTGTTTGAGAAAAGTTGACTTATTCAATTTTAAAAATTATACTGTTTCAGGCACCGAATTTTCGCTGCATTTGTGTAAGAATATGGATAAACGAAAAAGTTGGTTATTCAATAATGTTACGTTCAAGGCATGCCTATTCCTAGATCCCCGTTTCAAAAATACCCTCAACCGTAGTGACCACGAAGAAGTATTGGCTCATTTAGTCCAGACATACGAACGTATGACTACGTTACAGCCTTCAAATTCTGCAGACGATGGTGAGTTTATTTTTATTCAATTTTATACCTTTCGTAAGCAGTACCTAATCATTTTGCACTCTCCAGTGGCCGAAGACATTGGTATGCCATTGAGCGTAAAAATGGAACAATCTGCAGATGACGATGACGATGACCTTTTCCAGTATGTCAAGTCAATGGTCAAAACTCCAGTCAAGCAACATAAAAGACCGACCAATGTCCATGCTGCTCTTAAGACATTCAAGGATTCCGAGCCTTTACTCGAAATAGAAGATGTACCTGCATTTTGGCAAGAAAAGAAGCATCTTTATAAAGAGGTGTACAAATTATCGCAAATCATTTTAACTGTTCCTCCGAATAACGCGTGTTTGGATGTATTTATTTCACAATTGAAATTTATTTCGAATGTGAGCAATAACAGCGTTGAAAGCCGATTGCTAAAAGATCTCGTGTTGGTGCGATCTAATTTCGAATCGTTGAACAAGGATTAACTCGATTGTTTTTATATTTTATGTTCTGTACGTGTAAGTTTTATTACATTTTGCCCTTTTTTATGATAAATACCTATGTACTTGTACATTAATTTCATTGTTTTAATTCAGTAAATCGTGGTTTTTGTTGAAGTGAAAGCGTTTTGATTATTTTTTCTTCTATTAATCGTAACATATTTGCAATCATTTTCAGGCTATAATATTTTCTCGGAATTTCGTCAATTTTAATTCACTATTCACTTAATTAGAAATTGAATGAAAATTTTTTTTTAAATTTCTCCATCGAGTGACGTCAGAGAAAGTTTAGTGATGACTTAGGATGACTTCGATGACGTAAGTAACACCTGTGCTGACAAAATTGGTCACTGTGGTAATCCAATTAATCCATTTTTGGACGCTATTCCTCCCTTGCCCCCTGTCGGTCAATACCAATGTGCATAATTTTATCATGAGTTTTTTAATATCCAAAATCCCGGTAATTTAGGTAATAAATTCGATCATTTATTCGTGCTTAAAAAGTATAAATGATTTTAATTAAACGTTACAACATTCTTGTATAAAATTATCGCTTTGATATAATCGTACGTTGATAGATCCGGCCGATTTCGCTCAAACAACTCTTCATTGATCTTCGATCCAATATCAGTTTATTCCGGTTTATTAAAATATATTTAGCATGCCGAAGATTACCTCGATAAGATGGCAGAGTACCCAGAATTACTATTTTTCGATACGTTTTCACATGGAAGCACGCAGGTACGTGTAAATAATTCATGGCTTTGGTAACTTACGTGATATAACATTACTCACCTGATTCTGGCGATAGGAATTGAATTTAGATCTAGTTCAGTTCACGAACCCGGTGTATGTGACCGAAATCAGAATTATACCTCTCGGAGCTCGAGTCCAGGCTGATTTCCCAGGTGGTGTACGATTAGGGTAAGTTCGCCTCCACAGACTTCGTAAAATTGTGTTTATAGTGGTTTAGTAGTTATCGAATTTCCTCATCTGTTTACAGAGCTACTAACCCGTCGGAATTTTCTATCGAATTTTTTGTCAACGATTTAAGTACTCCAGGCGCATCGACGTTTCAAAATCTCGGCGTTCTAGAATACAATCAAAACGGACCTATTCATCATGTTTGCGAAAATAAAGTAAACAAAGCGCTATTCCGAGTATTGTGTAAGTTTTGCAATGTTTAACTTTTGTCGCGTGTTTATTTAGCAAATACCAACGGATGGTTTAATACTACGCGGATGGTACACAACTGTTACATTGGCGGTGTACGGTTTCATAACGAAAACTAGACCAACTCAATTAAATCTCGTGTCCCAGAATACACCACCCGCTCCCGCTGTGGAGACCCCAACGCCACGTATTATTTCCGAACATAAAACCGCCGAATGGGTTCAGCAACATGCTCAGGTAATATTTCAATATTATACAGTACGTGGTACCGAACGACTGTTAATAATTATCGTTTGTGAATTAGGTTTATCACAAAGAAGCAGCTCCGGAATATGATGTGAAAGATATACCACCTTTCGAGGAGAACAATACGGCATGGACAGCGGAAAAGAATGAAGAGAAGGAAGTTCGTCGAGAAAAAGAAGACATCAAAAAAATCAAAGAAATCAAAGAAGAACCTAAAGAAGAAAGAATACCCGTCAATAAGTAAGTGTTGGCGGAATTTTTCATACAATTATACGTGGTAGGGGTTTTTTACAAGTACAACTTGACGATATAACAACACGTTTGAATTACTGTAGGCCAAAGCGAAGCCCCGAACCTGTAAAACCGCCTAAAAGAAGATCCAGCGTGGATGAATCAGCCGATCGAAATACCGAGCACCATGATCACAAAAAGCACGACGATAAAAAACTAAAACCCAAACGAGCTCATAGATCTCCATCGAGATCAAAATCGAAATCCAAAACGGACTCTAAAAAGAAGCCTCGTCACGATGAACCAGAACTGGAACCGGTAGCTACGCCAGAGAAACGTGATAAAACTCCAGAACCTGTTTCACCTAAGACTACTCAAAAAGAGACTCCTACAGGTTATTATCATTTTTACACTTTCGAGTATCGATTCTTTCGCCATACTGGTGTTAATTTGCGATTCGTTTTAGCAGCAGTTGCAACCTTTAGTACGCCTTCGTTGGCTCCGGAGGACGTAGAATTGATTTCCGAGGAAGAAATTTCAGAAGGCGAAAATTCGCCTGGATCTCCTGCTCATGCTGATATGACTGTTACGGATAAAATCAACGATGTACTTCCTAACGAAACCCTCACACCGCCTGTTCAAGAAGATAGCTTAGATATGGATCAGTTCGAACCGATTTTGAGTGGATCGAGTGATATCGAAAGTGAAGAAGAGATCGATCTTCAGGTACTTACTAATGCCTGGTGGATCGATGTTGTTGAATTTTACCATGTTCAATACTGCTTAGATATTTGATATTCAAAATTGAAGGAGAGGAAGGGGTCCATTCGAAATTTGTGTGATAACCAAAATTATTCCTAGGACTTCAAGCTACAACTTTTGTTTGAAATTTTTTTCAATTGGACCCCTCCCTCCCCACCTATTTCGCAAAACACTCAAGTTACCAATTAAAAAGTGGAGGAATGAGGGAGGAAGGTCCAATTGAAAATTTTTCAAACAAAAGTTGTAGATTGAGGTCCAAGAAATAATTTTTGTTATTATAAAATTTTCGATTAGACCCTCCCCTCCCTTCCAATTACGCATAATTTGACTTAAATGCTTATATTATTCCTGATTGCGATGGGGGGGGGGAGGGGGGGGTCCAATTGAAAAAATTTTCAAATAAAAGTTGTAGATTGAGGTCCTAGAAGTAATTTTTGTTATTATAAAATTTTCGATTAGACCCTTCCCTCCCCTCGTCTCCAATTTCGCAAAATTTGACTTAAATACTTATATTATTCAAAACTGATGTGGATGGGGGGGGGGGGGGGGGTGCAATTGAAAAAAATTTCAAACAAAAGTTGTAGCTCGAAGTCTTGAAAATAATTTTAGCTATTACAAGAATTTCGATTGGACCCTTCCCTCCCCTCCAATTTTGAATATCAAGTATCTATGAATATTGAACTTGGCAAATTCAACAACAACGATCCTCAACCATGCAAACAATTCAAGTAAAATTTTAACGCATCTCCAGAGTTACTAACGTTTTTGTTTCGTCGTGTTTTTTACAGGATATGGAATTCGATCCGAATGATTTAGTCGACGAGCCTAGTAAAATATTTAACCCTTTTGTTTACGAAGTGCAGCCCTTATTGGTGAGTTTTTTCATTCTCTTCGCGTGTTTTTGCCTTCGAGGCTTACTTAATCACATATCTTGACTGCTTGTTTTTATTTTTGTAGAGTAAGAAGAATCCTTGTATCACCGATTACGAATGGGACTTATTACAACGTAAAATATTCGATTTACCAGCAACTCCCTTGAATGGGGAACAATTTGAAAAATTCAATACGTTGTTATCGAACGTGCAACAGAAACTCGAAGACGAAATCTCAGACGAATGGGTGACCCACGTTGAAATTTTGACACCATTGATTAAAAATTCGCTCATCTTCGTCGAAGACAAAACAAGTACTGCGTTTTAATCAATCTAGTGCAGAAATTATTCGTTGTAGAATGTATTTGATTCTAAATTTTACGTATTTTTCTTTCTCAGGTGTATTATCCGTCCTTACAAATTTAGTCAACATCGGCTTGGATTTCGATAAAGCGTACAACCAGTCGAAACCTGTTTTCAAAGTACGTCATCTAAAAGCTGGCATTAGATTAGCCGAGAGTTTATGCCGGTGCGGAGAGATGATCACCGTTCAGTTAATCAAAGATACTAATTTACATCACAAACTGCTCGATCTATACGAAAAGGAACACATCGCCTTATCTGTGAAACTAGCCATACTTAAAGCTCTCGACATATCGCTAAATTACGGTACTTCCGTCGAGCAGTTCCTTGCCAACTCCGGCGATACCGTCGGTTGCTCTCAGAACGGCTACCAAAGACTAATAAAAGTGTTCCGTAACACTCGACTGGCGCGAGTACGTTACTCGTTGACTAATATTTTTCGCAAATTGCACCTGTACGAGGTGTTGGAAAATATATACGCGATTACCGCCGTAAACGACTCGAAACCGAATCGATTGGCCGTCGAAGACGTGGAAAATCTCAGTATGTTTTTAGAAGAAACGTTACGATACCTACGCGAAGCTCCGGTGCTCATTTGTCAGCCTGCGAGACTGCTTCCCGTCTGTTCCAGGTTCGAGTTCCCTATCAACGCGACCGAAGCTTGCTTCGCAGTGTATTCGTACTTTCAGCATTTCCATTTCCTCGATTTAATTCTGACCGTGATCACTATACCCGAACTCGTCGCCCATCCCGGAGTCGTATCTTGCATTTTAGAAACGCTGGCCGAGCTATTGGACACCGAAGAAGGCATGCTGTACTTGGCCAATCAACCAATCGCTACAAATCGTATCCTGAGAATGCTTTGCTCTTCGGCCGATGATCAGTATTCTATTTCACCGCAATTGGGACTTCATATGGCGCATTCGCTCTACGTTCTCAACTTAGCCGACGGGTTCCAGTATAAATGGCGCGTAGAACAGGCGACCGATATCGATAATCCTCAGTTGCTAGAAACGCTATCGTCTCTGTTCCATTTGACGTTCACGATTCTGGGAAAACACGCCGTGACGCACGTTCTAAGCCGCGGTGATCTCATCAAACCGCTCTTGAAAGCTGTCCAGTGTAGCCGGAGTAGCGGCCGGGAACGTCGCAAGTCTCCCGGAAAAGCCTTTATTACGGATTTAATGTGGATGGTGATTCGATCTTCGGATAACGTCACTTTTCTAGAACGTCATAGAAGCGATTTGATCGAGGTCGGAAGTTGGCAGTCTGACTCGAATAATTCGTCTTGGCTAAATCCGGTCAGAAACGAGAGTTGCTTTTCGTACAACGACGTCACCGATTTATGCGATTACTTGAAAAAACACACCGAAAAGGCCATTTTGTATCCCGGAGAATTGATTACAGCTGTTAGATTATTGAGACATTTGGCTCTACCTTGTCCAAAATATCTAGACGAAGAAGAGTGTACCGAGCTCAAGTATAAGTTTGTCCTGATCCAGTTATTCTCCCAAGAAGGACTCACCTACTTGACGTCGATCCTGCATAAAATATGCAATCATTACGAAAGACCTCATCTGCACGCGTACACCTTGGCAGGCAAAGAAGGCTCGGCCATGATATCGTTAGCCCTTCCGGCCGTTCAGTTGATCAGAGCTTTGGTCGAGTACGTCGTCAAATGCAGAGACGTCGAGTTCAAAGACCTAACCACCGTTCCAGCCCTACTAAAAACCTACTGTCTCATGTTCTACATTACTCAAACGTCGTTGATCCACTTAGAATCGGTCGAAACGATGAAAGAAATCGTCGAAACTTTGCTATCGTTCACGAAAACCGTAGCCATCGAACCTCTGAACGATTCGCGCTCGTTTAACAAAAGCGTATGGACTCTGATGATGTCTGAAGTATTGAAATACGCGTCCAGCTTACCGGAAACCTTCCTACCGTGTTTATCACTCATCTCGGAACTGTTACCTTTGCCTTTTCCCATTCAAACGAAAACCCCATTAACCGAATCCGAGGTTTCGTTGGCTACTAATTCGCGAAAACTATGGTCAGCTCATTTACTCCCTTTGAGCGGGCAACTGCAAGAGTTTTTGGTAACCTTATGCTACAGCAGTTATCAGCCTTTGTTACAGCTGCTCAAAAGGGTCTGCGTACAACTGGCCGATTTAGGACCACCTACCGCGCTGACGGTCAGTCGCAGCGTACTGACTAGTTTATGGAACGAGATTTCCGGCGGCGAGAAACTCGGCGCCAGAGCTGTCCGGCTACTCAATTCGTTAGCCTGCCTGCTGAACCATTCGGCGCTAAAGATGAGCGTCATACAGATAACGACGGCTGCTAGCAAAGGAGACGAAATGTTCGCCGAATTCTGGACGACAATTTTAACCTATTTGACGTCGGCGTGTCCCGATAACGTGTACCATGCTCAAGGACAAGAATGTATTCTGTCGATGATTCAAGCGCTGTGCGACATCGAAGTATCACTCTATCCACCTCCTAGTCCGACTGTTTCCATAGAAGCATACCTGTCTAATTCGCTACCACCCAAGAATCTGTTCAGAACGTTATGCGAAGCTCTGACCAAACACATTGAAAATCCAACTAACGCATTTTCTTCGATTTCCGCTGCCCTGAGGACCTGCATCACGTTGACCGAGTACGATTATGGAATGTATCGGTTGAAAGTTTGCTTCTTCGAGTATCCAAACGCGTTATACAACGTGGCGCAAAAAATAACCCTGGAATGGAGTAAAGAAAACACCGATTGCCTCAGCTGTCTGTCTAATTTGCTAGACTTGATCAAAGAATGCGCCTCGAGAGTGACGCCTTTGCAAGAAAACGGCCCTAATTTAAGAACGCTATCGATTAGTTACGTGGAATTGGTCAAGATGTTGAAATGGAACCAGCACAGTGGCGCCGAGAAAGAAGTCGCAGACGAGAAACACGTTCTAGAGCAGTTGGATACTCTTTTGATGGAGTGTTCGGCTGCGACGAGCGAAGAAGACATATTTCAATCGATGAGAGCCAACTTGACCCTACTGATTAGTACATTGAATAATTGCCAAAATACGGATAGTTCGGAAAACGCTGCCATCGAATTGATTTTAGATATACCCGAACCGTTATTGACTCAATTTCAGTCTAGACCGGTGTTTGTTGTCGGAGATGTGGAAGATGAAAGACTCAGTGTGGCGTATTGGTTATCGGTAGCTCCGCTCGATGATATCGATCAAGATGCCGAACAAGTATGTTTTTTTTTTTTTTTTAATCATTTCACTCGCCATTTGTATGTGAACAGTCATAAGACAAGACCTATTCTAGCGTGCAGTTCCGCCCATTTTGTGGAACTTCAAAAAAAAAAAAGGTGTGCAGTTTGAAGTTACTTTGTGCAGCTGAAAACTAATTATTGACAAAAACATTTTCAAAAATTTAACAAAAAATCTTCAAAAATCTTTTAAAATTTTTTTTTGACAAAGTCTTGTATAAATTCTTTTTTGACAGAAAAAATCTTCAAAAAATATTATTGAAAAAATATATTCTGATAAAAAAATTATAAAAATATTTTCAAAAAATATTTTTTGACAAAGAATTGACGAAAAATCTTTAAAAAATCTTCAAAAAATATTATTGAAAAAAAATTTTGACCAAAAAAATTTCTGATAAAAAAAATCTTAAAAAATATGTTTTAGACAAAAAATTTTCAAAAAATATTTTTTGACAAAGAATTGACCAAAAACTTGAAAAAATCTTCGAAAAATATTTTTTCGACAAAAAAATCACCAAAAAATATTTTTTTGACAAAGAATAATGTCTTTTTGACAAAAAGTCTCCAAAAAATTATTTTTTGACAAAGAAATAATCTTTTTGACAAAAAATATTCAAAAATCTTTTAAAAATTTTTTTGACAAAAAGTCTTGTACCTAATTACTAGGGCCCGGATTTTTTAAGCGCTCATGTCAAGCGGTTAAAATATGAAAAATAAGCATAAATATGCCCTATAAAACCGAAAAAAGCAAAAATAAGTGCTTTAATTATATACCATCATGGGTATCAAAATGCAAGTATTTAAAAATCGCTTTCGAAAAACTTATCAAATCGTACATATGTAGAAACTGAAACAAATGTGGAGTAGAAAAACATTAAAACATTCATTTTTAAAATAAATAATGCGAAATTCAATAAATTTGAACGCGATGAGATTTCACAATCGAAATCGATTAGATTGAATTAAAATTAAATTATAGTTTGAAAAACGCCTCCACAACTGAAAGTTCCTTCAAATTGCAACTTGAAAAGTAAAAAAAAAAAAAAAATTGATGGTCAGGTTTTTCAGTTTTTTCAAAAAAAAAAAAGCGCTGAAAACTAAAAAAAAGCGCAAAATATGCGGGGTTTTGATGTTTTTTTTGGCAAAAATAAGCGTTTTTAAGCATTTATACCTAAAATAAGCAAAAATAAACGCTTAAAAATTTCACCATTCGTCTCAGAATTGCATGAAACGTAAAGAAAATTGTGATATGCCCTATCTAGTGTAGCAGGAAAAAATAAGCAATATCATAAAAATCCGGGCCCTACTAATTACCTATGAATTCTTTTTTAACAAAAAAAATCTTCAAAAATATTTTTTCAACGAAAAATCTTCAAAAAATATTTTTTGACAAAGAATTGGCAAAAAATCTTTGAAAAATTTTTTAAAAATATTTTTTCGACAAAAAATCTTTGAAAGATCTTCAAAAAATATTTTTCCGGCAAAAAAATATTTTTTTGACAGAAAATTTCCAAAAAATAATTTTTTGACAAAAAAAAAATCGTTTGGACAAAAAATCCTATCAAAAATTTATTTTCCAAAGAAATCTCAAATTTGTTTCTAAAAACTACCTTTGTCTGATGATAAGTATTTCTTTTCGAAAAAATCTCCTAGTAAGAATTTATTGGCAAACATTTTTTCATGAAAATTCATTCTTACAAAAAATTTCATTATAACGATTTCTTTAGAAAAATAACCTATAAAACGTACACTCAAACACTTCTGTGGTTCTGTGTTTGATAGTTTGGGATCGTGGAATTTGTAACTCGCAAAGAAAAAATTCAGTAAAAACTCTCTAGGTACCTAAACAACACACAAAAAATTTAGGTACATTTTGAAAAATAATTTATATTTTTTTCACGATGAATTTTTTTTGCGATGATTTTAACGTATTTGTGTCAGAATTATCTGAAAAACCATCAAAATTTTACAAGTGATGGTTTCATCTCCCCTCCCCTCCCACCACACACCCATACTACCTATATGGAATATGTCTCTGGTAATGGAGCTAAATGTGCAGCTCCAAATTTTCCTTGGTCATAAAATATCTCAATTTTTTTTTATCTCAGGTGGTTTGTAATTTAGAAGAAGTGGTTAGTACGTTTATCCCGAATTTAAACTTGGAAGCTGAATTGGAAAAATTAGGCCATAGAGAATCCGCTCATCACGATTTATCGAAAAAAGACTCGGCCGAAGTTTCCGAAGAATTAGAGACTAAACCAATACCCACTGTTTTGGGTACGTACGGTTTTATTCGATTTTATTTTACATTTTATTTACATCGATATAGTTTTAATTTGATATTTATTTATTTATTTGAACAGCTATCAAACCTGCCAAACCTCGCACCTTTATTAGACCGATTTCCGGACAACATCGTAACGACGCGTTCCGCTCTCGAATACCAAACTCATCGCGAGCTCCTTCTCTTCACGTGGATGACTTTATTGCATTAGAAAAACATAACCAACAAGCAGCGTCAACCGGTTACAATCGTATTGCTGGTAAACATCAACTTTCTGACATTACCGGTAGTGCTAGAAATCGTCTGCATTCATTTTTGCAAGAAAGAACTAGCGCCGCAGCTGCTGTCCATTTTCATTCATCTTTCAGACCGACTCGAGGTAGTAAGTAGTCAATTTTTGATTGAAATTTTGCTTCAAGCGTACGTAATACGTATTTTGTACTCGGTTTTTATACCACTGTCATTTTCATTTTAGGTCTACTCAACTCTTGGCATCCTCTTTTATCGGCGAAACCGTCTGGACGTACGGTGGTGAAAAGTCAGCCATCGGTACTTCGTCATCCGACCGGGGCACCGTTAATGATAAGAGGATCTGACCTAATGAGATTTAGTATGGCTCTACGTTGGCCACCTCCGGTCAGAGGAGGACCACCTCCGCAGCTGCGGCATCATCCTCCGCCTCACGCCTCAATTCATAGACATTTGAGACCACCTCCGCCTTCATTCCCTCCCCTATAGAATCTACGTACTTTAAAAGTACCCACCTGCGGATAATGTACAGTATTTTTGTGTAGTTTAAATAATTTTCTAGCTGTGTACAAAATATCGATGTTTTTGATTTGTATAAAACCACCGTGACAATTTTGATACGATTTGTTTGATAATTTTCGTGATTCGTTGAATTACCTACGTGTTAAGTATTTGAACGCTGCTATCATCGTGTTTATTTATTCTTGTTAGTAAATACTCGTTGCGTTTTTCGGGTGTCATTTTTTTCTTTTATAGAATTACCATCTACCAACTTTTATGTAGATACCAAGTGTCTAACTTCTATTTTCAATAATTATTGTGAGATGTAAAAAGACACTAGTGGTTTTGAAAACCGCAGATTCCAAATTTTCGACTATCAGCCCCACCTTCCCAAATAGTGGGAAAATTAACAAAATTAAATTAATAGTCGATTAGTCGATAAAAAAGGCAAATTTAATTTATGGCGCGACAGGATCGGGCACAAAATTGGAAAAATCTCATTTTATGTCGACAATATTCAAAATTGGAGGGAAAGGAGGGGTCCAATCGAAATTTTTGTAATGACAAAAATTATTCCTAAAACTTGAAACTACAACTTTTGTTTGAAATTTTTTTCAATTTGACCCCTCCCTCCTCTCCGATTTTGCCTAAAACTCCGTAAATACTTATGGAAACTTACATTGGTGAGGGAGGAAGGGGCCACTTGAAAAAAATTTTCAAACAAAAGTTGTAGCTCGAAGTCTTGGGAATAATTTTTGTTGTTACAAAAATTTCGATTAGACTTCTCCCTTTCCTCTAATTTTGAAAATTAATTACATCTAGTTGAAACAAACTCTCTACGAACAATCGTTTCGGTTTTCGTTATTTAAAGAAATCCCTACCTTGGGATGACTTCACGAACCTTGTAGGCTTGAACTGTGTTTATTTTTTACTGCGCATGCGCCATTCTATCGCGCTAAATTTCGAGTCTTGGAATTTTGGAAAATGAATTCCGATGACTAATTCGTATTGTATTTTCGTATAAAGTTGTCTAAATAATTTTCGCGTTTCCGTTCTTCATTATTTTGTGTAAATTTAATCAAATATCGAGTAAGTATTCGTTATTTTACCATTTCCAACACGGGCGTGTTATAATATGCGCACAATTTCATTCCGTACTCGTTCATTGCCGTAGCCAAAGATTACAAAAATATGCCTGATACGAACTCCTTCAACAAGAACGTAAATTGCGATTCTAATACGAATACTTCTCCGGCGGAACGAACCGATCCCGAAAACCAAACCTTGCAGTCTTTACAACAAGATTTAACCTTAACCGACAAACTTAACAAGAATTTACTTTGTAGTTATTTAAAAAAGCTCAACGCCGAAGACGCAGCTCGTCAGACAAGTGCCAATAACGCTGAAAACAAGTCGAATACGACCGATTGATAGTTTCTAATAATAAAATGGAAGACGACGACGGTTTCGCTAGCGACAATAGCTACAACGTAGATAATCCCGATTCACCGCCGCCGGAAAACGTTAATCCCGATGAAGGTAATTGTGTTTTGAGTTGAACGATTTCACGTCTTCGCATCAACCTCGTAATACATCATTTTCTGATTATTCTTTCAGAAGCCGTTGAAGCACCTGCTCCTGCGGCCACAGTTGAACCGAAGAAAAAACGTATCGTTAGGAATCCTCAACCAAAGTTGGACGCCGATAGGTGTGGTGAATATTTTTTCAAGTGTTCGAACAATCACTAAGATGATACTAAACACTTATAAGTATCACAATTACAGATTGAGAGGTCCTAGAGGTCTTAAAATACTGCCAGAATGGTTTAAAGACGTTCGGCTCAAAGGTACTAAAGGACACGAAAAAGAAGACTTGGATGCTGTGATGTTACGTTTAGAACAGTGGACCCATCGATTATTTCCGAAATTCACCTTCGACGATACTCTAGCTCGGATTGAAAAATTAGGACATAAAAGTCTAGTTTCTGTAAGCATTATATTCGGTTAACGTACATTTTTCCCAGATTTTATTTCCTGTTACTAAACGATTCGTTCGTATTGTTGTAGAATTACGTGAAAAGAATAAGATTAGATATTTTGGACGAAGATATCAGAGATAAAGATGAGAATAATGTGCAAGACGCAGATGAGCCGGTCAATGATGAAGTCGATCCATTTAACGCTCTGTTGAACCAACACTCCAACGCGGATTCCAACGACGTTGTAGCATCGCAACCGCAACAAAGTCAATCGATTGTAAGTTGAACGATGTTTTTTACTAACGTCTAGTTCGATAGTTTTGTTTACATTCATGAGGAGGACCTTCGATGAATTTTTTACCAAGTCCAGTGCTACATAATAGTTTATATTCAAAATTGGAAGGGAGGAAGGGGTCTAATCGAAATTTTTGTAATAACTAAAAGTATTTGTAAAACTTCAAGCTACAACTTTTGTTTGAAAATTTTTTCAATCTGGCCACTTACCTCCTCCCCCCCCCCCCGGTTTTTGATAATGTGTTTTGAATAAGTTGGATTATCCAAAATTGGAGAGGAGGGAGGGGTCCAATCGAAATTTTTGTCATAACCAAAATTATTCTTAGAACTTCAAGCTAAAACTTTGTTGCAAACATTTTTCAATTGGACCCTTTCCCCTTCCCCCTTCAATTTTTAATTAGTATTTTGGGAGTGGTATGCAAAATAAGTGTGGAGAGAGGGGCTCAATTGAAAAAATTTTCAAATAAAAGTTGTTGCTTGAAGTTTCACTAACACTTTTGGTAATGACAAAAATTGCGATTGGACGCCTCCCTCCCCTCCAATTTTGGATAATCCAACTCATTCAAATACATTATTGAAAAAAGGGGGGAGGTAAGCGGCCCGATTAAAAAAAAATTTCAAACAAAAGTTGTAGCTTGAAGTACTAGGAATAATTTTGGTTATAACAAAAATTTCAATCGGGCCCCTCCTTCCCCACCAATTTTGAGTAATATAACTTATTCACACTCATTCAAAATACATTATTAAAAACTGTGGGGAAGTAAGGGCCCAATTGAAAAAATTTTCAAACAAAAGTTGTAGCTTGAAGGTTTACAAATACTTTTAGTTATTACAAAAATTTCGATTAGAACCTTTCCTCCCTTCCAATTTTGAATATAAAGTATTATGTAGCACTGGGCTTGGTAAAAAATTCATCGAAGGTCCTCATGAATGTAAACAAAACTATCAAACTAGACGCTGGTGATTTTTTTTAAAGATGAGTAAACTATGCATGTTTATTCACGACCATCGTTATACTTTTAGACGCTGACTGACGAACAAAGAGAACGAATGATTCGTAATAGACTTTTAGCCGAAGAAAGAAGACTGGCCAGGGAGAAGCTCAGAGCTGAGCAAGAGCAGAATGCAATGTCACAGGTTATTTCATAATTTTTATTCTATATTTTCGTATTTTTTAAGATTATTTAAAGGTGGTTTCCCCAGCAGTGATTTTTTCGTATTTTTTAAGATTATTTAGAGGTGATTTCCCCAGCAGTGATTTTTTTTTTGGTTTTTCATATCATGTTTGAATAAATATTTCGAGTCTTATCGCCAATTTTGAATTTTTAAACTTACGTGATATTTTTTTTTAAAGACAGCGAAGATGGTGTTATGGTAGGAAAGGTTGGCATTGGGCTCAGTTGTGATAAGGTAATGTACCTTTCAGTGTTTTCAATCACCTAGTTACCCTACCCTAGCCTACCATAACGTGAATTCAAAGAAAAATAACTGGATACGAGTAATGGTAAATGAAAAAATAAGTATTGATATTACGACATTACGTGTCAGATGTTTTATTTCGTTTCGTACAAAAATTCAATAGTAGATACATAATATAAAAAATTTTTATGCAACGCGATAACAACGCTATAAAGTTAAGTACCTAATGGTGATAATAACAACAACAACGATAATAATAGTAATAATAATAATTAATAAAATTAATCATACATTAACGTTTACGATGATGATATATCTAAACAATATTAATAGGTAATGAAAACGCCGCCAAAATTTCTTCCCTTCATTGGCAAACGTGTTTGTAAGCTTTACGTCAATTTCGATTTGATATTTCAAAAGTAAAATTGCGCTGGTCGTTCTATGTATTATATTGTAAAAATAACAATTTTTTTTTTAGAAAACATCTCGCATTCGATTGAATTATCGGGGTAGTACAAATAAAATGAAATAACGTAAAATTACCTCCCAGAGTATTAGAAAACTGGCTCGGTTTTGTATCAAACCATTCGCCTTGATAAAATACAAAAGTGAAAAGCCACAGTTCGTTGAAAAACGTGAAAAAATCGAGTTAGGTACCTACAAAAACTACGGTGGTTTTTAGGAATACTTATCGAATAGACCGGCCGGTCCATTGTTACCAAGCTTTTAAACAAAATACTTAACGAATTAGGCTAAAATTTAATCGAACTACTCGAAGACGATGAGGTTGGGCAATCGATACTTGTATACGTATGGTTGGTCCATATAATTTATATAGGTTTCTAAAATAACACGGTTTGTTGTACGCGATTAATTATTTTTCGTACGCGGAGCGATTTGTTTTAGCTCGAAAGTAGTCGAGAATTACGAGGTATTCAATTTATCTATATTCATTTTTTTAAATTGGTTTTTATTTTTTTTTTCTTAATTTATAACAATAACAGAAACTTTAAAAAAAAATTAATAAATAAACGAAATTATGGATAGACTACTTTAAAAATATTATATTTAAGCGAAGTATCACATGACGACTGGAAAAGCACTTTCCATGTTTTTTTTTTTTTTTTTTTTTTTTGCGCTCTCGTTGAAACTAATACGATCGATTTATATCGTTGAACGAATCGAATCTTATCGTCGTAGTAATTCTACCGAGATTTGAGAGTACAATTCGATAGCAAGTTTTTTTATTTTTTTCAAATATCACACATCGTCGCGAATTTTTTCAAAAGTAACTATAAAGTATAATCGTGTCTTTTGTTTAATTCTAAAAATCTTATACAAAATATGTTATAAAAATTATTGCATGGTTTCTTTTTCATCGTTGATTGTCCATTTGTCGTAAGGTTTAAGTTGTTTTAGATTTTTTACAAAATTATTATCGGATTAGAATCGTTTTAAATTTTCATTTTTTTACAAATTGTTTTTAATTTGTTCGACTAGAGTCGTAATTTGTAGTATTTTGAAATCGTAAATATCGATAATTTTTTCGTTCGTGGTTTTCTAAATCGTTGAGTCGAATAATTCAACAATTTTCATCAACTTTGATAAGTTCATTCGTCAAATCGATTGTCAAAAATTTCTAAAAAACGTTGTATTTCGTTTCGGTATCAATTTTTTCCCGCAATTTTTCTCGAGTTCTTTCGAATTATTACGATTTCGTAACTTTTTAAATTTTTTTTTAAGAGTAACGTTCGAAATAACTGGCGACGATGCCATTGAAAATTCGGAAAGGTGCGCTTCAGCGGTTTAATTTTTTTCTAATGTTGTCTCAAATCGGTCATTAGATTTAATTATGTTTACCTAGATACGTTGGTGTAAATTTAGTACAGCATACTCGGTAAAAATTTATTATTAACGTCGAACGAATTCAACTTTTAACATAACGTAAGACGAGGTACAACTGTAAAAAAACAACAACACAAACATTATATCGCTATATACCGAATATGCTACACTTTCTGTCCTTAACAATAAGTGAGCACCGATTTGTTAAGCGCATTTCAAATAGGTACAAATAACTATGTATTATCTATACGTAGTAATAATTCGACAATAAATGTAAAAAAAAAAAAAAAAAATAGTAATAAGTACAGTAACAATAATCATATAAATATTAAACTAATTATAATGATAACATTAACTGCTATAGTCGTAAGTACACGTTTTTTTGTTGTTTTTTTTCATATAAACTGTGAAAAAATTCAATCTAAAAAAAAAACGAGCATAACAGGTTTTTGATAATAAAAAAAAGTTCATAAAATTTTTTGATACCGTGTGTATAGGCGATGGAAGATAGTCGACGAGAAGAACAAGAAGAAGAAGAAGTATAGGAAGATTTTTCTGAAAGAATTGCCCTTCGTCGAAGAAGTGGATGATGAGCGGTTTTATTACACAGTGAACTCGAGTATAGGTAAGTACCCTCGGAATTTAACGTAGGTTATTATACAGAGTGTAGCTGTAGGTATTCGCGTTGTCGATATCGCGAATATATTGAATTTTCAACGAGTCTATTATGACAGGATCTTGTTTCAGAATGGCGAACGTAATATGACGTCAACTTGCTTCGTCCTATTAAGATTTCCTTTTTGCTCCCGTTGATAGAATTTCCATAGTGGTAATAAAAGTATAGGTACAATTTTCGGAGAAATTAGAAAAGTTGTCCGAAATTACGACTAGAGTCGTATTTTTGCGGATAAAAGTATTGAGCAATTTGGCCCTCACTTCTAGAACGTCCTATACAGGGTGCATGTGGTGAGCATTTCATGGAACTTCGTTGAATTTTAGGTGGTCCTGGTACCTCTAGCCTCCATTTTGAAAAAAAAAAAAATTAGAAATGAAAAATTACGAATTTTCAAAATGTCTTGCTTCTTTTACATTCTATTAGAACAAAACTTCTCCTCCAAATTCTTAATTTGGTTTCAAAACAAAAGAATTTGCAAAATTTTCATAATTTTAATTAATTTTTTTTAATTTCTTTTTTCAACTTCTTAGTAAAGTGAGAAAAGCAAGAATTTTTCGAAAATATTTTTGCAGACATATTAAAGAAAATTTTCAAATTCTTTACCAAGTTGAAAAAATAGTTTGCTCACATTTTCATTTTCTTGACCATATTTTTTGATTTTTTTTTTTTCAAAATTATTCTATTACAATTTTGCTACGAGAACTTTAGTTTTTTGATCTAACTTTTTTCATACTCCTTTTTTTACTTTTTAAATAGGTATTTTTTTCGTATAAGTTTTTTGGAAATTTCTTGTCAAAATTTTTCAACAATAATTTTTGCAAGATCTTTTTATTGACATTTAAAAAAATTGTTGTTTGAAATTATTTCTTTCCAATTTTTATAATAATATCCTTTGGATTTTTCCTTAAAATTTTTCCATGAGAATTTTTTGTCTTCTAATTTTTTTTCTCTGAATTCTTCAAAAAAAAATTCAAGCAGATTTTAATTTTTTTTTCCAAGTAATTGAAATCGGGTTTGCAAAAAAAAAATATTCAAAATTCCATTTTGCTATCAAAATACGATTGAAAAAAATTTTCTCGAAAAATTTTCTTTTTCTATTTTTGCCAACTGTAATTTCCTCCATGACTTGACAAAAAAATGCTTGAAATTTTGATTTTTCACTCAATTTTTTTGATTTTTTTTGTAACATTTTCTAGAAATTTTCCGAAATTTTTTTTCTATGAATTTTTATGAATCTAATCACTGAATTTTACCCACATTTTCGGTCTTTAAATGTTTCTTTTTCAATTTTGTCGTTAGCTAAAAAAAAAACTATAATTTTTTCAAAACTTTAATTTTACATATTTACATTAAATTTTTTTTCCGAAATTTTCAGTTTTTGTGAGTTTAAAAACTACAAAATTTCATAGCAATTTTTTTGATTTTGTGAATATATCATTTTTTAAAGGGGAGTTTTTTTGGAAATTCCTTGTCAACATTTTTCGACAATATATTTTTGCAAAATATTTTTATCGAAAATTTTTAAAAAAGATTGTTGTTCCAAATTATTTTTTTCTATTTTTCAATAATATCCTCTAGATTTTTCCTTAAAATGAAAATTTTTCGTCTTCTAAATATTTTTTTTCTCTGGATCTTTTTTCAAAAAAAAAAAAAAAAAAAAAACATTTTTCAATTAAATTTTTATTTTTCAAAATTCCATTTTGCAATTAAAATAGGTATGATTGAAAAATTTTGTCTCGAAAAATTGTTTTTTTTTTCATTTCTGCTAAGTGTAGTTTCCTTTTTGACTTGACAAAAAAAAAAGCTTTAAATTTTGATTTTTTTCACTCAACTTTTCTAATTTTTTGCAACATATTCTAGAAATTTGCCGAAATTTTTTTTCTATGAATTTTTATGAATCTTATCACATGAATTTTACCAACATGTTCGGTCTTTAATTTTTTCTTCTTCAATTTTGTTGTAAGCTAAAAAAAGCAAGAATTTTCTCAAAACGTTAATTTTGCAATTATTCAAGTTTTTCCGAAATTGACGGTTTTTGAGAGTTTGAAAACTACAAAATTTCAGAGCAATTTTTTTGATTTTGTGAATGTACAATTTTTTGAAGGGGGTGTTTTTTGGAAATTTCATTTCGAAATTTTTCAACAATATATTTTTTGCAAGATCTTTTTATCGAAATTTTTTTCAAAAAATTGTACTAAATTATTTCTTTCCTATTTTCAATAATATCCACCAGATTTTTCCTTGAAATTTTTCGTCTTCTAAATTTTTTTGTCCTGCTCACTCTTCAAAAAAAAAAAAAAAATTAAATCAAATTTTCATTTTTTTTCCTCAATGAAATCGGTTTTCTGAAAAAAAAATCTTCAAAATTCCATTTTGCAATAAAATTAAAATATGATTGAAAAAATTTTTCTCGAAAAATTGTCTTTTTCCATTTTTGATAACTGTAATTTTCTCTTCAACTTGGCAAAAAAAAAATGCTTGAAATTTTGATTTTTCACTCAACTTTTCTGATTTCTTGCAACATTTTCTATAAATTGACCGAGTTTTTTTCTACGAATTTTTTATGAAACCTATCACTGAATTTTACCAACATTTTCGGTCCTTGATTTTTTCTTCTTCAATTTTGTCGTTAGCTAAAAAAAACAAGAATTTTCTCAAAACTTTAATTTTACAGTCATTGAAATTTTTCCCGAAATTTTCGGTTTTTGAGAGTTTGAAAACTACAAAATTTCATAGCAATTTTTTTGATTTTGTGAATGTATAATTTCTTAAGGGGGGGGGGGGGGGGTTGGCATCCACAATGTGTATGTAACATTTTTTGTTGGCAGTACCCGATTGTTTGGAAATCTGCAGTTTTGTAAAATGCTCGCCGAACACCCTGTATATGCGCGTCTTATTCTCTGAACAAGATCCTAGATCATTGAAGACGATCGAAATATCGAATGCTGTTCTACGAAATATGATCGTACGATGGTGTAGTGTATGCCAGGGGGAAGGGGAATGCATTTGAGCGTTTTATTAAACAAAATACCTCTATCATAGGGTTTCGTTTTGGATACCTATGAAATATTTTCATCGAACCCTTACCTATGTATATTAAAAAACCGTGTAAAATTGAAAATTATCAAATACGAATACATTCGACGATTATTATCACCAACGTCTTATCAACGTAATCGTACACGTGTAAAATTAAAAATGCAGCGCTAGAGTACCCACTATAAATAGATGCGAACATTATCGACATTTTTAAAAAAGCATTAACGCACCGACTAGTCGAGTCGTACTTTTTGGAAATTCGAATCGCATACCTCGAGGTAAAACACAATGAAATGGGTTTTTTGTAATGATCGAGACGTTAAAAAGTATCAAAGACTCGATGATTCGATGCTTCGAGCTTTTCATTTGTTAAATATAACGAAACATACAATACATTGCGAACAATTAAATGGGAAGTAGGTATTTAATTCGTATAAACAACATACAGGTACATTACATACTACGTACGTGTAGTAGAAATACCTTGCGTATGTTTGGTAAAGGATGAGTTGAGTGGGCTCGTAGTATGTAGAGTAGGTAATGTTTACATATGTACAGAAAATGGGCTTCTTAAAAGGAGCAGAACAATGACAGAAACAGACAGCTACCTATTCACACCTTTATTTTCTGCGTATTTGTATGCAGTGTACCTACATATTATGGTTTTAGTACCCTACACCGAGGTCCCAGGCATAGGTACTTAGGTACTAGTCCTACACAGATAGGTATACGCGACAGTGTGCAGGTATTTGTCTCTATGTATATAGGTTTAGCCGTATGTACAGGTTTAATTTTGAAAATCAAATCGTTAATAATAAAAGCTAATAATTCATAATTTGAGCAGTATTTTATGTATAGAATAATGAATGGCGGCGCGTTTATTTGCCACGGTACACTTCAATGATTTTATCTTGATCTACGTATTCGAATATGTGAGGCGCGTCCATTAAAATACCAATCGTACCGGCCGTGGTTACAATGAAAAATAGGTATAATTGCAATCTATCTATTACCATAGCAACGTATTTCCAGTCTTCTCGTATCTGTAATATGATAAAATATCATTTTTAAAATTCGTTTCGTCCATATTTGCATCGGTACTCGAGTATTAGGCGACACATTGTGTATACTGTTCGCCGAGTCGAAGTGAAAGGTATTTTTTACTGGAAAATAGCATTATGGAAAATTCACCTCGTAGTAGGATAGTTCGAATGAAAGATTCATTCGCGAACAATCCCCTTGACCTGTCCTTTGAATCGTTAAAAATTGAGAGAAATGCCTATTCAAGTGATTATACAATTTTTTTCGTCGTGAAAAATTTCCTAATTATTTTGAAATAGAAATTTAAAAAAAAATTTTTGGTGGAAAATCTTTGAATTTTTTTTAGTGAAAAAATGTCCCTCATTTTTGAAGAAAAAAATTCTTCAATCATTCAATTGAATATTTTTTAAATCTCTGATTTTTGGGAGGAAAATTTCCCCAATTTCTAATTTTTTTAGAGAAGAAAAATTTACAATTTCATAAAAATAAATTTTTCTTGAATGAAAAAATTCTCAATATTTTGAAGAAAGATGTTTTCAAAATTTTTTGGGAAAAAAATCTTCAAACGTTTTTGGGGGAAAAATCCATTTGTTTTGAAAGGGAAATACGGATAGAGAAAAAATACGTTATTACTCATTAGTGGAGAGTAATATTTTTCAATTTTTAAAAAATTAAAATTTCAAAGCAATTTTTAAAAAATTAAAATTTCAAAGCAATTTTTGCATAAAAAAAATTTCGTTGATTATTTTTTCGGTATTTTTTTAGAGAAAAAATATAAAAGAATCTTTGAACTTTTTTTAGAGAATAAAATCTGTTTTTTGGTGTACAGAAGTTCTCAAACTTCTTTAAAATGAAACATTTTCCGTTTCTTTTAAGAAAAATTATTTTCCAAATTTTTGGAAAAAAATTTCGAACGCACGTGCAGAAATTTTTTAAACATTTTTTGAAGAGAAGATATCTCATTTTTAGTGAAAAATTATTAAAATATTTTGTAGAAATAAAATTCTGATTGGGAGGATATCTTATTTTTATTATTATTTATTTTTTTTGAAAAAAGTTTTCAATATTTTCAAGACAAATCTCTTTGTTTGTTTTTTTTTTTTTTAAGTAAAATATTTCTCAATTTTTTTGGCATCGATATTTTTAAAAAAATGGAGAAGATAATCTCTGATTTTAGAGGTAAAATTCTTAATTTTTTGAGGAAAAATTTGAACATATCTTTTCTAAAACATTTCCCCAGATCTTCCTAAATTTTTTCAAATTTTCCATCTAAATTTTTTCAAGTCCTTTCCCAACTTTTCGTTCAAAATTTTCCAATAATTTTCACCATTTTAAAAAAAAGGAAATAAATCAACTGTTATTAAATTTTTCCTTTAAATTGAAAAAGAAAAAATGGAAATTTTTTCCAAATGACTTAATCATCTTTCAACATGAATTTACAAATTGATTTTTAATTTTTTTTTTTTTCAATTTCTTCAAATCATCATTTTTATCTATCTTCTAAATTTTTGTCAAGCTAATTCATTTTCAAATTTTTCATCAAAATATTTCTAAATCAAAATGGTTTCCCAACTTTTCATTCAAAATTTTCCAAAAGTTTTTGTCATAAAAAAATTCAAATAAATTGTTGATCAAATTTTTTCATAATTTTTAAAAAATCTATTTTTATCAAACTTTTTCTTCTAAATTTTTGGTAAATTAATTGATTTCTAATTATATTTTTTTTCAATAGTCTATTGTTTTCCGAACGCATTATTCAAATTTTTCCAATAATTTTTATCATTTTTTTGCAGACTTCTTTCTGCGTGAATAAATTTTTATTGAATTTTTTTTTCAGATTTTTCATCCAATTTTTTCAGAATTTTTTATATTCGAGTGTTTTTAATCGAAATTAGTTCCCAGATATTCCATAAGAATCTGGAAAAAATTTTCCTTTAATTTTTCTAAAAATAAGATTCATGTTTTAATCAAAATTTTTCTGTCTTCTAAACATCTCATTCAAAATTTTCCATTAATTTTCATCATTAAAAATACATTTTTTTCCCTTCAAATTTTTCATCTAAATTGAAAAAAAAAAAATTATTATGTACTTAGTTAATTAGGTATCTACCTAAATTATTCATCAACATTTTTTCAAACTGTTTGGGTAATAATCCCCCCCCCCCCCCCCAATTTGAGACCGTTTTTAAATTCATCACTATTTTTTTCAATTTTTTTTTCTCACGTAGATCTTTACAATTTTTTTTTTCAAATTTTTTATCCGAATTGGAGAAAAAAATACATTCATCTGAAACAAAGTATTGAAGTATTTATGTTAAAAAAAAAAAAAAAAAAAAAAAAACATTTAAAAATACTCCTTTCCTGAAAATCAGTTTTAAAAATTATTTTAACCAATCAAAAAATAAAAAAAAATTAAGTCGTTTTTAGGTGAAAAATTTTTTCTAAAAAAATAGTTTTGCACCAATTATCGCTCCAACTTTCTCTTCTTATGTTATTACTGGATGTGGAAAATTGGAAATAGTCGGTGTCATTTTAGTCGACGTTCTTTGACCTTGATTTTTATAAATTTAGAAAACCAGTGGCCTATTCTTCTTCCAAAACAGTAAACGTACGTGATGAGTACAACACGAAAGATCGTGACAAAGGAACAAAAAAATCTTACATTTAAAAAAAAAGGCTGAAGAACAAGAACAAAGGAACGCAAAACAAGAACCACAGTTAGAAACAAAGAACGAAAATAACCAAGATTGAAGATTAAAAAAGCAGAAGAATTACATCGAGTTTACATAGAATAAAAGAACGAAGACAAGATTTTCTTGTGCTTACAATTCTGTTCTGTTCTGAACAATTCTGTAGTGATCTTTATGGTGATTTGATATTAAGATTGTCTCTTTCCGAGAGCTAACGCTACTGTGCCTCTTTGAAAGCTGAATGTAGGCAAAACTATCGACATTCCAGTGATTTGGAAAAACAACCCGAGTACCTCGATATCAACACCGACACCAGGTTTAATTTTGAACCAAAAATTAAGTCGAGCAGATTTCGAGGATGAGAATTGGAATTTCGCCGAACTCCAAACCTCGAGAAAACTTTGAACCTCTCGTTGAAATAATCGATTGGAGGATGAATTTTCCAACTTATGCGAAGACTATGGAGATTTCTAATCTAACGAAGCGAAATTTTGGCGTAATATTGGTATTTTGTTTACCTGTATGTACTGATCTTCGTTTCTGAGATGCTCGGCGATAAATTCGACGGCCTCGGTGGCTTTGGAAGCTTCGGGAGATAGTAGAAGAGAATCCGAACTTTCGCTTTCCCTGCGTTCGGTGCTGGCTTTACGATTGATTTTACAATTAGGATGGTGTAAATCGGACAGCTCCATGACGTCCATTTTATTCTTGGCGGTCGACGGCACGGCTGGTATAATATGTTTTGGTAATTCGGCGGGCGACGCGTACGTCGGATGCGGCGGTCCGCTCATGCCGGGCATTTCCATCATCCAGCGAAGCCTGGTCTTCTTTGGCCTTTTCATAAATAATAATATAGGCAGATAGTAGAGGAAGATGGTGCGGATCCAGGGCGGCATGCGATGCGTTCTCGGCCCTCTGAAGTTCCAATTGATTATAATGACGGTGACCAATATACTGACGGTGTTCATGATGAAGGTGAACAGCAGATATTTGGCGATGAGCGGTAGTACGAGCGACGTCGGCGGAAGTATCTTCGATACTAGCAACAGGAAGACGACCAGTGACAGTAAAATACTAATTCCTAATGTGACTTTTTCGCCGGCCTCGGCCGGCAAGTAGAACACCAGCACGCAGAGAAATGAGATCAGTACTGTGGGCAATATCAAGTTGACCGTGTAAAATAAGGTTTTCCTTCGGATTATTATGTAAAACGTGATATCCGTCTCGCTCGGTATGCCCGGATATCGGTTCAGGTAAGCCGGCACTTCGATTATATCCCACGTGCCGGATTTCCAGTAATCCGACAGATCGACGTAGTGCTTGTCGTTGTACAGAGCCAGAGACACTTGGTCGCCGTTGAACGTCCACGAGCCGAATTTCATGATACACGTTTGCTGATCGAATGGAAAATACGTCACGTCTATCGTACAGGAACTCTGCGATTACAAACAAGCAAACCATGCAGCCATTCTTTTGAAAAATGTATATTATAGAAAAGAAAAAAAAAAACAACGAGTACACGTACTTGATAGATGGCCGGAGGAACCCAAAGCACTTCTCCGTTTGACCTAATTAATACGTTTGATTTGTATCTAACTTCGTAGTTACCATCGGCGCTGAAAAATTACGAAAAATTACACTTCCATTAGGAATCAATCGATTAACCTTGGGGTTTCCTTTCAATCGAAATGATTTCCTTATTTAGATACGTACTTATTAAATAATACGATGTCTGGTCGCCACACTTTGTCAGGAGGCAGTCTCAAAATTTGTATTCCGCCGTAATCAGCTTCGTCCCATTGTAATTGGTAGTCGCTCCAAGTCTGTTCAGAATGAAAAGAAGAATTAGTGTTTTTATTCATATTGATCGATAATACGTCTGCAGTATCCCGTATACAAAAAAACTAATAGTTACTATATAATACCATTAGTTACTATAAGTAACTATTTAAATTTTAGTGGTAACTAATGGTAACCATTACAAGTCCTTGGGTGATTAATACTTACCAATAGTGATTAATAGTAACCATGAAACATCATATGGTTACTATTGGTAATTAATAGTAACTATTAGTAACTAATAGTAACTAGCATCTTTTGATACTCGCAGATAAGATGTGTTGTAAATTAGTACATATAGTCAGTCCATGGAAAACATAATACATTTGGCTAGACGTGTGCGTCAAGCTTTGAGAGGGATGTCCACAACTAGACAGGGTTTTAATGATCCTGCCAGGATGTGTATAAAGACCTCCAATTTTTGAATCAAACATGGTGTAAATAGCCAACTACTAATAACTAATAGTTTTACCATTAAAAAAAAACCAATGGTTTTTTCGCCACTATTAATCTCTAATGGTACTGGTAATAGTAGTGGTAACATTTACAACTAAAATTACCACTACTAATGGTGGCGAAAAAACCATTAGTTTTTTTTTTAATGGTAGAACCATTAGTTTTTTTATACGGGTATATCTGAAAAATGATCTTACCAGTCTTAGCCATACGTTTGACTTCATAATTTGATTTTTTTCGTTCTGTGGAAAGAAAAAGAATGGATTATTATATAATTAGCCAATTACGTACTCGTGACGGTCAATTTAAGGTCTCCTAAATTTTAGAAAAATTTCAAAAAATTGCTCAAAACGGTTGTTTTTCTTCAAACACTACATTTTGTATTATATCAATTTGATTTTTTCCCCATTTTTTAATAATTTTTTTTTTCTACCTCGTGATTTTTTACAATCCTGAACTTTTTTCATCTGTAATTTTATTCTTGGGTATTTTGAAATTTTTTTTAGCTATGAATTTGTAAAAAAAATTGAATTCTAAATACCTAATGATTTTGTAAAAAATCAATTTTGAACTTGCATTTTCCACTGTACTTTTCATCAGTTCTAATTTTTTTTTAATTTTGATTTTTAATTTTTTTACACTGAAAATTGTTTTTAACTTGATTACTTTTTGTTTTTTCAACTTTTTCAGCATTTTTTTTTTTTTTCGTTTCAACTTCTTTCTTATGTTTTTTCTCAGTCCTTTTTTTTATTATCGTAGATCTACATTTTGTACCATTTTCAATTTTTTTTTGGCCTGAGAATTATTCAATTTTTATCATTATTCTTTCATAAAGGTATTTTTTTTTTTCAGATGTGAATGTTGACCAATTTTTTAATAATTTGATTTTTCAATTTTGATGTGTTTCATTTTTTTAATTCGAAATTTTTTGCATCTTGATTTTTTTTTAATTTGAAATTTTAGGTACCTAGATCTACTCATTTCGATTTTTTTGATTTTTTTAGCATTTTATTTTTCCATTTCAACTCATTTCCGGTCTAGGTAATTTATTTAGCTGTAAGGCTATATTTTGTTGCACTTTAAATTTTTTTGATTTGAAACTCAATTTTTCCTATTTTTCTCAGGTAAACATTTTTTTCGATGTGTATTTTGACCCATTTTTTCACAATTTGACATTTTTAAAAAACCATTGATTCTAATTATGAGTATTTTTTATTTGATTAAATTTTGATTTTTTTCAACAACTTTTCTTCAGCTGTACTTTTTGCCGTAGAGAATTTTTTCCAACCCAAATTAATTTTAATTTTTTTTATTTGGTTGTTAAGTTACAACTATTTTTCAATTAAAAATTTTATTTTTTTCTCGACATTTTTTTTTCAAATTCGTAAGTATTAATTTTGAATCTGTTTTGGTTCTTTGATTTTTTTTCATCTGTGTACTTTTTCAGTTGAGAATTTTTTCCAATTAGGCATAAATTTCATTTAAACGTTTTCACTTCTTTTTTTTACTTATTTCAATTTTTTAATACTGTATTTTTTCAGTTTTTTTTTCAAACTTTAATTCATTTCGATTTTTTTTCAATTCAAAAAAATTCATTCAAAATTGAATTTTTTCAGTAATTTAAAAATTTTAAAAATCATATTTCTTTAATTCAATTTTTTTGGAGCTGCTTTTTTGTAATCTTGAAGATTTTTCAATTTAATTTTTTTTTTGTAGATTTTGACTAGTTGGAAAATTTTTTAGCTAAAAATTTTATCTACATTTTTCAATTCAAGTTTTTTCTTTAATTTTTCCAACTTCAAGTTTTTTGACATCATTTTTTTTCAATAATGTAATTTTTCAGGAGGAAATCGCTTAAAAATTTATTTCAGCTTTATATCTTATTCATTTCTTCAGAGTTTGATTTTTTACGGATTAATCTTGCATATATTTTCAACTTTTTCTTTTGTTTTTGTCTCAATTTTTTAAACTTTGTTTTCTTTCAATTCAAAATTTTTCAAATTTCAATTTTTTTAGCAATTTGAAATTTTTTCTATCAAGTTTTTTTCTAATCGTAAATTTTTCCTGGGTTCAAATCTTCGTAATCATAGGGTTAAGTTTCTTCCAACTTGAAGTTTTTTCGAATCAAATAATTTTTTCATTTCATGATTTTCTTGTCTTTTTTTTTTTAATAACAAATTAACGAGGTAATTTTTTCCTCGGTTTGAATTGTTTTCACGTGAAATTTGAAGAAAAATTATTTCAACTCAGTCAAACAAAAATTAAAAGATTTTTTCCTTCCAAAAAATGACGACGCGACCATTTCAAGGAAAAAGTAAAATAAGTTGCATACTCAGTTTGCCGTTAATATAGTGAAGTGATGTACGTTGATTTGCCTACTTCGTTTGCCGTAAATACGAATTTGACTATTCGTATTTACGGCAAACGAAATAGGCAAATTCACGTACATCACGGCACTGTATTAACGGCAAATTGAGTATGCAACTTACTTTACTTTGGTATGGATTTTCCCAAATAATAATTATATTTTTATTTTTTGTAAAATAATTTTTTAGAAAAAAAGTAAGAAAAAATTTCTTGTTGGAGCGATTAGCAAAAATAATACCTACCTGAGGAAATAGTTTTTAAAAGTTCCAAGTCAATTTAAAAAAAAAAAAAAATCAAGTGGATTAATCCCTCAGTTCATCAGTTTTGTACTTTTTCAAATTAAATTGATATTTTTTCTCAGTATTTTTAAAATTTTTTCCCCAAGGAAAACTACTTCTGTTTTTTAAAAAATTTCAAAATAATTATTCCAACAATTTGATATAATTTATTTTAAAATTTCTGGGCATTTCAGTATCAAAAGAGAATTTTAAAAAATGTAAGTAATTTTAATTTTCCAAAAAAAAATTTAAAATTTTCTTAAAACATTAAATTATTTTTCTTTAAAAATGTTATTAGTTTTTTTCAAAAATGGTTTACCTGAATGTATTTATATGTATATCTAGATGTATATTTTTCATTTTCATTTTTCGGGGGAAAAAACTTGATAAATTCAAAAAAGTACTCGGATACATTTTTTTTTAAAACAAAAGACCATTATAGAAACATATTTATAATAATTTTTCCCCCAAGAGCATTTTAAGAAAAATTATAATTTTTTGAAATATGGGTACCTATATAGTGGCATCTCCTGAAATGCAGTATAGAGGAAAAATAAAAAATTGGAAATTATTTTCCAATTTTTTTCAACTTTGATTTACTTTAATGTTTTAAATTAGAAATTTATTTCATCATTGGTTTTTTTTTAATGTTTGATTTTTCAACGTATTTATTTTCAAGCCTTTTTATTTTTCTTGAATTTCGAATTTTTTCAGTTGGAAGTTTTTATTAGTTTTATTTTATTAGATTTTAGCTGTCTCTTAAATTTCTAATACTTTTTACTCACATTCTAGTCACTGCTTTTGTGTTTTTTCGAGAAGGAAAAAGGAGGGAGAAAAAAATTAACAGTCTATTCGCTGATTATCGAACCGGTTGAATTTTCAATCTAATCACAACCGGTTCTCCAAACGATTGTGATTTGATTTTCGTAGTATGGAATTTGTTCAGAATGCAAATTTTATCGTTGATACTTACAACATTGATGAGTTGTACGAACGCTAAGCCAAATCTAACGTCAACCTTTTGCGTCATGTTTTGAACAGGTCGTATTAATTTGTTATAACCGCGAAATAAATCTCGAACTAGTCGTTCTTCGTCGTCGGAGCTCTTACCTAAAAACAAAAGAGAGAAAAAAAATATTAATAATTCGATCGTCTTTTTGGGCTATTTTCCATCTATGTACTATTATCTTTAGTATACTTATAGTATAAATGTAGGTACCTATCGTGCAAAAAAAATCAAATTGGATTTTACAACGATTGCAAAACGAACAATTGAACAGTCGTGTTCACTCTACCACAGTGTTAGTGTGCGAGTAAGCTCGTAATTTGCTGTAGGAGCGAATTAAAAATTACCTTTGTAGTACATACTCTTGGTAATTAAGTGGAAGGCATCGCTGCTGATGCTGGCTGCGTGCTACGTTAAGTACGAAAAAAGGCTGAGGTGGCGATGGCGCAGGACGGCGTTATTACACGTACATTAGGCACATCTACATTAGGGTGGAGTGAAAATAAACACATATCTCGGATTTCGACCAAACTCGCAGAGGTGGTTTACATTGAGTTGAGAACCTCCCAAAACTTTTTTGAGCCCCCTAACTCTCAGGGGAGTGGAGCTAGGGGCCCTCAAAGTAGGGTCACTTTGGAAAAAGCACAGTTTTTTGCCACTTTTGGATAGTGCCACCTACATGGTACCTCGAAAACACCCCAAGAAAGTTGAAGTTTGAGTTTCTACACCTCCCCATACCATTGGCCTTGAAATTTGATATCGAATTTTTCGCCCTACCAGGGGGTTGAAAAGTTGCAGATCGCTAAAAAATTGAGAATTTCGAACTACAAAAAACGAAAATAAGATCTGCTTGGTACCAAAACTGGTCTCAAATGGCTCCTATTGATGCAAAAAAATTATTTCGATAGAAAAAGTTGAAAAATTTTCATAGCAGGATTGCCATTTTTCAATTTTTATAAAACATCAATTTTTTGGGGGAAATTTTGATGTTTTATGAAAATCGAAAGTTGGCAACCCTGCTATGAGATTTTTTCAACTTTTTCTATCGAAATAATTTTTTTGCATCAATAGGAGTCATTTGGGTCCAGTTTTGGTACCAAGCAGAAGTTATTTCCATGTTTTGTAATTCGAAATTCTCGATTTTTAGCGATCTTCAACTTTTCAACTCCCTGGAAGGGTGAGAAAATCGACATCAAATTTGAAGGTCAATGGTCTGGGGAGGTGTAGAAACTCAAATTACACTTTTCTAGGGCTGTGACTGAGGTACCATGTAGGACTAGCTCCTAGTTTTCACTGCGGCAGTAGTGATTGAGCTGAATTTTTTTAAGTCCAAAACTATATTGACGCCCAATATACGAAATTAGAGAGCAGTGAGGGGTCCAATTGAAATTTTTATAATAACCAAACTTATTTTTAAGATCTTAATCTACAACTTTTGTTTGAAAACTTTTTTAATTGAGCCCCTCCTTCCACCATTTTTCAATATCGAGTGTCTTTGTACTAATATGCAAAATTCGAGGGGAGGGAAGGGTCCAATCGAAATTTTTATAATAACCAAACTTATTTTGAAGATCCTAATCTAAAACTTTTGTTTGAAATTTTTTTTAATTCAACCCCTCTCACCCTCCTTATTTTCAATAACAAGTGTCTTCGTACTAATATGCAAAATTAGGGGGGAGGGGAGGGTCCAATCAAAATTTTTATAATAGCCAAAATTATTTCTAAGATTCTAATCTAAAACTTTTGTTTGAAAATTTTTTCAATTCGAACCCTTCCTCCTCCCCAATTTTTCATATTAATACATAGATACTCATTATTGAAAATTGGGGAGAGGTAAGGGTTCAATTGAAAAATTTTTTAAACAAAAGTTCTAGATTAGGATCTAAGAAATGATTTTGGTTATTATAAAAATTTTGATTGGACCCTCCCCTCCCCCCTAATTTTGCATATTAGTACGAAGACACTTGTTATTGAAAATAAGGAGGGTGAGAAGGGTTGAATTAAAAAAATTTTCAAACAAAAGTTTTAGATTAGAATCTTAATAATAAGTTTGGTTATTATAAAAATTTCGATCGAATTTCGCATATTAGTACAAAGACAATCGATATTGAAAAATGGGGGAATGAGGGGCTCAATTAAAAAAGTTTTCAAACAAAAGTTGTAGATTAAGATCTTGAAAATAAGTTTGGTTATTATAAAAATTTCGATTGGACCCCTCTCTGCTATCTAATTTCGTATATTAGGCGTCAGTATAGTTTTGGACTTAGAAAAATTCAGCTCAATCACTACTGCCGCAGTGAAAACTAGGAACTAGTCCATGTAGGTGGCACTACCCAAAAGTGGCAAAAACTGTGTTTTTTTTCAAAAGTGACCCTACTTTGAGGGCCCCTGGCTCCACTCTCCTGAGAGGTAGGGGACTCAATTTTTTTTTCGGGAGGTTCTCAACTCAAAGTAAACCACCTCTGCGAGTTTGGTCGAAATCCGAGATATGTTTTTATTTTCACTCCACTCTAATCATTCTTTTTTGATTGAATAAAATCATATGGTATGTTACAGTGTAGGATGATGTAGGATGTACGTAGATACAGCTGCATATAGAATGAGAAGAGGAGGCTGAGTCTGGCATGGCATGGCATGGCATGGTATGCCGCGGCCGTGGCCGCGCGCAGTACGTAACGTACGTGTATGCGTACTATGTAGGTTAAGAGATAGGGAGTTTGATATGATGCCGAAGATTTTAAGGTAAACGTCTTGAACGATCAATAAAAAAGGTCATTGAAGTTATGCGTAGCCGCGATATAAAAAGACGAAGCAGCTTGATATTTTAATAAAGACGCCACTTTATTGCGAAACACAGTTTGCTTTTTGGTTTTTCTTTTTCCGATCACGTTTGTTTTAAGGTTTCGAGACAATTTGTGCTATGTGTTTGGCTATTAACAGATAAATAAAACGTACATTCGAATCCCAAAAGAAATGAACGCTTTTTCTCTATATACACTGCGCGTTCAGCATACACCATCGCATCGTATCCTATCGTATCGTGTGTATCGCAGCGCAGAAAAGTTTTTAATTAAAAATGAAACCGCAACCGCATTATTGCCGCGCCGCGTCGCGTCGCGCGGCCGCGAGGCGGCCCCAGCCCAAGCCCAAGCCTTCGCTTTCGCTCATCATTGTCTTCATCATCACCATCGCATCGCCGTCATCATCAATAATAATAACAACGATCGTGATAGAGAAATGAAAACCGCAGTCTAACTACATTTAATAGTCTAGAAATAAATTGGAGAACGAAGAAGTGCCATTTTGTGAAAAAACCATCCCACCATCCGCGAAGGGATACAACATAAATTACATATAACGAAAATAGCCCACGACTTGACTCTATATTATGTACATGTGTAAAAACCACAACCAGCACGTAACTATACCAGTGTCGAGCAGTAAGTATCTTTGCGAAATACATGTCGAGTATGATTTTGTATATTTTCGAAGGATGCCTCGCCTCGCCTCGCCTCACCTCACTTCACCTCATCTCGTATGTTTTCGTTTGACGGAATAAGCATTTTTCCGAAACTCGACCTCGAACTTAACGCATGGAAAGCGGAATGCTTTCCAAGCAAATGAAATATTTTCTCAGGGTTGGGTATGACTTTGACTTCGAAATTGCCAAACAAGTGAATCTCGAAACACTTCGATAGTGGAGAAATTTTTACAACTATTTTAACGAAACGCCTTTCCTTGCTGAAAAGTTTGTCAAAAGTTGAGATTTTGATTTACTATACATTTCATCTTCGCGTCGTATTTTGCCTTTCAAACGAATAAAATTCTCGGCTCATTTTCGCAGGCAACCTACGGAAATGACGAGGAAATCTTTGAATTTTCAGCACTGTTTTTCCAAGTTGACGCGAAGCTGAAAGATATGATATTCACTTTTCTGTATTTTCAATTGCATATAACTTTCGAAGAACAGGGTTCTGTACTTATTCGAGTATAATGTAAAGTTCATATTTGAACCAAAATTCAAAATAAAAATTGAAGATACCTATAAATTGAAAAATATTATAAAAATTATTTGAAATAGAATTTTTAAAAATTGTTTTTGTTTTGATATTGAAATTTGTTTTTAAAAAATTGAAAAAAAGAAACGAAATTTTTTTTAAAAAAAGAGTAAAATATTACGGTTGAATTCGAAATTTCAATTATTAGTTTTCTGGTAAAATTGGAAAAATTTTAAATTCAAAATGTAGAAAATTTTCTAATTCTGATGTGAATTAAAATTTTGTTCATTTCTGAATTTCAATAAATTTTTGAAATAGATCAACTTTTAAAATGCAACTGAATTTTCAAAAAAAAAAAAAAAAAAAAAAAAAAATGGGTAATTTGAAAAACGTGATTAACTTTTACAATCTTCAAAATTGTGTAAAAACCCAAAATTCGATAATTTCTGAATTTTAAAGGAGAATTTCAAAAAGTTTTCAAAATTTGAGAAAAAATTGAATTTTTAAATCTTATTATATTTTTAATAAAAATTGAATAAAGTTGTACGCAGCAATATTTTATTCACAATTTTTGCAGAAAGAGAATTCAAATATTGCTGCTTCTTCCCAAAACAATCTTGTTTATTGTAGTTCTTTTTGAAGTGGTGACACCGCACTACAAAAAACCTTCAAAAACAGTTTAAGAATGCGAATAAAGGAAATTACCAAAATAAAATCGAATCCAACCGTTTTCTCACATTTGCCCAAGAAAAACTTTTTTTTTGTTAATTTACAAATAAAAAAAGATTCAGGTTAGAAATGTCTGAGGAAAACTCCTCCAAAGGCATTTCCAAAATAGTCCTTTTCAGAATTAAAAAAAAAAAAAAAAAAAAAAAAAAAAACTGAAAATGAAAATGAAAATGAAAACCGAAAAAGACAAAAACTAAAACTGAAAACTGACAACCAAAACTGAAACTAATTTTTTTCTCAATTTTCCATCTTTGACGAAAAAATGTAAAATCTTTCTAGGATTCCTTGAAAATTGAAAATTTCTCACTACTTTCGCCGAAAGAGACGCTGAATATTGCTGCCTCTCTGCGAAGCACTTTTGTGCCTTATAGTTTTTTTTTTTTGAAGTGATAACGAAAACCCCCAAAAAAACTTCAAAAACAGTTTGGGACAAAATTGAACATTCTTCCCTTTTTTTTCGGAGCGTTTGCAGAAAAAGACGCCAACAGTGGCTGTCTCTCCTAAAGTAATAAATTAATTTAGTGTAAAAATGTTTACAATGTTACAAATTTTAATTAAAGAAAAATTCCATTTTTTTAGATAAGTAATTGAAAAATTTAGCAATGAATTGGAACAATTTCTAAAGCTTAATGAATTTTTACAATTTTCGAAATTTGGCGAATTTAAAAAAAAAATTACTCTGTATGTCTTTTCAGTTTTAAATGCCGAATGGTATAAAAAGTTTCATCGCATGAAATTATTTCACAACTTTTCTCATGAGCTTTCTTCAAAAATTCTTTACGAATTTCTTGGCAATATATTGAAAAAAAAAAGGAAAAGAAAAAAAAAAGAGGTACACCATTTTTTAGCCCAGGATAACATTGAAAATCTGACACTGGTCATGGAAATGGAATGAGGTGAAATGTCCTGGAAGCGTTTCCTTTAGTTCATACGCTTCCCTTAAACTTACACGTATCGTATGGTAAAATCAGCCTTTCTCTTGCCCTAAATTCTCCACAAAAATCAAAAGCTACTCTCTAGGGGCTTCTATCAACGTGAATACAATGTTTCAGCTGTACGAGTGATTTACGCGAGAGACGAGAATTTTGATAAAACGAAAACGAGATAGATTTCCCTGATTAGGTGGTGTTTTTGCCCCTATTATTAGTAAATTGGACAATACATACTGCACGAATGTAATCTCAGTTGGCTTATTCCTAATTTGGGAATTGCAATTAAACGAGGTTTACTTTATTCATTTTATATACGTATAATATGAAGAGCTCAATTACAAAACTTGTCTAGGGCATTTTTTTGGTAGGGGGGGGGGGGGGGGGGGTAAATTTTTTCTGGCGAACCCAGAAAAATTTGAAAATGACGATGAATGATGTCTCGTGGTGTAATGAGGTGGTTCTTGTAATGACCAAAATTATTTCTAGGACTTCAAGCTACCACTTTTGTTTGAAATTTTTCTCAATTGGACCCTTCCCGCCATCCCCACCGATTTCGCATAACTCTGCTCCCAAGATGCTAATTGAAATTTAAAAATTAGAGGAGTGAGGGAAGAAGGGGCAAATTGAAAAAATTTTCAAATAAAAGTTGTAAAGTATAATATATGTTCCTAAAAATAATTTTGGTTATTATAAAATGTTCGATTGGATCCCTCCCTCTCCTTCGATTTCACATAACATTGGGTTGATACTTTTTCAAAATTAGGGGAGGGGTCCAATTGAAAAATTTTTCAAACAAAAGTTATAGAGTGAGGTTCTAGAAATAATTTTAGTTATTATAAACTTATCGATTAGACCCTTCCCTTCCCTCTAATTTCGCATAATATGACTTAAATACTTGAACGTATTATTAAAAACTGATGAAGATAGGAGTCCAGTTGAGAAAATTTTCAAATAAAAATTGTAAGGTTTGATCCTAAAAATAATTTTAGTCATAAAATGTTCGATTGGATCCCTCCCTCTCATCCAATTTTACATAACATCAGGTAGATACTTTTTCAAAATTGAAGGAAGGGTCCAATTGAAAAATTTTTCAAACAAAAGTTGTAGATTGAGGTACTAGAAATATTTTTGGTTATTATAACATTTTCGTTTAGACCCCTCCTTCTCCACTAATTTTGCATAGATACTTGTTATTGAAAACTGAGGGAGGTAGGGGTCCAATTGAAAAAATTTTCAAATAAAAGTTGTAAAGTATGATCCTAAAAATAATTTTGGTCATTACAAAATGTTCGATTGGATCCCTCCCTCTCATCCAATTTTATATAACATCAGGTAGATACTTTTTCAAAATTGGAGTAGGGGTCAATTGAAAAAATTTTCAAACAAAAGTTGTAGATTGAGGTGCTAGAAATATTTTTGGTTATTTTAAAATTTTCGTTTAGACCCCTCCTTCGACTCCAATTTTGCATAGATAACTTGTTATTGAAAACTGAGGGAGGTTGTGGATCGATTTTGTTGAATTTTATGAAATGCAAAATTGGAGAGGAGGGAGGGGTCCATTCGAAATTTGTGTTATAACAAAAATTATTCCTAGGACTTCTTCAAGCTGAAATTTTTGTTTGAAATTTTTTGCAATTGCACCCCGAGCACCTCCACCAGTTTTGAATAATACATGTATCTAAGTCATATTATGTGTAATTGGAGGGGAGGGGAGGGTCTAATCGAAAATTTTATAGTAACCAAAATTATTCCTAGGACTTCAAGCTAAAACTTTTGTTTGAAATTTTTTTCAATTGGACCCCTCCCTCCCCACTGATTTCGCAAAAATCCCCGAAGTTATTAATTAAAAATTGGAGGAATGAGGGAGGAGGGTCCAATTGAAAAAATTTTCAAGTAACAGTTGTAGATTGAGGTCCTAGAAATAATTTTTGTTATAAAATTTTCGATTAGACCCTCCCCTCTCCTCAAATTTCGCATAATATGACTTAGAGAACTTGTATTATTTAAAACTGGTGGAGATGGGGGTGCAATTGAAAAAAAAAGTTGTAGCTGAAAGTCTTAGAAATGATTTTAGTTATTACAAAAATTTTGATTGGACCCCTCCCTCTCCTTCAATTTTAAATATCAAGTATCTCTGTATAGTATTGGACTTGGTAAAATTCAACAACAAAGATCCACGTCCATGTAATTACAAATTGAGTGAACTGGACATTTTTTTTTTTTTTTTTGACTATATAAGCACGTTTTGGAATTGAGCTCTTCATAGTAAATGTAATGTAGTTGAATAAGAAATTGATTTTTAGCCACTTTTCCTCCAATTTTATTCGACACAATTTACCCATCACTAAAATTTGAGTTTGTGGTAATAACAAAATTAGAACGATCGGTGGAACAGTGAACGAAATACGTTTCGAAATTTGTACCTTCGACGTTGCTGATTAACGTTCGAGATGCGTTCTTCGTTTCGAATACTTTAATCGACCTGGTTCTATCTAATTCGAGCACATCCGCGTCGAGTTAAAGAGTTGCAGGAACGGGTAAAACCGATAACTTGATTTTACAGCGACTCAATTTAGAATGAGTATACCTAATACCTATCCAGTATAAATATCCAATAATGATGTAAACGATTGCGAGGAGGAAACTCAGGAAAGCTATTCATATTACGTAGAGACGTGGATATCAGATAGGGTCTAGGGATGGGGAATCTAATCTACACTTTCTAACGTAGTTAACTGCGAGCGAGCGACGAGTACGACGAAACAGTGTATCGGAGGAAAAGGTAATTATGCGAGTATCTCCGGTGCGGTGGGGTGAGGTGAGGTATGGCAGGGTAGGGTAGGGTAGGATGCCATGCAGCGTACGAGTTATCGAATTGACTGAATTTGAGTGGCGGTTTGAGAGTATATGGAGAAGAAATCGCGTCGATGAAGTATTAACACGTGAATACGAGTACCTACTTATGATGAGGTAATAGGTAGGTCTAGGTAGTAGTAACTCGGTAATAAATATCAATGAAACGATATGTCGCGTCGCGTCGCGTCGTTGCCTGCTTGATTCGCGTTCGCCATCGCTTTGGCATGGCATGGCATGGCGTTGCCTTTGCCTAGATAATGACGAACGAATGAACGAACGAACCGACGAACGAACGAACGCACATGATGCCAGAGAGTAGAGAGATGGCATGTTAAAAACGCATCGCAGCATCCTTGTACGCACACGCGTACGCGACTTTTCTTTTTCTCGCTTTCACTCGTCATGGTGGTAGTGTATAGCAGAGGAGAAAGACAGAGAGAGAGAGAGAGCGAGAGAGCCCTGCCGTGGCGTGGCGAGGTGATGACGAGGACGAGCGAGGGTTTGGTGGCAGTGGCAAAGGCAAAGGCAGAAGCGGCGGCCGCGACGGTGGCGGCGGCGATTCTGAAAGAAGAAAAGCACTATTTTAAGAGAGAGAGGAGAAAACGGGTGTGGCAGTATTGATCAACGAAACAGTCCGTAAGCTCAGAAAACGTTTAGATTGTACCATGTACCTCTTTGACAATGTCCCTGTTTTTCGTACCCTCTTATTCATTATTTTCATTAAGTACTTTTTGAAACATCGTATCGGTTTTTTTTTTATTTTACTTTTCTTCTTTTTCTTTCATTTTTTTCAATTTTTTTTCTTTCTTTTTTTTTTGGTCCTCTTTCTCTCTCTCTCAGACTCTCAGTCGGTCTCTATTCGTCGTCGTATTGTTTCACCGACCGAGGACCGAGCAGAACTTCACGTGCTGGTACAGTGGTACACGCGTTATATACTCGTATATATCAATCTATATTTTCGGTATAATTTATCTCGGCTACGTAGGTACACGTCGCGCAGCAGCCTTCGCTTCGTGTAATGAAATCGAAAACCTTGGTCGACGTCGTCCAAACAACAACGTCGTCGTCGTGCATGGTCAGAAATGGGAAATATTTGAATAAAAATACATTCTAGCCCGTCCTCAGCACAGTTCTCACTCTTCATCAACGTTTCAGCTGCCGAATATGGGGGAGATGGTGTTGTCAGAATGAGGGTGCTTTATTCTCTCTCACTCTCTAGTCTGTTTTTCCCCGTTGCAATTATCGACTTATTTTGGAAGAAGTATAATCTATCTAGGTTATATTATTTTGAATTTTCATTTTATTTTTCATCGGTAGTGAAAATTTGCATATTCTACTACTCTTATGTATGCAGAATGTCATGTTATTTCAGTATCACTATAATTATTATACGAGATACATCGTATATACAGGTTTCCTGCTACGATATTTCACCAGTCAGCGCGGAGAGAGAAAGAGTTGAAAAAACAATTATTTTCGGCTGAATTTACGCTAATGGTATTCGAAATGCTTTTCAGAATTGCCAAGTTACAGGAGGGAAAAAAAGAAGAGAAAGAAAAACCCCATTATTTACATTTTAAAGCCTCGCATTAATTTTTTTTTTTAGTCGATAGTGCCGATTATTCTATCAAAAGCATCGAATTGTTTAAATTAGGATCGTCTTTCAACGCGTCTTTTAAATGGGCTCCATTGTACGTAAAAATGACATAGCGTAGCGTTGAAAAAAAAACATACAAACAGAAATAAACCTCTAGTCTTATTGCTAATTTTGTAAATTTCGACGTGTTTTACGGTTGTAGGATGGTGCTTATTTTCGACTTATGATTTTATGTAGTTTGCGGCCCCCCCCCCCCCCCCACCATCCGGCGACGGTGAGGTTGTTTATTTTTACGAGAAAATAATTCCTTATTTTTTTTGTTTTTCTCCTAATTGAATTTTAAGTAGAGCCTATCCAGCATTCCATAAAATAAAGAGAAGAATTTAAAAAAATTTTCTCGATTTTTTTTTGCATTTTTTTAAATGTTGTACGTCGTCGAAGTTGTTCTTTTTCGTGAGAATTTTTTTTTGTTGTCCTGATGCTTTGGAATCATCCAAATTAGCAAAAGATTGAAAAATTCTAAAATCGAGTGAAATTTTTTAATTAAGAATTTTTTCTGTTCAACTCCTCAAAATCCTTTGACCTTTTTTCAAAAAGATTTTTTTTCTTTTTTTTTTGAAGTACATGTAAGAGTTAGAGTGACAGAGATGCCACATACTTTCATAAATGGGCTATTATAGGGTGGCCCTTATTTTGAAGTTTAGTATTTTTGCCTGTTTTACCTTCCTGTTCTTTCGCACTCGTGACGCCGAACAGTCAACATCTTTTCTGATTTGCTTAGTAATTCTAATGGCTAGTACTTTCAATACGTCAACGATTCTAATTGTAAGCGCCCGAAATACCAAAGATGACCTGAAAAACGCAAATCCATTTGTTCTCTACCGTTTTGCTAAAGAGGTATCAAACACCTCTACAGTTAAAAAGTTACAAAGTGGCAAAGTACTTATCGAAACCAATCCAAATGACGCCGAAGAATTTCTTAGGAAAAACGCATTACCAGATGGCACTGAAATCTTAGTCGAACGCTCTCGAAAATTCAATACTTGTAAAGGTTTTATTCGTTCAGAAGAACTGCAATGGTGCTCCTCGGAAGAACTTCTGAAAGAGCTTAAAGATCAAAACGTATCAAATATCTTCAGGCTATCCAAAAAGACCCGTGATGGAAATCTTCCAACTCACAACATTCATCGCAAGCTGTGATTTCTTCTTCGATTTTCTTCAACGTTTTGAAAACTTCACCAAAATTTATACAGACGCTTCGAAATTTCATGATGAAGTGGGTTGTGCAATATTATACCATAATGAGCCCACTAAAATTCGTCTACATCCTGCAACAACCATTTATTCGGCTGAATTAATAGCGATTTGCACCACCATAGAAATCATTATGGAAAAAAGATATTCTCAAAACAATGTAATAATTTCCGATTCTCAATCTGCAATCAATGGTATTCAAGATATGTGGTCTAAGAACATCATCGTCAAAAAAATACAAGATCTTCTGGAAGATGCAAAACGTCAACAAATACTCATCGTTCTACTTTGGATACCTAGTCATTCTGGGATTTACGGAAACCATATTGTTGATAACTTGGCGAAATCTGCGAGCAGAATGGCACTTGATAACTTCCAGTTATGCAATCCTCTTGATCTCATGCCACTGATCAAAAAGAAAATTTGGAAATCTTGGAACGAAGAATGGAAAAATATGACCAACAATTATCTCCGTTCTCATAAATCCGATACAAAGCGTTGGAAATATAATCCAGAATGGAATAAACAGACAGTATCGATTCTAGGTCGTTTACGAGTAGGACATACAAAACTAACTCACGAGTACCTATTTAAATCGCCAAAAATCCCACCAAGATGTAACAAATGTTCATCGATTTTGACAGTCGACCACCTTTTATTGGAATGTCGTTTCCTCCAACCGATGAGACAGAAATTTTTCCCAACTAGAAATAAAGAAAAACTTTTCGCTAATTCCTATAGCAAAATAATCAATTTTCTAAAAGCTACAGATATATACAAATATTTGTAAATATGGGCGCTTACTATTAGATAAGTTTTAATTTTTCATTAATTTAATTTCCTTTTAAATATTTATATGTAGAATGTCGCTTAATAGCCATAGCAGCTGATAGCGACTTTAAATAACTCAAATATATACAAATATACAAATATACAAATATACCTTCCTGTTTTTTCACTTCGTGACAAAATAATTCCCTATTTTTTATTCCCCCCCCCCCCCCCCCCGAAAAAAAAATCCAACTGAAATTTAAGTACCTAGTCCTTAGTCATTCCCCTTTTTCTTTTTAGAAAAATGATAAAAATTGCCGATTTCCAAAATCTTGCTTTTTTTGGTTATAACCAATCAGAGTTATCCCTTCTCATGAGACCGAATTGACAATTTTTTGTATTTTCCCCAACATGAAAATTTCTCAATTTTTTTCAAGGAAAAAAATTCTCATTTTGTTTGGAGAAGAAAAATTTGTCAATTTTTTTGACTTTTTCAAAGGAAAACTTGACGAAAAGTCTAAAAGTCATCCAAATTAAAGTTTCAGAATTTCTGACAATTTTTTTAAAAATTTCCAAGGTTTTTAGTCACCAATTTTTTCAAAAAATTTCTACTTTTGTAAATGTCTGACAAAATACCCAGAAGTCTAAATTTTTTAAGTTTCAAAATGTTCAAGAGTCAGTTTCATAATTTTAAAAATTGAATTAAAAATGTCTAAAAATCTTCCAAAACATAAAAAAGTGAAGTTATAAGATATCAAAATGTCTAAAAGTCATCTGATTTCAAAAAATTGAAAATTAAAAATTTATAAGTTTCAGAATAGGTAAGTAAGTATCTGACAAAATACCAAAAAAATCGTTGGTGTGGAATTTTGGCGTCTGGCCATTGTAATAAGTATAATTATGCCGCCCTTGCTAAAAAAAAAAAAAAAAAAAAAAATGAAGAAGACGAGCAAAATGTTTTTATTTACCACTTGAAGCATGTTGAATTTTATTAGAAAATAATTCCTCATTTTTTCCCAAATTGAATTTAAAGTGTAGGCTCAAACCCGGAAATTGGTAAATTTTTTAATTTTTTTTTTTTTACTTTGTGGAGCTCCAAGGTATTACTTGAAATTAAGTTGGGAGAAAATGAAAAGTTTGTAATTCATTCTCATGAAAAGGAACAACTTTGTGGGTAATAACCTAAAATTGCCACCCCTCCCCTCCCCTCCATGAAACGCAATAAGCATCACTTGAAATTAAATTTGGAACAAAATGAAAAATCAGCAATTTTATTATTCTCTCACAAAAATGGTGCAGAAAATTTTCAATTTTTCAAAATTTTCGCTCAGTTAGGTATTTAATTTTTATATTTTTTGAGAACTTTTTTCAAGCTTCAAGGCACTAATTCAAAATTCAGTTCGAGGAAAAAAATTGTCAATTGTTTTCTCATAAAAAGAAACATCTTTAGGGGTAAAGAAAAATTTGTAAAAAAATTAATAAAATGTGCCCTATAGATGCAAAATCCGCCAAGTCCACTTTTTGAAATTTTTGAGGGGAGGCGAAAAACGTAAATTTGAGATTTTGATTTTTGGAAATGTGACTTCATATAAATGGGTTGTTATTTACGCATTGAGTATATGTTGTTGGCAGTAGTGTCGGGTAAGATGTTTGGTCACAGAAACGTTTCGTAACTGAATCAGAAACCTTCTAAAACTAGCTGTTTTTGAATGGAAGAGCGATCTTTGATGGCCGATTACTTGTGTAAAAACTGGACTTGGCGGATTTTCTTGTTGTGGGTCGATGGAGGATGGTACCTAGTATACGAATCGCGAAAAAAGTGAATTTCGAAAAAATATGGACTTGGCGGATTTTGCATCTATAGGGCTCAAATATCGTATTTTGGAATCAGATTTAATCTGATACGAGGACTTGAAAATGGCACTCTTTATCGAAACGAGAAAGGACATAAATTGCGAAAATTTCAAAAAAACAAGCCTTCAGATTGTAACTTTTGGAAGGCTAACGAAAAATCTCTGGGATATTTTCAAAATTGAAGGAACCGAGACTAAGCCGACGAATTTGTGATTTTTTCCTCGTACATGGCGTATAAGAAGACGACGACATCGACATAAAAGAGGCGTACCTATCAGAAAAAAACCGAACGTATCGTCGACTTTGTCGAATTTATGAAGAAATAATGCCTATTTGTTTGTACCTATCTGGCGGTGTCAAAGTTTTCAGAAAAGTCCAACAGGGATGCGATATAATATGGAAGAGGTAGGGCATTCGAGCCAGCTCGTATACGCTGTACGCGATAAGTACGCCCTGCCTGTGTGTGTGTGTTTTTTTCTCTCCCGCCGATACCGAACAGTTAAGCCAAAACTTGTCGTTTGAAAAGTGCTTATGTCTATCTGATGGGTTTATTTTGACAAGCCAGCTATTATATTTTTGAATTTCACAAACGAGTTTTTAACGAAGCTTCGGACGTGTAACGGAATTATCTAAAAAAAGATGTCATTTTTAAAAACTTATCAATTAAAATATCATCAATGAAGCGTTGTTGCGCTTGGCCTGGATTTCGGTTTGTGTCGAGTCGCCATTTTTGTTTTCTAATTCAGATCCATGATATGTACGTAGTTCGTTACGTACTAATGAGGTTTTGAAGTAGGATTATGTATCGATGATGTTGGCAGGCTTGAATGTTACACCACGGTGCAAGCAGTTCGGTATTGTCGAGTACATGCATTTTCTTATTCAACATTATCAACCGTTCGTTTCGACACAAAAATTCCATAAAGAGCACTTAATCAAATCGTTAGTGGATTCTCTTTATAAATAAGTTGGTTTAATGAATTTTGCGATGCAAAAATTGATGTCGAACAAGATATTTCTATAAAACTAATTCGCGAACTTTCGAGACTCACTCTGTATATTTTAAACCGAATTTTGAACTAATTTTTTTTTTTTTTTGGTGGTCACCAATATTTCATTTTAATAAAAAACTGTACCTACTCGCAAAAATGCAATAAATTAAAAAATCAAAACTGAATTTAATGAATTAGAAAGTCTCCCAAAATTCAATAATTTGAAAATTTACAAAAATTGAATACGTCGAAAAATTTGCACAAACTGAATAGGTACCTAACTTTGTAAAAAAAAAATTGTAAATTAAAATTTGTGATAAATGTAATGAATGAAAGTCTCCGGAAGTTTGATAATCTAGAAAATTCTCCAAACTTTTATCAATAATTGAGAATTTGTGAATGTACGAGGATTTCTTAAAATCTGCAAACAAGCAATGTAGGTACTCGTATTTATAAAAACTTATTAAATTGGAAATTTGTAAAAATTGAATAAATAAAAAAAATTACAGAAATGGAAAAAACTGTACAAATTGAAAAATTCTGTAAAATTCAATACCTGCGAGTAAAAAATTTAATGAATAAAAAAGAATCTTAAAAATCCAATTACTAGGTAAAAATTCTAAAATTTCTGAAAAAAGATTGAGAATTTTATAAAAAATTCCAATTTGTTGAAATTATTACAAAATAAAACGAATAAATTTTTAAAAAAATGCAAAAATGCAATTAATTGATTCGCAAGAACTAAATAAATTGAAAAATTTTCCAAAATACAATACAATAGCATGTTGGTGAGTCACTTTTATACGGACTTCGTCACTATTCACATTTTGATCAGTTTTTGTTCTTATTTCGCTCAAAGTCACTAAAAGTCACTTATAATGTTTTAAAATTTATTTGGAAAAAATTCAAAAATCGGGTCAACAATTGAAACATTTTTTTAAAGAAAATAATATTTCAAAAATTTTCCGAAACAAAAATTCAAATTTCTATCAAAATATTTTTATCAATTTCACCAAAAATCAAAAATCTTGTTGAAAAATATTTTTTGACATTTCAGGAGGATTTAATTGAGATTTTTTTTCAAAGAAATATTTTAAGAAAAGATTTCAAAATGTTTTGAAAAATATTTCCTTACAAAAAGGAAAATTTTTTGGACGATTTTTACCTACCCGAATTTTCGATTTTTTTCTGAAGAAAATTTTAAAATATTGAAAAAAAAATTGGATACATTTTTTGTAAAATAGAAAGAAATTTTGATGGATTTTTGAGATTTTTTTTTTCAATAAAATTTTGAAATATCGTATCTTTGAAAATATTGGACGATTTTTTTGGGATGTGGCGAAGCTTGGAATTTTGTTCAGTCAGTTCCTTTTTCTTGAAATTTTGGGTCAAAATATTGTCAGTATTCCCCCTAAAAAAGTTCATTTTAAAGTCTAAAAGAAGCTAAACATTGAAATATCAGGCCTGACATTTTAGACATATTTTTTTGAAAAATGAGATTTTCAAAGAAATTTGTAATTTAGAAAATTATTCAAAATTCAATGAGTTTGAAATTGTTTTTTTCTTCAGTTGTACCTAGACCTACTGAAAATTTTTCACAAGTTACATTGAAAACAAAAAGGAATTGTTCATAAAAATTAAAAAATCATCTTGAAAAAGTGCCAAAAATCTGTGTTTTTGATTTTTACCAATTTTAATCAGTAGATGATAATTATTGGGCTGCCCAGTGCCCAGTCATCTTACGAAACCTGTAAGTTCTGTAAAAGTATTGCTGTATTGCTTTTCAACTCAAAAGTGTTACCTTTTTTTGAATGCTCTGCATTATTTTTGAACTGAATTTCTATTTTTAAAATTGATTCATCATTTTTTTCTCATTGAATTTTTTTCCAATTCTAAATCATTTTCATTTGTTTCAATTTAAATTCTTCTTCCAATTTTATTTAGCTCGTCTCTTTTTTCAAGTATTTTTTTTAATCGTTTGACAATTTCTTCTCATCTTATTTCCAGTCAATTTTGAAATGTTTATTAATATAGAATATTTGTTTCTCTGGATAAAAACTACTTTAACCAGGGTACCTGTGTGGAAGAAATCCTTTTGTTCGAAACAATATACGTACCTTTGTATATTTGTGTAGGTAGTTAATAGAAGAATACCAAAGTTACGAAGGTATGGAAATGAATATAAAACGAAAAGCAACTTCACTTACATTTGTAGAATATTATATAATTTCATCGTAGCGTTACCTACTTTTGATTAATTTGCAGTATTTCGTGGGTAAATTTATTCGACGACTAATTACATATCGTACGTTCGCCAATTTTATCAAGTTTTTTTTGTTGGTTTTTTTTTACAGTTTATTTTATTACCTAATGTAACGAGTTCGTTATAGTTACTCGTATGTTTCATGTATGAAATTAAATGTGCATCGCAAATGGAATACGAGCACCATAGTCGGGTACCTGAGTTGAAAGACGATTCAATTTTTTTTCAAAGGTAAAAAAATGGATGAAATCTTTGAGTTATATAAAAACTTAAATGGTAGAAAATAAAAAAAATTTAGAAGTTCAAAGAGAGGTCGAAACCATCTGTAAGATTTTTTTCCTTTCGATGAGAAGACCTTTCTGAAGCTGAAATACATAAAATCGGTCATTTGAACGTTTCGATCTGTAGTACCTATTTCGTTTTTTTTCCCCTTCAGTTTTTGTTGAATTCGAGCAGGAGCTTGGAGACAATATTTTATCCGTTGGTCAGAAGATTGCATAAATATATATTTTTAAAAAGAAATTTATATCATAAAAACCAAGAAGTTTGACGAATGGGAACGAGAAACTCGAAAAAAAATTCACTAGCATACGAGGACCATTCGTAATCTCTTGGGTGTAGCTGGTTTTTTAAAACAAAACTGTAGTATTTATTTTAGATCTACATAGGTACATATTTGAGTATGTAATACGTACATTTGTACGTGTCGAATATGGATGTACATTAAGTAGATAATTACGTGTATACGAATGGATATTTTAGCACCTTAAAGTGGCTCGATTCGCGAATAACCTATGGCTTCTATAATTGAGCTTTATATTGCGTTGTGTAGCAACGAACGGTTGATTTATTACTCATATTGTATGAAACAGTACCTACTGCCTTCTACCTAGCAGGCGATAAAGTTCGCCATGTACACGACAACCAGCAACGATTGGTTTCTGTTCTACAATTGTAATTACTACAGCGTTGTATAGTAACATTTATTTTATTATAAATTAATTATTGGCACTTGGCTATCGTTGGGTTTGGTCACAGGCTGGGACTGCGATTTGGACTGGGGTACCTAACTACCTACCCATAGTACCTACACCTACAACAACGTAACGTGCGGTTGTAATCATTTTTTCACTCTCAATTCAACGTTCACCTTGTACTCGTGTATGTAGTTGATGGCTTTGGTAGTAGTAAAATTTGAACGAAACAGCGACGCCGGCGCAAGCGTATTATCATCTTTATTTTGATGCTGTACCATACGATACAGACCCGATCGAAAGTTTTATAAATCAAATTGATACGTTGCTATTTTAAACCACCCAACGGTGTATCAGAAATGAACACTGAACAGCAATACAAACCACTCTCGTGTTTTGGCTGGAATTCATTATCGCTAATGTGGTAGTGGTTTTTTTTCGAAGGGGGGAGAGTCTTCACTGTCAAAAGCGAGTAGTGACCGTATAATTATATTTTTTTTAAATGTCGTATGTTGCAACTATTGGTTAGAATATTTACTCTCTCGCAAAACGATTTTTTTTTTGAGTAAGAGATAAAGAATTGATGAAAGTTGAAAAGGATCAAAAATTTCCCATTTTGAAAATATTTTAATTAAAAAAAAATTTGAGTTAACCTACTTTATTTAAAAAAAAAGAATTTTTATGAAAAAAAAAAAAAAAAAAAAAAAAAAAAAACAGAACTTGAAACCCAATTCGATTTAGGTTCAGGTTCAGGTTCAGGTTTAGGTTTTGGGTTTCAATAATAAAATTTCAGGTTTTGGTTTTGGGCCACAAAAATAAAGGTGCCGTGCAATTTAGGTTTTGGGCCAGTTCATTTTTTTGTACTGCAAAAAATTTGATGAGAAGGAAGGATCCAATCGAAATTTTTGTAATACCCAAAATTATTCCTAAGACATCAAGCTACAACTTTTGTTCGAAAATTTTTTCAATTGGACCCTTCTCTGCCCTCCGATTTTGCGTAACACTCTGTAAATTCATATTCTAAAGTGTGGGTGGGCGAGGGAAGGTACAGTTGAAAAAAATTTTCAACAAAAGTTGTAAATTGAGGTCCAAAAAATTATTTTGGTTATTGTAAACATTTTGATTACACCCCTACCTCCCCTCGAATTCCGCATAATACGACTTGGATACTTATATAGTATTAAAAATAAGGGACGTAAGGGTTCAATTGAAATTATTTTCAAACAAAAGTTGTAGTTTGAAATTCTGGGAATAATTTTAGTAATCACAATAATTTTTATTGGACCACCTCCTCCACTCCAATTTTGGATAATTAGTATAGGTATCTATTTGGTATTACTCAGTTGTACTTGATAAAATTAAAGCACAATGATCCAATTACAAGACTCCAGGGTGTCATCAACACTACGTGCACTTCGCAAAAATTAAGAGAAAAAAATTACACAAAGAATGCACTTGACAAACTAACGAAAAGACGAGAAATCGAATAAAAAATGAAGAAAAAATTTTCAAAAAATAAAAGGACTTATAGATGATGATGAAAAAATAAAAAAATAAAATGATAATAATGATGAAAATAAACAGGATCAAAATTGTTTTAACTTTTAATAAATTAATAATTCACAATTTTTAAAAATTGATTTTATTATTATTTTTTTTTTAAATTTTGGTAGTTAGATTATACATTGAATTTTATCAGAACTGCAAAAAAATAATCATAATACGACTAATACCCTTCTTATCACCATATTTTTGTAAACCTGTTAATTTTTGAAAAATCGAAAAATGATGATTAATTTAGTAAATTATGTGAAAGTGTGAAAGTGTCTCGCCTTATTCACTTATCATTCTTTTTAAATTTTCAAATAGGTACTCAACTTTTTATTTATTTATATTTTATTTATTTATTTATTTATTTATTTATTATTGCTTTCTTGTTGAAAGGAGAGTTTTTTGATAGATAAAAAATATACCTACTCTTCAAGGTGTATTTTGATTTTTTTTTATGGTCTGAGACATTTCCCTTTTCTTTTTCAAATTTATCACGTAAAATAGTATATTTACTAGATACTTTTTATTCATATTCAAAAGGCCAAAAATTGCATTATTAACAAAAGAATGGAAGCAATGAAAAAAGACTATAGTTTTAAAATTCAAAGTTACTTCTTTCCTTCCTCGGTGTGGAGTTGAGTAGAAGTGATGAAAGTGGAAGAGATGAAAAGCGAACGATGCTATATTTTCATTTTATCGATTCTATTTGGCCGGTATATTTAGCTCTGGCTTAGTCGAAAAAATAGAGTAATCAGAAAAAGAAAAGGACTCGCGAGAAAAAGCTACGCTACCCCGTGGTTTTATTACACTTTTCTGTAACCGACTAACACATTATTACTGTTGTTGGAAAATTTTGAAATGCCTCGTATACCTAAAGGCATCTAATTTTGTAACGTATAGAAATTGCGTAAGCTGCAGGTTAAACCGGAGGCAAGATATGAAAAAAAGATAAGAGACTTTTTCATTTTTATACTAAACAGTAACTAACAGGTTTATTTATTTTTTATACTCGTGATATATTTTTTAAAATCAATTTCAGACAAAATCAAAATTAAAACGATGATATTAAGCATCTAAATTTTATTATTATCACTCTTTTTTTCAAATAAAAAAATATTTCTAAGGAGTGGTGTACACTTTTTGAGATTCAAAACCAACTTATTAAAAAAAAAAAAAATTGTACGCATCGTGTCCATATCGAGTGGTTTACATAATTTTCAAAATGGCCTCAAGACAGTCACACGAAACAAGTAGTTACAACTTTTTGAGAGGAACAAAAAATTAATAGTTACCTATGCATGGCCCTCTATACAGTTAACAGGCCGGTATACTTAAATCTGGCAGCGTTGCTTATCAGGCCCACTTTTGATTTATCCATAAGCCGTAATGTTAATATGTAGTTTTATAACTTGAAAATGACGATCTTAACGCAAATTTTACAAGATACATTTTTTATAGAGAATTTAATGCACTTTCCGTTGGTTTATAAATATTTAGCATTACTGTATTGTGTGATGAGATTTTTGAAAAACAAAATTGTATATTTTTATACGTATTTCTTCAATTATTTTGAATGTAATTAATGTTAAGATATTATATATCATTGGAAAGAGGATAAAATTCTCTTCATTTCTACGCTTTGAGTATCTTTCTAGCTATTCTAGTTTTCGAGATATTTCAGTTGAAAGAAATAGTCAATTTTTTGGATGAGTCACTACTTTTGTTTGCATATTTTCTGTATTATTTCGAATCTGATAAACGTTATGATAAAACCTGATATACAATTGGAAAGAGGATGAAATTCTCCACATTTCTATGTATTGAGTATCTTTCTAACTTCTATAGGTTTCGAGATAATTTTATTTAAAAATAATTCTTTTTTAAATAATGCAATTCAATTTCAAATTGAAATACCTCGAAAACTAAACTAGCTAAAAAGATACTCAAAACATAGAAATGTGGAGAGTTTTGTCCTCTTTCCAATGATATATCAGGTTTTATCCTAACATTAAAAACTTCTGAAATAATTGAATAAATACGTATAAAAATATACAATTTTGTTTTTCAAAAATCTCATCACACAATACAGTAATGTTGAATGTTTTTACAAGAACGGAAAGTACATTAAATTCTCTACGAAAAATGTATCTTGTAAAATTTTCCAAAACATCGTCATTTTCGAGTTATAAAAGTGCAAAATATAATTGTAGCCGTATGCTCATGATTTTTGGCCTTCTAACTTTGGAAAATAGACGTTGCCACATTTAGTATACTGGCCTGTTAAACTTAAGAAGGCCATGCCCTATGTGAAAAATTTGTTCATCTTTGAAAATGAAGATGTTACGAAACTTTGAAAAGTGATGTTTCCAAAGTTTGGGGTATTCCAAAAAATTTTTTGTTGAATACTTATATTTGACGAATGAACCTTTTAAAGACCTCTCCTAATCTTGCTCAATTCTTGTTTTTTTTTATTTAAAGTTATGCAAAAAAATGAGCTTTGAAATTTTGATTTTTGAAAACTTAATTTCAATATGGAGTTTTTGTAAAATGAAAAATTGAAACATTAAGATTCAGGAAAAACGAGGTTTATGCCTCGATCCAAAAAAAAAAACTACCTATGCAACTAACGAGTTTTTTTTAAACGTTTTTAATTTATGAGTGTCTGGTCCAGTATAGTTTAAAAAGTGGATTTTGCAAAATTTTTGGTTTTCGGTGGTTTTTATCGAGTTAACTGAAATGTGTACCACGTGGAAAATTATGAAAATGTTGAACAGGTGTTTAGGTGAAGTAAGAAGTTTTCAAAATCCTCCTTTTAAAATGTGGAGTAGGGTACACCTTCACCAGCATCATACATACTGAGGTAATGGCCCATTGAGAGAAAATAGGTATAATGAAAAATATAGGAAATTATGAATTATAATTTTTTTTGCTGATTTTCCATTAATATTCTACGCGTTTTATCAATGTTTTGAATTTCGTTTCAAAATTTATAATTTCTGTAAAAAAAATTGATTTATTATTGGACAGTTTTCGTCATTTTCAAAAATTCGCCAAAAATCGAAAAATGAATGAAATTCGGCTGTTTAAAATTTGGTTCTGAGCTGAGTGACATAATCCTTTAGTGAGCTAAATTTAGCTCAGTCGAAGTTGACGAGTTTCCAATGTTTCCTTGTCAGTAATTTCTACTGAAAAAATTATGGAAGTTTTTTGAAATTTTCCTTTTTATCATTTATTTTTTTATTATTTTTTTTGAAATCGATGGGACCTGCGACGGCTCGGACATAGCTTATATAGGAATTTGTCATACATCAGAGAGATATCTGTGCTTTTTTTGACACAGACTTTCAATTTTAGATCAGGAAGCTTTTCACTCCTTGACTGTGAAATTAGAGGGGGTGGGTTAAAGATGCTCCCTCGGACGTGCCTCTTCGATTCTAATTTTCTAACGACCCAAGTAGAAAATATACAAAATTCTAAAACTTTTATCGATAGTGGCTTTTTGCAAAAATAAAGAAGTTCGCCCGCTCAATGACAGCGAAATGGTGGCGAGCGCGTTGCTGGAAGCGGGCACGGGCACACGGTTCAGAAACAGAAGGATAAAAAGGAATTACGTACAAAGGGAAAAATAAACAGCGCACAGACGAAAATGAAAGAATAAAAAGTAAAGTAGGTACCCTCTATGTGACGCGCGAATAGAAGCAGAGTGAGCGAGGAAAATGCTAGTAACGAAAGAAAAGCGCGCCGCGCCGAGCGTCTTCCAGAAGCGATAATAAGTTTAAAACTGGTCTTGGATGAGTAATTTTAGAAGGAATTGTGCCAGATTCAATATCCTGACCGGAGGATTTCATCGTTTATTTCCTGGTATATCGTTGGTCTCCTTTTTTCCTCTTTTATTTTTGTTTTTATCGTTTTTCACTTCAATCATTTTCTCAACGTAAACGTTTTTCTGGCCGTTTCGAAATTAATTAATCGTATAATCTGTTCCAGTTAAATCGAATCTTTGAAATGACTCGCGATAATCGAATTTTATATCTTTGTACATAATATCTCTCTCGCCCTTGCCTGATGCGAAATCCAAAATGAAAAATGGCTTGTTTTTCGACGTTACGGATACGATGGGATACGATGGACAGGGTCGGCACTCGGCAGTACGGGCTCGGGCTCGGGCTCGGCTTTTCTAAACTAAATACACAGTCGAAGTGATGTGATTTGTTGCGAATTCCTCGCCCAACTTTTTATTGATCTACATAACGAGGTATTTTCGTTTGAAATTTAGCTGTTTGTAGGTAACGTCCAAAAAGCTGTGTAGATGTTTGTTCTATTTTTCACTACACGGACCTCACCTCGAATGTCGTTTTGCAATTGTTATAAAGGCATATATGCGATGTCAAATTTTCTCAAAAGCTGTAGGATAGTGAGAGTGGAGCTTTAAATGAAAGATGAATTGCAAGGTGTGCCCCCAGTTCGTTTTTCTATGATTTTTTTTTAAAACCAAAGTTGGAAGAATTTGAAAACTTTCAAGATGGCGGAATTGTGAAAATTTCCACTTCATACGAGTACAAATGAAGAGTGGCAGGTATTAATAGTATATAAGTCCAGATCACCTTTCAATTATTATTAACAGCATAAGTCTAAATCTGCTGGGCTGGTGGGCTCTGTGCACATTGAAACACATTGCTCTGGCATTGTCATTTTTCTCTTTCACTTCGTTCTTTTGAGTTTTATTATTGTTGGAAACCTTCTACAAACATAAGTCAAGAGGTCGAAGGCAAGAAAAGAAATGAAAATGTAGGAGCAATGTGTTTCTTCGTGCCAAGAGCCCAGCTGATTTCGACTTATGATGTTAATGCTTGAAAGGCAGAGTATGGCAGATCCGGATTCTAAAATTTAAAAACTGGATCTAAAGATCCAAAGATCCAAAATTTTGGATATGATCTAGATCAGAACCTTTGATTGTAGAAAGGATCTAATCTGGATCATCAGATCATCAAATTTTCAACAAAAAAAACAGATCCAGATCCATAAAAACTTTTTTTCTTCAGTTCATCATTTTTCCCCTGTGAAATGAATTTTTCATTGGTGTTTTCAATTCTCAAGAACAAAAAAACAAAAACCCTCAAATTTAGGATTTTTGGGTTTCTTTTTGGTTTATGTTCATTAATTTCGCAGATTACATGTTGCAAAATTGCGAACTTAGATGAAAATTTTTCAGGGCTAAAAATTTCAAATTATCCGACTTGTATAAAATTAAATTTGAATGAAATTTTCAAGTTCCGAGCTGTATTAATTGATAAGATGATTAATTAAAAATTTGAGAGTAGGTAAAAGTGACATTTTTTTAAATTTCAAGTAAAAGTTGTAAATTAGCATCATTGAAATAATTTTGGTTACTATAGGAATGTTGCTGGACTCTTCCCGAACCAATTATAATTGAACCAAATTGTTGAAGTTGATTTTATCTGTTATCAATTTCATTTTATACTTTGCAGACAATAAAGAAATGATTTAAAAACTAAATCCTTCATCCCTCAAAAAAGGATCTGGATCTGAATCTGGATTTTTTGCAGATCCAATGAGGCGAAAGATCTGGATCTGGATCTAGATCCTTTCACTAATGGATCTGCCCATCTTTCAATGAAAGGTGATCATCTGGACTTTTACCGTTAATACTTGCCACTCTTCAAATCGTCACCTGCCAGGTGAAGCCCACCAAATCCATCTGACCTGGTTTCTGGAAAGGTGCCTAAGGAGCAAAAAGCCGTTTTTCGGATTTTCTTATGATTTTAGATGTTTTTTTAACTGACATCGAAAACATCTAAAATCCGAAAAACGACTTTTTGCCCCTTAAGTACCTTTCCAAAAAACAAGGTCAGATAGACTTGGTTGGGTTTACATGAAAGAAGACGACATATTTCTGATTCAAATTGATCCAGAGAGTTGAAATTTTTAATGAAAAAAATTCAGTATCATTTTCAGGCCCTACTTGATTGGTGGTTTGGGTGGACGGTGGAGCATGTGACCCGAGGGGTTTAGGAGTCTGAAATTGTGAATAAATGAAGCAAATTTTGGCTTTTAGTAGCTGAACAAGGAAAAAAAAAGAGAGAATGAAAATGTTTGGTCCCTGGGCCAGGAATTTTAAAGTAGGGCCTGATTATTATCACCGAGTAATCAGCCCATTAAACTGGTAGAATCACGTGACTCGAAACATCGATTTGAGGAATTGTGGAAATTTTCAATACTACGAAGAGTGGCAAGTATTGACGGCATAAGCCAATCCGCTGCAGGCTTGGAAAACTGAAATCATATCAGTTTCAGTTCCGGTTTTCAGTTTTTTATTTTTTAGTTCCAGTTCCAATTTCAGTTTCAGTTCCATTTAATTTCAGTTTTTCAATTTCAGTTTTCTTTCCCTAATGCTCAAGTTGAACTCGAAGTCTAACTGTCGAATTCGAAAAAAAAATACAAAAAAGGAGGAAAAAAACTAAAAACTGGAACTGAAATTCCTTTCCTTTCAGTCTCAGATTTAGTTTGCTGTTTTCAGTTCTAATTTGTTTAGGTCCAGTTCCACTTCCAGTTTCAGTTTTTCCATTTCTGTTCCAGTTAATTTCAGTTTTCAGTTTCAGTTTCAGTTTTCCATCCCTCATTCACTCTCTATGCGCATTGAAACACATTGCTCTGGCCTTGTCATTTTTTCGTTTGGATTCGTTTTTTTGACTTCTACTATTGGTGGAAACCTTCTACAAACAATATAAGTTGAGGGATCGAAAGGGCAAGGAATGAAATGACAAGGTAGGAGCATGGTGTTTCTTTGTGCCAAGAGACCAGCTGATATTGACTGATGCTGTTCTTGGCTGAATTCTAAGGAGTTGATTGATCTAGGCGATGCTCAATGAGTGAGAAATGAGAGGAAAAGGTGAGGTATTTGATTGGCAGCATTTTTCAAAAATAAGTGTAGGCAGATGCCTATTTAGAGTGTATATGCATTGGTGTATTATTAGATAGGTAAATGGTTGTACTCACATGTTGGCCAGATAAAAACAATTTGTGTGATTATCGTTATCAGTACGGCATTGATGTTCATGATTTGGAGTATGTTAGAGCCATTGTCAACATTTCACAGCTGCGCAATATCGTGATTTTCTCATTTCGCTGGCTGCAATTTCCTTATGGCGCGAATTGGAATTGGATTTTTGGCTTGGGTAGTCGGCAGTACTTGCAAATAATGGCGGCCTCGGCTCTGTAACCGCCTTCAGCACCGGTATACTGGCAGTGATGGCTGCAGCGATGGCCACGTATTGTAAAAATTCTCTTCGCGTCTCGTCACGTCACGTCGCGATAATTACAGGTACAATAATAGTAGGGCGATAACAATGGAAATATTAACGCGACAAGATTAATTCTGGGAAGTAATATAAATGAAAAATCACAAACAGAAGTAATAATATGGTATCTATGCGAGTAGCAGTGAAAGAAATTTACGGCCACAAACTTAACCAACAAATACGCTTAATCGTCGTAAAAATAACAATTTTAAAATTTTTTCATAGTAACTTTGGATTTTGTTCGAAGCTTTTCCTTTTTTCCCCTCTTAGTTCGAAAAAAAAATATATAATAACAATTCGGTTAAACTGTCCGAAACTAATCAGTTTATATAATAATAATTAATAATTATAGTATTCGCTTAATATAAAAATGAGATCGAAAACATACACAAATTATAAAATATAGGTAGCTCAAATGGTCAATTGGAAAAAATCATATAAACGAGTTGAAACGAATTAGTAAACAAAACGAATGAACTGGTGAACCAATTAACGAACGAATCGATTAACCGCAATTAATCGATTAATTAACGAGTAAACAATGGAATTCGCTAACAAATAAACAAACAAATGAACGATCGAGCGAGCCAGCCAAACGAACGAGAACAAACCAAGTATAATCGGCTGTCGATGGCATAAATTAGGCGATCGATAATCGTATCACACTGCTGCAATAAGGAGTTACCTCGTGTACAAACAATATCGCTGATTTTCGTCTCTAAAATAGTCGAAACAATAAGATTGCAAACAAAGTGGAAAACTGTTGGTGGAAAAACACGAATGAATGGAAGGAAGAGACGATGAGATACGAGGGACCGAAACGCCTGACAGACAGAGAAAATCCGAAATTTCGAATGCGGAAAATGCTGCTACAAAAACCAGAATGTACTAATGAAAAAATCACGCAACGAGATGAGGGAAAAAATCCACCAGATAGTTTTGCAAAAAGAGGAAGAACCGAAGGGAAGCAAGCGACGAAAGAAAGAATAGTACAATGGAAGGAAGAAAAGAGACGAGAAAAAATAAAAACGTGTTGTATGTTATAGGTAAAAGAAATTTATAGGGAACTTAGAACCGATATTAATAATAATAATAACAATAATATAATTAATAAGAATACCGAAAACGCTACCAATAATATTAATAACGAGTAATAATCGATAAATTTATAATGATAGAAAGTAAAAGGGCAATGGAAACAAGAGGAGGAGAAACGAAAACGAGAAGAAAAAAAAAAACAGAAAACCTTTCACGAGTTACCACGTAGACAACGAAACGATTCGAGACGAAATTTTCAATAAAAACATGTTAAAACCAGTTCGATGGTCGGCGTCGTAAGATGATGATGATGAGGAGGAGGTGGCTGCGGTGGTGCGGCGAAATTTCTATATTTTGGCCGCATCTAAGATCATTGATGAAGAAGATGGTCTGTAGTGTGCGAAATTAGCGGCGGCGGCGGCAGCGGCAGCGGAGTAGTATTCTGATAACAACGAGCACCACAATAATACGACAAATTCGAAGCTTGTAAAAAGTATCGCGGAAAACATGGCGTGTTTGTGACGAATTTTCCGCACTTGGACGACGACGACGACGACGACGACGATGACGATAGCACGCGTTCAAACGTTTCAAGTTTCAAATGTTTCGCGGATGAAATTCCATGCAAAGCTGGCAGCTTTTTAAACTCGACATTCCCTATGGCTAATAACACGGTGTGTTTCTATCGACCGTACTGTTCGCACTAGTTTTTCGTTAAACGTCGCCGGAAATATACGATGATACTACACCGCATACATGGGCTTCCAGAGCAGTGTTGTCGACGCTGACAGACCAAATTTTCCCTAACCTCGGTGGCGTCTTCTCATTGGCGAGGCGAGGCGAGGCGAGGCGCTCTGCTGTGCTCTGCTGTGCTGTGCCGTAGTTAGGCTGTCATTATCGCATTTTATACCTAATGTACTTATAACTTGCATGATTTACCGTAATATCTTGTCGAGTTATCAACACCCCCTCACTCGCCAGTTCATAATCGTCTGGCAGGCGAATTATCCGCCGCATATTTTCTTTTTCCTCTCAAATCGAGCCAATCGGATCCGCCCGCCCTTAATACGTATTTTAGCCTTCAGGTCGTGCGGCCTTGCCCAGAAATTGTAGGTGTCTTATTTACGTAATTTTATATTACCGAAAGTACCTATAGCGTACATTTTCCTTTCCCACACCACCTTTTATATACTCGTTTACGTATTTTATCATTGTCGCTATCGCAAGCAGCCAGCGTGATTATTTTGACCGAATTTCCCAGCGTTGGCGCGTGATATGTGGTACACCTGCCATGCCACCCCCGAGGCTGTTAATGTTCTTTTGCCGATGTGTGGGTGTGTTTTTCTGCCAAATAAGTGGTTTGGCTGAAAGAGAGTTGCGAATTTCGGGACGTATGGGCTCCATGCCTGCCTTTTTTTTCCAAAAGATATTACGTACCTTAAGATTGATCGCGCCGAAGTGGCCAGGATGTCCAAATGTCCTGCGAAATCGCGTGAATCCTGCAAAAGTGGTGCTTTTAGCATGAAAGTTTTGTTCACTGCCATTTTCCAAACTTGCAAAATTGATGTTGTGTTTTTTTCTTCAAAACTGCTGTTTTCAGTTTTTATTTTTTTTTAAATTCAGATTTTTATATTTTAATGGTTTTTTTATTCGATTCAATTGCTTTTCTGTCGATTTTTTTTTCCAATCATAGATTTTTAAGGTTTTGTCATTTTTGTCAATTTTTTTCTGACATTTCAAAGTTTTTGTTCTACTTCAAGACCCCTCCCGTTCTCACACGGGAACCTCGCCAACTCGTCATCTCAGATTGAGCTGAAATTTGGCTCACTGAAAAAGCATGCTGCCCAGACCTTACAACCAAATTTTTAGCTGCCGAAGTTGATTTTTCAATTTTTGACGAATTTTGTAAAATCGCTAATACCGCCTCCAAAAAACATTTTTTTTTTTTTAAATCTGTAAATTTCAAGATAGAGTCCTGAAAATTGTTTTATACCTACACTAAAGTCGACCTCCCGAGTCGATTGGCGCCGTTTTCAAAGCGATCTGGAGTCTCCAGAAAAAGTTGACTTTTCTCCAGCGCACTAGAATAGCTCAGACGGCGCTGTAATCAACTTCGGCAGCTTAAAATGTAATCTTAGCGTTAGTATGATGTTATCTATCGATTGGCATAGTTGAATCCAAAATCCGAGGTGACGAGTTAACACGTGTTTTTTTTTGACATTTTGAAAATTTTGCATTTTTTAAAAATTTCTAAAAAATCAACTTCTCCAGTATATCATCTGAAATTTCGTCTACCCCCTAAAGTCGACCTCCCCCCCCGAGTCGATTGGCACAATTTTCGAAGCGATCTGGCGCCACCAGAAAATGCTGACTTTTGCAGTCTAGGAGATTCCAGTGTGCTGGAGAAAAGTCAACTTTTTGTGGAGGCTCCAGAACGTTTCAAAAATGGTGTCAATCGACTTAGGAGGTCGACTTTAGTGTACGAACCGATTTTCAGGATTTTATCTTGAAATTTACAATTTATTTTTCAAAAAACGGTTTTATGGAGGCGGTTTTAGCCATTTTCAAAAATTCGTCAAAAATCGAAAAATCAACTTCGGCAGCTAAAAATTTGGTTGTGAGGTCTGGGTGGCATGCTATTTCAGTGAGCCAAATTTCAGCTCAATCGGAGGTGGCGAGTTGGCGAGGTTCCCTTGTCAATCATATTTAAAATAATATAGTAATTTTTACCCCAATTTTTTAAATTCCACATTTTTTGCAATTTTGATTTTTTTTTAGTTTTAAATTATTTTTAATTTTCTCTGCAATTTGATTTTATCTAGAATTATTATTTTTCCCCTTAATCTTCTGTCATTTTAAATTCGATTTCAATTTTCCCATTTCACAATTTTTCCCAATTTCAAAAATATTCAATGTTACCTATACTTTTCATTTTTTTTTCTTGAAAATTTCAATCTTAGTAAAAAAATTTCAATTCTCAATTTTTTTCCATTTTGAATAATCAATCTAGATAATTTGTCGATTTTCTAAAAAGTTTCAAATTTTTCATTTTTCCAATTTTTAATTTTAATTTGGACCATTTAAAAAAAAATAGTCGTTTTTGAAATTAATCAATTTTTCCTGAATGTTCAAATTTTGAATTTTTTGTATATTTCCAAATTTTTCAGTTAGGTTGTTTGAAAAATTCTTTCAAAATTTTGATTTCAATATAGCTATTTTCAGTTTTCCTGGGATTTCTTATTTCATTTCAATTTTTTCACTTTTCTACCTATTTTTCCAAATTTCAACAAATTCGGTTTTTGCATAGGTCAACATTTTTAGCTCATAATTTTCATTCCAAAATTTGCGAATTCTTAATTTTTGTCATATAACATTTTTCCCAAAACTTTATTCATTTTTTTCATTCAAATCATTTTTCTAAAGTTTTGAAATTTTTGTTTGATTCAATTTTATTTAAAAATTTCAATCATTTTTGAAATGAACTACATAATTTTTATCAATGTCTATTTTTTCAATATTTTAATTTCGCCCAATTTTTGGTTTCATTTCTATTCATTACTTTTTTCCCATTTCGCAATTTATTTCAATTTTGAAAGTTTCCGATTCTATATCATTATTTTTTTCAAAAGTTTTTTATGCAAAAATTTCTAAATTATCAATTTTTTCCATTTCAAATTTCTCCAGAAATTTTGTTAATTTTTTGAATCATTTTTTGGAGTAATTAATTTTCATGTATTTTTCCAATTTTCAATTTCATTTGGATTTTTTTTTTCAATCTACTGATATTTCCATTTTTTCTTGATTTTTGAAGTTTTTGTTTTTTATTTCGTTTTTTAAAAATGAATTTTACCTAGTCTTGTTCACAAGAAATTAAACAGTACTTATAAATTTTTAAATTTCTCATTTTTTTGAATTTTTGATTTTATTTTGAATTATTACTGTTTTCAATTTTTTTAAATTCGGTATTTTTCATATTTTTGATTTTTTTTTTTTAGTTTGAATGTTTGAAAAACTCTTTCAAAATTTTTATTTTCATTTTCACTTCAATGAAATTTCTTATTTCATTTCAATTTTTTTACTTTATAGTTCATCCAAGCTTGAAAAAATTCCAGTTTTTTGTAGCCTTTCACTATTTTTACCTCTAAATTTTTTTCCAAGATTTTATTCAATTTTTTCATTTAATAATTTTCCTAAATTTTCGAAATTCTCCTTTGATCCGATTCAATTTAAAAATTTTTAGCAATTTTTGAAATGAAGTAGATAATTTTCATCATAGAATAGCTACGCCGATTTTTTCAAAATTCTAATTTCTCAATTTTTGGTTTATCTAGAATTTTTTTTCTTCATTTTATTGTCATTTTCAATTTAAATTCAATTTATCCAATTCGCAACTTTTCCTAATTTTGAAAATTTCCATTTTTAATTTTGAAAAATTTTTAAAAATCAATTTTAAGTGCTTATATATTTAGTTTTTTAGCATTCACTTTCTTCCAAAACAGCCCGAGCAGCACACTCGACAAATTATCGAAATAAAAAATCGACAGAATATCGAATTCGATAAAGTGTCGCGTTAGTTCCGCATAAATCGTGAAATTATCTTTCGATATATAGATAGATTATCGACGAATTATAGTTAATAAAAATTTCGAGATTATAGTAAGATATTTTATCGATAATCTATCTATAATATCGAAAGATAATTTCACGATTTAGGCGGAACTTTCGCGACACTTTATCGAATTCGATATTCTGTCGATTTTTTATCGATTTTTTATTCCGATTTTTTGTCTTATACTAGCTTTTTTCTATAATTAAAAATCATTAATTAGCATAATTAATACATTAAACTTTGCCTAAACACATTATTCATGTTACGGTAAGAGGATCATTTCAGAAAAAGTCAAAAAAAAATTATAAAAAATCTGCCACCCGCGGGGCTTGAACCATCTACCTCCTGCATGGTAATCCTCTTCCTTAACCACTATGCCATACCTTATCGTTGAGGAATTAGCAATAAAACGCTTATAATAGGCAGTTTAGTACTTCCAGACGTGTTGGACTTAGAAAAATTTTCACCAATTTGGAAATAATTTTAAATATCGTCACAAAATCGTTGAAAAATCGTTCGACAAATTTCAGATTATTTGTCGATAATGTAGTTTCAAATATCGCCACAAAATCGTTGAAAAATCGGATTCGATAAATTTAATATAATCTGTCGATAATATAGTTTCAAATGTCGTCAAAAAATCGGTAAAATATCGAAGTCGAGAAATTTCATATAATCTTTCGATAATATAGTTTTAAATATCTTTACAAAATCGTTAAAAAATCGAATTCGATAAATTTAATATTCTTTGTCGATAATGTAGTTTCAAATATCTGCACAAAATCGGTGGAAAATCGGAATCGATACATTTAATATTCTTTGTCGATAGTATCGTTGACGAATATCGTCATAAAATCTTAATAATATCGAATTCGATAGTTTTTAGATTTTTTGCCTATGAAATTGTACCGATAAATCTTTATAATATCGTGAGAACATCTATAGATTTTCAAACGATTTTTTATCGATACGTTACATCTTCCGATATTATCGATCGAGTGTGCCGCTCGGGAGTTGTAAAGTTTCAAATTTTCTCTTAAAAAATTTTATTTGTCAATTTTTTCCAATTCTGAATTTTTATAAATTTTTTATTTAATTTGTAACCCTTTTTTCAAAGTACATAATAATGTATTAGGTAATAGCAGTTGTTGTATGTTGGTTTGAAATATTCTGTTCTTTACTTCTTGTAGAGAAGGGAGGATGAACTATTTTTAGAAAAGCCCGTCTAAATCTTGTATAAAATCTGGCAAAATTTCAGCTTTGTGCTGGAAAAATTTAGTCGAATCCTTGTATTATCAATTCTGACCTGGTTGATTCTTTTTCTTTGCCTTTTTTTTCACTCTATGGACTTTTCTAGATCGTGTAATACATACGTGTTTCTCAAGTATTCGAATTCGCCGTTAGTTTCATTTATTTGATTTATTACGAGGCAAGGTGCATAGACCATGATTGTTTATCAAACAAATGGCTCATCCAGGTAGAAGTATAGAAGTTGGTAAATTTCTGAAATATTTGAGAAAACCGCCAACATAAAATGCATAACTACGTAAATAACGTTGGAATTCGGTTGGCATTTGGGTTTTCACTGCGGAGAACACAGCATCGTTCGTAGAATAGGTACTTACGAGTACATCCCTCAGTAGCGCATTGGGAGCCGATGCAGTTGAAAAATGATATTAAAATTGGTTATTTTTTCGAAACAATGCTATACTCGTTATCGGTTAATAGGTAGGGTACCTACTTAGCTATATGATTTGACTGGTGAGATGTTTTGTGTCCGGGGGAAAGGAGCTAAATCGATAATAGAAGTGATGATTTTGACATTTTTGTTCGTTTACACTCGAGTTACTTACATATTTGTACACTTGATGGAGGCAAGGAGCGGAGGAGATTGGATGAGAAGGGAAAATATCGCATCGACGCGATGATGATCCAAAAATAGGAGTCGAGTTGGCGCGTGGGAGCGGAATGAGGTACCTACCTATACTACCTACATTTACAAGCGTGCGAAATATAGGTAGGCAGGGTAGGTATAGGTAGTTGTCGTCGTCGTCGTCGTCGTATTTGCACACGTATATGTAGAAAATACGTTAAAGAAGAACTGGTAGCTGCGGCGTTAGCTACTAGACGAGCTGATTGCGGGCGATAAAAGTATGGTATTTAGGACGTAAGCGGCGACGCTTTATTTGCATATGTGCGTGTCGTATTGTCGTATTCTGGCTCGTATGTGTAATATTGCGATTCGTATCGTACGTTACGTATACCATACACTCGCGTATATGTATTGTATGAGTGTATGCGAAAAGCAATGGGAAACTACAGGCAAGATATAACGACGGAGGAGGAGGAGGAGGAGGAGGAGGAGGAGGAGGAGGAGGAGGAATGAGGCGGATGAGGCTGAACGAGGACTGGGCACGCGATACGATGTGGTGCGATGATGGCGTAGAAGAAGTGTATAGAGTACTACACGGCGAAACTGTGTGCAAGATGAAAAGGACTCGCTTTTGGATTTTTGAAAAAGAGAAAATTCATCGAATGAAAAACGTTTTTGGCAACCTTGCAAGAAACGGCGGGCAAGGCGCAGGCGCAGACGTCGGATGGCGCTAGCGCTAGTAAGTAGGTAGCGGCGTGGCAGCGTTCGTGTCGGTATACTATTTGGCGTCAACGGGTCCCATTCCCATTTTGACGTTGGTAAAGCGGTGCGCCTATCGTCGTCACCCCCTCTGGCCGCACCGCACCGCGCGGCACCCCTTCTAAAACTTTATTTGCCCTAAAATTTGGCGATACGCTATTTTTGCACAACGATCGAGTATGTACTGTGCTGTGCTGTACAGTTGTGCCGATGCGGCCACGTCGCGTCCTGCGCTGCGGATCACGCCACGTCGCCGCGCCGCAGAATTCGCTGCGCTCTTTTTTCTTCGTTTTTTTTTCCTTTTTTTTTTTTTTTTTTTTTTGGTATAATACTCGTAATTTGCGATATTATTATTATTAGTAGTAAAGAACAAACCGTTTAACCTAGGTCTATGCGATACACTCGATATTTTGTCGTCTCCTTGTCTATATCTCTGCTACGATGCGACTGCTGCGTATACTATTACTATAGCGAATAAAATTCTTTGGCAGTGAGAGAGAGAGAAAGAGAGAGAGAGAGAGAGAGAGAGAGAGAGAGAGAGAGGCAAAAAAATAACGTTTTATATTATTCATAACACTTATATGGTTAGGGTGTACTTTACATATTATACGTACCATCGTATTGTCCTATCTATTATTACTGCTGGCGCACACGTGCACCTATTGCGGTAATGTGACTTTTAAGTAATGTGCTTATGAAACAGCCACTTATAGTATACTCTGCGCCGCGCCATCGCCATGCCCCCGCCAGCCATCGCGCCGCAGTCACCGTGTAATACGAGTAAGTAGGTATTTCTCCCCTAAGAATACAAGAAAACTCTAAACGGGTTAATACGAGAAATTATCGTTTTTTGTTATTTAAAGCGTTGTGTAATTGACGCACATGTAGCGTACTACATATGTACCCACTTTTTACCGCCATAAAATAATCTCGCAATTGGCATACTAACGCGGTAATACTTCGTACATGCTCATTATAGCATGTATTTTATTCCAATATCTTCGGATAAGCGCGTACATGTTCGTGTCATCTCGTACTGCGTTCGAAAACATTCGTGCATACTCGTCCTGTCTCTTGTTTTACTCGTACTTCGTTGTACTACCTTCTATTTTGTTCGTGTATTTTCGGGTAAGCTCGTGCACGTTCGTATTATTTCGTACGTCTTCGGATAAGCTCGTACATGTTCTTATCGTTTCGTACATGTTCGGATAAGCTCGTACATGTTCGTGTCATCTCGTACTGCGTTCGAAAACCTTCGTGCATACTCGTCCTGTCTCTTGTTTTACTCGTACTTCGTTGTACTACCTTCTATTTCGTTCGTGTATTTTCGGATAAGCTCGTGCACGTTCGTATTATTTCGTACGTCTTCGGATAAGCTCGTACATGTTCGTATTGTTTCGTACATGTTCGGATAAGCTCGTACATATTCGTGTCATCTCGTACTGCGTTCAAAAACATTCGTGCATACTCGTCCTGTCTCGTGTTTTACTCGTACTTCGTTGCACTACCTTCTATTTTGTTCGTATATCTTCGGATAAGCTCGTACATGTTCGTATCATTCCATATTTTTTCGTACATCTTCGTATAATCTTCGTGCAGACCCGTTTTTTCTTTTATCATACTTCATACTTGTAGTTTGTCATATTGGCTTGTACTAGGAATTGGATCGTGTTAAAATGCAGATGAGTTCAGCAACATGACGCGACGGTCAATTTTCTACAAAAATGAAAGTGATGTGATTTAAAGGAAAAGGAGGGGCCTAATTGAAAAAATTTTCAAACAAAAGTTGTAGATCGAGATCTGAAGAATAATTATTAATTTCGGTAAATATAAAAATTTTGATTGGACCCCTCCTTCCCCTCTACTTTTGTATAATACTACATTAAATATTCAATTTTTTTAAATTGGTGGAGAGGGAGGGGGTCAATTGAAAATTTTTCCGAACAAAAGTTGTAGAATGAGATCTTAGGAAATAATTTTGGTAATTTTAAAAATTTTGATTAGACCCCGCCCTTTTCTAATTTTTATTTTTCACATTCACAATGCTACATACTACTTATTATTCGAAATTGAAGGTGTGTGAGGGGTGCAATCAAAATTTTTGTAATGATCAAAATTATTTTTATAATCTTAATCTACAACTTTTGCTTGAAAAAAAATTCAATTGGCCCTCTCTCTCTCCTCCAATTTTGAATAATAAGTATTTTTATGTAGTAGTATAATGATTAGAAAAATCATTACTTGCCTCTTAAAAATTCACAATTTTCAACAGGTTTTTCTGTGATTTAAAAAAAGTCCGTATCCCAGGAATGCTCAATCTCTATAAATTTTATAGCAATTCTGCACTGATATGGTACTGAAATAAGATGACAAAAAAAATTAGGTTGTTTGATGATTAGAAGTATCATTACTTGCCACCTAAAGATTCAAAATTTCTACTATTTTTTCTGTGAATCTAAAAAAAAGTTATTTTGCAAAAATGCTTCTCTTAAAATTATTTTTAGTGATTTTACACTGATATGGTACTAGAATGAGATGACAAAAAAAAATTAGGTTGTCTGATGATTGTACCATTACTTGCCACCTAAAGATTCACAATTTTCAATAATTTTTTCTATGATAAAAAAAAAATGTCATTTTGCAAGGATGCTCATACTCTCAAAAATTTTAGTGATTCTTTCCACTGATATAGTAGTGAAAAGAGGTGACAAAAAAGTGGATTTGTTTGATGATTAGAAGTACCATTACTTGCCACCTAAAGATTCACAATTTCAACTATTTTTTTCTGCGAATCTAAAAAAAGTCATTTTGCAGAAATGCTTATCCTCTCAAAATTTTTAGTGATTTTACATGGATATGGTACCGGAATGAGATGACAAAAAAAGTGAGGTTGTCTAATGATTAGAAGTATCATTACTTGCCTCTTAAATATTCACAATTTTCAACAGATTTTTCTGTGATTTAAAAAAACGCCATTTTGCAAGGATGCTCATACTCTCAAATTTTTTAGTGATTTTACACTGATATAGTAGTGGAATGAGGTGACAAAAAAAGTGGGACTGTCTGATGATTAGAAATATCATTACTTGCCACTTAAGTAAAGATTCACAATTTTCAACAATTTTTTTTTTTATGATTAAAAAAAGTCAACATCTCAGGAATGCTCATTTTCTTGAAATTTTTAGCAAGTATACTATTTGGAATTTTTTCAAAAAATTCCAGATTAATGTTTTCAATTTCTAAAAATTATATTTGTAGGTAATAATTTTTCTCAGCACAATAATATGAAATTTGATTAATTAAAATTTTTGTTTTTTCAAAGATTCTTGGATTTTTTGTTGAAGAAATTCTTACTAAATTTTTTTAAAATCTCATTGAAAATTTGGACAATTTTTCAAAAAATTCTCTCATTGATTTGATCCCTTTGAAAAAGTTGATTTTGGGTTCAACTTGAAATTTACTTCACTCGAAACGTCGAAACGTGAAAATATAGCCATGTGAACAAAATGAACGGCAAAGTGGTATTTGTGATGCATTCTGCGTTCATTCAAAAATTTAAAAAATGCACGAGTTAGGTACATGATTTGCTCAAAAGCACAAAATTATAAGAATTGAATTAGATTGGCTGAGGGATGCTGCAAGGTTGCTCAAAGTGATCGCAGGGTGATGAAAAGTCATTCTTGTAGAGCAGATTTACCCGAATATGGAAAAACAACGAGACACGTGTTCAGGTTTATATCAAAGTCGATTTCTTGCGAACATTACAGTTTTGGAATTCAATGTGTGTAATATTTGAGATCGTACCCGTACGTATCCTACATAACGTCAGCCTTTCGCATGCATCTCTAGTTACATCTTACCATATATAATCATATGAAGTTGACTTTTATTAAACCGTATACTATAAGCGGTTGTACGAGCTCGATATTAACTTTACTAAATGTATTATGCGACTTATTACTGCATATTTTGGTGATAGGTGCGTCAACATACTGCTAACATATTATGATAGTCTTATGTATAGGAAAGGTGGGTGCATGAAAATTCAAACGTAAATAGAATATATTTCATCTTATTTACTCGGTCACCATTCTCTCCCTGCTTGCACTATTCGTATATTTCTTTGCTTCTAAATTTCATTTCAAAAAATAGATATATCATTTTGTTGAGATTTTCAGGGGGGGTTTTGTCATTCGAGTCAGCCAAGTCGTTCGTGAAGTATTTTTTTATTTTTCTTATTTTTCCTTACCTATGTATGGGAAAAAAATTTCAAGACTGAGGGGTTTTTCGTAGTGTTTCTTAACTTTGAATTTGGATTCTAAACTGGAGTAAATTTTAGAATTTGAAAATGATACAAAATCACGAATTCGTAAGAATCTGGTTTTAATTCAGATGGAGTACCAGCATCGACAAGTTGGAAATTTTTCATAATCTCGAAAAAAATTTCAAAAATTACAGTAGGTGTAATGAAGAAAAGGGAGTAGGTAATAACCGAAGTACGAATTTTCAATTTTCGAAATAATAGAATAATTCACGCCATCTTTAGGCTAGTATTGAAAACTAACTAGCTGGAATTCTAGACAAAGCGCGTATACTAGGATATGGGTGGAAAATTGCTTTCGTACCGTCTACGCCAGTACGCCTGCCTGTTAATATTATTTCGCGAAAAGTCGTTTGCAAAGCTGGTATTAAGTAGGTTTACCTGGTATCCTACTCCATGCTATACGCATTTCGCTGGTATCCACAAACTTTTACCATATGTGCAAATTATTATATACTCGTTGTAGATTACTTTCAGTTTCGTTTAGCTAATGAGCTATCTTCAGCGTTGCATGTATGAGTATGCTTCATTCGTATTCGTATTTACGCCTCGACGGAAAAGTATCTTACCCGAAAATATCGCATCGCCTACCTACCTACTATCTAGTACCTACTTATACGCCAAGTACCTACTAACACCCAAGTGATATATTTTTTGCTTTTGCCGCGCCTTTGTAGTTGCGATTCGCAATGTTGGACTTGTGTGCGAACGTGTGCGTATGTTATTTGTACATGGTAGTATATGTCAAAGCATCTGGTATTAAAAACTAAAGTCTGAAATTCAAGTTCGTAAGAAATGTCGCCTCAATAATATGAACTCGTAAATCTTGGCGTATTTTCTTCTTTTTGTTTTGCGTGCTTTTCTTCTTTTTTTCTCTCCTTGCCTTTCGCATATGGAAGAGATGAAAAAGCCATGCCACGCCACGCCGAGGAAAGATTAAAGTTGGAAGTTTTTACCATGTCTCATTTCCTTTATTTCAACTTTTTCTATTTTAAAAAGTTTTCTTTGAAAGTTTATTAGGTATTGTGTAGTTTAAATTCATTCGCCAAAATGATTCGGAAACATCCTAACTTCAGTCCCATGTTCCACACGTACTATAACGCTTTGTTTCGACATCAATAAGCTATCGTATACTAGACGCCCTGGTACCTTCACTAATTCGGTGGAAAAAAAAGCACCCCTATATTCAACGTGGATATGTTTTGGAACTGCGAGTTGGTCGAAATTTGCGGTACAAAAATTGTTACTGAGTATGTACAACAAAATATTGAAAAATTGGACGAAAATAAGAAATTTCATATATCAAGTGCAATAAATTGATAAAAGTATATTTTTTATACCTACCAATGTATTAATTAGTAGAGCCAGTAAAGGTAAAAAAAGAGCAGGTGAAATAAAAAAGGGTGATTGGAGACGAAGAGAAATAAATAGAAAAAAGACAGAGAAGAGGGTGGTAAGTCGAACAAAGTATTGAAAAGTCAGAAAAAATGTGAATATAAATGTATATTCTTTTTTTTTTGAAAGGAAAGGGAAGAGCAAGGGAGGGGAGGGGAGGGGAGCGGGTTAATTGATGATTTCATCCCATAATGACAATGAGGCGCAATTTTATTGGAATATTAAAAGTGTTTCCATAATATTAGTGGGTATATTAGTTCATTTAACCAAAAAGAAAAAAAAAATGAGGAAAAGTAAAACATGAGAAAACTTTTGGAAAATAAAATTTAAATATCTAATTTGCAAAGTAAAAAACTGAAAAAAAAAATTCTTGAAAAATCTCAAGGCTTGTAAGTGGTCATTTTTAATTTTTGCCACTTTCTTACTTTTCTGGAAGGCACGTAAATATTTTTCATTCATTTTGAATACTGATTTTTTTCATAGATTTACCTGTCCATATTTACGGCAAACTGAGTAGGCAACTTATTATACTTGCACACTTTTCAATAAATTCACTTTGTCTAGTCGATTGTTGATGTATGTAAGTACGAGTATGCAATGTAGGTACTTGTACGTAGATTTTTTTTGTCTTGAGACAGCGAAAGTTGTTAATTCTTTTTAGAGTCATTTTTCCATACAAGTATACTATTTATGAAAGAAGGATTGTCAAATCAACCTATGAAAAAATTGGTAATGTTTTCAATGATTTGAATAATTTTTTAGTATCCTGAAAAAATTACTGAAGTTTGATTTTTCCCGCAAAAAATTATTTTGTACACGCTTCTGGAAATTTATTCTGAAGATTTTTGAATTAAAAATTAAATCAATATCTTCATTGTTTTTTAAATTGTAATCAGTGTTCATTTTTTCGATTTTTTTTTCTTCAAATTTTATATTTTTTCGAAACAGTAAGCAGTGTAAAAATTATGGGGAATTCAGACATAATAACCTCTCAAAAGTCACCGAAAGTCACTTTTTTTCTCGTGTTATCTATTAAAAAATCGATTTTCGCGAATATTTTCTCTTTTATTTTACACATAAGAAATTGATTTTGCTTTTTTGGTTTGTTGAAAACTGGCATTTGACATCAGATACGAAAAATATGTAAAAATAATTTCTCGTTGTACGAAATCAAAAATTCTATCAAAAATTTAAACAATAAACGTTTACAAAAAATCGTCTATTTTTTTTTAAATGCATATTTTTACAAAATTTTTTGAAAAAATTCAAAAATGCAATCAAAAAGATTTTATTGACCAAAACTGCAAGTTAATTTACCCCCCTCTCATCGATTTTTTTAAAGAAAATATTTCAAATTTTTTGGAAAAAAATTCAAAAACTTATTAATTTTTTTTTAAAGGAAACATAAGTAACAATTTTTTTTAGTGTTTTCTTTAAATATCTCCTTCATTAAAAATGATGGAGAAATTTTTTAAAATATATAACTAGGAGTTTCTATTTTTTAAAGAAAAATATTTAGAAATTTTTGTTTTAAAAAAATTGTGAAATTATATTGAAGAAAGGGACTGTCCGGGTAAAATGGTGAAAAGTGCCTCGTCACCGATTGGGACGAAACTCACCCCAAATGTTGGTATTGATGTAAAACTACCCCAACATTTTTTTTAGATCCCTACCCCCACTTCTACCCGAGAAAAATGGCCGTATATGACGAAAATTCAATATTTTCTGTACGGGGAGGGGGTAATCCAAATTTTTTGAAATTTTCACAGAAAATAGTGTCTGTGCAGGTGTATGCGTGAGAATTTTTTCAAAAAAAAATGTCTCGAACTTTCCGGATTTTCCAGGGGGTTGAAATTTTCAAAAATTCATATAAAAAAAATGGGGAGGGGGTCATAGCTGGAATTTTTTTAAAAACTGTGTTATACTCTATGTATAACATATATTTTACTCGGGTCCCAAAAATCGGTGCAACATGGTCAAAAAAAGGAAAAACATGTAAATACCGCGTTTTTCTTCATTTTTTCGCCATATTTTAGATGTTCAAGGTCAAAATTTTGGAAAAAATCAGAATTTTGTGTAATGTACTCGTAAAAGATACCAAAACTAGGTACTAAGCTAACAATATCTAAATACTAGCCGTAGGGCCCGTGGAACATGGACCCTGCTTGTTTTGAGCACTTATAGGATGGTCTTTTTTTATACTTATTTGTGAAAATTTTTTTTTGAAATTTTGAGCGGACCCCCCCCCCCCCCCTCTAGATTGGTTCCATTCCATGAGAAAATAACCCACAAAAAATTTTAGCTTGGTCGGTCCACCCCCCCTCCCCGGCCCACCTATCGCAGGGGCATTATTTGAAGAATGGTGGTCGAGCGCGCGAGCCAAGAACTTTTCCACGGCAGTTCGCCGTAACGCGTCATGTAATCTCTCGGGCTCGAATTGACTTCTAATTCACATTTTTGTTTCTCTCCTGAAAGTGATTTAAATATCGAAATTTGCAAGATCCGTATGTAGATATAGATTTATTTATTTATATAAATAAATTCAATAATAAAATATTAATTGAAAATAATATTATTGAATTAATTTGAACAATTATTCCTATTCTAATTATTTTTTTAATTGCTACATCGATTTTAACTCAAATCATGTAATTAATTAAAAGTTGAACAAACTTACTTTTATTAATTTCTATTTTAACAAGTTTAATTAATTCAACATCGAGGTTATCGAGGGCGCTGAATTCGATTGTGGAACTAAAATTCACTTTTGACCCCAAAATGCGCCGCTGAGGGGGGTTCAATTTTTACAATTTCGACATTTACAATATTGGTATCAAAATATAGGTTTTCGGAGGCGCTGAATTCGATTTTAAAACTCAAATTCACTTTTGGCCCCTTAATAAATCCCCAGGGTGGTCCAATTTTTATAAGTTTAAAATTGAAGTACAGGTATAAGATTGCAGTGCAAATTTTAAAATTACCGAAATCGAACTCCCTCTCAAGAGCTCCATTCGAAGGTCAAATGTGAATTTGAGTTTTAAAATCGAATTCAGCGCCCCCGAAAACCTATATTTTGATACCAATATTGTAAATTTCGACTTTATCAAAATTGAACCTCCCCTCAGGGGCGCATTTTGGGGTCAAAAGTGAATATAAGTTCGAAAATTGAATTCAGCGCCCCCGAAAACCTATAGTTTGATACCAATTTTGTAAATGTCGAAATTATAAAAATTGAACCCCCTCAGCGGCGCATTTTGGGGTCAAAAGTGAATTTTAGTTCCAAAATCGAATTCAGCGCCCTCGATATCTTTTACGAGTACATTACACAAAATTCTGATTTTTTCCAAAATTTTGACCTTGAACATCTAAAATATGGCGAAAAAATGAAGAAAAACGCGGTATTTACATGTTTTTCCTTTTTTTGACCATGTTGCACCGATTTTTGGGACCCGAGTAAAATATATGTTATACTTAAGAGTATAACACAGTTTTTAAAAAAATTCCAGCTATGACCCCCTCCCCATTTTTTTATATGAATTTTTGAAAATTTCAACCTCCTGGAAAATACGGAAAATTCGAGAAAATTTTTTTGAAAAAATTCTCACGCATACACCTGCACAGACACTATTTTCTGTGAAAATTTCAAAAAATTTGGATTACCCCCTCCCCGTACAGAAAATATTGAATTTTCGTCATATACGGCCATTTTTCTCGGGTAGAAGTGGGGGTAGGGATCTAAAAAAAATGTTGGGGTAGTTTTACATCAATACCAACATTTGGGGTGAGTTTCGTCCCAATCGGTGACGAGGCACTTTTCACCATTTTACCCGGACAGTCCCTTTCTTCAATATAATTTCACAATTTTTTTAAAACAAAAATTTCTAAATATTTTTCTTTAAAAAATAGAAACTCCTAGTTATATATTTTAAAAAATTTCTCCATCATTTTTAATGAAGGAGATATTTAAAGAAAACACTAAAAAAAATTGTTACTTATGTTTCCTTTAAAAAAAAATTAATAAGTTTTTGAATTTTTTTCCAAAAAATTTGAAATATTTTCTTTAAATAAATCGATGGGACGGGGTAAATTAACTTGCAGTTTTGGTCAATAAAATCCATTTTTCTTGTTTCCTCATTTTCCCATGAAAAAGGTTACTAAAGTGACTGGAAAATTTAAAATTAAATTACGAAAAATTGGTAGAAAATTTCTTCACTCCATGAAAAAATATTTTAAAATGTGGATGAGGTAGGTGGTATTATTGTTTTTGCTAAAAAGGAAGACGATTTTTTTCAAATTTTCAAGCTGCCAATTTTGAAATTCATACAAAAAAGTCGGTCGTTTAAAAATAATTATAGTCAAAAAATCTTCTAAAATAAAAAAAATCTCGAAAAGTCTTTTAATTGTTGGTGAAAATTTCTCTTGAAAAAAAAAAAATCAGCAAAGAAATACACTCAAAAATTTTCTCGGAGAAAATAAAACTCTCCAATTTTTAAGATGTAAATTTAAATTGAAAATTGAAAGGAAATAGATTCGAAAAAATTAATCTAGCACATTACATAACGAAAATTTTTTCCGCATTCTTTGGAAAAAAGACCCTCCCACATAAAAGGGGAAAAGGTCAAAAAAAAGGTAGAATTATTTTGTAAAATGTGACCCGGCATGACAAAAGGGACCTAGTAGGTATTTTACAAATTTTTCAAGAGAGCAAAAACAAACTTCGAGAATAAATATCTTTGGAACAAATGGACCAATTTTTTTTTCAGATTTTAGGGAATAGTTATTGGATATGAGTGAAATATTTTCCAATATTTTTTTCAAAATTTTGTGCGAAATTTTTTTTTATAATGGGTAAGGGAAATTTTACCAAACTCAGTGTTGCCAAAAAGGGGAAAAAATTGCGTGATAAGAAAATTTTTGAAGCTTACTGATAACAAATATCAGATCGGTTTTTGGCTAAATTGTGAACATTTTGCGTCATAAGTGGTCATAAAACCAAAAAAACATTGAAAAACAAAAATTATTGGATTTCACCGGTTTCAAGTAAAATTATTGTGATCAATGATGATTTTGAAAATTTTGATCGAAAATTCTCAAAAGTGGGATTTTTTGGCTTAAAATCACGTACTTCAAGCATCAGCCCCGGGGTGAGCTATTTTGAAACAAAATTAGGGATATATTTTTACACATTTGTATTCAAATTCTTGACAAACTACAAGGTCCCTTTTGTCATGCCGATTGGAAATATTGATTTTTTCGAAATTTCGAGTGGCTCAGATGATAGACCTCGCTTAGTAGAGTTCAGAACATAAAAAAAGTGAAAATCGATTTTTTACCTACTAGGTCCCTTTTGTCATGCCGGGTCACAAATGTTAAATCATGGGTTAAATTTTCTAAAAATGAAAACCAGGGAAAATATTCACTCGAAAAAAAACTTAGATTCATTTCAGAAATTAAATCAAAAATTATGCATGGAAAGGTTAAAAAAAAAAATCGAATGGAAACAGATTTTAAAAACTTCGAAGTACACATTAATTAATTTAGTGCAGAGATTGACTTGGAGTGATAATCGTGATTTGATTCGTGAAGGGGGAAAAGTAGCCATTACACTGAAAGGAAACTTAATTTAGAAATTTTAAGTTGTACCTAGATGCGTATCTACTTTCAGTAGGTTTAGATTTAGACATTCGAATTCGTGCTAAGTGTAAATGGAAATCACATACTACGGGATCAATTATTAATAGACCTTCGTGTATGGCGTATTTGCCTGGTTTCCTTTCTTCCCCGCTTTCTTTCTTTCCTTCCTTCCTTCCTTCCTTCCTTCCGTCCTTCCTCTTTTCCTTCCTGCTCGGAAACTGAGTCTTGAAACTGAAGATTAGCTGTTATTTTTATACGAATGACGAATCACTTCTATATACTTATACCGAGTTTGCTTGGTATACGCTATCAATTAAGTCATTTTAGAAGGGTTCGATAAAGTAATTATATTGTAATTACTTTAAACGCGGGGAAATGTTTTCTAAAATGTAAATATCAAAGACTCAGTTTTAAACAGATGATATTCGTGATTAACTTTTTTACGCGGTGTGGGTAGCAAAGTTACAGATATCTGCTTGAGGAAAAGGAAGGGATGGAAGGAGGTGTAAAAGTCATTTGTATGCCTCTACCACATCCGCGCGGTATTCGAGAATAGGAATACACCGAACAGACAATTATCGAGAGGGTAAAAGATGTTTGGCACGTGACATTTCTCGTCACAATCGTACGTACGTAAAGTAATGTAGAAAATTAGGTACTTATGCTTGATATAGCTACGCGTTTACTTGAAAATAAAAGCAATAAGAAGAGAAAGACCGAGAACTTGGAGTACCTAAGTTTTGTAAAATGCTGTACGCTTGGTTCCTAATCTGCTCGCTACCTACTCGACATTGTATGTACGTGTAGTATATGTAATGTATAACATTCGGCAATGTACGATAAAGTGACTCGATAAAATTCCGCATAAGACGTAAATCGGTCGCAAATGGCGGGATAAAATATCGACGGCGTATATACCGCTCTATCGCCGAGAAAATGGAAGTTGCGAAAAAGAAAAGCAGAGCAAAAAAAAAAAAAAAAAGTAGAAAAAGAAAGCAAGTTTTCATTTTGTTCTGGCGCGCCCTTCGAACCGTGGCCACTGCTCCATCTCTATGTATGGGCCGAGTTGGGGCGCAGCATACGCGAACAAAAACTAAACCGAGTATTTTCCGTACTATTTTATATGATTAGTTGGATATTTGTTTCCGCAAAACAAAAGAAAGTAATTTTTAATTCGAGTCACATGAACAAGGTAATCACGTTCGTTCTCGTATGAAACTTTCGAGCTTTTTCTCGACGCGTTACGTTGTTAGTTTTTATTTTCAAGACGGATTTCTAAAGCAAAATTTTCGTTAATGTTTTTAGTTTTTTTTTTTTTGTTTTTTGCTTTTAGTTTCCTATTTGTATGTGTGTGTGCGAGAGGTGTTTTTTTTTTTTCATACGTTTTCTTCTTTCGATTCGGCGTCTTTTTCATTTTTGTAGCAGCCTGGCCACCTTCTGCCGCAGACAATTTCGTTTTCAGCTTATTCTTGTTTTCCGGTCTCGGTCCACACTCTGGGAAATCGTAACGAATTATACCCCGTCTAATAGTTCTAAACGAAAGCAATCACCGTTTACGTAAACGTGATCTTTTCTATCCACTCGTAGGCCACCCATTACGCGCTACTGCCAGCATAAGCCTACTTTTTTCCTAAAGCTACAACATATGATACGCTCATTATTTACTCGTCGTTTATATACAATATACTACCGTATACTAATATAGGTAATACGTATACGATGCCACGATACTCTACTCTGCTCTGTTCTAAGCAATTTTCGCCCAACTTTCTCAATTTCCGTTCATTTTTCCCGCATACCTGATCCATTACCTACTTTGTACAACACATCCTGAATTTCTTTAGTAGGTAAGAAAGGGAGATCTCGCAGTGCAGGTGGAAGTGGAATCGTACCCCAAAGCATTCTCATCTTATATATAATTTTTTGTTACTGGTGAGAATTTTCAAAATTTGTTTGTTATGAAGTACGTGAGTGAAATATAATCGTAAAAGAGGAAACACTTGAACGAGACGACTACGACCATGTTGTGAAATTTTTTGCAATTTCGAGTATTAAAAAAAAAAAAAAGAAGTAAAAACACATTTTAAGATAGCACCAGCTGTAAGTTCTGAATCGTATAGTTTTAATTCACATTTAATTTGTCAAGGTTGTTTGGTTTTGGAACATGATTAACCCATTTTACGAGTTATTTATCGATTCATTGGAGGTTACTTGTCAACTAGTTGTAACAAAATTAAACCAATTCGTTGGTTTTCCCTTCACTGATTCGGGTTACTTGTCAGTCAAGGTCGTCTGATTTTCGAATAGGAGAAACTCGTCAAACCAGTTATTTGCTTTGTTGTAACGAAATCAATCACGATTGGATCCCCGCAGTACTGATTTTTTGGCACCATCGAAAATTTGCCAAGTCCAATACTTTGTAGATACGTAAATTCAAAATTGAAGTGCAGGGAACTGAGAAGTAGAGTGGAGCAAAAATAAAAATTTTTCGATTTTAAAAATTTAATACCGCGGAAAAGTTGTGTCTTGGGAATACATGAAAAACAAAAAAAAATAATTTTCAAATCGAATAATATCTTCCGATCGCGCAAGAGCCCTCAAATTGTTGAAAATTTGCAAAAAATCAAAATTTGAAAAAAATTCCAAAATGTTACAGAATGGGTTTTATGCCTTTGGTTGGCAAGTATTTATCATTGTTATTAATATTTTTTGAAAAAAAAAATCCAAAATTAATCAGATCATCGCATTTTTGAGACATTAAAAAAATGTCATATTATTTTATGTTTTTTTAAAAAAATTGAAAAAAATTGATTAAAAATTGTGAATTTTTTTTTGTAATTAAATTAATGGGGTTACCATACACAGTTCCCCCAAAAAGACAGTTTTCGACGATTTTCCATCTTTACCTTCATTTTCAGGAACCATCAGTTTCCTCATTTTTTTCAATTTTTCGTAGTTTTTGAAAAATTTTCAAGGATACGAAAAAAATGAAAAATCGCTGAAAATTGTCTTTTTGGGCAAAATTGTGTATGTTAACCCCATTTTAATTACAAAAAAGAAAAATGTTCATAATTTTTAATCCATTTTTTTCATTTTTCTTTTTTTTTTAAAACGTAAAATATGACATTTTTTTAATGTCTCAAAAATGCTATGATCTGATTAATTTTGGATTTTTTTTTCAAAAAATATTAATAACGATGATAATACTTGCCAACCAAAGGCATAAAACCCATTCTGTAACATTTTGGATTTTTTTTTTCAAATTTTGATTTTTTGTAAATTTTCAAAAATTTGAGGGCTCTTGCGCGATCGTAAGATATCATTTCCGCGGTATTAAATTTTAAAAATCGAAAATTTTTGATTTTTGCTCCACCCTACTGGGAAAGGTCCAATCACAATTTTTGTAAACAACTTTTAATTGAAATATTTTTCAATCAGACCCCTACCTCCACCAGCATTCAATAATATAAGTATTTTCGTCATATTATGCTAAATTTGAGGGGAGGGGAGGGTTTAACTGAAAATTTTATAATAACTGAAATTATTTTTAGGACCTCAATCTACAACTTTTGTCTGAAAATTTTTTCAATTGGATCCCTCTTTTGACTTTGAAAAGGTATCTACCTGATGTTATGTGAAACCGGGGGGAGGGAGAGATCCAATCGAAATTTTTGTAATAAGCAAAATTATTCCTAGGATATCAAGCTACAACTTTTAACTCAAAAAATTTTCAAACTAGTCTCTTCTTCCCATACTATTTCATTTTTAATTGGTATATTCGGAGTGTTATCATGGTATGCAAAATCCTTGGAGAGGGCGGGGTCCAATTGAAAAAATTTCAAACAAAAGTTGTAGCTCAAAGTTTTAGGAATAATTTTGGTTATTATAAAAATTTTGGTTGGACCCCTCCCACCCCTCCAATTTTGAATTTACATATCTACGAAGTATTGGACTTGGCAAATTTTCGATGGTGCCAAAAAATCAGTACTGCGGGGATCCAATCGTAATAAATCCGGTATGTCGGTTGTCCCTTTACTGATTCGGGTTACTTGTCAGTCAAGGTCGTCTGGTTTTCGAATAAGAGAAACTCGTCAAACCAGTTATTTGCTTTGTTGTAACAAAATAAACCCAATACATTGGTTTTATCTTCACTGATTCGGGTTACTTGTCAAGGTCGTCTGGTTTTAGATTATGAGAAACTCGTCAAACCAGTTATTTGCTTTGTTGTAACGAAATAAACCCGATATATGGGTTGTTCTTTTACCGATTCGGGTTACTTGTCAAGGTCGTCTGGTTTTAGAATATAGCAAAAGCTCGTCAAACAAGTTAATTGTGTTTTGTTGTTAAAAAATCAACCCGATGTATTGTTTTTTTTTTACTGATTGAGTTCACTTGTTACATTTGTCTGGACTTAGAATATAAAATAATACATTACACTGATTCTTTGGCTTTGTTATCTCAAACAGTGCAATGAATGTCAAGGTCGTTCATCTGGTTTCAGAAAAAAGATATCCCTATCAAACTGGATCATCTGTGATTTGTTCAGTTTGTCGATGATATTCGACAAGCATGTATCTGAATCATTTCAATGTGTAAGAATAAGCAGTTGCAGAGTGATGTTTGCATTCCTTGGTTCAACAAATATACTCATAGGTATTTTCAAGTGTATGGGGTGGAGATGGAGGGTTAATACGTCATATGAACCAGGGATGTCAACCAAACCGGAACTAAAACCGGAACCGAAAAAAACCCGCTTAAAATCATAAAAACCAGAACCAAAACCAAAACCAAAACCAATACGTTAGAAAACCATAACCAAAACCCAAACCAAAACCAGTAAAAATTGAAAGCGGTTTTGTTTTTTTCATTCCCCCCCCCCCCCCATTCCCTTCTCTTGAGGCTGAGGCTTTGAAATTGTGCGAGTGCGAATGCGAACAACACGAAAAAGGAGCAGCTAGCGGAAATCACGTTATAAAAAGCTAAAAACTTGATGGAAAAGTTGGAAAGTGATAAGACCGCCAAAAAAGTGACAGATTTACATCGTATTTGGTATTTCAAGACGATTTTAATTTAATTTAATCGTATAATTTGTTATATATTTTCGTATTTTATATTCATATTTCAAAACGCAAAAGATTAATTTTGAATTTCAATGTTTTTATTACTTGTTTTGTTTTGTTTTTAAGGTCATTTATGATAGAAATTTAAAAAAAAAACCGAACCCAAAACCGATACATTTTGAAAACCAGAACCAAACCAAAACCAGAAAATTTTTTTTAACGGTTTTCCATCCCTGATTTTAACGAGCACAGATTTAGGTTATGAGAATACCGTGAGATGTGTATGTTGGTTTATTGAATGAGTGAGTGATATGATACAATAATAGGTACTCGAATAGGTGTATTTGTACATTAGTTGGTAGGTGATGGGCTATTATGGTATGTGAACGTACATATATTTAGTTATAGTGTGAAACAAACGCGTCAGCGCAGCGGCAGCGGCTGCGGTGCCGATAGCGATATGTAGAAAGCAAAGGCGCGATTCGATGACGATGACGATGGCGGTAGTGGCATTTGGAATGGGCGCGAGAAGGATGATAAATATGGTCGAATGAGAGAGAGAAATGATTTCATAAATGAGATGTCTCTGGTATTGCGTTGCGATACAATAGCTCGCTTATTAAATAAATTGAGGACGAGTATTATGTTTCGAATAATAGTTTTCATTTTGAAAGGAACATTTACGCGCATTATACGTTTAATGGGGGCTAATAACCAACGCGACCAAAATCTGTATTTCATATCGTAATCAAAACGTCATCAGTTATAATGTATTAATTGAAGCGGCGAAACGCCTTTCAATATTCATCGTTCATCGTACACGCTCTGTCGTGCCGGCTAATTGTAGTTTTTATTTTATTTTAATTTGGTATTTTAATTTCCAGTAGTGTATGCGAAAACAACGCATCGGGGATAGTTTGCGTACATGCTCCCGTGTAACGTGTATACTCGTATATAGTGTGCTAGTGCAGTCTGTGGAAGGATCACATTTAGCTTAAAACTCTTTTTTTTATTATTATCCATTTTTATTTTTTATTTTTGAAATTTTTGTCGGAGTCCTACTTTTAGCTCGAAACTCTTTATGAGAAGAAAATTTCGAATTTTTTCTTCAAGAGAATTGTTGAGATATTTTTTCTCGAAGAATTTGAAAATATTTTTATTCCAAAAAAATAAGAAATCTTTTCACATCCCTTTTCAAATGAGAAATTTATATTAAATGCAATTTAGCAATTTTTCTGAATTTACTGAAATTAAAATTTTTTACAAAATTAGTGATTTTAAAAATCTTGGAAAATTTGTCAGAGGAGGATTTTGCATTGATTTTTGGGTAACTTTTTTCGTTGGTTAAATGCAAATTAGCAATTTTTCTAAATTGACTGAAAATTGAATTCTTCACAAAATTTATGGTTTCAATTTTTTTTTTAAATTCGTCAGAGGAGGATTTTGCATTGATTTTTAGGGTATAACTTTTTTCATTGGTTAAATGCAATTTGAAAATTTTTCTGAATTTACTGAAATTAAAAGATTTCACAAAATTGATTTTAAAAAATCTTGAAAAATTCGTCAGAGGAGAATTTAGCATGGAGTTTAAGGGTAGCTTTTTTCATTGGTTAAAAGTAATTTAGCAATTTTTCTAAATTTAATGAAAATTAAATTTTTTACAAAATTGATGATTTCAAAATTTTTAAAAAATTCGTCAGAGGTGGATTTTGCATTGATTTTAAGGGTAGCTTTTTCCATTGGCGAAATGCAATTTGAAAATTTTTCTGAATTTACCGATGCCAAATTTTTTTTAGGAAATTGATGATTTCAAATTCGTCAGAGGAAAATTTTGCATTGATTTTTAGGGTAGCTTTTTTCATTGGTTAAATCCAATTTAGCAATTTTTCTAAATTTAATGAAAATTAAATTTTTTACAAAATTGATGATTTCAAATAAAATTTTAAAATTTGTCAGAGGAGAATTTTGTATTGATTTTTAGAGTAGCTTTTTTCATTGGGTAAATGCAATTTAGCAATTTTTCTAAATTTCATGAAAGTTGAAATTTTCACAAAATTAGTGATTTTAAAAATCTTGAAAAATTCGTCAGAGGAGACCTACCCAATTCCAATCCAAAATAATGAAAAAAAATCCACCTCGTCCATTCAGAAATTTCCCTATTTTTTTCTCCGAAAATTAGCTTATTTCTTTCTCCAAAAAATGAAAAGATTTTTTTTATCAAAAAAAAAAAAAAAATAGTTAAGACAAAAAATCTTTTTTTTTGCTCAAAAAATTCAGATATTTTGAGTGCCCCCCCCCCCTCTAAAAACCAAGTATTTTTTTCCTAAAAAAATGAAGAAAAAATTTTTTCAAAAAATTGAGACGTTTTTAAACATTTCTTCCACCCCAAAAAATTTATTGATATATTTTTTACCTATTTCAAGAAGTTTATAAACTTAAATTTCAAAAAATGGGAGTTTTTGCAAAATTGCATTTAATCGATGAAAAAAGCTACCCCAAGTTCTAGTGCAAAATCCTCCTCCGACTGAATTTGTTTATTTACAGTAATTTTCAAAAAAATGAGAAATTGCATTCAATCAATAGAAAAAGCTACCCTAAGATTCAATGCAAAATCCTCCGCTCCTAACTGAATTCGCGTAAATTTTGATTTTCTTCAATTTTTTTTCTCCAATGTTTTGTCCTCCGTCAGCTTTTAATTTTTTTTCCTCAAAATTTTCAATCATTCTGAATATATTCCAGTCTTTTAAATTTTTAATTCAGTTTCGTCTCTCATTTTCTAACATTTTCAATTTTTGAAGATTTATTAGATTTTAAAAATTTACTAAATGAAAAATCGTAAAAATTTTGTGAAGAATTAAGTATTATAAAGTTGATAACAAAAATAAGTTTTTTTCAATCATCCGTTTTCAAATGTTATAGGTACTTTAAATTTTATTTTCATTTATATTTCCAATTTTTTCTCCACTTTTTCATGTTACACCTGAAGAATTTCAGCCTCCTTGACCTGTGATAGGACGAACTTGCATGATCACAAAAGGTTGGAAATTCTTTAAAAAAATAATGTCGAATTCAAATCTCCGTAAAAGACACATCTACATCTTCATTCGAGGATATGAGACATGTATTTTTTATACACATAGGTATATCAAGTCTAACATAAGTATAATATACTACACCTACCATAGTAGGTACATACTCGTAGTCGTAGTATAACCTTACCTACCTATGCGTATTTTATATTCCATTAGTTTTCTTCGTGCTTTATGGATTACGAGGCTTAAAGCGACGAATATACTTATTCTACTCACGAACGCCGACGAATACCCACGAATTCGTGAAAATAATTGCACTACTATCTTGTAGGTACTTACCTACTGCTGTGTATGCAAAGGCCGAGATTATTGTTCAAACCAACATAGTACGTAGTATCGTACACGTATGTAGAGTTGGAAGTAGTTTGATGGGTATACTACGTATCCTACCTACCTAACCAGACCTCTCGTATCTGTCTATCTACCTAGTATGGAAATATTACTCGTCGTTTCATTTTTCATTTGACTCGTTTGTCATTTATTTGCAAATGCACAAAAAGTAGGTATGGTATGGTACGTGTACTTACGCAGTACGTCGTAATGCCGCGCCACCAGCGCCGCCTTCTAACTCGTACTTTCGTTTCTTCTAATTTTTTTTTCGGCATACTCACTCGTATATACAGGGTGCACCAACTTCGTTTCCCGGCATTGAACCAGTAGATAGAACTCGAGTAAACAAACAAAAAACGTTATTATGGCTGATTGCCTATCTCAGATATTTAAGGAGTTATTTCATTTCAAAAATTGAAAATTCACAATTTTGGATATGTTTGTTAAAAAATCTAAAAAACATTTGAATAATTTTTTTGATGGTCATACTGGGTAGGGCTTGAGTAGACGAATAAAAAAAATGTCATTATGGCTGGTTGCCTATCTCGCATATTTAAGGAGTTATTTCATTTTTCAAATTTGACATTTCGTAAATTTGCAAAAAAAATTAGGTATTTACGAATTATAAATTTTAACTCCTTAAATATGCGAGATAGGCAACCAGTCATAACTACATTTTTTTTTCGTCTACTCAAGCCCTATCCAGTATGACCATCCAAAAATTTTTCAAATGTACCCAAAATTTTAAATTTTCAATAAAAATTCATAATTTTATACTGAGTTGGGCTTGAGTAGACGATTTTTTTTTATTACGGCCGGTTGCCTATCTCGCATATTTCAGGAGTTAAAATTTAAAATTGAAAACTATCTAAATTTTTTTGCAAATTTATGAAATGTCAAATTTGAAAAATGAAATAACTCCTTAAATATGCGAGATAGGCAACCAGCCATAATGACATTTTTTATTCGTCTACTCAAGCCCTACCCAGTATGATCATCAAAAAAATTATTCAAATGTTTTTTAGATTTTTTAACAAACATCCAAAATTGTGAATTTTCAATTTTTGAAATGAAATAACTCCTTAAATATCTGAGATAGGCAACCAGCCATAATAACGTTTTTTGTTTGTCTACTCGAGTTCTACCTACTGGTTCAATGCCGGGAAACGAACTTGGTGCACCATGTATAGTCGGTACACACGTGTCATTTTTCACAATAAACAAACCCAACAGAAACGTATAGAAAAATTAGAAATTTACGTGATCGTGTGCGTCGTTGCGAGAGAAAATAATAACGACGGATATCCGCGCAGTCACTCTCGATGTTCAAGGGTTTTTAAACGGATCAGCCGGTACTCGAAATTCGTACCTAGCCATATTTTCGGTAAATATTTGTGTAAAAAATGTAACAGTAATGGATATCAGATGTCATGTCGCTAACGTTTTTATTTCATTGTACGTTCGTACGACTCGATAAATTACAAATCATACGCTTACTGCGAATAGCAAAGGTTACAGTCGAAGCGGAAAACGTCGAGATGATGAGGAAAAAACGACGTAGTTGGCCGCACAATTTCAATACCTATAATTTAGAGGGCAAAAATAACCGAATACCTTATTATTAGTATACCAAGTCGAGGTACCAGGCCGAGGGTATAAATTAGGTACCTATTTCCTCCTCGTATCGTAGCCTAAAAAAGATAACTTGTTATACGACTTTTTCCCCCTTTCTTCTTAATTTTTTATTCTTATATAAATTATTTTAATTTTTGATTCTGAACCGTGCTGGCCGAAGGGGTTTCAAAAAGCAAAATTTACACAACACTGGTTCGTCCTATAAATGGGTATTCGAAAAACATTTACGCGTGTGGATTATTCGGGCGTTTTTTCAACTTCGCCACTCGCATTTTATGATAATATGTCTAATGTTTATCTACACAAAAGAAAAAATAAATTGGATTTTAGCGGCAAACAAATTAACAACGAACCTGGGTTCACCTATATCCACGTAGGTATAACAAAGCAATAAGCAGTTGAAAAGCGAATCCATAAATGTGGCGAATAATTCCCCAAAATGAAGTAGGTTTTTGTTTTTGATCTCGAGAGGGTCAAAAATCCTCCGCATATATAGTTTCTGGACTGCGCTGCGTATATATCGAAATGCGTATATTATAAACAGTTGATTATATTCGCTAATGACGACAGCCTGTTCGACCCGAATGTCGCAAAATATGCTGAGTTTTTTTCTTATTATTTCAGCGTTATCCTTTCTTCTTTTTTTTCGTCGCAGAAAAAAGTTGAAATTTCATACTTCATTTTTTTACGTATAAAATTAAAGGAAACGAAATTCGTTTTTGTGGAGAAAAAAATTGCTTTATTGTCGTATTTCCTCGACCGAAGAAGAAACGAAATAGTGATTATTGAGGCTGTCAAAATATAGAGGAAGGACATTTTTTCCTCTTATAATCGTCGAATGTTATTTTATACTTACTTAAACGTACCATTAGTGTGTATTAGGGTGGAGTGAAAAATAAAACATACCTCGGATTTCGACCAAACTCACAGACGTGAGAATTTCGAATTACAAAAAACGAAAATAACACCTGCTTGGTCGCAAAACTGGACTCAAATGGCTCCTATTGATGCAAAAAAATGATTTCGATAGAAAAAGTTGTAAAATTTTCATATCAGGGTTGCCCACTTTCGATTTTCATAAAACATCACTTTTTTGGAGGAAATTTTGATGTTTTATGAAAATCGAAAGTTGGCAACCCTGCTATGAAATTTATTCAACTTTTTCTATCGAAATAATTTTTTTGCATCAATAGGAGCCATTTAAGTCCAGTTTTGCGACCAAGCAGGTGTTATTTTCGTTTTTTGTAATTCGAAATTCTCGATTTTTTAGCGATCTGCAACTTTTCAACCCCCTGGTAGGGTGGGAAAATCGATATCAAATTTGAAGGTCAATGGTCTGAGGAGGTGTAGAAACTCAAATTGCACTTTTTTAGTGCTGTGACCGAGGTACCATGTAGGTGGCACTACCCAAAAGTGGCAAAAAACTGCGTTTTTTTTTCAAAAGTGACCCTACTTTGAGAGCCCCTAGCTCCACTCCTTTGAGAGGTAGGGGGCTCAAATTTTTTTTAGGAGGTTCTCAACTCAAAGTAAACCACCTCTGTGATTTTGGTCGAAATCCAAGGTATGCTTTTATTTTCACTCCACCCTAGTGTGTATAGAAGTGTAGATGTGAAATGTTTCAATAATCTGCCAGTTACTAATCAATTCGTTTTATTTTTTTGTTTCAGGTGAGTCTGAGTTTTGATTACGTACAATTGTCTTGATGGTAAGGAAGTACCTATATATTGGCTAAGTATATGCATGTTTACCTATTCAGATTCATAGATTAATTTCGTAAAATTTTCAATCGATGGTATGGGATGGGCAATTTTTTGGTATCTATGCGAAATCGATTCTTTTCTCTAGAAATGAACGACTTGTCCAAAAAATCGAAGTTCCCTGAAAAATTGTTCAGAAGAATTAGAGGTTACTTCGTCGAAGAATAAAAAAGATTTCTTCTCACTAAAAACTTTTTTTAAAATGAGAATTTATCAGCAATTCTTTTTACTACAAATAAAAAAAAAAGTGACCAAAGTAGTTGAAAATAATTTTTGAAAATTGAAAATTATTATACTTAGGTACAGTTATGTAGAATAGAAAACTCCTCAAAAACGAATTATAAAAGAAATGTTTTTACTCGTGAACTTGAAAGTCTTAAAAAATAGGATTTTTTAAATAAAAAAAACGTTCCAAAATTTAAAAATTTTGAAAAATTGGAAATTTTACGAACTTAAAAGTTGATATATTTTGAAAATTTGAAGACTTTCAAAAATTAATAATTTTTTGTAGGTACCTACTACCTACTAATTTTGCAAATCACACAAACATTGATTTCTTCAACTTATGATTTTTTAGGCATTGAAATTTTTATTTCATTTCAATAAACAACATATTTTTAGAAACAACTAGGTACCTATTTTCAATTTTTTTTTTTTTTTTTTAAATCAAAATTTTTGAAAATTTAAAGATTGATAACATCCAAACTTTAATTTCTTTTAATCCAGAACGTTTTAGATTCATAAATTGAAATTTAAACAGAAAATTGTTTGGAAAATAAAACGTCGAAAAGGCAAATTTTTAAAAAAAATTAACAATAATTTGCAATCGCAAATTATTCAAATATTATAACGTTTTTTTAAATTCAAAAATTATTTGAAACCAAACTGAAAATTGTTTCAAAACAAATACTTTTTTACAGTTTACAAATTCCAAATAGACTTTTTTTTTTACAAATTGAAGGTTAAAAAATAGGTACTTAAAAATTGTGAGTTTTTCAAGAATTGAAATTTCCTATAAAGTAAAAATTTTAGTTTTAAAAATTGTAAACCAAGTGAGACAACGATTAAATTTTGTCCCTCGATTTTAGGAATTCGAGTTGCAAAACATCGAAATCAACAAAAATATTGAAAAATGGCAGAGGGGGTATGAGTCATTGCTTGAGTGGAAATAGAAAAATTTTGGTTAATTTTTTGAAATTTCAGGTTACTTAGGTTACTAATTTTTTTTTGAAATTTCCCTCCGATGTACTTATGCTTTCGCGAAAAAATTCTTATTAAAAAAAATCAAAAATCTGAATTTTATCGTTTTGGAATTGAAATTGTTTTGAAGTAAAAATACTTTTCGAACTCTAAAGTAAGTACATATAAAATTTCAATTTTTTGATTTTTTTTTTTTCAATTTTCTGGAAAATAAAATATTTAAATTTTTTTTGGGAGGAGAGTCTCTGTTTTTTGGAGGAAAAATTCTTATTTCTTGGAATTAAAAAAAAATTAAAAACTAATTTTTTGGTTCAAAAATAAAAAAAATACCTACTCATTTTTTTTTTTTTTTTTGTTTTGAATTAGAGAAATCTCATCTCTTCTAGAGTAAAAATTTTTTTGGAGGAAGAAATTTCAGGATTTTTTTAGAATAAAAAATATCCAAAAATCTTTTTTTTTTGGGGGGGGGGGGGAATGTTATAAAATTTTCTTATGTGAAGATATTTTTTTAAATTTCAGTGTAAAAGTATCTTAATTCTTTCTTTGTAAAGAAAAAAATTCGTTTCATTTTCAAAAAAAAAAAAAAAAAAAAAAAAAAAAAACTGGTACTTTTTTTCGAACAATAATTTTAAAAAAATCTTCTGAAATAAAAAAATCTAAATTTTTTGTGGATCAATTTTTTTTTTCTTTGATAATGAAATAAATAAATGAAATATTTTTAAAACTTTGAGACGAAAAAAAAATCATAGAAAAATGTTTTTTTGTAGAAAAAGTTGTTATAAATTTTTTCAGAATTTTTCCGTGAAAATTTTTCGTTTCATTTATCTGACGACCAAAATTTTGCCCAAATTCAATAAGTGCTGAAAAACCATGTGTCATCATGGTTTGTTACATTTTCAATAGCGCTGAGTTCAATTATTACATTACTTTCTTGATAGAACACTCCCCTATCCCCTCTCCCACCACAAACACCTCAAATTGTGAAAAATTGACAAAATCGTAAAAAGTCGTGCAGTATGTCGTTTGTTATGTTTCCGATAGCGCTGAGTTCGAAAATCACCTCATTTTTTTATGTGATCCTCCCTAAGCCCCCTCCCCCAAGATCTATCAAATTTTAAGAAACATTGGCGAAGACAACAGCAGGGTGCGACATATCGTTTGTAATGTTTTTAATGGTGCTGAATTCGAATATGTAGGTACTTACTTTTCTGATGGGGTCTCCAAAAGTCTTCAACTCAGTCTAATTTAAAACCGGGGGTTGATAGAACGGTTTTGAGAGGCCTTAATAAAATAAAGGAAAAGTAATTTTTAAGCGTTGCATCTTTTTTTCTTTTTTTTTTTAGTCGCGTTTTAATTCTGGTTCATTTTCCCATATTTCAAAGCCAAGTTAAATTGAAAAAAAAAATCAATTTCATTCAATATTTATACATTTTTTTTTTTTTTTTTTTTTTTGGTATGAAGGAGGGAGTTCTTGGGAATTGAAGAAATTTTTTTCCAACTACAAAACCAAAATTAAAATGCGAATAAAAACGAGAGGAGAAAAAAGACGCCGATGAGAAATTCGCCCACTGCTGGTGGCATGGCAGCCTGTTGGCGGGCGTTTGTTTTTCCCTTTCTTAATCTACGTACGTTAATGAATGTCAGCCTTGGTCGGGTAAAAATAAACAACGGCTGGAAATGAAAATTTAATGAAAATAAAGTCCCCTATGGTTTTTTTTACCTACTTTTTCGGCGAAAGCAAACAGAATAAAAAATCATTAAGTAGCAGCCAAATTCTCCAATATACGTAAAGTGACACCTATGGTACGATGTAGGTACTTTATTTAGTCTTTCTTTTTTTTTCTCTCTTCTTTTTCTTTTTTTTATGTATTTGGTCGCCGTAAAGTAAGCGATTTAAAATTAACACCGGGCTGACTGTCGTACTACTATTTTAAAGGTTAATAATTGACGATTTATACTATAGAGGTGTATGATGATAAGGTGGTTGAAAGGCGGCGGCGTGCGGGGCGTTTGGAAATACAGCAACTCGTTCATGTTGCATGCGAAATAATTTTGAGATGGCGAATAAAAAATGCAGAAAAAATCTAGTCTAGTCTAGTATAGTGAACTATTAAGGGGCGTAGTATGCAGTACATTATACAATACATACCTGCCTAATACCTGCTAGTTTACAGTTTTGCCTAAATAAGTAACGATATAAATCGTTCGCCATTTAATGTGATGTACCTAACGGCGTGTAGTGTATTTTATTCATTCGAGAAAAACTTGGCACCGCATTTATTTATTCGCATCGTTCGAGAATTTTTTTTTTCGCTTTCGCAGTTTCGCGTTTTTTTTTTTTCATCTCGTTTTTTTTTCTCATTTCATTTTACCTTTTTCATTTGCCAGGTTGATCGTAGATAAATCGTCGTGTACGGTGCGCGTGCGATTTTATTTTATTTTATTTTATTTAGGTGACGATATAACGCTCATCGGCGCGTTTATAGCTCGGCAGTAAATATATATGGCGAATAAAGTTGATACGAGCGTGTATATAGCGTTGTAATATTATCAATATTTAAATTTGAACGAGCGACGAGCTTATTGCCGGTCATTACGCCGACGTTACAGTATATTATACTCGTACAACATATAAAATAATGGCCATCTTAGTTTTGACAAATGGATCGTCTGAACTAGACAGTAGCCTGATAATGCAGGCAGAGGCAGGACATGTGACCGTATATGTAAGCAGCGTATTAGATAGGTATGATGAGGCAGAGAGAAAAGAAAGAAAGAGTGACGGGCAGACAAAGAAGAGGACATTGTATACAGTGGCATAGGAGTTTAGGAGTAAGAGTCGAGTGTCGAGGAGTCGAGTCGAGTCGAGTCGAGTGTACAAGGTTGTGTTGTAGGTGCAGGTACTAAATAGGTGGCTCTGGCTAGCTCAGTAGTGGCAGTACCTAGCTAAAGGTATCTCTGTATATTTGAGGATGTCCATTCTTCGGTCTAATCTTTTGTAATCAATACAGGGTTGGAATTTGATATATAAGCGCGGAGCGCATGCGCTCCTCGCGCGCGCCTACTGCACTCTGTGCGCTAAACTGCTGATGCTGTGTAGGACGCGCGTACGCGACGCGACGCGACGCGACGCCTCTGCCTTTACCCTCAGCCGAGAGTAAGTTTTTCGTTAAAATGTATATCACATTTTGAAAAACGACCAGCCGAGCCGATTTCTTCTTCGTCGTCGTTTACGTGGTTCGCCACCTAACCTATCCCTTCGTCCTTGACATATTCATTACCGTTCACTCGTCCCAATAATTACTACTCTTTTTTCCCTCCACCTGCCCTGCACCTTTGCGTATAATCGACTACGTCTACGGAGTACGGAGCGGATGTGCTAACGTAAACGTAGCTTACCTTATAATCGGTATAAGATGCTATGTTAATGAATCTGAACTACCTTATCAGCCAATTATCGATAGATAGACCATGGACCTGGCTGGGTGATTCTCAAATTTTGCAAATGATTTGGCCATTACAAAATTGAAAAAAAATATATAGGATTTTCAGAATTTTTTCACTGAAATAATTTGAGGAAGTGCCCCAGATACTTAGAATATGCATGGTCTCTACTCTCTAATTCAACGGTAAGAAGAAACTTTGAAATCTTAGTGGTGAATTTTTGAAATTTTATAAAATTACCAATTTTGTTACAATTTAAAAATTCAAAAAATTGAGAAAAATTCCAAATTGCATTCAACCAATGCAAAAAGCTACCCTAAGAATCAATGCAAAATCCTCCTCTGGTGAAATTTTGAAATTTTATAAAATTACCAATTTTGTAAAAATATAAAAATTCAAAAAATTGAGATAAATTCCAAATTGCATTCAACCAATGCAAAAAGCTACCCTAAGAATCAATGCAAAATCCTCATCTGGTGAAATTTGTGTTTTTCATAAAATTACAGGGTGTCTAAGGATCATGAAAATCATGAACAAGTCATGAAATTTGAAAATGGGTCATGAAAGTCATAATAAAGTCATGAATTTTTCAAAAAAGATCACTAGGTCATGAAAAGTCATGAATTTTACTCTTCGAAGTCATGAATTTTTGATAATATTATCCGGGCAAAATTACAAATTTGCTTAAAAATGACATTTTTTCAAACTGTTGCATCTTATCAAAAAAAACATACAATATTGTGATTTTTCTGAAGAAGAAAATTAATTTTCTTGAAGAATTTTTTTTTTTTGAGGGGATGGAATTCTCTATTCTTTGGGGAAAATTTCCATTTCTTGAAATGAAAAATAGATGTTTGTGAAATGAAAAAGAAAAATGAATTTTTTGGCAAAAGAAATTTTAAAAATTGTTTTGGAAGAAAAAAACATTTTCACATTACTAGCCTTCCTTTGGCAATTGATGTACAAGGCGTTAAAAAATATCTCAATTTTTTGAAGTAAGAGTATTTTTCAAATTTTCGCGAAATATTCTAATTTTTTTAAAATCAAAAATCTGAATTTTATCGTTTTGGAATTGAATTATTGTTTTGAAGCATTTCGAACTCAAGAGTATAAAATCTCAATTTTTTGGATTTTTTTTTTCAATTTTCTAAAAAATAAGTGAAATATGAATTTTTATTTTTTGGAAGGAGGGTCTCTGGTTTTTGGAGAAAAAATTCTCATTTTTTGGAATAAAAAAAATTGAAAACGATTTTTTGGTTTAAAAAATTTTAAAAATTGTTTTGGAATTAAAAAAATTATTCATTTTTTTTTTTTGAAATAGAGAAATTTCAAATCTTCTGGAGTAGAAATTTTTTCGAAGGAAGAGATTTTAGGATTTTTTGGATTAAAAAATCTTATCCAAAAATCTTTCTTTTTTTTTTTTTGGTGAAAAAATGTTATAAAATTTTCTTATGTGAAGATCATAAGTATTTCTTTTTTAAATTTCTGTGAAAAATTTCTTAATTTTTTCTTTGCAAAGAAAAAAATACGTTTCATTTTCGAAAAATAACTGATATTTTTTTCGAACAATAATTTAAAAAAATTTTGAAATAACAAAAATCTCAATTTTTTGGGGATCAGTTTTTTTTTTCTTTAATAGTAAAGTACCTAAATAAATAAAATACCCATTTTTGGACGAAAAAAACCTTTTTGCTGTTGAAAAAGTTGTTAAAAATTTTTTAGGAGAATTTTTTGTGTGAAAATTTTTTGTTTTATTTCCAGGAAAAAAATTCTCACATTACAACATGAAAACAATTTCAAGAATCTACCTTTTAGGGAAGAAATCGAATTACACACTTGAAAATCCCATGTATTCATTCAACTTTTTTTTTTGGTTAAAAAAAAAAAGGGGTCTTGGAGGACTTAGGCATAACTTAGGGGGTTCAAGGGACATTCGTCCCCTCCCTCAATAATTTTTTTTTTTAATTTTTCAATGAACAAATTCCCCTATTACCGTCTGTAAACACGAGCCTGGAAGTTTCGTAGGTGGTTATTTTTTTGGAAAATTTCCGAAGTTATATAAATATAGGTATTTATAAGAAATTCTCTGAAGATGCTAATTCAAAAATTCACCCTCACGACAAGTGACAAAGCATAATAATCACCTTATTGTAAATATTTAACAAAAAAATTGCTTAAAATTTTTCATCGTGTCTTTTTTAACAGATATATTCTCACAAAAGTAACTTTAGCAAGCAATTAGGGCAAAATACTTTTGGTAACAAAAAGTAATCCAAACTTGAAATGGTGGTGTTAATGATGTTAATGTCTGTTAAAATTACTAGAAAATTAAGAGAAAAAAAATAGATTTCACTCATGCTTCTAAAACGATTAGGGTTTAAGTGCTTAATCATTAGCTGTTTTGAAGATCTCTTTTTTTTTTTTTTTTTTGGTTTTCCTTCGTTAAGAAAACAACGCAACGACGTATGGAACCTGGAGAATATTATAGTCTTCGCGCCTACAGTGCTTGAAGAAGCTAATGATACGATGGATGACCATCGTAACAAAATTACTATAGCCTCGAGAAATATACGTTTTTAAACGAAACTGCGTTTGAAATTCAATTAGAGGACAGGTACATTGCGGAAATTTTCCGTTGACCTATGGAAACATCATCTTGAAAATTGTTTTTGAAAAATCACCATCTGTTGAGTGTTGACCTGTACACTGTGCAGTTACATAGAACTTTGGAAAGCGAGAATCGACAAAAAATCATTTGCTTGGTGGTAATTGACCAAAATTTCCACAAGATTTCGCTTCGAAATGCAGAATTCTGAATTTAGATCATTTCGGTAGCAGTGCTTGAATAGCTGAAAACTGAAAAGTCAGTTTTGCTATAGACACCTCAGTCATTTCACAAGCTTTTCTCAAGAAAAAGGAACGCTGTCTAGAAAAATTCCAAACGTGGTGGAACAAACTGTAGATTGTAATCTTGGACGAACGTCTTTAGATGGGGTTGTTTTCTAATTGAGCTCTGACGTCTTATAACGTGGTGGCAATCTACGATGCAAATTATTTCTTTTTTTCAAGATCATAAACGATAAAAACAATACGCGAAAGGTAACGATGCGGATTATTGTAAATTTCAAAAAAATCAAGTGTAACGTTCCCTATATATTCATATTATATGTTGTACCTAATACAGTACTCGCGTATGCATGCAGACAATTTGTTTGTGCAATAAAGTAGTGATTGCCAACATTGTGCGACACGTTCGAATGAACTATTTCGCAAAAAGAAGAAAAAAAAATTATAAAGAAAAAGAACGAACGCCATGGACAAATATTTGAGAAAGAAGAAAAAGATTTTTTAAAAGTAGCGACAAGGAACGAAAACAAGGAAAAAAGAAATAAAAAGAAAAAAGAAATTCACACGAAAATCAAAAGACATTATAAATAGTAGCAAGTTTTTTGAATTGATTCGATTTCGAAGTGGCTAAATTGCGCTACGAGAAAAACACGACGAAAAAAAAAGAGAATAGGAAAAATTCGCGAATTAATATTGAAAAAATAAATATCGAATTTCGATTATTGAAAAGTTTTTTCGAAAAAGGGAAACTTAAACTTTAAAACAGCGAATTTATTACCCTGCGAAAGTTTTTAATGTAGGTACGCTGCTGAACTTTTTGACACGTCTTTACCGAGTACACTACCTACTAATAAATATAATATTCTGTTGGTTTGGTACTGTGCTTCGCCGTCGTCGTTGCCTCCGCCGCCGCAGCCAACTTTCGCCTACGTCAATTTTATGTTGACTTTTTTAGACGTTGCCGTTGCAATTACCAAAAACTTAACTTACCTGTGTTACGAGGGTGACTGTAAAATGGGTTTTTGTTTAGCAATATTTCCTATACTAACTAACTATACACTTATTTAATTTTGAAAATACCTAGAAGATACGAGTTTTAAAAAATTGAACGTTTCATTTTCATGAAAATTGGTTTTTTGAAAAGAAAAATAAATCAAAAACCAATCTTTCGAATTCCTGCACATATTTCTGAATTCCGTTGAAATCCTCCGAATTCTTGTGAAATTTTCTAAACAGCTGCGAAGTCTTCTGAATATCAACGAATTCTTTCGAATTCATGTATGTAGATTGTAGAATCTTCTAAATGACTGCGAATTTCTATTAATTTCGTCCAACTCGTTTTAAAATACGAGAAAATTATTAGATAAATGATGAAAAGAGTTAACAAATCAAATCGTTTAATTTTGATTGATTTACTTCAACTTCTCTACCGCACTGTAAAATTTAATCCTAGCGTTAGTTGTGATACCGTTAGCCCTTAAACCCCCAAGAAGATTCAGATGAGATACCGCAAATTTTTTCATATATCTGAATGTAGGCAAGTATGAATATCACAATGATCCATTGATTGCCTACCTGCCCCTTAAAACCTTTTTGGAAACAACAGAAACCTGTTTTCCGTTTTCACGGAAATCCAAAAGGAAAAAAGATTCAACTTCGTTCAATTTTACATAAGATGACATAAAGCCATTAGATATACACTACAATCCGAAAAAAAAATTTCTATTGCCATTCTTCTGTATTGAAGGAGACAAAAAGGGAGAAATGTGTGAAAAAGCGGGCGCCCAAATGACCCTATTTGTCTATGAGAAATCAAATACATTCTTTCCATAAAATACCTTGGGAAAGTATACAGCCAGAACAGTACGACGTCATATTCCCCATTTTTGGAAAATTCATTTTGGAAAATGGGAAAGACAAATGAAATTTTAGCAAACAATTTTTATATCATCATTCCAAAAGTAAAATTTAATGAGCTTCTGAACTTTTCATATAAGTGAAAAGTTGAACTTTGGGTTTGATAGACTGGTGGAAAACTATTCAAAAATCGCCATTTTTCTTTTTGGAAAAAAATTCCAATTGCTCGAAATTTTTGATGATATTCCAAAAGGAAAATTTAATGAGCTTTGGAACTTTTCATATGAATGAAAAGTTGAACTTTGGGCTTGATAGACTGTTGGAAAATTTTTCAAAAATCGCCATTTTTCAGATTGAAAAAATTCCAAACAAAGGTACCTAATTGGAATTTTTTCAATCTGAAAAATGGCGATTTTTGAAAAATTTTCCAACAGTCTATCAAGCCCAAAGTTCAACTTTTCATTCATATGAAAAGTTCCAAAGCTCATTAAATTTTCCTTTTGGAATATCATCAAAAATTTCGAGCAATTGGAATTTTTTTCCAAAAAGAAAAATGGCGATTTTTGAATAGTTTTCCACCAGTCTATCAAACCCAAAGTTCAACTTTTCACTTATATGAAAAGTTCAGAAGCTCATTAAATTTTACTTTTGGAATGATGATATAAAAATTGTTTGCTAAAATTTCATTTGTCTTTCCCATTTTCCAAAATGAATTTTCCAAAAATGGGGAATATGACGTCGTACTGTTCTGGCTGTATACTTTCCCAAGGTATTTTATGGAAAGCATGTATTTGATTTCTCATAGACAAATAGGGTCATTTGGGCGCCCGCTTTTTCACACATTTCTCCCTTTTTGTCTCCTTCAATACAGAAGAATGGCAATAGAAAATTTTTTTTCGGATTGTAGTGTATATCTAATGGCTTTATGTCATCTTATGTAAAATTGAACGAAGTTGAATCTTTTTTCCTTTTGGATTTCCGTGAAAACGGAAAACAGGTTTCTGTTGTTTCCAAAAAGGTTTTAAGGGGCAGGTAGGCAATCAATGGATCATTGTGATATTCATACTTGCCTACATTCAGATATATGAAAAAATTTGCGGTATCTCATCTGAATCTTCTTAGGGGTTTAAGGGTTAGTCGATTAACACAGTTGACAATACAAATCCGTGCTGACGAGTTGACACGTGTATTTTCTTACAACTCAAAAATATTGAAAAGTAAACTTTGATTTAACACTAGTGTGCTATTTTCGGCGTTTTCAAAAATTCGTTAAAAATCGAAAAATCAAGTTCGAAAGCTCAAAATTTGGTTCTGAGGTTTGGGTAACATGTTCTTTTTGGGAGACAAATTTCAGCTCAATCGTAGTTGAGATGTGGCCAACTTTTCCATGTTGATAATTTAAAATGACTAAAAGCTGAAAAAATTGACCAGGGAGAAGAATTAATACTGGGAAAACTTGGAAAAGTTGAAATTTGAAGAATGCAGGAGGAAGAAAAGAGTTGAAGAAAATTTAAAAAATTAGAAATTCAGCTAAAAATAATATTCAGTAAATCGTCAAAATTAGGCGAAAATTTTTGACACTTTGTACATTTCGGCCAAATTTTTTACATTCAATTTTTTAAGAGACAATTTTGAATGTGTGACAAATTTTTACAGCTCTACTTTTTATTTCTTCAAAACTTGAAAACCTGTATGAATAATTTTTTCATTTTTTTGGTTTATTTTGTAGAATTTCTGACCTTGCTTTAAGTCGAAGGTCCCATTTTTAAATTTTTTTTGAAATTCCGTCATTAGTGAGCTTGAAAATGATCAAAATACATTTTAAAAGCCAAATACACGCGTAATCGATTTAAAAATCTTGAGTGGCACTCATTCTGAAAATTTTCAAAATCTTTCTAAATTTCAAAATTTTGGGGAAAGTTGAAATCGGGTAAAGATCCAAAATTAGATAAAAATTGACATGGGTATATTGATAATTTTCAGATTCAATAAATTTTTAAAATTTGGGGAAAAAATTAAGTAAGTAATTTGATAAAAATTCAAAAAAATTTTGAGAAATTAAAAAAACTGGAAAAAATTCAAATCAGATTAGTATTTGATAAAAATTGGCATATGTAGTATAATATTGATCATTTTTAAATTTCGATCAATTTTTGAAAAAAAAAAAAAATTAAAAATGTTGAGCAAAAATCATGTAAAACCCCAAAATTTGTTGAAAAGTGGCATATTGGTAATTTTTTAATTTTAATAAATTGAAATTTAGACATTTTTTTTGTTGAAAAATTCAAAATTTTGAAAAAAATCAAAATTTGTTAATAATTGACGTATTGGTAATTTTTGAATTTCAATAAATTTTTGAAATCTGGAAAAAATTCAATTGGTAAAAATTCAAAATTTTGAGCAAAAATCAGGTGAAAATTCAAAAGTTGTTAAAAATTAGCATACCTATGGATAATTTTTAAATTTCAATAAATTGAAATTTAGAGAAAAAAAATTGAACTGATACCTAAGAAATTTAAAATTTTGAGAAATATCAGGTAGAAATCCAAAATTTGTTAATAATTGGCATAAATTGGTAATTTTTGAAATTCAATAAATTTTTGAAATTTGCAGAAAATTCAATTGATAAAAATTCAAAGTTTGGGAAAACTCGGATACAAATCCAAAATATGATAATAATTCGCATATTGGTAATTTTGGAATTTCAATAAATTTTTGAAGTTTGGAAAAATTCCAATTGATAAAACTTCAAAATTTTGAGTGAAAATCAGTTTGAACATCCAAAATTTATTAAAAATTGGCATGTTGGTAATTTTCAGAATTTTAATAAAATAGAAATTTAGAAGAAAAAAAAATGAATTGATGAAAATTCAAAATTTTGCGAAAAATCAGGTAAAAATCCAAAATTTGTTAATAATTGGTATATCGGTAAAATTTGAATTTCAATAAAATAAATTTTTAAAATTTGGAAAAAAATTTAATTGATGAAAATTCCAAATTTTGAGCAAAAATCAAGTTAAAATCCAAAATTTGTTAATAATTAGCTCACTAGTACCTAATTTTTAAATTTCAATGAATTTTGAAATTTTGAAAAAATTAATTTCAAAAAAATAAGTTTGTGATAGTTTTAAAATTTAATAAAAATTAGAATTTTTGAAATTTTAAAAATTTTATCAAGTTTTTGTAGTTGAAATTTATTTTATTTTTTATTTTTTTTACTTAATTAAGCTAAATTTAAAAAAAAATTCAAAATCTCACCTTCTAAATTTTGATAGATTTTTAAAATTTTCAGAATTTCAGTATTTTTAATAAATTTGAAATTTGGTGATTTTTTTTTCTCAGTCTAGCGACTCTTTGAAATTATTTGGATAATTTTTGAACTTTTGTAAATTTTGATATTGAATCCATTTTATATAAGCTCAATTAATACTATCTAAAAAATTTTGAAAATTTTTTGTAACCATTGAGTTTGTCTCTGCAGATTTCAAAATAGGTATCAGGTTTATTCGACGTCGCGTTTCTCGAGCAGCTAATAGCTAAATGGTATGGGGATGAAGATATAGGTATAATATAGGTACTAAGTCGATGGCGAAATCTAAAGTTTTGCAACTCACTTTGCCACGATATTCTTTAGGGTGAAAAATACCAAGGCTTTTGTATGTGCTTGCGAGGGGCGAGGTAATAAATATACATCAGATTTTCGCGCCGCATTAACGTCCGAACATTGGAAATCTATAATATAATCGCTATACAGTTAGTCAGTTATGTTAAAAAACTCCAAATAACCAAAACAATAACGGAGTTCAACAAAAATCAAAAAAAAAAAAAAAAAAAAAAAAAAGGAAGAATATGTGAGGAGTAAAAAGAGAGAAATTTTAAAACAATGACGAAGACAACTGCTACGACGACGACAGCGATGTCAATGATGGTGATAATGACGAAAAGAGGAGAGGAAACGGTGTGCCAGCAAAGAGACAGATATACGTATATTATATAAGGAGAAGACATCCCAAAAAAATAAAAAAATAAGAAGAATACGAATGAAATTCGGTAGAACAAAACAAAACGAGTCTTTAAAAAAAAGAAATAAAAAGAAGAATTCGAAGAAGAAAAAAAACAAAACAAAACGAAATAAAGAAAGAAGGAAAGATTTAAAAAAAGGAAAAAAAAAGGAAAGGAAATCTTAAATCCGTTGGTAATGAATATTTTACACCGAGTTAAAGATTAAACTTAACCTACATGTAGATGACGAGTTTGTGCGAGATAAATTTCGTAAAAATGAACGATACCATCGGGAGATGTTTCCAAGCGCGCGAAAAAAGCGCCGAAAGAAGGAACGAACGAAACAAGAACGAAGCCCGAAAACGCTCGGGCACGCGACGAACGAACGTATACGAACGAGGCGGCGCGGCGCAAACGAATGAATGAACGAAGCTGCGAACGCGCCGAGCAGATCGCATCGTTCGCGAATCTACACCGCGTACACGGCGGTGGGCTTTTTTGGATGCTGCTTATCCCGCGCCACAAGCAGTACACAACAGAAAACGTAGTAAAGTGATCGCGAATTCCGGGCTGTCCGAGAATCGTATACTTAGAGGTATAGAAGAAAAGCCAGGATAGAAAAAACACAGCAGTACGAGATTGGATAATCGGAGCGAGGCGGCAAACGGTCTAATCGTGTACACGAATAAGCTCGGTTGACAAATTTTTGGTCAAATACACGCACAAAGAGATTGATAGGCGGAAAAAAGGAGCGGAAAAAGCAAAAACACGACGATCGTGATAATTTTTACGTATCGTTTATCGGTATTTTGGCTGTGCAGGGCTCACACCCCGGTGTGGTGCATCTGGTCGCAATATTCGTCGTCGTCGTAAAAAACCAAAAATAATGTCTTCATTACAAACGCTGTGATTTCGAGACCTTCTTGGTCTTTATGATATACCGAATATGGAACGATTTGGCCTCCGATCGTTTTTTGTTATTTCGGCCCTTTTACTTCACATTTTCAAAGGTAAGTCTCGTGCAGTTTTCTCAACTCCACTCAATCGCTTTTGTAGACTTTTCAAAGTATACTCGTAGTCGCCTTATCGAACGTTGTAGCCTTTGCCTCGTTACGTGTCCTTACGACTGCCATCGAAATTCACACTATACCTACCTAAGTCAATATCTACAGTACGTACTACATCTAATCCATCGAAGTGTACGTAGTTGGCTTGAAAAAAAAAATTATGAGAGTGGAAAGGCGAAGAAAAGCGAAGAAAATTCAAGATTCCATCTATCACGTACTCGAGAATAATCATTAAGCGAATATGTAGTTAACAGTTTGCGTTTTTATCCTTCTTTTTGCACTGTTGCTCTTGGTACGAGAGACTACGAACGACGTATACGTATTTTTGTCGCAAAATTCTGCAACTCTGGTTCGCTTTGTTTTAATTCATCCGCAAAAGGGTTTTGTTTGCCAACACTTAAACTTTTATTTTTGTCATTCGTATTTGCGTTTGCAGATATACTAAGTATATTTGCGAGTAAAATGAGAAATCAAATCAATAACGTTGTTTATTGTCGCAATGCGATGTAGTTGTCGCGTTAAAATTGCTTTCTTCTCCTGTATACATACAGGGTGTTCCGGATTGAGAGTAAAACCTTCAAACTAGTAACTATGCAACTTATGTTGAGTCGATATAAGTATGTTTGCCTAACCTCCGGACTGCAGGGGCTGAGTTTTTTTTTTCAATTTTTTTTCTAAAATATATATTTTTTTATCTATCAATAGCTACGAGCAGCTTATTTTTTGAGAAAAACATCTGAAAAAATTATTTAAGAAAAATAAATTTTGAAAAATTTTAATCAAGTATGATTTTTTTCAGACGTTTTCCAACAAATTATTCGCTCATAACTTTTGATTGGGGTAAGATAGGGCGATGGGAGTTGCGTCATTAAAAAGAGCAGCTTTTTTTCATCTAGAAAAGTTAATAATAACAGCTTAGTCAAAGGAGAAATTTTCGAGTTATCACAGAAAAATGAGAAAAATTGTCACCTTTTTTTAAACATATTTTTTCAAATATTTTGCTCGTTATAGACTTCCTTGAACTGGTTGTTGAGAAGCGCAAGGTTGAAAACACTCAGCCAAAATGAAAAAAAAATTTCGATGAGCATATCTCAGCCCCTGCAGTCCGGAGGTTAGGCAAACATACTTACATCGATTTAACATAAGTTGCATAGTTACTGGTTGGAAGGTGAAATTGTTTTTTCTTCGACGAGCATATTATCTCAGCCCCTGCAGTCCGTAGGTTAGGCAAACATACTTACATCGATTCAACATAGGTTGCATACTTACTGGTTGGAAGGCTTTACTCTGAATTCGGAACACCCTGTATATATGTAGTCGTTGAAGTAGAGACGTCTACGTGTGTACGTTTCGTTTCAGATAAAAATCCATATCACGGTTATAGAGCAGTTTATACGTACATATTATATAGACACCTACATTAATGTTTTAAATTCATTTTTTACACGCGGCTCGACATTGAAAAAATAGTGTTAAAAAAATGGTAATAATACTTAGATACTTGGCGCGTTACAAAATGTTTTTATTGTCGTCGTTAAATCAGCTTATATGGCCGTAGTTTTGGAAATTTGTTTTTTCATTCGTTTCATCGTCGGTTATAATGGCAAATGAGGCGTATACGAATTTTAAAAAATATGTACGTACGCGTTGTTGAGAGTATAGAGCTGCACGCTTTCCACACCTTTTTTTTTCTCCTTTTTTTTTTTTTTTTTTTTTTGTCATTATGGTAATTGACGATAAATTTGCAAATCATACGAGCAATATTAAAAGCTCGACGAGTTGGTCTCGATGGGTATATATCTCTATATACTATACCTATACGTGACGTCGTCGTCGTCGTCTGCATGAATATTCATCAAGTGGACTCGAACAAGAACAGGTGTACTAAAAAATGAATAGTAATATGATCGCTGCGAATAGATTAGATGGCAAAAAGGAAACTAACTTTCGTTGGCAATTGAATATTGATAATATCGAAACGTGCGAACGATGCGATGCGAAGCGACGGGATCGAGGCAGGCGTGACACTATCTATATATACCTTCGAATAGCATACCATATACCTACCGTAATATATTAAAGCGAACTCGCTACGCAGATTTGTAGGTTATTTTGAAAAAAAGTTGAAAGCTGCTGGGGGAAAAAATACCTACCTATAAATTCTCGTAGTTTTTTATCAACCACGATATACCTACCTACGTGCGAATAAGTGAGAGAAAATAGTCAATTTCATTCGACCATCGATGATAATCTGTATACCTACACTGTACGTATAGAGACAGAGAGACAGATTCGAGCGAATCGAATAAAAATCCAATCACACATCGAACAGTTTTTTCTCTCTCTCTCTCTCTCTCTCTCTCTCTCACCAAGATCATACCTTATACTTTGTACTATATTATACTCTGGGACGTAAATATCTCGATAAATAATCTGGTTTTAAAGGGAAAACGAGCACGAAGAGTTTTAATTCGCTTTTATAAAGTTTTTTGAGTGTGAATGAAATATCGAAAAAGGAAGAAATGTCGCTGGAGCGAGAAAAAAGGACAAAATTTAAATAAGATTTTTCCTGCGAAAGAATAGGAAAAACACGATTTGCGAAAAGATTTTACCAGTTTTGAACAGATATAAATTAAACGGCGCCATTTGTCACCGAGACGTGGTGTTTTAAACGCACTGATGAAGTTTTGCTCGATTATGGTATATCAAAATAGCAGCAGTTGAAAAGCAACGTTGTTGGATTTTTGTTCGCGCTTTGAGATGAAAGCGATTGATGGTATTTTAATCGTTGATATTTCATAATTATTTTAATTGGTCGCGACGATGATTCGGCTGAATTATCAAAGTCGTTTTCGTCCCTCCTCCCTCCGAGAGCTTTCGCCTTGATACAGCACGCAGGGCCACACGTAATATACGTAAATTAAGCTACAGGGCGCATAAATAAAACCCACGCCGAAGCGGGAGTTATCGAGTGTAAAAAAGCTCCAAATTCTGCGACAAAAGTGGTCTGATTTTTAGCTGTAGAAAAAGCTTTCATTATATACTCGTAGCTGAAGCTGGGGAATAAGTACGTATCTTTGGTTCACTAAGCAAGGCCATGTGGTTTTCCAAACAGAACGGGGCTAAACTCGTTACTAGATGAGGTAAAGTTTAAGGTCTGGATAATATTATCAGGTGTTTTCGTATTTTTCCAGTGACGTAAGACGTGGTTTTAATTTTCTTATTGTATAGCGTTTTATATTCGAAAATACGTAGGTATTCCTTATTCGGAATAGAAAAATTTTTTTGAAAAAATCTCTCATTTTCTCGAGCTTGACCCATTTTAATTTGCGTACAATTTCGCAGCTCCAAAAACTTACTGCGTAGTTTTGTTCGAACACAAAATTCACTATAGCCAATAATTTTAAAACTTTTTTCTGCGGCTGGGGTCAAAATGCGGTTAATCGATAGTTTATAGACGTTGAAACAAAAACCAATTTTTATCTCGTTTCATTTGCTTTTGTGGTCACAGGACTTGTTCAAAGTTGCGAAAATGGCGTTTTTTTGTACTTTTTCAATAACCCATAGCGATCTAAATATTGCTTTGCGAACAAAAACGAGTGCAAATTTGAAATCTGCGGACATTTTTGAGCTAACATTAATAGCTGTTTTTCAAATTTTCCAATTTTAAATTACCTTACGAACACTTTTTGTTTATTTTGTTTCAAATACTCAAAAATCGTTTTAAATTTTATACCAGGATAGTGAATTTAGACATTTTCAAAATTAAATTCCTTTCAGGGGCCTAGTTTGGAGTAGAAGATTGAATTTAAGTTTAAAAATCAAATTCAGAGACCTCGAATACCTATATTTTGATACCAATATTGTAAATTTCGAAAATTTCAAAATCGACCCTCCCCTTAAAAGCCCATTTGGGGTCGAAGGTGAATTTTAGCTAAACAATTAATTCAATTCAGCGGCCTCGAAAACCCACAAGGTCAACACTTTCAACTAGATATCTGTAATGCGAGGATATTGGGCGAAAAACACATCATACTGCTGTACCCTACATTAGGGCATTTCATAATTTCATTTTTTCGAAATGTTCCGGCCTTCTAAAAATGATTCTTCTGGTGTAAAATCAACTCACTAATAATTTTTCTGCAAAAAAAAATATTTTGAGTGGTGGCGCCTGGCGCAAAACACCTTTCATTGAAAAAACGGGAGAAAAAATTCAAAAAATTGAAATTGAATTCTTTTCAAAATTTTTCAACAAAAAGGTCACTACATAGGTATTTTTATCCAACAAGACCCTTTTTGGTGATTTTTCATCGTTACCTCTGTTTTTGAGGGGACATAAAACCCCTTTTTTGCGTTAAAAAAAAATTATCTAGAATGAAAAAATTTTTTTTTGGATCGAAGTGGTTTTAACGTGCATATTATTACCCAAAAAACCATTTATGGCGATTTTTCAACTTTACCTCGATATTCAGGAACTTTCAGAATTAAGATGCAGTTCTTAAAAATTGAGGTAAAGTTGAAAAATCGACAGAAATGTTTTTTTAGGGAGGGGGGAATATGAATGTTGAGACCACTTTGATCTAATCAATTTTTTTTTCCTTCAAAAAACATCAAATAATTTTTTTTTAATTTTTATGTTCCTTCAAAAACAGAGAAAACGATGAAAAATCACCGAAAATGATCTTGTTGAGTAAAAGTACTTATGCAATGAGTGACATTTGAAAAAAAATTAAAATAAATTCTATTTCAATTTTTTGAAATTGTTTTAGTTTTCTCAATAAAAGGAGATCTACACCACCACTCAACATAATTTTTTTGAAGGAAAATTCTTTTTGTAAAAAGATCATTTTTTAGAAAATTCTATAGACTGGTATCGAATAAAATACGAGTAACAACATATTAATTAATAAAGAATAATTTAATTAATTAAGGAAATGTCGAGAGAATTTTTTACAGACTGAAATACTCGTAATTTAGTAATTTATAATCGTAATTTTAAACATTTTTACTTGAAATCTTTCAGCATTTTTTTTTGTCTTATTTTTTTTTTAAATTCATTTTATTCAACTTTTAAAAATTTTTAATTGTAGATTTCGACAAATTTCCACATGAAATTTCCCCTTTAAATCTCTCTTGATAGAAAAAAAGTGTAATTTATTAATTCTTTTAAGAATGTTAAATCGATTCAAAAAAAAACAAAAAAAAAACTTATATTTGGGAATTTTTCACTCAACATTTTCTCAAGAATTTTCAATTCAAGAAAAATTAATAATCAAAATTGAAATTTTCTAATAAAATTTGTTAAAAAGTTCAATTCAAATTATTTTTGAAACTTTTACTTGAATCTGTGGGAGAAAATTTACTTTGAAGTCCTTTTTCGATTTTTAATCATTTTTTGAAATTTGTAGGCTTGCCTATCAAAAAAATTTGAAAATCTTTTATAAATTTTTTTTTTGATGTTTTCACTTGAAATTTTTCTTATAATTTTTCACTTGCACTTTTTTCCTAAATTTTATTGAAATATTTATTGAAGATATTTGTTCACTGTTTTCAAAAAGTCTACTCAGAATTTTCGAGAAATTTCTACTCAACTTTTGCTCAAATTTTTTCAGTCAAATTGAAAAATAATTTTTAGCCAGCACTTTAGAGAAAATTACGTTGATTTAGAAAATTTCTTATTGAAACTTCAAACCTTTGTACTTGAATTTTTTTATGCATTTTTTCTTTATTTTTTGAAACTCTTGTCGTCGGACCGAGACACACTGTATTTTAAAAGAATATTTTTTTGAAGAAAAAAATAACGAAAATATTTTTTCTGGAAAAATTGAACATTCTTATACGAGTTTTTTCAGATGTAGTTGATTTTGTTTCCAAATTTTAATTTGATGAAATGCTTTGAAATTTTATTCGAGCACAAATTTTCAGTGTTTTGTTCGGACCCAAATTTTTCAAAATTTGATGCAGTTATATATTTTTTTTAAATTTTGTTGTTTCTTAAAATTTTATTGAAACAAAAAACTTTTCTCAAGTGCAAAATTTTGTATTTTTTTTTGTGAATACACAAATTTTCAAAATTTTCTTCAGATACCTACAGATTTTCTAAATTTGTATTGAAAATAATTTCACAATTTTTTTTCTTTTTCTAAATATTAAGAAGAGAAATTGAATATACCTGAATGATTCTAAGTACATGTTTTCCCAGCTTTAGTTGATTTTGTTCTTAGTTTTTGATTATATGGAATTCTTTGAAATTTTCTTCAAGCACAAACATTCATTAATTCTTTCGAACAAATAAATTTGATGAAAACATTAGTTTTTTGGATTTTATTGGAAGATTTTTTTTTTCAAGTTTTATTCTAACGAAATTTTTCACAAACTTTGTACTTAAATTCGTTTTTGAAAATTATTTTACTTTTTTTTCAACTTTTTTTTAAGGGAATTTAAAAAAAATTTCTCATAAAAAATTATAAGTTTTTCTAGATTTTGTTAATTTGGTTCTTTGAAAAAATGTTGATTTGATGTAATTCTATAAAATTTTCAGTGCTTTGGTAATTTTTTTTTTTTTTCAAAATTTATTTGCAAACATGATTTTAACAAAATGTAGTAGGTACACCAAAATCTGTATCTAGTCGTTGAAAATGATCAAATTTTGTAGAAAAGACCGCGATACAAAGCTTACAAAGTAACCACGATTAAAAAAGCTGCAGTGAATGTTTGCGTGAGTCTTTTTTTGAGAATTATGGTTCGGTTGATACCCTTACTTAATAAATGGGTTACAATTCTATTCGATAAAAAAGTCGCTCGTCTGATATATGTATTGTAAAAAGGCATCGCCCTGATGGTCTACATATAATGTATATACGTATAATAATTGAAATTGGTCGTAAACGTAATATGTATGTAACTACAATCTGAATGCCGAACAAATGCATCGTCCGCACATAAATTTTTATCGATCCGCTGCAACGTTATACTTTTAAGTAAAAGAGAATAAAAAAGGGCAGACGGTTCCGAACTTGGTCTATGCGGGAATAAATTTTCATAGAAAATGCACTGGCACTGGCTGAACAATTCGAGTATATTCTAGATTCGTATATACGAGTAATAGTCGTACTTTTTTTACTCGTTTAAAGGTATAACGCATTACCGCGCATTTTGCTTTCTCGTTCTCTTTCGCTCGTTGCGAGTTTGTTTTCTTTTTTTCATCTTGGAGGTAGTACCTATAACTATATACGTAGGATATAATATGCGGTATATGCGGAATGGTGAATTTTGAAAAACGTACTTATACGAGCGAGTAGGCTGCAAATGTTGGCAAAAACCCTTTTAGCCTTGGTTTGGCGGTACTTTGCCATGCCAGTGTGTAATGTACGAGTATGTTGGGTTCCCCCGGATGTCTCATGCCGGCCTGAAATCACGTTAACCGCGTGATTAAAAATAACCGACCACTCGTACAGTCGTACGTTGGTATAATTTTACTTTTTGCTCGCGCGTATTGTGTTCGTACTTGTAGTAATTTGAACAACAGCGGCGTGCCGTTGTTTTTATCATCGAGTAAAAAAATCACCGCCTACGCACACTCGCGTTTTGTGATATACTACACCATTTGCTGCGAACTAACCTCCGCCATATTAAATAAAAGCTAGCGTTGTTATATGACCCGTATAGCAATCCTATCTCTCTAGGTATTGAACTCTAACCAAATGGAATTTTTACGCTAAATGTAACTTACTCGTATACTCGCTACATTGCTGTTCACTGTTCGTATGTATTTTTTCGACTTGCTCGCTCGAAATTCTCCATCTCGATGGAAATTAATTCGCTGAAAAAAGACGTATTTCGCGTTGCTTATCCCGCATTTATCAACTCCCAAGAAAAAATGTATACGATTTTTAAAGATATCGAGCGTTATGGAAAGCTATCGCCGAGGTGACAGTTTTTATAAAAACGTTCTGTAGAATTTCAAAAATTTTGAACTGTAGAAATGAGCTTTATAAAAATGTAAAATTTTGAATGTTTGGGTTTTTCTAAAACAATTCAAAATAAATTCTGTGTCTCTGCCGAATGTTTTACTGCCTGGGCTGTCAATCCAAATTTCAAAAAATCTCTAAATCATCCGGGATTTATTTCCAAAAAAATGCTCGACACTTTTTTATTTATTTTTTTTCACTGTTTGCTAACTGGGGTTTAATTTCATCTAAAATTTGAGATAAACTCATACAATTTTTCTATAACACAATTTTAGAAAAAAAAATTCCCATATTTTTCGAAATACCTATTCGTGAAAATTGTTTTAAAAATCCCCAAAATTTTTCCAAGGTCCAAAATCATCAACTTTAAATATATTATGTAAATCCTCAAGGTTGGCAGCTCTGACTTGAAGCCTGAATTTTTTTTTTGAACCAAAAACTTCAAACCTAAGCACCTACAATTTTCATAAAAATTTCAGTCTCTTTTAAATTAAGTTTGATTTTTTTTTTTTTTTTTCGATTCAAGTTCGTCTTAATTTGATTAAAATTTTTTCAATTTCCTTAATTTGAAGTTTTATCATTTTTTTTTTTCATTTTTTTTTGTCATTTTCTCTGAACCTACAAACTACAATCCTCCCAGATTTTCAGTCAGTTTCAGTTGAATTGATAATCTTTCAAGTTTCTTGCATTTTTTGCAATTTTCCTATTTTTTCTCCCTCTAAATCTATGCCCAATTGGCCATCTACTTAGTTTCCCTACGATTCTTATAACCATTTTCACTTCCATTTCTTGCAATATCTTATTAGCATAGTATACGCTTTTATGGAGACCAAAATGGGGAAAAAAAACGACACTAAAATCCGACCCCAAAATCCGACACCAAAATGGGTTAGATTAGGTTACATTAGGTTAGGTTCGGATGGCATAAAAAAACTTGTAAAATTTTCAATAAATTCGACTTTTTAGACATTATGTCAGACATTTTGAACCTTGTAAATTTTTTGAAATTTTATCACTTTTAGAAATTTTATAGACATTTTGTCAGACATCCGACACCAAAATGGGTTAGGTCATGTTACATTAGGTTAGGTTTGGATGACTAAAAAAAACTTAGAAAATTTTTAATAAATTCGATTTTTCAGACATTATGTCAGACATTTTGAAACTTGTAAATTTTTTTGAAATTTTATGACTTTTAGACATTTTGTCAGACATTCTGAAACTTAGAAATTTTTTTAGAAAGATGACTTTCTGACATTTTGAAACTTGGAATTTTTTAATTTTTTAATTTCCATGGAAATTAATATTTTAATAAATTTTATGACTTTTAGGTTTTTTTTTTTAGAAAGATGACTTTCTGACATTTTGTCAGACATTCTGAAACTTGGATTTTTTTTTTTAGAAAAATGACTTTCAGACATTTTGAAAATTTTAAAAATTATTCTTGATTTAATTTTAAATTTCCATGGAAATTAATTTTGATGACTTTTACATATTTTGTCACAGAGTAAAAGCATATACTATGTTTCATACTTTCAAACGCAGTGTGGAGAGCCAATCAGGGGGGTCCAGGGGGCGAAGCCCCCGCCCTCTGGCGAGGCGTTTTTGGAAATTTTTAGAAATTTTTTTTTTTTGGTTTTCAAAATTTATGTTTTTTAAATTTCTGATTCTTTTCTACGTATTTTTCTCTCTACTTATCTATATTTTTAATCAATTTTTCAGACATTATTAATTATGCGTACCTATTTCCTTTTAATTATGTACTTATCAGGCATTCTCAGTTCATTTAAAATATTTTCATTTCAAAAATTTTTCCCATCATTTTTCGTTTTTTTTTTTGTTTTTTTTTTGTGGAATGCATAGCGTTGACAATCGGAATTTTTTAAGACCTATGTATGACGTCATTTTGATTTTTCACATATGCAGTTTTGAAGAAAAATTGAAAACTAAGTTCATCCTGTTTTTTTTTTTTTTTGTATTCTTGAAAAATAGAATGCATAGAGTTTTTTTTTTTGAAAAATTTTTTTGCATTTTGATGGTGTCATTTTGCAAAAAATATTGATAGATTTTTCGGAAAATGAAAAATTTTAAGGGTCAAAACTAAAGAAAAACTGCAGGATTGGTCAGAATCATCGAAAAATCGATTCATCCATGAATCAGAATCATTCGCTTCTAAAACGATTCTTGAATCGTTTTATAAAGAATCATTCTCAAATTGATTCATTCATGAATCGGAATAAATGCTTTGATTCTTGTTATGAATCAGCCATATTTTAATTCATGAATCTGAATCATATTTTTTTATTTTTTCCCTTTAATTTTCATTTTTTTGCAAGTTCAAGTACACCGGATGCCGATATAGATTTTCTATTTTTTAAAAATGATTTTTTTTGATAATACTGGTCATGTCTGCTCTTGAAATAACCCCAAAAATTAGATGTGTTTTCTTGAATTTTTTTTTTTCAATTTTTTTTCTTCAAATTGACCAATTTTCGACAATTTTCATGAAAAAGTGCGTTATTCATGAATCATGTGAAAATTGATGAATCAGAATCTCAACTTTTGACGATTCACCGCTAAGAATCGAGAATCATCAAAAATTTGATTCTAATAAATTTTGATTGAATCATGAATCGAGCAAAAATTGATTTGATTCATGATTCAATCACGTTTTGAGTGAATCATGGCCAACCCTGAGAAAAACACGTTTTTTGCTTAATGCCCCGTTTCCAGAGAAACTATGCAACCCGCAAGATTTTTCTAAGAATGTTTTTTATTCAGTAGAGTATAGTCTGTAGTCTGACTAGAGGATTTGAGGATTTTGGAAAAATTCCTACTTTCCCTCCGATTTTAGCAAACTTTCTCATAATTTTCGTCGTAGTATTCCAGTCAACTCGAAAGAAATCATCAGCAAATTAAAATTTTGCAAAACCCTCTCGTCAGCCTACAGACCAGACTCTACCGAATAAAAAATATTCTTGGAAAAATCTTGTGGGTTGCATAGTTTCTCTGGAAACGTGGCATTAAGCAAAAATCATGATTTTCTTCAATTTTTACATTTGAAAATTTTTCATTTTCCAAAAAATCTATCAATATTTTCTGTAAAATGACATCATCAAAATGCAAAATGAAAATAATTTTCTTTTTTTGAAAACTCTATGCATTTTATTTTTCAAAAATCGAAAATTATTATTTTTTTTTTAAAAAGCATGTTGAATTTAGTTTCCAATTTTTCTTCAAAAGTGCATAGATGAAAAATCAAAATGACGTCATACATAGGTCTTAGAAAATTTCGTTTGTCAGCGCTATGCATTCAACAAAAACAAAAAAATTATGCCCCCCCACCCCCTATTGTGAATACGAAAAAATGTGAAAAATAGAATCTGAACTCATTTTTCATGTTATCTCGACTTTGGACCTAAGAGGGCTCTTGGGGGAGGGAAAATTGAAAATTATCAAAAATAGCATCCGGGGATTCAAGTTTTTTACCTACCAAATCCGTTATGATATCAATTTTGATAACATTCTCAGTAGGGACTCCATGGGAGAGGGGCAAAAATTCAAATCTACGAAGAATACGTATCATATGAGATATGGAAATCTAGGTTTTCTTACCTCTCAAATCCGTTTATGATATCACTTCGAAAAATTCTCCACAGATGTCCCAGGGGAAAGGACTGAAATTCAAAATTACTAAAAAAAAGTCATGTGGGGTATGGAAATCTAGGTTTTCTTACCTCCCAAATCTGTTTTTGATATTATTTTTGAAAAATTCTGAACAAGGGCTTCAAATGAGACAGGCATAAATCGAAATTAAAAAATTCAGTCATTTTCTGTTGATTTTTCCCAGGTTTTGATCACTTTTTTTTGGTTCTTCAAAATTTAGGGTTTTAAGATTTTTAATCATTTTATTTTTTTCTCAAAACCTACATTACCTAAAAATATATTATATATTTTTTATCCAATTTTCAATTATATATACATATATTTTTATTTCAAGTTTTCAAATTTTTCAGTACATTTTCTATTTCTTAAATTTTGATCTTTACCAGTTTTTCTCTAATTTCTAATTTTTTTAATTTTCAGCATTTTCTAATAAAATTTAAAGATTAGGTACGTTTTGAAAAAAAAGTTAGAAATATATTTTAAATACTTAGTTAATTTTATTGATATATTTTTTCGCATTTGGTAAAATTTTTATTCTAGTAAGTATTTTTTCATGGTGTGGGCGGAAGGGATCGAAGGGACAGTTGGAAAGTGCTTGATAAACTAATCGCAAGAAAACTTTAAAAAATCATGCACAAAGTCCAGAAATCTTGCTTTTGGCGGGAAATTTTTTTTTTTTCAACCCTCCGAAACTACAACAAAGATTTTCTTTCTTAATTCTGTCATCAATATTACTTACGATTTAATACGCAATCTGATTATATCTCTACGTGCCTATTCAATCCAGGTCGACGTGAACGAACCTTTCGCGTTGAAAACGAAGCGAAGGAAAAGAAAATATGAAAATTACGAGATTAAAAAATTAAATATTCTCGTTAAAGGAGACGGAATTCTAGCGCGAAAATGCTTCAAAAAGTGCATAGGTTAATTTCGTCGAGCTCGGCAACTTTTCGGAGCCTTATCCACTTTATTTTTACGCCGTTAGTAATCGAGGCACATTTTTTAATTTTAAATCGGTTAACGCGAACAATTTCTTTCTTAAAACGTGTCATTTACGTTGAAATGGTTTCTGTGTTTTAGCATTCGTTAAATTGTATTGTAATTTAATGCGCTCATTTTTGCATTTTTTCTTTCGCTGTTTTGGCGACGACCTACTTACGTACAAATCGACACGATATTAGCCGGTTTTTTTTTTCACTCCACTTACGTTAGAAGGAACTATATGCACATACTTTATGTACGAGTGAATGGAATGAGCCAAAGAAGGAAAAAACTATCTTATGAGAAGAAAAGATACTACTCTGGTATGTTGTACTCGTAGCTGAAACGAAACGAAACGAAACGACTAGATTGGCGAGCTGGTGCGGCTACAGCTGCGAAGATGACTACGTCGACGTCGAAAACGAGGGCGACAACGAGAACGACGACGATAATAGTAGTAGTATAGTGGATAGCTAATGACGAAAATAAAAATGATGCCGCTGCTTTTTGAAAATTTATGATTTAATAATTTTAAGACAGCGCGTAAAGTTGAAGGAATATGGCGTAATTTTTATGGCTGTAAAAGAAGGTATTTCGCTTTGCGGTGCAAAAGTTGAAACGAAAAACAATAAATTTTAATGTCGTTCGTTACGTCGCCGTAACGTTGCGTTGCGTATACGTTCGCCATATATACCGAAAACCGAGACCGACATAGGTACCTTGGCATATACATTATACACTATACCTATATTGTACCTCTACCTGCGGCTGCACCCACCTACCTCCATCCACCTGCTTAGTTACGGCCAGCCAAGTTTTTTCCGATTCGACTCGATGCTGCTGGGGCTGCTGATGCTGCGGATGCGGTGGTGGCAACGGCCATCCCAAAAGTGCTTAAATTTTTCGCCTTCGCCATCGACCACGCCGCGCCGCGCCGCCCAAGCGAGGTGTATTCGTTGTGCTATATTTCCGTTCCTTCGTTATTCACTTCGAATACGTAATAATATTTCGGCTCATGGAAATTTTTATTTTCTCGCACTTCTTTTCCAGTTTTACGATCAAATCGCGTCGAGAAATACGAACCAATGCTGCTTTCAGCTTATTGACCTATCTACTCGTACGTACTTCTACGTATCTTCCTTTGTACACGTACGGTTCGGGTCAATCAGAGCATTATTGACGTTGATTGGAAAAATTTTTGATGTTTTATTATTCCAAACATGATACTCATATTTCTATACTCGAAACTCCATTATTCTTCGAGAATAAGTACAAATCATGGAAAAGTCATGAATTTTTAAAAAAAATCACCAGGTCAAGAAAGTCATGAATTTTTGATAATATTACCTGGGCAAAATAAACAATTCCTCTTTTTTCAATCACTGAGAATATTGCTGAAAATTATGAATTTTTAGGTGGAAAGCAATGGCACTTTTAATCATCAGAAAGCTTCACCTTTTTTTGTCAGCTCATTCTACTGCCATATCAGTGTATAATTGCAAAAAAATTTAAGGAGAAAAATCATTCCTGCAAAAATGACTTTTTTAATTTTTTTTTTCAATTATTGAGAAAATTGTTGATAATTATGAATCTTTATATGGAAAGTAATGGCACTTATGATCATCAGAAAGCTTCACATTTTTTGCCAGCTCATTCCACTACCATATCAGTGTACAATTGCAAAAAATTTTAAAAAGTAAAATCATTCTTCCAAAAATGACTTTTTTTGCGATCACTCAGAAAATTGTTAAAAATTATGAATCTTCATGTGGAAAGTAATGGAACTTCTAATCATCAGAAAGCTTCACCTTTTTTGTCAGCTCATTCCACTACCATAGCAGTGTAAAGTGTATAATTGCTGAAAATTTCAAGAGAATACGCATTCCTGCAAAAATGGTTTTTTTTTTATCACAGAGAAAATTGATAAAAATTATGAATCTTTCAGTGGAAGACAATGACCACTTCTAATCATCACACAGTCCTTTAAAAATTTAATTTCTTTGAAAAAATCGCTAAATTTTTTTTTTCTCAATAACCGAGTCTACTCTGAGAGTTTATGATGAAAAAACTGAGAATTTTTCAATTTTTTTCGTTTTGAGGAAAAATTTAATTTCTCCATGTAATAAGTACCAGTGTACCCCCCCCCCCCCACCCCCAAAAAAAAGGCATAGAATATTGTTATTTCTCTGAAGAAGAAAATTACGTAATTTTCTTAAAGAATTTTCTTGTTCAAGGGGGAGAGGAATCTATATTTTTTTGAAAAAAACCACCATTTCTTGGAATGAAAAAAAAAATGAATTCTTTGGTACAAAAAATTTAAAAAATTGTTTTGAAAAAAAAACATTTTCACGTCACTAGCATTCAGTAGTTGCTGTACAAGGCGTTAAAAAAAATCTCAATTTTTTTAAAATTGGTAAAATAATTTTTTCGCATTTAAAAAATGTCATTTTTTAAAAATCGAAGATCTGAATTTTATTGTATAAGAAAATGTGAAAATTACGTAAAAAGAAAGAAGAGAAGAGAAAGAGAGTAGAGTCTTGCGAGTAGAAATAATCACATATGAGCGAGTGGCTTAAGAACGTTTAATTAACATAAACTGAAATGTAAAATAAATAAATTGTCAGGATGATTAAAAATAAATTGTCGTCAGGCGAAGGTAGGATCTATTGCACTCAAATGGGGTGGTAGGGTACCACCTGTAAAAATAAAAACGTCCGGTATGAGTACCTCATCATAAAAGAACACATACTAATGAGTAGCCATCATTCAGATTTGAACCCTTGCAGAACTCCAAATCTACCCTAACCAGTTTCATCCGTCGTCAGAAAGTGTAGAAACACACGTGCGTGTGAGAGTACCAGTTTACAACACCCCCTTACTGCCTCGTGGCAATCGCAGGGTGGAAGAATACGCATTAGAAATGCTTTCTCGTCTCTCTCGACGACGTAAATCTGCAAAGCAGGGTTTCACAAAGTGAACTGGTTAATGGGACCCAAAATAGAACATTCACAAAAAAAATATTTCTTACAATTGTTTTGAATTGAATTGTTCCGAAGTAAAAATAGTTTTTTAACTCTAGAATATAAAATCTCATTTTTTTTTGGATTTTTCCCTATTTTTTGAAAAATAATTTTTTTTGGGGTCTCTGTTTTTTGAAGAAAAAAATTCTCATTTTTGGAATTCAAAAAAAAAAAAAAATAACGATTTTTTTTGTTCCAAAAATTTTTAAAAATTTGTTTTGGAATATAAAAAATTACTCAATTTTATTTGAAACACATATATATCATAATTATATCAAAAAATCTGGAGTATAAATTTTTTCGGAGGAAGAAATTTCAGGATTTTTTAGAGTAAAAAATAGGTATCCAAAGACTTTTTATTTTTTTATTTTTTTTTATTTTTTTGTAGAAAAAAATAAAATTTTCTTATTTGAAGATATTTTTTTAAATTTCTGTGAAAAAGTTTCTTGATTTTTTCTTTATGAAGAAAAAAATTCGTTTCATTATTTTTTTTTAACAATAATTTTTTTTTTAAATTCTGAAATAAAAAAAATCTCAATTTTTTCTTCTTTGATAGTAAAATAAATAAATGAACTCGGCGCTTCGCGCCTCGCCAGGGGGGGCTTCGCCCCCGGACCCCCCTGGTTGGCTCTATTTCCACACTACGTTTGAAAGTATGAAACATAGTGTATATGCTTTTACCCCGTGACAAAATGTCTAAAAGTCACGAATATTAATTTCCACGGAAATTTAAAAGTCTAAAAAGTATAATAATAAAAAAAAATTTCCAAGTTTCAGGATGTCTGACAAAATGTCTCAAGTTTAAGAATGTCTGATAAAAAGCCTAAAAGTCATAACATTTATTTTAAAAATTTCTAAAATACTTAATTAAATAAAAGTTTCAAAATGTCAGAAAGTCATCTTTCTAAAAAAAAATTCTAAGTTTCAGAATGTCTGACAAAATGTTAGAAAGTCATATTTCTAAAAAAATTTTCAAGTTTCAAAATGTCTGACATAATGACCAAAAAATCGAATTCATTAAAAATTTTCTAAATTTTCTTATGTCATCCAAAACTAACCTAACCCAACTGTCGGATTTTCATGTCGGATTTTGGGGTCGTTTTATTCCATTTTGGTCTCCGTAAAAGCATATACTATGCTAAAAAGTCTGAAAAAAGTTTCAAAATGTCTGACAATATGTCTGAAAGTCATCTTTCTAAAAAAATTTCCAGTTTCATAATGTCTGACAAAATGTCTAGAAAGTGTCTCAAAGTCATAAAATTACAAAAAATTTTACAAGTTTCAAAATGTCTGACATAATGTCTAAAAAAATCGAATTTATTAAAAGTTGTCTAAGTTTTTTTATGTCATCCAAACCTAACCTAATATAACCTAACCTAACCTAACCTAACCCAACGTAACGGATTTTCGTTACAGATTTTCGTAATGTTTTTTTCCATTTTGGTCATCGTAAAAGCATATACTACCTATGCTAAAATATTTTAGCTGATTTTTTTTAAACTTTGGGAGTTGCGACGAAAATAAAAACATAGGTACTCAGAAGGAATGTTTTTCTGTAGAAAAAGTTATCAACATTTTTTTGGGGAGAATTTTTCGCGTGAAAATTTTTTGTTTCATTTCCAAGAAAAAAACCATTCTTACATTACAACATGAAAACAATTTCAAGCATCAACCTTTTAGGGAAGAAATGGAATTACACCCGGAAAATCCAAGTTTTCATTATTTATTTATTTTTTGGAAATCGTAGTTTTTTTTTGGTTAGAAAAAAGGGGAGTCTCAAAGCTGCCTCACTGATGAAAAAGGTCATGGAAAAGTCATGAGAAAGTAATGAATTTCCAAAAAAAAAAAAAAAAAAAAAAAAAAAAAAAAACAGATGGACACCCTCTAATTAATTACAAAAAACGTTTAATTTTTCGAATGCACCGAAAGATGCAGAATGAAAAGAACGTACAAGATTTGTCATACTACCAGCTCGATTAGGTATTTGTTGCTTTTCCTCGACTTCGAACAAAACATTTGTAATAAGCGATGGTACCGCAAAGGCAAGCTGCACACTGCACAGGTCATAGGCCGAACGACTAGTACCAAAACCGACGGTTCGTTTTTTTCTTCAAATTACTTTTTCTTTCCACCTAACCAGAGTCGTAAAGTTTTATGAAGTTTTTCGGCTTAAATTCGTAATAACATTTTTACTGCATATCTACCATTTCACTTCACCAATACGGCGTATGTATCTCTATGTACCCATGGCTCCTTCTAACAGCGGATAAAAATGCCGGACTGGAACGTTTTTCAACGAATTTTCTTTCGTTTGTTTATTTATAGCGCGTGCATGCGAGATTTCCTTTTCCTATTGTTTCGATTCGAATTATTACAAATCAAATCGATTTAAGCATGGCTTTCTGAGGGGCTGGGTGCTTCTGAGATTTGATCGAATTGCAGGTATACAAGTTGCACAACCACCTAAATAGATGGACGAATAGATTATATAGATTAATACGTGCTGGGTGCGATGTTACGATGACGTTCGCTCAAATGTTAATGGTATCGGATCCTGTTGGGAGTTGAGAAATACTCGCGTAACTGCATAATTTCGAATACTGTGCTAGATAATTTGTGGCATTCGTTACTTCTGAACGTCGAGTTGAAACGTATCATAAAATTGACATTTATGCCTAATCAAGCATGTTACCCTTAACACACCGTACAAGTAAATCCAATAAACTAATGCAACGTTACGTACCTATACGCGTACTGTGGTTTTGATGCCTTTTAATATATTTTTTCTCCATCGGATTGTCTTTCTTCCTTTCTATTTCGCTCTTTGTTTCTTTCATTTTTCATTCTGATTTTTTTTATGCTTACATAATTTATATTATCGAAGCGCAGTTGACAAATATTTTGCATTTGCTAAAAAAAAGTGACTTTAAAATAGAAGAAAACCTTTCAAGGAAGCGCTCTTTGTTTGAGATCATGTTAGGTAACATAGGTGGGTGGATGCCCCAAATATCAAAAATTACTTCATTCGAGTTCATTTTCAGAAACTGAAATTCGAAAGAATCGTTTAGGTATGGTTATCACAATAAATTGCGATAAGATTAGCACAACAGGGTGTCTACAGGTCATGAAAATCATGAAAAAGTCATGAAATTTGAGAATGGGCCATGAAAGTCACGAAAAAGTCATGAATTTTACAAACAAAATTCCCAGGTCATGAAAAGTCATGAATTCTACTCATGGAAGTCATGAATTTTTGATAATATTACTCGGGCAAAATTACAAATTCGCTTAAAAGTAACATTTTTTCAAACTGTTGCATCTTCTCAAAAAAAAAAAAAAAAAAAAAAATGAAAATGTAAAAATTTTTTTAAAAACCACGCTTTTATTTAAAGTGGGTCGTATGTTGTAGGTATTGGGAAGTAGTACTTACTTAATTCCTTCAAAAACAAAAAATAAAATTTACTTACTTGAATAATGATGTATCAAAAAGAAATTATTTTTTTCCAAAATTTTAATGTTGAAACGCATGGTGGGGCGTTATTCGATAAGGTACGTATTTTTAGCTTCCTGCACATCCCACCACGCTTTTCATCATTAAAATTTTGGAAAAAAATAATTTCTTTTTGATACATCATTATTCAAGTAAATTTTATTTTTTGTTTTTTAAGGAATTAAGTAGGAACGATGGTGGATGTGCCTACGTGTACTCGTCGTATACACGTACGCGCCGCGCCGCAAAGCTGTATGCTATATAAAAACAAACAAATATATAACCATAGTTTTCGATCACAGAATAGGAACACATGTTTTGATTGCTTAAGTACTACTTCCCAATACCTACAACATACGACCCGCTTTAAATAAAAGCGTGGTTTTTTTAAAAAAAAATTTACATTTTTATTCAACTCTTTTTGGCGTTGAAAAATTTATGTTTCAAAATATAATTCAAGACCTCAAAAACCTACATTTTGATACCAATGTTGTAAATTTTGAAATTTTCAAAATTGACCCCCTCTTAGGGACCAAATTTGGGGTCGAAGGTAAATTTAAGTTCGATAATCGAATTAAGCGACCTTGAAAATCTACATTTTGATACCAATGTTGTGAATTTCGAAATTTTCAAAATTGACCCCCCTCTTAGGGGCCCAATTTGGGGTCGGAGGTAAATTTAAGTTCGAAAATCGAATTCAGCGACCTCGAAAACCCCAAAAGTGAGCACTTTGGTCTTTCATTTCTCGGTTCCATGAGACATACAAACATACACTACGGGTTTTTGCATAGCTATAAAACTGAGGTCTTAGACACATAAAGTCAAAAGAGAGGTCCTAAAAAAATACCATTTTTAAAAAAAAAATTGTATCTCCGACAGGTTATATCGTAAAATTACTCTCGTATTGTTAGTAGGTAGCTCATTGCGAACTCTACATGCTGGTAAAGGCGTTCAAACCTGAATTTGCTCCAGGACCTCTCTAATGCTTGGCAAACACAGTGTGTATGTAGGTAAAAGTATTTGTGGCGAGTGTAAAAGAAGTTATAAACCACTACTAGTGAGGTCCTCGCTCGAAACATCAATAAAGTATCCCTATTGACGAAAAAAAATTTGAGAATGCTAGCATCAGTTGCCTGTTTTTAAACCACTTTGAATGCTAGTGCTAGCATCCTAGTAGCATTTCAGTAGCATTTTAGTAGCATTCTAGTAGCATTTTGTTAGCACTTGGTATTGTGCTAGCATGATGCTAGCACTATGCTAGCACCTGATAATGCTAGCATCTAGCATTATTAGGTGGTCCAAAAAAAGTCAACATGAATGCTAGCATTTTCGTAACACGTGCTAGCATAATGCTACTGAGGCTAGTAATATGCTAGCATGCCGATGCAATGCTAGCAAAATACTAACATAATGCTTTATGAATTGTCGATTGGGATAGCAAAGAATGTACCATTGGGCTGTATTTTTCGCGGGAAACAATTTTAAATATTAAGATATAGAGAGGTCCTGGAAAATGACCTCTCTACAAAAAAAGACCTCTGTAGCAATATGAAAAGAAGCATCGAAGACCTCAAAATTCGCATATGCAAACACATCAAGCTAATAAAAGCGTGGTAAAAAAAAAAAAAAAAAAAAAAAAACATAAAATAAATAATTGTGATTTCTCTGAAGAAGAAAATTAATTTTCTTGAAGAATTTTTTTCCAGGCGATAGAAATCTCAATTTTTTGGGGAAAATTCCCATTTCTTGGAATGAAAAAAAAAGGCTTTTGCGGAATAAAAAAAAATACTTTTGTAGAATGAAATAAAAAAGAATTTTTTGGTACAAAAAATTAAAAAAATTGTTTTGGAATAAAAATGAGAAGATGAAATTTTTCTCATTTTCAGTAAGGGTAGGATTTTGCATTGGACCAAATGATAGCCTCTGAAAATTTATTAAATTAAAATTGGCATTATTTGAAATTCGCTGAAAATAAAAATTTTCTCATTTTCAGTAAGGGTAGGATTTTGCAAAGGACCAAATCGTAGCCTTTGAAAACTAAATAAATTCAAATTGGCATTTTTTGAAATTTACTGAAGATAAAAATTTTCTCGATTTAGATAAGGGTAGGATTTTACATGTGACCAAATAATAGCCTTTGAAAATTATTTAAATTAAAATTGGCATTTTTTGAAATTTACTGAAAATAAAATTTTCTCATTTTCAGTAAGGGAAGGATTTTGTATGGGACCAAATGGTAGCCTTTGAAAACTAAATAAATTCAAATTGGCATTTCTTGACCTGAAAATAAAATTTTTCTCATTTTAAGTAAGTGTAGGATTTTACATGTGACCAAAATAATTATAGCCTTTGAAAATTATTTAAATTAAAATTGTCATTTTTTTAAATTTACTGAAAATAAAAATTTTCTTATTTTCAGTAAGGGTAGGATTTTGCATTGGACCAAATGGTGGCCTTTGAAAATTTATTAAATTGAAATTGGCATTTTTTGAAATTCACTGAAAATAAAAATTTTCTCATTTTCAGTAAGGGTAGGATTTTGCATAGGACCAAATGGTAGCCTTTGAAAACTAAATAAATTCAAATTGACATTTTTTGAACTGAAAATAACATTTTTCTCATTTTAAGTAAGGGTAGGAATTTACATGTGACCAAATGATAGCCTTTGAAAATTATTTAAATTAAAAATTGGCATTTTTTGAAATTCACTGAAAATAAAACTTTTCTCATTTTCAGTAAGGGTAGGATTTTGCATAGGACCAAATGGTAGCCTTTGAAAACTAAATAAATTCAAATTGACATTTTTTGAACTGAAAATAACATTTTTCTCATTTTAAGTAAGGGTAGGAATTTACATGTGACCAAATGATAGCCTTTGAAAATTATTTAAATTAAAAATTGGCATTTTTTGAAATTTACTGAAAATAAAATTTTTCTCATTTTCAGTAAGGGAAGTATTTTGCATGGAAACAAATGGTAGCCTTTGAACACTAAATAAATTCAAATTGACATTTTTTGAAATTTACTGAAAATAAAAATTTTCTTGTTTCAGATAAGGGTTGGATTTTACATGTGACCAAATGATAGCCTTTGAAAATTATTTAAATTAAAATTGACATTTTTTGAAATTTACTGAAAATAAAAATTTTCCAATTTTCAGTAAGGGTAGGATTTAGCATTGGACCAAATGGTAGCCTTTGAAAATTAATTAAATTCAATTTTGGCATTTTTTGAACTTTTCTGAAAAAAAAATTATCGCATTTTCAGTAAGGGTAGGATTTTGCATAGAAGCAAATGTTATTGCAACAATAATATAGTAGTGTTATCACACCATGTTATTCAAACAGTGTGCTTAGGGTTATCACAATAAAACTTCCTTATTGAAGAAAAATTTGATAGGAAAATTACCTTAAAGAAATCCTCTGAAGGAGAAATTAAGTGTATCAAAAAATTATTTTAATAGGTAATTATTCTAAAATAATTTTCTCAGGAAAGAAACTCTGAAACATTTTTTTATGCAAAATAATTTTTAATAAGTACAATAAGTTTTTTTTTTTTTTTTTTTTTTTTTTGACGAAAATGACTCAGAAAGTATTTTTTCAAACAGCCCTGCTCTCTCAATTTAGAAAAAATTCTTCTAAACCAATGCGAGAAAAATGAAGCATTTAAATTTCACAAAATATAAGATTAATTGGTAAAAAAAAATCTTCAAGGCTACTGCTCTTTCAATTTCTGGGTTTGATGAGTACAATAACCTAATTATGCACGATAATTACATTCTCCTCTATTAAAAAAAGCTTATTATTTCATAATTCATGTGGGGCCTTTATCCGATGAATTTACACGCATGCTCGCTTTTCGGTTGAAAACAGATAAATAAAAAATATCCGCATCTTTCCTAGCGTACCTAAGCTGTGCAGGTAAACCAAACAAAGTAACCGAATACCCAGCTAGTGAATTTTGTATAATTTCAACTCCCTAAACACGAATAACCTGTCAGTAGTATATACCTAAAAAAAAAAAGTCCCTAACAATATGCGGTTGATTTTATTAATGCTGACGAGAAAACGCTCGCCTTCGACCGGATTTCTCCGGCCTTTTTTTTATTTCATTATTTAGCAGACTCGCGTACTACGAAACGGAGGAAGGATGTAAGATTCGTGGAAGCTGTATAGTAAACTTTTAAAAAATTCTCAATTGGAAACGATTGGTTGAAAGTTGCGTACAAATACTTACTCGTATGTGTGGAAATTCGCTGGAAGTAGGAATGGACAGCTAAAACCTGGCGAATGGTCGTGTTTTGATGGTATTAGCGGACGAATTTTGAACTAGGGTAGGTACTGGTTTTTACTGCGCGAAGCACCCAAGGGGCATCAAACCTCGACTAATGAGAAAAAAATCCGTTTAGTGTGCGGAACGTTGCATGGTGCGAAAATCGACTCGGATCATTCTAAAAATATAGGACACGTTTTAACGCGCTGCAGAGAATTTTTTCATTTTCAATTTTTGTTTCTTTTACGAGCATTTGGAGAATGGATTATCACGTCTGAAAGATGAAATATTACACCGTTTCGTATCTCAGGCTCCCGCCCCGCCCTGTTCGTGAAAAGACCTCGTCAGTAGTTTTTCTGTGTAACAGAACTCGACAAACATGCGAATTCGCGAACAATACTCGTATGTATAGAAAATACCTACTCGTGTACTCGTACATAGGTTTTTTTGGTAGGAATTTTAAATTTTCAGTTAACAAAACAAAAGCTGCGTGGTGAGGGTGTTTAGGAAGAGGAAAACGATGCTACAATACATCAACTTTATCGAATATTTGTAATCCAACGTTTGAGCTAGCGGTCTAAAAATTTGGCTACCATTCATTTGCGCCGGCTATTGTTATGAAAAGATTCATTTGCGCCGATTGCGGTTGTTTCATTTGCGCCGGTGGTTTTTGGAGAACAATAGAGTGAAAAACTATCAAATGCGCCGGTGCTCGACTTTCATTTGCGCCGGGCTAGTGCTTGTGTAAAAAAACGATCATAGTTAAGTGAAGGAAATTGCCTAGTCTAGTCGAAAAAAGCGAAAAAAGACATCTGTGCGATTATTATGTTGAAAGCAATTTCATGATTGATTCGTAATCTAGGACATATTTTGAAAAAAATGAGCTGGGGTTATATTTTTTTAAGGTCTCCCTTTCCCCAGGGTCCGCTCCTCTTTCCAAAAAATCTCCATATCTCTGAAACTGAGGCCCCGATTGAAAAAATTTTCGAACAAAAGTTGTAGGTTCAAATCTCAGAAATAATTTTGGTCATTATGAAAATTTCGATTGGACCCTTCCTACCCTTCCAATTTTGAAAATTATCGTTTTAAAATGACTGTAAATTGAATTTTTCGCTTTTTACGTCGAAATTATGCAAAATTTCACCTTTCTTCAAAGAACAAAAGTAGTGGATTTCCAACTCGAAATTTACAACCACTTTGTGAAATGAATTTTTTTCAAAAATGAGAAAAATTCAAAAATTGAAAAATTTTCAGTCAGAACCTCTCAGAATTGACCCGAATAATGAGAAAATAATTTTTTCGAGCAATTTTCTCCAAGAAATTCAATTTAAGGAAGAGTGAAAGTTCCCATGTTATGAGCACCACTGGTACTCGTTACATAGTGAAGTAATTTTTTTTTTTTCAAAAATGAGAATTATTGAAAAATTCAATTTTTTTTTTGGTCTGAACTTCTCAGAATGGACAAGAATGACCAAAACATAATTTTTTCGAGCAATTATTTCTTAAAAATTCAATTCAAGGGAAATCGGAAATTTGCCTCCTCGAATGAGTTTTTTTCAAAGAAAGGAGTAATCGAAAAATTAAAAAACTTTTCATCAGAACGACTAAGGATGGACTTGAATGATGAGGAAAAAATGTTTTGATAAATTTTTTTTAGAAATTCAATTTAAGGACGATACCAATAATTTTTCATATTTTCTAGTATAAATGCAGTAAAATGCACCAAATGGAAATATTAACCATGCAAACCACAATAGGATTTTCCATATTAATTTCGTATTTAATCAACTGTAAATGAGATGTACCCTTTGGAGCGATCGATTTTTTTTTTCATCTTTCAATTATTCAATCGAAGAGAGCATTAAGCGTTTTCATTATGATAGTTATTGTGCACGAAACGCAATATGTAGACAGGTGATTCCACTCTCCGCGGCAGGTTCGTTTTTATACGTACGTAATTCGGCTGCAATCTCAATAGTAGCGAATTCGAGAGGGAAAAATTTCAACAGATAAACTGCAACCGTTCGTTCCCGTGTAGCAACGTCGATGCTAATTTCGATATAAATGTCGACACATCGAAATCGGTCACTTTTCGATCGTACATGTCGACACGATTGTGGATGGTTTGTCGAGCTTATTATCGACATGTTTGTCGACCGTCCAAATATGGCTCGACATGTCGAGCCATATTTGGACGGTCGACAAACATGTCGATAATAAGCTCGACAAACCATCCACAATCGTGTCGACATGTACGATCGAAAAGTGACCGATTTCGATGTGTCGACATTTATATCGACACCCACATCGACATTTGCAATGGTGAGATTTTGAAAAAATATGCTAAGTTCAAATATTCAATATATGTATATATTAAAATTACACCAAAAATAGTGTTCAAGCCAACATTTTGACATTTTTTGTCAAATATGCGGCATTGAGGCCACTTTTGTAGCTGGACACATGCGAGTGTCCAACTAACATAGAGATGATTCTTAGACCTTATATACTAATTCACAACACACTTTATCTGCGAGTATCACAATCACCCTCAAGACGTCAACAGTCAAGTCGATGCATTATTCGACCCTCGACAATTAGATCGACATTAACTCGACTTAAAATTCCTCTGGTCAACACTGTCGACAGTTAAGTCGATGCATTATTCGACCCTCGACAATCACATCGACACTATCTCGACTTAAAATTCCTCTGGTCGACACTGTCGACAGTGAAGTCGATGCATTATTCGACCATCGACAATTATGTCGACAATAACTCGACAAGTCGTTGTATTATTCAAAACTTTGAAAAATAAGAAAATTTTGTGATTCTTTCAAAAATTATTTATTCCTGAGCTTAAAATGTTCTTATTAATTGTTTTTAGTTCTTTTTAGATATAAAATTTGTAAATTTAATTGGCAGAAATTGTCGACATAAATATCGATGCGTTTATCGAGTATCGATTTTTACATCGACTTGTCTATGTAGAAAAACAACGTTTTCTAAATTATAGGAAAATACTGAGAAAAATTCAAAAATTTTGATTGAACAGTTATGTTTAACATAGAACATTACTTTAAATCTCAAATATCATTTTTAATTCATCGTTAACCGAGAAAAAAATGTGTCTGAATTTTGTCGACATAAATGTCGATGTCGACAATTGCTACACGGGTTAAGACGAACGAGTAAATTGTGAAACCAAAAAGATCAAATGCCAAATACCAAATCAGGCCGAACATATGTGCAATTTCCACGCTTATTCGTACGATATTCGAGCGAAGAAGAAAAAAAAACGAAAAGACGGGGTGGGGTGTTGATCGAAGGGGAAAAACAAGACGGAAAAAGAGAGAGCGAAAAAGTGTGTAAAAGTCAGAAGAAAAAAAAACTTAACTATAGCAAAACGAGTGATGAAGGAGAAAAAAAACTGGCAGAAAATAAAGTCACATTAGAGGATGTTTAACGTTGCAAGAAAAATTAAAAACTTTGCGAATTTTTTATTACAATCCTGGAATGTTTTTTTTCTTCTTTTTCTTAGCCTTTCTGGCTCTCTCGTTCTACGTCTGTCCATTGTCGTCGTCTTTCTTTCTTTCTTTTTTTTTTTTTTTTTTTTTTTTTTTTGTTTCACTTCGTTGTCATCTCTTTCTTTAATTTGTGCTCTTTTTGTAGGTATAAAGTTGGCAATTCTAACTTCTTAGTAGGTTCTTTATGGTCTCATGGTATGGTATGGTGTGAGGTGGGGTGTGGTACAGTACAGTACAGTACAGTACAGTACAGTATGGTATAATATATACTGTATAGGAAGAGAATATCTTAAATGAAAGGAAATTAACAATTAACAGTAATTACGAGGCTGTGTTCGGAGGAAAATTGCGACGTCAGGGAGAGCTTTTAAAATGAAAATTAATGGTACGACGACGACAGTTCTCAAAAAGCTTATTTTTTAGTTTTAATTTATAAACTACCTACCCCCTCCACCCAGCCGTCTACCTTTCTACCTACCTAGCTGGCTGCCTATTTCGCAGTGATTTCTATATTTTTTATTTCGCTTTTAAACTCGACGCAGCGCGTTCTTTCTTTGCAACTTTAACAACAGCCAGGCGCTTTCGCCTGCCTGCTTTTTTTCTCCTTCCGTTCGTTCTTCTTCTTCTCCCTCTGCTTTTCCTCTCTTCTCTCTACCTATTCACTTCATTTATGCTCGACGTAAAATGCTTAACGGCTTTATCGCGGCAACATTTTTCATATAATACATACGTATAAAGCGAAAGCAATACTTACACCGTGTAAGGCAACGTTGTAAACAATTTTTAATTTTTTTCTTTCTCTTTTTTCGTCTGCCATTTTTACTCGACTGAGTAATGCATATTCGACTTTCTCTCTGGTAATCTGGTAGGTGAGTGAGTAAAACTTACCCAGCTACGCGAGTAAGTGTCCGTATAACTATATATTTTTGGCCCTTTTTCGTTACCATCTCGGTCGCTCATTTCATTTTTATTATTTTCCTTTTTTTTTAACGTAATTTAAAAGCGCGAAATTATCATCAATATTTTTTACTCTCTTTCGTCGTCTCGTCCCTCTGCCTCGTCCGCCGCGTTGCGTCGTATTAGGGCGAGTTTATCCAAAAATTTCTCCCATTACCAGAGTTACATTTTTCTTTTTTCTTTTTTTTATTAATGCTAACGTATTTTTGTAAACTCCATTTACCTCGCTTATTCGCCATTCATCATTTTCCCCGTCGGTTTCCCTTCTCGCGTCTCGTCGCTCGCTGTAAAGAAACCCGTGTGCTTGAAAGTGAAAACGTGATATGATATCACCTAGCTTTTTATTTCATTTTCTATTTTAATACTCGACTGCAGGTACGTGAGGCTGCCTTTTTTTGTGGCTTATTCGTTTTTGTAACTTTAATATTTGCCGGATTTTTGGTGCACGAAGAAGACCTATGGGATTACTAGCGGCGAATATTAATATACCTACTTATAAAATGGGAGATATTGGTGCCATCTGGTGCTGGCATGATTTCATGCAATAAATTGGCACATCAGCTTACTTAAATAATTTTCAAAAAAATCTTTCATTTCATTTTAAAAAATTATCAATTTTTGGAATAAAAAAGTAACTACATATAAATCTATTTTATTTTTTTTCAAAAAAATAAGCTTTTTACTTTTGGAACAAAAAATTCTCAGTTGAAAAAAATTTTCAATTTTTTTTGGAACAAAAAATGTTTCAAATTCTTGAAGAAAAAATTATCTCCACTTTTTCGAAGAAACAATTTCTCTACTTTTTTGGGGTAATTTTTTGGAATGAAAAACGTAATGTTTTTTTGGCAGTAAAATTGTTTAATTTTTTCCAGATTTTTTGTTTGTTTGTTTGTTTGGAATGAAATTTCTCAATTTTTTTAAACTTGACAAACTGAAAATGCATTTGTCCAGCCCGTTCAATTCCATTCAAATCCACTGTTCACACTTGCACCCCTCAGGCTCCGCCCTACTTTTCCCAGTTGAGACGCCTAGTAAATAGAATGAGTACCTAAACGCCTCGTTTATGAGTACGTTCTTATTATTTTTTTTTTTTTCAAAACCAATCAGTAAATAGGTACAAACATTTGAGGAAATCAAAAAATCATTAAAAGGTAGAAAATGTCTAATGAGCGGTTGAAAAATGCAATAAAACTGAAGAATTGAAATAAGTAAAAATCTCAAAAGGAAAAAATTGATATTATAAAGAAATTGGAAATGTTTTGTAAGTATAAAAAAGTCAAAATATTCAAAAAAATTACAAATTAAAAAGAAACTGAGAGATTTCAAAAGAATGGTATTAAAAATTTGATAGAATCAAGGAAATTCGTAAAACATCCGAAAAATTTATGTAATTAAAAATGCTGAAAAATGAAAAATGAAAAAAATAAATGATATTTGAAACAAAAATTGAGAAATCGCAAAAAAGTGAGAAATTTGAATAATACCCAGATGAAAAAATGTGAAAAATTAAAAAATCATTTTCGATGATCTGATTATTAAAAAAAAAAATGAAAAATTGAGGAAATGAAGTCACAAAGCTTCGGTCTCTGTTAATCAATGATTTTTACAGTTTACAAGAAATTCAGCTACAAAAATTTAAAAATTATTTCAAAAACGATTGGAAAGATGCAAAAACTCCTAATTTAAGTATTATTATCGAGTTTTAAATAATTATTAGGCTGTTTCTAATTTGAAATCTCGAATTAGTAATATCCCTCAATATTTCTCTCCACAAAAAGGTCATTATAAAATCATTAAAAACCTTGAAAACTTTATATACAATACTTATTATCTTTGAAAAATATTAAAAATTGAATATAAAGCATAAAAATAAAACAGTCAGTTGAGAAATGATTTCAAAACTTTTTTCATAAATTTCACAATGTCTGGAAACATGTCTAAAAATCACTAGAATAAAAATTGGTTTCCATGGAAATATGAAAATTAATACTTTCATAAAAAAAAATTTGGAATAAAAAATTGAAAATTTTTAAAAATCATTCATTTTTTAAAAAATGCCCAAGTTTTTTAATGTCTGACAAAATACCCAAAACTCTTACTCAAAGCAACTTGAGAAAACCATTCTGATCAAAAAATTATTGTGATAAATGATCAATACGATGACAAAAAATAAATCTGACAAAAAAAATAATAATAATTTGAGACCAAAATAATTGTCACTAAAATTATCCGGGCGAATGAAAACTCTTAAAAGACGTATTTCTGACTGTTTTATTCTGTTGAAAAACAACAACTCGAATCAAAAAAGATTTAGTTTAGCGTAGTCAGTCGACGTTTCTTTTAAAGTATTCTCTGACTTCTGCGGTCGACCCAATTTCAAAAAGTTAGGAACAGTTTTGTTTTACGTTTTGCGATCTCCTTACAGGAGTGCCAAGTTGAGCTTTTTTTGAAACGTCAAAAATTATATAAGTTACTCTGTATTATGTAGTATGGCTGTGGGTCGAATAGATTATTATATCAGATCAAACTCCAGTTGACCCTAAGACATTTTCATTTGTAGTGTGTAACGTAATGTACTGGTCGAATTAAAATGAAAAATAATTACGTTACGTATAATCGTCGAATTATTACGGTATTTCGCGTCTTGTTTTTCATCCCTCGCGAAATTAATGATTTCGTTTTAGTTTAATATTTCTTTTATTCGGTTTGTTTTCGCTCTATTTCGCCTTTCAAGATTCCTCATATTTTGTATAGTATTTAGTTGATTTAATGCGTTTAGTTTCGTCATTCGTATTTTTTTTTTACGATTTTGTTTTTCTTGTCGAAAAAATGTAATTTACATTACAAAACAGAAAACGGTGTTGTGGTCGTAGGCGTAAATGTATTTCTGTATTCGCTACATTTCGAGTTAATTAGATGAAAGAGAGAGAAATCCGCTGACGCAGAAACTGCGCTAACGATGCCATCAGTATATTTGGTAAAATTACGAATATTTATTGCGGAATGTTACTCGAGTCTGTTTTGTTTTCATTTTTAATTTAATTTTTCTTTCTTTTTTTTTTCCTTCGCCTCTTCATAAAATCGGATAAGTCATTATTTACGGTTTATTCGTTATGTACTTATTTGAAAAACTCGAGTTTGGCTTGGCTCATTGGCTCACACGCGTAGAAAAGAACTAAAACATGATTGCACGCTATTAAAGCGATCAGCGACATAAATACGAAAGAATAGTCTTATTAAAAGAGAGCAAAATAAAAGGAAAGAAAATATATTCGAGAAAAAGAATGGTTTTGTGCTTGCGCTTATTGCAAATGTACCCTGCCTCTCTGCATCTCATTCGTAACCGCGTTGATTTAATTTTTGGCCGAGGTAATTTCGCAAAAAATAATGTATTTCGTCCAATAGGTTGCTCAGGAGTAGCTCCTAGTTTGTTCTACCAAAATCGAGAGCCCGCTAACATTTCGAGTGTTTTTTTGCCAAGTACGGTACTACATAGATAAACTTTATATTCAATATTGGAGGGAAGGGAAGGGAGGGGTCCAATCGCAATTTTTGTGATAACCAAAATTATTCGCAAGACTTCAAGCTACAACTTTTGTTTGAAATTTTTTTCCATTGAACCCATACCTCTCCCAGTTTCTAATAATATAAGAATTCAGGTTGTATTTTGCGAAATTGAAGGAGAGAAAAGGGTCTAATCGAAAATTTTTATGACAACCAAAATTATTTCTAGGACCTCGACCTATAACTTTTGTTTGAAAAATTGTTCAATTCAACCCCTCCGTCCCCTGCCCTTATTTTGGATTTTTGAATTTTTTAAATGTCTTTACTTTACCCTCAAAATGTTTTCTTCTTATGAGAACATAATTCCCTATTTTTTATTTTTTCTATGACTGATTTCAAGTATTGCTGAGTCGCCTCCTCTCACTTTTTGAAATTTTTTTAAAAATCACCGATTTTCAAAATTTGTTCTTTTTTTTTTGTTAAGTATAAACTGTCCAAGTTGTTCCTTGTCATAAAAATGAATTTCCAATTATTTATTTTCGCCGAATTTAATTCTCAAGTAGTACCTTGAGGAGTCGCCAATTTTTCAAAAAAGCAAAAACGACAAAAACGAGCAAAACGTTTTCACCTATTACCCCCCCTCCCCCCCCTCCATTTTGAAAAATTATCAAATTTTTGAATTTTTACATTTTTTTGGTTCTTATCTCTCAAAATTGCTCTCTTTTGATGAAAAATAATTCCAGGAATTCTTCCTCCAATTGAGGGGGGGGGGTGAGTAAAAAATTGGTAATTATGTCTCATCAAAAAGAACAATAATTTTGGTAAATTAAAACCAAAACAAATGTAAAAATTTAAAAATTTGATATTTTTTCATGATTATCTATAAAAAATGGGGGGGGGGGGGGCTTGGAGGCACCTGTGAAATTTACTTAGGGCGAAAATAAAAAATATGAAATTATTTTCTAATTAAATGCAACAACTTGAGATGCTAAGTGAAAAGTTATGCTCATTTTTGTGGTTTTTGCTTCATTTTTTTTTTTTTTTTTTTTTTTTTTTTTTTTGAAAAATTGGGCATTTCCCAAGGTACCACTTAAAATTTAGTTGGGGAAATGAAAACCTTGAAATTCATTCTCATGATAAGGAACAACTTTCATGGTTTATAATCAAAAACCGCAGATTATAAAAATCTGTGATTTTTTTCATTTTTCTAAAAAAAAGGGAGGATTGACTCGGCACCACTTAAAGTTCAGTTAGGGCAAAAATAAAAAATGAGGAATTATATTTTCAAAAAATGAAAAAACTTTAGAGGGTAAGATATTTTAAAAATTCAAAAGTCCAAAATAAGGGCCACTCTAATCTACACAATGTCATGTGAAATCGGAGAAGAGGGAGGGGGTGCAATCGAAATTTTTATAATGACCAAAATTATTCCCAAGACCTCTAGCTGTAACTCTTGTTTGAAAATTTTTTCAATTGAACCCTCACCTCCCCGTAGTTTCTAGTTAAACTGGAAGGGAGGAAGGGGCTTAACCGAAAATTTTATAATAGCCAAAATCATTTTTAGGACTTCGATCTACGACTTTTGTTTGAAAAATTTTTCAATTGGAATCCTCTCTCAATTTTGAAAAAGTACGTAATAATATTATTGCGAAATCTGAGAAAAGGTAGGGGTCCAATCGAAATTATTTTCACGACCAAAATTAATTTTAGGACCTCGATCTACCACTTCTGTTTGAAATTTTTTTCGATTGAACTCACCCTCCCTTATTCCTTCAATTTCGAATGAGTATCCACAGAGGGTCTAGTGAAATCAGAGTAGGAGGGAGGAATCCAATTGAAAAAATTTTCAAACAAAAGTTGTAGCTCCAAGTCCAAGGAATAATTTCAGTTATTACAAAAATTTCGATTCGACCCCTCTCTTCCCTCCAATTTTGAATATTAAGTATCTAAGTAGTACCAGACTTGGCAAAAACAGTCGAAATTTCAGCAGGCTTCCGATTTTGGCAGAATAAACTAGGAGCTAGTAGGCAAAGTAATTGGTAGGGGACTAGGGGTACGCACCTAGTTTTGATACGAGTATGGTATCTTACTGAAGTCATCAGTTCGGAAAGGTTAATTTTTTTCGCGTTGACTCGCTTCTCGCACACTCATTCGCACTACTACGAACGTATTCAATTTACGCCCTTGAACGTCGTCGTCGTTGGCATAAAGGTTCGATCAATTCGACGTAACGTTTAACACGTGCTTCACCGTATCGTATGGTATCGTATTTCATTTAACGCGTACTACAGCTACCAGCGCGTACACCACTCGTACAGTCTAGCAGCGCAGCGCAGCGCAGCGCAGCGCGATACTCTACTTAGTCGACACAGCGATAAACGCTATCTTTAACGCGTATTTACGGCAAATCGGTTAGGCAATATATTTCGCACGTTATTCGCTTTCAAAAAAACATGTCAAATGGATGGCTTCTCCCTTCGACTTCATATTCGTCGCACCAAGCTAGCGTATGTTACTTAATGTTAGGTACTACGTTTACGCTACGTAGACCGAACCCTGCGGTCGCATATTTGCGGCGGATTCGATAGGCAACTTATTGAACGCGGTGCTGGTTAATTGTTTACGTGCGGAGTTGATTGCGTAATCGTTTCGCCGCAAATTTTATCGCGTATTGGGCTGACGCGTGACGGTTACCCTGCGCCATTGCTAAATCTAATTTTTCATTTTCAATAACACCCTGGAAAGTGTGTGCTTGGCTTGGGTTTAGAAGATTTTGTCGATATCATAAATTTTTCAGCCAGTTTTTCCCAATATAATTGGTCAACTTTTACAAATGATCGAATTTTATTTAGAATTTAATTAATCGATCAACTTTCGAACTGTGGCGTATGATTTTGTTAATTCATTAATTGAGGTGCTTGGTGGAAGAATGGCGTTCTGCTGCGTAACGCCCTTTTTCAATATTTTGTGAAATTTGAAATCTTCAGGTCTCCAACTATTAGTATACGAATTTTCTTAGATCTGAAAAATATACTTAGACGATGATAGACGCCTCGACACTTGCATCCGCGTAAAGAGTATAGCCGAGTTCCGAGTTTATGGGGGTAATTTGGCCCTCAGCACCGATTTTGAAATTATCCAGCGGAAGTTGGTCCTTTTTGTTTCCCTTAAATAGGGAAATTTTCATTCCAATGAATTGAGGATTTCAAAGAATTATTCCAAAAATTGAGAAAATTTTCTTTTGTAAAAAAATTAAGAAAATCTCTTATCTAAAAAAATGATAAAACCCCCTTGACAAAATTTTTAGCTCGATATCTCAACTCTAACCCCTTCTGGGGGGGGGGGTTAAATGTGGATTTTCGTTAAAAATTTCTATTTTTGGTAATTTTTAACCGAATTTTTTCAAACTTGCAGGGATGGTGGTTAATACCAAGGGTAATTTATGGGATTTTTTAGGAAAAATTTTGAGTACTTTTTCAAGGTCATATAGACATTTTAAGCTTTCTAGCGACCATTTTGGTAACCCCTTTCAGAGGTGCAATTCTGAAAAAAATATATATTGTGTAATTAGTGTCTAGATGTACAACGCCATATTTTTGTAGAACTTGATATCGTGGTGCGTCATCTTCAAAAATCTGAAAAACCGATTTTTTCGTCCATTTTTCGCTTTTAAGTGCGTCATTTTTGGTTGAACATTTTTTTTTCTTAAAATATAAATCATTAATGACACCAACATACACCATCAACCAGAATTTGGGCCAAATTCGTTCGTTTCTTTCGGGTTTTTCCCAAAATACCCAAATGACGCCATTTTAGGAACCCACAACCTCTTCAAGATGACCTAGGGGCCTAAAAATCATGTTTGGGCTTGTTTCGAGTCGATATTTCTCATATACTGCAATTTCAGCAGAATCGAGAAACATTGGCTTTTTTCAACTTATTTCATGCATTTGGTTTGATTTTTTTTTTATTTTGTCCTATTTGACGGATAAAACTCATATACATCTTGCTGAAATCTTGGTAGTTCTCGATTATAAGATTCTTAGGAGTGAGAATAATATGCAAAAAAAATCATAATTTTTTTTTTTTGAAAATTCAAATATGGAAAAATGGCGTTAATGGACTGTTACAAAAACGGTTATTTTGGCGTTATAACGAAACCTTTTTTAATTTTTTTTTCTTCAAAATATACCTCAAAGAACACACTATCCATCTACTATAAAAGATTTCACTTCAATTGACCACATTTCGCGGTATAACATTTCAAAACTTTGAACGTGTTTTTTTTTCACTTTTTGAAATTATCCAACGCCCTTCTTCCACCAAGCGCCTCAATTGCGATTCTTCCTCGAGAAAAAAAAGCTCTTTGCTAAAATCAGGTGTTCGAGAAACAGTTGGTTCGAATCATTAAAGTGAATTGCTGTGGTTCGATGCAAGATGTCGTTTTTTGTACCCGAATACACAACGTTACTATCAAGTGGAATCAAAAGAAGTGTGACTGAAATTTTTCATTTGAAGTGATGATGATGAATTCGAAAATTACATTCAAAATGGGGGTTAAATCATTGAAATCTTGAAAAAACAATTGAAAATAAAAAACATCGGTCAATATCTCATTGAATTGTGAAGATAGAAAGATGGCACCAATTTCTGTTGAAAGAGGAAGGTTTGAGAAAACCCAACAAAATCGAAAATTTAGCCATAATCCTTTTTTCTTGGGGCAAGTTCTTAAATGAGTTGCAAATAAAAGTTTTTCAACTGAATTTTTCATTATTATTTTTTTTGTGAAATTTTCCCAGGTGATTTTTTTTGTTTTTTTGAAATGAAATCTTTCGCAAAATTTTCTCAGTAAAAATTTTAGATTTTTTACTAAAAATTTTCCTGATTCATTTTTTTTTTGGGAAAAATTCTACAAAATTTTTTGTTAATTTTTCCCAGAGAATTTTTTGATTTTTCTTTGCTTTGATTTATTTTCTATTTTTTCTCTTTAAAAGAGGATTTGTTATAAATTTTTTTGTGTTTATAAAAATTTTGATTTTTGATTCATTATAATTTTTCCAGGAGAGGAGAAATTTCAGGAGAATTTTTTGTATTTTTTCCCCTTTTATTTTAGAAAAACTTTTTTAAGATAAATTTTTGTAAGATTTTTCCAAACAAATTTTTTGAAGTAAAATTTTTCATTCTTCCGTTTTTTGGAAAAAATTGCAAGAGAATTTTTTAGACTTTTTTCTTTTTTAGATAAAATTTATAAAAAAAAGTTTTTTTAAAATTTTCACAAGTTTTTATTTTTCTATTTTTTTTTAAAAAGTTTTAATTTTTTTTGGAAGAATTTTTTTTTAACAGAAGTTTTTGTAGGACATTGTAATTTTTTAATTTATTTGGGAAAAAGATAAGTTTCCTAAAACGTACCTACCTATTGACTTTTTTTTAGAAAAAAAGTTTGAAGAGAATTTTCGTAAAAATTTTCCAAGTGAATTCGTTACATTTTATTTTGAATGGGTATTATTTAAATTTTTTAATTCGTCTGTTTTTTGGAAAAAAATTCAAAATTTTGAGATTGTTTCTTCTTATTTTGTATAAATTTTTTCTAAAGTTTTTAGTGTTTTTTTCAGCATTTTGAGAATTTCTTGTTTTTTATTTTTCATTTTCTAAAAATTTTTTATAAAGTTTTCGTCATTTTTTTATTTTTTGAATTAAATTTTTTGTTTACATTTTGAATATTTTCTAAGAAAATTGTTTATGAAATGTTTTCAACACTTTTTGAAAGAATTTCTGAATTTTTTCAACAAAAACATCATTTGAGAAAATCGTTTACATTTTTTTACATTTTTTTTTTTCAAAACAAATTTTGAATTAAATTCTTTGTGGAGGAGTATATATATATTTTTCAAATTTTGTTTGAATTTCTGAATTTAAGAAATTTGTTGAAATATTATTCATTTGTGGATTTATTTCCAAGAGAATTTTTAGTTTAAAAAAATCTTTGAACATTTTGATTTGGGAATCTTTTAATTAAATTTTTTAAGAATGATTAGATTTTGAATTTTTTTTTTCGAAACATTTTTAAAAATTTTATCGATAATTTCATGTTTTGATTGCATACTTATCTGAAGAAATTTAAAATATTTTCTTTTTGCATTTTTCTTACCTTACTTTTTTTTTAGAGAGAATTTCGAAGGTTTTTCATAAAGACTTTTTTTGAATAGAATGGTGAAAAGGAAAAATTAAGGAAGGAATTTAATAAGTTTAGTATTAATAAATAAATCAGAAAAATGCTTCTGCATTAAAAACGTTGATTCTGGACAAAGTTTTTTAAGTTCCAAGTGCTCATCGTTATGTCCAACACTTACAAAATAATTTTCGAAAAGAAGCATTTTTTAAATTTTGAGTTGGTAGCATTTTTGAATTAAGTTATTCTATCCACGAAAATTTTTCAAATATCTCATTTTTTTCAGGTTTTATTCTATGGATTTTTTTATCGAATCATTTTTACGGAGAGATAATTTTTTCCGCAGACATTTTTTACTTTTATCCATCGAGTTTTATCAAACATTGAAAAATCCATTTAAAAAAAAAAGTAAAACATTGTCTTTTCGAAAATAAATCTCTTGAGAAAATTTATCCTCTGTAAAACAGAAAAATATCTTTTAAACGTAACTTGCAAAAGTATGTACTCTGAAAAGCGTGAGCCCAAGGAAAATATATTTTCCCGAATCCCGAACAGTTTTACTCCTATTTTGAGGGTTATGAGCAAATTTTTAAAAATATTGCATAGCTATTTATACTTTTTTTTTTTTTTTTTTTTTTTAAAGAACATTTCTGAACATATGTAGATACAATGTACTATTTGTCATAAAATGAATGCATTGCATACTTCCCTTCATCTGTCTGTGCCCCAATTAAGTATTAAGTACAATCATATATGTATACTCGTATTTTTACTATAGCATATTTATTTGTGAAATTAACGACCGAACTTTGTTTTTGTTTGAATTGTTTCAGGTGAGTGAATTGATCGCTTCATTTGTCGTAAGTTCGAAAGTGAATTTCTTCAGGTAGTAGTATTGATTTTTGTCTCGAGTGTACGAAATAATTTTCGCCTGGTAAATTTACGGTTTAGGTATCCGTCGAGTAGTAGTATATTGCGCTGATACTGCTGCCGCAGCTTCGGCACTGTATCTCGATAATTAATTAATATCTTACCGCGATTGTCGTGACTGCGCGACGACTCGACTACTCGTAGCCTCAAAGGATTGCATACGATTTTCACCACATTACTATTCGACGTTTCGCTGGCTGCGATACGTTGGCTAGTACATACAAGGAGTTGGAAAGCGATGACTCGTACTCGTATAAAAACGTAATACGTAGTAATTTAAAAAATTACCCAACTAGACTTGGTGCAGTGCCGGTGGTCGATGAAAAACGAATAATTGTATCTTTTGATAAGTATATCGTAGATACGGTATATAGTCAGCTTGTTCTTGCATAGGTAACATTATAAACATTTGAATGTTACGCGAACCGTATATACAGTATACCTACACACACACACACACACACACACACCCACGTACATACGAGATATCTGGATAAAATTATGCGAAAAGACTTTCACGTCACACAGTGTACTGTAACATATATAGAATATAGAGATATAGACATAGATGTACCAACATACACTTTGCTACGTTTACGAGAATAAGGGAAACTATTTACAGTGTGTGTGCATGTAGTAGGTGTTCTATGTACTCGTATGGTACGTAGACTCTATGATATATCGTGTGTAGTAGTATATGGGCGCTTGCCTATTTTACATTTCATGCTCTTTTGTATAACGTTTGTCTTGTATCTGATTACAAAACAACATCTGCCACCATACCCGTACGGGCGTACGCATTAAGAACAACTGCCTACTGGTAAAAGCACAAGCCCAAACGCCAGCACATCATGTAGTAGTCAGTTCATATCGTCTCGATGCTCGTCTCGTCGTACCTTCGTATTTCACTAGAAGAAGCCCGTCGCGAGATTCGCGACGGCTAGAAAACAGAAGAAAAAAGAATTTTTCAAATTTTAAAAATAAAAATTTAATAAATAATGATTTTTTTTTTTTTAATTTTTAATTTTGATGGAAAAAAGTAATTTAAAAAAAAATTAGAATCATCTTATTTATCAATTTTTTCAAAATGAGAATTTTTCAAAATTTTCTTTAAAAAAAATAATACTGTCTTATACTTACCTAAATAATATAATTTCAGAGTAACCGTTTTCAATGAATTCCATTATTTTAAATTTTTGTTAATTTTTTTGAAACAAAATTTAAAAAAATACATATTTTAAAAATTTTTAATGTTCAAGTATTATGAAAATTTTTAAAATCCTGTTTGTTCGATTTAAGAACGTTTAATGATTTTAAATTTTTTTTTTTTTTTTGCAAATTTTACTCAAATAAAATCTTTTAAATTTTTATTTTTTGAATTTTGTTTTCAAAAAATTTATTTCGTTTTAAAAAATGAATACTTTAATTGAAAAATACCATTTAAAAAAAGAAATTGTTCAGAATTATCATATACTTATCTTCAAGTTCTCATTCTCAATCACACCTCAAAAAAGCATTAATAAATTTTTTTTCAAACTTGGAAAAATAAGAACCCGTATAAAAAAAAACTAATGGTTTTTTCGCCACCATTAGTAGTGGTAATTTTAGTTGTAAATGTTACCACTACTATTACCAGTACCATTAGAGATTAATAGTGGCGAAAAAACCATTGTTTTTTTTTTAATGGTAAAACTATTAGTTATTAGTAGTTGGCTATTTACACCATGTTTGATTCAAAAATTGGAGGTCTTTATGCACATCCTGGCAGGCTCATTAAAACCCTGTCTATAGTACGTTCGGCGAAAGTTTGGTGCTGGCAAATTTTTGGGCGGAGCATGCGAAACTAAAAGACCAATGAACGCGCCGTAACTGAAGGTGCGTTCAAATTTGATGAACTGCATTTCATCACGTTGTATTCTTCCTTCTTCCTTCATTACATAATGAGTTATCCTCAAACGAATTAATGAACAAGGTGTACCTAGATAAAATAATATCGTAACCTTTTATCATTTTTCAACATTTTCCCTTACGTACGGAGTTAATGGACAATGCGACTTGTTGTGATCGCAACCGTCATCGCAACTCGCCTCGCGCGTGATTTTAAATTTTAAATCGGCAATAACTTGAGACTGAGGCAAGTTAGAGCTTTCGTTGCTAGCTCATTCGTAAGAGGATAAAATTTCACACATTCGCCTCGCTTACACCACGTATCTATGACTTTTAGTTTTTCCAATATTTTAATGTAAACGTTATTTTTCTTCAAATTAAAATATCAAAAAAAATATTGATCGTAGATAGGTAGTGTAAGCGAGGTGAATACGCGAAATTTTATCCTCTTTCGAATGAGCTAACAACGAAATCTCTAACTTGCCTCAGTCTCAAGTTATCACCGATTTAAAATTTAAACTCACGCGCGAGGCGAGTTGCGATGCCTGTTACGCTCTTGATTTTTTATTCGATTTATTTAGTGAAATGTTTACAAAATGGAATACGTAAAATTGGGAAAGAAATCATAAAAAACTTGATAATAAAAACAAAAGAAAAAAGAAGAAATTAATTTGCGAGTATTGCGAAATCATACTAAAGTAATCATTATAATGAATTAATGAGTATGCGAATGCGAGAAAATACGAGGTTCGCGAAGTCACGCGTTCAATTTGGTAGCTTCTTCACTTTATCCCCCACTTTTTTTTTTGCCAGCACCAATCTTTCGCCGAACGTACTATAGTTGTGGTCATCCTTCTCAAAGCTTGACGCACACGTCTAGCCAAATGTATTATGTTTTCCATGGACTATATGTACTAATTTACAACACATCTTATCTGCGAGTATCAAAAGATGCTAGTTACTATTAATTACCAATAGTAACCATATGATGTTTCATGGTTACTATTAATCACTATTGGTAACTATTAATCACCCAAGGACTTGTAATGGTTACCATTAGTTACCACTAAAATTTAAATAGTTACTTATAGTAACTAATGGTATTATATAGTAACTATTAGTTTTTTTGTATACGGGAAGACAGAATTTTCTTTAGAATTCAATGCTTGATTTACCTATAAAAAAATAAAATTTCCAGGTATTTTATAAATGTACTTACTCGTATTTTGGAAAAATTGATTTAGAACAAAATTTGGAACAATTCGATTTTTAAGTTTAAAATAGATTTTTGACCTTATATTGAAGAAACGTAAATTATTCTAAACAATTCATTTTTAAAATGGAATTTTTTAACCAAAATTTAAAAAAAGATGAAATAAAATTTTTTTTTAAAAACTGATGAAATTTGAAAAAACATAGGTACCTATCTATTGAAGTTTTTTGATTTTATTTGATAAAAATTTTAAATAAATGCCTGTTTTCAATTGAACTTGAAGTGTAAAAAAATCCATCTTAAAATATAAAATGCAAAGGTCCAGATCTTGAATCGGAAATTTGGGAAGATGATAATAGGGAATTTTCCCCTGTGGTGTAGCCCCGTCGCCCCGTGCACTGCACTGGTATGTACTTAAGGGTGACGTGACCCCGTATTTTGAAAATGTTCTGAATATCAGGAGTCAATGGTGACATTTATACTGGAGAAAATAATTCCCTATTTTTCATTTCCTCGTGGTGTAGCCTGTAGCTTCCGTCGCCCCGTTTATAGCACTTGTATGTACTGTACCATAATGTACTTGCCTTGCACTATGAAAAAAATTTGAGTATAATAATAATAATCACGATTTTCAACAAATAATTTTTAATATATAATAAAATTATTAAAGTAAGAAAGGAAATTTGGAAAATTATTATTTAAAAAAATTTGATGAAAAACGATTCTGAATAAAAATTTCAAAAAATGAAAACTTTCTATCAAAATTGAAAAAAAATTATAAAATTGAAAAAAATCAACTTACAAAATTTGAAAGTAGCCATTCGAATTTTTTGAAAACAATAGTAAATATTATGAAATGAATGACTGTCTTGATACTTGATAGATTAGATAATTTTGATTTTTTTACAATAAAAGTTGAAATGAGACATGAGTTGACAAAAAAAAAAAAAAAAAAAAAAAAATGCTGAAGACCAAAATATTTATTATTAAACTTTGGAATAGAAAATTTATTTGAATAACATTTTTTAGAATAAATACTTATTCAGAATTTTATTATTGAAGATTGTTTTTAAAAAGTTCAACATTTTCAAATTTTATCATTTAAATTTTTTTTCAATTTTGGTGGAAAAAAGTAATTTAAAAAAAAATTTACAATCATCTTTTATCAATTTTTTCAAAATGAGAATTTTTCAAAATTTTCTTTCAAAAAAATTATAATTTTAGAGTTACAGTTCCCAATGAATTCTTTTATTTTAAAATTTCGTTAATGTTTGATTTGAGAACGTTTAATTATTTGAATTTTTTTTCTTAATGCAAATTATGCTGGTCTTCTTATTTGAGAAAAATTTGAAATAAATGCCCTGAAGTGTTAAAAGATCCATCTTGAAATGTAAAGAACCAGATCTTGAATCGGAAAGATAATAGGGAGTTCTTCCCCGTGGTGTAGCTCCGTCGCCCTGTGCACTGCACTTACTTTTTATAAAGTTATTGAAAAAAATGATAAATTCAAAAAAAAAATCAATTATTTGAAAATAGGTATTAGAATTTTTTGATAACCAATTGAAACATAAAAACTAAATATCCATAGATATTTTGAATCTGAAGGATGATAACAGTGAGTTCTTCGCCATAGTTTTGCCCCGTTGCCCCGTGCTCCGTGTACAAACCTGTTATATAACTATAACTATTACGATTTTCAAAAAATGAGGAAAAATCCAGCTTGAATTTTTAAATACGTAAAATTATGCAGATCCTGAATCAGTATGATTATGATGTACCTATAACTTAGTTGTTATTCCCCGTGGTGTAGCCCCATCGGCCCCGGGTGCTGCACTTACCATTTTACACTATGAAAAACGTGAATTAATGAAATAATAAATCAATAATACTTGATTATTTTGATGATAATAAAAACAACGAAAAAACCACGAGAAAAGTAGAAAACTAACTGAAGACTAAACAAATCGCTTTTAACGAATACCGATTTCATTTACAATGCGGTATTAAAAGCTTAAAAATAAATAAAAACACGAAAAAACATGCGAAAAACATCAAAAAATTCAAAAACACGCAAAACTTGGCCGGGCTCCGTTTTCGAGCCGCTTGCGTTTTAGCTGCGCGGTAGTTTTTGTTTGCCTACCAAGTTACCTACTAATCGGTAATGCTGCTCGAGTAGTCGACCACGGACCATTAACAATCTCGAGTTTTAAAGAAAACTCTCTCGCCTATGGGGAAATTTCCTTTGATGTTTCGCCGACGCGTTTTTATATAATAAGATCGCTGAATAGTATATCACGCGACGAATGGCTCATATCTAGATTCGATTGCAAACGTAGCTTTCAAAAAAGAAATGAAAGTAATCTTTTCCGAAACAGAATTGTCATTTGTGTACAATTTTACTTGGAGAAATTTTTTGGGAATTCTATATCAAAAACAAAAATATTTTTCCCCTCAAAAAATCACTGAATATTTCATTTTTTAGTCGAATTTTTGTAACAAAATAATAGGTATTACATTCCATCTTGATTGAGAGGTGAGGGGGGGGGGGGACTTTGGCCATATTTTTGAACTTCTAGATCTTAAAAAAGAGCACTTGACTGATGTCACAATTTCTATCCTACTGTAACATACCAAATGGAAAATTTCCGCTACTTTCGAGCCCCATGCGCCGAATCTGATGAGTCAAATGAGTGCAAACTTGTTGTGTAATGTTTTCAAGGTGCAGAAAATGCATCCTAGAATTTTTGGAGCTCGAACTTGAAATTGGGAATGTGACTGTTCATTAAGGAGGAGTCCAGGGGAGGTCCAAAGTGATGAAATTTTTTGGAATTTGCACCATCCATGCGGACTCTCATTAGTTCGTGGCATATCCGAATTTCAGTCTCCCAAGTCATCCCAACCCGATTTTAAGCGTTAAAAAGTGAAATTTTGAGCCATTTTTAACGTTGATCAGGCTAAAAAACTTTCAAACTTTCCAAAATGGACTAGGAGCTCCCAAATGTCATCTTATGTGGATTCGTTTTATGATCCTGATCTTCCTTTTGCAGGTTTTGACTTTAGAATCCCTATCGACCACTGTGCAGAGTCAGACATTAAAAATTGTCAGGGGTTTTCCTGCTCCTGGGTACGTTGATCAGCCTACAGTTGAAATCAATGACGCAGGAAGCCAAAATTTCATGTGAGGTTGACAGAGGCCACTACCTAATATACTTTTTTTTGTTGGAATTTTCACTTTTTAGTTCCAATTTGAAGGAGGAGCTGCAGGGAGGGTTAAAATTCACAATTTTTTTTTGAAATTCGCACTAATGTTGAGAACCCGTATTACCTTCAACATATCCAAATTTCAGCTTCCCAAGTCATTCCCAGCCATACACGCTTACAGTAGCACAGATCAAACCAATGGCACAAGAAGCCAAAATTCGGTATGTAGTGTTGGTAGCCTAGCAGTCACTGATATGCCTTTTGAGAATTTTAATTTTCGAGCTCCAAATTTGGGGTGCTCCTTTTTTTTGATGAAGCTCCAGGAGAGGTTCGAAGTGACGAAATTATTCAATTCCAACATATCTAAATTTCAGCTTCCCAAGTCATTCCCACCTCATTTCAGGTCGCAATAAGTAGAGTTGGGAGTTGATTTTTTCACGTTGTGGATCAGCGTACAGCCCTCGCTCCCACCCCCAGAAAAAATTTTACCAAGAGCCCCAAAATGTATCATAAGTTCAATTTATGCTTTTGATGTACTTTTTGTAGGTTTTGAACTTTGGACCCATTTTTCTTCTTGTGCAGGGTCTTGGTCAAAAATCAAGAATAATCAGCCTTCTTGGTAAATTGGTCAGCCTACAACTCAAATCAAATGACCTAGTGGGTCAAAATTGTAGGGTTGGTCGAAATCACTGATTTGCCTTTTAGGGGGTTTGACGTTTGGAGCTCAAATTCGAGATGACTTTTTTTGGAGGGAGCTATGGAGAAGGCCCCAAATGATGAAATTTCTTGAAATTTGCTCCAGCAATGAGAACTCGTATTAGGGTTACTTACCTCTGTGTACTTTTTTTTTTTCAATACCAAATTTTTGAATTTCATTTGAAAATGAAATTTCAATTTTGAGAACAAATTTTTTCATGGTTCAAACTTGAATAGGATTGGAAAAATGTATTCAAAAACATGAAAATATGAAAAATAATTTTTTTTAAAATTTTGGTTAGTGTTCAATTACGTAAAAAATTTCGTATAAAAACAATTCTCACGAATTTTGCTTGAAAACAAATTTTTCAAATTTTTCCTAAAAACATTTTAAGAAAAAAAAATCAAAATTTTCCCACTTATTTTAGGAAAATTATCTCTCGAACGAACCTTCTTTATTTTGCCGTGGTAACGTGATGAAAAAAGGGAACAATAACGAACTAAGAGGTCGTTAATTTCGTATAATTAGAGCAAACTATGGGGGAAAATGTAATCGGGATGTTCGAAGTAGGTACTCCCATCTTATACAGCAGTAGTATAAGTATCCACTATAAGGAAAGGATGAAATTGAAGCATTTTCGTAATTTTCGACGCGTTCGTTCGCGAACAGTTTGGCCTTCGTGCGCGGCGAAAATCGTCTGCTGGTTAAATTTCATTTTAATATCAACCGTCTGCATTTCGTCTAATACCAGAAAAACACCCTGGCATCGCTCAGCCGACGCGACGCGACGCGGGCCGCGTAAAACCAATTAGGCAATTAAGTCGCGCTTAACGAGCGAACACTACAGAGATGAAGATGATGCTGGTTTATAGAGAGAGGAAAATTCGCCTAAAAAAAGCGTACCGTCGAATGTACTACGAGTATAAAATCGCGCGTTAATTTAGTAAATTTATCGAAAGTGCGGTAGGTTTGTGCGTGTTATAGGCGGTGATTAGTGTTGCGTCTGTGAAGTTAGAGGCGCTGTTGGCCAACACGTTGTTGGTGTAGCCTACGCATTTACTGTGGCCGCAGCCACAGCCGCACCGCAATCGCACTCGTCCTTTTATCGTATTTTCTGACGGATCGGATGCCTCGTACAACAATAATTATCAGCACTTCTTGGCCTTTTACCAGTTGTTCAACGTTTCGCAGTTTTTCCGCCGACCGCGTCTCATCCTCGGCTTTTCCTCTGCTCTCGTACCCGTGTTAGTCTTTCTTATCGTTTCCTATTTGTCGACGTTTCGTTCTCTCGCTTGTAGTACTACACTACCACATTGTACGGTCTTGTAGTTCGCCTTGTATATAGGCATGTCGCCCTACCAGTACACTTGACCGTTTACATGGTATTTTATTCGTTCATTAGGCTCCGGGAATTTGGCGGATAGGCTCTGTGTTCGAAGAAATTGAATAAATTGAAACACGCATTTCGACCTCTCCACCTCCACCTCTGCGGCTCTCTGTCTTTCCTGTACCGGAGCTGCGGCTCGGCTCCGAAGTGTTTTAAAAATTAACCTCGCTAAAAGTTACATTAGCTATATCTACGTATTTATTTCATCTGTCAGCTTATTCGCTCGTTTCGTCTAAATTATTTCTCGCACGCATGCTCGACTCTATCGTACTGTAACGTGCAAAAAAAAATAAAAATAAAAAAATAACGAGAAAATACGATACGTACAACGACGACGGCCAGAGAAAGGCAGGCGAGGTTAAAGCAAACTAACAAAAACAACAACATCGGCGTGGCGTGGCATTGCACCAGTATCAGTACAACAGTGACGCTGTAAGAAGGGAAGGAGCTGCTGAGCATACAAATTGTAGCAGCGGAGTTGGCGGACGCGGACGTGGACTTTTCATTATGACCAGCTGTTGCGCGAATGTGAATGAATAGCCTAAATTCCAGCTGTACGAAAAAAGATTGCGAAATAAAAGAAGAAAAATGAGTCGCCAGAAAAAGGATCAATTTAAAAATGCCCCTCTAATGAACGAACGAATAACGCGACACTTTTATTTATAATACGTAATATGTAAAATTGCCGGATGCTGTTTTTTCCTCGCTATATCCTACAACAGGAGGTATCCATCCGTGGAGGTAACCTCTTGTGTTCATCATTCGTTATATATCTGTCTTTTAGCTAACCACAAAATAAATGTACGTTCGTCGCTGTGCTTATAGGAAGTCCAAATAGAAAGTGGAAACTGTTTATTGAGGGGGAAAAAATAGCGAACCTGTGTGACACCAAAAGTACAAATGGTCAAACATTACTTTGAAATTGTGGGGGTGTTGAAGTTAGGATGGTCAATTGGTCATTACTCGTATTTTCTACTTTGGATTTTTTTGCTTCTTCTCTCACAAAGAGGGATATAAATGGATAAGAATGGTGAATCGACCATTGGCTCGAATTTTCAAAGTATCTAGTGGAAGTTGGTCCTTTAAGGTCTAAACACTTTCTGGTAAAAATCGCCCCACCTCATCCTCTTAACCTGTCTATTGAGGTCAAATGTGTTTTTCCTTGGATAAATTTTCATTACCTGCTATTTTCAACCAAGTCTTTTCAAACTTGCAGGGATGATGGACCAGAGATGGGTGGGAATCCTCACTCGACCTCTTCCCCGATGGTTTAGGGGTCTAGAATGCATGTTTAGACATATTCCAAACCGCAATTTTTTATAAAGAAGTATTGCAATATCATCAGAATTGAGAATTTTCAATTTTTGTCAACTCATCTAGTCTACAAATTTGTTCAAGTACAAAATACGTCTTCATTTGTAAAAAAGGACCAAAAAATTTTAATTTTTTTGATTTTGCTGAAATTTTGACTTGCGGATAAAGCATGCCCTGGCATAAATTTTGGACTCCCAGGCTTTTTGGGAGGAGGTCGTTAGTTCCTAAAATGGTGTGATTTTAAGTATTTTAATAGAAAATTGGAAAAATGAACAAATTTTCTCCAAACTCAGGTTCATAGTGAAAAACTTGGCGGAGGGACCAAAAGTACCAATTGAAATTCAGTTAGGATTTACCTCTTTGGGCCATTTTCATTAGGAATAGAATTTAAAAAGGAAGAAAGCATAAGGTCTTTTTAACTTTCCATTCTTTTTTCTTTTTTGTATTTGCTTGGTGGTATTTTTATCAAAGCAACGTTGAAATTTTACCTTCGACTCTCTCTCTCTTTCTTTCTTTAAGTGGGATAATTGCGATCAACGAAAGAGATCATTTTTCGTATTAATGAGAGAGGGAAAAAAAATTAAAAGAGTCGAGTACCTATAAAGGAGAAAAAGGTAAGTGTAAAAGGGAAGTATCAAATGTACTCATTAAAGATGTAAATGAGGAGAGGAGTCAGTGTGACGACGACGTGATGTGGAGAGTAGTAGGAATGAAATATATACTTGTGGAATTTGCGTAGGTAGGTATCGGTTCGGGTGGTGATATCAGCGCATTCAGCGCCCATCGTATAAGGTAATTTTATAGGTTTGCGATCAGACAGCGTGTGTAAAGGTGTAGAATAGAGAAGGAGACAATCTAAGAAAACCTTATGCAAAGTGTGTAAGGTGAGGTTGGGGGTGAGTTAACGAGGAACAAAATGGTACGGCATCAATATTAGACGAGTATAGCGGGACGATAAAACGTGTTTTAGGTATATTATAGTAGACGAACGAGAGGAATAAATTCGATAGCAGATGAAGGCGCCGCAATGCGCAAAATGAATTTAACGGGATGAGAACTATCTAGTCGACTGTCGACTTGACTGTGAGCAGCAAAGGTGGTGGCGACAGCAGCCCCGGCAACCAAAAATGTTTCAACTTTGCCTAATACACACGCGCCTTCTATCCAAACTAATCCATTATTCAAGTTGGTGAATAAAAACCAGCCGACAGTACTCGTACAAGACGACAATAAATAAGCGACAGCCGAGTAAAAACTCTCGCTATACCTTAAACCGATCCGACGTCGACGTCGCAGTCGTCGTCGTCGTCTTCTTCTCTCTTTCAAGCAGAATGCAGTTTCGGATTCATTTTCTTTTCACCGTTGTCAACGTTTTACCTGGCTCAGTTCTTCGATAATCTGTTCATTTAAATACGACTATTCGTGATTATACCCATCCGGATAGGATTATTTAAACAGATACCCGATACTTATCCGCAAAGTATTCGATTCCATCGTACGATTGACTCTTTTCTTTTTATTTTGCCTTTTTCCTCACATGTCTGTTAGTTTACTTACGTATTAAGTGAGATTTCCGAAGTATCGACTTGTATCTACTTTTCAAGTGGGTATAAGTTTCCTAATTGGAGTGAGTGCGAAGAATACGGGGTGTTTCGAAAATTACTGTCAAAACATGAGATTTATTTTGAATATGAGCTAGCATCTCTTACAAAAAATTTCAAACTTACAGGTACGACACCTTAATTCTGAAATATTGTATCTACATTTCGAAAATTTTTGTTTGGGACAAACTTGAATTACATTTTTTTCTCGAACCGTTGAACACACTGCGATTTACCATAGTTTAATCAAAAGGTAGATAGAATGAGGTCCCCCTCAATAAACATAAATTACAGTGTGTCCAACGGTTGCAGAAAAAAATGTAATTTAAGTTTGTCCCAAAAACGAATTTTCGACATGTAGATATAACGTTTCAGAATTAAGGTATCGAGGAGGTCTATCTTTGTAAATAAAGATGCTACAGAGATTTGAAAGTTGTAATTTTCCTAATAAATCCGTTTGCAACACTGCACCGTTGATTCATAAATTTTTCAGAATCCATTTGTTGACAGTCTTTTGAAAACACAATAAATGTTCCAATCCACGACCCCCTACACTTTAACAGGCCAGGAAGGCTAGAATTGACAACGTCGTAACGTGGGCTGACTTTTTGGTTTTTCCATAAGATGTAATGCTAATTCAAATTGCAATAAATTGAAAAATATCAATTTTACGAAAAAAGTCCAAGAGACCTTTTTTAAAGAGAATTGAATAAGTTTTCTATTGATATAGAATTTTTTTGGATTTGGTGAAATTTTTAGTGAAAAGTGAAAAATGCCAATTTCGTCAATTTCACTCAAATTCAAAAAATTTATATATGAATGGAAAGCTCTTTTAATTCTCTTTAAAAAAGGTCTCTTTGACTTTTTTTGTAAAATTGATAGTTTTCGAGTTATTGCATTATGAATTAGCATTGTGTCTTATGGAGAATCCAAAAAGTCAGCCTACGCCGTCGAGATATTACAGCGTTGTCAAGTGAGCCTTCCTGGCCTGTTAAGTGAAGGGGGTCGTGTCCAATCACATTGAAGTGTCTAGGTCTACCTTTGAAATTGATGGACTTGTACAAGAAATTGTTTTCCAAAAGTATTACTTTCCTCAACTTTCCTCAATGTACAGAGTCTTAGGTGATTAGTGACGATTGTATTTGAGATACAGGTATAACTAGGTACCACTGACAAAAACCTTCATGTACACCAAGTGCCTATCTTTGTGAATAAAAGGGCTATAAGGTTTAAAAATTGGTGTTTTCTTAACAAAATCGGCTGGCAACATTTACTTTTCGGACTAAGGTCTTTCAAAGCCTCCTACTGGACTCATTTTAAGACTTTGGGCTACGAAGAAGTGTCGAAAGACCTCGATCACACTTCTGCAGATCCTGTGAAATTCCTTTATTTTGCTCTAACTTCTTGATATCCTGCGAAACTCCTGTTGTTGTTTTTTTGTCAAATTAGGGTAAATCTCCTGATTTTTTTTTACACTTGAAAGTACGTTCTTGCTCTGTGCTTGATTTTTTCAAAAATGTGTAAAATTTTCACCCTCACTTTGCTCAGAGTTGGGCAGATCCACTAATAACAGGATCTAGATCCAAATCCAGATCTTTTGTCAAGATGGATCTGCAAAAGATCCAGATCAGAACTCTTCCACAGTTAAGGGTTCTGATCTAGATCAGATCTAAAATTTTGGATCTTTGGATCCAATTTGCAAATTTTAGGATCCGGATCAAGCCGGACAGTCAGAAGTTTTTAGGGGTTTTTGGCTTCCTTTACGGTTTACTTTTCATTCATTTCACAGATTAGGATTAAATATTGAAAAATTGAAAACGCATGAAAAATAATCAATTCACTGAGAAAAATGGGCCGGATGAATACGTAGTAGACATTTTTTTCTGGATCTGGATCTGTTTTTCTTTTCGAAAATTTAAGGATCTAAAGATCCAAATCAGATCCTTTTCAAAATTGAAGGATCTGATCTAGATCATATCCAAATTTCAAATTTTAGGATCCGGATCTGCCCAACTCTGACTTCACTCGAACAATATTCAAGTGTGCTCGAAACAAAGAGGAAATTTCTATGAATTCAGTGTTAATTTCTTCCTCTTGTTTTCGGAGGAGGAGGAGGTATGAAAAAGTGAAATTATATATAACAAATTCTGTGGAGTTGACACTTTCAGTGATCATTTCCTCTCCTTAATCATTTCATATTAACAGCATAAGTCAAAATCTTGTGAGCTTTTGGAACACAAACACATTGCTTTTACCTCGTCATTTCTTTCTTTGCCTTCGATCTCTTGACTTATACTGTTAGGATTTTTAATTTTATTTTCAACAGTACTATAGGTCAAGAGACCAAAGGCAAGGAGAGAAATGACAAGTTTGAAGCAATGTGTTTCTGTGTGCCAAGAGTCCAGCTTATTTTGACATATGCTGGAAATACTCGTACTTAATAGTTACTACCTACTCTACAATATTTAATTTTTTTTAAAGTCTTGCCAACAGTTCGACAAAACGCCTGCAAAACTCCCGCTTTTTGGTTTTGAGATTTTGTTAAACGGACGACAAAATTTGGCTAAAAATTTGCACATTTCTGCTGTATAAGCATAATTGCGAGTAGGACAACTACAAACAACATTATGGTCGAATCAAATGACAGCAGCAAAGTACTTATCTAAAATTCTATCTCATTTGGTATACGCGATTCTATGCAAAAAGCACAGTTTGGCCAGGAAATGCTCTCCTTTTCTAGTGGAAAATTAGGTCAAACACGATAGCTGCGATTTTCTACATCCGAGGCGCGAAAATTCCGCTAGGACCGCTAAGTACCATATTGATACTGTTAAAAAAGATCAAAGCGAAGATAGGGCGTCTTTAAATCGCGCATTGATTACGATACCAGCCCGCTGCGAGGTCTTGACGATCGATGGAGGATGGAGTCTTGCGAGATGATAAGTTAAGTCATTGGGCGGAAACGATTATGATGAATAAAAGGGTCGATACATCGTCATCATTTCTTCTTATCTTTATAGCTTAAATGTAAAGCCGTATTAAATATGTAAATGATGATTTGATGAATGTGTTGCGTCGCCTCGCCTTGCTCCAGTTTACATTTTACTTAGTGGTGTTTCGCAGTAAGCATTGTCTGCTCATTGTTAATAGTATACGTGTATTTTCTATTTTCAAGAAGCCAGCTTAGATATCGGGCAAAAGGTCTGCTTTAAATTAAGTAACTAACAATTACCGGTGTTATCTTCTCTCTTCCCAATTTTCCACGTCGTATAGGGTACTTTGCGTATCTTTTACCAACAGTCGCGTTAAAAAGCTTGTTTTTCAAGAAACAATTTCTACGCTATGTTTGTAGGTAATAGGTGCCTTAGTATACCTACCTACTCCACGGATGTAGTTCTGTTGTATTATAGATACATTAAAAGTATTCTTATTCGCGCACATTTGGCTTGGGATGTAGACGATGCGGCATTTTGGCCTCGAATTTGTACTCTTACGCATACCTATTATATAGGATAAGTACATAGTACTATGTGGCTATAAGCGAACTAAGTACATACAGCTACGCGATTATATGGAGTATTGAAAATATCACTGCTCTATAAGTATAGGTAGAGATATACGTGTACAACAATACAACGATACTTCGCAATTTTTAATTTAAAAGCAAACGACGAAAAGCCAAAGAAGCGCAGCACAGGCAAGCATCACCGAGAGAAAAGCCAAGAAAGAGAAAAAAGAACAAAAGAAAAACAATTTTCGACTCGACGAAACAAAACTTACGGTATATACTATAACAACGAAGTCGAGCCTGAGCCATACGCTCGTCTTACATTCTGCTTTCTATGGTTGATAAGATGATTATCAAAATGGCATTGCCATCATTCGCAGTTCAAATATCGACCAGGCTATCTAAAATAGCCGTACTAAAGTTACCCTCCGCTCTACCGAAAGACTCTTATACGCGGCACTAACAACTATACATATACTGGTACAATATTGTCGAAGCCTATATCATCCATTCACCGCCACAAACGAATGCAATCATGCCTGAAATTGAGGTACAACGAGTAAAAAATTAAGAAAAAATTGCCAACCGTTGGATGAATTTTTGCTCTCGCAGAAATCTATATTGTAGGCCGATTCGATGAGCCTGGCATAGGATGCGTTGTGTTGCTGCCTCAGTAACACGGTGCGAAGAGATTGAAAATACATATCAACACGGTGAACTGTAAACATTTCCCAATCCGCTTGAGAACAGTTGACGGTTTCGTCAACTACGCATCGTGCACGCTGTTCTGTGATATAATTCAACGTGATGTGACGTGACGCTTACGTGCGTGTCTACGTATGTACGAGTACTTGACTTGTGATACGCACGCAAATTGTAGAAAATCTGTCAACGATAACGTATGAAAAGTCTGAGTGAGAAGAAGTAAAGTTTCCGAAGAGCCGTACCATTATGTAGTATCGTCGCAATGCCTACCACGCGCAACAAAAGCTTTAATAGATATAGCCACAGCAAACGATGTGCCAACCTCATAATATGACAAAACTTGTAAAAGTAAAGTACCCAAATAAAAATGTCGCCCTTGTGGACATTTTGGGAAGCAGTCGAATCGATTATGTCTTTAAGTACTTACTTGGTACTTAGCTTCTGTTGTGTTTTAATTTCAGTCATCAAAGTAGTTGATTTTCCGAATAAGTGATACGTCTCTGTGTGCAAGGAACATTTTCACCTTACTGACCGCTCATTAGTGACTATAGCGTACAAAAGCTACAAAAGCGAAACCATGTCAATCTAACCTGAAATTATTCTCGTTGTGGCTTTGCGAATTAATTAGTATCAGCTAAAAGGGAGTTCTGATTCGAGTATCTGGCAGCTAAAACCTCGTCTGTACTGCATAATTTTGAATTGTGCTGTTACTGGGTTGACAGAAAAGGAAAACAAAAAATAAATAAATGAAAACTTTGAGGGCAAAATCACATTGTTGCAGGTTACAGGAGATTTTGATCAAGGACTACGAGTATGAAGCTGGGTTTATAACAGAAATTCCTGGTATTCGACAACAATCTGGTTTTCACATCACAGGAACATTAAAAAATAGAAAAAATCCTACTTTTCAATTCTTCATCACGATTCAGGAATTTCTTATTATAAACGTAGCTTGAAACTTCTGGATGATCTAGTGTTTGTAGTCACACGTCACGCGAGTCGATGTTGTATGGTTTTAGAATTAGAACCAAAAAAAGGTGTCAAACTGGTTATTACTATTGTCTTTTAGAGTCACGTTGTTCAAGGTCAACTAGTTTTAAAACTCTAAAAACCTGTCCAACTGGTTATCATTGTGACATTGCAGGGTCACAGTAGTCAAGGTCTACGAGTTTTCGAACTATGGAAATCTGTCTAACTGGTTATGTTCTGATGTTGGTAGTGTCGCACGTCTCGCGCTAGTCAATCTAGTAGAGTTTCAGAACTAGGAAACAAAACAAAGTGTCCAACTGGATTTTGTGTTTTAGAGTTACTTTGTACAATGTGGTTGTTCATTTTGATTTTCATCACTTTCACCAACAATACTTACCTAGCTGCAGTATTAATGCATGTTTGTACCTACTACCTACTGTTGTAAAGAAAAAAAAGGAACGATTGGGCATATGAAAAGCTGAGTGAGGAGATACACGTCGTAAATTATTGACGTATATTTGCCAAAAATGCAAATTGTTTGGACCGCTAGCAGATCTGTAAAGTGTGTTATAAAGGCAGCGTGCGATGATATCGGTACCCAGCATTAAGACTAATACGAATACGAGGTGACCGAACACAAAAATATTTTCTTTATGGTTGATTAAAAATTTACTGGTGGCTTTTCACATAGCAATAAAATAGATAGGCGAGGGTTCTTTATGGGAAAATACACGCTTTGGGTTTTCAAACTGTAAGATTTTAAAGTCGAGGCATCCTTTGATCGTTTTAGACACCCATGGCCCAAATGGTTAGGTACGAATGAAAATTCTGAACATGTAAAAAAGGTTGTTATCTTGCATATGTCAGTTTATGCGTGGTTCTGATGGTTTGTGAAGTGCTGAGGTGCTGGCATTCAACATTTTTGGGGCAGAGTACACGTGTTGGTGTGTAAACTTGGAGATATTGAAATTTTTGACAGCATTGTAAACAGTGGATATTCAACTGTGTCAATTAGATATACTTGTACTTGCCTCAGTATCCAAGTAGGTACATGATAGCGTGTTTAATAGGTAATTATTTTTAATTTATTATAAATTTGGCGGCTCGATAATAAATATCTACGCGTAGGTGGAAGCAGGGCAAGGCATGCAGGTATCGTAGGTATACGTTATAACGTGTAATAAACTGGTGTTTCCTTTAATTAGCGGATAGTACGTAGACGACGACGTATACGTATATATACGATAATCGAGGGAATCGAGTGGCTCAACTTTGGGTAAATTTCGCCATCTTAAAATGGCTGCGGCGTGGTGTGGCGCGGCGCGGCGGCGCGAGGCTTTTCCCTCGGAATGGGTATAGTTGGATACATATTCGCAGTGGCGTAACGTAGTACCTACGCTGTACGTAACATTTATACGTAGGTAAAATCTAGCTTTATTATTGTAGTTTTACTGTACCTAAGCGTAGACATGAGTTAAAAACTAGCGCGCTTCCTCTACCTCAAACAACATCTATTAATTTCAACTTATGGTAAACTTTACAATACCTACTCTCTGCCTAGTACAAGGCGTACATCTCGCGGGTATTTTAACATTTTCGTCGAGCGCTTTTACCTTTTTTTTCCTCTCTTTCTTTCTCTCTATCTCTCTGCTCCAAATCTCGCTTTCGCACTTTCTATTTCTCTCTTTGCTGCCCGTACTTCTATGGTGTACGTAATACTTTGCTGCGCTGTCAGCCGCAAAATTTACTCCGGTACGCTGTAACGCCCCGTCGCGTTGTTTAGCACCATCCTGCCATGTCCCATCCTACCAACTACCAAAGGTGAACTTTTGATTTTTAACCATTAACCCAGGTTTGGCTAACTCCGACACCTCCACCTGGTCCTAATATTCATTCGCTCCTCGTCGTATCGTAAATATAACTTATAAAACCGTTAATGTGCCAGTGTACTCGCCTTACTCGCTTATCGGATTACTCCATCATCGCCTGAAACTTCTATTTTTGGGTTTTTGTACTCGACTACTCGTATTATGCATTCTTCGAGTTTGATCGAATAACGCCATTACGATTGAACCTCGTGGCGATATGTTTGGTGTGTGACTAATGACGAATTCTTCTCGTTTTCTCCATTACAAAATTGCAAAAGTTACCGTTTTAACCTTTGTAAGATTCTTTATTACCTCTCGAGGCTTAGGTTTGCTCGCTATCTTACGAGTTATAGCTTCGCTATCTTTACAATTTCTATAGGTGTCCATTTGCTATTTCCGTAGGGTTGTTTGGTAGACTCGTTTGTGCCGCAGGGTGTCCAAAATTATCCTTTGATAGTCTTGTTCGAGGTTGCAAACTAAGGGTTGATAGTGGTATAGGGTGTATATTGTCTAATTATCCTGCAAAAGAACTAAATTAACGCGAGGAAAGACTCAATTCTTTGAAAAGTTCTGCTAAAATCCTATTTTATTCATGGCGATATTGAGTTAACCTTGATTTAGAAGTAGAGGGAGTGGGAAGAGTAGTGGAAAAGTAATCATTTTTGGGGGGAAATCCTGTAGACACCATGCACACCATGAAAATAATCTATAGGGGATCAAAATTTGGGATGAAATCACATCTGTGCTTTTGTGTTTTTTGACCTTTGGGCTTGGAATTTGGGGGTGACGTCTTTTTTTGTGGCGGGTGGCTTTTGGGGAGGTTCAAAATGATGAAATGTCTGAAATTAGTTCCAGAAATGAGGACTCACATTACTTTCAGCACGAGTAAATTTTAATTTTCTAAATCATACCCATCACTTTTCAGACCTCAGAATTTTTTTTCTGTTGATAAGTCTATATACTCCCCAAAATGGTTTAGTGGGTATGTATGTTAAGTTTATGCCCCGGATGTGCCTTTCATATGTTTTGACCTCAAGACACCTATTGACCCCAATACAGGGTCAAAAATCAAAAAATTTTATGTTGAGCCCAGTTTCTTTGGTGACAACCTACATCCCAAACAAAATGACACAGTGGGCCAAATTTTGATGAGTGGAGTAGATATAGGTCACTGATGTGCATTTTGGAGATTCTGACTTTTGAGGACCAAATTTGTGGAAATGGCATTTTTTGTGAGGACTGTGATGAAATTTTTCGAAATTTGCACCAGCTATGAAAACCTGGACATATGCATAATTATTTATTTTAGCTTCGCTGGTCTTCATCTTTAAGGGTCCCAAAGTTTCAGGGTAATTTTAGTTTATGGCTTTGATGTGCGTTTTGTAGTTTTCAATCTTTGGATCGGCTTTGACCATTTTGTAGGGTTAAAAACCAAGAACTTTCACGTTTTTTCCTGCTTCTTGATAGTGCTTGATTATTTCCACAACTCAAACAAAATGACTTGGAAATCAAAATTTGCTATGTACACTCGTACAGTCAGTAAAAGATCACTGAGATGCTTTTTAAGGATCTCAACTTTTGGCGTCCCAATTTGAGGTAAGCCCCTTTTATACCAGAACTACAGCAGAGTCCCAAAATGATGAAAATCTCGTGAAATTTGCCCACAAAAATTAAATTTTGGAATTTTGTTTTCTTTTTTAGAAAATATGAAAAAATTTCCTCCAAAGGAGATGATTGAGTGCTACTTCTTTCGTTTTTTTTGTGTTTTTTTTTTTTTTTTGGATTTTTTTTTTCAATTTTTAATAATTTTAGTTGTCAATTTTTCCAATTTTTTAATTAATTTTTGGTAGATTTGGTATTTCGTGTAGGTAATAGTTGTACTTGTTTTTCCTGAGGAAAATTCGACAAAAAAAATCCAGCTGTCTACGTATCAATATTGGTGCAAAATGTCCACCACATAACATTGGAGTTTGTCGCTGTTACAGCTCGAATCGAGAATTTAATAATAACTCGCGAAAGATTTTCGACCGGGTGTAACATTTCATTATATCATTGCTGATTTTCAATATTAAGTAAATTTGGACAAGCTGCGGCATCAGTCGCGCTGTCGTCTTCGACGATACCTAGGCGATGCCGCCAATATCATATAAATGAATTTTTCGCAACACGTCAACGTCAATACGCGATTTGTTCGTTTGACAGATACTAAATTAAAAAAATTCCATTTAAAATTGTGAAAATTCTTATCGAGTGCGACTTTTGGGATAGCGACGAAAGAGCGAGAGATAGAGAGAGCATAGACATAACATAAGTTCACCCAGCTACTCGTAGCATACGCGGGGGAGGCAAGCGCAGGCAGCGAGGAGCTGTAAAAGTATTCGTCGGCCCGCTTACGTATTGAAAAAGGCAGGCGAAGTAAACGACGAAGAGGTGGTGGGAAAAAAAAGTAACGTCGGTCGTCGTCGCCAAAGAGAAGAGAGAAAAATTTCATACGATGATAATGAGCACTTAGTTTTTTTTATCGGAGCAGCGTAATTTAAATGAAACGTTGAAAGTAAAATTGAAATGCGCGTCGGTCGCGTCGCGTACACTACGAAATTCTTTCTCGCTGGGGTAGAAAAAGTAAAACCGTCATTCTGTTGAACGTGTAAAACTGTTCAGCTACAAAAATATTAGTTTCCGGTTTTCGTTGTTTTGCTTTTTTCGAATTTGATGGCCGAATTCCAAATTATTTCAGAAAATTGGATGTTGAAGTCTCGTTTTATGTCACGAGAATATTTTTTCCTTCGATGTCGCCTCCACGCCCCGCTGGTCGTCTTCCTTGTTTTGTCGACTTTTTTTTCGCACGCAGGCGTACTCGATTTTTTCATTCGTTCTTTCTTTATCTTTATCGGTGTGTTTCTCGTTTCTCCATCTCGCTTCTTTCCAAACCAACCTAGTTTTTATTTGCGAAAATCCGTTGGTTGTGTTATTTGAAAAAACTGTCTGCCTGAAAGCTTTAAATTTTATTGGCCTGCTATAACTTTTAACATTTATTGACGAAAAAAAAAGCAACGAAAAAGTGAGAATGGTGGCTGGCTCGGTATACGACGTTGTCACGTCAGAGAGTGAGATAGAGAGAGAGAAAAATAGCGTTGGCAGAAAAAGTATAGAGAAGAGAATTCCGATCGTTTGTAAATTTCATTTCAATAAGTTACACGCCATTGGTGATGGGGCATGGCACCGGGGAACGGGGCATGGCACCGGGGAACGTTTTACTTTTAATTTTGTTTGCGACAGTCACGCGCCTTTAAAAAAGATAACCGATGAATGTGTGACGTACGAATGAGATTGTGTGCCAACTGCCAAGCGTCGTACGTTATGACTCTCGCTCGTCTCCGCCCTTATACTTGTGCAGTTGAGCACTATTCTCTCGCTCTTGTACTGTACGTTTATATTAATTAACTTGGTCGTGCGACCGTACGTACGAATGTGGATGTTTTCCAATGTACAAATATAGAATTTCAATGTACGATTCGTATTCGAGCGAGGGAAACGACACGACCGGCAGCAAAAATGTCGAAAGGAAATTCAAATCTTGACACCGCCGAGTACGAAAAATGGAACAAAAAAAATTTGTATACATCATATACGTACGTACGCGTATTAAATGAATAAATTTACCTGTAGACGCTCGCGAGTGTATCCGACTACTCGTATCTCTGTAAACAAACCGCGTACACTTACCCAGCCTGAGCCACTCGAGCCGTAGGTACAGTTGAACCAAAAAGTATTCGCACACACCTCGCATTTTCTCCAGATCAAATCTCACGTGTCGTAAATTTGAAGAAAATTTCAACGCCACCGTGTTATTGCTCGTCAAAAACACCCCGAATAACGAAAATTGAATAAATAATTTTATTTGCAGCAAGGGACAGCACAAAAGTTGTAAAAAAGTAGGCCAAAAAAGTATTCGCACACTACTTGAAATAAAAAATTCAACTTTATTCACCTACCAGATTATGGCAAATTTTCACGAGGGTATAGTACCAACAACGTGTAGCTCGGATCAAGGCGATCACAACACAATTTATGCACAAGCTCTTCTACTTCTTCATGGAAGAAATAAACGTGTACCGAAAGTTTGATGTTTCTAGTTCAATAATTTGCTTAAATTTCGAGCAAATCAAAAAGTAAAACTACCACGTGGTAGAAAATTGAATTTCCAATCAAAAAGGTTCTCTTCCTTTTTTGCCTATCTTTAATATTTCAGGCGCTGGGCGAGAAAAACGAAAAATATACTTAGATTTGTCAAGTTTTCAAACTTTATTTTGAGAAAATCAAAAAAGGAGGACCATCATCTTGATGGAAATCAAATTTCCGATCAAAAAGACATTTTTCACTTTTTGCCTATCTTCAATATTTCAGGAGCAATGCATGTGAGAAAAACGAAAACTTGATTGAAAATTTTTTAATTCATCAAGTTTGAAGGAGATGAAATTATGTAGCCCAGTGCAGAGTTGGGCAGATCCGGATCCTACAATTTTAAAATTGGATCTAAAGATCTAAAGATCCGAAAATTTGGATCCGATCTAGATAAAATCCTTCAATTGTGAAAAGGATCTGATCTGGATCTTAGACCCCTAAATTTTCGAGGAGAAAAAAGATCCAGATCCAGAAAAAAAAATTTTACGATTCACCACATTCATCTCAGTGAATTTATTATTTTTCAGTGTTTTCAATTTTTCAATATTTAATCTGTGAAATGAATGAAAAGAAAACCGTAAAGGAAGCTAAAAAATCCTAAAAACTTCCGACTGTTCGACTTGATCTGGATCCTAAAATTTGGAAATTGGATCTATAGATCCAAAAGTCCAAAATTTTGGATCTGATCTAGATCAGATCTCTTAACTTTGGAAGAGATCTGATCTGGATCTTTTGCAGATCCACCTTGACAAAAGATCTGGATCTGGATCTTAATCCTTTTATTAGTGGATCTGCCTAACTCTGGCCCAGTGCAATTAGGAGATGACATTGCATTTTAGGTCATCAAAGATTTTTGATTTTTAAATGTTCCTTTAGGTATCTTGAATAACTGCCAAACAGTCCCCTAAACTCACCCCACGGGAACTCCCCCAAATGTGGAGCCAAAGTGGCCCTCTCATTGTTTTTCATTTATAACTCTGCAAATATGCGTTTAAATGAAAAAATTATCTTTATTGAAATTAAACCACATAAAATTTGCAACAATTAATATTCCATCAATTTTTTCGAAAAAGTGAACGAGGGGCGCAAAAATACAGATCAAAATATACAGGGTGGAAAAAACAAATATCGCCCCTCATTTTGGCGAATGGGGTACAATTTCGGATGGGACCTTGTGTATGCTAATGCAGACACACCATAGAATCCAAAAAAAAAAACTCAAACCTCACTCTTCTTAAAGGTATAAAATGTGGACAAGCGTGAACCCCCTTTTTAAAAAATGCTAATATCAGCTGTTTCAAAAATTGAAAAAAAGTTCAAATGAATGTTAAAGAGTGAAAAATTTCCTACAAACCCCCTGTTTTCATTTCTTCCACATGACGTGTTTCCATGTCCCATGAAAACGGGGTAAAGATGAGAAATCATCGAAAATGGTCTTGTCTTATAGGAATACTATCTTTATGACCATATTGCTAAAAATTGTCTAAAATTTTGAAAAAATGCTCTATTTTTTCATTTTTTTAAATTTAGGAGCCCTGAGCGCCAGATTAAAATTCAGTTAGGGAAAAAATAGAAAATAAGGAATTATTTTCTGTTTATATGTCAGGGCCGCCCAGCGTTGCCAACACTCCTGATTTCTCAGGAGATCTACTTTTTTGAGGCTCTATTGATTTTCTCCTGATCTGCTAATTTTCAGCAAAGATTCCTGATTTTTAAAAATTTCTCCTGATTTTTTAGCAAAAATTTCTTGAATTTCAAGAGAAATCTCCTGATTTTTTCAAGAAATCTTAAATTTTTGTAAAATGTGACAAAAACAGGAAACAATTGTTTTCAATTTTTAGCACTGATTTTTCACTCAATATATTTTTCCAATGACAACAGGACCATACATCATGTATCAGGAAAAAATGAAAAATAATTAAAATAAACTCCTTAACCTATTCTGTTTTATGAAAAACTCCAGTAATCTACTACTTTTCATGGAAAACTTCAGAAATTTACTACTTTTTAATAGAAAACTCCTGAAATCTACTGCCTTTTCACGAAAATTCGTTTCTTCTGAATCTCCTGATTTTTTCGAATTTCCATTTGGCAACGCTGAGGCCACCCTACTGCATTTATACAGTAGGGTGGAGTGAAAAAAAAAACATATCTTGGATTTCGATCAAACTCGCAGAGGTGGTTTACTTTGAGTTAAGAACCTCCCAAAAAAGAATTGAGCCCCTTATCTCTCAGGGGAGTGGAGCTAGGAGCCCTCAAAGCAGGGTGACTTTTGAAGAAAAAAACACGGTTTTCGCCACTTTTGGGTAGAGCCACCTACATGGTACCTCACGAAAACACCCCTAGAAAAGTGCAATTTGAGTTTCTACAACTCCCCAGAACATTGACCTTCAAATTTGATATAGATTTTTTCACTCTACCAGGGGGTTGAAAAGTTGCAGATCGCTAAAAAATCGAGGAATTTCGAATCACAAAAAACGAAAATAACATATGCTTGGCACCAAAACTGAACTCAAATGGCTCCTGTTGATGCAAAAAAATTATTTCCATAGAAAAAGTTGAAAATTTCCATGGCAGGGTGGCCAACTTTCGATTTTCATAAAACATCAATTTTTACCCAAAAAAAAGGAGAAATTTTGATGTTTTATGAAAATCAAAAGTTGGCAACCGTGCCCTAAAAATTTTTCAACATATTTTTTTTTTTCAATTTTTGTTCTGTCTCTTGCTGTAACGTATAATTAATTAATTATATATTCAATTTTCGTTATTTGGAGTAAGTTTTGACGAAGAATAACGTGTTGGCGTTGAAATTTTCTCGCAAATTTACGTGAGATTTGATGTGGAGAAAATGTGATGTGTGTGAATACTTTTCGGTTTGGGTGTACGTGGGTAAGCGTAATAAATGAATAAATTTACCTGTAGACGCTCGCGAGTGTATCTGACTATTCATATCTCTCTAAACGAACAGCCAGAGCCAGTCGAGTCGTAGGTAGTAGGAAGAGGAACCCACGATCAGTATACTCGTACGTACAAAAGCTGTTGGGGAGGCAGCTTTGACGAGGCGATGTGGCATGATGTGAACGCGAACAGGGAGACGTGTGAGGGAGCACGGAGAAGATTCTAAAGCGTTGAGTTGAAGAAGCGCACGCAGCGATGTTTTATTTAAACGATTGCATCGAGAAGAGTGTAAAATTAACCGCAGAGAAACATTTTACCTTCGGCCATTATAGCAGATATGGCAGCGAATGTAAATTACACATGAGGCTGGCTCATGGCTGTGGCTGTGGCTGTGGATGTGGATGTGGCTGTAGTGCTTGTACGTGTGGCTATAAGTACAGGGATCTGTGCGAGTGTGTGTTGTCGCTATACCTATAGAATAGATCGAGTGGAGTACGTGTGCGTAATACTATTTTTACATTCTTCAAAAGCTCAGCTTAAACTATTATATGTATTATTACCGGTATACTTACGATAGGATAGGAATGTGCAGTGTAGTATTCCTATCCCCATTTATGTTGGAAATCGCGATCGTATGGCATCGCTGTGTGCCTGCTGCCTGCCTGCCTCTCTCGCTCGCTGCTTTTTTTTCACACTTTACCGTTTTTGGCATCATTCGCCATTCGAAAACGTTTTATTACACCCTGGCGAGATTTTAACGCCACGTACCCGTACCCGACGTAACATTTATTCTCACGTCGTAACCCTAGAACATTCAATGAGTGTACATTTTTTCCGCACTCGTACTTCGCTTCTTTTCTTTCTTTGTGTTCTTTTCTGCCCTCGCCTCTCCTCTGCTCTCCTATTTTTATATATGAAATGTTATTCGAATATTAATACGAGTTGTTTAGCCAAACTCCAGCTCCTCCGCTATTGGCTTTTGCTACACATAAAAACCCATAACATATTACAATCTGTTTTGACTGCTGCGCTTTACGTTGGTTGCACGACGTACCTATTACGTATAATAGAAAATTACACTCGCACACGTCTTTCGCACAATTTTGCGACGCGCTAGCCGTAAACTATACCAATATATAAGCCAATATTCATTCGATATAAGCTTTTTGTTATTCTTTATTTTTCCATTTTTCATTTCTTCGTCTTTCTTTTCTTTTTCTTTTCAATTATACTCGCGTTGCATTGTAAGTACGACGCGACGTAAAATTCATACCAAACTCGTAACAACGAGTAATATTGATCGTTTTACTCGTCTATACCTAATAATAATCAGCGAACTACGGTACGTTGCGAGTTTTCCAAAGTATCGTAGCGTAGCTTCGACGAGATGGACAGCGAGAGCAGGGTGAAGGATCGCGTAAGACTTTGATGGCCTTTTTTTTTTCTTTCTTCTTTCTTTCTCTCTTTTATCGTTATTAAATACCTTCGCTGTATAATAGAATCCTTCGACGATAATGAAGCGTTTATTTTAAGTGAAGTTTGATATCGGTGCGGTTTTTTTACACCAAATGTACCTACCTATCGAGTGATGAGTGCGATGAAGATGATTTATGGGTTGGCTCGAGGATGCCTGAATTGGCTTTATGAGGTGAGGCGCGGCGATGTAAATTTATTAATGTTTTTAAAGAATTTGCAATTGTTCGGGTTTTAAAAATATTTTTCAATTTTTTCCTATATTTCCGAATTTTGAAAAAAAAAAATTAAAATTTTTTGACAACTTTTTTTTGAGCAATGATTTTTTTAGAAAATTCAGTAAAAATAGAATCTAAAAAAAAATGTAAGAGTAGGTACCTGGGCATATATATATTTTTACCAAATTCAACGGTAAGTATTCATGTTTGAAAGTATAATTTTCAAAAACGTAAGCTCAAAATTTTTTTGTAAAAAGTTTTAAAAAATTGACACGTGAAGCAACATTTTAAAGAATTTTCAATTAAATTCAAAAAAGATTTGTTTAAATGAAATTTGAAAAATTTGTTTAAGTTGATATCGAAAACTTTATTTAAACAGTGCTGTTTTAATAAAATTCGTTTTTAAAAAAAAATAATATTTCGTATTCAAAGTGACGTATGTTGGACATCATTTTTAAACATTTGTACTCGAAGAAACTTTCATGCAAATTTGATTTTAAACAACATTTTTGAAAATTTGTAGCTGAAGTAAATTTTTTAAAAAGAATGATGGTAAAATTTTAAACAAGTGATTTTTTAAATAAAATTCAAATTCAACTTTTTATGAACATAATAATTTTCAAAAAAGTGTGCTTGAAATTTTTTTAAAGTGTTTTTAAAAAAAATTGAAAATCGACTCTTGAAAAAAGAACTGAAAAAAAATTTAACAAAATTCAAAAAAAAATTGCTTGAATTGTTTTTTTTTTACGAAAGTGTACCTATTTTAAAATGTTTTTTATGATTTTTGTTTAAATTTTTTCATGGTCATAATAATTTTTCTTTTTACTTGAATAATAGAATTTCTCTGAAAATTTGAGTTTTTTGGGAGGGGGGGGGGGCATCAAATTTTTTTTTTGTTGAATGCATAGCGTTGACAAGCGGAATTTTCCAAGACCTTTGCATGACGCCATTTTGATTTTTCATCTATGGGTAATTCTCGAAAAATCGGCAAATTTCAACACCTGATTTCTTCAAAAAAATAAAAACGCTTTTCAAATTTTTTTAAAAAACGAAGTTGATTATAGGAATATCCCTTGTCCCTTTTATGATGTCGGATCCAATTCATTTTCAAAAGGGGAGGGGAGAGCGATTCAAAAAAAAAAACGCATAGCAGTCAAGATGCACCGCGACAGCCGAATTTTTTTTCCAAGTTAGTGTACCACTTTAAAAACGTTTTCATCCATGGTATTGCAGTTTCAATATCAGTTTTAACTTCAAATTCAGTTTAAAAATGTCAGGTTTGTGTCTTCAGTTTTAGTTCCTGTCTGCATTGAAGATTTCATCTTCAGATGGGGCTCCGCCCCCATACCCCCGTTGGGGCTTCGCCCCAACCACCTCGTCACTTCCAATTCTTCAGATGGGGGCTCCGCCCCCAATAGGGGCATGGGATGGCGTCATGCAAAGGTCTTAGAAAATTCCGCTTGTCAACGCTATGCATTCAACAAAAAAATTTTTGATGCCCCCTCCCCCCCCCCCCCCCCTTAATGCGTATCTTTTTTTGGTTGACATACACAGTTTTGACTAAAAAATTAATTTTTTCTCCAAAAATGAAAAAAATTTAATGATTTTTTCCCCTTTAATTTTAACCAATTTTTTAGTCGTTGTTGTTTAGTCCAACAAAGAAATCATTGAACCAAAAACAATTTTTTTGCTAATTTTTTATCAATATTTTTCACAAAATTATTTTTTATCAATATTTTTCACAAAATTATTTTTTTTAATTCCATCACTGCTTTTTGTTCGACTTATTCTTGTTTCCCAATTTTTTCAGCTGAAAAATTGAAGTTTCTTTGAAAAAATTTTTAGGTATAATATTTTTCTAAAATTTTACAATTTTTCTAGTTTTTTTTTTTTTTTTTTTTTGGTACAAAATTCTTTCAAATGAAATGATCTGTTTAGTTCATGGTTCTTGTCTAAAAATTTTTATCAATTCAATTCTTCTCACAATTTCTTGCATCTGCAGGAATTTTGTCCACCCCTAAAAAATGGATCTTTTACTAAAAAAAAAAAAAAAAAAAAAAAAAAAAAAAAAAAAAAAAAAGATGTCCAAAAGATTTTGTAGGATGGCTTACAAATTAAGTTTTTCATTAGGTACTTTTTTGTTCGTTTTTTTAGTCAGTTTTTTTTCAATTGATAATTTTTCCTCTGAAAATTTTTAGCATTTTTAAAAGAATTTTTCTGATATTATGTAATTCTTTGGTTGAATTTTTTGGGCTCAAAATCTTTTAAATTTGAATATTTTTTTGTAGATATAATTCCTTGCAAAAACAAAGTTTATTATTTAGGTACTTATTCTGTTGGATCCTTTTTGTAGGTAGGCCTATTTCATAATTTTTCCAACCAAGAAAAAGTGATTTTTCTCAACTTGATAAAAAATTCTTGTACATTTGACATTTTTCCTGAAAAATATTACTTACTTACTTGAATTTGATTGCATTTACCTACTGAAAGAAATTTTCGTCGCTTTTTGTTGAATTTTTTTCCTGATCATCTTTTTTCAAACCGAAAAAATTGAAATTTTTCCTCGAATTTTATTCGAAATTTTGGCAGAATTTACCTTATTATCGGTTCTCTAGACAGATGCAACCCAGTACCTACAGATGGATGAGGCCATTTTAAAACTTGCCATTTAGAATAGACTGGGCTACGTGTTTCCAACTCGATTTTTGAGGTTATTTGGGCAATGCGAACTTGTTCACTAACACTCACGTCAGCTATCTCCTGGTTCGATGGTGGGAAACCTTGTTGGCCCACCTTGTATGTATCGAGTGTATATTTCATAATAATAAGGTAAACTTAGCATAGACACTGTGTCACGTTATCTGAGAAGTACCCAATATTATTAAACCGTGTTACACGGATGATCCATCAAACCATTTGTGTGGTGGTCGTAAAAAAAAAAATGAGCATCGCGATGGCGAAGCATTAAACTTACGTACCTGTGCCTATGCCTTCGTATACTTATACGATACACCATCTCATCGCAGAGATTCGCTTCGCATTCGTGCCCATGGTAGGTAATGTGCGTCACACTTGGAAACAAAAGCAAAAAAAGAACCCATTATACTCGCCTACCTACTCGTAGTACCTTTTACTCGCAGGCAGGCAGGCATCGAGAGAAGAGAAAAAGACACTATCTGTTTCTGTTTTTCTTTAGTTTTCTTATTCTTATAGCGAAGAACGGAGAACTGCTTACGAATTGTTATAGCTCTCTATACTAGTTAGTTAAATGAAATGGTTTTTCTAAAACATTTTACGGTGTAAGTACGTCGTAAATACAACACAACCAGATATAATCTTTTGCTAAAGGGAAAAGAGCTGCGCCAAAGTAAGAGCGAGAGAAAAGACGTGTGCGTATGGTGCGTGGTTCTTCTTAAAATTCGTTTAATTTTTTTCCTTTACTCTTCTGCGTAGCGTGGCATTTTTAACAGGCTGAATATTACGCGAGAAAATATAGAGGTAGGTAGTCGGAGTCGGATGGACGCGGACGGTCGGTCGGTCGGTTAGTTGGTCGGTTAATAGTGCAGACGCATTCGAATATTTTTACGCGAAAGCAGCGAAAATGCGGCGGCCACGGCTGCAGCCACAACGTTAAATATAATATTTCATTTTTATCGAACGGCTGGCTCGGCTGCGGCTTTGGCTTGGCTTGGCTCGGCTCGCTTTGCTCTTTCTCTCTCTATCACCCTCTACTTATTCTCTCTACTCACTCGTATTCGTTTGTTGTGCTTTCGCTTATTCGTTTGCTTGCTCATTTAGCTGGTTGGATACGGTATGTTAGCACAAGGCAGCATTTTTGAATTATTTATACGCGTAATATCCTATTTAAATGCATAAATAGTGATACGTGCGTGAAAGTGATGACTTAGCGTCCCGCAGTTTACCTTTGGGCGGCAGGGTTGGGGTATCCACTTATACGCTTTCTAAACATATCGAGACAATCTGCTTTAAATACTCGTATAACTTACCTACCTACCTACCTAACTATGATACGTATGGTATATTTGTACGAAAAACAAATCTCACATATACATATACAGGGTGTTTCGCAGCTGATGCAGTTCCTTCCACCAGATGGATAGGCAACCCATTAGGAACAAAAAATGTTACATACACAATATGGTGTCTACCTTGAAAATCGAAGGGGCAAGGGAAAACGAAATTTTGATTAGGTACATGGATAGTACTGAAGAAAATAAACTTTTTTTGTTATCAACATTTTTTGCCTACCTTCGAAAATGAAGGCGCAAGAGAGCTTTAAACTTGAAAAAACCGGTTTTTCGATTTTCAAAACTCTGTAGCTCCTTCATTTTCGAAGATAGACAAATCCATTTTATAACTTTTTTTGCTTCTCTCAAAAAGTAACACTCATTCCATGCATTGTCGAACGTAGTTTTGCAATTTTCATGTCTCGTTTGTACCCATTGATCATTATTGAGCTTCAAATTATCAAGTGACAGCAGTGGGACGTAAAAATTGCAAAATTTCGTCAATATGATACTTAAAACAGGTGTAACATATTAAGTGGAACGAAAAACGTTATGCGATGATTTCACCTATCTTCGAAAATGAAGGAGCTACAGAGTTTCGAATATCAAAAAACCGGTTTTTCCAAGTTTAGAGCTCTCTTGAGACTTCATTTTCCAAGGTAGGCAACAAATGTCGATAACAAAAAAAGTTTTTTTTCTTCAATACTATTCATGTGCCCAACTAAAAATTACCTTTTCTCCATTTCATTTTCCCTTGCCCCTTCAGTTTTTAAGATAGGCAACATCTTTATATAACATTTTTTTGTTCTTTGCGAATTGCCTATCCAGGTTGTCTAAGAGTCATGAAAATCATGAAAGTCATGGAAAAGTCATGAATATTTCAAAAAAATCACCAAGTCTAGAATAGTCGTGAATTTTTGATAATATTACCTGGGCAAAATTACAAATTCGCTTAAAAGTGAAATTTTTTCAAACTGTATGTAGTATCTTCTCAAAAAAAAAAAAGCATAAAATATTTTAATTTTTCTGAAGAAGAAAATTACTTTTCTCGAATAATTTTTTTTTTCGAGGGGGAGGAAAATCTTCATTTTTTTGGAAAAATCCCAGTTCTTGGAATGATTTTTTTTCTGAAATGGAAAAAAAATTCCCTGAAATGAAAAAAAATGAATTTTTTGGTACAAAAAATTTTAAAAATTATTTTGCTATAAAAAACATTTTTACGCCACTAACTAGTTAGCCAGGTAGAGTTGCTGTACAAGACGTTAAAAAATTCTCAAATTTTTAAAAAACAAAAATATTTTTTAAATTTTCGTGTAAAATTTTTCATTTTTTTAGAATCAAAAATCTGAATTTTATGGGCTTAGAATTGAATTGTTTTGAAGTAAAAATACCTACTTTTCGAACTTTATAGTATAAAATTTCAATTTTTTGGATTTTTTAAAATTTTCTGACAAATAAAAAAAAAATTCTGATTTTTTGGAATAACTATGCTAAAAAAATTGAAGCGAATTTTTTGATGTTTTGGAATGAAAAAATCACTCAATGGATTTTTTGAAATTAAAAATATCCCTTTTTTTTCTTCTTTTTTTTTTGAGAAAAAATGTTACCTAGGTATATCTTATGTGAAGATTTTTTATAAAATTTCTTTGGAAAAAATTTCTAATTTTTTCTTTGTGAAGAAAAAAATTGCTTCATTTTCGAATTTTTTTTTTTTTTTTTTTTTTAAATACCTAATGAAGTATAATGATTTAAAAAAATTTTTTGAAATAAAAAATTCTCAATTTTTTGGGGATTATTTTTTTTCTTTGAAAGTAAAATAAATAGGTAAATAAAATTTTTTTTAAACTTTGGGACGAAAAAAAAAAACATAGAAAAAATGTTCTTCTGTTGAAAAAGTTGTTGAAAATTTTTTTAGGGTATTTTTCGCGTGATCATTTTTCGTTTCATTTCCAGGGAAAAAATCATTCTCACATTACAACCTAAAAAACAATTTCAAGCATCCACTTTTATAGGGAAGAAATTGAATTACACCCTTGAAAATTTCAAGTATTCGTTTAATTTTTTTTTTTTTGAAATTGTATAGATTTCATTGGTTTACCAAAAAAATGGGGTCTCGGAGGGCATAGGCATAACTTAAGGGGTTCAAGGGGAATTCACCCCCTCCCTCAATGATTTTTTAAATATGTGACGGCGCATGGAGAAAGGGACCTAAGGGTAAAAAGTGAAATTGTTCAGGAGAGCCGTTTAAAGTTTACCATTCATTTTCGACGTTTTTTCTTTGTAATTCTGTATCCGCGTACCAAACAAAATTTACTTTTTTTTGGACATTTTTTTGGAATTTTTTTTTTGAAATTGGGGTAAAATTTATCGAGAAATTGAATGAAACCGGTTCGAGGTCCCTGAAGTCATTTTTGACAAAGATACAGCCGCTTAAAGTGAGTAAAAAATATCAAAATTTTCAAAAAATTTGGAAAAAAATTTCTACTTTATTCACTTCAAGCGGCTGTATCTTTGTCAAAAATGACTTCAGGAACCTCAGACCGGTTCATTCATATTCTCGATAAATTTTACCCCAATTTCAAAAAAAAAAAAAATCGAAGTCGTGACCCTTAGGTCCCTTTCTCCATGCGCCGTCACATATAGGGAAAAAATGAGGAGAATTTTTTTTGTTTCCGCCTCCCCCCATATTTCTTTCAAGTTAAGTTTATGCCGGAGGGGGTCTCTGGAAATATAGAAATATTGTTCATGAAAAAGGTCATGAAAAAGTCTTGAATTTTCCAACAAAAAAAAGAAAAAAAAGAAAAAAGGTAGACACCCTGACTATCCACCTGGTGGAAGGAACTACATCAACTACGAAACACTCTGTTCACAGGCACTCCCCTAGACAAAAAACAAACGCATTTGGCAAATAATTTATTTTGTTTTTTAGCGTATACGTATGGAAAGGAGACGTATGTGTACGATATTGAACAAAGGAACCTACACACATTTATTGTTACACAAAGAGTTGGTATTTCTCCACGTTCATGAGTACTCTGTGTGTGTATATACATTCGTATACGTAGATATACTTATACCTTAAGGGTGTTTGGGAAAAAAAAGAAGAAAAATAAGCGATCGATTTAAGTATGTACTATTTTGCATGACATGGTATGGCATAACAGATGAAAACGACAAAGGCGAAAAAAGAGAAACAAAATGAAGAAAACCAGGACCTAAATAAGAAAGAAAAAGAAATAAAGTACAAACCAGCGAGCGAACCAACGAAAAAAAAAGTGTAGAAGAAGAAGAAAACGAAAAAGAAACGAAGAAGTTGAGGAAACACAGGTTAAACAGTCGTAAATGCGACGGTACGACATTTCAAAATTATAATAGCGAAGTAAACGTTAAACGACTGTTCTGTTACGAACGACGACTATACACGATGATGCAAAGAAAAGCAAAGTGTGAAGAGGTGGCGAGAGGAGGTGAAAAACTCAGCTGTACGTTTAAAGTCGAACCGCACGTCCGAGTGGCGAATCACCAAACCGAGTAATCTGCAAGCTTGCGAGCCTCCATTCAATTAACTTCCATTTAAGGCGCTGGAAAAATTCCGTTCAAAATACAAATGAGCGGAATTTTTCATTCCACTTGTGCAGCACCACAGGCCTCGCGCAGTGTGAAAAGACACGCGGATATTTTCTGCTTCGTCCTTAGGTAGGTGGAGGTATCGAAATGAGCCAGCTACATACCTACTTCATTGGTACGTTTAATGTGGATTCGCAGAAGAGATAAACACCTACAGTCTACACACACGCTGTATTACGAGTACGAGTTGGCGAAGCGACGAGATAATTAAATTATAATGTACTAGTATTTTTCTATTATACGTGCCATAGGTAGGCACATAATACATATACGTACGTCTCGTAAGTTGCTTTGAAATCGAACCACGCAGGCAACGAGCACCCGACACGAAATAAAAGAAAACTGTAATTATTTTCCGACCTAAATACTCTCGACTGCGTGTCGAAGAAATCGCAGCATCGCCTTCGTCTTTTGCAGGGCAAAATAGGAGAGAAGCGAAAAAATCGAAGCGAAGCAGAAAAACCGCCCGTGAAAATGTTATTCGTCGACTTCGACTCGGTTTGTTACGCGAATCATATTTTCTATCTATTTCGCTGATTTTCACTCCTCGTACTCGAGAACGATACCATTCTAAAGAATAGATGGAAAATTCCTAGTATGTTGGAATGGAATTCAGCTTCAACCCAGTTAACAAAACGTAGGTATTTTGAGAGAAGATTTTTTTTGTTCGCCTTTCTTCGACCTTCATTTCTCGTGTTGCGCCTTCTTTTCGTTTTTTAATTAGTATTTTTTTTTTTTACCTACCCTTTTTTTACTCGAGTGTCGCGTTTCACGTTGTTGTTTTAAATCATCGTTCGCGGTATTTAAATACGGAAATGAGTGTTAAGTCGGGAGAAAGGCGATATCAGGTCGAGTATGATCGAGTTACTCGAATTTTAACGTTTTGCGCGGAGATACGTTTGAATTTTTCAAGTAGCTCGTGCGATTTTTATTTTTGAAACGAGAATAGGGTTCGAATTTTTGAACAGGGCGTCTGATAGGGCTAGCTAACTGTGCAAAAGTGGTGATTTTTCACCCAAAATTTATTGTTTTTTGAAAAGTACCTAACGATTTCTAATTTGGCAAATCTTCTTTTTAAAAAAATCAAAATAGGTAAATATTTGAAAGATTTTCAAAATTGAAACGACATTTAAAGTTGAATAATTTTTTGCAATTTTTATAAAAATTTGAGATTTAGAAAATTTGGAAAATTTAGTTAAAGTAGGAAATAGGGTGATTTTAAAATTTCAATGCATTTTGATGAATTTTTACAATTTTGGCAATTTTGAAAATTTTTCTATACCTAAATTCTGAAAATTTGCCGAAAATTCGAAAATTGGATATTACTAAATTTTAACAATTTTTAGAAGTTAGGACCCATTTCCAAAATTCATGACATGTGAAAGTGTGAAATTCGATAACTTTTCCAAACTGTATAAATCCAACAGTTTGAAAATTTTTCCAAATTCGATAAAAAATAAGGATTTTTATTTATTTTTTATTTATTAAATTTTTGAAGTTGGATAAAAAATTGCAAAGGTCGATCTATAAAGTTGGATCAATTTTTAAAGTTTGAGGTTTGGTAAAAATCCAAAATTTGGAAAAATTTTAACATTTTAATAAAAAAATTGAAATTGGGTGATTTTTAAATTGGTCACATCTTCAAAATTTAATGATTATTTATAAATTTGGTAATTTTTCTTACATCAATAAATTTTTACGGCTCCAAGAATTTGAAACTGTTTAGGAATTAGTAAATGATTAAAAGATTTTGTTCGACACTCTGAATCTTTTAATTTTCGAAAAAAGATAATTTAAAAATCTGAATCTTTTGGGAATAATTTTTTTCAATTTTCCAGAGCAAAAGAATAATACGTTAAAATGTACCAATTCTTTCAGAAATGAAAAATAAAATTCTGAATTTTCGGGAGTACAAAAATGCAAATCATTTCACAAAATGTTAGCAAAAAATCTCCTATTAAAATAGTATAATTATGCTTTTACGATGACCAAAATGGAAAAAACGAGACCAAAATTCGTCAGGAAAATCCGACACCAAAATCCGCCACGAAATTCAGACACCAAATTGGGTTAGTTCTTTTTTGCTTTATTTTAGCATAGTTTTTTTTTTTTTTTTTTTTTTTCATTTATTGTGCCATGTACAAGTACTAAGCTTAGAGGCACATTATTAAGATTAGGGTAGTATGTAAGTATTAATTATGTATATTAGAAGTTAATTTTATTGTAGTTACATGCTTAAAATTAAGGTAAAGGTAATTATAAAAGTTTGTTTAGATGGGTGATTTTTATAAATTGGAGAAGTTTTTCGATGTTGTTTTGATTATCTGAGAGGATGTTTTGTAGATATTTATTCCAAATTTTCGATATTTTGTTCGACTTCTTTAATTTTCATATTTCCATGGAAATTATGTTTTATTATTTTAAAATTGATAACTTTTAGACATTTCATACTTTCTAACGTAGTGTGGAAATGGGGCCAACCGGGGGGGGGGGGCGAAGCCTTCCTGGCGAGGCGCGAAGCGCCGAGTTTTTTTGTAGAGAAAAAAGTCTTAATTAAAGAAAACAAATCACAACTTTTCATTTGGAGTCAGTAAGTATAAGTTGAATAATTATTTTAAAAATGTTCCATTTTTTAAAGATAAAATCCCCAATATATTGCATCGATTTTTCATTGAAAAAAAAAATCTTAAAAAGTTTTCAATTTTTGAGGTAAAGATTCTTTTAATTTTTGAGGTAAAAATTCTTTTAGTTTTTTTCGAAGCAAAAAATTCTGAACTTTCATGGTAATTAAAATAATACTCATCTTGAATTTTTTCGAAGCCAGGGTGGTTTCAGTGGAAGAAGTTTCTAATTTTTTTAAAGTAAAGAAATAGGTAAGAAAATCTTTAATTTTTGAGATTTTTTTCGTAAATAAATCTCTTATCAATTTATAAGAAAAAAATTCTAACTTATCTCTTTTTTTTAGGGAAAAATTTCACTTCTTTAGGGCAGGTAAATATATATTTTGATTTTCTCATAGAAAAAATGAATGTCTCAATTCTTTTTTTTTGGGGGGGGGGGGGGGATCTCAGTTTCATTAAAAAAATTCATTTCTTTTAGTATAAAAATTTTTTATTCTTCATTTTTTAAATTGAAAAAAATATCAATTTTTTGAGAAAAAAAAATGGAAACCCCAATTTTTAGGAGGAGAATCTCTGGATTATTTTGACGCAATGAAATTTTTGAATTTTCTCGATGAAATAAGTTCTCTATTTCTTAAAAAAAATAAAATAATAGATTTTCTTCTGTTTAGGGAAAGAATTTTTTTTAAATAGAACATTTTTTTTTTTATATAATAATTACGTAGTTCTAAATTTTTCATACCCAGTATTTTTTCAATTTTTAGAGAAAAATCACTATTTTCATTCAATTTTTAAAAATTTTCAACTGGACATTTTTTCGGAAAAAATTTTAAAAATTCCAAATTATTGTAAGCATGCCATTTTTTGCTGGAAAAATGTTGTCATACACCTGGCATAATGTTTCGAGTTTAGTTTTTATAATTATGTAAATTAAATACTCGAAGAGATAAAAACCACAACTTCAACTGTCAGTCGAGTATTTGATTGATGAGAACAGTCGGAGGGTAACATCCGCAACGTAAAGATTGGTCAGTCAGATTTTTCCTGGTAGTACCAGATCACCAGTACTGCTAGCAGCATTGCGTGTTGAATAAATTGCCTATCGAATTCGCCGTAAATACGCTACTTACATGTAGTGGCGGCGAATCGGTTAGGCAATTCTTTCGACGTTCGACCAGATCACCAGCAGCACCACCACATACCAGGAGCATTATGTGTTAGATAAATTGCCTATCGAATTCGCCGTAAATACGCTATACTTACTCACTCAGAGCAGAGTTGAATCGGTTGTATAGGGTCGGAAACTGAAAAATATTGCAATAAATCATACTCGCAGAAGCGTGAAAGAGGGGTCCAATCGAAATTTTTATAATGACCAAACTTATTTTTAGGATCTTAATCTACAACTTTTGTTTGAAAATTTTTTCAATTCAACCCCTCACTCCCCTTATTTTTCATTATTAAATTCGAGAGAAAGGAAGGGTCTAATCGAAATTTTTATAATAACCAAGTTTATTTTAAAAATCTTAATCTACAACTTTTGTTTGAAATTTTTTTTAATTCAATCCCTCTCCCCCTCCCAATTTTCAATAATGAGAGTCTTTGTACTAATATGCAAAATTAGAGGGGAAGGGAGGGTTCAATTGAAATTCTTATAATAAACAATATTATTTCTAAGATCTTAATCTACATCTTCTGTTTGAAAATTTTTTCAATTCAACCCTTACCTCCCCCAATTTTCAATAATGAATGAGTATTCATGTAGGTATTAATATGAAAAATTAGAGAGGAGGGAGGGTTTTAATTTCAAACAAAAGTTGTAGATTAGAATCTTAGAAATGATTTTGGTTATCATATGAATTTCGATTGGACCCTTCCCTCGCCTCTAATTTCGCATATTAGTGCGAAGACACTAATTATTGAAAAATCGGATGGAGAGAGGGGTTGAATTGAAAAAATTTTCAAACAAAAGTTGTAGATTACGATCCTAAAAATAAGTTTGGTTATTATAAAAATTTCGATTGAACCCCTCCCTTCTCCCTAATTTCGTATATTAGGCGTTTATATAGTTTTGGACTTGGAAAAAATCAGCTAAATTCCTACCGCCGCAGTGCAAACTAGGAGCTAGTGAATTTGAAGCGAGTGTACTTACCTGCGTTTAGTTTTGGATGTGGAACGGTTATTCAAAAATTTTATTGATTTTTTTCTATTATTGTTATTATTATTATTATTATTAATATTATTATTATTATTTAAACGATGTCGCGATTTAGATTGCGAGCATACGTAGAAGTAGATGCCATGTCGCTGCCGTAGACTTGTCAAAGTTAGACTTTAATTTGAAACCTTTGTAGCTAATGACCTTCGATGGTGAATCGAACGCTTTGCAAACTTTCCACAATTGTGTGCATTTTTCAAAGCAGCGAGCGAAGCGAAACAACGTAACGTATCGCGTCTAAGTTTAATCGACAAAGCTGGTGGCATAAAATCGAACTTGGAACGTGAATTTGAAAGTCTTGTCCTTTATACACAGCATTCGATATGGTTTTGATTTACTCGCAGTTCTCTCGACACGACAACTTGTGGCGAGAGATATATTTTCTATTTAAATGAACGCTTTGGCGAATACAAAAAAATGCTTACGTATTTTGGGATAGGGGAATTCAAACTTTTAGATTCGTTTGCTCCATCGATATGTGTAGGTATAGTATACAATATACGTATATATAATACGTGAAGAGGATTGGGTGTGGTGTGGTATGGCATGGCATGTCAGCTTCGACGCTGCGATGCGGATTTATAGAAGGCGTTGCGTTACGTTACAGCTCGGTCACGCGTCAAGCAACAATAAAATGCTGTGTGAAAAGAGGTGAAGAGAAGAGAAGAGAAGAGAAGAGAAGAGAAGAGCAGAGAAAAGAAAAGAATGAAAATATTATGATACAATGATAGGTACGCGTTGAAAAATGTGTTATTTCGTCGTCGTAGTCGCGCGAACGGTGTATTTTATTTCATTCTCTTTTCATTTTCATCTTCTACGTAGGTACTCGTGCAGCATATACCACACCACATCACACTTATATCTTTATCTACGTATCTAAGGCACGACCCTACGCACAGATATAATGTATATATACACGCCACGCTATGGTTTGACTACGTATACATATAAAGGAAAGTCGCGGTTTTACTTGATTTATACGCTGCTGGGAAAATTTAAAAATCTTATATCGAGTAATCAGACGCCTCTTCTCAGTCACCATCACCACTCACGCCTCGATTCGCTTCGCCAAATGTAAACTTTTCCCAACATCACGTAACTTACGTCAACGCTTCGTACATACCGTATTTGTACTCGTACGATATATCACTACGTAAAAATATGAGCTCTTACTATGTATGTGTGTAAAGCTGAAATCGCAACGAGCAGAGTTTGCAACATTTTTTTTCAGGGCGTGTCTGTTTTTGTCGTACCAAATTAACGTCTACGAGAAATTTTCAAGAATTTCGTATACATATTCGTAATTTGCGAAAAAGCATGTCGCTTTGAGCAAGTTTCGCGTTTTAAAATTTAAAATTACTCGCGTAGCTAGCTACCAACCTACGCCTAGCTAGTACCGATGCTATCCAAAAAACACCAAGGTTCTACCTTTTTTTCTTCGTTGAAACTAAAAGCATTTATTTGAGATACACGTGGAGATAGTGAGAAGAGTTTCCGCCATTGCCAAAAAAAAAAGTATTTGAAATAATACGTAAAACCTACAAAATATAAATATGGGTGCTTCGTAAATAATGTACTAGCGTATTTCTGTGTTTTCAACGTGTAAGTACGTAAAGAATATCAAATAGAAAATATAATTTTCCAAGTTCTTGGAAAAAATTCTAAAAATGTCTTCCACCAAAAAATTTTAAAACGTGACTTCTAAACAAAAAAACTGAAAATTAAAAAAATAAAGATTCCATGTAGGTGAAAACGACAACAGCGTTGAGTTGAAAAATCATCGTGAAATTTTTCAAAATATTTGAAAAAACATTTTGAGAAATCAATGAAAAATTATCTAAAAGAATCAAAAAATTCGTTCATGAAAGAAATTGCAGTAAATACCAACTTGATTAATGAAAATTGAAAAAATTTGAGTTTTTCAAAAAAAGAAAGAAGAAGAAGACGGAGCAGAAATGGATGCGTTTTTTCTTCAATTCTTGTAGGTAATAGGTCAAGGAATTCAAAAAAGTATTTCAAAAAAAAATACCTATTAAGAAAATTGGTGTTTGAACGAGTTGGAATTATGAATTTAAAAAATTGCCTCATAAAAAAATGAAAAGAAAAAAAAATTGAAAAAAAAATTCATAGTATTTGGATAAAAATTAACAAAACATTAAATTAAATTCAAAAATCATTATTTATTACCAAAGTTTTCAAAATAAGTGAAAAAACGTTTTGAGAAGTCGTTGAAAAATTATCCATTACAAAATCAAAAAAATAAATAAAAATCTTTGAGAAAATTTTTTACCAAATCAACAAATCAAACGATATTTTTTGTACTTAATGATCGTATCAAAATTTAAATTTTGATTTTTCAAAAAAAAAAAAAAAAAAATTAGAAGAAACTGCAATTTTTTCAAAAATATCGACTTTTATACCTAAGGACTTGCAAAATAATCACCGATGCGATGCGGGTCTTGACTTTTTTTAATTTCCTTTTTTTTTTTTTGGATTTATTTTTGTTTTAAGTATCACTAAAATTAAAAAATTTTGAAGTTTTCAAAAAATACGTAAAATAAAAATTAAATAAAATTACAAAAAATTTAAGCTCGTAAGTATTTATTTGAATTACATGAAATCAGATTAATTGGAAAATTGAAAAAAATGAATTTGAGAAACTTTTTTTTTATAAAAGTTGAAAAAGAAATTTTTGAAAATACGTTAGAAATTTTGGTAATTTTTAAATTTTAATCAATTTTCAAAGTTAGATCAATTTTTGGAATTTTTAACATTCATTATTTTGAAAATTTATTAACCTTGAATCTGTTGAAAATTCAAAATTTCGAAAATTTGGTAAAAGTTGTGGAATTTTGTTACTTTTCAATTTTGAAATTAATTTTTAAAATCAAATAGGTATACATATTTATCATGCATCATATTTTTTTTATTCGTAAAAATTCAAAAATTTGTAAATTTTGCAAATTTTTTACTTTTGGCGACTTGTTAAAATTCAGTAATAGTTAATTTAAAATTCAAAAATTGATAATAATTTGAAACTTGGGAATTTTTTGCGTATTAATATTTGTATGTAACTGTTCAAAATTTGAAAAGGTATCCAACAAGTGCTAAAAGTGCTGAAAAGGTCCTCCAATTTACGAAGTGGTGTTGAAAATCAAAGAAAGTGCTGAAAACGTACTGATTTTTGATCAGTACTTTTTTCTAAATTTTTCGTTGAAATTCAACAGAAATTATATTTTTCTCCAATTTATGTTTTTCTGACAATTTTCAAAGTATTTTGAAGTGAGGATATTAATTTTTTCATAATTTTCATGTGGGCGGGGGGGTCTCGTAAATCAACATCTTGAAGAAGTTACAAAATTCTGAGAAAGTGCTGAATTTTGATCTTGAAATTTTGATGGACACCCTGCTTGGAATTTTGGTAATTTTTAATTTTTTTAATTCATAAAATTTACCAATTTTCACAATTTTTTGAAAATTTTGTAGGAAATTTAAAATTTGGCGAATTTCAAAATAAAAAATTTTTATAATGGAATACCTAATCATTTTTAAAATTTTGTAAATTTTCAATTTAGAATTAATTCCAAATTTTGAAAAATTTGAAGATTAGTGAAAATTGTAATTTTAGTCATGTTCTCAATTTAAAGATAATTTTTGAAGGTGATAATTTTCAAAATTTGATAGATTTTTAAAGTTTAGTAAATATTTCTAAATGGTAACTATCCAACTTTTATCATTTTCAAAAATTCAATTCATTTTTGAAGTTTGGTAATAAATTTTTTCGATTTTAAAGATTTAGATCTTTTAATTTAACGAATTTGTGATATTTTAAATACCATGCTTTAAACTTTGCAAGTCTGTATCTCCGTAATGCAATAACTGATAACTTTGAAACTTTGTACAATCATTGAGGGGTCCTAGTGGAATATTAATTTCCTCATAATTTTTACCTCTTTTCTTTATGGCCTATTTCACAAAAAAAAGCGATTTCGAGCAAAATCAGGGTTGCCGAAACTAAAAAAAAAAATAAAAAATATAAATGCCAAAAAATATTTTCAACCATGTTGATTACGAATATTATACTCATAATGTCAATTTTTTGTGTTTCATGACGTTCTCGACCATTTTTTACAAAAAATAATAAATAAATAAATAAACATGAAACTTTTTTAAAATTTTTTAAAAAAGTTAAGAAATTGAAAAAAAATTAATTTTGGATTAATCTTACCCTCTGGGAGGCTTAATATTGTTCCTAGCACCATAAAACTATTTTAAGTCGTTTTTTTTTTTAAATTAAAAAAAAATTATTTTTGATTTTTATTGATTTTGGGTAAGTTTTGTCCTCTGGAAGGCTGAATATTGCTCCTAGGACCATGAAACCATTTTTAAATGAAAGTACAGGTCAAAATTGACGAAAAATGGTCAAAACCTGAAAATCGATTTGTTTGCGCTTAGGTCCCTTTTCTCATCCACATCCACACTCACATATGATTCATTTTGAATGAGCTCTGTTAAAGATCCTGCGAATTTGCTACTTTTTGGTTTTAGAACTTTGTTAAACACTCTTGCTTGCAAAATTTGATTTACATATTTTTGAATAAAATTTTTTTTTGTCCTTCGAGATTACCTTACTGTTAAACTGAATTTAAAACACCATAATTTATTAATTATGTATTTTTGCCACTTTCCTTTGAACTGGTACAAATCCAAATTCGTCACGAGAAGAAAAGTTGGACACCAATCTTTTAGTGCAGTTCTGCGTGATACGACGTGCATAATTCCACGTTAAAGTAGGCTCTGTTTATGAGAAATAATTTTCCAATTGGGCGGATTTTCAATTAACTCGTGTCTTTGAAGAGACACAGCAAAGATCAGAGAGCAAAACATCGGAGAAAAGTTTAGTACGTAAAACGAATTACATACTCATTACATTAATTTCTGAATCGAATTACTACGTCTGTATTCTGTAAGGCAGATAAAGGAACAAGCTGGTTAAATTCCTCGATCAACCGTCGTAGTATACTAGTATAAAAGAATATTTCTTCCAACAAAAAAAAAAAAATATGTGCATTCTACTCGAAATTATCGCGTTCAGATTGATGAAGTTGAGGCGGCGGTGCTGATGATGATGGTGATGGTGATGATGATGACGGGCACTGGCACACACGTTAGACGAGAGCGTATTTCACTCGTTGCCGATTTCTTGATTCATTTTTTCCAAAGCGATTTCCAACGTCTCTTGTAATTCTTGCATTCTGCTTTCATTGTGTTTCTTTCGCAATTTGGACGAGGCGGTTTCGGTCACGTTCCTGCTTCGCGTCTTGGTCGGTCTAACCACTTGTATTTTATTGTTAGTATTGGCGTTGATGTTGGCGTGCACGTTGGCATTGTGTTGATTCTCGAGCACGAGTATTTTATCCAGCTGATCGGCGGCGGACGGACTCATCGGCACATTACTGACCTGATTGGCCACCGGAATGCTCGTATCCACGGTCTGCAGAGGATTACCAGTTTCAACGGATTTCTGCAATCTGAACTTGATGGGATAGTTGGTAGGCCAGGCTCTGGGCTTGGGCGTGGTCGTAGTCGTAATGCGGCACCGGTCCGATTCGCGTTGCAGACGTTGCCTGGCCTTGGGCGCCGATAGATAGTATTCGCGTTTCCGCCGCCGGCCGTGGCAGTACAAGGCGTTCCGGTTGTTGGGCATGGGCTGCGGAGCAGGCTTGCAGGGTCCGTACATTGGTCCTTTGCCTCGGTTGAATTGGCCCTTGCAGGCGATGCCGCACAGCTCGCAGCAGCACGTGTTGTTGTTCTCCCAGGCGATGATGGGCTGCGGCGAGCCGGGTCTGCGGGTGCAGCGAGTCGTTGGAAAGCGAGTGGTGGGCGTGCAGTCGCGTTTGCATACGAATTGGGGCGGTATGCCGGGTGGCACGCCGGGCGCAGTTAGGTTTGTGTAGAAGTTCTGCGGCTGCAGGCTGGTGTAGTAGTTGCCATTGTTGTACGGGATGACCCACTGTTGAGATGGAGTGGAGTTCTGCTGGTTGTTGGCGTACAGAGACGGAGTGGTCGCGTATCCCACTCCTAGGCTGGAAGTGTCCACGTACGGATTGCCGCCCCATCGGTTGGCCGCCTGCACCGGATCCATTTGGTAGTTATTGTTACGCATGCCGCATACGATCGGGTAGAAGTAATCGTCAGAGTTTCCGTCCGCGTTCGAGATGAAGTAATCAGAGTTGGGCACTCGGGCTGTGACCGTCTCTCCGGGGAAATTCGGACGCCACGAGTGCGGATCGTTGAACGTGTAGTAGCCGGCCGAAGGAGGCGGGATCGGATTGACCGGAGTGGGCGCAGCCACTGTGGTGGTCGGCATCAGCACCAGGGGCAGAGCTGTGCCCATGTTTTGGAAATCGTACTTGGCCGGCACGACCGGATAGTCGTAGGATTTGGGCTTGGGCGCCAGTCGACTCATGTATCGGGACGGATCGTCGTCCGAGATGGCGTTCGCGTTGCTGTCGTCCAAAATGAAGGCGTTTATTAGGTTTCGACGAGCTGTTTCGTTGCTCTGCGAAGATGTGTCAGCCATTTGGCCAGTGTCTCTCGTGTCTGACATCACGTCTGTGCCACCGTACATTCTGGGAAGTTCTTGCAGGCTGATGTCGGCGTTGTTGGTGCTGCCACCGACGCCGCCATTGACGTTGCTGCTGCTGCTGCCACCAGCACCAACACCTCCGTTGACCACACCCAGCTGAGCTTTGAGGTTTTCATTTTTATTCAACGATGCCTCGTCTCGATTGATTTCATCGCACATAATCTTCTTACACTAGTTATACCGAATGCGAACTACGCTTAGACGTAAAATAAACTAATTACAGACAATTTGGCCGAGTCGGAATTGGAATTGCAGACTTTTTCAAATGTCGCCTAAATTACCTAGCAAAAAAAAAAAAAAAAACCTCGACTCGGACTTGTTTTGCTGTCGTCCTAGAGCTTAGTTTTATTTAGCTCGTCGTTCATGTCGCCTCTTACATAATCCAGCTCGGATGCTCGTGGAAGAAAATTGGCGGTAATTTAATTATTCGTCAACGACTGACAGTCGAAGCAATTGCATTAACGCCGTCCTCGGTCGTGATGATGAAATACGCAATGAAAAGGCCATAATGTGGAGTGGATTTACATTAGCTATAGTTAGGTGCTATCTGGATGACTGGCTGGATGGCTGGGTATATTTGTATTCGTATTTACATTATTTTATTCGAGCTGCGTATACGTAATTCAATTCATATCGTACGGCATCGTTAACTGAAATTGGGTGAGAACAATCAAGCACGTAGCCAATGCGGAATAGATCTGTAAGAATAAAGAAAATATACTAGTACGGGTGTAGCTAGCTTTTCTCTTTATATTCTCATTCTCATACACCTAACAACAAGAGTATTCGAAGCCCATCGTGGAAATAAATGAAACGAGAACGATGGCATAAAACGTTCTAAAAGCGAATTTAACCCTTCTCCTATGCCCCCTCTCGTTAAATGGATATCTACCTAGCTACCGAATAGTACCTACCTTAACGAGTAATTTTCTGTTGATTCGGATAAAACCAGCCAAATGGATTTGGGGCTTGCTGATCTTCATCGTTAGTAGAATTGTTTCGATCTGCGGGTTTGCCAGCGAATTAAAAATAACTACCCTTTGAATCTATTATAGGGCTGGAAAGGCCATTTCTCAAACTTCAAACTATCAAACTTGGTCAGTTTATCATCGATTTGTTGCTAATTTTTTAACCCTGTTCCGAATGTTGGTGCGATTACGTCGAATGAGATAAATTTCAAACAATTTAAAGAGAATTCGACAGTTGATAGAAAATTTATTATTAAACTTCAAGGTTTTCTTAAAATCTTCGACGTAGTTTGAAATCTGCAATTTTGCAGTATTGTAAACAGTACGACGGTACGTATTTGAAAATAAAAAAGAGTTAATGAAATTTGATAATTTTTCAAAAATTGTAAAAATTTAAAAATTGTTTTAATTAAAATAATTAAAAATTCCATGAAATTCTAAAAGTTGTGAAATTTTCAAAAATGTTTCAACATTAATTAGTTGTTTCATTTTTCCATTTCCGAAATGTATAAAAACTATGAAATAATTAAATTTACAAAAATCATTGCATTTAAAAAAAATGATAAAATTCAACAAAAATTAATGAAATCGAAAAATCCAAACATTACAAATAATATAAAATTTTTAAACATGGTCAAACTTTCCAAAACTAAAAGATTTGAAAAATAATAAAAATTTCAAAAATTTGAGAAGTTGTAAAATTTCCATAAGTTATAAAATTTTAAAAAATTATAAAACTTTTAAACTTTCAAAAATAGTTGAACTATCCAAAATGTCAAAATTCTCCAAAATTAATAATTTGGAAAAATTGTGAAATTTCCATAAGTTGTGAAATTTTAAAAAATTATAAAACTTTCAAAAATAGTTGAACTATCTAAAATGTCAAGATTTTCCGAAATTGATAAATTGAAAAAATTGTGAAATTTCCACAAGTCGTAAAATTTCAATAATTACAAAAATACTTAGTTGAACTAACTATCTAAAATGTCAAAATTCTCCAAAATTCATAATTTGGAAGAATTGTGAAATTTCCAAAGATGGGCAAGATCCTTTGCCAAAAAGATCCTTCAGATCCTTTAGATCCTTCAGATCCTTTAGATCCTTCAGATCGTGATCTTTTGCTGGATCTAAGATCCTTTTGAAAAGGATTTTAAGGATCTGGATCTTAGATCACTTTTCAAAGGATCTTTTCATTTTTTTTTTTTTTTTAAAGATCCTTCAGATCCAGATCACTTTAAAAAAATATATTATATATTTCCAACTTGATGTTTCATAATTTGTACTTGCTTTCTGTTGTAATTTTTTTTTTTTTTTTTTTTTTGGTAATTGTATCTTTTTAGTTTTACTGCAACTGCACCTTCTTCAGAATCAAAAAAAATAGAAAACATTCAACATTTCAACTTTGTCTTAGATTTTCTGAAACTTCGAAGGTCAAATTCAAATCAAAGTCAAAGCTGTCAAAACTCAAAAGTATAGAATTAAGAATTAATTATTAGTCACTCCTAGTCCTAGACCCAGACCCCACAGTTACATTTTGATTTAAATTTTGAAGATAAGTTTTAACTTTTGAATTTATACCTAATATTATCATTCAATTTAATTTAATTGGATTAATTTATTTTAATTTAGTAAAGAACTAAAAAAAAAAATTTTTTTAAATAAAATAAAAATGCTCAACTAATTTTAATTAGCAATTACTAAGTATTTACCTATTTACTAAACTAAAATTAAAATTTCTTTGAAAAAAAATGAACAAAAATTGAAAATAATTGAGGAAAAAAGATGTTGAAAAATATTTTAAACAAAACACTGCGAGCAAAAAAGATTAAAACCTGATTAAAGTAGAACAAAGCGAAAAAAATTTGAAATTTGAATGAATATATGACGTCATAGAGGATCTTTCTAAAGGATCTTTTTTTTTACATAAAAAGATCGCGATCGAAAATCACGATCTAAGATCCTTTTTGAAAAAAGGATCTGAGGATATTTAAGATCCTGTTTTGAAAGGATCTTAAGGATCTGGATCTTAGATCACTTTGAAAAGGATCTTGCCCATCTCTAGAAATTTCCATACCTAAGTTGAAAAATTTTAAAAATTTTAAACGATTAGGTATAAGACTTTTTGAAATAATAAAATTTGAAAAATGTAAAATTTTCAAAAATGTCAAAAATTGATTAATTTTACAAAGTATATTCCAAAATTTGAAAAATTTTAGAATTTTTTCTAGTTTGAAAATTTGTATGATTCTCAAAAAATTCGAAGTTTAAAAAACATGAAAAATTTCATAAAATGCAACTTTTTCAAAAATAGATCATTTTGAAAATTTGTAAAAACTTACTAAATAGTAAAATTTTTCAAAACAATAAAATTTTCTGAAATAAGTAGGTATAAAACTTTTCAAAAGAGTATCCAACATTTATAAAATGGCAAAGTTTTGAAGAAAAAAAAATCAAGAATGGATACTATATTTGAAAGTTTAAAAAAAAATTATAAAACATTCGAAAATGGTGAAATTTTCTACAGTTGTGAATTTTGAAAAATATCAAAACTTTCAAAAATGTGTAAATTAGAATTTTTAGAAATTGTTTAAGTTTCCAAAATTTTAAAATTTTAAAAGTAGTAAAGTTTTCAATAATGTGAACTTAAAATTTAGCTATTATCAATTTTTTATTAAATTCTAAAATTTGTAAAAATTGTTGAATCATTGGATTTCTAAACCATGGAATTATCAAAAATATGAGATTTCGATTTTTTTATTAAATCAAAAAAAAAAAATCAAAATTGTTCCATTTTTAAAAGCTTTGAAATTGAGAAAAAGAAAATTTATAAAATACCTACTAAATTTTCAAAAATTGTAAATTTATAAAAAATTTTCAAAATTAATCTACTGAAACAATTTAATTTTTTCAAACTGATATTCAGCAAAAAAAAATTATGTACTTATTTAATGAATTCAAAAAATTTCCGTTTTTCCATAAATTGTCAAATTTTTAAAACTTGTTGAAAAATTTTTGATAATTGAAAGTATGGAATTTTTAAAAAGTTGTCGAAACCTTGAATTTTCCAGAAATATTAGAAAAGGAAAAATTGAATATTTCACCATTTTCAGAAGTAAAATATAATATACTTACATTATACCAGATACCTAATGAAATTTTCTAATGTTCGTAAAACTACACTTTTCAAGTGAGACGTTCGTCGAACACCCGCCCTCCCTTCCCGAAAATAAACGTAATGACCCGATCTACCATTTTTCATAAACTTTTCGGAATTTTAAAATTTTTAAATATTTTCCATTTTGTGAATTTTTATTTTTACAAAAATTGTTCAATTCTCAATTTATATCAAAATTCTTTTATTAAAAAAAAAAAAAAAAAAAAAAAAAAAAATTAAAAAACTTCACAAAAAGAAATCAACCAAAAAATTCAATATTTCCAAAAGGTGTCAAATTGTCAAATTTGTAAAAGTATTAAAATTTCATGAGTCAAATATATTATATGTTATAAAATTTCTATTTACTAGAAAATTTTGGAAATTTTAAATTTACCAGAATGTTTAAATTCATCAAATTCATTGAATTTTAAATAACTGAAATTTAGAAAAAAAGAGGAGTTGCCAAAATGTTTCTGAAAAAATTAAAGTTTATTTTGTTTGTCTGTTTTTTTTTGTTTTTTTTTTGAAAACATACTTTTCTCGAGTAAATGAATTTCTACTGTTATGAAAAACTGACATGTTTTCAAAAAAAAAAAAGAATTTTTCAGAAGACATTCAACTTTGGAGGGGGGGAGGTCACATTGAATACAGACAAGTTTTTCAAATCTATAATTTATTCAATTTTCAATTTTGAGAAATTGACGTGTGTTTTTTGTCTTTTTTTTTTGGGGGGGGGGGGGGCTACTTTTATCAAAAAATAAATTTTATTTCTCACTAACAAGGGAACCTCGCACACTCATCACCTCCGATTGAACTGAAATTTGGCTATTTTGGCTCACTGAAAGAGCATGCCACCCAGACCTCACAACCAAATTTTTAGCTGCTGAAGTTGAATTTTCGATTTTTGGCGAATTTTTGAAAATTGGTAAAACCGCCTCCAAAAAAACATTTTTTGAAAAAGAATTGTAAATTTCAAGATAGAATCCTGAAAATTGGTTTGTACACTAAAGTCGACCTCCCGAGTCGATTGGCACCCTTGTCGAAGCGATCTGGAGCCTCTAGAAAAAGTTGACTTTTCTCCAGCGCGCTGGAATAGCTCCAGACGGCGCTGTAATTAACTTCGGCAGCTTAAAATTTAATCCTAGCGTTAGTATAATGCCAGCTATCGATTGACGTAGTTGAATCCAAAATCCGAGGTGACGAGTTCGCACGTGTTTTTTTGACAACTTAAAAATTCTGCATTTTTTTAAAAATTTCCGAAAAATCAATTTCTCCAGCATATCACCCGAAACTTCGTCTACCCACCAAAGTCGACCCCTCGAGTCGATTGGCACCACCCATTGAAGTGTATTTTTTTTTTTTTTCGGAAATTTATCTCGGTCATTATGTGCTTGGAAATTAGTGCAGAAAAAACGGGTTCCCCTAATCGAATCTATTTTTAATCGAAATAATTTCACACCCTTCCTTATTCAAGAGTGAATTAACGACTCTAGGCGTTTTATTCAAGAAGAAAAAAAGGGCTACGAGGAAAATCATTACGACTAATACACACGCGAATCGATGTTAAAATTAAAACCAATACGTTCAACAGCTGTTTATTATATCTTTGGTTTATATTCATCGCGTGACTGTGACGTCAGGTCGTGGTCGTGTTTCCTCTGGAGCCTCTTGAAAATGTTGACTTTTGTCATCTGGAGAGATTCCAGTGTCCTGGAGAAAAGTCAACTTTTTCTGGAGGCTCCAAATCGCTTCGACAAGGGTGCCAATCGACTCGGGAGGTCGACTTTAGTGTACAAACCAATTTTCAGGATTCTATCTTGAAATTTACAATTCTTTTTCAAAAAATGTTTTTTTGGAGGCGGTTTTACCAATTTTCAAAAATTCGCCAAAAATCGAAAAATCAACTAAGGCATCTAAAAATGTGGTTGTGAGGTCTGGGTGGCATGCTCTTTCAGTGGGCCAAATTTCAGCTCAATCGGAGGTGACGAGTTGGCGGGGTTCACTTGTAAGGTTGAAATTTTTGATATTTTAAATAAAAATTGGTATTTTTTTCACCTTTTGAAAGCAAATCTTCTACAGAATGTTTTTACTTGCTTACTTGTTGAAGTTGTAACAGGTCGCATGCGCTGTAATTACGTTTAAGAATCGTTTGAAGCATTTTCCGACCAACCTATAATTTGAAAAATAATAATAACAATAGTAAATAGGTAGGCTGTACGTGTACGTAGTACGCATCCACGTATCTACGTAGACGTACTACATAAAGGACTGAAAGAAGAATTATAGAAAGCGGCTTATCCTACACTTATACGTTATAAGCCGTGTACAGAGCTACAGACTACAGAATATCAGAATATGATAGACGTATTATACAGATACGTACGTTTTCGGATGCTTTGTAAGAAACGTTACAAATGAGATACAAGTTGTAGAAATCGCAGAATGTAAAAATGCACGATACGAGCGTGCCTCTATCCGGAGTATAGCCCTTTAAAATGTTTAATATTTCTCCGAATGCTGCGAGAACGCCGGATAAGACGGTTAAAAATATGGAAACTGCTATGAGCTTGGTGAACGTATCGCCGGCATCTTGCGTGATGGTAGAAAGTTTCAACCATATGCGTAACGTTGTATGAAAGTCGAACGCCGAACAAACTTTTGTCTGAAATTTATACCAGTATCAATACGAGTACACAGCACAGTGAACATACCGTATTCTCCAGTAAAATTTACCGTCCATTGTGGGCGTACAAACCATCTCTATATGCTACCCTAATTTGAATAGGTTTAGATTCCTATACCAGTTGGCTTACATTTTTCACACGAGTTCTCAAATCGTGTCCGACGATGATGGCATTTCGACATAACTGGCACCATAGGGTGGCTAAACAGGTCAGAATTATGATTATTCCGCATATTTCTATAGCAACGAATATCTTGTCTGGTAATTTGTACGCTAAAATACCGCCTAACAGAGGTATCAAGATGAATATCATGCAGATACCCAATAACACATTCTTTTTCGCTTTGACATCGGGACGTGATCCGAAAATGTGTTCGTAAGATATCTGAAAAAATTGGTACAGTTTGATAGAAAATAATTACAGTTTCGATTTTTTGAAGAAAAAAAATCTTCATTTTAAAACAAGTAATTGGCATTTTTAGATATTTTAAAATGAAAATTACTTTTTTTTTTGAATACCTAAAGAATTAAAAAAAATAAAGTTGAAAATTTTCAAAAAAATTTCAATTTTTGAACAAGTTGTCTTTTTAAACATCTGCTTTCATGCAAAAAAAATATTTTTTGAAGAAATTCTGTTTTTTTTTTTTTTTTGTTTTTTTTAGAATGGTAATTTTAAACAACGTAGATAGTTGACATTTTTTCAAAAAAAAGTCACTTTTGAAGTTTTGAACAAGTTGACACTTTTGTCGAAATTTGCATTCAACATTTTTTGAAAAAATTGAAAAATAATGGTCATTAAAAAAACGCGATTGAAATTTCTTTTTGACAGAAGTGGTTTTGTGAGAAAATTTTAAATTTTTTTGATGTAAAATTCTACATTTTTTGAGGAAAAAACAACTGGTAATAATATAATAAAATGCAATTGTCATTTTTCGTACAAAACTGTCATTTTAGAAAACGTGATTGACATTTTTTCCAAAAAAGTTACGTTTTGCACAAGTTGACATTCTTTGATGAAATTCGATTTTTTTTTAAAGAAGGCGCTGGATTTTTTGAAGAAAATTAACATTACCTATATTTGAAGATCATCATTTTAAAAAATATGATTAACAATATTTCTTTGAATTAAATGTAAGTATTTCTATGAAAAAATGGTATTTTTTGACGAAATGGCTATTTTATGAAAATTTTTAACAATTCGTAATTTTTTGTAAAAGTTTACGTTCCTTAAATGAATCGGCTCATGTAAAAACAGGTTAAGTCACATTTTTTTGAAATTTTAGAGGAGACGAAAAAAACGTGTGCAATACACTTTGTTTTGCCTCCTGTACATTTTCGATGACGATTTTCAAAAATGTGACTTAACCTGTTTTTGTATGAGGCGATTCTTCTAAGGACACATTTTTGGAGAAATGGTCGTTTTAAAAAGTTAAGTTGAAATTTCGTTTCACTTTTTGAACAAGTTGACTCATTTTGCTGAAATATAAATGCATGTAACGTATTCTCTTATTTTTTTCAAATGAAAAATTAACAGTTTTTGTTGTTTAATTTTTTTTTGAAGGAAGGTTTTTATGAGAAAAGTTACCGTTTTTTTTTTGAAGTCAATCGACACTTTTTGAAAAAAAAAAAAGAAAAAAAAGGTACGTGTAAAAAAAAGTAATTGAAACTTTTTCAAAAAATATCACTTTTTAACATACCATAGTAGTTGACATTTTTGAGTTACCTGCGTAACCTGCGTATTTTTATAAAAAAAAATAGACATTTTTTGAAGGAGTTCAATATTTTTGGAAAAATGGTCATTCAAAACATAGGTACTTATGATTGACATACATTTCTTCGAAGGACACATTTTTAATGAAAAATTCACATTTTAAACAGTAATTTCACATCTTTTTGAAATAATTTTTAAAAATGTAGGTAGTTGAAATTTCTTCAAAAAATGTCACTTTTTGAAGAAGTTTACACTTCTTGTTGAAATTTACATTTCTTTTTAAAATAGTGTTTTACTGAAAAATTAACATTTTTTGAAAAATGTCCTAAAATAATAATGGCAGGTAATTTAAAAAAATATGATTGACACTTTTTTTGATGATTTTTTTTTCTTCAAAAGACGTGTTTTTTTGAGAAAATTGTCATTTTTTAAAGTGAAATTCTACACATTTGGGGAGGGAGCACACAAGTGGTAATATATGTACTAGGGTGGCCCTTATTTTACCTTTTTCGACTTTTTAAATCAAAGTTGTTCCTTGTCATGAGAATGAACTCCCAATTTTTTATTTTCCCTCCAACTCGATTTTAAGTGGTACCTGGGGGCTCCCCTAATTTTTCAAAAAAATCAAAAACAAGAAAATTGAGCAAAATCGTTCCTTTTAGCATTTCAAGTTGTTGCATTTCGTAAGAGAAAAATTCTCTATTTTTCATTTTTCCCCTAACTCAGTTCTAAGTGGACCCACAAGCCCCCCAAACTAAAAAAATTATGAAAAATACCAATTTTTTAATTTTTTTCATTTAAAAAAAAAAAAAAAATGAAAAAATTCACAGAAATTGTTAAGTTTTTTTTATTAAAAAAAAGGGGACACTGGGCTGCCACTTACAATAACGCTGAGAGAAAAATAAAAAATTGAGAATCATTTTGCACCAAATGGAACGACTTTAATTGGTTAGAACTAAAAAAATGAAAAAATTTTAAAAAATGTGTAGTTATCTCTAAAAAACTGCAAGATTTTGAAAATTGGTGAATTTTTTCAATTTTTTTTTTTTAAATGGGACACCGGGGTGCTACTTACAATAACGCTGGGAGGAATTTAAAAAATTGGGAATCATTTTGCACCAAATGGAACGACTTTCATTGGTTAGAACTAAAAAAATGAAAAAATTTAAAAAATCTGTATTTTTTCATAATTTTTTTAGTTTGGGGGGCTTGTGGGTCCACTTAGAACTGAGTTGGGGGAAAATGAAAAATAGAGAATTTTTCTCTTACGAAATGCAACAACTTGAAATGCTAAAAGGAACGATTTTGCTCAATTTTCTTGTTTTTGATTTTTTTGAAAAATTAGGGGAGCCCCCAGGTACCACTTAAAATCGAGTTGGAGGGAAAATAAAAAATTAGGAGTTCATTCTCATAACAAGGAACAACTTTGATGGGTTATCTCCAAAAAAGTGCAAGATTTGTAAAATCGGTGAATTTTTTTCATTTTTCCAAAAAAAGGGGGTGACCCGGCACGGGTTAAAATTCAGTTAGGGGAAAAATAAAAAATAGGGAATTATTTTCTCATAAAATGAACACACTTTGGGGGGTAAGACATTTAAAAAGTCGAAAAAGGTAAAATAAGGGCCACCCTAATGTAGGTACGTACATAATTATGATCCTGCCAAAAGAAATTGACCTTTATTCCAAAAAGTGTCACCATACTACTACTTTTTTTTTAATGATCAAGTTATGACATTTTTTCAACAAAAAAAATGTAACTTTTTAAAACAAAAATTGACATTTATCGTGAAAGTTGTCATTTTTTTAAAGGACGCATACTTAGATATGAAAAAATGAAAAATTAATATTTTTTGGAAGTACAATTTTAAGATGCATGACTGACATTTTTTCAAAAAAAAAGTCAATTTTTGAACATATTGGACGGTTTTTGATGAAATTTACTGAAAAGGTGTTTTTATGAATAATAGTAAATTTTTTTGAAGAAATTCGACATTTTTCGAAGGAGAAAAAAATGTCAATTCGAAAAAATATAACTGACGTTTATTTTAATTTTTTTTTATTACATTTCTCGAAGAAATTTACTTACATTTTATTTGTGTTTTTATGAAAAATTTTTAGGTAATTTTTGAAAAAAATATCATTTGGTAGACTTACGTACCAGTAGCTGTTGCCATTGTAAAATATGTTCGATGTATTTTTTGGAAAACAACCAATGCGTATATGGAATAAGAGTGTACAAATTAACGACCAGTAAATTGACGCATATGTTGGTTAAAACGATAAAAGGTATTTTCGGTTCCACCAGTTTGCGTATACCACGCTCGTGAATCAGCACGATATAATAGAATATGTAAAGCCATAAAATTAGCGAGTAAACGAAAAACGGGTAATTAGTCTTGGGCACGACGATGTCCGTCGACGTCTTGGAATCTGAAACGAGACGCAGAAGAGAAAATCATATCTGAGCTATTTGCAGAGTGCTCTCGAAGCGTTTGTGCAAGTGCTGGAGCTGGGCGCGGCGCGGTGCGGCACGGCGTTAGAAGAGGGTAAAGTAGAGTTAGAGTAGAGTAAAGTAAACGTGCTCGTGCTCGTGCGGCGACAAAAATTTAATTTATTCAATTTACTTGAGCTAACAGTCGACGAAACATTTACCGGTAATAAACCGCAAACCTTCATTAGAGTCAACAACGGACGAATGTTTTCGACAAAAAATGAATCGGCGCGTTCGGCGACGTGAATTTTGTTCGACAAACGCGTGAAATCATCACTTTTATGAAGCGTACGCATTTCGGTATACGAGTATATCAAACCAGCGAACCTAAAAAGATAGATGAGTATTCGCTGGTGCGAAATACAAAATCAAATTATCGCTGCGCTGCGCTGCGCTGTGTTTACCGAAAGTGTATTCCTTCGATGCTTAGGTAGCTACCAGCTACCAGATACTAGCTACAGTTAGGTACCTGCACATGTACGTACATCTATGACACGACACGACATATTTTATTTAGCTTCTACATAGTACATACACAATCATAGTCTATGCTACTATAAAGATGAACGTACCTACTCGTATGTGGCTTACCAACAAATTTCATACGCTGATTGTAGATTGTTTGTATATTGAATTGGCTGATTCGTCGAAGCGTTCAAGCGTTTCAAATGCAAAAGCTCGAGCTTGACGAGTCCGCTACGGCAAGCAGACATATTCCAGCCTATGTTTATTCATGCTTCATTACCGAAGTTAATATCTTAAAGAGCATACTCAAGTTAGAAGGGCGAATCGACCCCCGGCAAGAATTTTGAAAACAACTAGTGCAAGTTAGTCCTTATGGTATAAAACCTCAGTAATGAAATTTTTAGGTTGCTACCTCACCTCCGCTCTCTCCTACGGCAAATAAGTGATAGTTTGGTAATAATTTTCCATTTCGACAGTTTTTAACCAAACCATTTCAAACTCTGGTAGATGCTACATACTATCAAGAGTCATTTAAAATTTTTTTTCAAAATCGAACGTATCTTCTTGATGAAAATGCGTGTTTTAAAGCTTTCTAACGGCACTTCAAAATTCCAATGACTTTTTTCAGAGGTGCAAAATTTTTTAAAATATTTATTGTAACATGTATTTTTTTCAAAATTTTTAAATAGGTGAAAGGCCCTCAAAAATTCGAAAAACCAAATTTGGTCTACACTTTTCAAGCTTGAAACGGTCATTTTTGGTGTAGAATTTTTTTCTTGTAATATACTACGTACCACAAAATACACCTAAATAAACCACCAACCTGAATTTGGATGAAATTCGTCGACTTTTTCTATAATTTTTTTTTCAATTTTATTTGTAACTAGACGAGTGACGCCATTTTGGGAACCCACAATCTCCCACGAGATGTCCGGAGGGTCTGAAATTCATGTTTGGACATGCTTCACCTCGATATATGTGACATATTGCAATTTTAGCGAAATCGAGAAAATTTCATTTCAATGCCAACTTTAATAAAATCACACATTTTTGATTTCAGAAAACTGCACTTACAATCTCGCATACTAATTTTTCAAAAAATCTCAATTTCGCTAAAATTGCAACTTACGACAAATATTGAGTTGAAACATTTGTCGTGAATCTTGCCATAATTTTTCAGGGGCTCGATTTATGAATTTTGTAAAATCGCACAAATTCAAAGTTCTTATGACATGACCTACATAGTTTGAACCGATAATTTATTTTTAAATGATGTTTTAAGCTGAAAAAATACTGATTTGATAAAAAAATGTTCTCAATAAAAAATCTCAAAATTCACTCAAGGATTTGAGAGTACGTAACATCAAATTATTAATTCCTACTTACTTTTGTACAAAATTTTTGAGATTTTTGTTCAAAAAAAAAAAAAAAAAAATCTGTAATTATGAAATCTGAAAAAATATGAAAATTGGTTTTGGTCCAAATTTGAACATTCGCCCCTCCCTCCCAAAAAAATGTTCGAAAGACTTTTCTAAGCAGTCTAATTTTAATAGGTGTCGAACAGAATTCAAAATGGTTCATGTTGAAACATTATTATTTAAAAAAAAAAAAAATTTAAATGTGTGTGAGAAGAAAAATTTGAAAAATTTTGTGTACCATTGTTGGTTATTTATTTATTTTTGGTAAAAAGTGAGAAAATGTTTGCATGTTTGCTAATTTTTTTTTTTTTTTTGAGGGGGGGGATACTATTTTACAACTTGACAAGAATGACTGAAAATCGTAAAAATGATTATTAAAATATCGAAAAACTGCGTACCTATTGAAAAATTACAGGGCTTGAAAGTAGTTTTTTTTTTTTTTTCATTTTTCAATCTCTATTTCCTTTTTTCAATTTTTCCCCACAATTGTATTCATTTTATTTATTTATTTTTTTTTTCATTTGGAATGTAAATTTTTTTATAATTACACATTCGTATTTACGGCAAACTGAATAGGCAAATTAACACGCATCATATCTTCACATTTACGGCAAACTGTGTATGCAAATTAATTATAATGCATCATTATCATCATATTTACGGCAAACTAAGTAGGCAACTTAGTACACTTACAGCTTTTTCTATTGATTTGGTTTATAGAGTTGATTGAGATTGCAAGAATATTAAACATTTTTTACTGGCCCTAACTCCGGGCACTTTTTTGGACCAGCGTCTAGTTCGATCAATTATTTTATCAAGCTCATTGATACTCAAAATTGGGGTTGAGTAGGTGTCGGAGGGGTCCGATTGAAATTTTTGTAATTACCAAAATTATCCCTTGGATTTTAATAAATAACTTATTTGAAAATTTCTTCAATTGAACTCCTCTCTTTCCTCCGATTTCGCATAACACTCTGTGAATAATTATTCCCTGTAGACAAATGTATTTTAGCTCAGGTTTCTACTATTAAGTTTCAATTTCATATTCAAATAGGTAGTTGGTCTATTTTTATTTATTTTTTTAAATAAGACCTTTCCATCGATAATTAATCTTCTCGCAAGAAATTGCATCAAATTTCCAACACACGAGTCACGAATGCCAATAAAGTAAAATATTCCAGTGTTGGAGATGCGACAGCGAATTTCATAATTCTTGGCGCGTGCATTTCGTGTTTATTTTACCGCTGCACAACGATGAAAAATGCAAGCGAGGAAGCCGACGTATAGAATTTTCCGTTCGTTGTTTCAATTTTCGTCTAGCGCAGCGAAATTTCGCACGTTGTGTACCAATCAAGATGCGCTATGTGCTGCTAGCTGTATTTTTTTTTCTTTTCTTTTCTTTCTTTAAGAAGTGAACAATTTATTGACGTAGTTGAGAGAAAGAATACGATTATTTTCGTAGGTGCCTTCGAGAAGCTTTATTCTCGTACTCTTTTCGTATGCCATAAATACCAGCTTATACGTACTTACATCGAAGTACGTCGAAGGTGTAGCATATTTTATTGCGAAATGTTGATACTAACTTGAAACATAAATTTCACTAGTCAACAGCCAATTTGTGCCTGGGTTATAGATGTGGTTAATCGATAGAAAAGATCTTGAAACAATAGTCAATTTTTTTCATTTTCTTATTACTTCTATTAAAATTCAAGAATTTCCAATTTTAAATTTCTAAAAAATTTTGAACGTTTTAAAAATATCAAGCTCTGAAAATTGATTCAATTTTGAAAATTTAGGTACTAAAACATATTCCAAAATTTCAATTTTTATTAATTATTATTCCCATTCTTGGAGAAAATTCATTTTGCCTTGTAAAAACAACCGGTTGTTTCGGCGGTTCTTATTACATGGGAAATTTCACAAATTGAATTTCTTTGAAAAAATTACTCAATTTCAAATCAATTTTTTTCTCATTATTCGGGTCCATTCTGAGATGTTCTGACGAAAAATGTTTGAGTTTTTCAATTATCCCCTTTTTTGAAAAAAAAAAAAAAAAATTTGCCATGTATGGTGAATTACAAATTTTCCTTAAAATCAATTTCTTTGAGAAAATTGCTCAAATAAACTTTTTCTCATTATTCGGATCCATTCTGAGAGGTTCTGACGAATTTTTTTTGAATTTTTCAATTATTCCATTATTCCATGGCGAATTTCAAATTTCCCCAAAATTGAATTTCTTTGAAAAAATTGCTCAAATCATTTTTTTTCTCATTATTCGGGTCCATTCTGAGATGTTTTGTTAAAAAATTCTGAATTTTTCAATAATGTTGAATTTTGCCAAAAAATTTAAAAATTAATCAAACTTCAAAAATAATTAAACTTCGAGTCAACAAAATTTGAACTTTTACCAAATATTGAAGATTAAAATATTAGATAAATTTAAGCTTCAAGAAATTTATCTTTTCGAAATTAAAATTTTTACCAAATCTAGAACTTTTGCCAAATTTTGAAAATTGACCATACCTACTTTAAAAAATTATTTAAATCCTGGTTAACAATTTTTTCAATTTTCACAAAATTTTGAAAGTATGAATACTAAATTACAAATTTATTAGATTTCAAATTTTATCAAATTTTTTATTTCCGTCAAATTTTAAACATTGATCAAACTTTAAAAATTAATTAAAACTTTTTTTTCAAAGTTTGAATTTTCACAAAATTTTGAAAATATAATAATTATGCACAAATTCAAAAATGACAAAAATTCTCATTTCGATCAAACGTTGAAAATTAATTCAAATTCGAAAATTCACAAAAATTTCAGAATTACCTGAATTATAATTTTAAACAATTTTGAAATTTTGTCAAATTCCTGTTGTTGTTTGATGTTTTATTTGAGGTTCAGCGGGCTTGCCACTATGCACTCGTCGTTAACAAAATATACCTATAGATAACATTTGAAAAACTTATGAATAGGAATAAAAACCTAAAAAAAAAAAATAGTTATATTATAGAAGATATTGGGGTAATCTGGGTTTGAGACGAAGGTTGATGTTCTTATGGCTTAAGTTCAAGTTTTTTGTCGCTTGGTATTTATTGAGATTATTTAGGTAGTTTTTTGTTATTTTAGATAGGAATTCATCGATGGTTTCTAAGTTCAGATCTTCGTAAAGTCAAATTTATAAAATTGATCACTTTTTAAAAATTTATTGAAACTTGAAAGATGATATCAAATTTGGAATTTTCATAAAATTTTGGAAATAAAGTAGGTACTTTCTAGATCTTAAAAAATAAATCAATAGGTAAGTAAATAAATAATGTAATTTCATCAAAGTTGAAAATTTTCAAGAGTTTGAAAATATGTAACCAAAATTACAATTTTTATCAAATTTTTAATTTTCATTAAATTTTCAAAATTTAATTCAACATTAAAAAGTTACTAGGTAAGTATACAATTTTTTGAAACAATCAGAAATTTATCAAACTTTGAAAATTGACCCAATTCCCAAATTTTTCCAGAATTACGTTTTTAATTTTTCAAAATTAACCCAGGTACAGAAAAAAGTTGAAAAATTGTCAACTTAGGTTTTCAATGGAATCGTGATTTCAGCTCGTGCTACTCGTTTACTCGCGTAGGCACTTGGAGTGGAAGTGGCAGGAGACGGATGCAACTCGACGGTCGAATAGGAACGATTTTGAATTATTTTTAATTTAAATGAAAGTTGGCCAAAAAGGTGGTCGGCGATAACGGCGCGAATTAGAGCAACCTTGCCAAAACGTGCCTTCGCAACGAAATTAAACGCTTAAAATAATTTAAATATTAATTCAGTCAAGTTTTGTTCCTTTACTCGCAGTTTCTTTTGCCGCCACGGCGACCGCGTAATTAAATTTACTTTTTCTGCGGCATGGCACCGACTCCCGCACTCGCTACCGCATCGTGCCGTCGGCGGCGGCGGCGGCGCCCGGCCCATATCCTCTTCGCAAACTACTCTCGAGTAGCTGGCTGCTACTTATATTCCTGCCTATCTACATTGTTTGGGGGGGGGGGCGGAGGGTGTGAGAGGCGGGTAAACGCGTTTACCTGTTTAGATATAGTCGCTCTCGCTATACGCAGGCATAGGCACCTGTAACAGTGTAACCATAATTCTGTGGTCATATTACCATCGTGCTGATGTCAGCTTTTACTTAATTTGTTTACAGTTTGTTTCGGAGGCCAATATGAAAAACAATTACTCAACAGTTTGCTCGATACTTATAATGTTTTGGAAAGGCCGGTAGCGAACGAATCGGATCCGCTGCAGTTGAGTTTTGGACTTACACTCATGCAAATCATCGACGTGGTAAGTTATACGTATACTTTGCTTCCAACTATAGGTAGAGTAGAGTAGAGTGAAGGTAACCTACCTATTAAGTTCGAGTGCATGGTAAACCCAAATCTTTTACGATTTCTTCGTATGCATTTGAATTTTTCTCACGTATTTATTTGAAAACGAAATACGCTCGTTTGCGTTTGTTTGTTTGTTTGTTATTTCTAGGACGAAAAAAATCAATTACTCATCACCAATATTTGGCTCAAACTGGTAAGCGAAAAAATACCTACCTACTTACTCGTATTTCTAATATCTATACTTATCTACGTAACACGTATAACGACGACGAATACGAAATCTCGTGCTCGTGGGTATCTGTTGAGTGTTGATGTTGACCCTATTATATATCACTCGAGATTCGAATATTCGGGAAACAAAAGACGTTATGTAAACATAACTCTTTGTTTTTATAGAAAATTTTCACCCTACGTATCTTATCGAGTTTCAAAGCATTAGGGATCACGTTTATATGAGGTTTTTCATTTTTCCTCGTTCGGTTCGTTCTTTTCTTACAATTGCTCGATTGTTGTAAGCTCAATTTGTCACTCATCAGGTACCTACCGCGAGATATCAGTAAGATCAGAGTTGGGCGTATTGGTTTAATTTGACTCCGATTTATGAACATTGAGAAGGCGGATTCAATAAATGATTCGGATATTATAATGTAACATTTATGGGAAAATGTCTTTGTAGATTTTTCTGTAGATTTTCAACGTTTGTCAATTTTAAAATATCTTTTACAAGTTTTATAATCTTGAAAATTATAAACGTAAATTCGATGCTAGATCGAAGTTCTTTCGAGTACCAAAAAATCCATAAAATAACGTCAAAGAAATTCGCCCAAAACTGATTAGCACGATACAGTAATTCGCTCGAGTACTCACTTGTTGTCAGGCTGTCTAATATGGGTGATCCTCACTTTAAAAAATTTCGAAATATTTTCGGTACTGCTTATCAATATTGGTGATACATAATTCCCCAATTTTTATTTTCCCTCTAACTGAATGTTGTACCATGTCTGAGGGCCCCTAATTTTGGAAAAATATACAAAAATAAAAAATAAATTTTTTTTTTCGAAATTTTAAACAAAATGGTCTTAACTAAGGTATTATTACACAACAAGACCATTTTCGATGATTCTTCATCTTTACCGCTGTTTTTTTAAGACGTTAAATTTTTATTTTTTTTTATTTATTTTTTTTGAAAAACGTTGAAAAATAGTTTTAAGTTGCGTATTTTTATCCCAAAAAATTATTCGTGGAGATTTTTCATAATCGACGTTCTCTTGAGAATTCTTCGAAAACTACCTATCAAAAATTGAATAAAACGTGCGAAATGGAGGCTTCCTGAAAAATTAAGCTAAGCGTGGTAAATAATCTTTTTGGGCAAAAATGTGTATACTGAACCATTGTTATCACAAAACATTTATTTTCTTCTTTTTAATTCATTTTTTCTGTGTTTTTCAAAAAACGTATGAAATTATATTTTTTTAAGTCTCATATGAACATTGAACAGGAGGGGTAGAGATGAAAAATCATCGAAAATGGTCTTGTTATGTGAAAATATCTATACGTTGTGACCATTTTTTTTTTTTTTTTTTTTTTTTTTTTCAAAACTGGAAGCCCTTAGGCATCGTCCTAACATCCAGTTAGGGGGAAAATAAAATCACATGTGTCCCAAATTGACGGCCAGTTTCGCAAAAATATCAAAAATTTCCAAAATAAAGACTATCAAAATTATTTTTTAAAGTACACATTTTTTTTCTCTGAGACTTAATTCAATTTTAATATTTTCAATTATTGTAATTTTTCGGATTTTGTATTTTATTTTCAATATTATTTCGGGTTTGAATGTTTTAATAATTTTTATGATTTATAAGTTTTTCTGAATTTCTGTCAACTTCTTCAAATAGTACATATAATAAGTTTTTAAAATTGGGTAAATTTTTGATGTTTAATAAATTTTCACGGTTTCAAAAATTTGGGACATTTTTTAAATTTGTAAAATCTTTGAAATTTTTTAAATTTGGCGAAAATTCAAAATTTTGAGAAATTTAAAACATGATTTTGATATGATTTTGAAATTGGGCCAATTTTCAAAGTTTGATAAATTTACGATTGGTTTAAAAATTTGTATGCCAAGGTACTATCTTTAAAATGTGGTAAAAATGTAAAATTGGGTAATAAATTTTTAATGTTAGATCAAATTTTAGAAGTTTAATACATGAAATTTGATAAAAAATTGGAATTTTGGTAATTTCTTAATTTGTGTAAATTTTTGAAATTTACATCGATTTTCAGATTTGAATAAGTATTTTATTTATTATCTTTATAATTTTTTTATTTTTTTAATTTATCCGATATTTATCTTCAAAATTTTTGAACAATTTAAATTTTTAAATTTCAGTCAATTTTTTTAAATTATCTAAAAAATTGAAAATTTAATCAAATTTAGAATTTGGGTTATGTTTGAATTCTCGAAAATTTTCAACATTGAAAAAACATTGATGGAATTACATTCTTTTGTCAAACAATTATTTTCAAAATTTAGGAAGTACTTTACTTTCAAAATTTTGTGAAAATTCTAAATTTGATATCTTTCAAATTTCAATTGGGTGATTTTTGAGAAGTGATCAGTTATACAAATTTGGCAAAAAGTTCAAAATTAGTTAAAATTATAATTAAATTAAGGTAATTTTGAAATTTTTGTGAATTTTTGAATCTGTATGTATTTTCAAAACTGGGTCAATTTTTAAAGCTATCTAATGTACCTACCTACTCACCTTTAATTTACTTTCAAAATGTTGTAAAAATTCAAAAATTTTTGACTTAAATTTTAATTAATTTTTGAACTTTGATAATTTTTTTTAATTTGTCGGAAATTAAAAATTAAAAATTGTAAATTTTCGCAAATTTTCAATTTGATAAATGTTTGCAATTTTGTTATTAGTATTCACATTCAAAATTTTGTGAAAATTCAAAATTTGTTGAATTGGATTTTGATTAATTTTTGAGGTTTGTTCAATTTTTAAAATTTGGCAAAAATTCGAAATTTGATAAAAAATGAAATTTTGGGAATGGTTAAATTTTTGAAACTTTTAAATTGAATATTTTAATTTTTAAAATCTTGTGAAAGTTCAAATTTTGTTGACTTCAAGTTTAATCATTTTTGAGATTTGATCATTTTTTTTAATTTTTGGAAAAATTCAACATTATTTTTGATAAAAATTAGAATTTTGGAAGTTTTAATTGGAAGTTTTCAAAATTTGATCAATTCTTAAATTTTTATACATTTTTACGTTATTTTAGGAATTTTTCAAAATTTAGAATTTACTTTCAAAATTTTAATTTTTTTTTAGTTAATCTTTAGAATTTAGTTTCTCGTTTGGTAAGAATTGTAAATTTGATAAAAATTGAAATTTCGGTAATTTCCAAATTTTTTACAATTTTTAAGATTGAAAAATTCAACTAAAAAATTTCGTAAAAATTCAAAATTTGCTAACTTTTAAATTAAAATTTGATAATTTTTTGAATTTTTTAAATTTAATTTCGGATTAAACTTTTATTTAGTAAATTTTCAAATCCTAATCAATTTTGAATCTTGCATAAAGTTCTGCGAATATCCTGGCTCTTTAGTGGTAAAATTTTATTAGACACCCTGAGTGCTCGTCTTATATACGTTTACGTATTGTAATATCACATTATTTATGCTTAATAACGATTTTTGATTTTATTTTGAACGTGTCGTAGGAATGGAACGACGTAAATTTAAGGTGGAACGCTAGCGAGTACGGAAACGTTAAGGATTTAAGGATACCTCCTCATCGCATATGGAAACCCGATGTTTTAATGTATAACAGGTACGTTGGAATGGTTGACACGGTCGAGGCAGATTTTTTTAATAGGCAGAGGCAGAGGCACGGTCGCGTCTTAATACAATGTCTGAGTCTGTTCAGAGAACAGACAATTTATGACGCGATTTTATGCATACGTTGCATAGACTGGCGTGGCATGGCAGGAGCGTGCAACATTTTACGTGCTATTACGATAGACGGTAGACGATAGAGTACTACGTTGTACGGTTGTACGTCTACGTAGTACTCCGACCTAAATATCGTGAACTATATTACACGATACTATTGATAAATAAAAATTGCGCAGTGCGGATGAAGGGTTTGACGGCACATATCCTACCAACGTTGTTGTACGCAATAACGGAAGCTGCCTCTATGTACCTCCTGGAATTTTCAAAAGTACTTGCAAAATTGATATCACTTGGTTTCCATTCGACGATCAACATTGCGAAATGAAATTTGGAAGTTGGACCTACGATGGTTTTCAGGTAAGCCTCTTTACAAAGTCTTATATACACATACTCGTAGGCGTAGGCCCTTATTCGTATACTCGTCTCGTATAGACTTAGGTGAGGTGAGGTGTGAGACAAACAACGAGTCACACGTTGGAGATACTCGTCGTCGTGTGGTATGACACAACGAAAACGTGCTTACCTATGTAGGTACTTAGCAGGCTGGTATTAATCGAATGAAGCAAAAACTTATAATGCCACACGAGTATAAGTTGAGGCGAAATCAATTCTCAAATGACATAAACGCCATAAAATAATATGTATTCAAACTATACTGCGATATTGCTATACAGGGTGTCCCAATTAAGCGTAACATCCTTCGACCTGGTAAGAGAGCAACTCATTTCAACAACCTGTGGGTATGTTTGCATAACCTAACTATTGAAGACACTGACATACTGCATGGTAAAAAAAATTTTTTTTTTTCATTTTTTCACTTAAAATTGAAAATTAATGAAAAAGTCATGAATTTTTCAAAAAAATCACTAGGTCATGAAAAGTCATGAATTTTTACTCTTCGAAGTCATGAATTTTTGATAAAATTACTAATTCGCTTAAAAGTGAAGTTTTTTCAAACTGTTGCATCCTCTCAAGAAAGAAAGAAAGAAAAAAAAAACCTAAAATATCGTGGTTTTTCTGAAGAAGAAAATTAATTTACTTGAAGATTTTTTTTTTCGAGGGGATAGCTTTTTCGGGGATGGAAATCTCTATTTTCGGGGGAAATCCCCTTTTCTTGGAATAAAAAAAAGACTTTTGTGGAATGAAAAAAATGAATTTTTTGGTACAAAAAATTTTAAAACTTATTTTGGAATAGAAAACATTTTCACGTCATACTAGCCTTTGGTAGTTGCTGTACAAGGGGTTTAAAAAAATTAAAAATCTGAATTTTATCGTTTTGGAATTGAATTGTTTTGGGGTGAAAATATTTTTCAAACTCTAGAGTATAAATCTCAATTTTTTTCAATTTTCTAAAAAATAAAATATTTGTATTTTTTTAGAGAAGGGTCTCTGGTTTTTGGAGAAAAATTCTCATTTTTTGAAGAAAAAAAAAATTATAAACCAATTTTTTGGTTTGAAAATTTTTAAAAATTGTTTCAGAATATAAAAAAATACATTTTTTTAGGTACTAATTTTTTTTTGTTTTTTGAAATAGTGAAATATCTCAAATATTATGGAGTATAAATTTTTTCGGAGAAAGCTATTTCAGGATTTTTTGGAATAAAAAATATCCAAAAATCTCTTTTTTATTTATTTATTTATTTTTTTTTTTTTTGTGAAAAAATGTTATAAAATTTTTTTATGAGAAGATATTTTTTGAAATTTCTGTGAAAAAGTTTCTCAATTTTTTCTTTGTGAAGAAAAAAATTCGTTTCATTTTCGAAAACAATGATAGGTATTTTTTTTGGAACAATAATTTTAAAAATTCCTCTGAAATAAAAAAATCTAAATTTTTTCTGGATAAATTTTTTTCTTTGATAGCCAAGTATATAAGTAAATAAAATATTTTTTGAACTTTGGGACAAAAAAACAGAAAAAAGGGGTTTCTGTTGAAAAAGTTGCTAAAAAAATTTTAGGGGAATTTTTTTCGTGAAAATTTTTCGTTTCTGATTTCCAGGAAAAATATTATTCTCACATTACAACATGAAAACAATTTCAAGAATCCATTTTTTAGGGAAGAAATCGAATTACACCCTTGAAAATTACAACTATTCATTCAATTTTTTTAAAAATTGCATAGATTTTTTTGGTTAGCAAAAAATGGGGTTTTGGAGAGCATAGGTATAACTTAGGATGTTTTAGGGGCATTCGACCCCTCCTTCAATATTTTTTAAAATATCTATTTCCCACAAGATAATAATAGATAAAAAAATGAGAATTCCCCCCCCTATTCGTACTTATGCTGGAAGGGGGTCCCTGAAAATGTTGAAATATTGTTCATGAAAAAGTCGTGAATTTTCAAAAAAAAATTAATTTAGACACCCTGAAAATGTATTTTTTCTGATTAGAGATAGGTAGATAGAATTAATAGAAAAATGAAACTTGTGTGAAATAAAGTAGGATAGTTGCAGTAATGTCTGAAAAAATTTTCATCAAAATCGATGCAATAGGGTGTTCAACAAATTATTTTTACCAAAAAAATTGGGTAAAAAAATTCGAAATTTTGCAATTTAAAAAAAGTTCCAACATTAACATAGTTATTTTTTGTCAGCAGATGATTCGCCTCTACTTCCTCTACAAAATGTTTCTCAGCATCATCTTCCTATCTCTTTTAGTTTTTGAGTTAGAATTTTTATAATGAGTGCAAATTCATAAAAATTTGACTTTGAAAATTTGAAAAAATTTTAACCTACATGTCGACTTATAAAAATAAATTTTTCACTAAAAACTAAAAGAGATAGGAAGATGATCCTGAGGAACATTTTGTAGAGAAAGTAGAGGGGAATCACCTACTGACAAAAAATGACTAGGTTAATAATGCAATATTTTTTATATTGCAAAATTTCTAATTTTTTGCCCAATTTTTTTGGTAAAAATAGTTTCTTGAACACCCTATTGCATCGATTTTGATGAAAAAATTTTCAGACATTACTGCAACTATCCTACTTTATTTCCCACAAGTTTCATCTTTCTATCTGTCTTATATCAGTAAAAAAATTAATTTCAAGTGAAAAAAAAAAAAAAAAAATTCACCATGCAGTATCTCAGCCCCTTTCAATGGTAAGGATATGCAAACACACCTACACGTTGTTGAAATGAGTTGCCCTCTTACCAGGTTGAAGGATGTTATGCTTAACCGGGACACCCTGTAGATATACTTACTTTACTTAGGCTAAGGCTATGGGTATATAATTGCCATTGTGCACTGCACATGTACGTAAGTTACTAAGGATACCATACCTACTACCTAGTAAAATTAAACGACTAATAACATTTCGTAATCGCAGCTCGATTTGCAACTACAAGACGAAGCTGGAGGTGATTTATCCAGTTTTATCACAAACGGAGAATGGGATTTGTTAAGTAAGTTGCACTCGCGTTAATTATGTATTTTTTAACTACGATTGTACGCTGCGAGTGTATCGATCGACACTCGACAGCAACTTGGTAACAAATTTTCTATTCGAAATTAGTTTCTATCATTAATACATTACAGTATCTCTCTATATCGAAGTAATCGGCGCGACCGCATTCGCCGCACCGCACCGCCCGCCGCGCTGCTCCGCGCATCTGTTTCGGTACAATCGAACGAAATTGTGTTTTGGTGCGAAACTGTCTCTTATAGTACTTACTTTTAACCAAATCAAAAGTCGAAATAATTTATTTCTATTTCGAATTTCAATATCGAGAATATCGAACACGGATCAGATGAAAGTTTTATGCGTCTACTTGATTTAGTCATTTTATACTATTTTATTTGTCGAGCATTCGACGTGACATCGCCGGGTTGCAAAAAAATTACGAGATATGTTTCGTTACTTTAACAGGTGGTATAGTCGACGTTATTCGCGAAAGCAAAAATTATCGAATTAATTTTTATTTTAGGGTTAGTACATATTTTTATAAATACTAAGTAAGTGTTTTAGATACATTCACCTACGACTATAGTAGGTTAGGTACAAGATGAACAGACCAACTTATACACGTACCTACCATGTTTCTAAATAGGTTTCCCATTATTTTGTGTCGCGTATCGTAAACGAATAGAGATCGACGAATCGTTGGCATCGATTCGTAATCTTTTAATTTTTTCATAATTTTTAATTTGAACAGGAGAAAAATTGAAAAACTCTTCATCTGGTTTATTTCGTGTTTTTGCAAAGCTACCCTGCCTAGTTAGGGGATAATATTTTCCCCTTTATTTAGAGAAATCGTAAGGTTGCGTTACATTCTACAGATTTAAAAAATTTACCGAGTCAATGTAGATTGTAGGTAAAGAGGATGGAAAATCACTGTCTTCAAAATAATTTTTTTCTCCCTCTTATAATCTCCAAATTTCTTTCATTTCTCAGAAGCTTATTTGGAGTTTATCCAAGAATCTCACCATATTTTTTCAGGGGCGTCCTTATAAAATTTTTCAAAATTTCGTCAATTCAAAAAATTTTATTGTGAAAATAAAACTCTCAGTGTAATGGAATATATTTTTGGAAAATTTCAAGATGAAAGACGTGTACTAGAATTTTTAAAAATATTTTTAATCAAAATTTCAAAATTTATCTACCTACACGCAAGACTTTGGGTTCAACATCAAATAATAGGTAGGTTTTATTATATTTTGATTTTAACGAACATTTGTGAAAATTCGTGTTTAAAATTTTTTTAACGCGATGATAAAATTTAGGCAAAAAAAATTTTTTAAATAAAATTCAGAATGATTTTTGTTCGGACCTGATTTTTAAAAAATTGATTCTTAAGCAAAATTTATAAAAAAAAGTTTTCGAAAAAATTAAAAAAAATTGTTCAAATTTTTTTTGGAGAATTTGAGCACGATAGTTTTTTGGAACTATCCTATTTTCACTAAATTTGAAAAAAATTAAAGATCTATTCAAAATAACCATTATTTTGTATGTTAAAACACAATTTTTAAAAAATTGAAAAATTTGGTTTCGTACGAAATTTTTTGATAAATTGTGTTCGAGCATAATTTAAATAAAGAAATGCCTATTTGATAAATTTTTCAAAATTTTTGAAAGAAAATTTAGGAAAATTTAGTGTGTTTTAACGAACTGAATACATACTTGTATTGATTATAAAATCATAAAAATTGGAGGTAGGTAATTGATTACTTTTTTAATGATAAATGGTTACCTATATTTACTTTTTTTTTAAAAGAATTCAATTTCGATGTCTATATTTGTGTAATATACTTACTTTTGAAAATGGACTGCTTTTTACCCATAATGATCACTTCATCACTTGCAGAACCTATTGAAAGAATTATTTATACATGCAAATTTAACAAAATTTGAACAATTCGTGTTTCGAAGAAAATGTTTCAAAAATTCTTTTTAATAAAATTAAAAAATTTAAAAAATCAGATTTTTCAGGCCCTTAAAATGACATTGAAACGACTTTGAAAATTTTAGATTTCCCGGAAGGCACAGTTTTTGAGCTGACGAGGCGAAAAAAAAAAATGATCGTTATTTTATACTATTTAGAATTTTTTCGAATTTTTGTCAGAGAGATCGTCTTTTTTTTCAAAGCTACACCTAACTTTATTAATAATTACGCACTTACTCATATTTTAGGTGAAATTTTTTTAATTCGATTAGCTCGCTAGTGATTGATTCAGTGATGGAAAATGGTTTTTAGGCAAGCCACACAAGCCGGTGGCAGTTGAAAGTTAAAAGTCCAATCCTACGTTTTGTATGGAATGTACCTATCTAATTTTGTAGTCTTAGCTGCAAACGTATGCCTGAAATTTTCTTATATTTTTATACCTACATTTTTCCATCCACATTCGAACATTGTATGTACCTACTCGCCTTATCCACTCACATTCTACGAATTATTCGTATCTCATTTATTTTGGCTTAATGAATAATACTCGCCTAATAAGTGTACTATTTCCAGCATGCTTGGAACCTTATACTTATCTCACTATCTTTCAGTCTTTTGTTTATTGGAAAATGATCATCATTAGTTACGCAGCTAATTTTTGAAAGGGGTGTGTCGTCTATCTGCTTAAAATTAACTGATTTTCATCTACATAGCTGTACAGTGTATATAATTATGTAGAGTCTCCTTTCAATTCAAAAAAAAAAATTCTCATACATTTTTAAGAGTGCATCTTACCAAATAGCAAGTCGCAGGCGTCTAAATCTTTGTATCTTTCCAAATCGTATTAGAAGAAATTTACGCGTATGTATAATGATTTTCAAACTAACTTACGTACTTACTGTAAATTAGCTAATTACCTGAGCATTGGTACGATTAGATTTCTTAGAATATTTATTTACTTGTAGTTGTTCTCCGCAATCACTTACTTATTATAGTCTTTCCAGTTTATTATTTCTATTTTGGTAAATTCGTCACTATTCTCTTTTATTTTAACTCCTCTTAAAAATCTATTATATATTGACCTATACTACACTATACTGCTTGATACCTATTTGCGTCATTCTCCTTCTGTGCTTGATCAGTCTATACACCCACAATGATACATATTACGAGTATATGTGATTGATGTATCACTCGTGAAATCTCGAAATATCACCATATGCTCTCCCCCACACCTTCTTTGCATGTGACTCGAATTTCAATTGATAATTTGCGATAGTGTTCTTATTTTTTTTTGACCAATTCGTATCTGATTTTCGATTTTTTTTTCTTGTTTGATTTCTCTAGTTGTAGAAGTTCAGGATCATTATTGCTCTTCATCAATTTGCATCTGTAAATATAGGTTGACCATCGTCTTAAAACCTACCTGATTTACTACTTGTCTAGAGAATATTGCTGCATGCCCAATTGCCCTTAAAACTGTGGTTCTATGTGCAGTACCTTACCTATATCAGTTGTCGATAGGCATTCCTATTCAATACTGATCACCTAAATCACTCACTCTAATTTCTATCTGAACAAGGAATTGTTGCACCTATTTAAAATATCGAGGTATCCCATCAAATACCAAAATCGATGAGAATGAAAAATGACAAATAACTTAATAAATTAAATTTGACCAGGTTTTTATTCGAGGGGAAAAAATGACTCTAATGAGATGATAACTGTTGTTAGTTATTAATTACTCACCTGGCTGCTTCTAAATCAAAATCATACTAATATTCGATATCTTTGCGGTGTAAATGAGTTGAAATCGAGAGCTTTACTAAATTGGTATTTGTGTAATTTGATTTATCTAACCGGGTGAAGCGCAAGCGACGCAAAATACTACCATTCGGTATTACGTCTATAAACGAGATACGCCGATGAATTATTATTTAATTAAGCGATGGTCGATATTTAATTGCGCGAAAATCGTATTTATCGAGCTGCATTAAACTTACCTAACAATTTTATCGATTCTATAGAGAAGTTGTAAATATACCTATCTACTAACTCGGCCAAACCTAAGACTTTCCTGAAAACATGTCATTAAAACGTAAACTCGATTTTATAGCTACATATCTGTTATATACAAAGTGTATTGTATTTACACCTTTGTAGTATTAATTACTTTATCTAAACACGACACCGCTTTCGCTTTCTATAGTACCTGATACCCGATGCATCAAAATTTCAAAATTATAAATAAACAAATTTTTAAAAAAAATAAAAAATAGACAAAAAATGATAAATTTGATGATAGAAAAAAAAATTAACTCAGTTTATGTACGCTGAGACGTACAATTAATTTGTATTATATTATGCTGAACTAATACTTTCATGGTATAAAACATTGCTGTATGTACAATAACGCATATTTTTATTAAAAAATATTGCCTTTTTGTCAAATGTAGGAAATAAACATTATACCGCATAATAACTTAATACCTATCGAGTAGTATACACCTACCTGGCTACCTATTTAATAACCTTATTTTATGGTGAATATCTGAATTTAAAAATTCCGGTATAAAAAGAAAAGAGTACGTGTATAATTGAAAACTAAATATTACGTTTAATAAATAGGCAGTAGTTATAATCCTAAAACAATTCATTTATTCACGATTGTGCAAAAAAGTGAGTTTATTTGTTGAGAGAGTATATTAAATAATAAAGAGCATCGAGTGTGAGCAACTGTGCCAGTGTTGTAGTTCAAAAACCAGACGACCTTGACATGCGAATCTGGAGAACTACAGCATAAACTAGTTAACTGATATTGTGTTGTTTAAAAACCAACCAAACTAGTTGATGTTGCAGTGCTTCAGGTTCACACGTCAAGGTCGTCTGGTTATTGAACATAAAACTACAACATAAACTAGTTTGACCAGTTTTCTGTTGTTTGAAAACCAGTCAAACAAGTTGATGTTGCAGTGCTTCAGGTTCACGAGTCAAGGTCGTCTGGTTGTTGAACATAAAACTACAACATAAACTAGTTTGACTTGTTTTCTATTGTTTAAAAACCAGTCAAATTAGTTGATGTTGTAGGGATTGAGGTTCGCGCGTCAAGGTCGTCTGGTTTTTGAACTTGAACATCGCCACATGAGTGATGAATTAGTCAATGACTCGTGGTTTAATTTTTTTTTGGCGTGTATTGGTAACATCATTCAGCATGTAAATAGTACATCGGTATTTTAAAATGAAAATCTGATAAAACTGTTATCGTGATTTAAAAAAGAGGAGTGTTTATTAATCATAATATCGGAAATCGTATCTAATTACACGATAAATAGAAAATACGTATAATTTATTATGTAGTATACCAGGTAAGAGAGCACTTGAAGCGTAGATCTTAATTTTCTTCTTCTTTTCCTATCGCTTTATTTTCCAGGTGTACCTGGCAAACGAAATGAAATTTACTACAACTGCTGTCCCGAGCCATACGTAGATATCACATATGTAATTAATATAAGGCGGAGAACATTATACTACTTTTTCAACCTAATAGTGCCATGCGTATTAATCGCTTCCATGGCTGTATTAGGCTTTACACTGCCACCGGATTCCGGCGAAAAATTATCTTTAGGTAAAGTAATCGACCTTCTTCCTCAATTTTTTTTTATTTTATTTTGTTGTTCAACTCTAACCTATATGTGTACCTACTTCTACTAACACGCTCTTCTTCTAACAATTACTAACAATCTAATATGGGTTTATCGATCAGTCTATACCTAATTAAGATTAGGTTACGTTACCTACCTACGTAATTTTATTTATTTTTAAATTCTATTTTACCCCATCAGCGTACAATATCTTATTTCTTAGGTAGTCTATTTATCTATCTTTTTTTTTTAATTTAATTGGTTTATCGAAAGGGCATCGTTAGGTACCTCGACCTACCCTTCTACTAAGTATACTGGTAAAATTTGTATTTTGTACCTGTGCTAATTGGTGCCAAGGCTTGTCTTAACTCATCATCGTTTTATAATATGGTCTCTTCTATAAGTTTGGTATCGTGGTTGGTGCGTTTTTACCTGCCTACTTTGTTCTGTTCGCGTTGCGTCTGTTCGTCATCTTCGTCGTTGTCAATGTCGTCGTCGTCGTCGTCTCTCGTAGACAGCAGCGTTGCATTATTTCGAAATCGAGCGCAAGTGAAATTACTAAAAATCGAATTTGGCGAGCGTATGCTTTTTTTGGCAGGATTCGCTGTTGTAATGCGTATTTTTTACAGAAATGCCTGCGTACAAGAACGTAACGAGATACGCATGCTGCCCGAACGAATATGCTCACGTATTATTCGTGCTTCACATTCGTCGACGGACCGTATTCTACCTCATCAACTTGATAGCTCCTTGCGTTCTTCTCGCCTCCATGACATTATTAGAATTTACATTACCAAACGAATGTGGAGAGAAGCTAACTCTAGGTATTTTTCGATAATTGAAAAAAAAAAAAAACAACAACAACAAAAGGCAAACGAACGCATATCAAATTTAAATTTGGTCATTTCTAAACTCACTCGACGGTCTGATTTAAAATACTCCAACGTGTAAAATTAAATTTCAAATTAAATTTATCAATTAAAACGTACTAAAGCGGGTTTTCTCACACGCCGGTAAATGATATGCGATATTTTAAAATGGAAATTTATTAAAAATCTTCTTCTACCGGATGTTTGGTTGCGGTTCATCGCCTTTCATCTTGCCATGCGGCAATTTCAAATGTACAAGGGGACGAGGAGGTTGGCTCGTTGTTATCTTCCAGTTAGCTAACATAATTTCTCACTAGTGTTGTTTGAATATTGCTGTATTGACACGATGCCAGGTGTCAAATTGTCATCCAAGCGTATCGGATAAAAAAAAAATCCCCTTAATATTAAAAGAAAAAAACAATTGAAAAAATAAACGAATAAAAACCAAACATGGTATAATTTTTCGGTATTCAAAATGCAACCTCGAATTTCTATATAGATACAGAATATTTATGTAGGTACAATTTTTAAGACAATTTTTTAAAATAATATTTAATGCGGATATTTTTTAAATGAAACATCCTTCTATCTCTTAACAAAGAAAAGGACTCAAAACGCGACCTAACACTTGAAATATCTGCTCAGGTGTTTTTCCAAAAACGTGGAAAAATTATTCGTGTTTCCTCAAGTCACCTCTCGCCAACCAATCTACTGCAGGTTAGCTCAGTTCTAACTCACAAGTTACCAGAGACTTTTCTAGAAGGCTGTAAGGGTGCTTCACTTACTTTAGAAGGCTCCTGCAGGTTGCAGATAGCTTCGCCTTTATTCATTTCCCCCTCTCTTTCGTTATTCTTCATTATATGTACGTCGCCCAGTTGGGGAATCAACAAAATGGGAAGGGAGGCCCCAGTCGATTTTTTGACTGCTTTAATTTCGAAACAATCGAATAGGTTTAGGACACATGAGAGAAGTGTTTTACGTATTTATCTTTTTAGAAATTAAATCTATTGGTTACATTACCTACTTAATTACATACCTATACTTGTATAATTCGCACAAAAATAGGTACGATTTACGATTCTCATGATTGGTATTTTATTATGTTTAGGTATTACTATACTTTTATCATTAACTGTTTTTCTAAATATGGTTGCCGAAACAATGCCTGCTACCTCTGAAGCTGTTCCTCTATTAGGTAATCTTATCCTCTTGTTTTTTGCTCTTATTAGTAGGTGTTTTTTTTTTTTTTTTTTTTTTTTTTTTTTTTGAAAAATACTTTTTAAAAAAAACGAAATACAAACAAGTCACAAAAAATCCAGAAGCGAAAATTTCGAAAAATTATTCAGCTTGGAGTCAGATGGGCACGCATTACACTTCTTATATAACAAGAAAAAAACCACGTTTTGTAGTTTATAGTACTTGTATACAAACTATAATATTTATTTAGCCATTTTTCTAACGTATTTTTGTGCAGTTTTTTTTTATATAACTTAATAATGATTTTTGCTTGTTTTTTTTTTTTTTTTTTTTTTTTTTTTTTTTTTTTTTCTTATGATTTGATTTGATTTGGGTTTTTCCTCGAACAATTTATACACTTACCTATCTAGTTCATTTTTCATCATCGTAAAAATTGCAGCAAATTTTGTTAGACATTTTTTTTCTACAATATGATTTTTTTGTTTCGTCTTTCTCTTCCTTATGTTTCCTATCGTCATCATATTCTATCTCACACACACACACCACATGTTCATACACTTAATTCGCTATTTCGTGGAAACGATTGTATACCTACTTTAAATACGCTTGCAAATTATTTTTGGCTGTGATTCGCAAAGTGTGGTAAGTAAGCGTGTTGTAAGCACATACAAATGTTGATACAGATAGGATTAGAGGTAAAATGGGAGGCGAGAGAGATGAGGTGCGAGGGCCTGAGGGGTGAGAGATGAGTGCTGAGAAAGTGGAACAGCGACAGCGAACACGTGTGCACGAATTTCGGTCATTTCTATACAAACACCAACCAGCGGCAGCCGCAGCCGCAGCCGCCGAAGCAAAAATGCAATGATTTACGCCTTTTCATAACTGAAATCCTTAGTTTCCTTTTGCGATTAATCTTTATTGTATTCTTTTTTTTCCATGACACGCAGACATAACAGTTTTACTTTCGTTAACATTTTTCCTTAATCTTGTGGCTTCGACTATGCCTCCGGTGTCGGAAAGGCCGCTTTATAGGTAAATAGTACGTCATTTTTATTAAACACTGTTAAACCGTTACTTGGAATGCAGAGGTAATAATGATACAGTAATCGTGCCTGTTCGTGCGGTACTTGACAAGTACTCACGTTGGCACGTTACCTCGATAAAATTATATAATCATAAATAACGAGATGATTTTTAATTAAATAACTGACATAATTAATAAATAAACAAATCTGAATCTAAATAAAAATATAAAACTAGTACTAAACGTACTGTTGCCTTTGTTTTTCCTTCATCATCTTACCCTAACAGCGTATAAATACGTAATTTCCTAATTAATTAGAGGTAAATGTATTATCATCTTCATATGGCCACTTGAATGTTTTCAATGAGATGAATGGGGGAAAAATGCCGAGTGTGTAGATAAAAATGGAAGAGAGAACATTTTCAAAACGTATAGAAATGACACGAAGATGGTTTTAATTTTCACGTTATTGTCTCGGATTTCAACTTGTACGATAATTCGTACATCTCGTTTTGCTTTTTGAATCGTATGTTGGTTGAATTTTTAAAAATTGAAAAATCTAATAGCTTATTCGCATTTATTCTTTTACAAAAAAAAAATCTTTTTAACTGAAATCTTTGTTTACTCTTGAGAAAATTTCTATCACAAAAATACGTAATATTTCTTTTTAAGCGATTTTTCAATCGAGTTTTACCCTTGTGTTTTTTTATTTTATTTTTTTTATCGCGTATGTTTATTTACATGCGGCAACTATTCCAAATCATCGCCGAATTAGTATACTCGTATTTCGCTGAAAATGCTGTTTCTGTGGGTTTTTCTTTACTCTGTTATGATTTACTGCTTGATTTTTATTATTTCTTCTTCGTTAAGTATCAGTTTCGTCTTCTACGCTTACGATATGCATCGAGTTATTCGACTTTATTTTCTTTTCTACCAAACTCGTGGTGTTGAATTGGGTCGTCGTAGTTTTTTTTCTCCCAGTCTGAAAAAAGTACCAACCAAAATGTTTTTTTTTTTTTTTTTTTCATTTTCTCCCCAATTATGAAAAGTGTGTGCGTGTGTTGTTACCCTTTGTTCTTCCTTCATTACTAGATTTTAGACACATTTAGCCTACTCTTACAGTACCATTATTAAGTGGAGCTATTAGGGGATTTTTTTTAATTTTCCCGTACCCCAAAAAATTGAGCCCCAAAACTAATCACCTCTAACAGGGAAAATGTAGATAGTACTAACGTGTGGGGATTTTGCTACTTCAAATACTCCTTGAGTTATAGCTCTTCAAAGACTAAATTTCCAAATTTTCAAGTGTAGGACTATTAGGGAAAAGTTGAAATTTCTCCATTTCCAAGCATTCTGTGATAAAAATAAAAAAATAAAAAAATTGAACAAAACAGGTAATCTGATCCACGAAAATCCATGAAGGTTGGCCTTCAATTCATGTGTCAGGATGTTAAGTGTCATGGACCTTTAACTCCCTTTTCATGTATCAGATCACATTTTTTAAAACGGAAGTTTTTGGAGAAAAAAATTTCCCAAATAGTCTCGCAAAAGAGACCTTGAAAAACTCCAATTCTAATTGAGATACTGGACTGAATCAAAAATCGTCATGTATGCCAGACTCTTATGTCCAAACCATAAAAATTTCAGATTCCTGACTCACATCACTTTTGGGATACCTACGAATGGAATTTTGAAGGTCATAAAACATGACTATTTTTTTCATTGTTTAAAAGGAAAAAGAGATTGTATGTAGAGGGGGTAAAAAATATCCCAACCCCTCGAGGATCATCTCTGGGCTGTCTACTTCAATTCTAGCCAATAATACCTCAGAAATCTCATCCCTGAATGGAGTAATGTATACTCGATTACTGTTATTATTTGATCTGATTTTGTGAGTTCCCAAATAGCTCCACTTTACGATACCTACTAACTTCGTTTCAACATTGTCAACAAAAAAGTAGTACTGTATTTCGCGTAAACATATTGTTATCTACATATGTACTTACTACTTACCTACTTACTTTATACCTGTTGAATCTTTGAGTGATATTTTTTTTACACTGTTTTTTGTAACCAAACGTGCGTATGCCTATAATTTGTATTTCGTACGCACCTGTCTTGAATTACTATTTTCAAATGTCAAGTAGGTAGGTGGATAATAACTGGGACGGAACAAAAAAGGAATCTATCATAATACCTTAGGTACACCCTATGAAACTTCAGGGGTCGTCTTCGCTGCTTTGAATACCGAATTTAATAGCAATGAGAATTTCTAAATAATTAACAATATCGAAATAAATGCACCCCCTCTAATCGTGTTAAATGTGGTAAAATAAAGCGATTGCGAATATAAATCAATCGCACGTAGTAATGCTCGATCGAGTATTAAACTCTTATCAATTCGTCGTTTGAAAATGATCGAGGATAAAGAAAATGATACCTAATGATTTTGTATCGTGTAAAATATAAGCGTTCGTTGTAGGTTTAGATGTAGTAGGTTTGGGTAACAGGTTTACTCCAATTTGCGCAGTAGTCCACTGCGCAGTGCGCACTGCAACAAACAGGTTTTTATGCTCAGTCCTGCGTGTATGTGGTTTAGATGCGCGCGCACCCTGAGCTTTTTTTCTAATGCAAACTCAATGGCATGCGCAATTGGAGACCAAATTGCGCCTGGCTGTATTATGTGTCTGTTTATTTGTCTATGCCTAGACCTACTACATTTAAATCCTATTTGTAATATTTTTAATTTTCATATTAAATTATATTTTTTCAATTATTGACCTAGCTGTAGTTTTAATCAGTTATTTGATAAATAGCAGGTATTAGAGTAGTCCCTATTTCTGAACATTATCGAAATGTTTTCGAGACCCCTGCCTCGTCAACTGGTTACAGGTGTGAAGAAACTAAGCCCCCTTTTTTCAAAAAAAAATTTCCAACATGAAAATTTCAAATTAAAAAAAAAAATAAACTAAATGATCACTATGGAAATATTTTTACCCAACAAGGTGATTTTCGGTGATTTTCGATCATTACTTTCTTTTTTAAAAGGAACATGAAAAAATGTCTTTAATTTTTTTTTTTTAAATTGAAAAACAGTTAAAATAAAGAATTTTTTTTTTGAATTAAAATGGTTTTAACATACCTACTACACAATTTTACCCCAAGAGACCATTTTATCTACCTTACCTCAATTTTCAGGAACTTCTATTTTTGCGGGAAATGGCAGTCCCTGAAAATTGAAATAAAGTTAAATTTAATTCAATTTTTCCCCTCATAGGTAGTTAGATACCTATTATTTTATTTTTAAATTTGAAAAAAAGAATAAAAACTAAAGAAGGGAAATTTTATGTCCCCTTTAAAAAAGGGGTAAAGATGAAAAATCACTGAACATGTGATGATATTTTTGAGTATAAGTTCAATTTTTAATTTCAATTTTTTTCAAAGGGGGGGGCTCTGCGAGACTACTAAAATTAAGTTGTAGAAAATATAAAAATAGGTAGGTAATTATTTTCTCCATATCAGTAACCAATTGACAAGGGGTCTCGAAAAAATTTCGATCAATTTTCAACATAAGGACCACTTTATTAGATATATAAATTAATATAATTATATCTTTACCTACGCATATTTATGAAATAACTTTAAAATGTATCTATTTCTATTTTTTTTTTTTTTTTTTTTAAATTATCGTTCGGTTTATTAATAAGTATGGCATTTGAAATGCCAACTTTAATCACTCTATTACATCGAGTTATTTGTTTCAGGGGTTACTATACTGTTATCCTTAACAGTATTTCATAATTTGGTTGCAGAAACATTGCCTCAAGTATCTGACGCAATGCCTGTATTAGGTGCGATTCTTAATTTGACAAGCCATTTTTTTTTTTTAACCCAACTACACTATTTTTTGAATATTTGCTACTTTCATCTTTCTATCTCTGTTATTTTTTTCTCTTTCTCATTCATTTTCATTCATTCTACATCTTTAATTCATCTATACATTTGATACCTAACTATTTTTCTTATTCTTCTTTCACATAGTGTACTTTGATTGATGTATTACTTACCCATATGTTCCCGTATATCAATCAATTGTGCTGGTGACTTGATGACAAAAGAGCTAATAGATAATATTGATTTGATTGCGATTGCGTTGTAAATGCTGCTACGATATGATTGAAGGGTTTTGCACGTGCATTAACTTTTTACACCCGTATAATAAAGTACCTACCCAATACCCATTCCCGATAAAATGAATGTATTTACCTACCTTCCTACCTCGTAATGTTCATAAAATTAACCTCATGACAGCAGCATAGCGTCATTCTGTATTTCCATTTATTCACTTAAACTACATAGACAATCTTTGTCCCTCGTCAACTCGGATAGAGACAAAAATTAGTAAATTTGAAGCACAACATGTCACTCATACCTTAGATACAAAATTTCGACTTCACGAGTCGATTTTTATAATTTTTGCGAATTTTTGAAACATAACTTGATGTAGTTAGGAAATGAATGTATTTTGGGTAAGTGAAGACTTTTTGATTTTGAATGGTTCCTTTTGGTGACCTTGAACCTTACCTCTCGAGATTATGAAACAATTTCTTTTTTTAATAATAATTTTTTAACAAACTGAATTTTAGGTGGAGCCTCTAGCCCCTTCTCCATTTTAAAAATAATGAAAAATTACAAAATTTTCAAACTTCTGATTTTTTTTTACTCAACCCCCTCCCCAGGTAGTTTTTTCTTGCGAGGAAATAATTTCTTATTTTTCATTTTTCTCTTAAACTGAATTTCAATTTTCAAGTGACCTTAAAATTGTCAGATTTTCAAAACATTGCCTATTTTCGGTAATAACACATCAAATTCTCAAATTTCATTTTCCTTCAAACTCGTTTTTGAATGGTACCTTGGGGTTTTCGAAAATTAATAAAAATGAGCAATTTTTTTTTATCTAGCATTTTTGAAGTTATTTCATTTTATTAGAAAATAATTCTTCATTTTTCATGTTTCCCTTAACTAAATTTTAGTGGGTGCCACTAACTTTCATTTTGAAAAAAAAAACGAAAAATCATGGAAAAACAAGGGATAAGGAATTATTTCGCAATAAAATGCAACAACTTTGAATGCTAAAATTACGATTTTTTTCTTTTTTTGATAAATTAGGGACACCCTAAGGTACCACTTGAAATTGAGTTGAGAGAATAAAAATGGGAATTCATTCTCTTTAAAAAGACAGGGTGTCTAAGAGGGTAAGAGTCATGAAAGTTATGAAAAATTTATTCATGAATTTTGAAAATGGATCATGAAAGTCATGGAAAAGTCATGAATTTTTCAAAAAAATCAATAGGTCAAGAAAAGCTATGAATTTTACTTTTTGAAGTCATGAATTTTTAATAATATTAGGTATCCTGGCAAAATTACAAATTCGCGTAAACGTGGAATTTATTCAAACTGTTGCATCTTCTCAAAAAAAAAAAATAAAAATAAAATAATAAAAATAAAAATGAAAAAAAAAAACATAAAATATTGTGATATCTCTGACGAAAAAAATAATTTTCTTGAAGAACTTTTTTTTCGAGGGAGAGGGAAATCTCAATCTCTATACTTTTGGGGAAAATCCTCATTTTATCGTGGAATGAAAAAAAAAAAAAAACTGAAATGGAAATGGAAAAAAATGAATTTTTGGAGGTTGTTGCTGTACGAAGACGTTAAAAAAAATTCTAAATTTTTTTGAAGTAAAAATATTTTTTAAACCTCTCGCGAAAAAAAAATCTCATTCTTTGATAATCAAAAATCTGAATTTTATCGTTTTGGAATTGAATTGTTTTGAAGTAAAAATACTTTTCGAACTCTAGAGTATAAAATCTCAATTTTTTGGATTTTTTTTTCAATTTTCTGACAAATAAAAATATTTTCATTTTTTTGGGAGGAGGGTCCAAGTTTTTTGGAGAAAAAATTCTCATTTTTTAGAATTGAAAAAAATTAAAAATGAATTTTTTGATTCGAAAATTTTTAAAAATTGTTTTGGAATAAAAAAATTACTCATTTTTTTGAAATAGAGAAGTCTCAAATCTTTTGGAGTAAAAATTTTTTCGGAGGAAGAAATTTCTGGATTTTTTGGAATAAAAAATATCCAAAAATCTTTCTCTTTTTTTGAAGAAAAAAATGTTATAAATTTTTTTTGTGTGAAGATATTTTTTGAAAAAAATAACTAAGTGTTTTTTCGAGTCCTCTGTGAGTGGCTCCCCGAGAGGTCTGGTTGGGGGCCTGTTTGGCTGCTAATCGGGATACCTATAAAGCAACCTTTTAAAATCGAAGAATCTTTACTGACCTAATGTTCAATTTGCTTCATTTTTACGGTCTTATTCTACTGGGTCATTTGACCAATGAGCTTTTGGTTTTTTTGATTTTTTACCAAAGTGATGAATCTTTAGCTAAAATATTGAAAATCCGTTTGTCACCTGATATTGATATCTATCTTCAAAATCGACTGAAAATATTTCCAAGGCGAATTAAAGAGCCTCCAGCAATGGTTCAATTTTCTTTGATGAATTAAAATTTTTATAAAAAGTATCGTGAATTGTGATTAGTTGGGCAGTTGACATTTGGATTTTGAGGTGCAAATGATATGCTCAGTCTTTCTACGTATTTGTATCCATGTACAATATGTCGTTTTATCTCAGTCTAAGGTTGCCACGTTGAATCGAGTCGCATAGATTATAAGCCTCGAGGTACCAAAATGCTGGGTTAGCTGTACAGAAAAAAATGTAAATATTATGTACCTACCTAATATTTTGGAATTTATTCGATAGGATGACACGTACTGTAACATGTAGAATTTACCTAAACCTACATAAGTTCCTATTAGAATACGAGTAACTTGAAAATTTTGAAAAAATATTATTTTACCTATCTTTCTACTGTTTTATTATAAGTAGATGGCATAGATTGCGCGTGGATTGTATTCTCGAATTTGGGCTTTTCATATTCAGCTTTTTCCCCCATTATTTTATTATACTTGGAAAATTATTTTGAAAATGATCTCGCGTAATTTAGCTGCTCTCGACGGAACGTGTAAACGAGCCAGGCGTATAATATTTCAGGGCACATCCGAATCGGAATTACATGATTAATTATTCGAAAAGTACCTACTTTTTAAAAATTGATCATTTTTCCCTATCGAACTGTCCCCCAATGAATAACCAACGAAATGTTGGAAATTTTGAAAAATCAAACAATTATTTTTTTGACATATTTCTATACCAGTCTTCGCTTCGTTATACTTATTTATTACTCGTATATTTATCTTTTTTTTTTTTTTTTTTTTTTTTTTACGTGCAGAGTCGCGTCGCATCCGTTTCCTTATTCGAAGCTTTCGTTCTGATTCGTTTATTAATTTTTAGCGTTAGTTTGTCGGCCGTTGCCAAACACCCACTACTGTTCATTTCTTAATAATTTTTTTTCCTACCACGATTGCTTTCACCAACGTCAATAAATGTTTCCTCGTATAAGACTGTTTATTCGAGTATTTTTAGTACTTTATCAATTAATACCGTTATTTTTCTTTCTTTTAATGAAAAAGAGAAAAAGGAAAAAATAGGTGGGCGTTTGTTCAAAAGCGTACCTATGTAGCTTGATCTTTTCCTCTTGGGAAATTGTTATGCTACCATTACGTTTTTGCCTGCGAGTTTTTTCAGCTTGCCGACTAAGTTAGTGAAATTTGATTTAAAACAGTCGCGTTCTCTGTTCTCATTTCTTCTATTTCACTCGACTCCGTTTGCTATTTTTCTACGTATGTGTCGCGATAAGGGGTAGGTACGCTGACGTGTGTTTTTGTTTTCATGTCGTATAATGACAGGCTATTTTGTACATATACCTCTACCCACCTACCTGTGTAAATTCGTTTACCTGCGTGCTTCTACGAGTATTTGTTTCTCAGCGAACAAAGTAGAGTGACGTTTCATAGTCGTAGTACCTTTACCTTGCACTCTATGAGTTGATAATCAAACGAGATAATTTTTAATTAATTTTCTAAATAATTATTTCAATTTAAACGAAGTTTCCCAGATTAGGTTATTACTGGAGAATTTTAGATATGTATCTGTACTGAAATTATTTTTAGAGCTATTGTATTTATTATCTATCTACTTAGTAGTTATTTATATAACTATTACTTATAATTTACCAAATATTTCTAATTTCTATTAGGTTTAGGTACCTACTTTTTTTTTTTTTTTTTTTTTTTAAGTGAAAAATCTTTAGTCAAATATAGGACGAATTTACTTTAAAATTTTGTTCTATGATTACCACAATAGTCGAAAAAAAAATCATAAAAAATTACTGGAAGAAAATTCAATATTGCATTTTAAAACATAAAATGGAAAATAATTTAAGAAAAACCAGGAATTGTTTTTGAGCCAATTTTTAAAGCAATTTGAAGAAAAAAAATCAGCTAATTCAAAAAAAGTTTTGAATTAAGCTTTTTAAAATAAAATCAGGAAGTTCGTCGTAACAATTTTTTTACGGAGTTGGAGTTTTTATTCAATAAGAAAAAAAAATTCTTCAAAAAAAATTATAAATAAAGTTTTAAACTTATAAGGGAAAAAATTTAATGACATTGACAGAAAAATGGCTTTAATTGTAAAAAAATGATTCATGAAAAATTTGTCCAATAAATTTTCAAGAATAAATTTTGTATCATATGTTTTACTTAATTAGGATAATTTTTTGAAAAATAATTTAAAAAAAAGTTTATTCAAAAATGTTTGAATTAATCGCTTGAAATGAAATCAAAAAAAAAAAATGTTTTCCAAAATTTTCTCCCTCAAAGTTGGAATTTTCATTCAAATTTTCTAAATAAAAAAAATTGAGTAAAAAAAAAATCACGAAAAATTTTTGGGGAAAATATCAGCAGTAAATTTTAAATCGTGAACTGGGAAAAAATGATTCACATCATCGAAATGATTTTTTGAAAAATCAAAATATTTTGACTCAATTTTCTTGAAATGAAATAGAATAAAATAAATAATAATGTATTTCCACAATTTTTCTGTCAGAGTTGTAATTTTCAATTGATTTCTTCGAATAAAAGAAATTGAGAAAAAAAATTCACAAAATATTTTTGGAAAAAAATTCAGGAGTAAAATAAATGGTTTGATGTGAAACTGGAAAGAAATTCAATGAAAAAATTAAGGGAAAAGATTCTGAAAATTGGCTAGGCAATTTTTTGCTGGGTCGAAAAAAAAATTGAAAAAAATCTATTGAAAAATTTCTGATCAAGTTCATCAAATTTAAGAGATATTTTTACGATTTTTTTCTTTTGAAGTTGGAATTTTTACTCATTTTTACTTTTTATATAGAAAAATATTGAGAAAAAAATTCAGGTATAAATTTTGGATCATAAACTGGGATAGAATCGACGCTTAACTTTATTGGGATAATTTTTTGAAAAATCGTAGAAAATATTTCAAAAACTTTGAATTAATTTTCTTGAAATAAAATCAAAAAATATATTTTCCCAATTTTTCTCTCAAATTTGGAATTTTTACTTAATTTTTTAATAAAAGAAATTGAGGAAAAATTCACAAAAAAATTTAAATTATGAACTGGAAAAAAATTGATGTCCAACCAAATGGAAATAATTTTTTGAAAAGCTGAAAAAAAATATTCCAAAATTTTGAATTAGGTTTCTTGAAATAAATTGAGAAATATGTAATGTTTTTAAAAATTTTATCTTTCTTGAAAAGTTGAAATTTTTGCTTTCTTTTATTTTATTTTTTTTTAATACAAAATTTTTTAAAAAGAAAATTCAGGTATGCACCTATAAATTTTTGATTACACTTCTGAAAAAAAATTATTGAAAAAATTTTGAATCAAACTGCTTTAAATAAAATTGATAAATACGTTTTTACAATTTTTCTCTCTAAAAATTGAAATTTTTAGAAGAAAATTTTGGTATTGGTAAATTTTAGATCATCATTTGGAAAAAATTTTGAATCAAGCTTCTTGAAATAAAATCAAGAAATATACTTTCTCAATTTTTCTCTCTCAAAGTTGAATTTTTTTCAATTTTTTTGAAATTCCTAAAATTTAAAAAAAAAAAAAAAAAACAGAAAAAAATCACGAAACGTTTTTAGAAGAAAATTCATGATTAAATTTTATGGCACGAAGCGAAAATGAATTCGATGAAAAAAAATTGAAGCAAGAAATAAAAAAAAAATTATAGCTAGTCAATTGAATCGGCTCATGCAAAAACAGGTTAAGTCACATTTTTGAAAATGTCATCGAAAATGTACAGAAGGCAAAAAAAAGTGTATTGCACATGTTCAAGGGGTCTACAAGCTCATACAAGTCATACAAAAGTCATACTTTGAGCCATGAGGTCATATAAATCATACAAAAGTCATACAAGTCATACTTTCAGCTAAGAAATTTCTTAATTTTGACCCAAAATCATCTCCATACTTCGAAAAAATCTCTGAAGAAGGAACCCATTTTTTCGTTCAAAATTTCAATTTTTTCAAAACTTTCGCCCTCGCTGCGCTCGGGCAGTGTTTTTTTACTAAAAAATTTTCATAATTTTTCTTTCTAAAAATTGAAATTTTCATTCAGCTTTTCCTAAACAAGGGAAATTAAGGAGGAAAAGTGAAAAAAATACTGTCAAATATTTAAAACGAAGGCACCTCCCCTTCCAAAAAAAAAATTAAACTGAATAATTTTCGTCAACATAGAAATCGAATAATCAAATTAGCATTTCTGTTCCAAGTTCGATTGAAAATAGCTAGAGAGAATTGTGGACGGAAGACTATTAATAATATCTAGGTATTTACAGTAGATTTAGGTACCTATTTGAATACATTACGTACATCGACTATTTATATCGTATCATATTGTAATTTTTATTCGGGTATATCGTATAATTCGGCTAAGTAGGCTATTATTTCTATTTATAAAACTAGGCATTGAAAATAAGGGCACTTACTAACACAGGTACGGTCAATGGAAACTTACAAAAAAACATTAACCTTTCTGCAGAAATAGGTACCTATCTAATATCTATTTATTATTATTTACATTTGTACGTTACATAGCTGTAATATCTGATATCAACCAAGTATTACTTTCATACTTAGGTAAATAGGTATAAACTTTAATTTACTAACTGAAATTAGTACAGTGTTCGATGGGTATGTTGCTGTTTCAGGAGTAACAATTTTATTATCGTTATCTGTTTTTTCTCTAATGATTGCGGATGCTTTACCACAGACTTCTGAAGCTATCCCTTTACTAGGTCAGAAAAAATATTTAACCAATTTGTCAAAAATTTCTCCATTAATAATTTTAATCTATGAATAAAACGCGTTATATTTCTATTTATTTATTTCTATACTAACAACACTTTTTACCTTAATTACTAATTATTTTGATTGATTTTTTTTTTCTTTTCTTTTCTTTCAATCTTCATTCACCTACTAGCTTGTTTCTAGCTTCTCGGCTTCCGTGTTTATGTTTATTAGCCATAGCGCAAAAGTCCTTCTTTTTTTTTACTTTTTTTTTTCGTTTGCTCTTTTACGTATACTTCTCTTACATTTGTGTGTTTATTCGTACGTAAATGATGAAGTATTTATGCTTTAGAAAATGAAATTCGATTTACATATAAAATACACTTTATAAAACCCGATGGGTATTTAATTTAATGCTCAAAAAATGAGAACGAGTGAGCGAGAGCGAGAGAGAGACAAAATATAAACGTACTTGTATTCACAATTATTCGTTCTTCGTACCATATCCTTCATATGTAAACTGATTTTTCTTTCATGAGCACCAGAAGTTGTGCCATTTTCATATTTTACATTTAATGTAGGTAGCTGAACGTCCTTGTACTTTGGGTACCTATCTATTTTTTTTCTTTCTTTCTTTTCAAAAGAATTAGTTGTAAGACTAGAGCGTTGAAATTTATTTTGCCCTAGATCTTTTTTCAAATTTAATCAGATAATGATAAAAATCTATCTGATTGGTGGGGGTTGGATTAGAAAAAATTAGAACGCAGTTGATTTCAAATAAAAAAATTAATTAATTAATTAATTAAAAATTAAAAAAAGATATTGGAATTTGAGAAATTTGCATCGAATATATACCTAATTAACATTTTTTAATTATTAATAATTTTTACTCTGTTTTACAGATTTACCAATCAAAATAATACATATTCCTATGAATGGTTACTGAGGGGGAAAACAACTCGACTTGAGCCTATACTTGTATAGGCTAATTGACAATGGTATCGATTCATATAAGGTGCACGACTTCCTCGATAACGTTATTCTCATACCTACCCTGTCCTTTTTGATGATAACTGTAAGTCGGACTCCTTTCCTATCCCTTCTGCAAACTTATTCCTATTCCTGTATGAAAAAAAAATCCTTTGAACGAAATATTTATGTAAATAATAAATATTGTACATGTGTACAAGCGTATACAATAATACTAAAAATGAAAAATCATAAGCTAAGAAGTTGAAGAATATACTTCGTAAATATGTGATTGCTAAATAAAGAAGTGTTAAACTAATGCGTATGAGCCCCTCTGCATCCAAGTAACAAATCGTACGATTCGATCGTACGTAATTTGATTTGGTAATATACATTTGCGTATTTAAAACGTGTAAGTGTAACATTTAATGTTTTTATTTTTATAACCTTAATAATAATTAAATTACTATCTAATGCATGACACGATACTATATTAATTAATTAATAAGTAGATCAATTTTTTTCTATCAAAGTACGCTTATCAGGACCGATTGACTGTTTGTTTGAAGACATTTGGAGCCCAAATTTGGCTAAAATGCTCGTGTGTTTGAACAAACAGTCTATGTGAAAAATCGGATTGTAAAATCGTATATGTGATATATGTGTATAAAAAGTAGATCTATCTTTACGTTTGAAATAATAGGCCTACACATCGCCTACTATTGTTGGTATCAGACATATTTAATATTACATTTTTTTTTTTTCAAAAATGAACGAAACGTAACGCGACAAACTAGCCCCCACCCCCCTTTCAAAAAATTATCGACCAGTTTCATTAATTTGGGGATCTTGCTAAATGCAGATGGCTTCAGAAACATGACGTCATTTTACTGCATGAAAGACTTGGGATAATTTTTTACAAAAATGAAAGTGATGTGATTTAAAGGAAACTGGAAAGGGAGAAGCCCAATTGAAAAATGTTTGAAACAAAAGTTGTAGATTGAGATCTGAAGAATAATTTTGGTCATTATGAAAATTTTGATAGGACCCCTCCCTCGTGTCTAATTTTGTATAATACTACATAAATCATTAAATTATTCGAAATTGGAGGAGAGGGAGAGGGTGAATTGTGATTTAAAGAAAAGGGAGGAGCCCAATTGAAAAATGTTTGAAACAAAAGTTGTAGATGGAGATCTGAAAAATAATTTTGGTCATTATAAAAATTTTGATAGGAACCCTCCCTCATGTCTAATTTTGTATAATACTACATAAATAATTAAATTATTCGAAATTGGAGGAGAGAGAGAGGGTCAATTGAAAATTTTTTCAAACAAAAGTTGTAGAATAAGATCTTGGGAAATAATTTAGTTCGTTTTAAAAATTTCGATTGGACCCCTCTCTCTTCTAATTTTTATTTTTCACGATCACAATACTACATAAATACGTATTATTCGAAATTGGAGGGGTTTGAGGGGTGCAATCAACATTTTTGTAATAATCAAAATTATTCTCAGAATCTTAATCTACAACTTTGTTTCAAACATTTTTCAATTGAACCTCTTTCTCTCCTCCAATTTCGAATAATTTAATTATTTATGTAGTATTATACAAAATTAGACATGAGGGAGGGTTCCTATCAAAATTTTTATAATGACCAAAATTATTTTTCAGATCTCCATCTACAACTTTTGTTTCAAACATTTTACAATTGGGCCCCCTGCCTTTCCTTTAAATCGCATCACTTTCATTTTTGTAGAAAATTATTCAAAGTCCTTCATGGAGTAAGATGACGTCATGTTGCTGAAGCCATCTACATTTAGCACGATCCTTAATTTAGTCTACTCATTTTAGAAAACAATTTTTTCATTACTTCAAGATTGGGTACCAATGGTACCTTGGAAATCCCACAATAAGCCCGAGCCCTATTTTGTTTTCCAAGTTCTTAGTATAGTTATACTTTGTTATAAAAGATGAATCGAGAATTAACAAGGAAATAATCCTAGACTTAGAAACAAAGCCTCGTTTCTCGCTGCAACTTTTGCAAAGTTTAAAATCTGTATCGAAGTAATTTAAAAATATACTCGTAGCAATTTTTTTATAGGCAGCATTTGTCTGCGTTGCGTTTCGGTATATGCTACGTTGATTTAAATAGCGACGGCGCACTCTTTTATGTCTGGATGCCATGCCAAACTTGACTTCACGATCACGTTGCTTTCTATTAGATTTCGATTTAATTTGCATTTGCCTTAGCTGTTATAAGGAATCGAGAAAATAAAAATCGAATTAACAGCTTCGTGTATCACATAATAGATTACGCTATAAATTTATAATACGTACTTACGTCCCTGCCCTTCTTAAAGGAATTATGAATATTTCAATTTCGTCCATTGCTAACGCTGTTTTTAATCGTGTTTCCAGGTACTTATTTTAATTGCATCATGTTCATGGTAGCGTCGTCTGTGGTATCTACTATTCTTATACTGAATTATCATCATAGAAATGCAGATACTCATGAAATGACCACAATGGTAAGCCACGATTGGATTTATGGTACTGTTTTTGCACGCGAATTTGGGGATGTGGTGGTGGCTGTCGTTCACGTTACTAACACTAAGGTCTTAAAAAGATGTACAATATTGCGGACCGAGGTATTAGAAGAAGGGTGAAGTCGAGTGAAAGCTCTCGGAAATTCGAGATGAAAAGGCAAAGATGGGGATGTAGATTTTGTCGATAAACACTGTTTTAATTAATTTTTTTTCCAATTAAACTTTCAAATTTTCTCGGTAAACAATTTTTCAATTTAATGTTTTATTCAGAAATGGTTTCTTAAATTTTCGCAATTTCGTTGAATAACTTTTTTTTTTAATTTCATTCGGACATACATTTTCGTGATTTTGTCAAAAAACTGATTTTTCCTATTTATTTTTTTTACCAATTTTTATTTTAAATGTACATAGAATCTTTTTCAATTTTTATAGGAAAATAATTTTGAGAAATTTTGAAACATAAATTTTTTGAATTTCGTTGAAAACATTTTTTCTCAATTTTTAATCAAAGGCAATTTTTAGTTTAAAAAAATTAACTTTTTTTTTTCGGAATTCTGTGAAAATAATTCTTTAATAGTAGTTTATTTCCCTATTTGGATAAAATATTTTACGTTACGAGGGAGAAAAGGGCTTCTTTATACTACCGAAAGATCAGCGAGAGGGAGATAAAGTAGCACTTTATCTCCCTAGTAACGTAAAATATTTTTTTTAATTCTTATTTTTTTTAATTTTTTTCAAAATTAAATTTTAAAATTGTAATAAGTCTATTTAAAACAATTTTTTAAGAAGAATGTGAATATTTCTACGCAATTTGGTTACTTAGTTTTTTCGAGAATGCTATATTTTTAAAATTTGTATTTTGATGAAGAGTTATTTTAAATTTCAAAATTCCTTTCAATTTTCTTTTTCTCTAATGTTTTTTCATGTTGAAGTGTTTCCAACACATTTCACGTCATGATTATTATTGATTGAATGGGGGAGGGGGGGTCAAATGTGGCACGGTGCAAGAACTTGGTACCCTTTATCGATTTCGCTGACTCGTTTCATTTTATTATAAAGTATCTATAAAATAATCTGGTGGTGGTGCATTAACATATTTTAAATGTAATATTTACTTGGAAAATGATCATTTGTAGAAAAATCTTTCTAAAAATGGTCGAGCAAAGATGCTATAATTTAAAGAAAAAATGAAAACCTGTGAAATATAAAATTTTATCCTCGAACTGTAGGATTTGTGTATATTATGAACGTAAGAAATGGATAAAATTACTATGCCTCAATTTTCTATTCAGCTTCTCATTAAATTTTAATGAAATATACTGAATTAAAATTGGGTTTAGTTTTCTATTCTTTCTTGTTAAATTAATTTCTTTGAAAAAAATGCTCAACATTTTTTTTTTTTCATTATTCGGGTCCATTCTGAGAGATTCTGATGAAAAAATTTGGAATTTTTCAATTATCCCCATTTTTGAAAAAAATTGATTTTTCAAATTTTCCTTTTTAATTTCTTTGAAAAAATTACTCAAATTTCTTTCCCCTTTTATTCGGGTCCATTCTGAGAGGTTACGATGAAAAAATTCTGAACTTTTCAAATTTTTTCAGTTTAGGAAAAAATTAATTTTTGCCATGCAAAAAAATTCGGCGGTACTGGAATTTTTCAATTACCTATTCCCATTTTTGAAAAAAAATTCATTTTGCCACGTAAAGTGGTGAATTTCAAATTTTCCTTAAATTTAATTTCTTGGAAAAAAATTGGTTAAAAATTTTTTCCTCATTATTCGGGTCCATTCTGATAGGTTCTGATGAAAAAATTTGGAATTTTTCAATTATTACCATTTTTGTAAAAAATTAATTTTGCCATGTAATTAGTACCAGTGGTACTTATTACATGGTACATTTCAAATTTTCCTTAAATTTAATTTCTTTAAAAGAATTGCTCAAAAAAATTTTTTTCTCACTATTCGAATCCATTCTGAGAGGTTCTGAAGAAAAAACCTAAAATTTTTCAATTAAGTATTCCCATTTTTAAAAAAAATTGATTTTTCAAATTTTCCTTAAATTTAATTCCTTTGAAAAAATTACTCAAAAAATTGTTTGTCTCATTATTCGAGTCCATTTTGAGAGATTCTGAGGAAAAAATTTGGAATTTTTCAATTATTCCCATTTTTGAAAAAATTGATTTTTCAAATTTTCCTTAAAAATTTAATTTCTTTGAAAAAAATGCTCAAATTTTTTTCTTCTTTTTATTCGGGTCCATTCTGACTCAGAGATTTTGATGAAAAATTTTTATGAATTTTTCAATTAATCCCATTTTTGAAACAATTGATATTTCAAATTTTCTTATTAATGAAGAAAAACTCAGAATGAGCACCAGCGCTTCCCATTATAAAATCTGAAATGAAAAATCTGTCAAATTAAAATTTAATTTTAAAAATGAATCAAAAAATGAATTAAACATTTTATGGAAAACTGGATTTAAAATTCAATCAAGTTTTCGATTAAGATTTCCACAAAATTTTTAATTCATTTTTCCATTCATTTTCTTCGTTGATTTTTTTTTTTTTTTTTTTTTTGTATAAAATTCTAATGAAAATCTAAAATAATGAATATTTTGAATGAAAAACTGATTCATTTGGTTTAGTTTTCCTCGTGGATTGTCATTAAATTTCGAATTCTGATTTACTGCATTCAATTTTAATGGAAATTTGAGTAGAAAATTGAATTCAAAAGTTGTATTCAGTTTTCCATTTACTTTGCAAATGCTTCCCCCCACCCCCGATTTTTTTGGATTATATGGAAACTCAATAATATACAGAAGTTTTTGTTCCTTTGGCTCGTGTTTGACTGAAGTTCTGCTGCAGTTGTGAGTGCTTGTTTGAAGGTCTGATTTCTGAACCAATCATGCGATGGGTCTGGTTGTCGTTGTACCTGCCTGGGCAATTTGGGGGCGGGGAATGTGATGACTATCTACAAAAACCACCGCTTCTGCCAAATCCGCGACCCGATAATATTGTCGACGATAATTTTGAAAACGTTGCGTGGCCTTTCTAGGTCAAAGTGTTATTTCTAACGTGGTTACCGTGGATCCTACGCATGAGTAGGCCGGGACACGATCCGTGTTCGGATAATTCGCGTATGTCGATGCAAATACGAGACTTAGAATTGAAAGACCGCTCATCGAAAAGTCTGCTAGCGAACGTGTTGGACATCGACGACGATTTCAGACACAATACTTATCAGTCTTCCAGTCGTCATCCAAGCTTTTACCGGCACGACGACCCGACGTCGGGGCCGGGAGGCGGCTCGAACGGCGTAGGCGTCATACACGCGACGACCACCTCGTCCTCGTGTATAGGACCGCATCGCGAACTCTCGCTCATACTCAAAGAGCTACGCCTTATAACCGAGAAAATCAGACGAGACGAAGAGGCCTCCGATATAACCAACGATTGGAAATTCGCTGCCATGGTCGTCGATCGTTTATGTTTAATAATTTTTACATTGTTTACTGTTATCGCGACAATCGCTGTTTTATTGTCCGCTCCCCATATCATTGTTACGTAATTTTAATTCGTTTTATTATTATCGTTTTCAGTTCGCCCCCTCCTCGCCCTCCTCCCACCAATTCATTGAGAAAAATTTCACCTTTTTTTTCTTCAAACTGCCTGCTAACCGTAAATTGCTTTTTGACGCATATTTATTTCCGTACATCGCCGAACTTCCTCTCTCTCTCTCTCTCTCTCTCTCTCCCTCTCCCTCCCTCTCTCTCTCTCCTCTTCTCCCTACCCCGAAGTTTTCTCTTTTGATTTTTGACTTTTTTCTTTTTTTCTACATACGTATGCAATACCTGATTCTAAAATGTATGCCCACCAACCTAACCTACACCTACTTTTTAATTACCCTACCTATATTTTAATATACCTATATTTTTTTCTTCGATTAATAGCTCATCGATATGACGATTGGATCCCCGCAGTACTGATTTTTTGGCGCCATCGAAAATTTGCCAAGTTCAATACTGTATAGATGCGTAAATTCAAAATTGGAGGGCAGCGAGGGGCCCAATCACAATTTTTGTAATAATAAAAATTATTTTTAAGACTTCAAACTACAACTTTTGTTTGAAATTTTTTTCAATTGGACGCCTACCTTCACCAGTTTTCAATAATATATAAGTATCTAAAGTGATTTAAGTCCTATTATGCTAAATTTGAGGGGAGGGGAGGGTCTAATTGAAAATTTTATAATAACTGAAATTACTTGTAGGATCTCAATCTACAACTTTTGTCTAAAAAAATTTTCAGTTGGACGCCCTCCCTAGTTTTAAAAAAGCATCTGCCTGACATTATGTGAAATCGGTGAAGAGGGAGGGATCCAATCGAAATTTTTGTAATAAGCAAAATTATTCCTAGGATTTCAAGCTACAACTTTTATTTGAAAATTTTTTCAAATTAGCTTTTTCCTCTCTCACTATTTCATTTTTTAATTAGTATCTTCGGAGTGTTATGCAAAATCGGTGGGCAGGGAGGGGTTCAATTAAAAAAATTTTCAGACGAAAGTTGTAGCTTGAATTCCTAGAAATAATTTTGGTTATTATAAAAATTTTGGTTGGACGCCTCCCTGCCCTACAATTTTGAATTTCACGTATGTACGAAGTATTGGACTTGGCAAATTTTCAATGGTGCCAAAAAATCAGTACTGCGGGAATCCAATCGTTAGATACGCGGGTAGGTATTGTATCCTACCTATTTCGCAATCCGCATTACATAAACTGAACCTATATAACCTACGAAACCTAATATTTTGATCCTTCTGATAAAAGCGTAAAATTTTTATACGTTTTCATTTTTTTTCTCATGTTAATTTTTTTACGATTATTGTTATTTATTTTTATCATTTCGTAAACCTTAAAATAATGGTATTTGAAAATTTGTTGCTTTCACTATTTGTACGTAAACGTATAATATCAAGATACCTACTATTTTGAATTTTGTTGTAACTTCCCATTTTTTTTTTTTCGTATATACCTTGTAAAGGATTGTAAGTAATTTTTCATTCTCTGTATCATATTCGTGATTTTTATTACGTGCTGTTCTTTTAAAACGAAAAATTACGTGAAACGAAAAACGACGATATAATTGGGAAATTTTGGAGCATTTTTGTAGAAATAGGTATTAATTAGAAAGGCTACCTTAAGTTGTATTTTTAAATAAATACCTACAATCAATTTCCCGACATGGTTGCGGAATTGTCAATCAACAATCAATAACAACGATTATAATTTGGGCAGATTTGGTTTTGGGATGTGTGTTTTTTGCAAATTTCACGCCAAATATTCGTAGGTATTATTTAAGTACCAGGAATTCTTTGTTTATCATTTTTTGTCTGCGATTGAACACCATAATCTTGCTGCTAGTGATGAAAATATTCATTTATGCGGTGTTACCATTGTACTGAAAAATTAATGGCGTTTTTTTTCTCTCGTAAATCTCCATGTCGGTGCATGAAAAGCAATAGATATAAAAAAAAGACTTGTGTTTCTATCGATTGCTCATAAAAAATACATATATTTTTGAATTTATAGAAAATTTTTGAGATTTGTACTTATACGTTGAGTTTTGTTTTTGTTTTTATCATTTTTTTTGTTCAATTTGCATAAGTACGTAATTACCATTACCTACTTATCAGTAAATAGATACCTACGATTCGTTATTCATGAATTTTTTCAATTTGAATTACTTTATATTTTTTTGAAAAGTTCTCGTTTTGAAAAAATAAATATAGAAGATTTTTCTTTGATGAGGGCGAACAAGCTCCCCCTCCCCTCCCCTCTCTCGGCAAACGACAACATTCCAAATCAATTTTTAGAAAATGATCTACCGTTGAGATTTTTTTAAATTAAAATTTTTCAAAGAGATCTTCTGAAGTAAGTAATTTGAAATTTTTTTCGGAAGTATTTCTTTTTTCAAATTTGGTTCAAAGTTACATATGAAAAAATCTATGAATTTGAGTTTTTAAAAGTGTTTTTGAAAAAAATGCAAATTGGTTCAAATTCAAAATTTTCACCGAGTAATGTTTGAAAGCAAATAGGTAGGTGAACCAACTCTGAAAAAAATCTTTTACAATTTTAAAAAATTTTGGTTAAAAACAAAATCGGTATTTTACGAATAAAATGATTTTTTAAATTTCCATAGAACTTGTTTGAATTTAACTTTTCTAGCGAAAATTTTCCCAAAAATGTGTTAAAAATGAAATTTTGAAACAATTTTTGATTCTTTCGCAGTCCTTCTTTTAGATTTTTTTTCAAAGACACTCTATCATTCGAACGGAAAATGAACAAAAGGAATTTTTTTTACACCTCAGAGACGTAGCCAATGTATTGAGAAATCGTTGGTGGCAACATGTATCTAAAATTTTTAAAATACTTATCATTAAATTTTTCGAATCAAGTAAACCTTTGAAATTTTTCGTTAAAGTTGAAAATTTTTTCAAAATTTGATAAAATACAAAATTTCGTATTTTAAAAAGTTCAATAGGTAGGTAAATTTTTCAAATTGGATAAGTACCAAATGTTAAATAAATTTTTACAATTTCAAAATTGAGAATATTTAAAAAAATTCCAAAATGAATATTATTTTTAAAAATTGGAAAATTAAAAAATAAATGGGAACTGATATTTGGATAATTTTTCAATTCAAATTAATTTTTTGAATTGGATCAATTTTCAAAGTTTGATTTTCAGCAATTTTAAAAATTCAGTGGTCTCTCTGTAAGTGTGTATATTAATTTAAAACTTTTGGTGAAAATTGAAAATTGAAAAAATTTGATAAAAATAAAAAATTTCCAAATTTTAAAAATTTGATTGGAATTGGAATTCTGGTGATTTTTAAATATTAATGAATTTTCAAAATGGGATCAATTTTCAAAGTTTGTTAAATTTTTACAAAAGTTTAGAAATTCATCATCATCACTTTTATTATTTTTTTTAAAATGATTGTGATGAAATTTTTAAAAATTGATTTTTTTAATTTTATAAAAATTTGAATTATTGGTCGTTTCTGAATTTTAATAAATTTTCGAAATCGAGTCTCAGATTGGTGGATTTTTGCCTTCATAAAATTTAGTCTATCTTCAAAACTTTGTTGAAAACTCGAAATTTAAACTTTGAAGGTTGAATCAATTTTCAAGATTTTCAGCAAATGAAAATTTAAAAATTCAAAAATTGACCAAATTTAGAATTTTGACTATGATTAAAATATTTTAAACAATTTTTTATGTTGAATTAGTTTCCCAAATAAATAAAAAAAAAAAAATTAAAAAGGTCATTTTGTAAAGTTTGGCAGAATTTTGAAATTCAATATGTATCTTCAAAGTTTGGAAGATTTTTAAAAATTTGAATTTGAATAAAATTGAGATTTTGGTTGTTTTAAAATTTTGATCAGTTTTCAAAAGTTTGATAAAAATTTGAAATTTGCTAATTTTTTAATTTTTTAAAGATTGGATCCATCTTTAAGTTCGATGAATTTTCAATGTTTAATCTTCTTTTTTTTTAACGAATTTTTGAAATTTAGAAATTTTTCATTTTGAAAGAATTCTGTTTTCTGGTTTTTGTAATTTTGTCAGACACTCTAATTCTTTTCATAATTCCATAATTGAAATTTAGATTCTTTTAAATTTTGTTGAAAAACAATTTCATGTTGTTCGTAAACTATTTTTTTAAATGTTTCTCCATATTTCTTTTTCAAAATTATTTGGAATTGAATTTCTTAAAAAATAGGTACCTAATTTTATTGGGAGGAGAGGGAGAATCACTATTTTGAACTCTCGATACACACAAATAAGTGCTTACCAATTTTGCAAGTGCAGGGTGGCCCAAATAGAAGGGTGCATATTATGCAACCTTCTATTTGGGCCACCCTGTACATAAATTTTTTGAAAATCTTTTTGTCGTTTTTGTAAAAAAAAAAGAAGATATTTTTCGAATTACCTACTGTACTTCTGGAAACTCTTTTAAAAATCGCCCAGTTCATCGATAATTTTTTTATGTTGAAATTTTTAGGCTTAGATAATTTTTTTTTTTTTCAAAAGATTGCAGTCTGATCACCTTTTAGGAAGTGTGAACATTGTTTAGCATGTACGTAAAATGACATAAATGTAAAAAAGAATGAACGGTTAGCGCAACCATTTTTTAATTCTTTTTTTCGATAACCTCGATTGTGGCATAAGATATACCTACCTACTAATTTCTTGAAATAATTTTTCCTTTTTTTCCATTATCGATGCCATTGTTTTTGCCAAGTAGCAAAATGTTTACCTCGAACTTACAAATTTAGACATAACTTCTTGCATCCGAATGAATCTGTAATGATTAACGATGATGTAGGTATTTTTTACAGTGTAAATATTTTTATCCGATGGGAATAATGTTATTTTTTTACTCGGATTTTTTTTCTTTTTTGGACAGTTTTAATTTTTATTATTCGTTTTTTAATGAAAGCAGCAATAATTTAAAGTGGGTAATTCGTATAATGACTATTATTATTATAAACGATTATTATTACGTCATTGTTATCATTATTTACCTACTGCGTTTAGAAATTACAAATTATCTGTGTACAGTAACACGACGAAGTTCCCGTCGCGAATCCGATCACACCTTCCTAATTAGGCTCACTCTCGTACCTCGAAAAGAAAAGAAAAATAATTACAAAGGCCGGAGCAGCGAAGAGGGTAATGCGATACCTCGCTACCTGAATAAGTAAGGAATTAATTCTCTTAAATATTCCGGCATTTCGCTTTCGTTACTCCTTTTTTTTTTTACTGGAAAAATTAATTTTTTTCCATCTCTCTCTCTCTCTTGGCAACATGCGCACAAAATTTAGTACCCGCGAAATTTAAGAAGAGTAATCTTTTATAAATTAGTTTTTGCGAAAGAAAATGCAAATGAGCACATCGGAGTTGTATTTAATTTAGGCTTAGCTACGCATATTTTATTTGCAAACAAAAACCCTGCGTTCGAATGTCGAGTACAAAAAGGCTTCAGCTCTAGCACACGACGACGTTTCGTGGCAAGTTGAATTTTTAGGCCTAAAGCTCTCTATACTGCGGTCGTCGTATTGGAAAAAGGTACATGTGGCCATACTCGTATCATATCGTTTGATCGCGATTGGAACTTCATCGTGCTTATAAATATTTTAACAACGAGGACAATCTCGCAGCGAAATAGCACGAATAAAATTAACGTACGGAGCAATCCAATGCGAATGAGACAAAAATGAATATTGATAAAAGCAGAATACATTTTTGGTATACTTTTCCCCTTGTACATTTCTTCTTCTTTGTTCGCCTGCAATTAATGATACCGCAATCAAACTATCGCCTAGGTACCTATTTAGATGGCTGGTCTCTAAAAAGCTCAAGTGATGCCATCTCACTCAGAGTTTAGTTCGATAAATTGGTTTACATGGAATGTGAAGCGTTGTTGTTTTAATTTTACCAAGTTCACTTCTACATAAATACTTCATATTCAAAATGGGAGGGGAGGGAGGGGTCTAATCGAAAATTTTATAATAACCAAAATTATTTCTAGGATCTCAATCTGCAACTTTTGATTGAAAAATTTTTCAATTGGACCCCTCCCCAATTTCAAAAAAGTATTTGCTTGATGTTATGTGAAATTAGGGGAGAGGGAGGGATCCAATAGAAATTTTTGTAATAGGTAAGCAAAATTATTCCTAGAACTTTGAGCTACAACTTTTGTACAAATTTTTTTCAATTGAACCACTACCTCTCCCAATTTTTAATACCTAAATTAATAATTCAAGTATCTAGATCGTATTATGTGGAATTGGAGGGGTGGGAGGGGTCTAATCGAAAATTTTATAATAACCAAAATTATTTTTAGGATCTCAATCTACAACTTTTGTTTGAAAAATTTTTCAATTAGACCTCTCCCCAATTTCGAAAAAGTATCTGCTTGATATTATATGTAAAATCAGGGGAGAGGGAGGCATCCAGTCGAAATTTTTATAATAATCAAAATTATTTCTAGTACCCTAATCTACAACTTTTACTTGAAAAAATTTTCAGTTGACTTCTTCCCTCCTCACTCCTCTGATTTTGAATAAGTATCTGCCAAATAGGTGGGGAGGGAGGGGTCCAATTGAAAAAGTTTTCAAACAAAAGTTGTAGCTCGAAGTCCCAGGAATAATTTTGGTTATTACAAAAATTTCGATTGGACCCCTCCCTGCCCTCCCATTTTGAATAATAAATATCTATGCAGTATTGAGTATTTTAGTACTTGGTAAAATTCAAAAACGATCCACTTCAACGTAAAAAAATGTATCAAACTAGACTCCAGTTATCAAACTTTCTTCCATTTAGAACGAATTTTTCCACCTTCTTCGCCTGTGTTAATTATAATTTTAAAATATTTCGATTAATTCGCATTGAAACTGCTACATGCGTCGTGTAACTCGATCGAGCGGGTAAATAATGAAACAATAAAAGAAAAATAGAAAAAAGAAAGAAATAAAAACTAATTTTAAAAAAAAAACGTTTACGGTATAAAGGGTACGAATACAACTTTAATCGTTACTTTCAATACATAAATGACAATCATAAAACGTGGTAAAATGTCGGCTCAATAATAATGACATTGATAAAAATGTGAAAGATTCGTCGTCGTAATTGATTTTATAGTCGAGATTTTTAGTAGAAATGTTAAATTACAAATTCGCTATTTGAAATTTCGATTTTTTTTTCATCTTATCGTTTTTATTTTCCTGGTTTATTTTTTATATATTTTTTCTCTATTATTATTTATTATTATTTCGAATTATAAACGTAATTCTATCTCTTGAAAAAAAAATAGGTACTTTTAAGCAATTCGTTGCCAGAGTGTTTGTGTGATAATCAGCTACCAAGTTTGTTATCTCGATATCTATCTTTATTGTCGAATATTTTTTCACCATAATCGATATATTTATAGGTATAGGTACCTAGCAAATATTTGGTCTTGAAATACGTGGAATAATTCGACGTTTCCGATCTTCCTTTTAATCTACACTTCGTAAATAAACAACCAAAAATGAAATAAAAAAATAAAAATCGAAAAAAAATTGCCAAAGACACAAGACCACGAAAATTTGAAGTATAATATTACCCAAGCTTTGACTATGTGCTTCCATATTAGTTAATTTACTTGTTTTTATTTTTCACCTTCGTTTACGAGTTACGACAATGTATTTCGAATTAAGATTTTTATTTTAACTATCTAAAACTATGTACTTGGTATTATTTTATTCACGACAAGCTATTCAATTTAATTCTTAAGATCGTTAAATTCTAAGTTATCATCAGTTCAAAGAGTATCTTTGGTTTAGTAATGTATATTACATTGATGTTTATTTTTTATATATTTTCATTTTTTACCTTTTTTTTGTAGTATCTTTATTGATGTAAATGAGGATTTTAATTTTTTTTTTTTTTTTAAATCATCATCGAGGTATTATGACGTAAAAGACGTTGGCAAATTAAGAATTTAAATAATGAATTTTTTAAAAGTTTATCTAAACCACATTTTTATAGGTTCAAAGTATAGTCCTATGCATGGGTTGGGTATCTATGTCGGTTGAAAAGTTAATTGAACTATTTTAGGGGACGTCATTTACCAAATTTATTGTATGGGCTGGTGGATTGTAGAAACTTACCTACATGAATTATGTAGATTCCAAAGACGAACCTTTCTTTACCTAGTTTCAATTTTTTTCCAACTGTGCTAACTTTTAAAAAAATGCTCTCAATTGCTGATTTAAATAGAAGAAGAAAAATGTTAATTTTTTAAAGGACGTTGGTATTAAACGTCTCGATAAAAAATCTGATTTTCGAGTTCGAACTTCAAAAATCCAAAAGATAGTATTTTCTAAGAAAATGGTCAGTGATAATCGAATGAAAATTTTTTAAAGCTATCTAATAGCGAAACTCTAATAACTCTATAAATAAATTCTATCGCTTTTACAATTTCCAAAACATCAAGCTTTACTATTACCTACCAAAATTTGCCGGACTTTCTTACTGTAACTGTAATTTTTCCAGTTGAATAAGTTGATAAAAATCTTGTCTTTATTTACTTTATTGGTTCAAGAACGACCAAAAGTTAAAATTGAATGAGTTTCAATCTAAAGATGGGAACTTTCCGGATACTTATTACTTTCCTATCAAATTAGATATCATCGTACTTAGCACTAATATAAGAAGCATGCTCACATGTCATTCTGATTCAAACACTGGTCATAAAACTGTTTTTAAAAATCTCGAATTCATTCCGCATGCAAAGTCTCATATATATATTTTTTTTAAATGTACGAATTTGTGTTTAGAAAAATAATTCATCTGTGATTATTTGTTAACTTTTTTTAATTCAATTTTTAGTGTATTTTGCCACGTATGCTCATCACGATGCTGTTGTATTTGTTAATAAATGAATAAAACAAAAGTAATACTGTTATCGTATACTTATTATATTGTTTATTATGTGTAATTATGTAAAACTTATTACCATTATCATTAAAATGTAAAGTAATTAGGGTATGTTCTCAATCTTTAATTTTTTTTATATGTTTATATAAAAAAAAAAATTACTAAAACCACTGTAGTTTTCGAAAATAATGAAAGCAACGAGAATGAGCCAAAGAAATTTATAGGTAACATTGTTACAATTTTTATTTTGTTTTTTCTTTGTTTTTTTTTTTCCTTTTTGTTTTATGTTATTATTTTTAGAATTACTCAACAATGAAAAAAAAGTAAATAAAAAAAATGTTGTATTACAATAAAAAGAAGTTGAAATTTATTTATTTTTGTTCGAACGACTCTTTTCAAGCGTGTGGAATGGATTTTATGCGTATTGGAGTCATCCTTACTTCAGACTTTCAGGTTTTTTATTGCTTCAGTGCCTCAACCCGCCCTCCAACTCCAATTTTGTTTTTCTTATGGGAAAATATTTCCCTGATTTTTATTTTGCCTCTGAAGTGAATTTTAAGAGTTGCCTACAAGCCTCTGAAATTTTATAAATTTACATATTAGAGTATTTCTACTTGAAATTTAGTTGGAGGAAAAATTAAATAATCGATTTTTTTATCAACTTGCAAAATTTTCACAATTTTTGAAATGCAGCGAACGTTTAAAATTTGGCAATAAATCATGATTTAATAGTTTTTGAATTTGATTTTTTTTTTGACATGAGATGAATTTTTTCAACTTAGAAAATTTGATGAATAATAATAACTCTTTTGAAATTAATAAAATAGAAAATTAGCAAGATAGAAAAACGACTAGGTAATGTGAAAAAAAGAAGAGATAGCAAAATGACACAGGATAATTACCTACAAGAATTGTAAAAGTACAGATAAGGTGCGAATGAGAGGGGGGAATTACTACACGAAATAGAAGATTACAAAATGGAAAAACAAGCAAGGTTAAAAATGAAGAGATAACAAAATGATATAAGATAATAACAGAAGGAAATAAGTACAATACGTAAGGATGGTACTTATTTTCGACTTCGATTTTTTTACTCCCATCCATCCCCCCAAAGTTAGTCGTCTTCAAGAAAAAATAATTCCACATTATTTATTTTTCATGATGTTTTCGAGCATCCCATTTTTTTAAAGCGAAAAAATTTCCAACTTTGGAATTTTTTCATTTTATAACGCTTCATGAGAAGAAAATTTTTTGCGCAATTTTTTCAAAGAAATTGAATTTAGGGACAATTTGAAATTCACACCATTACTTGGCAAAAATGATTTTTTTCAAAAATTGGAATAATTCAAAAATTCAAAAATTTTTCATCAAAACTTCTTAGAATGGACCCGAATAAAAAAAAAATAAAAAAAATTGAGCAATTTTTTCAAAGAAATTAAATATGTGAAATTTCCCATGTAAAAAGCTCCGCGAAAAAACCCGTTCTTTTTACATGGCGAAATTGAATACTTATTTCCCAAAAATAAGAATTTTTGAAAACTTCAGAATTTTTCTACCTATCAGAACTTCTCAGAATGGACTTGAATAATGAGAAAAAAATTTATTTGAGCAATTTTTTCAAAGAAATTGAATTTAGGGAAAATTTTGAAATTCGCCATTACACTTGGCAAAAATGGTTTTTTTTCCTTCAAAAATTGGAATAATTGAAAAATTCAAAAAAATTTCGTCACAACCACTTAGGATGGACCCGAATAATAAAAAAAAAAATTTGAGCAATTTTTTCAAAGAAATTAAATATATGAAATTTCCCATGTAAAAAGCTCCGCGAAAAAAACGGTTCTTTTTACATGGCAAAAATGAATTTTTTCCAAAAATGCGAATAATTGAAAAATTCAGAATTTTTTCATCATAACCTCTCAGAGTGAACCCGAATGAAGAGAAAAAAATTGTTGGCAATTTTTTAATGAAATTATATTTGTGGTAAAATGTGTAATTCACATTTTTGAGCCCTATTTGCTATTGCATATTTTGCTTATTTCAAGAAAAAATGCATACCCACTTTTGCATATTTTTGGCATTTTGACGACGTATTTTTCTTCTTATTTTCATCTTTTTGGCATTTTTTCTAAATTTTATGTTTTTTAGTTTTTTTTTTTTTTTTTTTCACTTTTTAGGGGAAAACTTATTAAAATTATGAAAATGCATCAAAAAAATCTAAGAAGTTTTTTGTTTGTATTTTTTATTTTCTGAGAAATTGAAGCATATTTTAATTATTGATTTTTTTTTTTATTTCGGAAAATGAAATGATTTATAAAATGCTTTCCAGGAATGCTCATATTGACATTGTATATTTTTGCATATCTATGTGCATATTTTTAAATGATTATAGGTCATAAAAACCAGTGCTCTGGCGATTATACTTTTCGCCATTGGTACGATGAAACGTGTATCTTGAATAGACTTACCTAGACGTAGCTCATAAAACATAGCACACTTAGTATGGTAGATCAAAGCTGGCATACCTACAAGTCACAGTTTCATTGTAAAGTGCGTTTTACAGGGTGTATCGATTGATTGTTAATTCGTCGCCGATATTTGAGTTTCGCTCGAATAGTTTCACTTCGCTATGGATTTCGACGAGAAAATACAATTGGTGAAGAATAGAGCAGAAGAACCGGTGAGTATTTCGATTTATTTCATCGTGATTCATCGCCGGCGAACTAAATTTCGTTCGTGTGTTGCTACTGATGAACCAATTTTGGGAAGAGGAAAAATGAGAATTCGGGAAGGGGTGCGATCAAAAATTGGAGGAGTAAAATACGAGAATCATTTGGGGAAAAAATGGAGAGGAGAGGAGTTGGACAAAATAGTCCATTGGGTGATTATTGAATTCATGCGGTTAATTGTAGGATTTCCAGTGTTTCGCGGTTTTTTATTTTTTTTATTTTTATTTTTTTTTTTGTCCAAAACGTCGAGTGATTTGAAGAAAGAAATATAAATTTTCTTCCACCATGCGCCGATATATCACAATCCAACATTCTGCGTGTATTTTATTTATCACAAGTGTCATATTGAGGATATCAATGCAACTGAATTATTGAATAGCGATTTCAGACTCTGAGCAAGGATTTTTATGAAACTGCATGTTTTTCTGAGCTCTCTGAGTTGATGATGATTGGGCATATCGTGTATATCTGTGCGATTCATGAAATTTACTGTTTTTTGATGACAAAAATGAATTTTTTCCAAAACTGAGAGTAATTGGAAAATTATGAATTTTTTCATCAGAACCTCTCAGATGGAACCTAATTTATTGAGAGAAAAAAATGTTGGGAAAATTTTTTCAAAGAAATTCAATTTTAAGGAAAATGTGTAATCCTTCATGTAAGAAGAACCGACGAAATCACCGGTTCCTATTACATGGCAAGAATGAATTTTTCCAAAAATTGGAGTAATTGAAAAATTATGAATTTTTTCATCAGCATCTCTCAGAACGGACCCGAATATTGAGAAAAAAAATTTTTGGGCAATTTTTTCAAAGAAATTCAATTTTAAGGAAAATGTATAATTTACCATGTAATAAGATCTTATTATTGTATGGCAAAAATGATTTTTTTTTAAATGGGAATAATTGAAAAAATATTATGAATTTTCTCATCAGAACATCTCAGAATTGACCCGAGTATTGAGAAAAAAAAATTTTGGGCAATTTTTTTTAATGAAATCAGGTTTGTGGGAAAATGTTTATAATTCACATTTATTATTGATATTTTGCATATTTCAAGAAAAAATGCATAGTTTTGTTTTGGCATTTTGACGACATATTTCTTCTTATTTCGAGCTTTTTGGCGTTTTTTCTAAATTTTATGTTTCTAATTTTTTTTTTTTTTTCACTTTTTAGAGGAAAACTTATTAAATATTATAAAAATGCATCAAAAAAATCTAAGAACCCTGATTTTTGTATTTTTGTATTTTTTATCTACTGTGAATTGAAGCATATGTGATCGTCCCAGACAAAACCGACCTTCGGTGCGAAAAAATGTTTTCGAGAAGGACGCGTTTAAATGAATTTTAAGTAAGAAGGTCGGTTTTGTCTGGGACGATCACATATTTTAAGTAATCATTATTGAATATTTTTTATTTCGGATGCTTTCCAGGAACGCTCATATTAACATTGTATATTTTTACATATCTACGCGCATATTTTTAAATTTTTATTGGTCATAAAAATCCGTGCTCTGGTGATTATACGTTTTGCCATTGGTAGGATAAAACTTGTATCTTGAATCGATCTTATCTAGACGTAGCTCATTAAATATACCGAAACTTGGTGTGATAGATCAAAGCTGGCATACGAGTCACAGTTTCATATAGTAAAGTGCGTTGCGTGTTACAGGTGTATCGGTTGATTGTTAATTCGTCGTCGATATTTTGGGTTTCGGTCGAATACCTGTTTCACTTTGCTATGGATTTGGACGAGAAAATACAATTGATGAAGAATAGAGCCGAAGAACTAGTGAGTACTTCCATTTATTTCATTGTGATTCATCACCGGCGAGTTAAATTTCATTTTTGTGTTGCGTTGCTGAACCAATACTTCCTTCGAAAAAATTGGGAAATTTAAAAAAAATTGAAATAGGAAAAATATAATATTTTATTTTAAGAAAATTCAGTTTTTTTCTTCTGGAAATACAGAAACAAAAAATAATAATCATAACACAAATTTTGGAAAGGATGATCATTAACAACTATAGGTAACTGTTAATTTTTTAGTTACACTAATTCCTTGTACTTACAATTATTTTTATTTTCATGTGACAAGAACGAACGAAAAGTAACGACGTCGATCAGTAGTAAAGGATTATCGATAACTTGGACTAATTTAAATGTGGTCGCCGAACAAAAAAAGCGCACCATCTTCAAACGGTCGACATCAACATTCGAAAAAATCATTCACAATGGTAATTATTCAATTTTAAGAATCTTCTTGGTATTTTTGCAAAATTTTAGGAAAATGATTATAATTATTCTTGGCAAGATTTTCTATGAGAAACCAAGTATAGATGTTATTTCAATAATAGAAATACTTTGAATTTTATTATGTATACAAACCGGGTAATAAAGTTATGCAAATTACTAGACGAGACCACCGAGTATCTTACGAGAAATTTTTCGATATTTTTCCAGTCAACGGAGCAGTCGATGGTGGTACTTTGGTCGCTATATTGGGTGCTAGGTAAATAAACGATCACACAGTCAGCGGTAATGAACCGTTATAATAATCACGTTTAAATTTACAGCGGTTCGGGCAAAAGCACTCTGATGTCCGCTTTAGCAAATCGAGTTCCAGGTATGTAAAGGATAGTTAACCTATACCAAAGTACAAAAAATTCGAATAGAGATTTAATTGGTCGTTATTGCGCAGGTGGATTACTCGTCGATGGAGATATTCGAATTGGTCGAAAACCAATTGGAGGATTCGTGAAATACGTTTCTGGTTTCGTTTATCAAGACGATTTATTTATACCAACTTTGACAGTATTAGAGCATCTCAACTTTATTGTAGGTACTTGTTCAATTTTTATTCATATTACAGACGTTTCAAAAGGGAAGAACGAACTAAGAGTGTGGATTTTTTTCAGGCTAAATTACGAATGGATAAAAATATCAGTGAGAAAGCGAGAAAAAATCGAATCCTTGATGTGCTAACGGAATTAGGTTTGATGAAAATAGCCAACAGTCGAATTGGAGTTTCAAAATTTGACAACGTTAAGGTAAAATTCTTTAATGATATCCATACAGGTAGATAGGTATAGATAATAAGTATCTATGTTGGTTATTTGATTATTAAATATTGTTGATTTTTAACCATCAGGTGAACTTATCTGGCGGCGAACAGAAACGATTATCAATTGCTACAGAATTGGTGACTGATCCTTCGTTATTGTTTTGTGACGAACCAACAACAGGTTAGTAAACTTATTACTTAATATCTGATAAATTGTTTGATTTGCCTTGTCAATTGTCAGACTATGACCGGTCATTTGGAATTCTCTGAAGTATGGCTCAATTAATGAGCTAGTTGAAAATTTCGTAACGTTGAATTCCTATGTAAAAATGACGTTTTTTTCTCTTCATAGGTAATAGAAATAAAAAATCTCCACAAAATAGAGAGATTTATACGAGTATCCTTTAAAAATTTAAGAAATATTTTAATTTTAAAAAAATCTCAGTTTTAAAGACGCCAACTTTTAAATTTTATTTCGAAGGGATATCGAGTTAAAGTTTTTTAAATGATGAATGTAGAAATTATTTTTCTTCAAAACAAAAAACAAAAAAAAATCCTCCCAAAAATTGGGATTGTTTATTTACTCCAAAAAACTGGCAACAATTTTTTTTTAATCAGACAAAAATTGAGATTTTTTCAAAAAAAATACGAATTTTAATGTTTTTCGTCTAGGTATTCCCATGTTTGCCAAGTAATGGTGAATTTCAAATTTTCCCTAAATTCAATTTATTTGAAAAAATTGCTCAAATAAAGTTTTTTTTTTCATTTTTCGGGTATATTCTGAGAGGTCGTAACGAAAAAATTTCAAATTTTTCAATTATTCCAATTTTTGAAGAAAAAAAATCATTTTTGCCATGTATAATGGTGAATTACAAATTATCCCTAAATACAATTTCTTTGAAAAAATTGCTCAAATAAAATGTTTTCTCATTATTCAGGTCCATTCTGAGAAGTTCTGACAAAAATTTTGAAGTTTTCAATTATTCCAATTTTTGAAGAAAAAAAAATTATTTTTGCCAAGTAATGGTGAATTTCAAATTTTCCCTAAATCCAATTTATTTGAAAATATTACTCAAATAAAGTTTTTTCTCATTATTCGGGTCTATTCTGAAAGCTTCTGACGAAAAAATTTCGAATTTCTCAATTATTCCAATTTTTGAAAAAAAAAAAATCGTTTTTGCCAAGTAATGATGAATTTTAAATTTTCCCTAATTTCAATTTATTTGAAAAAATTGCTCAAATAAAATTTTTTCTCATTTTTTGGATCCATTCAGAGAGGTCATAACGAAAAATTTTGAATTTTTCAATTATTCAAATTTTTGAAAAAAAAAATCATTTTTGCCATGTACCTACTACCTACCTAGGTATACCTAAATAATACATTATTTTTCTTTTTTTTTTACTTTAAACTTCTCAAAAAATGTGATATTATATTCCTATTCTTAACTTCGAAAAACAAATGAGAAACATTTTTTTACGCAAATTACGATAACTTAACATTATTTTTATTTCGAGAAAATTCAGAAAAAAGTTTTCCCAAAAAAGTTGAAAGATCTACTTATAGGAAGAAAATCGGAAATGTTTCCTCAAAAAATGAAAGGCCTTTTTCTCTTCAAAGCAATTAAAATGTCATTTTATTCCAAAAAAATTTGCATTAAATTTTTTCTCCAAAAATTTTGGAAATATTTGTACTTTTAAAAAGTTGAGAGACTTTCTTTCTAAAAAAAAGTGAGACAAAATATCGAGATTATTTTTCTTTGCAATAATAAGATTTCTCACTCCCTCTTAAGAAGTTTTTTTTCTTCAAAAATTTGTAAAAAATTTTGTGCTTCGAAGGGGTAATTGAATTTTTTCATAATGATAAATTTTTCAACTAATTTTGAGAATTTTGAGATTTTTTTATTCCAAGAGAATTCAAAATCTAATTTTTCCTCAAAATTTTTTATAAATAGGTATATTTTTTACCCCAAAATAAGTTGAAAGATTTATTTTCAAAAAAAAATGGGCATTTTTTTCAACTTTTCAATTTTTTTAACTTTTTAATAAATAATAGCGTTTTGACAGACATTAAAAAATTTGAAAAAACTTTTAAAAATTTCTTGACTTTCTAATTTTTTTTATAATGGATAATTTCTCTTTTTTTCATTTTGAATTTCAATTTTTCGTTAGACTTTTTTAATTTTCATATTTCCATGAATTTTTTCCAGTTTTCAATTTTTTGTCATTTATTTTTAATTTTAAATAATAAGAAATTGACTCTTAAATATTTTGTCTGACATTCTGAAACTTATAAAAAATTGTGAAACTCAATTTTTTTTAAACTGATGAGTTTTAAACAGTTTTTTCAACTTTTCAAGTTTTTAAAATTTTATCTTTAGGTTTAAATAAATACCTCATTAAATGCGTTTCCATAAAAATTTATTTATTGGCATGTCACGAATCTGACAAATAGTAACCAAAATATTTTTAGTATAAAAAAAATATACATTATATAATCTTGCCACTGATTTCAGGTCTCGATTCATTTACTGCTCTGAAAGTTGTCAGTAGTTTGGAAAATTTAGTAAATGAAAGACAAAAAACAATAATTTGTTCGATCCATCAACCAAATTACAGAATATTTGCTTTGTTTCATCGTATCATTTTACTCTCCGAGGGAAAGATTGCTTTCAGCGGAAATTCTGACGAAGCGTTGGAATTTTTCAAGAGGTAACTAAGTAGGTACCTAGATAAGAAAAGTTTTTCTATAAAATTAAATTTTTAAAATTTGTAGGTATCTAGGTATATGTACTTATGTATAGGTAAAAATAATGTAAATTTAATTTTTAAAAAAAAGGTACCTAGAGAATAATAATTTGAGAAAAACTTGTGTTACTTACCACTAACGTCTAGTTTGATAGTTTTGTTTACATGCATGGGGAGCACCTTCGATGAATTTTTTACCAAGTCCAGTGCTACATAATTCTTTATATTCAAAATTGGGAGGGAGGAAGGGGTCTAATCGAAATTTTTGTAATAACTAAAAGTATTTGTAAAACTTCAAGCTACAACTTTTGTTTGAAAATTTTTTTAATTGGGCCCCTTACCTCCTCACAGTTTTTAATAATGTATTTTGAATGAGTGTGAATAAGGTATATTACTCAAAATTGGTGGGGAAGGAGGGGTCCGATTGAAATTTTTATTATAACCAAAATTATTTCTAGTACTTCAAGGTACAACTTTTGTTTGAAAATTTTTTCAATCGGGCCCCTTACCTCCCCCCTGTTTTCAATAATGTATTTGAATGAGTTGGATTATCCAAAATTGGAGGGGAGGGAGGGGTCCAATCGAAATTTTTGTCATAACCAAAAGTATTAACGAAACTTCAAGCTACAACTTTTGTTTGAAAACTTTTTCTATTGAGCCCCTCTCTCTCCACTTATTTTGCACAGCACTTCCAAAATACTAATTAAAAATTGAAGGGGAAAGGGGAAAGGGTCCAATTGAAAAAGTTTTCAAACAAAAGTTGTAGCTTGAAGTTTCGCTAATACTTTTGGTTATAACAAAAATTGCAATCGGACCCCTTCCTTCCCCACCAATTTTGAGTAACATACCTTATTCACACTCATTCAAAATACATTATTAAAAACTGTGAGGAGGTAAGGGGCCCAATTAAAAAAAATTTCAAACAAAAGTTGTAGCTTGAAGTTTTACAAATACTTTTAGTTATTACAAAAATTTCAATTAGACCCCTTCCTCCCTCCCAATTTTGAATATAAAGAATTATGTAGCACTAGGCTTGGTAAAACACTCATCGAAGGTGCTCCCCATGCATGTAAACAAAACTATCAAACTAGACGTTAGTTTACTTACCTACCTACGTTTTTTTTTTTTTTTTTTTTTTTTTTTTTAAATGAAAATTTGAAAATCTTTACGATAAAATTCTATTCCAATTAATAAATAAGAAAAAATTGAAAATTTAAATTCACACCAGGGCTAAATCGAAAAAAATTTCTAATGGCTGTTTTCATTATGTTTTTCATTTCTTAGTCAAAATTATCCTTATTCAGAGGATCAAAATCCAGCCGATTATTTGGTTAGGAGTTTAGCAGCAGTTGCAGAGAACGCAGATGGTGCTCATCAGTTATGTTCAGCTTATGAAAATACTACTTATTATGCAAAAATGATGACAAACATAAATCATGAATATCAACACGAAAACAATTATGTAAGAAACTCGTTGGTTTTGTTTTATCAACCTACCTACTTTTCATTAATTTTAAGCGCGTATCCAAAAAAATATACTGGGTACCTATACCATGTATCTCTTATCATGAGCCTACATAAGTATGTGTATTATTCTTTCAGGATCACTCGATGTATCTTGAAACAAATTGGTGAGAATATCAGCTCAGCATTTTCATACCTACTTTTGGCGAGTAATTCTAATTTTAATACTTTTCAACAGCAATGGACCATCATGGATAGCCAAACTTTTGTACATGTCGCACAGAAGTTACCTCATCACTGTACGAGATTTGTCAGTTCAATGTGTGCGAATTATTCAACAACTGGTAGATATATTTTAAATAAATATGTACAAAATAATGTGACCTGGGCCAATTTCATCGAACCAAATTAACTACTATTTTCCAGGTTATGGGCATAGTACTTGGTCTTTGCTTGAGAGGCTCGATTACAGCCACTCAAACAGGAGTACAAGCGTTAACAGGAGTAATTATCCATTTAGCATCGGAATATTTCCTCTCAGGTACCAGAGTGGCAATGGCGCAAGTACACAAACAAATGCCCATCTTTTTGCGAGAGTACGCCAACAGTACGACCACGTCGTTAATATTTTATTCGACTACTGTTCTTTCCTTAGTACGTAGTTCTGAGACAGGCTATATGGAAGACTTAGCTCTAGTAGGTGATTCACTGACCCTGTGTGTACTTTATTTATAGTTATCTGGTATATTTGAGCCGTTACCTTTTACTTTGGTCCTTTATGGGTTGACCTTGACAGATCTGCAGCCAGAACTATGGTCTTGGATGTTGACGTATCTGATCGTGGTTCTATTATTAAATATTTCTTCAGCTTTTGGCGAGTATCAGTCGATATCGAATTTCGTGTTACAAGCCCCTATCTTTTATGACGATAAATTTTTTGCGAAAAATTGCAGGCTTGTTATGGTCGACAATATTCAGTGAACATGAAGTAGAAATTGCTCAAGGTTACGCATTTGTCTTCGAACTCGTTTGCTTTATATATTCGGGTATTTATATAAAACTTTCGTAAGTTTAGTTTTTTTTTTTTTTTTTTTTTTTTTTTTTGGTTATCGTATACGTAATAGTATACACCTTGTTTTGTACAGATCCGTTCCGCCAATATTAGGATGGATACGTTATGTGTCTTGGTTGACATATGGTATGGAATCTCTATACATTGTTAATACTGTTGGTTTTGGTACAATTGGTAAGTGAAATTACATTCATATGACCTATGAAAACAAGGGTACCTGTCACTAGTTAAGATAGGCGATTTGGTCTTTTCTCAAATTTTTGAAACTGTCTATTAGATATTAGTATTACTAAGACTCGTATACACGAAAATCTCATTTTTACAATTAAAAATTTCATTTTGGGAACCGTGTGATTATAAGCTTTGAAATTTATGTGGTTGGTAGGTAGGTAGGTAGGGAGAGAGAAACGGAGGGAAGGAGAGTGGTGATAAACTTATGAGAATTTTTTCAGATTTTATTTGCAGTGCATTCTAGCCAAAAATCTTCTTACAAGGGAACCTCGCCAACTCGTCACCTCCGATTGAGCTGAAATTGGGCTCACTGAAAGAGCATGCCACCCTGACCTCTCAACCGAATTTTTAGCTGCCGAAGTTGATTTTTCGATTTCGAAGCAATCTGGAGCTTCCTGAAAAAGTTGACTTTTCTCCAGCACACTGGAATTTCTCCAGACAGCAAAAGTCAAATTTTTCTGGAGGCTCAAGATCGCTTCGAAAATGGTTCCAATCGACTCGGGGGGGGGGGGGTGACTTTAGGGAGTAGACGAAGTTTCAAGTGATATGCTGGAGAAATTGATTTTTTGGAAATTTTAACAAAATTACAGAATTTTCAACTTGTCAAAAAAAACACGTGCGAACTCGTCACTTCGGATCTTGGATTCAACGACGTCAATCAATATATGTATTATGGCATCGTACTAACGCTAGGATTGAATTTTCAGCTGCCGAAGTTGATTACAGCGCCGTCTGGAGAAAAGTCAACTTTTTCTGGAGGCTCCAGATCGCTTCGCAAATGATGCCAATCGACTCGGGAGGTCGACTTTAGTGTACAAACCTATTTTGAGGACTCTATCTTTAAATTTACAATTTTTTTTCAAAAAAATGTTTTTTTGGAGGCGGTTTTAGCCATTTTCAAGAATTCGCCAAAAATCACCTTCGGCAGCTAAAAATTTGGTTGTGAGGTCTGTGTGACATGCTCTTTCAGTGAGCCAAATTTCTGCTCAATCGGAGGTGACGAGTTGGCGAGGTTCCCTTATGAGACACATGCATAAAAAACATTTTCATTTAAATAAATGGATTCAACCTAGTGCTACTTATTATGATCATTTTTTTGGTTTCTTCATTCCCTTGGGTTAAAACGAAAAAAAAAAAAATTACCATAAAATTTTGTTTTTGCACACTCTTCAGTCTTCAACCAAAATTTTTGATTTTTTGTTCAGGAATACCTACCTACCTATGTAAAAAATGATATAACTCGTGCATATAAATTTTTTTACATTTTTGAGACTTCGCACTTAGGTCAAAAAATGCTTGAAAAATTGTTTAATTATTCGTGAATTTTGACCAAACGACGATACCTCAAAAAATACGTGTTTTTGAGAAGTGATGTCTTATAGTATGTAGAAAATGCAAAAATCATCTTGACTTGATAAAAATCTTTTCGAACATGAAAAAATTTCTCGATAGGTAGGCCAACTTTTATTTTTTATTTTTCGATAGGTTAACTCTCACTCGAAATTTTTTCTCATTACGACATTTTCGATACATATCTGTTCAACCAGAATGTCCAGAAAACACAGAACTGCCCTGCATAAAAAACCGTTCGGAGATCTTAGCCAGTTACGACTATGATGAGAAAAATTTAGTGCCGAATATATTCAAAATGTTGGGCATTTGTTTCATCATGCACATCTTCGCATATCTCTCGCTGCTGAATCGGATTCGGAGAAAAGTATGAACTCGAGCATACCTAGGTAATTTATTTACTCGAATTTGTTTCTTTAGTTGAACTTCAGTGATGAGTGAATGCTTTCAACAGTCAACACGATGGTAAATTTTGTTCGCCATTATTGAAATAAACATTTCCACGTTGGTTCAAATTATTTTAAATTTATTTTAAATCATAAATTTTGATAATCACTTGGTATTTTGAAACCACTCGTCGCGTTTATAAAAAGAGCAAAGTTGTGGTTTCAGCCAATGATTCTGAAAAAAAAGAATTGAAATTGTGGCGGAGAGTGAAGTATCATTCTGGAGACCTTTCTTGGATAGAAATTTTGTCCATGCAACGGATCAAACGGATGTTTATCGTTCTCAAAATGTGGTCCAGAATGCATATAGACCAACTTTGAATTTTCAAAACCACGTCCAGATCTCAGAATCGAGGATCTTGACATCTTGACTACGGTTGTTTCTCGAACATAAATTTATAAAAAATACAATAGATTTTGTAAAAATGTTAAAGCAAATTTCCAAATTTTAATCATAGAAACTTCGTTTTGATATTAAATGATAGCACTTGAAAAGCAGAAACTTTTAGGTTTTAGTATTTTTTCGATTTCAATCAATATTTTCCATAAAAAAAAAACGAGTTTTCAATAAAATTTTCATTTCATGCACACGGAGAGTTTTTATTTTTTTGTATATTGCATGCACTGGTGTTCAAGAATTTACACACACTCACACGTACCGGCATATGATAAGAAATACAATGGTGCTGCAGTAATAAATGAGTAATCGTATGTTTTTCAGACTTTGACGTGAATTTCTCGGTGTTTAAATAGAAAAACCAAAAACGGTACATTCGTAGTTCTAATTCCATCTCGAAACCGAAGTTATTTTCTTACGAGCAATATGTTTGCTGATGAGCTCTGCATCAAGGTAACGTATCAAGATGAACAATTCTATAAGTCCAGTGTCTGTAAACAATTCTAAGCATCGAATACACTCTCATGTTAATACAGAAGGCGAAGTATACGACGAAAATTGGAATCATCGGTGGTTCCGGTCTGGATGATCCGGATATACTGCAAAATGCTGTAGAAAAAACTGTCGATAGCCCTTTTGGTAAACCTTCGAGTACCTTGAAAGAAGGAACAATCAGCGGAGTACCGTGTGTAGTGCTTTCGAGGTATGATTTCTTTAGCTATACTCATAAATTAACGAATATATTTGAAATCTTATGAAAAATGATCGTCCATCGATCCATCGTAGACACGGCAAGAAGCACGACATTAATCCGTCCAATGTAAACTATCGAGCCAATATTTGGGCCTTGAAGGAAGCCGGTTGCACCCACGTCATTGTTTCTTCGGCTTGTGGATCGTTACAAAAGAATATCGCTCCTGGTGATCTTGTGATTCCCGATTCGTTCATCGACATGTGAGATTTTCAACTCTCTGTATAGGTACGTTTAGCGGTTCGTGTATTAGATAATAAGGTACGGTTATTTTTCAGGACCAAACGTCGCATATCAACGTTTTACAATAACGACGAACCTTTCTCCGGCACCGTATTGCATCTTCCAATGGAACCGGCATTTTGTAATAGAACTCGTTCGGTGATCATCGAAGCGGCCAAAGAGTTAGATATCAAATGCAAAGAAGGAGGTACAGCTGTCGTTATCGAAGGGCCAAGATTCTCATCGCTGGCTGAAAGTAAATTGTATCGGTCGTGGGGTGCTGATCTGGTCAACATGACCATGGTTCCGGAGGTATACGAAAATTTCCTTAACACTTTACGAATCACTCTTTACTTAGACGATCGGCTATTTTTACGGAGAGCCCTTGCTGTTTCATTTGCTCACCTTGAATTTTTTACAAGTCAAGTGCTACATAAATACTTTATATTCAAAATTGGAAGGGAGGGAGGGAGGGGTCCAATCGAAATTTTTGTAATAACTAAAAGTATTTGTAAAACTTCAAGCTGCAACTTTTGTTTGAAAATTTTTTTAATTGGGCCCTTTGCCTACCCACAGTTTTTAATAATGTATTTTGAGTAAGTATGAATAATTTATATTTGTCAAAATTGGTGAGGAAGAAGGGGTCCGATTAAAATTTTTGTCATAACCAAAATTATTCCTAGTACTTCAAGCTACAACTTTTGTTTGGAAATTTTTTCAATCGGGCCCCTTACCTCCCCCCTATTTTTAATAATGTATTTGAATGAGTTGGATTATCCAAAATTGGAGGGGAGGAAGTGGTCTAATCGAAATTTTTGTCATGGCCAAAATTATTCCTAAAATTTTGAGCTACAACTTTGTTGCACAAATTTCTCAATTGGACCCTTTCCCCTTCCCCCTTCAATTTTTAATTAGTATTTTGGGAATGTTATGCAAAATAAGTGGAGAGAGAGGAAGTTTCACTAATACTTTTGGTTATGACAAAAATTGCGATTGGACCCCTCCCTCCCCTCCAATTTTGGATAATCCAACTCATTCAAATACATTATTAAAAACAGGGGGGAGGTAAGGGGCCCCATTGAAAAAAATTTCAAACAAAAGTTGTAGCTTGAAGTGCTAGGAATAATTTTAGTTATAACAAAAATTCCAATCGGACCCTCCTTCCCCACCAATTTTGAGTAATATAACTTATTCACACTCATCAAAATACATTATTAAAAACTGTGGGGAGGTAAGGGGCCCAATTAAAAAAATTTTCAAACAAAAGTTGTAGCTTGAAGTTTTACAAATACTTTTAGTTATTACAAAAATTTCGATTGGATCTCTCCCTCCCTTCTTTCCAATTTTAAAGTATTTATGTAGCACTGGACTCGATAAAAAATTCAAGGTGGGAAAATGAAACAGCAAGGGCTCTCCGTAAGAATTGCCGATCGTTTCACGACGTATTGACGAATGATAATTTTAACAGGTGGTTTTGGCCAAAGAAGCCGGACTGCTGTACGCTTGCATTGCCATGGCAACTGATTACGACTGCTGGAACGAAAGCGAAGGTATGGTCAATGTGGAAAATGTAGTCAAGACATTCCAAGAGAACGTGGAAAAAGTTAAAAGTATCATGTTACTCGCCGTTAAGAAAATAGCTTCCGAAGAGTGGAGTGAAACCATCAACTCTCTGAAGGTTAGTACAGTTTCACTCTCGGTAACGAAAACTCTACAATTTTTTTAATTGTTTCTGAATGTATTCGGTTTTGTTTTTTTTAATTCTCAGAACGTGTTGAAAGGTAGCATCCAAAGTAAGAATTAAATCGAAACTATGTCTTCGTTGGATTTAAACCGGATTCGTTTATCAGCTAGTTAGGTACAAAGTGCACAAAACGTGGTTTACTTTTTATCTGCATCCGAAATACTTACTTAGTTAATTAATAGACAATAATTAATTGAAACGACTGTGATACGTAAACAAACAGATAAGATTCCAGTTTCGTGATAAATCTTTAAAAATACCCCATAATTTTCGTAAGCATTCCATAATTAGTATAAAAATGCGATATTTTGTAAAAAGTAAAAATTTATTTTTTCGAATATACAACAGCGGCAAGTTATCATGTTGTTTTTGTTTATGTAAAAAAAATTACGTAGGTAGAGTAAATTTGTTTCGTTAAGTATCTATAATATTCCAATATCTATGTACATAGGTAAACAAAAGGCGGACAGAATGAAGAGGTTAATTAAGTTAATTCCATTTTTGGAATACTCGATTAAGTTTCCGGGAGGTAGGTAGGTATTCGAATGTAGAAGTGCATTGTGCTAAAATTATTTTCAGACGCGTTGTGAGGAAAAAAGAATCATTAAGTAATCAATTTTACCCGAATCGATTGTTTTTAGAGAAAATTTCAACGAATTACCAAGCCCAGGAAGTTACTGTTTTGGAAATACGTCATACTTCGCTAATGTATTATGTAAGTATTTAAATAAGTTTATAAGCTCTAAAAATTTGTTTTAATTTTTGACCATTTCATTCGATTGTTTACTGTCTTCATTAATTGTATATAAGTTTTTAAAATATATATAACGATCACAGAATTAACACTTATAATTTCAGCATGAAGAAAATCGTCGTTTGGAGGAGGTCTTAAAAGAACAGCGATAAAGTTTTCACCGCTCAAGTATGAAGAACACCGATAATGAAATTAATATTCCGTTAATTTACGTAAAGATAAGATGTATTAACAAGAAGAAGCTCGTCGTTTCGCGTATGAACTCGCATAAGCAATATGACCATCTTTTTCCAATTATTTCCCTTCCTTTTTTAAAGCTAACCAAAGTATAAAAAGTATAAAAGGACGTTCTGTTGCATTTCGCTTTTAAATAATACAACCGCTTAAACGCTATAAACTACCAATAATGAAAAAACAAAAACAAGGAGAAAAAACGTAGGTACTTAATTTAAAACATAATAAGGTAATAGGTAGATTTAATAAAGGTAATGAAAAAACTTCAACAATGAAACAAAAATACAATAAGCTAAATTTATCATTTCTTTTTCTTCATCTGCAACTGGTCGTTGTAAATTTTTTGTACTTTACTTTCTTTGGTTCTTTTGAAGTTATACACCTTATATATGAAAGTTTTGATTGTTATTCATTGGAAGATGACGTACCTGAATTAGCTAATCCTAATACTACTTTCATCTTAGAATTATGTGGATGATGGAAAGTAGAAGTATCGCCATGTAGCCAATGTCAACGTTCAGTCTGTTCCCTGAACCGCATAATTTTATTTCGCTTTCCTAAAAAACGAAAAATAAAATAGATAGCGTTCATTTATCGCCTTATTTTTCTAGGTACTGGCGCTTTAATAAACTTACATTCTTGTGATGCTTACAACAAGACGACGGTCGACGGCGAGACAATATTCCAGTGATTTTTTGGCACACAGTAGAATAATTGTAGAACTTGGGCTTCACCTTGATCGGGTGAGTGGTAAAATATTCGTAATCTATTTTTTTCTCGACGAATTCGTTCTTTAGTAGGACGAATACCAAGTTCGTGTGTGGTATTAGTTTTATGGAGCTGAAATCGTAAAATTGATCGCGTTATTTAAGTAGTCGTCCAATATTTGTACGGAAATTGAAAAAGTGTGCATCGTTGATCACCTACTCTCTAAGGTGGCCCCTTATTATGGACTTACGATTTTTTTTGTCTGCCTTTCCGCCAAAATTTTTTCCTTTTATGAGAAAATAATTCCATATTTTTTATTTTTTCCGTATTTGAATTTTCAATGGCCCCTGGCAACCTTTTTTTTTTTTTTTTTTTTTTTTAAGAAAAATGAAAAATTGACCAATTTTAAAAATTTTGCTTTATCAGTTTTCAAGACAATGAATTTCAATTCCTATAATTTTTTATTTTCATCTATCATGATTTTGAGTAGTACCTTGGGACAGGCCTGTCAAGAGAAAATGTGAAAATTTTTTGGGCTCCCTTTTTTTAGCGAGCGAGCAAAATTTTTCTTAGTGATGGGCACGCTGAATTTGTTTATCCACCAATTTAAAAAAAATCCTTCCAACAAAATGAAGTGACAAAAAAATTGTCGAACACAATATTTTGACATCAAAACAATTTTCATAAAAAAATCATTTAAATGAAATATCGAGAGATTTTTTTTTTTGCTAAATAAAAATAATAATTTTTAATTGAAACTTCAAAAATTGTTATTTGAAATTTTAAAAAAAATCTTCATTTTTTAGAATAAATTTCTACTTTATTTTTTGTAGAAATTTTCAATCATTAATTTCACAAATTTTCACATGAAATTTCCCCCGAAATTTTACTTTTTGAAAAAATTCACCCAGAAATCAGAAACTTTCACTCGACATTTTTCAATTGAAAAAAAAATCAATACTTAGGTAATCAAAATTTTTACAAATTTACTCTGTTGTAAAATTTTTTAACAAAAATTTTATTAAATTCCAATTCAAAATTTGAAACTTTTTTTGTTTGTAACTGTTCGAAAAATTATTTTGAAGTCTTTTTCAGTTTTTAAGCATTTTTAATGTTAAAAGTGTTGGCAAATTTTCTCCAAGATATTTTCACTTGAAATTTTTTTTTAAAAATGTAAAATTTTTAAACAAAAGTTTTTTAAAATTCCAATTCAAAATTTGGAACTTTTTTATTTATAACTGTTCAAAAAATTATTTTGAGGTCTTTTTCAATTTTTAATCATTTATAATGTAAAAAGTGTTGAGAAATATTTGTTACAGATTGTTTTTTGAAAATTATCTCCCAGATATTTTCACTTGAAATTTTTAAGATTTTTTTTCTTGATTTTTCGAACTTTTTGCTTGAATTTTTATCAACATTTTATTAAAATTGCTGGATCACTTTTTCAAAAATGTTTTACTCAGAATTTTTGAGAAATTTTTGCTCAACATCTCTTCATAATTTTTCAACTGATTTAAAAAAAAAAAATAGTCAAAATTTCTAAGAAAATTTACTTTGCTTGATTTTGAAAATTTTAATCTTCTTCAATAGGTAGGTACCTATATTTTTTTATTTTTTCTAAAAAAATTATTACTTGAATAAACGATTCTAAAAAAATACGGTCCAGGAAGAATTGGTCCATTTTCATCTCCTCTCGTTGGGCCTGTCTCGAGACCCCTTTCCCCCCATTCAAAAAAGGGCAAAAACAAAAATTAAAGAAATTAGCAAAATTTGTTCACCTAGCATTTGAAATTGTTGTATTTTATTAGAAAATAATTCCTCATTTTTAATTTTTCCTCCAACAGAATTTTATGTAATGTCTTCAGCCGACCCCCCCCCCTCCTCCCCCCCCCCCCCCCCCGTTTTGAAAAATAATGAAAATTTGTTTAATTTTCAAACTTTTGGATTTCTTTCTTACCCGTCAAAGTTTTTTTTTTATAAGAAAATAATTCCTTATTTTTCATTTTTTATTTGCTTGTCTGAATTTTTAAGAGAGCCTCGTCACCCCATTTTTAAAAAAATGAAAAAAAATTGACCGATTTTTAAAATATTGCCTTTATTTTGTTATAGCCCATCAAAGTTAACTTTTTTCATGAGAATGGATTCCCAATTTTTAATCCCCCAACTTGCTTTCAAGTGGTACCTCGGGGGTCCCTCCATTTGAAAAAAAAATGATTTTTCCTAATAAAATAATAATTTGAATGCTGGATAAAAGAATTGCTCTTTTTTTTTTTTTTTTGAAAAATGGGAGCAGTGTAAAGTAAGGTATCACTTGAAATTAAGTTAGAGAGAAAATAAAAAATTGGAAATTAATTCCCATGAAAAGGAACAACTTTGATAAATTATAACCAAAAATAGGCAAGATTTTGATTTATTATTTTTTTTTTTTTTGAGATTGTCTATACTTGTCTTATGAAAGACGTCTTTATTTTTGTACTCGCCTTATTAGTTCAGCACATCCAGACGAATTGTTCTTCCATTTGGAAAATGGCTCTAATGAGTACAAGACGGTTCTCCTATCGCAGGTTTTCGGTCTAGTTCTGTTTATCTTGACGAGGTGCCTGACTTGAACATATTTTGGACTTTCAGTTTCGTAGGCAGACGCGTTGAAAGTTTCGAAAGTTTCATTTAATTCTGTATCCAGCCCTGTTCGGTAATGGAGCCATAAAAAAAGAAAGCATTTGACGTGGGATGTAATCGAAACGTCTCTTAGCTCGATTATTTTGTCTGTTTACTCACTCTCTTCTAATACAGGAACTTCATCCATGCTCATATATGGACTATCTCTTATCACAGGAGTTTCGGCTGTACATTGAAGTGAGAACCATACAAAGGACGATATCAGTTCTAGATTTATTTGTATGACGCCCCACAGTAAAGTGTATACGGTCCACGTCACGAATTTATTTAGTTGTTTGAATGGCTAAAAAGGAGAAATAATTCCAAATGAGTTGAGAAAATGGGGGACGGGGTACTCTTGGCTGTTCTGACTGAGATCTCTCCATACTTACGTTAACGAGCGCGGAAATAGCGCTATTTGATAAGTCGTGAAAGTCTTGGAAACATACACCTTGGTAATCGTATATGACAATTTGTTTGTAAACGTTGCATTCTGTGAGTTGTTTCATCATCATCGATTGTATATTTCCAAAAAATTGTCCAGCCTGGCCGTCCCTGCTGGATGCTACGATGTAGCCATTATTATCCAGTACAACGTAGTTGACCTCTTCGGCCGAATCGTAGTCCATTTTTTCGTAGCCCTGTAAAATAATCGTCTTTAGTGACAGTTGTCGTCGATTGGCCAGATTCCTAGTGTACATATGTGCTTATTTACGTCTTGGACGATTTTTCTAATAATCGATTCCAAACCAGCGTGCTCGAATTGGTAACCAACTACAGCTACTGGAGCTTCGTTGCCTTCTGCTTTTGCTCGTTTTCGATCTTTTATGAAAATTGCGTGACTGGCTGTCACCAGTCTTGTCTGTTCATCGTCTGAAAATTTTTAAATTCCTAGGTTATAATATTGAAGGATATAAGTACTTCCTTTTTTGTCTGAATAAAATTCAGTAGCTCTTTTTAGGTTGCCTATTTACCCATTTGAAGGAACTAGTTGGGTGTTGTTATGTCCAATTTTCCACCAGCCTGGGTGAGTAGTTCATAGAAATGAATCAACTGAATCTACCATTTTATCTGTGACTTATAATGTTTCTTCCAAAATTTCGATTGACATTTATTTTATTCCAAATTGGGGGGGGGGGGAGGAAGGGTCCAATCAAAATTTTTGTAATATCCAAAATTATTCCTAGGTCTTCAAGCTATAACTTTTGTTTGAAGTTTTTTTTAATTGGACCCTCTCCCCACTGATTTTGCACAACACTTCGAAGATATTAATTAAAAATCCCAGATGAGTGAGCGAGGAAGGAACCGATTGAAAAAATTTTCAAATGAAAGTTGTAGAGCAAGATCCTAAAAATAATTTTGGTCATTATAAAAATTTCGATTGGATCTCTTCCTTTCCTCAAATTTCACATAATATCAGGTAGATACTTTTTTAAAATTTGGCGAAGGGGTCCAAGTGAAAATTTTTTCAAACAAAAGTTGTAGATTGAGGTCCAAGAAATAATTTTTGTTATTATAAAATTTTCGATTAGACCCTTTCCTTCCCTCCAATTTCGCATAATAGCTTGGACACTTATATTATTAAAAAATTGTGAAGGTAGAGGTCCAATTGAAAAAATGTTGTTCAAACAAAACTTGTAGCTTGAAGTCTTGGAAATAATTTTAGTCATTACAAAAATTTCGATTGGAGCCATCCTTCCCCTTCAATTTTGAGTAAATTAGATACATGTTAATTGAAAGAAATTTTCAAAGTTCAGAATCTTAACTGATGGAAGTAGCAAGTGTGAGCAATTTCGTTCATGTTCACTACAAATCCGAGCAACTACTCACCCAGGCTGGTGGAAACAACAACACCTGAACTGGTTGTTTGTAAATCATCCCGTCTTTGAAAAAATTTCACCAATATACGTACCATCTTTGAAAGGAATCGAAAATACGAAACTTTCGTCATCAAAAGTGTGCTGCTCGACTGCTCGTTTGTACCAAATTTCGTCAATCGAACGATTGTAAATGTTTCCAAAAGATCTGAAATTATGTTCATGTCATGAAATAGGTTCCTAGTTATTTTCCAAGTTGAAAAGTTGATAACTTACGGATAATTCGTAGTATTGAAATCTTGCCATCTGGTAAATCCGCTGTGGGTTGAAATGAACACATTTGCTATGCTGTGATTCGAGTATAGAAAAATATTAAAAATTAGATTAATCTTACAATTTTGTTATTGCTCTAGATTAGGTTGATAAATATGCAAATTTACCTAATATTAAAATCAGTCGATGCGGTTTCAACTTTTTTGGTGCGGGGAAAATATTTTCTTGTAATATTGGCGTCGTAAATCACATTGTATATAAGCTCTTCATCACCTAAAATTTATTAAAATTCAATTAGCTGTTGGAAAAATCACTTTATATTCTATGGCGAACTTATGGGAGAAAATTTAATGTAAAAGTTCTTACAGAAATGCGAAAGAAGCAAAAATTTTCCTTCTTTTTTGTTTGCTGAAAATTGAAAACAAAAATAATCATTATTTGAAGAAATTGAAAATATTAAAATTTTTACTAAATTCGCAGTGCAATGTCCAACTTACATTCTTCCATGAATTTTTTGTACCGATTTTTAGCGAAATTTAAGTTCTCTTTTTTAATTTTTTTGAGAAAATGAACGAGCTCGCTGTTCTTGTCGTTTATGGTTTCATCGGCCCAAGATTGATAATAATGATTTTTATAATTGTATTTACAATAAAACCTAAACATGAAAAATAAAGAATACTTGAAAATTAACGAAACAAAATTCAAAGCAACTTGCAAGAAAAATTTCATTACCAATCTGGATGTATAGTCCATTTATCAGAAAACATATCCTCAATCGCTGCAGAAGAAATTAATTAATTAAGAATTCGATTTTTCATTATTTCAACCTCATTAAGTTTAGTCTATTTGAAACGATGAAAATTACCATCTGCGTCTGGTTTCTCTCGAGGTGCTAAAATTCTAAGAACCGGACAATGTTGACTTTTACACGATGGTTTCATTACCGCTAGTACCATTGTGAATGGTGTATCTTCGATTTTTTTCACGCTGTAATGTCTTACACCGGTCGATGCTCTTTTCTGTGGGCAAAAAAAAATTTGAAAATAAATAATTCGGTAAAGTTCTTATAAGATGGTTAAGGCCCAGATCAGAGACAACTTTCTAAGCATTTATGAGGGGTGAACAGGCTTAGTGTGATTATCTCGATATAATATTCTTTTTTTATTTCAGAATTTTTTTTTTTTTTTGCAAAATTGCTTTAGAAAGAACTTTTTCCAAAAATTTTTTTCAAAAAAAAAAAAAAAAAAAAAAAAAATCCGGAGAATTAAATTTCTTAAGAGAACTTTTCCTCAAAATGACATATTTTTTGTAGAAAAAAATGTCCAAGTATTCATTTTTTTTTTAAATTGCAGGTGTTTTTATTTGTTCAGGTATAAGAAATATACCTACACTCAGAAAAAAATTCTCAAAAAAATTCTCTTTAATATTCCTCGAATAAATTCCAAAGTCCTGTGAAAATTTTTTAAAGTATTTTCTTGTAAAAAATTTTTTGCGTCGTCGGAAAAAAATTGAAAATCCTTTCAAAAAAATATTTTTCACTATAAAATTCTTTTGAGAAATATTTTTGAAATGAAATCTAATATTCTTTTAAAAAATGTTCTAATGTCCTGAAATACGTAAATTCTAAAACTCTTTCGAAAAATTAAAAAAAAATCTTCTGGAATTTATATATCTAGACATTTTCATACAAAAACAAATCAAAAATCTTTCATAAAAACTTTTTTTTTAAATTGAATGTTTTTTTTTGAAAATTTGACAGATTAATATTTCAAAAAAATATTCCAAAAATTATAAATTTTTGAGTAAAAATAGAAACAAAATTCTATTCCAAAAATTGAGATATTCTATTTCAAAAAAATTGAAATATTTCTTCCCCGAAATTTTTTTCATCAAAAAAATGGAGACAATTGCAAATTTTAATTCAATTAATTTTCAAAGGCCATCATTTGGTCCAATGCAAAATCCTACCCTTAATAAAAATGAGAAAATTTTAATTTTTAGTAAATTTCAAAAAAAGACAATTTGAATTCATTTAATTTTCAAAGGCTACCATTTGGTCCAATGCAAAATCCTACCCTTAATAAAAATGAGAAAATTTTAATTTTTAGTAAATTTCAAAAAATTCCAATTTTAATTTGAATAATTTTCAAAGGCTACCATTTGGTCCAATGCAAAATCTTACCCTCACTGAAAATGAGAAAATTTTTATCTTCAGTAAATTTCAAATAAATTTTGGTCTAGAAACTTTTTTTTTTTTGCAAAAATTTGAAAGGTTTTTTCTCTGAAGAAATTGGAAGATTTTTTTTAATCTCAAAAAAATAAAAAAGTCTTGGATTCCAAAAAATTTGAAAGATTTTTTTCGGAAGAATTGAGATTGGTACATGAATATTTTTTTAATTTTGATGAAAATTCAGATTGTTTTTTCTCCAAAAATACTGGGTAGCCCCCCCCCCCCCCAAACAAAAAATAACTTCATCGAGAAATTATGAAATTATTTTTTCAAAAGAATTGCGAAGTCTTCAATAATTTAATAGATATTCTCACTTTCAATAAGTTGAGAGATTTTTCTCCTCAAAAAAATTTTTAAAAAGTTTCACCTAAAAAAATGAAGTTGAAAAATCGAGAAATCTTTTTACTCCAAAAGAACTGAAACTTCTTTTTTGATGAAAATTTGAGATTTTCTCTCCATAACAAGTGAAAGGATGTTTTTTTTTCTTCTGAAAAATCGTACTTAACTTTTTAATATTTCATAGATAATTATCTATTCCAAAAAATTGAAAATTTTTTTGTTCTTTAAAAAATTTAAATTTTGTCTTCAAAACAATTTTTTTCTCCCAAAATATTTGAACTCGAAAAAATTGAGATTTTTATTTTGCTGCAAAAATTTGAAAAATATTTTTACTCCAACAAAATTGAATGGAAGGATTTGGACAAAGTAGGTTGAGCCAAAACTCACTTTGGCACAACCTGCAATTATAAAATATTCATATAAATAAGTAACTCACCATATTATCATAGTGAAACTTGACTGGGTAGTGATTGATGTAGTCGGTTTGGTTGATAATATAATCTCGAAGTAAGGATAGATTACTCAACGAATATATTTCTTCGTCCTGGAAAAAAATTGCCATCATTACTCGGTGATAGATTTTCTACGAAAAATAATCTAGAATCTTTTTTATTTTAATTAATGTTGCCAACATTATCACTGATCGATTGTCTATAGTAACTATTTTAGTAAAACCTAAAGAAGCGTTGCCTATTTTCTGTGTACGTGTGTTCAGCCTAACTTCTATCTATGTAACGCGTTTCAGTACGACTATTTCTAATTTCCTTTCGTATTGCACACTCACCAAAGACGTACACAGTGAGCTATCGCAACTATAATATTTAATGACTGAATCAAAAAAACCAAAAACAGTACTAATCCTAAGTGAATTTGTTTTGAAAAAAAAAATGAATAAATGAAAGAACGAATATGAATGGTGTAGAACTTTGTATCAGTGATCAAAACGAAACGCACACGCAACACTGTGGTGTGTAAATTAGATAATGAATTGAGACGATCAGGGGCGTAAATTTAGCTAGAAAATTTGTCATTTTGACCAATCACCAAACGTGAGAAAAAATTGTTAAAAACCTCGCTCTAGAATCGAAGTGATTTACGCCTCTGATGGAAACCTGATGGCACTATAAGTCTATAAATTAATGAACTCCTCAAGTCTGAAATCAGTTGGCGTTCTACAACGTAATTTGACGTGTGTCAACGAATCATAATTTCTAAGTTACAAGCAATTGTACAATTTACATGCTGCGATAATAATACTTGAATTCCAAAGTCTCTAGAATCTACCGATCGATCTGAGTCTAAAAGTTCAACTTCTAGCATATCAACTGTACTGTAGCCTGGTTTCAATGTTTCTCCGAACTGTTGGAACAGAATGAAATCGTAACAGATTATTAAATTGGTCGAATTACTGGTGAGAGAAGAGGGTGGCATTTTGTACTCACCATCGGTCGTAAATCCGGATGAGTTATAATGTAACCGTTGTTATTCACAATGAATCCATAATTATTCACCCCCAACTGAAATAGTTAGTTTTTTATTTGAAATTTTTCTAGATAGAAGATGCCTCGTGTTTTTAGGCCAATCTAATCACTAGGTATACTTTTTAACTTTTAACTTACCATGTGAGGATTCATAATTTTTTTGAACTCCGTCATAGGTATATCGGTTGCTGCTACTCCCAGCAGTGCAGCATCTTGTACCTATAAATAATTTTGAAAACTATAGTAACAGTGTCGAATGGTTTGAGATGAGTGAAAATCTATCCACACTGGTACTATTGCTACTCGCTATAAATTCAAAAATGTGTACATCTATCGGTCTATTTTAATGCTATTCAAGTTCACGAATTGGTTCAATTCGCAAAAGTACATAAAAAATCGATAGTCGCGGTTCTAAATTTTTCTCTGAAAATGTTTTACAAGTGTGTTATTAGATAATCACACGAGATTGTCTGACTGTTGTCTGAATTCAGTAAATTCTGTCAAACTTGTTGTCCATTTGGGGGGGGGGGGGGTGGGGGCTTGAACACAACTTTCGTCCAAACTGAAATTTTTCATATTTAAATTTATATTGTTGGAAAAATTTTTAAATCAAAATTTTTCATTTTTTTTTTTTTGAATAAAATTCAAAATTATATTTTAATTAGAAAATTTTTCAAGTCATTTTTTACAAAAAATAAGTAGGTACTAAAAATTTTTTTTTTGAAGAAAAATTAAAAATCTCATCATTTTTTTTTAAATTTATGCTAAAACAATGCCTGAAAAAATCAATTTTTGAATGGAAATTTACGTACCTACGTATTTCAGAATTTTCCTAAAAAACTGTAATTTTGTATTATAATTTTTTCTTTAATTGTCACCAAAAATCTTTTTAGAAATTTTTTTGATGAGAAGAGATATTTTAAATTTTTCCTGAAAAAAAAAATCATAATTCTATCAAAATGTTTTCAATTATTTCACAAAAAAAAAACTTCTCAAAAAAACTTCTCAAAAAAATTTTTAAAAATGAATTTTTTAATTTTTAAAATTTTTTTTTTGAAGAAATTCAAAAGTTTTATTAAAATTTATGTATTTTTCAAATCGCACAAGAAAAATGTCTCAAGATTTATTTACGAGTAGATACTTACTTATTTTTCAATCTTATTTTTCTAAAGAAAATGTTGAAAAAAAATTGAAAATTTTTAAAATAAGTGCCTACGTCTTTTTTAAAAAAGATTATCGAAAAATTTTGAAGTATTTCTTTTTAAAAAACTGTACTCAATTTTTTGTCAATTGAAAAAAAATTGATAAGAACTTTGAATTTTTTTGCTAGAAAATTTTAGAATAATTATAATTTTCTCTCACGAAATGGACGATTTTTTGAAGTAGAGGGACTACTAATTTGCAATGTTGCCGAGTAAGCTCCTTTTTCTTGAAAATTTAGGTCACTATTTTTCCTAAAAAAAAGGATCACTAAAAACCATAAGATATTCCCCTATTTTTTAGATTTTTATTTGTCTATTTCACAATTTTTTCTTTTTTTCTAAATTTCTAAATTCAGTTTCAAGTGAGTACTTATTGCCATTTTTTAAAATTTCTATTCCATTTTAATTTAATTTAATTTTCCTCTTTTACAATTTGTTAATTTTTCTTATTTTTTCTGATTAAAATTTTTATTTAATTTTTTAGTTAGAATTATTGTTCTTCAATTTGAAAAATGCGTATTTTCTTGGTTGTTGAGTTTTTCCCAATTTTTGACATTTTAAAATTTTAATTTTAATTTTTCAATTTATTCGGTTATTATAATTTCAAAATGATATCTCATCTGATTTTTTTAATTTTTAAGTATTTTGAATTTCTATTTCTTTCAACTTTGAATTTTATTCATATTTTGATTTTTTTTCAATTAATGATTTTTCTCATTTTTTTGAATTGATTTTTTTTTTAAATGTAATAGTATAGGTACAATTTTTTATATTTTTTATTCAATTTCAATCTCAGTTTTTTTTTATTCTCAGTTATTTTTTCATCTTGCCAATTGTTATTTATTTTTTTCAATTTCAATTTTTTTTTCATTTTGAATTTAATTTGATGTTTTTCATTTGCATTATTTGGTGAGTTTTCCCCGATTTTGAATTTCTATTTTCATTTTTAAAAAATTAAAAATAAATTTAAAGTAGTAGGTATTTGCAACTGTTATCAATTTTAATTTTTTTTAATTTATATTTTTTCAATTTTAAATGTTTTTGATTACAGTTCTTTTTTAAATTTAAATTCTTATTGTTTTTTTTTTTTTTACAGTTTTTCCAATTCTTGACGTTCTAAATTTTCTTAATTTTCAATTTCTTAATTTTTCCACTTCTTTCAAATCTGAATTCATTTTTTTTTGCAATTTTTGTTCAATTTTTCTAAATGTAAATTTTTTAAAAAAATTGTGGAAAGCGAGTGGGGTAAAAAATAGTTGATTACTGATTAGTTTTTTATATGTTGAACAAACTCCTATAATCTTGCATTTAATCTTGTCAGAAACTCAGTTTGTCTTTTAGAGGCAGCTAATACTACATTTGGGTTGGATTTTGTACATTTTGGTAGTCGAAGGTGTTTCTTTTTTTCAAATGTTTTTTTTTTTTTTTTTTTTTCATTCATGTAATACAATAACCTGCTATCAATGATATCTACATAATTATATCTACGTATCTATGTTTAAATTAATTACCTAAATGACTATTCCTAACACATTTAATTTCTAAGGAAGTATCATACGACACGAAATGAATCACTTCCATTCAACTAAGTTCCTACTCAAATCAATGAAAACGTTCAATTTTGTTCACACCTACACCTATTTACAACCGATAGGGATAAACTATTGAAATATACTTACAAATTTGAGTCTCAACATTTTATCATACTACAAACTACACGTAAGTCGTAACAGGTCTATTTTTGACGATATTCTTCCCAACGATGTCGTTTCCATATAGTTTTAGATAGGTATAAGGTAGACGTACATTGTAGTGCAGTAGGTATCTATGATGTAGTTTAGGTAGGCTACACTATACCTATTTTGTAAATCGGACGAGTAATTTAACTAATTACTCAAACTCGTATACGTAAGACGTAATCACTGTAAAAATCAGTACACCTACAGGTAGTACTACAAACAAATCTATTTCTAATCTTTCTTTAACTTCTCTACCGAAAGTTTTAAAATAATACCTCGTACACTCTTTGAATCCAAAACGCTTCGTTAACCAAGACATTTTCGGTTATATTCTGTGGCAATAAAATCATATAGAAACTTAGGTATAATTTTTATACTCGAATGTAGGTATGCGTTTTTTATTTCCCTGGTTTACGAGAAGGGAGAAAAGTAGGAGGAATTTTGACGATTGGATCTCCATTTTTTAGCACCATTGAACATTTTCCCCAAAGCCCGCAATACTTCGTAGATACGTAAAATTCAAAATTGGAGGGAAGGGAGGCGTCCAACCAAAATTTTTATAATAACCAAAATAATTCCTAGGAATTCAAGCTACAACTTTCGTCTGAAAATTTTTTCAACTGAACCCCTCCCTCCCCATCGATTTTGTATAACACTCCGAAGATACTAATTAAAAAATGAAATAGTGAGAGAAGAAGAGGCTAATTTGAAAATTTTTTCAAATAAAAGTTTAAGCTTGAAATCCTAAGAATAATTTTGCTCATTACAAAAATTTCGATTGGATCCCTCCCTCTCCTCCGATTTCACATATTGTCAGACAGATGCTTTTTCAAAACTAGAGAAGACGTCCAATTGAAAATTTTTCCAGACAAAAGTTGTAGGTTGAGGTCCTACAAGTAATTTCAGTTATTATAACTTTTTCAATTAGACCCTCCCCTCCCCTCAAATTTAGCATAATAGGACTTAGATCACTTTAGATACTTATATCATTAAAAACTGCCGAATGTAGTGGTCCAATTGAAAAAAATTTCAAGCAAAAGTTATAGTTTGAAGTCTTAAAAGTAATTTTTATTATTACAAAAATTGTGATTAGGCCCCTCCCTGTCCACCAATTTTGAATTTACGCATCTATACAGTATTGAACTTGGCAAATTTTCGATGGTGCCAAAAAATCAGTACTGGGGATGCAATCGTGAATTTTGCCAATCGGGCAATAAGGGAGTTATCACTTACCTTGGTAGTTCTTCTATCGTAAGCTGGCAGAGAAATTGTCACCATAAAATTGAAATCGTTGTATCCGTAGTTTTTATTCTGGTTCAGTTCCTGTTGATCAAATAATACGTCGATTTTATTATAGATAGGTTGAATACTTTAAATGGAGAATCAAGCTATAAAAGCCTATACGTACCAATTTCCTCCTCTCTTTTAGACGTTTGAGTTGATTTTGTGGTAATAAAAATTCTTGCCAACTTTTCATGTATTCCAATGTGTAGTTTTTCTGTAATTGGTCTTGCTGGTCTGCCCAATATCTGTCTGTTTTTTTGGTATCCTGTTTAATTAAGGTACATTTTACAGTATATAATCAGTCTCCATTATGTTGTTGTGTTATACTTGAATCGATCGCTTACGATTTCGTGAGCGTATAACGATGTCCAAGCGATTTTCCTCAATTTCGTCAACACCAAAGGTCTGGCCAGTACGTTGATGTAATTGAGAACTTGCTCCTTGACCTCGGGAATCGTATTCAGCTGCACGTAGTAACCTGCTTGTAAATACATAAATAGCTTTATGGTGGAATGTTCACGCGAATCTAGGTACTCGTATATTTTACCTTTGTTTGCGCAAGCCATCCATTTCGTTTCCCTAAAATCAGCGCCGTCTCTTCCGATCAAATAAGTGAATACTCGAACCGGAAACGGAGAATCGGTGTTATTTTTCCAGTTGTGTAATTTGAAAATATCGATATAACTATCTGGTACTCCATCGGTGATCAGCATGATCGCTTGGTTACACATTGTGGCTAGTTTATCTCTACGATGCTGCAAATTTTCAAGGAAAATTAAAGCCAAGAGCTTATCGCGTGTTTATTCGAATTGCAATTTTCGACCTACCGTTTCTAGTATCTTGAATGCTCTTGATAAAGCTTTCGTGAAATTTGCCAAGTTCGTCGCGTTCATCATGTTCTCCACTCCCAGTTTTAATTCTCGTATTGTGAGTATATTCGCCTGTGCAGAAAAATAACAAAATTAGATGATTGCTTTTTTTATTTATTTTTTTTTTACGAAGAAACTTGGGTATAATTGCAGAGAATTTAAAAAAAGTGGTTATTCAATTTTAAATTATAAAATTATAAAATTTTGTTTTTTAATAAATATTTTTAAAAAGTTGTTCTTTCAAAATTAAAATATTTTTAAACAGAATTATTCTACTTGTCAAAAAGTTATCAATTTCTTATCGATAATCCGTTTGTGAAAAATTTTGAAAATTTGTTTTCAAACAGAATAATATGTTTTTCAACGAAACAAGAGAAAAATTGTTCTTTGAGAAAATTTAAAACATTTTTTTTTTTTTAATTTAAAAAATTATTTCTCAAGTTTTTTTTTCTTTAGAAATATTTCTGATTTTTTTTTTTTTTATAAAATACCTATTGTTTTCAAACGAAATTGGGAAAAAAATTATTTTTCCCAACAAAATTTCCTAAAATGTCCGAGCAAAAAATTGCAGCCGATTTCTTTTTTTACCATCCGATTTCCTTTTATTTTTGCACATAAGACCTTATTGATGCTCCAAAAAAGTTGAGAGATTTTTTTTTTGAAAATTTTGAAAAATATAATTTCTTGGTTTAAAAAAAAAAAAAAAAAAACCTAAAAAAATTGATTTCAAAAAATGAGAATTTTTTTTTTTTATTCTGAAATATGTGAGGTGGGGTCTATAATAGTGAATTTTTTCATTTAGAAAAAAAAATAAATTCATACTATGGATACCTGTTATCTACCTAGTAGTTCAAAATAAATTATGATTTTTTAACGTGAAAAAAAAAATTAAAATTGTTACCTATTTCAATTTTTTTAAAGGTCCCAAGTCCTGAACAAATTTTATCTAAATGTAAATTTTATTCCAAAAAATTAAAAAACTTTTTCAAGTAAGTATAGATATTCTTTAAAATTGAGAAATTTTTTCAAACGTTTTTTTAAACAAAAATTTAAAAATAAAATGAGATTTTTGTCCTTTAATAATAGGTGTTGGATTTTTTTAATGGAAAATTCATTCGACCTACCTGGACGAGAGAATCATTGAAGCAACGAACAATCGGTCTCGAGTCGTTTGTGAAATGAATTATGTTTACGAAATCGTTCGGGCTTAGCGTTTCCAAAATGGTATTTATCGTATGCCTGGCAATTTCTCTCTTTTGCCCCATCATCGAACCAGAGTTATCGATCAATATTATGATATCTTTGGGATCAGTGGCCGCTTCGATGTACCATTCTCTCATTCTAGCATCGTACAGGTCTGCTTTATCGTCCGGAGTAGTCCATTTAACGCCTGTTGAAAAAAAAAATCGTGTAACTACAATTTTTAGAATCGTTCAAATGTGTTGGCATTTACGGATTGATCGCCTCATTATAGGCCTACCCGGATATATCCTCATGAATCCGCTCGCTCCGGCGAAGTATTGCCAGGATAGGGTCGGATCTATGGCGTAGTTGTATTGAAACATGCTTTCCAACGTTTCTGACCATTTTATTCCCAAAAAGGTTTCATTTGCTGTAAAAATTATAGTCGAAATGAATCGTACATTCGATCGAACTTCATTTTCATCCCCTCCTATCAGATGTTGTTATTTCCACCCGCCTGGGCGAGTAGTTGCTCGGATTTGTAGTGAACATGAACGAAATTGCTCACACCACAGTACTTCCATCAGTTCAGATTCTGAACTTGGAAAATTTCTTTCAATTAACATGTAATTTATTCGAAATTGAAGGGGAGGGATGGCTCCAATCGAAATTTTTGTAATTACTAAAATTATTTCCAAGACTTCAAGCTACAAGTTTTGTTTGAGAATTTTTTCAATTGGACCTCTACCTTCGCAATTTTTTAATAATATTTTAATGTGTCCAAGACATTATTCGAAATTGGAGGAGAGGGAAGGGTCTAATCGAAATTTTTGTAAATACTAAAAGTATTAGTGAAACTTCAAGCTACAACTTTTGTTTGAAACCTTTTTCAATTGAGTCCCTCTCTCTCCACTTATTTTGCATAACACTCCCAAAATACAAATTAAAAATTGAAGGGGGAAGGGGAAAGGGTCCAATTGAAAAAATTTTCAAACAAAAGTTATAGATTGAGATCCTATAAATAACTTTAGTTATTATGAAAATTTCACCGGGACCTCTCCTTCTGCTCTAATTTTGTATAATATGTAAGAAAATCAGCTTTTTGGTTACAAATGTAATAGTGAAAGTTTAATTATGCGAGATACTATGTGAAATTGGAGAGAGAGGAGAGGTCCAAGCGAAATTTTCATAATAACTAAAATTATTTATAGGACCTCAATCTACAACTTTTGTTTGAAAAAAATTTCAATTGGACTCATTCGACAAATTTTGAAAACGTATCTATACCTGATATTATGTGAAAATTGAGGAAAGGGAGAGATCCAATCGAAATTTTTATAATAACCAAAATTATTTTTAGGATCTTGCTCTACAACTTTTATTTGAAAATTTTTTTAATCGATACCTTTCTCGCTTATTTATCTGTGATTTTTAACTAATATCTTCGAAGTGTTGTGCAAAATCAGTTGGGAGGGGGCTCCAATTCAAAAAAGCTTCAAAAAAAAGTTATAGCTTGAAGACTTGGGAATAATTTTGGATATTACAAACATTTTGATTTAACCCTTCCTTCCCCTCCAATTTTGAATAAAATAAATTTCAATCGAAACTTGAAAGAAATATTTCAAGTCCAGAGATTCAGTTGATTCATTTCTATGAACTACTCACCCAGGCGGGTGGAAATAACAACCCCCCCCCCCCCATTATCATGTAAAATCGCGCTTACCCTTACTGTAGACGTCATCTGGCACATAAACCGTGCTAAAGTTGGTGCTCACTTCTCTGTTGAAAAAATTCTCATTCTGTGTAAAGTTACTTATGTTTCTGGCGTTTCTAAACTCGTACGAATCTTTTTCACTTTGATTCAACTTATCTGATAGATTCTTGGTGCATTCTTCGGCGATATTTACTATTCGCTGTTCGAATATAAGAATACAGCGGTTTAAATCGAATTTTATTATTATTGGCAATTTTCTACTACCGCATACGAGTCGATTTACCTTTAAAGCGAACTTTTTCAAGTCCAACATATCTTGAACGTGGGTGACCATTTCTTTGATTACGTCTCTGGTGTTTAATTCGGTTACATTGACGTTGCTGTAATCCTGTAAAATAGGCGTTGGAGGAGGAAATTGAAAATCTAGGCTACTCGAATGTTTTTGGTATCTCGAATATAGCGAGGTATAAAATAACCTACCGATTTCAGTTCCGCATTTTCGGTCAATATTCGTCCCAGTTTCCATAATTTTTCTCCTATTTTATTGGTCCAATTTAGTCTGAAATTAGAATCATAGGCCAAAGATGTAGAAGCGTATAAGCAACGTAGGAAAAAAGAAACACTTTGAAAATTAACTACATTGTGGGTATACTTAATCGATAAACCACTCGAACTCATTAGCCAAGGACTGATAATAAGTAGATATTCGCATCTTTACACGTATACGAACATGAGGTAGCCTATTAATAAAAGATAGAGAGGTATCTTGTCATACTTACATACGTTCGACATCGTTTGAATTCGTGCAAATGATTTGAGATATTAAAATGAGCAACAGCAGGTATATAGATCTCACCATTATGGGCTATAATTTGTGAAAAAATTCTCGCGTCATTTTAAATTTGTTAAATACGAAAGCGAAGGGTGTATTTGTTATCGCGGCCGAAAGTCCATTTTGCAAGTTGAATAAGCCTGCCATCGAAACAAAATCAATACCTGAGCTAGGTTGCACACACATGCGCCATATTCGTTTAACCTTTTATCGTCGTAAAAAAAGAGAAACAGTCGTCAAAAGCGCGCACACTTTTGCGTAATTAAAATTTAGACGAAAATAGGAAACTCGATATCTGCATTGGTGGATACCATAACTAATGTGCCTCTATCGTGCTCACGAAACTCATTTAATAATGTTTAGGTAATTACAGTTCTGGTAATTAATTGTTTTCAGAGCAGTTCGTATGAAAATCACGAGATGCGTCGAAAATATACCTAGAATTTTAATGAACGCAAATTCTTCTCGCAATTGCAATTTTCAAAAAAAATTATATTTCAAATTTTTCTTTGAAGAACAGTTTTTTTTATGAAAATTGATTTTTTCAACTTAATTTTTCAATAGGCTTTTAAGAATACCTGGGAATAGAATCCATAAAAAAAAATCCATGAATTATGTTTGAAGCAGTGAAGGCGAGAATCGAGCAGAGCCCAGTGTGATAATTTTGGGGCCCTTTAAAAAAAACTCTAGTGTGAAATTTCTGTGGTGGGGTGAACCTCGTTCATATTTTTTTGTGCCAAGTTTGAAAAATATTCACATTTCAAATTTTCCAATTGATTTTTGAAAATTTTTAATGTTCTTAAAATAAAAAATATCACTTTTTTTTTGAAGAAAAGGCCTCTCGAATTCTTCGAGACAAAAAAATTTTAGAGGAAATTTCAATGTTTTGAAGAAAAAGCGGTTTATCTGCAAAGAAAATCATCTCTAAATTTCTTTTTTCAATTTTTTCGAAAAAATCACATTTTTATAATTAATTTTTTAGAGAGAAACAAATTTTAATTCTTTAAAAAAATTTCGCATTTTGTTTCAATTGGAGAAAAAAAAGAGAAAAAAACACTTTCTATTTTCTTGAAGCAAAAATTTGTTTTTTGTTGCAAAATATTCTTTAAATTCATAAATAAAAAGAAGATATCAACATTTTTTTGTAATAAATTTTTTTTTGAGTTTAAGAGGCTTTTTGTTTTGAACTCATTTCTTTAAAAGAAATTTTTCAAACGTTTTGGAAAGAAAATCTCTACATTTACTTTGAAGTAAAAATCTTTTATTTTTGTGCAGACTTCTTTTTTTTTTTTTTTTTTTTTTTTTTTTTTTTTTTTTAAATTAGAATCTCATATTTTTGAAAAAGAAAATCTCTTATTTTTTGGAGTCATAATCACTTCATTTTAATGCAGATTTTTCTGTTTTGATTTGAGAAATAAACTTTTTACTTTTAGAAAAAAAATTGATTTTTTCGATAAAGAATGTTTAGATTTGTCAAATATTTTACTAGAATTGGTCCACATTTGCCAAATCAACCACGCATAGGTGTAAAATAAAAACCAGAAATTTTCAAACACATTTATTTAAAAATGATCAACTTATTCGTTGGAAAATAATTTAAACGTAACAAAATCTCAAGTAATGAAAAAATAATACGAAATGACATATCAGAGTCACTATTGAACATTGTTCGATGCTGAAAAATCGATTACTTCCGCAAGATTCGTTGTCGATTGAATTCTGAAAATGATATTGAAAATTAATTAAATTGAGTACCTATATAACTACCTGATATAAAAGCTGGATTGAAAATTCGGAGTGTTTTGAATTGCTTGTCACTATCATCTCTCAAAAATCCTGTTTCTGAATTATTTAAGAAACATTTAAAAATTTTACTGTGTTTTAAAATAATTACAATATTTTCACCCCCCTTTAGTTTTCCATAATTTCAACACTGAATTTTTAAAATTTAAATTCTTTATAATCCTCGCCTCTATTTTGATTCCCAATTTCTTCTTCATTTTTTTAATGATATTTAATTCGTTTTTATTTTCCCGAAGTTTTCCATTTTAAGGATTATCTCGATTCTCAGTTTTTAATTTTTTGCCATTTTTCCATTTCAATAATTTAGATAAGTTTTTATTCGTCTTATTTTTTATGTTTTTCAATTATTTTAAAAATATTTAATGTTTTATATTTTTTTGTCAACTTGATTTTAGTTTTCAATTTTCATTTCGATTTTCAGTTTTTAAAATTTTCAAAATTTCAAAATTTTTTGTTTTTATTTATTTCTAATTTGAACTTGATTATTATTTGATTAATTTTTTCAATTATTTTATTTTTTTACTTACTCCATTTTGAGTTTCGATTTTTAAAAAATTAATGGTTTTACAATTTTTTTTTTTCGTTTTGATCCAAATTTTAAAATTTTATTCAATTTTTGATTAAATTTTTAGATAGGTATATTCTATTTCATTTATTTTTTGGTTAATTTTCTATTTTGATTCATTTTTTTGAATTTTTAATTTATTGATTTTTAATTTTTCTCGATATTTTTAATTCGATTTTTAAAATGTAACGGCCGGCTCATTTCAATTAATAATTTCACCCAATTTTTTGTATTCTTCTACTTTATTTTATTTTTTATTTTTTTAAATCTAATTCTTTTGAAAAATCTATAAACAAATTTAAATAATTGTAAATTATCACGTTAGATGATTCCTAATTTTTTCACAATTTTATTTTTACAATTGTTATTAAATTTTTTTACAATTTTTTTTTCTTCATCATGATATTTTAATTTTTTTCGAAATTTTTGAAACATTAATTCAATTTTTTTAAATGGAAATTTCATTATTGTTTTTTAATGTTTTTTTGAATTTTTCGGAATTTTTTGTATTTTTCTACTTTATTTTAATTTTCAATTTTTTCAAATTTTATTTTCCGGAATATTTAAAACTTTTCAATTCTTTTAAAATTGTAAAAAAATGTTGATCTAAAATTTTTCAATTTTTTCGTAATTTTAATTCGATTTTTAATGGTTTATTTTTAGAATATTTTCATTATTTTTTTTTAATTTACAATAATTCTTATTTCATTTTGATATTCAATTGTCCCCAATTTTCTTTTTCTTCGGAATTTTCAAATTTTCACATTTTTTTAACGGTAATTTTGATTTTCAGTTATCAAGTTTTTCATTTTCTTCCAAATTAATTCGATCGGATTATTTAGTCGTTTCTTTTTTTCCTTATGATATCTCTTCAAGTTTTTATTGTGCAGTAAAGGTATCGAATTTTCAAAAATTTTCAATTTAAAAAAACAACTATGTAGGTATTCTTATTCTATAGATTTTTCTTATTTCGATTTGATTTTTTAATTTTTTGTTTTTCACAATTTTTCACTTAATTTTAACTTTCAATGTTTCCCAATTTTAATTTTTGTCTAAATATTTTCTTCCAATTTTAATCTGGTTAGCAAAACGTTTATTTTTTTAATGCTTGAACATTTTGAAATTTTTCCAGCTTTCAATTTCTCATTTTTTTAAAAAAAATTTCGTCTTGATTATTTCAGTTTTACTTTTTGAAATTTTTTCCAATTTCAACTTGACTTTTTTTTCAATTTTTATGATTTTTCAATTTTTGATTTTTCACTTCATTTTAATTTTCAATTTTTTTAGCTATTTTTTTCTCATTTTTAGATTTTTTATTTTTTCTCAATTTTTAGTTTCTTGGTATTTTTTGATTTTTTTTTTTTTAATCTTCAACATATTTTTGATTTGATTTTAAAATATTATTATAGGTACTATATTCTTTAAAAGTTTTGACAAGTCTAGTTTTCCACAAAGTTTTGATGAGGAAATTTGTTCCAACACGCCGAAAATAATTTGAACTAAGCAACCTGGTTTACTCACTAGGACTAGTTTATCACTGCATCCGCGTAATTTTTTTCTCGGATACGCATTTATGGTTTTTTTATTACAAGCCGGAGTATCGATATATTTTCCCTCGGGCAATTTCTTGCGATCGGTGATGAGTTTAACGTCCGGCGTATATTTGATTACATCTTGTTTGACGCTTTTTATTTTGAAGCACGTTTGATGACCAGCGTCGATCGATATTAAAATCAAATTCGTCTGGGGAATCTTGTGTGCCTCGAATGGTCTGCGGTAGTTGAGAAAAAAAATGTTAAATTCAATTTAGTCGAAGACGAGTAGGTATCGATTGGGCTGAAAAAGGAATGTAGGTAAATTTACCTGGCGCAACTTTTATTCTCTCTGTTGGTATTTATAATGGTGCCGTGAGGATTCGATAAGTAGAGTGAGAATTGTTTATCGACTGCTTTCTTTTTCATTTTGGTAACATATTCGTCCGAGCGATAGATATGAGGAGGTACTTCTCGTGTATTACATCTATCGGAATATTTTTTCTCAGCCTTGAAACAAGAGGCACCGCTGTCGCTGGGAATGCCTTGGAATTTTGAAAATAATTCGATCGATTATTCGGTATTGCCGGTATTGGAATTTGAGAAACTACGAGTAGCTCCTAGTTTTCACTGCGGCGTGCGTTAGTGATTAAGCTGAATTTTTCTAAGTCTAAAACTATATAAACGTCTAATATACGAAATTAGAGAGAAGAGAGGGGTCCAATCGAAATTTTTATAATAACCAAACTTATTTTTAGGATCTTAATCTACAACTTTTGTTTGAAAACTTTTTTAAATAAACACCTCGATCCTTCCCCCATTTTTCAATATTGAGAGTCTTCGTACTAATATGCGAAATACGAGGGGAGCGAAGGGTCCAATCGAAATTTTTATAAAAACCAAACTTATTTTTAGGATCCTAATCTACAACTTCTGTTTGAAAATTTTTTTAATTCAACCCCTTTCACCCTCCCACTTTTCAATAACAAATGTCTTCGTACTAATATGCAAAATTAGGGGGAGGGGAGGGTCCAATCAAAATTTTCATAATAACCAAAGTTATTTCTAAGATCCTAATCTAGACTTTCTGTTTGAAAATTTTTTCAATTCGAACCTTCCCTCCTCCCCAATTTTTAATAATGACTAATGAGTATTAGGGTGGAGCAAAAAAAAAAAACATACCTCGGATTTCGACCAAACTCACGGAGGTTATTTACTTTGAGTTGAAAACCTCCCAAAAAAAAATTTGAGCTCCCTACCTCTCAGGGAAGAGGAGCTAGGGGCTCTCAAAGTAGGGCCACTTTCGAAAAAAATGCAATTTTTCGCTTTTTTCGGCCAGTAGCACTCGAGTTACCCCCCACCGCACTCCTCTGAAAAAGTGCAGTTTGAGTTTCTACACCTCCCTGGACCATTGATTTTGAAGTTGGATACCACTTATTGCCCTCTACCAGGGGTTCAAATGTTGCAGATTGCTGAAAAATCGAGATTTTTAAATTTCAAAAAACGGAAATATCACCTTCTGGGGGCCAAAACTGGGATCAAAGGGCTCATATTGATGCAAGAAAAATAATTCAATACAAAAAGTTGAAAATTTTTCATTGCAGGTATGCCAATTTCTGATTTTCTAAAAAAATCCAAATATCCCAGTTTTTAATTGCAAAAATCCATACTTTGAAAAAATCAGAAGTTGGCACACCTGCAACGAAAAATTTTCAACTTTTTGTATTGAATTATTTTTCTTGCATCAATATGAGCCCTTTGATCCCAGTGTAGAAACTCAAACTGCACTTTTTCAGAGGGGTGCGGTGGGGGGTAACTCGAGTGCTACTGGCCGAAAAAAGCAAAAAATTGCGTTTTTTTCGAAAGTGGCCCTACTTTGAGAGCCCCTAGCTCCTCTTCCCTGAGAGGTAGGGAGCTCACATTTTTTTTGGGAGGTTCTCAACTCAAAGTAAATAACCTCCGTGAGTTTGGTCAAAATCCGAGGTATGTTTTTTTTTTGCTCCACCCTAATGACTGAGTATCTATGTATTAATATGAAAAATTGGGGAGAAGGGAGGGTTCGAATTGAAAAAATTTTCAAACAGAAAATCTAGATTAGGATCTTAGAAATAATTTTGGCTATTTAAAAAATTTTGATTGGACCTTCCCCTCCTCCTAATTTTGCATATTAGTACGAAGGCACTTGTTATTTAAAAATGGGGAGGATGAGAGGGGTTGAATTAAAAAAAATTTCAAACAAAAGTTGTAGATTACGATCCTAAAAATAAGTTTGATTATTATAAAAATTTCGATTGGACCCTTCCCTCCCCTCGAATTTCGCATATTAGTACGAAGACACTCAATATTGAAAAGTGCGGGGGAAGGAGGAGTTCAATTTAAAAAGTTTTCAAACAAAAGTTGTAGAATAAGATCCTAAAAATAAGTTTGGTTATTATAAAAATTTCGATTGGACCCTTAGGCTCTTCTCTCTAATTTTGTATACCTATTAGGCGTTTATATAGTTTTAGACTTAGAAAAATTCAGCTCAATCACTAACGCCGCAGTGAAAATTAGGAGCTAGTTTTGAGCAGGGTGAAAAATTTCAAACGTATACGACTATATGTAGGCCTACTTTTATCATTATTACGAGGTGATTCGATATCGCCGCAATATTTCCAAGCTTCAATCGGCGCCCATAGATTCATTTCTAAGAGGATCCAAAGCATTTGCGAAAACATCCACTGAGTCATCCAAATCAAATGATTGATTGGCTAGAAAAAAATCATTCGCATAAATGATACCTCTTTTATATGTATCTTGTACGTAATTGAGCAACTTGACTTCGAGATTCGAGTAGATACTTACGTTGAATAAGAACGAACCGCTGCTCGGTGTCGGTGGTTTCGATTCGTCGACGAAAGCTTGATAATCGTACATGGATAGTTCGCGAAATACGCTCTCATTTATCAACTGCTCCATCACCGGGCCTTCGATTTCGCCGAAAAATCTCCCCAAATTTTCGTCTTTGTCCGCGTACACGATGTATCCGTTCCCATCGATTATGTAGCAGTCGTGTTGATGACTTTTTGTACATTCCGAGTTCTGTCGAGCAAGGTATCGTAAAATAAAAAGGTGTTTACACAAGACGAGAAATAAAGCTGCCCGGCATAAGTGCGTTTTTCTTACGCTTTCTATTAATTTCTTGAAATTGCTGTACGCCATTTCGTAGCCTACTACGACGCCGGGAGCTTCGTTTCCTTTCGAATCGTTATAGAAAATTGCGTGACTCGCGGTGATGTAAGAGTTTTCCGAGTTTCCTGGCGAATTAGAAAAATTCAAATGTCGAATGTACCGAATGTACGATATTGAACCAGAGGCGCCCAGAGACATGTCGCAGTATTGTAGACGCAATAGGAGCCCTCTCAGTAGCGTAGCCAGACAAGCATGCGGGGGGGGGGTTGGCCCCAAAAAAATAGAAAATTTTTGGAAAAAAGACTGTGAAATTTCGTCATTTTTTCAACTTTTTCTTTGTCAAGGGGGGGTCTGGACCCCTCGACCCCCCCCCCCTTAAATACGCCACTGAGCCCTCTTGATATTGGGACCCTTGAGCCAAGTTGGGGCTCCAAATTTTATCGTTTCAAATATACCAAAATGAAAATTAATGGATAAAAGTATCCATTCGAAGCAATTCTTTGAATAAAAAATCTATTTTTTTGTACAATGACATATTTTATTTTTTGGGTGTAAAAATATTTTAAATTTTGAAAAAATTTCCCCATTTTTTATAAGAAAAAAATCTTTATTTTTCGAGATGAACAAAATATATATATTTTTTTTTTGAAAAACGTATTTTTTTGATGTTACATATTTTGGAATAACAAATCTTACATTTTTTTTGGAATTGAGAATGTTTTCAATTTAAAAATCTCTAGGTTTTTTTTTGAATAAAAAAAATAATTTTTGGGAGGAGAGATTTCTCAATTTTTTGCAGATAAAATATAAATTTCTCGAATTTTTTTTAAACCAAATTTTTTTCAGTTTTCAATTTTTGTTTTAGTGAAAAAAATCTTCATTTTTTTGGATTGAAGACTTTTTTGATTTTTTTTTCTTCAATTTGTACCTAGTGTTATTTTTTTTATAGAAAAATTTTCTATTAAAAAAAGTTCTCATTTTTTATCTCATTTTTTTGGAGTAAGTACCTTTACATAAATAAAACAATTTTCCATAATAATAAATTTCTGAAATTTTTCACAGTTGTTGGGTTGAAAAAAAATGCAATTCGTCGAAATTTAAAAAAAATGCAAAATTAGCTCGAATTGGACCAAAATTGATTGAAAAAAAATGCTTATACTTCAACAAAATGATGAAATTTTTCTATATATCATTACTCGAGAAACCCTACAGTTGGAGGGTTGAAAAAAATTGCAAAATTCACTCGAATTGGACAAAAATTGATTGAACAAAATTTTTTCACTCATAAACACAAATTTTTACAAAATTGCTGAAATTTTTACCAAAATATTACTCGAGAAACCTACAGTTGTAGGGTTGAAAAAAAACATAGAAAATGCAAATTCGCCGGAATTGAAAAAAAAATTCAAAATTAGCTTGAATCGGGCCAATATTGATTGAAAAATTTTTTCCACTCATAAAAATTTTGATTTCAACAAATTGACGAAATTATTCTAGAAATCATTACTCGAGAAACCCTACACTTGTAGGGTTAAAAAACGTGAGAAAACCGCCGGAATTGAAAAAAAGTTGCAAAATTGACTCGCACTGGACAAAAATTGATTAAATAAAATTTTTCTACTCATAAATTCAAATTTCCACCATACCTATATTTTTATTTACCTATTATCAATTTTTTTTGATTTTTTTTTTGGGATGAAAAAATTCTTAATTTTTTGGGAATAAGAAATCTTTTATTTATTTTTAGGTTGAAAAATGTTTTCAATATTTTTCAATTGTCGTGTTTTTTGAATTTTTTTTTTTTCTTTTTCCAACTTTTTCAATTTTATTTTCAGGTTTTTTTTTTCATAATGAAATCTAATTTTTTCTGAAGAAAAAGTATTTTTCATTTTTTTTTTAAATTTCCAACAATTTCTCAATTTTTCAGCAGTGATGATATTTTTTACAAAAATATTACTTTTTTTGAAAAATTATTTTAATGAAAAATATGATTTCAAAATGTGGTTTTTTTTGGGGGGGGGGGGGGGGAGAAGAGACTTTTGAAAAGAATATCTTTTATGCAAGAAAATTTTTCAGGTCATTTTTTTCTTCAAAATAATTTTATCATATGAGAAGATTTTTTTCAAGAAAATTGTTTTGGATTTTTTATAGTAATTTTTATTTTGCATCTTTAATATATTATTTTTATTTTTTCAGAACAAACTTTTTTAATTTTTTGGAAAAAAAAATTCGATTTCTTTAAAAAAAATTTGGAGTTGAAAAATCTTTTAATTTTCCTTGAGAAAAGACTTCGACACTTTGTGGGATTTTTCTCAAGAGAGTAAAAAATTTTTGGCTTCTTTTTGGAGAAAATTTTGGGGCACTTTATAAGTTCTGCGACTGCATTTTTCAAACCTCTGGGCGCCGCTGCATTTAACTAGTTCTCGAGATTACCTGGATTTTTGGGTAGCGAAAATACAAAGTATTGAGCCTTCTCCTTATGAAAAAGTACTGCGCTTTTGTACCATACTTCGTCGAGGGCTTTATTATTTGTTTCGCCGAAACTGTAAAAAATTACATAAGTATCTCGATTTATTGCTAGCTCCAAAACCATCTCGTAAGGAATCTTCGGGCTTTCTTCAACTTCAATTAAAATTGAAATATGTATTTAGCATTCCTCATGCGCATTCGATACGTACTTTCTATTTGTTATATTGTCATTGTCATTCAAATTTTTCCATCTCGTCAGACCACTCTGAGTTGACACAAATTTCACTTGAATTCCGTTCGAAGAATGGAACTCGCGACTGTTTTAGGCAGAGAAATCACATACAAATTTTACCTAATATTCTAACTTTTTTAAAGCGTAAAAATATTCCAAGACTCACTCTTCTTTCGAAATTTCTTCGTAGAATTCTTCATGAGTGAGTTTGGCATCGAAAAACAAAACCTCCATTAATTCTCTATCACCTGTCAAAAAATAAATTCAGTTCGGCTTTACGATGGGTAGGTACATTTTTTAAATAGGTTCACTCACAGAAATATCCTCCAGGTGGTTTCTTAGTGGTGTCGTCAGTGAAGCATTCGTCTAGAAGTGAAATCATGAATATGATAATTGGTAAAATAAGCCCTCTCGTATGGATTATAGGATTAGGATAAACTGACTCACCAGTGAACGAATCGTTGAAATCCAACTTATCGTCTTCGCTAGGATTGGGATGTTCTTCGAACCAAGTAAAATTAGTCTCGTTTTCTATAAATATCATGGATAAGAATTTTTCCAATTTTTTCCTCGGAGTTTCGTAATCGTATTTTTTTCTATCTCTGAAATCGCAGTAGGTCCTGTGCGAAGGATTAATTTGAGACCAACGTTAATGTCTTTTTCCGAAATTGAAAATCAATTACTATATTTTTACCAGAGATAAAATAATTACCATTTCGGATGAATATTCCAATCGCCCTTGAAATACTGAGAATAGTTTTGCTCTGAAAATACGAAAAAATATGTTTTTAAAACTATTCCTATTTGTATCAAAAGATCAGCGCTAAACTATGCGAGAAAAAAATTACGTTTCAATTTCTCTATTGCCATTTCATCGATTGTATGGATCCAATAATTTCCGTAGCCTTTGGGTAAGGCTAAGCCTAATGTGAATGGACTGCACTTTAAAGGCGCGTAATAATAATTCCTTAATTCCGAACCAACGCGTGTCTGTAATGATAAAATTAATTAGCCCAGTGGCATGGCCAACAACTTAGCAGCAGTTCGGGTGTCCAAGCTGCGACGATGAGCTACATCCCAGAAGTCTCGGAAAATTTGAAAATTAAACACATCCCTTCCTAATTTATTAAAACATCGTGTTTTTCCCCAAGGCATCTTTTAAAAATTGAGAAAATTTCTTTCTCCTGTAATTTAAGAAGTATTTCTATTCCAAAATAATTAGAATGAAAAACAAGAATTTTATTTATTAACATTTTTCAGAATAACCTAAAAATTTTCTACTCGCAAAAATTTAAAGATTTTTTAATTTAAAAAAATGAGAAATTTTTTACTTCGAAAAAATGAAGAAAATGTTTATAGGTATTTTGAAAAAATTGAGAAAATTTTTTTCTTCAATAATTAATTTGAGAAATATTTCTATTCCAAAATAATTGGAAAACTTTTTTTGCTAGAATAAAATAAGAACTTTTATTTATTGACATTTTTCAGAAAAACTGAGAAATTTTAAGATTTTTGCTTCAAAACTTTTTTTCAAAAATGAGTTTGAAATTTTTTTCTCTGAAAACAATTTTTTTTTTAAATTACAAAAAAATTAAATTTGAAAAAAATTGTTCAAAAAAATACTGTAAAATTCTTTACTTACTTCAAAAAAAAAAAAAGAACGAAGAAAGTGTTTATTTTGAAAAAAATATTGAGAAAATTATTACTTCAAAAAATTGAAAAACTTTTTTGCTAGAAAAAAAAAGAATTTTTATTTATTAACATTTTTCTACTCTCAAAATTTTTAGCTTTTTCACTTGAAAAAATGAGCCAATTTCAACTTCAAAAAAAATTAGAAAATTTAAAAAAATGGAGAAATTTTGTACTTAAAAAAAATATTAAGAAAATATTTACTTCGAAGAAATAGAGAAAAAAATTTTCTCCAGTAATTTGAGAAGTACCTATTTATATTCCAAAATAATTGGAAAACTTTTTTGGCTAGAAAAAACAAAACAAGAATTTTTATTCATGCATTGACATTTTTAAGAAAAACTTGAAATTTTTTTACTCACAAAAATTTAAAGATTCTTTACTTTAAAAAAATAAGAAAAAATTTTTTCTTCAATAATTTGAGAAATAGGTATTTCTATTTCAAAATAATTGGAAAACTTTTTTTGCTAAAAAAAAAAAAATTATTTATTGATATTCTTCAGAAAAACTTGAAATTTTTTTACTCACAAAAATTTAAAGATGTTTGCTTCAAAACATTTTTTCAAAAATGAGTTTTTTATTGAGATTTTTTTTCTCTAGAAACGAAAATATTTTTTTAAAAATGATAAAAAATTAAAGGCTATAGCAGGATAAGCATAGGTGAATCGGCCTCAGACGCCATTTTCGATTTTTTTTCAAAAAATCTTTTTGTAGTGGTAAAAGATGAATTTAGAACATATCGTGAAATTCGCATCCCCCTCGAGGGGGCTGGTACCTCTAAAAACATGGTTTTCACTTTTTCGGCATTATCTCAGCCGTTTTTCGGCCGATTGAAGTGAAACTTGGTGGATGGTAGAGGGTTACGAGTACCAATATGCACAATTTTTTTCAGATTTTTCTGACCTTGAAAATGACCTTGAAATGCGTTTTGAAAACTTTGACAGCCGTTTAAAAAAAAAAAAATACACGCATACCGCGATAAATTACCATATGTTTTTAGGTGTATTTTGAACCTCTGTGAATTTTTTTGGATTTTTCCGAGTGGTGGAAATTGCCTAAAATGGCGAAAACTCGCGTTTTTTCAACATTTTACGCATGTACGCAGGGTGAAATTGAGTTTTGGTTGTACCCTCGCATTATGCAGTACAATTCATGTATTAACAACCATTTCAAGACGTATTTTGAAATTTCGCCCCTTTTTAGGGAGGTGGTGCCTCAAAAACCACGATTTTCATCGTTTTCGAATATTTTTCAACCGATTGAAGTGAAATTTGGTGTACAGGGAAGGGTTCTGAGTGGAAACAACCCCAAATTTTTTCAGATTTTTTTGACTTTGAAAACGACCTCAAAACGTGGTTTGAAAACTTTGACAGCCGTTTAAAAAAAAACTAAGATACACGTACATCTCGAAAAAATTACCATATGTTTTTAGGTGTATTCTGAATCACCATGAATTTTTTCAGATTTTTCCAAGTGGTGGAAATTGCCTAAAATGGCAAAAAAAAATGTTTTTTCAACGTTTTTCGCGTGTACGCAGAATGAAATTTGGTCAACAATTTTTTCCTCATAGTACATCACTAAGCACTCCCTCGTACACCTTTAGTCCGAATTTCAGCTCAATTCGTTCATTTTTCGCGAATTCGGTTTTTTCACTTCTTTTGCATGCATGAAATTGCAATAATCACAAGAAATGATCAAATAAAAAAACTAATCGCGAATTTGGTTTCTGCGTGTCAAACTACCCCGATTTAGACCCCTTGCGCGAAAATTTTGCTCAAAATTGAAAAAATTGCATTTTTAAAAAATCGAACATGAAGAGAAAAAAATATATTTTGGTGATTCAGAATACACTTAAAAACATATGGTAATTTTTTCGAGATGTACGTGTATCTTAGTTTTTTTTTAAACGGCTGTCAAAGTTTTCAAACCACGTTTTGAGGTCGTTTTCAAAGTCAAAAAAATCTGAAAAAATTTGGGGTTTTTCCATTCAGAACCCTTCCCTGTACACCAAATTTCACTTCAATCGGTTGAAAAATATTCGAAAACGATGAAAATCGTGGTTTTTGTGGCACCACCTCCCTAAAAAGGGGCGAAATTTCAAAATACGTCTTGAAATGATTGTTAATACATGAATTGTACTGCATAATGCGAGCGTACAACCAAAACTCAATTTCACCTTGCGTACATGCGTAAAATGTTGAAAATCCACCAAGTTTCACTTCAATCGGCCGAAAAACGGCTGAGATAATGCCGAAAAAGTGAAAACCATGTTTTTAGAGGTACCAGCCCCCTCGAGGGGGATGCAAATTTCACGATACGTTCTAAATTCATCTTTTACCACTACAAAAAGATTTTTTGAAAAAAAATCGAAAATGGCGTCTGAGGCCGATTCACCTATGCTTATCCTGTTATAGCATTTAAAAAGAAATTGTTCTTAAAAAAAACATGTAAAATTCTTTACTCCAAAAAATTGAGAAACATTTCTATTTCAAAATAACTAGGTACTTAATTGGAAAAATTTTCAATTACCTAAAAGATTTTTTTTCCAAAACTTTCGAAAAAAATTTATTGATATTTCCCCCCAAAAAATTGTATGTTTTTTATTTAGATTTCTTTCCCGTCAAAAAAAAGTAAACATTTTTTCTTAATTTTTTCGAAGTAAACACTTTCTTCATTTTTTTTTCAAGTAAAGAATTTCTCAATTTTTTTGGAGTACCTACCTAAACATTTTCTTAATTTTTTCTAAGTAAAAACTTTCTTCCTTTTTTTTTTTTTTTTTTTTTTTGAAGTAAGAAATTTCTCAATTTTTTTAAAGTAAAAAATTTTTGGGAGTAGAAAAATTTCAAGTTTTTTTTTTTGTTGAAAAATGTCAATAAATAAAAATTCTTTTTTTTTTATTTCCAATTATTTAAAGACGTGAAAATTTTCTCAATTTTTTTGAAGTTGTAAAAAATTTTCTATTTTAAAATCTATTTTTTATAAAAGGTAGGCTTATGTCTTTATTTGTGTTTTGGTGAAAAAGGCGACATGAACTTTTTAAATCAATTTTATTTTTTCATTTTTGAAGAAAAAATATTTCAATTAGGCAAGTATTGTTTTCTAGCAAAAAAGTTTTCAATTTTTTTGAAATAGGTATACATATTTTCTGAAATTAATTCTTAATTTTTTTTTTTTTTTTTGGATTTTCTTTAAATAAGTTTTTTTAAGATAGTCAGGGCGAAATTTTCTGGTTTTTTTTTGGGGGGGGGGGGACGCGGGTTAGTAAAAAAGATTCTCTTTTTTTACGGAAAAAAAAATCTCAGATTAAATATTGAAGAATTTTCAACCCGCCATCCCTTAGGAAAAAAATCGAGCTACACTCTAGAAAACTTGAATTTGTTGGCACTGGCCAATGGTATTAATTTTCAATTTTTCAATCCGTATTTTGATATTGGTAATTTTCCTCAATTTTGTAAAATATATTACTTGATTGTCGTAATGAAATTTAATAGTCATGTTTTCCATTGCGCCATGTTCTTGATTCACCATTCGTCTTCTTAACTGAAAAATAACAAAGTGCGTGTTATTCGGATAATATTTATGGACTGTAATTTGTATTTGAAAGCATGTGAGGAGTTTTACCTCTACGATATTTTCATTCGGTTTTCTCGGAAATTTTTCTTCATCGTCATAAAATTCTATTTCAGTCAAATCGACGCTGTTGAAGTTGATTCTAAAAGCTCCATCTTTCTAGATTAGTTGGCAACGTTTCAGAAATGACACAAAATCACTAAGTAAGATTCTCTATCTTCAAACTAATAGATCGACGATCATGCACTTACCACGGGCGTTAAATCCGGATGAAACAGTAAATATCCGTTATTTGTAACGATAAAAGCGTACCCATTGACACCGATCTGAAAATGGTCGAAATACGATTAGGTATAAACCCAACACTCGAGTACACAAACCACCGATGAAAAATTCGATACTCACTTTATGAGATATGACGAGTCTTTCGAAATCTGAAACAGGAACATCGATGGCGGCCACTCCGATCATTTCCTGTTTTCCAGGCTATCAATCGAATAAATTGCTATTTAACATTAATATGTAATGAAATGAAGTAAACATATTATAATTATGGTAAATGAATCGGCGACTAGAAAAAAAATTGCATTTCGTACCGGCAAGTTTCGATTTTGCTTTCTGTAAACTGGCGTTGTGACTGAGGTCATTATAAAAGGTTCGTTCAGATTACCATATTCGGGATGGTCGTCTTCGTTTTTAACCGCCTCCTCTCCAATTATAGTACCTTTATGTTTCTGTTCGAAATACGTAAGTAAATTGTACAGATTACTTATTAGGATGGAGTGAAAAAAAACATACCTCGGATTTCGACCAAACTCGCAGAGGTGGTTCACTTTGAGTTGAGTACCTCCCAAAAAAATTTGAGCCCCCTACCTCTCAGGAGAGTGGAGCTAGGGGCCCTCAAAGTAGGGTCACTTTTGAAAAAAAACACAGTTTTTTGCCACTTTTGGGTAGTGCCACTTATCAGCTAACTCGGTCACAGAACTAGAAAAATGCAATTTGAGTTTCTACACCTCCCCATGCTATATCAATTTTTGGGGAGAAATTTTGATGTTTTATGAAAATTGAAAGTTGGCAACCCTGCTATGAAATTTTTTCAACTTTTTCTATCGAAATAATTTTTTTGCATCAATAGGAGTCATTTGAGCCCAGTTTTGGTACCAAGCAAATGTTATTTCCATTTTTTGTTATTTGAAATTCTCGATTTTTTAGCGATCTGCAACTTTTCAACCCCCTGGTAGGGTAGGAAAATCGATATCAATTTTCAACTTCAATAGCATGGGGAGGTGTAAAAACTCAAATTGCACTTTTCTAGTTCTGTGACCGAGGTAGCTGGTAAGTGGCACTACCCAAAAGTGGCAAAAAAATGTGTTTTTTTCAAAAGTGACCCTACTTTGAGGGCCCCTAGCTCCACTCCCCTGAGAGGTAGGGGGCTCAAATTTTTTTTGGGAGGTACTCAACTCAAAGTGAACCACCTCTGCGAGTTTGGTCGAAATCCGAGATATGTTTTTTTTTTCACTCCACCCTATTACTTATACATGGTATACTAGGGTGGCCCTTATTTTACCTTTTCGACTTTTTTAATGTCTTACCCCCCCCCCCCCCAAGTGTGTTCATTTTATGAGAAAATAATTCCGTATTTTTTTATTTTTCCCCTAACTGAATTTTAACCCGTGCCGGGTCACCCTCTTTTTTTGGAAAAATGAAAAAAATTCACTGATTTTCAAAATCTTGCACTTTTTTGGAGATATCCCATCAAAGTTGTTCCTTGTCATGAGAATGAACTCCCAATTTTTTATTTTCCCTCCAACTTGATTGTAAGTGGTACCTGGGGGCTCCCCTAATTTTTCAAAAAAATCAAAAACAAGAAAATTGAGCAAAATCGTTCCTTTTAGCATTTCAAGTTGTTGCATTTTGTAAGAGAAAAATTCCCCATTTTTCATTTTCCCCCTAACTCAGTTCTAACAAGGGAACCCACAAGCCCCCCAAATTAAAAAAATTATGAAAAAATACCTACCAATTTTTTAATTTTTTTAATTTTTTTGGTTCTAATCAATTAAAGTTGTTCCATTTGGGGAAAAATGATTCTCAATTTTTTATTTTTCTTTCGGCGTTATTGTAAGTGGCCTTCCAGTGTCCCATTTTAAAAAAAAAATTGAAAAAAAAACTGAACAGTTTTGTCATTTTCTGGTTTTATTTCAATAAAGTTGTTTCTTGTCATGAGAATCAATTCCTAATTTTTTATTTCACCCTACGTGATTGGCGTTCCTAGTTTTTCAAAAAAGTCTAACAAAGAAACTAGAATTAGAAAATTTTTCATAATACTTCGGCTCGCTGCATCGTTGAAAATTTAGGTCGGGAAAATGAATCTTTTTGTTTATTTGAAAAAATGGAGGAGGGACTTGAAGTATAATTTACTATCTCACGTTGGGAAGAAAATAAAAAAATTGTGAAAGAATTCATTCTCGTGACATAGAACATTAAAACCTCAAAATGGCAAAAAATTTTGAAAATCTGTGATTTTTTTTTTTTTTTTAAGGGGACACTGGGGTGCCACTTACAATAACGCTGAGAGAAAAATAAAAAATTGAGAATCATTTTTCCCCAAATGGAACGACTTTAATTGGTTAGAACCAAAAAAATTAAAAAATTGGTAGGTATTTTTTCATAATTTTTTTTATTTGGGGGGCATGTGGGTCCACTTAGAACTGAGTTAGAGGAAAAATGAAAAATAGGGAATTTTTCTTTTACAAAATGCAACAACTTGAAATGCTAAAAGGAACGATTTTGCTCAATTTTCTTGTTTTTGATTTTTTTGAAAAATTAGGGGAGCCTCCAGGTACCACTTAAAATCAAGTTGGAGGGAAAATGAAAAATTGGGAGTTCATTCTCATGACAAGGAACAACTTTGATGGGTTATCTCCAAAAAAGTGCAAGATTTTGAAAATCGGTGAATTTTTTTCAATTTTTCAAAAAATGGGGGGTGACCCGGCCCAGGTTAAAATTCAGTTAGGGGAAAAATAAAAAATAGGGAATTATTTTCTCATAAAATGAACACACTTTGGGGGGTAAGACATTTAAAGAGTCGAAAAAGGTAAAATAAGGGCCACCCTAATGGTATACTCGTGCTTTTTCTGTACTTTTATTCTTATTGTCGACTTAGGCCTAACGCCTTACCATCGTATCTAGGAAAACGTGAGTCCAAGATACCGGATAATATAACGTATTTTCATTCTGTGTCCTCGCTATTACCGGAAGGTATTTGAGTACGTCTTCGGGTACTTCGTCCATTGTTCGAACGTGCACTATCGAACCTGTTGAGCATTTTTTTGCCGTAGGTAGGCGTTAGAAAAATCATCACAAGTTGGAAAATTAATATTAATATACATAGATGAAACATTATATTAACCATTTCTCAAACATTTATTTTCCCACTGGACCGTTCTAATCTCCGGAACATCTTTACCGATGAAGTAAATAAATAGATCGACTTGGATATTTGTGCCATTGTAAATTTCGTTGTATCTCCTGCGTATGGTATCTAGTTCACTTTGACCTGGTAACATATCCGTCAATAGGAAAATAGCCTGATTACGTCTTTCGGATTGCTCGGTCTTATTCTGTATGAACTGCGTTTGGTCGTATGAAATTATCGTTTCCAGCAGGCAGAAGTATAGAATCAACAAAAATACAGAGTTAGATAAACAGTTCAACGTAAATTGATAGAACGATGCGAATAAAATAATCCAGTGGTTCTCGATTATCTTTGATCGTGTACCCCTTTTGGAAAACAATAAATTCTGCACAGAAATTTCTTTCTTATTAAAAATCGCGCTTATTAAAAAATATCTCTAAATAAATTTATTTGGCATAAAAAAATCGTTTTTTTTAAACATAAAATCCTTTAAAAAATCCAACAAGCACAAATTTTGAAAATTCTCTTCATGAGATATAAGTATGTATTACCTATAACACCTGAAAAACTGAGAATACTCCCAAAAAATTAAGAAAATCATCCTAGAAAAAAAAATTTAAAAAATTAAAAAATTTATAGATTCCTTATTCCACAGAAATCGACGAATTTCTTTCCAAAAAATCAAAAAAAATTTCGATCTAAAAAGTTGAAAAAATTTTTATTTCAAAAAAACAAAAATTGATAAATGAAAAACCTACTTTTTTCTAGTTCTTACTCCCGCAAAATTGGAAAATTTTTCTCATTAAAAAAAAAATAATAAAAAGTAAAACTCAATACTTCTTATATAAAAAAAAAAAAAAAAAAGCTCCCGAAAAGTGAGATATTTAATTCTAGGAAAAGAATTGAAAAAATCCAAAAAATTGAAAGATTTCTTATTCCAAAAAATCTAGAAATTTTTTTCCTTGGAAAATGATAATGTACTTTAACTTTGGAAAAAATTGAATTTTATTTTACTTTGAAAAAAAAACGAGATTTTAAAAATATCAAAAATCTTCTTCAATATAAAAAGCTTGAAGAATTTTTATTCAGTTAAAAAAAATATATTTATTAATTAATGAAAAATACATAGGTATTTCCAGTTTTTACTACCGAAAAATTTGAAAGATTTTTCATTCAAAAAAAAGGGAATAAAAGGAAAATAAAAAGTTGTTTTACTTCCAAAAATGGGAAATTTTTTCTCAAAAAAATGAATAAAAATAAAATTGGAAGAATGAAAAAAATTACTCCCAAAAAATGAGAAATTTCATTCCAAAAAAAAAAAAAAAAAATCCAAAAAATCCAAAAAATCCAAAAAAAATCGAGAATTTTTTTTTGTAAGAAAATTTTTTTTGAATTTTTGACACATTGTAATGTTGATTCATAAACTATAAAAATTTCGAGGTAGAAAAAAATTGGACTTCCATGGTCGGTGCTTTAGTGTACATATTAAGTACCAGTGGTACTTATTACATGGTGAATTTAAAATGTTCCTTACCTACATTTAATTTTTTTGAAAAAATTGCTCAAATTTTTTTTTTTTTCATTATTCGGGTCCATTCTGTAAGTTTCTGATGAAAAAAGTTGGAACTTTTCAATCATTCCCGTTTTAAGTACCAGTGATACTTACATGGTAAATTTCAAATTTTCCTTAAATTTAATTTCTTTGAAAAAATTGCTCAAAAATTTTTTTTCCTCGTTATTCGGGTCCATTCTGTAAGTTTCTGATGAAAAATTTGAAATTTATCAATTATTCCCTTGAAAAAAATTCATTTTACGATGTCAGAATAATATTATGAATGAAAAATAGTATTTCTAGCTTTTACTCCTGAAAAATTGGAAATTTTTTCTTTTTTAAAAACGTTTTTTCCAATAGTTGAAAGATCTTTTATTCAAAAATTTATTCATTTTTCTAGAAAGAAAAATGAAAAATTGTTTTTTTTTTTAAAAAAACGGGAAATTTTTCTGTCAAAAAAAATTACGTCTAAAAAATGAGAAATTTCAATCTAAAACAAAATTGAAGAAATCCAAATATTTTAAGATTTCTTATTCCAAAAAAATCGAGATTTTTTTTCTAAAAAAATAAGAAATATTTTCACTTTAAAAAAATGAATATTTTTTACTTGGAAAAAAACGACAGTTTTTTCCAAAAAGTCAATAATATTCTTCATTCTAAATACCTAGTTGAAAGAATTTTCATTTCCAAAAAAATAAAATAAAAAAATAATAATAAATAATAATGAATGAAAAATACTCATTCTAGTTTTTATTCATGAAAAATTGGAAATATGTTCTCAAAAAAAAAAAAAAAAAAAAATTCTCTCCAATAATTGAAAGATTTCTTATTCAAAAAATTTCTCATTTTTCAAGAAAGGAAAATGAAATTTTTCTGCCAATGAAAAAATACTCCGCAAAAATTGAGAAATTTCATTCTAGAAAAAAAATTGAAATAAATCCAAAAAATTGAAAGATTTCTTATTCCAAAAAAAAAAATAATAAATAATAAAAAATAAAGATTTTTTTTTTACTTGAGAAAAGCGAATTTTTTTCCAAAAAATCAAAAATGTTCTTCAATCTAAAAAGTTGAAAGAATTTTTATTTCAAGAAAAAGAGAGAAATTTTTAAATTAATAGGTAATGGAAAATACTCATTTCTAGTTTTTACCCCTAAAAAATTTAAAATTCTTTGTCAAAAAAAAAAAATATATATATATATATATTAAAAAAAAAACAAAAAAAAAAGAGAAATTCTACCTCACAATAAATTTGTAAAAAAATATCCAGAAAATTGGAAGATTTTTTACTAAAAAAAAAAAATACGAAACATTTTTCTAAAAAAATATTCTAAAATATTTTTATTAGATAATACAGATACTTCGAGGAATTTTCTTTTTCAAAAAAATATAGTTTTAGTATCGAAAAATTGAAAAATTTTCCCTTCTAGAAAATTGAAATATACCCAAGAGAAGCGAGGGCGAAAAAGTTTCAAATAAATTATCATTTTGAACTGAAAAATGTGCATTTTCTGAATAAATTTGAAATCAAGTATTGTACGTACACAGAATTAAGCTGCCATTGTCTTCACGTACCCCCTGACAATATAAAACCTTAGTCTACCTTTTTGGGGTACATGTACCACAATTTGAGAAACACTGAAAGAAACTTGGAAATTTGTAATACAAATAATCTTACATTATGCAACATTTTGAACGCTTGTAAAAACCCAGTTGTAAAATTGATTTTGCTTCCAGGACACAAGTTGTATAACGAATTTTTGAATAATTCCACATTTTCCGGCGTAGCCTAAAATCGGACAAGAATTCAAGACGTGAAGACTCGAATATGGTACAGGTAAGAAATCGTATCTCGATAGAAATAGAAACTGAAGTTAGGCATAGGTAAGTATACCTACTTGAACGAGAGTGTCGTTGAAACAATCGACCAGGTAGTTAGCTTTCTCATCCTTCAATTGGAAAACGTTAACGTAATCGTTATTGCTAAAAGTTTGAAGTAACGAATCGACAGTAAGTTGAGCGATGGTGTTTCTCATGCCGTACATGGTGCCGGAATTGTCGATCATTATAATCACTTCTTTGGAGCAGGTGGCTGCTTGTACGTACCAAATTCGCTTACGACAGTCATACTTGTCCGGATACATGGACCAGTGATAGGCTTTAAAAAAAGAGTCGATAAGGTTATTAATTCGGTATGCTGAAGTGAACAGAATTATTAAAAGTGAAATCGCGTTTTGAAACCTGGGTAATGTCGTAGAAATCCGGACGTGCTAGCGAAATATTGCCACATCAGCGAGGGGTCTTTTTCGTAATTTTCTCGGAAAGTTGCGTCCAGTTGTTGGGACCAGTAAATCGGTTCGATAACTTTGTCCCCTGTCAACGAATAATACGAGTACGAAAGGTACTGAATCGATATTAGGAATAGGAAAACCAATTACAAAATTAGGTTACTCACATCTGTCGTAAATATTCGTAGGCACGTGTACCGAACTATGATTAACGTTGACCAAAACGTTATTGAAATGCTGATCTCGTGTTAAAGTCATTTGTTCGAAAGCCAAATCTTCCGGCTTAGGGTAATCGTTTTTTACTTCAGTATTATTAGCATTTTTCACTTCGACTGGGGAAATTTTCGAACTATAATACGAGATGTTTTTTTTCGGTATGTCAGGTTTAATATATTCACTTTCCGCTTTCACCGAAGCATTTTGAATACGCTGCAAAATCAAAATGAACAGATCGATGGTCGAGGGTTTTCGGTTTTCGCAGTCGGTTGTAGTACGAGGAAGTATTTTTATTAGCTCCTATAGTTTGCACTGCGGCGTTAGTGATTGAGCTGAATTTTTTCAAGCCCAAAACTATATAAACGCCTAATATACGAAATTAGGGAGAAGGGAGGGGTTCAATCGAAAAAAATTTCAGACAAAAGTTGTAGATTAGAATCTTAAAAATGATTTTGGTTATTATGAAAATTTCGATTAGACCCTTCCCTCTCCTCGAATTTGGCATATTAGTATGAAGACACTCATCAATGTTGAAAAATGAGGGGGGAAGGATTTAATTTAAAAAATTTTCCAACAAAAGTTGTAGATTAAGATCCTACAAATAAGTTCAGTGGCGTATTTAAGGGAAGGGTTTTGGGGTCCAAACCCCTCCCATTATGCATTAAAAAAGCTTTAAAATACCTCAAAAATCTTGCATAACAAAGATGCTCATTTTACATATTTTTCAAAAATTTCCTAAAATATTGTGAAAAGTTCTCGAAATGCCTCCCTAATTTTTCTTTAATTTTTCAAAAATGAGATTTTTCAAAATTTTCCCAATTTTTAGTCGCAATGAATTTTCATAAAATAAAAAAAAATGGTAACTTTTTTCAATTTTTTAAATGATTTTTCATAAATTTTCAAAAATAAAAATTGGATAATTTTTTCAAGTAGGTATTTTATTTTTCAATAATGAATTTTTCTAAATTTTTAGGTAGGTCTAGGTATACAGGATTTTTCTTGAATTTTCAAATATCTAATAAGATTTTTTATTTTTTTCAAGAATGATTTTTTTTTAAATTTCCAGAGTTCATTTTCTCTTGAATTTTCAAAAATAATATTTTTGTGTAAAAAATAAATTCAAGAAGGACTTTTTCCCCATTTTTTTAGAGGTGATTTTTTCTACTTTTCAAAACTAGATTTTTTTTAAATTTACAATTTCGAAATTTTACTTACTAATTTTCAATTATGATGAATTTTCAAAAAAATTAATCCAGTCAAATTCTTCAACATAATAATTATTTATTTTTCTTTCCAATTTTTAAAAAGGAATTTTCACAAAGAGAAACTGTATAAATTTTTTGATCATCTTATTTAAATTTTTCAAGGTTAAATTTTTCCTTCATGCTTAATTTTTTTTTTGATTTTCTAAAATTGAATTTTTCGAAATTGAATTTTTTCCAATAATTTTTAATGATACCTAACTTTTTTTAATTTTCCTTAACAAAATTTTCAAAATTTTTCAATTTTTGAAATGATTTTTCATAATTAATTTTCAAAAATAAGAATTGGGTAATTTTTTTGATAGGTATATTTTATTATTTTATCAATGAATTTTCTCTAATTTTTAGAAATAATTTTCGCTTGAATTTTCAAAAATGATAAATTTGTTACCTTACCTACCCACTAGAAAAAAATTGAATTTTTTCAAAAAAAAATTTTAAGAGATTTTTTTCTAGTTTTCAAAACTTGATTTTTTTAATTTTACTTATTAGCTTTGTTTTTTTATCGCGGATTGTGCAGAATCTGGATTATGGATTCTAACATTTACTTCTTAAAAAAAGGTTTAGAAATGTTCTGATCAATTATTCTGAAAGGTTTATCAAAAACAAAACAAAAGAACACAGTAAAATCCATAATCCACTTTCATAATCTACTAATCGAGCCGATTATTAAATGGATTCGCACAAACCCTCACAATCCAAAATCCAGATTGTGCATAATCCGCTATAAAAAAACAAAGCTATTATTTTTAATTAGGTATGATAAATTTTCAAAAAAATTAGTTTCAGTCAAATTCTTCAACATATTGAATTTTTTTTGTAATTTTTGGGGAGATTTTCTTTGAATTCTCACGAATAGAAACAGTGCAATTTTTTTTTTTGACCAAGTATGAGATTTTTTGATTTTTTTAAAAATTAAAATCTAAAAATTTTGAAAAATGCATTTTCTGTTATTAGGTAGAGAAAATTCAAAATTTCATTTCATAATACCTAACCACTCTCGAAAACAAAATTTGAACCACTCCCATGATTTTATCCTAGATACGCCACTGAATAAGTGGTTATTATAAAAATTTTGGATTGAACCCCTCCCTTTACCCTAATTTTGTATATTAGGCGTTTATATACCTAGTTTTGGCCTTGGAAAAATTCAGCTCAATCACTAACGCCGCAGTGCAAACTAAGAGCTAGTATAATTTTTCACTATTTTACCATAACAGCGTCCACTTTCTCTTTGATCAGCTTATTCATGCGAGCTACGATCATATTGAGGGTTTGGTTGCCGTCTGTGGGTTGTACGGTTGCGTTCATGATTTTGTATCTCTGAAAAATAGCGAAGAGAGAATGATAAACCAAAAGTATAGAGATAGAAGCATATAATATCGAAGTATGAAGAATTTGTCGAGTAGTTACTTGTTTTATCGCTTCAAGTTTGGTGACTCTTTTACCTATTTTCCAAAGTTCTTCTCCGATATCGCAAGCCCATTTCGTTATATTTCTGAAAAATTATCCCATCAGTGTGTTCGTATTAATCGATTTCGTTTGAATAAGTAATAGGTACTCGAATACTTACATTTCTTTTGGAATATTATTATCACTTTCATCGTTCGATGCTAAGTTCACAGCGAGTATTAATAATAGGGTTGCATTAATAACTAAAAAATAACAATTTTTGGACCCGAACATTTCAAACGAAATATTTGTAGTAATTTAAACGTCGCAATTTACGTTATTATTTTCTTAAAATTGACTAAGGTGGGTAACATGGCGTGATTTTGATTAATTAATTACACTTGAAATAAAACCATGATGTTGAAGAAAAAATTTCGGTGGCCGGTATAGATAATGACAGTTTGACGACCAAAAGCGAGTAGTATTTTGATTCTACTAAAACGTTTTTTGTGTAATTTTATTTTTAGCCTAGTCTCACGCTGACATGCACATGAAGCAAAGTATTCGTAGTTCGCATGTGCGACGATGATGTGAAAAACGCTCAGCTAGTCTAATTTTACCCTCAGTTCACATTCGTGGTTCGACGAACGAAATTGTTACTCGTTCGTCGAGTACAGCTGAGATGTGTTTCGGGGGGAAAGGGTGAAAATAATTTTGAACGCAGATGATCGATTTTAGTACGTGTTTTCAAAACACTCTTTTCCTTTTAATCAAAGCTCGTGTGGCATGTGGCAATCCACTTTTTTTTTGGGGGGGGGGGATCCTACTCGTAATTTTTGAGCACTGTCTCGAGCTTAATTTTGAAATTCCGCATGGCAGATCCAGGGTGTCTAAGGGTCATGAAAATCATGATTTCATGAAAAAGTTATGAATTTTGAAAATGGGTCATGAAAGTCATGAAAAAGTAATGAATTTTTCAAAAAAATCATGAAAAGTCATGAATTTTTACTCTTCGAAGTCATGAATTTTTGATAAAATTACAAATTTGCTTTAAAGTGAAATTTTTTCAAACTGTTGCATCCTCTCAAAAAAAAAACAAAAAAAAACGCCCAAAGTATCGTGGTTTTTCTGAAAAAGAAAATTAATTTTCTTGATGATTTCTTTTTTTCGAGGAGATGGCTTTTTTGGAGATGGAAATCTCTATTTTTTTTTCGGAGAAGATCCCCTTTTCTTTGGAATGAAAAAAATACTTTTGTGGAATGAAAAAAAATTAATTTTTTGGTACAAAATATTTTAAAACTCATTTTGGAATAGAAAACATTGTTTTGAAGTGAATATATTTTTCGAACTCTAGAGTATAAAATCTCAATTTTTGGATTTTTTTTTCAATTTTTTAAAAAATAAAGTATTTTTATTTTTTGGGAGGAGGGTCTTTGCTTTTTGGAGAAAAATTCTCATTTTTTGGAATAAAAAAAATTATAAACCAATTTCTTGGTTTGAAATTTTTTTAAATAATTGTTTAAGAAGGAAAAAAATTACATTTTTTTTAGGTACCTACTCATTTTTTTTTTTTTTTTTTTAAATAGAGAAACTATTAGAAAAACCTCAAATCTTCCGAGGTAGAAATTTTTTCGAAGGAAGAAATTTCAGGATTTTTGGAATAAAAAATATCCAAAAATCTCATTTTTATTTTATTTATTTTTAGGTAAAAAAATGTTTTAAAATTTTCTTGTGTGAAGATATTTTTTGAAATTTCTGTGGAAAAGTTTCTCAATTTTTTCTTTGTGAAGAAAAAAATTTGTTTCATTTTCAACAAAAAAAACGAGATGTTTTCGAACAATAATAATTTTAAAAATTCCTCTGAAATAAAAAAAAAAAATCTAAATTTTTTGAGGATAATTTTTTTTTCTTTGATAGCCAAGTTAATAAATAGAATATTTATTTTTTTGAATTTTGGGACAAAAAAAAAAAAAAAAAAAAAAATTTCTGTTGAAAAAGTTGCTAAAAATTTTTTTCGTTTCTGATTTCCAGGAAAAAAATTGAAAACACCCTTGAAAATTTCTAACTATTCATTCATTTTTTAAAAAAAATTACATACATTTTTTTGGTTACAAAAAAGGGGGTTTTTGGAGGTCATAGGCATAACTTGGGATGTTTTGGGGGCATTTAATCCCTTTCTCAATATTTTATTAAATAGCTGTTTACCACAAAATATAGAGAAAAAAAATGAGGATCCTCCCCCCCCCCCTCCCTCATATTCATAGTAACATTGTATTCCAAGACTAATCACGTATCTGAACAACTTGACATATTGCTATAAAATTACAAAAAAAATAAAGAAATTTAATTTTCAAAAACATCGAACACAACAATCAATAATTTTACGACTTTTTAATACTAAGACTTGGAACTGGAATTGATAAAAATTTTGTAAAAGCTGACGAAAGTTACGAGTTTCTGAAATATTGCTTAGCGTAGGTGACACATTGTTGAACTAGATTGTATAACGGATGCACTGACATCTGAAACAAAATCATCTTTCGTTAATTGCCGATTTAAAAATTAAGACGATACTTTGACCGAACCAATTCACTTACCAGTAAATTTGCTTTTTGACCAACAACATCGACTTGACCATTGGGTAAATGTTGAGCTACGGAGAGGCCACTTAACGTATAACAACTGTGATACACATCTCGAGGTCTGTAACCAATACATAACGAAAATTACTCATTGAAAGATTAAGATTACTATCGAACTTGAATTCTCATTCAGGTAGATGACGTACTTTCCAGGTTTATCTAATAGACCTCCGGACGGATGCTGACAGCAGATTAAAATATATTCTTGCAAAGCTCGATGACTGAACAGATGTTTGGTTATTTTTGACTCGTCGCCTGTAATCGATGCAACATGGGCATATAAATATCACGTAGTATAAATTAATCGAGCTTTTGCAATAATTATACTTTTTTCGTTACCTATTAGATTGATATTAGCATACATGACCGAGAACACAGCTCCTTGCCAAAACGAGTAACAACCATCGACTAATTTATTCGTTCTTCCTTGGAAACCTCCTTCGAACGAAGTCTGCTTGTTAACGCACCATCTCTACGATAAAAAGCTCAATTAAAATCGTAATCAAACTACAAACTAAATTAATATCAATACGAGAAAATCGATTCGGTACCAATAATGCTTTAATATCGCATAAATGCATAGCATTCAAAAGCGTCAGGGCAGCAATTCCGCAAAACGTGTATCCTCCATGAGCCTCCATACCCGGGCATCCTGAGAATCCTCCTTCGTAAGTTTGACACCTGTATTCGATACGAACAAATGGATTAAAAGCTCGAAAAAAGTATTTTTTAAACTGAACAACAATTAAATCTTACGCTACGATCCATTCGGCAGTGTTTTGAAAAAGTTTGTCAGTTTTTAAATTGGTTAACGAAGCTACAGATGCGGCGCAGTATGCTCCTCGGATGTCAACTTCGCCGCCAACTTCTAAACAAAATGCTCCGGATTTGCATTTCGTCGACCATAAAAAATTTAATAATGTGTCGCTGAAAGAAGTTGGAGTGTTAGCGATTGTGGTTTACTTTAATTCGTAGTCTATTTCCTTGGCTTACCGATTGATAACACGAAGAGCTTCTTCGCTGTTCAAGCAACATAACGCGTTAACAGCCGCATAAGTAGAAGCTAAGTGAGGAGCTTGACCCGGGCCTCCCCCAAAGCCTCCTTCGGGAGATTGACATCTATAAAAGAGTAAATGTAAATGGAGTGAAACTTCGACGGTGTATGTACTCTTAGTTGATGTACCTTTCTAAAAATTTGAAAACGTTCGTCTTCAAATGCTCGGGTAATTGATGTTTCATTAAAATTAACGAATGACATATCCAATAACACATCCACGTACGGCTCGCATCCAAACACTAGAAAGAAAATCATACCGGTGAATATAGGAAAAAATGGTGAATAAAAAGGGGTGTCTTTTTTTACTCACAGTATAAGTAGAAGGTAGGTGAGTGAGAGATTTCGTCAAATAGTCTATGTGTTCTGCAGCTAGTAAAACTGGCGCATCTGGGTCTATTTCTATTTTTTCGGCGTAGATACGGAATATCGTTTCAATGGTGTTTTCAACGATGAGCTATGTTTGCGATCGTACAAATGAATATGAGAATAAGATACGGTTAAGAAAGAAATTCACTAATACTGCTACTTTTAAACTCACTTGTTCTTCGGTGGTTACTGTTTCGTATCCTTCATCGTTTATTCTACATCTTTGAACATTTAAGAAGTCCATCTCCAGTAAGTATAGATTTAGGATTATTACTTTAGGAGAATAATAATGAAAATTAGGTGTGAATTGATGGACGCATACGGATTCGTTATAAAATGAATGATTTAGGGAATTGATTGCTAATTGCTAAAGTACAGCCAAAATTAATTATAAATTAATACATTACAAACAATTTTTGAAAAAAAAATGGAAACAATTATAGAAAATTTTGGATTTTTGATAAGAAGTGAATCAAATTTGTCGAAATGAACGAAATGAATCATTTTTTCTTGCTACTATTTTTTTTGAAGTGAAGAAATTGGTAACAGTGTCTCAATTCGAATCGAATCGGATGCATATTCAGTTTTACCAACGTATGCTTTCTGGAAAGAAAAGTGCTAAAAATTTCAATCTGAGCATAGTACCACGACCCCCTTCACTTAACAGGACAGGAAGGCTCACTTGACAACGCTGTAATATCTCGACGGCGTAGGCTGACTTTTTGGATTCTCCATAAGACACAATGCTAATTCATAATGCAATAACTCGAAAACTATCAATTTTACAAAAAAAGTCAAAGAGACCTTTTTTAAAGAGAATTAAAAGAGCTTTCCATTCATATATAAATTTTTTGAATTTGAGTGAAATTGACGAAATTGGCATTTTTCACTAAAAATTTCACCAAATCCAAAAAAAATCTATATCAATAGAAAGCTTATTCAATTCTCTTTAAAAAAGATCTCTTGGACTTTTTTCGTAAAATTGATATTTTTCGATTTATTGCAATTTGAATTAGCATTACATCTTATGGAAAAACCAAAAAGTCAGCCCACGTTGCGACGTTGTCAATTCTAGCCTTCCTGGCCTGTTAAAGTTATGGCTTATGAGGGAAGTGTAGTTTTTTCAATTTTTAACAAAAATGAGATAATTTACGGAAAATTTTGTAAGAACATTAATTAAAGGAAAAAAAAATTCCTTTCCATTGATATAAAATTTATTTTGATTCGTCAAGTGATTACGGATCTGCGGATGTTTTTTCTTATTTTTTTTCAACTTATCGAAATTTCAATTATAAATTAATCGAAAACTACTCATTTGACAAAAAAATGTTTTCTCTAAAACTTGGAGTAAATTTAATCCTCTTTCCAACGGTATATTAGTGAAGTCGGTAGCTTTAATATTCACGCTACCAGCCTTACTTGAAAGTTGAAAAATAGTATTTCAATCTGACAAACACCTGATCTGAATGTTCAGTTTCAAAATTGTATGGAAAGGAAAGGTCTAATCGAAATTTTTATAATAACAAAACTTATTTCTCGAGTATTACTCTACAACTTGGTTTGAAATTTTTTTCAATTTGATCCCCCCTCCCCCTCTAATTTGGCATATTACTATTATAAATGTGAAATAGGAAAGGAAAGAGGGGTCCCACTGAAAAAATTTTAAAACAAAATTTGTAGGATTAAATATAAGGTATATTTTATGTTATTATAAAAATTTCGATTGGGCCCCTCTCTCCTCCCAATTTTTATGTATAAGTGTTTACATTGTATTATTATGCAAAATAAGACGAGAGGGAGGTGTTCAATCGAAATTTTTTTATCAACATAAAATATACATTATATTTAATCCTACAAATTTTGTTTTAAAATTTTTTCAGTGGGACCCCTCTTTCCCCTCCTATTTCACATTTATAATAGTAATATGCCAAATTAGAGGGGGAGGGGGGATCAAATTGAAAAAAATTTCAAACCAAGTTGTAGAATAATACTCGAGAAATAAGTTTTGTTATTATAAAAATTTCGATTAGACCCTTCCTTTCCATACAATTTTGAAACTGAACATTCAGATCAGCTGTTTATGAGACTGAAATACGAATTTTCAACTTTCAAGTAAGGCTGGTAGCGTGAATATTAAAGCTACCGACTTCACCAATATACCGTTGGAAAGAGGATAAAATTTCCTCCAACTTCTGGAGGAAATATATTTTTGTAATATTGGTAGTTTTCGAATAATTTAAAATTGAAATTTCGATATGTGAGGAATAATTAAAAACAAGAGTGCCAGTTGCGGATAAATCCGCAACAATTGATTTTCATTTTTATAGGTACAATAATTAATTATATAGAATTTATGTGTACAAAATGTACAATATGTATTATGCATGTAAAATCAATAAATCATAAAACTGTAAAATTGACATAATTAGACAAAAATTGAATAAATTTATAAATTTTAAAATATCAAAAGCTTTACCATTTTATACTTCTCACTGCATCGCAAAATTTAAATTTTTATCTAGAATATTTAAAATTATTTTAATAAATTTCATTTATCTATCCAATTTCCAAAATTACTAAAAATGAAATGAAAAAAAAAAAATTTCAATAAATTTTAAAGATGTAAATTTATCAAAAATAAATTCAAAAATTTATTAAATTTTTTAAACGGCCAAAATTCTAGAATTTTTACCAATTTCGAAAGACGTGTAATGAATTTTAACAATCTATCCAATTTCAAAAATTATTAAAAATAAAGAATGAAAAAAATGAATTTTCAATCAATTTTTAAAATGTAAATTTTTCAAAAATAAATTAAAAAATTTATTAAATTTTTAAAGCGACCAAAATTTCAGCATTTTTACCAATTTTGAAAGACGTGTAATGAATTTCAACAATCTATCCAGTTTCAAAAATTACTAAAAGTGAAAAATAAAAAATAAATGAATTTTCAATTTTCAATAAATAAAAATATGAATTTTTCAAAAATAAATTCAAAATTTTTTTTAATTTTTAAAACAACCAGAATTCCAGAATTTTTACCAATTTTGAAAGACGTGCAATGAATTTCAACAATTTATCCAATTTCAAAAATTACTAAAAATGAAAAATGAAAAAAAAATTAATTTTCAATAAATGTTAAAAATGTAAACTTTTCAAAAATAAATCCAAAAATTTATTAAATTTTTACCAATTTCGAAAGACGTATGATGAATTTCAACAATCTATCCAATAACAAAAATTAGTAAAAATTAAAGATGATCAAATTTTGAATTTTTATCAAAAATATTTTAAATTTGATGAATTCAACTATCTATCCAATTTCAAAAACTACTAAGCTAAAAATGAAAAAAATAATGATTTTTCAATAAATTTTAAAGATGTAATTTTTTTAATTTTCAATACCTGAATTCAAAAATTTATTAAAATTTTAAAAAGACCAAAATTCCACTTCTTATCAAGTCAAAAGTTTGAATTTTCACCAATTTTGAAAGTGTAAAGAATTTCAACAATTTATCCAATGTCAAAAATTATTAAAAATTAAAAAGGATCAAATTTTGAATTTTTATCAAATGCTAAACCGGAATAAAATGTTTGAAATTGTTTCAAAAATTTTATTAATGTATTAAAACGACCAAAATTCCAGAATTTTTACCAATTTTGAAAGACGTGTAATGAATTTCAATAATCTATCCAATTTAAAAAATTATTAAAAATGAAATGAAAAAAAAAATGAATAAGTTTTAATTTTTTTTTAAATAAATTCAAAAATTTATCAAAGTTTTAAAACGACCAAAATATTCCATAGCATTTTTACCAATTTTGGAAGACGTGTAATGAATTTCAACAATCTATCCAATTTCAAAAATTATTTAAAATGAAATGAAAAAAAAAACCAATAAATTTTAAATCTTTTAAAAATAATTAATTCAATTCATTTAGGCATATTAAAATTTTAAAACGATCAAAATTCCAGCATTTTTACCAATTTTGAAAGACGTGTAATGAATTTCAACAATCTATCCAATGTCAAAAATTACTAAAAATTAAAAGAGATCAAATTTTGAATTTTTATCAAAGGCTAAACCGGAATAAAATAATAAAATGTTTTAAATTGTTTCAAAAATTTATTAAAAATTTGATAATAACAAAATTTTAAAGATTTTCATTTCAAATCTTGAAACATTAAAAAAATTTAAAATCGTAAAAAATTATCATCTTTACAAGTGATATGAAAAATGAAAAAAAAAAATGAATTTTCAATAAATTTTAAAAATGTAAATTTTTCAAAAATAAATGCAAAAATTCATTAAATTTTTAAAAAACGACCAAAATTCCAGAATTTTTATTAATTTTGAAAGACGTGAATTTCAACAATGTAACCAATAATAAAAATTCGTAAAAATTAAAGATGAAAAAATTTTGAATTTTTATAAAAAATATTTTAAATTTAAGGAATATTTAACTATGTATCTAATTTCAAAAATTAATAAAAATGAAAAATGAAAAAAACTGAATTTTCAATAAATTTTAAAGACGTATTTTTTTTTAAATGAATTCAAAAATTTATTAAAATTTCAAAACGATCAAAATTCCACTTTATCCAATGTCAAAAAATTAATTAAAATTAAAGAGGATCAATTTTGGAATTTTCACCAAAAATATTTTAAATTCGATGAATTTTAACTATCTATCCAATTTCAAAAATTACTAAGCTAAAAATGAAAAAATAATTATTTTTCAATAAATTTTAAAGATGTAATTTTTTTAATTTTTAATACCAGAGTTCAAAAATTTATTAAAATTTTAAAACGACCAAAATTCCACTTCTTATAAAGACCAAAGTTTGAATTTTTACCAATTTTGAAAGTGTAATGAATTTCAACAAATTTATTCAATGTAAAAAATTATTAAAAATTGAAAAGGATCAAATTTTGAATTTTTATCGAATGCTAATTGCTAAACCGGAATAAACGTTTGAAATTCTTTCAAAAATTTATTAAAAATTTGATAATAACAAAATTTTAAAGATTTTCCCATATTGAAACGTTTAAAAAAAAATTTTAAATCGTAAGAATTTATAAATAATAAACAAAATTTCAAATTTCAAAATAAATTTTTACCGCATAAACGTAAAATAATTTGAGTTTTTACGTTGCCAACACTGCACGCAACGCTTTACATAAATTTTGCCGGATAGATACAACGTTATCACACGGAACAATCGTCGTGATCGAAAACGTTTTCGTGACGATTTTCGAAAATTTGCAAACGTAGATCGTTTTTGCAAATCAATTTTTTTGACAAATCGATCGAATCGCTGGATAAAAATAGGCCAGAACGGTACTCAGATCATTTGCGAATCGTAAATTCGCAATTCTCACGTCGTTATCGCCTCGGGCAAAGCTGTAGCGTGTTTACATTTACAACGAAAAAAATTTTGCGTATTATATTGTAGACATATGTCCAGAGAACCGTAATTACTTGACGAATCAAAATAAATTTTATATCAAAAGATAGGAAATTTTATCTTCTTCAATTAATGTTCTTACAAAATTTTCCGTAAATCATCTCATTTTTGGTAAATATTGAAAAAACGCCTCTTCCCTCATAAGCCATAATGTATTTTATCCTCGTGGTTTGTTAATTGACCCAACTTCCGATAGAGTTCAGCCATTCCGCGCGAAATGGTCAATAGGTTCGTTAACTACTTGGAAGTTCAAACACAATCCAAAAATGTGTGTTTTTCGGTTTTGCTCTTATCGCGTGTTATCTCCGAGTTTGTAGTCAAATCAAAGGTGCTTCGTCCGCAACAGGCACGTTGTACTTTCGAATACTGTGCTGACCATGATTATTCACGTGTTTCGTCATTTTTAGAATCGATTCTATGCGAAATTTGGAATGTAACGACGCGTCACAATCTGCGAAAAAACTTGCTCAGTTTCGGTGTGTACGAAGAACCAAATCAAGATGAATGAAACGTCCGAAAACGCGCCTCCAAAAAGCGCCAAACAGTTGGAGAAAGAAGCCAAGAAATTAGCCAAATTGGAGAAATTCAAACAAAAACAGGAACAGAAAACGGCGAAAGTCAGTTCCGAATCAACCGAAGTAAGTTTCGTTACACTTGTCTAATTATTCGAGAGTTCGCTTCTCCGGCATAAGCATTTGTATTAATCGACATCGTCGTTTTATTAGAAAAAAGATAAGAAGAAACCTCAGAAAAAGGTTACCGTCGAATATAAGGATGAAACGGTTCCGGGAATGAAAAAGGATCTTTCGCAGCCTATGCCGGAAACCTATAACCCCGCATATGTGGAAGCTGCGTGGTACTCTTGGTGGGAGAAAGAAGGCTTTTTCAAGCCCGAATATGGCGTAAGTTTGTTATTATTCCATCTACGTTCATTCACCTTCATCTTATGGAAATAATAGTCGATTACGTATTATTTGTAGAGGAAGTCGTTGCGTGACCACCCTAAAGGAAGATTCGTTATGGTGATTCCTCCTCCCAACGTAACTGGAACGTTACACGTTGGACATGCCTTGACTAATGCCATAGAAGACGCTTTAACGAGATGGTATTTTCCATTATTTATATTTTTTTGTACATATCTCTAAGCTGACAGCTGTACTGACTGATACGCCGTTTATTTATCAGGAATCGAATGAAAGGCCGGTTAACACTCTGGACTCCTGGATGCGATCATGCTGGAATCGCAACTCAAGTGGTAGTCGAAAAGAAACTATGGCGCGAGTGTAAAAAAACTCGTCACGATATCGGCAGAGAAGAATTTATCAAAAAGATATGGGAATGGAGAAACGAGTTAGTAAATACGACCAGCGTTCAACACGTGCCCTCATTACGTCATTATCGTATTAATTATACTAATTGGCTGTGTTTCGTTTTCGCAGAAAAGGAGATCGGATTTATTTACAATTGCGCAGATTAGGCTCCTCTTTAGATTGGGAGAGAGCTAGTTTCACCATGGATCCTAAACTATCTCGAGCTGTTACCGAAGCATTCGTCCGACTTTACGACGAAGGTGACATATATCGTAGTAATAGATTGGTAAACTGGTCTTGTACGCTGAAATCTGCTATATCCGATATCGAAGTAAATATTTTACTTACTCGACGTGTATTAAGGTTTCTTCGAAGAATTTAACTTGTATCGTGAAAATCTTTAGGTTGATAAAGTTGAACTGCCAGGACGTACATTCCTTTCCATTCCCGGTTACAGCGAAAAAGTGGAATTCGGAGTTATAGTACATTTCGCCTATGAAATCGCTCGAGATTCCGAGAACGACAAAAAAGAATACGTTGTAGTGGCTACAACACGTATCGAGACCATGTTAGGAGACGTTGCTATCGCTGTTCATCCGCAAGATGACAGATATAAACATTTGCATAATAAATTCGTTATCCATCCGTTCTGCGATCGCAAAATGCCCATTATATGCGACGATTTTGTGGAAAAAGATTTCGGAACTGGTGCGTATTTATTTTTCAACGTCTCGACTCATTATAAAATATGTAATGCATATAAAACCTAACACGATCGTTGATTCTTTGTTTAGGTGTTGTGAAAATCACTCCAGCTCACGATCCCAACGATTACGAAGTAGGAAAGCGACATAATTTACCATTTTTAACCATACTCAGCGACGAAGGATTAATCATTGGAGATTGTACCCAGTTCAACGTCAGTAGTATAAATATTTACACCTTTTCTAAGACGGTATATTTAAAAACGTCGATGCTAATTACGAATTTTCTGCATTGTAATTAGGGAATGAAACGATTCGATGCTAGAAAAGCTATTTTAGAAACTTTGAAGCAGAAAGGTTTATATCGTGAAACGAAAGACAATCCTATGGTGGTTCCTGTATGTAACAGATCCAAGGATATAATCGAGCCTATGATTAAACCTCAATGGTGAATATTCCTACGATTCCTACGTCGTCTGATTTGATAAAAATCAACTTGTAAACGCAATCTGTGTCGTTTTAGGTACGTGAAATGCGATAAAATGGCCGAACTGGCGATGAAAGCTGTTCAAGATGGCGAATTAAAGATAACACCGAGTCATCACGTTAAAATATGGAATCACTGGATGGAAAATATTAGGTTCGAATTGATTTTTATCAATGTCGCAAGTTGAATCTATTTTTATTATCGTGTCCTCGTTCGATTTCAGAGACTGGTGTGTTTCGCGGCAGCTGTGGTGGGGACATCGTATACCCGCGTATCGTATCATTATCGATTCCGGCGAAAATTTCACCACTGTAAGTAAAGAACTTCTAAGAAATAGAATTCTCGTATAGAAGTGGTACTCACGAACGTATGTTCTAATTTCAGAACGAAGACGAACAATGGATTTGTGGTCGAAACGAGCAAGAAGCCAAGGAAAGAGCGGCTAAAAAATTCAAAATCGATATTAATAAAATTACTTTGGAGCAAGACAGCGATGTTTTAGATACTTGGTTTTCGTCAGCCTTGTTCCCATTTTCTGTCTTCGGTTGGCCGGACCAAGTTAGCCCCGTCAATGATTTCTCGAATGCTTATTTTTTTGCATTTTATTCGAATTACGATTATTTTTTCTTTTTTTTTAGACCGAAGATTTGAATATCTTCTATCCGAATACGTTGCTGGAGACAGGGCACGATATTTTATTCTTTTGGGTCGCCAAGATGGTATTCTTAGGTCAACGATTGTTGAATAAATTACCTTTCAAGTAGGTAGATCTGTTATTTTTCATAACACTTTTTTTTTTTTAATAATTGAGAAAAAAATGAAAATCATTTTTTTTTTTCTAATATTATGGTTTTCCATCATTAAAAATGAGATTTTTTTTTGCAAAAATTTGTAAAATATGATAAAAAATGAAAACTTTGAAAATTGAGTAATTTTTTCAAAATAATTGTTAATTTTTAAAAAAAATTTTAATTCGATAGTATTCTTAGGGCAACGATTGTTTTAATAAATTACCTTTCAAGTAGGTATATCTATTACTTTTCATAACCCTTTTTTTTTTTTTTAATATTATGGTTTTCCATCATTAAAAATGAGATTTAAAAAAAAAATAATATGATAAAAATGGGAACTTGAAAAATTGAGTAATTTTTTCAAAATAATTAATTTTTTTTAGAATTTTTTTTGCAAAAATTTGTAAAATATGATGAAAAATGAAAACTTTGAAAATTGATAATTTTTTTCCAAAAAATTTGTAAAACATGATAAGAAATGAAAACTTTTAAAATTGGTAATTTTTTAAACATAATTTTATTTTATTTTTTTAAATGTATTCATTCGATGGTATGATTTCAGAGAAGTATTTCTGCATCCGATGGTGAGAGACGCTCATGGAAGGAAAATGAGCAAATCGTTGGGTAACGTTATCGATCCTATGGATGTAATTCAAGGTATAACTTTGGAGAAACTTCACGAGCAACTTTACAACAGTAATTTAGATCCGAAAGAAATAGAAAAGGCGAAACAGGGTCAAAAACAAGATTACCCCAATGGTATTCCAGAATGCGGCACGGATGCTTTGAGATTCGCATTATGCGCCTATATGTCGCAAGGTAATCCGAAAAAACGTTACAATTACCAAATTTATGTATTCAAGTGACGGCGTTGCTAATCGTCGATATTTTTCCTACAGCTCGAGATATCAATTTGGACATTCTACGCGTTCAAGGATACAGATTCTTCTGTAATAAAATTTGGAACGCTGTGAAATTCGCATTGATGTACCTACCTTCGGCTACGAATGGTACAGATTTCGTGTCGACGTTGAACTCGAATTGCGACTGGTTCAAAGACACGAGCGCCAGCGGCTCTGGAAGCGATCGTGAAGCGTTATCAGTATTAAATGCGCGTTTAGCTAGTAATAGTTACGTAAATGGATATCAGTTAACAGAGGGTGATTTAAAAGTATTCTCTTCGTTGATACTCAACGAAAATAATCATATCGATAGCGAATCTTTTCCGCATTTGCTTCGTTGGAAGAAGCACGTGGCTGTTTGTCGAAATCAATTGCAACTTCTTAGTATTAAGGTAATAATCTTAGCCTTCAACTATTACTTCGTTTAATTTGACGTGTTCTTTTCTTAATTCTCTCGTAATTTTGAACAGGAAACTAGTCCGATGAATCTGTGGATAATGAGCAGATTAGCGGCCGCAGTAGAAATGACAGATAGAGGATTTGAAAATTACGATTTCAACGCCAGCACGACGGGCTGTTATAATTTATGGTTATACGACCTTTGTGACATTTATTTGGTAAGTTTTTTTACAATCATCGTATCGTTACTTTCGGGTCCTTGTTCGATTAATAATTTTATCGATGTATTTTTCAAGGAATCACTCAAACCAGTTTTCGCGTTGAAAGACGAACAACGTATTTTCGAAGCTCAACAAACTCTCGTTCACGTGATCGACTGCGGGCTGAAATTATTGTCTCCATTTATGCCTTACATCACCGAAGAGCTCTATCAGAGGTTACCTCTGAATAAGACAGCTGCGAGCATATGTGTAGCTGCGTACCCGGAAACTGTGAGTTATAAACGAGTAGTTTTCTTTCCAAACGTAGTTGCAGTTTTTATAACGTTCGTATTTACAGTACGATTACGTTCAATGGCGAAATGAAGAAATCGAAGCTCAGGTAGAAATGGTTATGAAAATTGTACATTCGATTAGATCAGCTCAGTCCGACTACAATCTGCCCAAAAGTTCTAAACCGAATGGTAATTAAATTCGATCTATTTAAATTTAAAAAAAAAAAAAAAAATGAATTAGAATCGAATACTAATCCATTTTGTATTTTTTTATTTTTTATTCCAGCGTACATTTGCAGCACGGACGAAAACGTTTCTTCGTATTTAGACAATTACAAAACAACGATCCAAACGTTAGCATATTGTGGTAACATTTCCATCAACGAGCAACCTCCAGTGGGTTGTACAATCCTTACAGTATCCGATAAATGTCAAGTGCATCTGTATTTAAAAGTGAGAATTATTTTCGTGAAATACTTTCCAATTTTATCAACTCGATCGACGATCGGATCCTCGCAGTACTGATTTTTCGGCACCATTGCACTTCGTACATACGTAAAATTCAAAATTGGAAGGAAGGGAGGCGTTCAATCAAAATTTCTATAATAACCAAAATTATTCCTAGGAATTCAAGCTACACCTTTTGTCTGAAATTTTTTTCAATCGAACCCCTCCCTCCCCACCGATTTTGCATAACACTCCGAAGATACTAATTAAAAAATGAAATAGTGAGAGAGGAAAAAGCTAATTTGAAAAAATTTTCAAATAAAATTTGTAGCTTGAAATCTTAAGAATAATTTTGGTTATTACAAAAATTTCGATTGGATCTCTCCCTCTCCTCCGATTTCACATAATGTCAGGCAGATGCTCTTTCAAAACAGGGGAAGGCGTCCAATTGAAAATTTTTTCAGACAAAAGTTGTAGATTGAGGTCCTACAAGTAATTTCAGTTATTATAAAATTTTCAATTAGACCCTCCCCTCCCCTCAAATTTAGCATAATAGGACTTAGATCACTTTAGATACTTATACATATTATTAAAAACTGGTGAAGGAAGGGGTCCAATTGAAAAAAATTTCAAACAAAAGTTGGAGTTTGAAATCTTAAAAATAATTTTTATTATTACAAAAATTATGATTGGGCCCCTCCCTGCCCTTCAATTTTGAATTTACGCATCTATACAATATTGAACTAGGCAAATTTTCGATGGTGCCAAAAAGTGAGTACTGCGGGGATACAATCGTCTCGAACTAGCCGTGAATTTTAATTAATTATTTCATGTTTTTTTTTACTTTTCTAAGGGTTTGATCGATATACCAAAAGAATTGGAGAAAATGAAGAAAACCGAAGAAACAGTTTTACAAAATATTTCCAAATTACGGAAAGCCATCGATGCGCCAAATTACGAAACCAAGGTTCCTAAAGACGTTCAAGCATCGAATATTGAAAAATTAACCATGCTGCAGGGTGAACTACGTAAATTAGAAGAAGCTCAAAAGTCATTAATAAATGTATTAAACTCGACGTGAATGTAGCGATTGTATTGTACATTGTGTTGGCAACCATTTTGTTGCGTGGTATTTATTTCTTTTTATAAATGGCAAATTGACATATTTTTCTATCGTGTTGTTTTTTCGTTTGTTAGGTATCAGTGTAATAATACCCGATGTGGAATCAGTGATTGGAAATTGGCAATAAATGTCTTGAAACTTTTCGAAAGGGTTATAAATTCGCAAAATGAAATTTTTGACAATAGAAATGGCACTTTTTCAAATGCGCTCTGTTGGCCACGAAACGAGTTTTTCTAAACAAAGAATATTCCACAGAGAAATAAGGCCTGGAGCCAAAAATTTATGTCATATTTGTGAATAATGAACTGAAATTAGTCGATGACGAAATCAATTTCGTTTTTCTTTGAATAAAAAAAAATGAAAGTTCACGTACGTCCTAAATAAGCACGCTAGAAGGAAACTAAATGTAGATTCGGACTCAGCGAGGTCAACTTAGTCGAAATCCACTCTTATGTCGATATAAAAAAAAAAAAGGGTTAACCTTCATTTTTTTTTCGAAAAAAAACTTGTTGTCCCAGATCGACGTATGAGGTGACTAGGATGGGGTAATTGGACCAGGCGAATCGAATGCCGCGATCAGTTTCCCGATCGGAGTCGAATTCGCAGAGATATGGACCATTTTCAGTAACTCAGAAACTATTCATCAGATTTGAAAACTGATGGCATATTCAGGTTCAGCGACCTCCAAATAGCCCTTAAACCGAATTATAGCCCGATCGGACCATAAATAACATTTTTTGAAAATCATTAAAATTGATGCAAAAAAATGGCGGATTTGCGATTTTTTGCAAAATTTGAAAAAAATTGTCGAAAATTGGGCATCTAGGGGGTCTAGACCGATAGAGTCGAACCCGACGATTGCAAATCTGCTTTCATTTTCAAAATCGGACCAATATTCACGAAGATATAAGCGTTCAAAGTTATTGACCGGATATGACTCATAGAATCCGACCAGGCCTGGTAACATGGTACTTCATTAAATTATTACAGCTTCCAGAGTAGGTAGAAAATTGTTTTTGGTGTCTAATGGTACTATTTCGAGGTCGTGGAATTCAAATTTACGATTTTCACGGTTCAGGGTTGCCAACTTCGCAAAATAAAATTTTTATCTCGAGAGGTTGGCATCACTGTTCCAAATAAATCTCAAATTTGAATTCTGCGACCTCGAATTTGTAATAAATGACTCTTCAACCTCTTTCGAAGACTTCCTGAAAGTTTCAAAGCTCATTTAAAATTTTTTAGCATTTGGTGTTGATTGAGTTGCATACTCGATGCATTTGCAGGCAGATTCCAGGTGTATTTTCAAAATATTACACTTTTTTCAAGAAATATCGCATTTTTGTATTTTTAATGCGGTTTATTTCTATTTCGAGGTCGCTGATCACGAATATGGACTTTATTTTCAATTTGACCTTCTCATTGTCCCTAACGTCGATTTTTCGAAAAAAATTACTCGTTTAAAGCCGAAGGAAAGGTCAGAAATGAAAAGTATTGGGCGAATCGAAGTCAGCGAGGTCAGATTAGTCAAAAACGATATTAATCTGAATTTTTTTGAAAATGTTGAAAATTTCAAAGTCTTCTAACTCGGAGAGAAATCGTCGTACAGCAAAATGGATAGCATTTTCGTAATCAGCGTGGTCGACTTAGTTGAAAAGCACTCTTATCTCGATTTTTTTGAAAATCGAAAAAATCGAAAAAATCAACGATGGTTAACCTTCTTTTTTTTTTCGAAAAAAAACTTTTTGTTCCAGATCGGCGTGTGAGGTGTCTAGGAGGGGGTAATCGGACTAGGCGAATCGAATGGCGCGATCAGTTTCCCGGTCGGAGTCGAATTCGCAGAGATATGGACCATTTTCTGTAACTCAGAAACTAAGCATCGGATTTGAAAACCGATGGCATTTTCGGGTTCAGCGACCTCCAAATAGCCCTTAAACCGAATTATAGCCCGATCGGACCATAAATAACATTTTTAAAAAATTCATTAAAATTGATGCAAAAAAAATGGCAGATTTGCAATTTTTTGCAAAATTTGAAAAAAATTGTCGAAAATTGGGCATCTAGGGGGTCTAGACCGATAGAGTCGAACCCGACGATTGCAAATCTGTTTTCATTTTGAAAATCGGACCATTATTCGCGGAGATATAAGCGTTCAAAGTTTTTGACCGGATATGACTCATAGAATCCGACCATACCCTGGTATCATGGTATTTCATTAAATTATTGCAGCTTCCAGAGTATTTAGAAAATGGTTTTTGGTGTCTAATGGTACTATTTCGAGGTCGTAGAATTCAAATTTGAAAAAATTTTCGAGCAGGGTTGCCAAGCTCGCAAAATAAAATTTCTATCTCGCCAGGTTGGCAACCCTGCTCGAAACAAATTTTAAATTTGAATTCTACGACCTCGAAATAGTACTATTACACAACAAAAACAATTTTCTACGTACTCTGGAAGCTGCAATAATCCCAAAAAATACCAACGATGGTCGGATATCCGACCATTTAGACTGAATTATCCGGTCAAAAACTTTGAACGCTTATATCTCCGCGAATAATGGTCCGATTTTCAAAATGAAAGCAGATTTGCAATCGTCGCGTTCGACTCTATCGATCTAGACCCCTGCATGCCCAATTTTCGACAATTTTTTTCAAATTTTGAAGAAAAAAAAAACGTAAACGTGACTACTTTTTTGCTTCAATTTTAATGTATTTTTTAAAAACGTTATTTATGGCCCGATCGAACTGAAATTCGGTTTATGGACCAATCTGAGGTCACTGAACCCAAATATGCCATCGGTTTTGAAATCTGATGTTTAGTTTCTTGAGATACAGAAAATGGTCCATATGATCGCGGCATTCGATTCGCCTGGTCTGACGACCCTATCCTAGACACTTCATACGTCGATCTAGAACAAAAAGTATTTTTCAAAAAAAAAAAAAAACTTTAAAAGAATCGATCGGATTGAGCTTTAAAAGAACCAAAAAAAATGTCCAACTTTTTATAAAATACTAAAAATGAGAATTTTGGAAATTCCATCAGAGGAGGATTTAGCATGGAAACTATGGGTAGCTCTTTACATTGGTTAAATAAAATTTCTAATTTTTTGAAAAAGTACTGAAAATGAATATTTTTCAAAGTTCAGTTAGGGGAGGATTTTTATTGATTAAATACAATTATTTCTCATCTTTTGAAAAATGCCTACGGAGAATGAAAATTTCTAAAACTTCAGTTAGACTTTTCTGTTTCCAAAAAATGAAAATAATTTCTTTTTTTTTTTAGGTAGGTAAATCAAAAATATTTTTAAATTCAAAAAAATTTTTGTTTTGAAAATATTTTTTTACCTATTACAAAAAATTTAAAAAAGTTTTTATTTCATAAAAATGGAACGATTTTTTTCACAAAAACTTGGAATCGGCCCACTATGCGGATTTTGAAATCAACTAGTGGAAGTCGGTCATTATGGGTCTGAAACCCCGTGACCAAATGCTACCTCATCACCCCCACCCCCTCCTAGGGTGAAAAATGTGATTTTTCGATTATAATTTTTTTTTACAGCACTTTTCAAGCGAATTTTTTCAAACTCGGGTATATGCTATGCTAGGTATCATCAATGGGTCATTTGTGGAAATTTTTTCAAAAATTTTCTAACGTATCTTCATTGAAAAATGGGTGTTTCAAGTTTTCTAACAGCCATTTGGACGAGTTCCTTCATAAAGGTGCAAAAATGGAAACTATATATATGTTGTACATACCTAGTATGGATGTACAACATGTTTTTTTTTTTTTTTTTTTTTTTTTAATTTTTAATATGGTGGAAGGCCCTCAAAAATGTAAAAATCCGAATTTTGTCCTTTTTGCGCTTGAAGCGGCCGTTTTTGGTCTAAATTTTTTCCCTTGTCATATCAACACCAATCGAAATTTTTATAATGATCAAAATTATTTTTAGGATCTTAATCTACAACTTTTGATTGAAAATTTTTTAAATCGGTTCCTTCCTCACTCACTCCTCAAATTTGTAATTAATATCTTCGGAATGTTATGCGAAATCAGTGCGGAGAGTGGTCCAATTAAAAAAAAAAAAAAAAAAAAACTTCGAACAAAAGTTATATCTAACTTGGAGACCAAGATTCTTACAAATAGGAATAATTTTGACTATTACACAAATTTTGATTGTGATTCATTTCAGTGAACTACTCAACCAGGCTGGTGGAAATAACAACACCCATTTTGGAATTTTTTTTTTCGCCCTTAGACTAATTCAAGGTTGCTGATCACGAGATCAGCGTTTTGAAATTAGTCGATAACGATTATAATCTGCATTTTTAAAATTGAGAAAACTTCAAACCTCGCGTACTCGGCGGGAAATCATCGTACAGCAAAACGGATATCAGATTCGGATTCGGCGAGGTCGACCTAGTCAAAATCCACTCTTATCTAGGTTATTTTGATAATGAAAAAAAATCGAAAAAATCATAAGGAGGGAACCATGGCGTTTTTTTGCGATTTTTTGAGCCTCCAAAAAAATCGAGATAAAGGTATTTTGGGACTAATTCGACCCCGCCCGACTCAGATCCGGTGTTAGTTTTGCGATCAGGCGCACCGTTGTTGAGATATTCGCCTAAAAAGTTGTGAAAAAATCCCAAAAATGAGCACAGAACAAAACCGACTGCAAATCTGAACAGAACGACCCAAAATTTGTCAAAATGCACACCTGTTTCGATTTTTTCACTTAAAATGAATTTTCTCAAAAAAAAAAAAAACACAAAAAAAGCTTGTACGCGGCGAAATGACGAGTCGTACGGCCGAACCGATGGCGCCAATCGATTCGCCAGGTCAAAATACCCTCATCTACATGTGCCGCGAGTGAAAATCTGACATAACGTTTTTTTGCCCAAAAAAAATCATAAGGCTAAGTGTGCTGTGATTGGTCCATTCATTACCAAAACTATGATTTTTGATATCTCCGCGAATAATGGTCCGATTTTAAAAACGTAAGCAGATTTGTAATCGTCGAGGTCATAGAATTCAAATTTGAGTACTTTCTTCATGCAATGTGTCCAATCTAGCGAGAAAAAATTTTTATTTTCCGAAGTTGGTAATTATGAGCGGTGTAAATGATAAATTAAAATTACGCTACCTAGAACTCTGGTATAAGCCAAATTTTAGCTCAATCGCATGATAAATAAGGGCTTGGCAAATTTTTAAATTTCGACAGGTCAACTGGCGACTCGAAAATGAGAGGTTCAGGGGTCTAGGGTGATAGAGTCGATCACGACGATTGCAAAATCGCTTTCGTTTTCAAAATCAGACCATTATTCGCGGAGATATTAAAAATCGAAGTTTTGGTAATGAATGGACCAATCACAGCGCACTTCTCCTAAAGTCTTTTGTTATTCGTCACCAAAACTTTGACGCTTAATATCTCCGCCAATTCTGGTCCAATTTCGAATCTGTTTGCAGATTTGCAATCGTCGGGTTCGACTCTATCGGAATAGACCCAACGTACATCCATTTTCGACAATTTTTTTCAAATTTTGAAAAAAAATCTATTTGAAGGGGTCGAAATTCAAAAATTTGCCAGGCTTGTGTTTATGGTTCGTTTAAGATGAAATTTGGTTTATACACTATTTTGAGGTCGTAGAATTCAAATTCGTTATTTATTTCGATCAGTATTGCCAACCTTGGGAGTTAAAATTTTTATTTCGCGAGGTTGGCAACAGTGATTTATAAAAATTGCAAATTTGAATTCTACGACCTCGATTTGGTCCATTTTGACCCTCTATTCAGCTCCATAGGTCTCCTGGAAGGTGTAATATGCTTGAGAAGTGTTCTTTCTGCCTTAATTTCACCGTAGAAGGCAACCGCAATAACTCATCAAAAGAATGCTGGTAGGTGTCCCCTATTAATTGAATATTTTAACGAAAAGGAGGCCAATGGAGAAGTTTCAAAGGTCTAGGATGCATAATTCAAGTACGGGGAATTTGAATTTGCAATTAGTTTAAATCACTGTTGCCAACCTCGCGAAATAAAATTTTCATCTCTCAAGGTTGGCAATACTGGTCGAAATAAATAACAAATTTGAATTCTACGACATCGAAATAGTCTGTAAACCAAATTTCAGCTCAACCGGATCATAAACACAAGCGTGGTGAATTTTTGAATTTTGGCATTAAAGTTGAAGCAAAAAAAAATGGCGGATTTGCGATTTTTTGCAAATTTTGAACAAAATTGTCGACATTTGGGCATCTAGGGGTCTAAACCGATAGAGTCGAATCCGACGATTGCAAATCTGCTTTCATTTTGAAAATCGGACCATTATTCGCGGAGATATAAGCGTTCAAAGTTTTTGACCGGATAATTCAGTCTAAATGGTCGGATATCCGACCATCGTTGGTATTTTTTGGGATTATTACAGCTTCCAGAGTACGTAGAAAATTGTTTTTGGTGTGTAATAGTACTATTTGGAGGTCATAGAATTCAAATTTAAAATTTGTTTCGAGCAGGGTTGCCAACCTGGCGAGATAAAAATTTTATTTTGCGAGGTTAGCGACCCTGCTCGAAAATTATTTCAAATTTGAATTCTACGACCTCGAAATAGTATCATTAGACACCAAAAACCATTTTCTACCTACTCTGGAAGGTGCAATAATTTAATGAAGTACCATGTTACCAGGGTATGGTCGGATTCTACGAGTCATGAAAGCAGATTTGCAATCGTCGGATTCGACTCCATCGATCTAGACCCCTAGATGCCCAATTTTCGACAATTTTTTTCAAATTTTGCAAAAAACGCAAATCCGCCATTTTCTTTGATTCAATTTTAATGAATTTTTTGTAAAAATGTTATTTATGGTCCGATCGAGCTAAAATTCGGTTTATGGGTTAATCTGAGGTCGCTGAACCCGAAAATGCCATCGGTTTTCAAATCCGATGCTTAGTTTCTGAGTTACAGAAAATGGTCCATATCTCTGCGAATTCGACTCCGACCGGGAAACTGATCGCGCCATTCGATTCGCCTAGTCCGATTACCCCCTCCTAGACACCTCACACGCCGATCTGGAACAAAAAGTTTTTTTTCGAAAAAAAAAAGAAGGTTAACCATCGTTGATTTTTTCGATTTTTTCGATTTTCAAAAAAATCGAGATAAGAGTGCTTTTCAACTAAGTCGACCACGCTGATTACGAAAATGCTATCCATTTTGATGTACGACGATTTCTCTCCGAGTTAGAAGACTTTGAAATTTTCAACATTTTCAAAAAAATTCAGATTAATATCGTTTTTGACTAATCTGACCTCGCTGACTTCGATTCGCCCAATACTTTTCATTTCTGACCTTTCCTTCGGCTTTAAACGAGTAATTTTTTTCGAAAAATCGACGTTAGGGACAATGAAAAGGTCAAATTGAAAATAAAGTCCATATTCGTGATCAGCGACCTCGAAATAGAAATAAACCGCATTAAAAATACAAAAATGCGATATTTCTTGAAAAAAGTGTAATATTTTGAAAATACACCTGGAATCTGCCTGCAAATGCATCGAGTATGCAACTCAATCAACACCAAATGCTAAAAAATTTTAAATGAGCTTTGAAACTTTCAGGAAGTCTTCGAAAGAGGTTGAAGAGTCATTTATTACAAATTCGAGGTCGCAGAATTCAAATTTGAGATTTATTTGGAACAGTGATGCCAACCTCTCGAGATAAAAATTTTATTTTGCGAAGTTGGCAACCCTGAACCGTGAAAATCGTAAATTTGAATTCCACGACCTCGAAATAGTACCATTAGACACCAAAAACAATTTTCTACCTACTCTGGAAGCTGCAATAATTTAATGAAGTACCATGTTACCAGGTCTGGTCGGATTCTATGAGTCATATCCGGTCAATAACTTTGAACGCTTATATCTCCGTGAATATTGGTCCGATTTTGAAAATGAAAGCAGATTTGCAATCGTCGGGTTCGACTCTATCGGTCTAGACCCCCTAGATGCCCAATTTTCGACAATTTTTTTCAAATTTTGCAAAAAATTGCAAATCTGCCATTTTTTTTGCATCAATTTTAATGAATTTTTTAAAAATGTTATTTATGGTCCGATCGGGCTATAATTCGGTTTATGGGTCGCTGAACCTGAATATGCCATCAGTTTTCAAATCTGATGAATAGTTTCTGAGTTACGGAAAATGGTCCATATCTCTGCGAATTCGACTCCGATCGGGAAACTGATGGCTGGGATCGATTCACCTGGTCCGATTACCCCCTCCTAGACACCTCACACGTCGATCTGAGACAAAAAGTTTTTTTTCAAAAAAAAAATGAAGGTTAACCCCTTATGATTTTTTCGATTTTTTTCATCTCCAAAAAAATCGAGATAGGAGTGCTTTTCGACGAAATCGACCACGCTGATTCCGATTCTGGTGTCTGTTTTGCTCTACGATGCTTTCTCGCCGAGTACGCGAGCTTTGAAATTTTCTCAATTTTCAAAAAAGAATGCAGAACAAAGTCATTTTTGACTAATTTTAAATGTACTGCTTATGCATCTCTTTCGACTCGCAGATACTAAATCTGCAATTTCTTTGGCGCTGCGACGCTTGGTCGGCGACTATTTTACAAATTTCAACACGTATCTAGACATACTTAGTTTTATTAAATTCACATTCGAAAACAACAACGAACGAACGAACGAACGGCAAAAAATGATTACAATATAAAACGTAAAACATCGCTTAACATAATAAATGGATAATACTACATAATCATGAGTAAATACACGATGAAAAAAAAAAAAAAATGATTCGTAATAAATAATGATAAAAAAAAAGGAAAAAATATAATACGATTAACTGGTAATACCTATGTAGATCATATTTATATGAAATTATTTACGTGGCGTCTAAATTACCGGTAGAGATTGCAATAATATTAATTTTCACTAGAGAATTTACTATAAAAAAATCATCATTCGACGAAGTGTATTGCACAGGCCTTAGTTTTTTTTTTCTTACAATATTGTGCATTTGAAAATTACTCGAATTTCGTCCATTCTGATTTGGATTTAACTACATTTTGGAATTCCGAAACGTCGCCTGAGTCGTTAGCAGGTAATGCCAGTCTGTGGAAGTCGATTCCATATTCGCTCAACAATTCCGAATCCTTCTGGGACTGCTTTTTTTGCGGATAGTAATACGGGTAAAGCGGATTTATAACACCGACCGTAGGTGATAACATTTGCTGAGCTGGTGAATTCGATAAAGGATCAAAATCACTTATACTGGACGACGAATCTAATCGAATTAAATCCTCTGGTTCGTTCTGCAATCAAAACACGCGACGTGTAAGTAAATCAAAGGCGAGTAATTGGTTCATTTTTAAAAATAATTTTTACTTTAGAAAATTTTGAGTCGGAACTCGATGCTTGTAGCGGATCGTTGAATGGTTTAAATACGCTGTCTGTATCGTCCGCGTACATCTTGCAATTTTTTCTTATTGCACGATATTCGTTAGATTTTTCAACTGGTAACTGGAAAAGATAACAACACGCAGTTATGATTACAAAATAATATCGTTAAAGCGTGAAAACGTGTGAAGATAATTCAGTTACCTTGGGTTTTTTCAACGAAGGCGACGCTCCGTCACTTTCGCCAGATATGGTATAAAAATTACGAAATATTACATCTTGCAAATCGCCCATCAAATCCATATTCAAAGGTGAAAAATCATCGTCCGAACTGGGCGACGGCGAGGTTGGCTTTTCCAGCAAATGGAATTGTGATTTATCGTCAATCGTTCTATTTGCATGAAAAAAATTGAAAAAAACAACATTAATTCGACGCAAAGTTTAATTGGTCGTAGTGTAATCATCCGAGTGGAACGTACCCAGATGACGAATTGTGCTTCGAATCCAAGGCCGGAAAATGCGCTCGTATCGCCGTAGGCGAACTAGGAGCTGAGTTTGGTTTCTCTTTTTTGTCTTTTAACTTTGATCGAATTTCTTTATACACAGATCGTACATCTTTACCTCGTTCTTTCACCTAAATCAAAGGCAAAAATTATGTAAGAAAATTTTATCTAGTCGATTCGAGAATAGTAGTAATCTTGATTTAGTATTTACCGAATTCACAGCAGATTTCATAGCAGGATTTGCCTAAAAAAAAAGGGGAAAAATTGATGAGTATCGAAAATTTTCATCGTGAAAGGTTCAATAAATGGAGCCCCTAATGAGGGTGGGTGTTGTTATTTCCACCAGCCTGGGTGAGTAGTTGCTCGGATTTATAGTGAACATGAACGAAATTGCTTACACTTTCTACTTCCATCAGTTCAGATTCTGGACTTGGTAAATTTCTTTCAATTAACATGTAATTTATTCGAAATTGAAGGGGAGGGATGGCTCCAATCGAAATTTTTGTAATAACTAAAATTATTTCCAAGACAACAAGCTACAAGTTTTGTTTGAAAATTTTTTCAATTGGACCTCTACCTTCACAATTTTTTAATAATATACGTAAGTGTCCAAGCCATTATGCAAAATTGGAGGGGAGGGAAGGGTCCAATCGAAAATTTAAAATAACAAAAATTATTTCTTGAACCTCTATCTACAACTTTTGTTTGAAAAAATTTTCAATTGGACCCCTTTGCCAAATTTTGAAAAAGTATCTACCTGATATTATGTGAAATTTGAGGAAAGGGAGAGATCCAATCGAAATTTTTATAATGACCAAAATTATTTTTAGGATCTTGCTCTACAACTTTTATTTGAAAATTTTTTTAATCAGTACGTTCCTCGCTGATTTATCTGGGATTTTTAATTAATATCTTCGAAGTGTTAAGCAAAATCAGTGAGGAGGGGGTCCAATTAAAAAAAACTTCAAACAAAAGTTATAGCTTGAAGACCTAGGAATAATTTTGAATATTACAAAAATTTTGATTGGACCCCCCCCCCCCTTCCCCTTCAATTTTGAATAAAATAAATGGCAATCGAAACTTGAAAGAAATATTTCAAGTCCAGAGATTCAGTTGATTCATTTCTATGAACTACTCACCCAGGCTGGTGGAAATAACACCCAATGAGGGTACTTACGCGTTTGATAATTGTTTTAAAAATAACAGTTCCTTCTTTCTTTTTGATGTGAAGCCATTCTCTATACTGTTGCATTTTCGAACTAGATTTATCGCTATAATTACACACTTCCAATTCGAACTCGTCCGAGAAACCTAGTCCAGCGTTTAGTAAATCCAGTCTTTCTTCGATGAACTGCACATGAAATACGAGAACGTATAAAATACCATAATTGTTTTATTCTTTTCACCTCATTCATACCTGCTGAAAAATCTGTAACTCCAGCATTTTTCGTAAAAAAGGTTGAATGGACGGCGGTCTAGACTCGACGAAAGCTTCTTCACTGAAAGTAATTTTTTTCCCTTGACTAATTTTCAAAGCATCTCTGTAACCTCCGATTAATTGTACTAGAGCTCTTAAAAACGCTTTAGATACGCCATCGCCTAAAAGTGACGCTCGGTTGCTTAATTGTTTACGTAAATTATGAACCTGGAATTTAAAAAAAATAAAAATAAAAAAAATAGTAAATCCTTTGTATTTAAAAAATAAAATAAAAAATGATCTTCGTTTGCTTACTACATCTGAAGGAAGACTTTCTAAATCGTGAAAAGGTGATTCGATAGTATTATTATCAGCATCGAGCATTACAACGTCTCCTAAATCGCTGTATCTGACGTGCTGTGAACATCAAATCGAATAAATCCGTTTATAAGGTTGAAATCATTCGCACGCGACGAATCTATTTTTAAAATGTCACCTGCAGTAACGAATGTGGCAGTCCGATTAAATAAGGCATAGGAGCTAATAAATATTCGATCAACGATTTGGGTAACACTGGTATAAAAATATGTTGCCAATTCATCGGATACAGAAGAGCATTCGCTGACTGAACACAAGCACTGAGTCGAGATAATTTCTTCGACGTGAAGATGATACGGCGTTCGTATAACATAGACGCGAAAATCACCATCATGTTACGAATATCCACAGCATTGTAATATTCCGTAAGATTTCTCTGTGAATACGAGAACAAATAAGTATGTACAACGATTCGATAAATAACGTATAAAAATCCATCATCAGGTATATTTACATTTTCCGGTATGCTAGGTAACGTGAACGGTCTTGGAGCTTCGCAAATAAACGCCTAGAAAGCAAAAATCACGATTAGTACTCGCGTAATAAAAATTTCCTACCGATAATACTAAATTCAGAATCAACCTTCATCGAAGGATTTATCGACACAGACAGGTCGAAGCCAGTTCTAGGAATTTTATGTTGATAAACCGCATCTAGAAATTTCCACAACTGATCGTAATGAGGTCCTTGAGTTAATTCTGAGATATAGTTCAGGAACCTGTACGTAGAAATAGGCGTTAGACTGGAATCAAACGAGTATCACTATCGTATCCGAAAATTGACTATTTACTTGCTGAAAGCTTCGTGCCAGGGAAGATAGGTGAGAACTACCAAAGCTGTTTCGGAAGCTGGATCGTGACGACAGAATCCAAACGTCCATTTCGAATCGACGTTCGTTAAAACGAAAGAATAATGTTGCATTATTTTGCTGAAATCATCGTACGATTTAATACACACATTACTTTTGAAACGTTTGGAAATAATCTCGGTTCAATTTACCGGTCGAATTCGCAGGGGAATGCGAACTCTGGAACTAATTTCAGTACAGCTTCGTCTTTGTATGTTTCAGGAAATTTCTGTATAATCCAAGCTTTGTTTTGATCTGCTTTCGGACCAACCACTTCGCAGAAACACTCGAAGAAGTGTTTGACATCTTGCCTGCGAAAATTTCAAACAAACGAGCGTTTATTGGCAAAGTAAGTAATACGTTGTCGGACAAGAACCGAGAAGATAAAATTACGATAACGATACAGGAAACAGATGTCACTATCGTTTCCAATACACCCTAGGCAACCAATTTGTTCGTAGGGTTTGGCATTTTATTTGGCTCCAGGTTCGTAATGAGGATAACCTAATGATATTGAAGACAGTACGACTTACCTCAATCGAGAACCCATTTACGATTACAATGATTTTTCCTAGTGCAGCGACGATATCACATCTTCATAGTTACAAAATACTGATTTGGTCGCCCATTGTTTACGTGGAAAAGTTGTCAGTTCTGAAAATTCCGCACGACGAACTTGAAAGAAGCATAATTAAACGTTATTTCAGACGATAATCGGTGATAAATTTGCTACTTTTTCACGAATTAATAATTATTAATAACAGAACAGGATGAAAACAATTCACGACACAGTTGATTTGGTTGATTGATAACGTAAGTTTGATTCGTGACTCATCCTGTTTTCATCATCCAATCGAATCTCCCGTTCGTTATTCCCTTCACCCCGCTTCACAAAATTGAGGGCAACTGAGAAAGAGTTTTTTAAAACATTAAGTGGCAACACTGATTTGCGATTTCAAAACTGAAACTGAAACCAAAATTGAGAAAAATGTAGTTTCAGTTTTCAGTTTTTTTCTTGTTTTTTGTTGTTTAAATAAACGGTATGATTAAATTTTAAAATTATACAACAAAATGTTCATAGAAAAATACTCGCTAAAAATAATCTCGTATCAAAAATTCAAGTATAATTTGGCAGTTCTTTCAGAGTTCAATAAAGCAGTGGCAGTTTGTATTTTCTGTTTCATCCTTTCTATCGAATTTCTCGACGATTCTGTAACATAAATCAACATCATTCCTCAATAAACAAAAATCAAAAAGCACCCAATTGACCAAAGTCATAATCATTTTACTCTGAATTCACCTTCATCTGCATCATTGAAAAATAGAGAAATGGGATTTTTCATCTGAATAGGAACACAAAATTGAGTACCGTAGCTGCGTTTAAGTTTGAGTAAATTCACAATTTCTGTACAATGATTGCTCGAGAGATTTGCTAAAAAAAAATACCAAGTTGCACATTAAAATGAATCAGTTTTCAGAGAAAACAGAACACCCAATTCGTACCTGTTTTTGCTTTATAATTGGTCGACTGATCGGCTTTGGACGAAGCTATAACATCACTCAATTGATTTTTCAATACTTCGAACCGATTCACACGTTTGGCAGAACTGAAAGAAATATCGCTTACAGTATGGCATATCGCTAAATGTTTCGCCGAGAGATTCAAACTGAGGAATCTTTGCATATGTGCGGCGATGATGAGTCGTCCGTAATGCAAGAAATATTTCAAACTGATGTTATAATCTGTCGTTATAAGCGTAGTTTTCTTCGCTATCAAATCAGACAGTAATACCTGTCACAAGGGAAAAGAACTATAAAAATCTGAACGTTTATGTTCATATAGCAAAGTTTCTCATCTTACATTAACTGGCACATCGATCGCCTTGGAAATGTTTTCGTTAGATGCTAAATTATCGACTGCTTTAATCGCTGATAAACCAGTGCTCGTCTTTTTCTTCAAATTTATCAAAAATAATAGGTAATCTTGCTTTTTTAATATTCGGTGTACTTCCGCTTTCACTTTGTCATGATGACGTTTCAGTTGAAAGAGTTCTCGTTCAATGTCTGCAAGAATTCAAATTAAAACCACGGAACGATACAGATATAAATCTGAAGATCATTCAAATTCACCGGAAAATAATCGCTCGATTGCAGAATCGTCCAAATTTGCTTTTTCATCTTCGATAAATAAAAGATGTTTCTTGTTTTGGAATGTTTTCAACGTTGCGATTAATTCAGACTCCAAAATTCTACAGAAAAAAAAAAACATTGTAAGTAAGTCTAATAGAGAAAACATGTTCGTTTATTAAAATATTACTCACTTAGTCTGACTCGAGCAATTTTCTCTGAATTTTATATATTCATTTTGATTACATTCTTCTTCGTGTAGAAGGACGAAAATGGCGTTATTTAAAAGGGCTAAATTTTCTTCGAAATTAACGTTAACGCTGGGCTTCTCGATCAGAAGTTCTCCTACAGAGAATAATTCAAAATACGAATAACTGGTCTAAACACTCGGACGACAGATGATACAATAACGCTTACCGAATTTTCGAACAACCACAGTTTTCGTAACGTATGTTGTGAAATTGAATATAAATTTAACGTATTTGTCGCCTTCTGCTTTATTCAACAATGACGGTAGCAGTTTAGGTACTTCAAAATCAGTACATTCCTAGATGAAGGAAAAAGTGATATCAAAGTTCAGTCAATACAGCTCAGATTAATGATAATGAAAAACATACTTTCTTGATGAAATCTTGCACAGCTGTTCGGAATTTATAACTATCGTTGGTGTAAGAGATAGGCCATGGTACGTTTTTTCTACAATATTCTGGATTAAGAATCGTCATAAATGAATAGAAAATAGACTGCATTCCTTTAGAATTGGGTTTTTTGAACATTCCCTGGAAAAGAAAAACAAACTATCAGCGGTCAATGTTCAAACGAATGATTTCAAGTTGATCAACTATTCAAATATATTACCTTCTGAAGTTTTCCATCCATGTCCAAATTCGGAAAGACTTTGGTAAGAAGAAGTAAATTCTGGTGAATTGCAGTGTGAAAAATTTCCATTTTGCTGAGATATTTTCATCGAAATCGAACAACGAATGAGATGAAAACCAAAACGCGAATACTCCACCAGATTGTTTCAAATTGATCAGAGATTCAAAAAAAAGTACAATTTTCAGCTAACAATAATAATTTCAGTCGAAATATTTCATTATTTCGGTTATTTTGAAAATTCCGTGAACTTTCAACTTTCTGAACTTTTTGGCGGAATTTTTTCAAAAATGAATTTTTTTGGGATTCAACTTGAGATAACCAGTCGAAGTTTCGCCACGTGTCGACACGTTTTTATCCCTCACGTCACGTATCACGCCGAACGCGATTCGTTATTTGTTTAATTCGTTCGTTAATTATCGTTCTTTCGTTGATTCGAATCAGTTCGAATCGGTCACTTTTGTAAATAAACAGAATTTTGTAATCAATTTTTGAAAAAATAAAATCAAAGTTCAAAGTTTGATTAAAAGTGATCAAATAATAATTATTCGAAATTTGAAAGTTTCAAGCTTCAAACATGCTTTAAATTTTGAAATACTAAAACTAGTGTCTGTACGTGATACTAAAATGTTTCTACTATTCCACGAAAAGTGTAATTTTGGATCGATAAAATACCAAGTCTTGAAAAATTTTCATCATTGATAAGCAAAGGAAAGCTTTTACAGCTTTTACAATACACTTACAAAGCTCCATACTGATCGGAGTAGTTGACACAAAGTTCATACTGGTAAATAATAAATTAAAATCATATTTTTGTTTTTATATAATCAATATTTAAACAAAATTACTGTTTTACAGCTATTCTTCTTCTGAAGACTTGTCGAACCAATCCTCGTCATGTTGCAACAAAAACTCATCCATAAGGAAAACCATCGCTCGGTACAACTCATTTGCGACTCATGTGGTTCGACATTCGACAAAAAATTGGACATACTTCGACATCTTAGACCAAAGTGTTGTGCAAACAACGATCCTAAACCAAAGAAAATTAGTACAAGAAGGCCAAAACGTAAAAATAAATCTCACGATTACGAAGAAATTTTAGTAGACGATGGACGGAAACTGAATGGCGATATTCGTAACAAATTCAAGGTGAACTCGTCAGTTTTTCATTTTCTCAACTTATCATTTTTCTTAAAATTAAAACTCGATGGCACGTTTTTATTGTAGGAAAGCAGCGAATGCCCAAAATGCAAAACGTTATTCTCTAGCAAAAAAAATCTCCATAAACATTTAAAGTTTATACATCAAATACTCGATCCCGATGTACCAATTGAAGAACACAAACCAAAAGTACGATTTGACATTTCATATTATAAGTGTAGATTTCTTCGATCAATTCACTTTGTAATATTATAAACTGATAACAATTCAAATTGCAGATTGGTCATCGATGCTCAATATGCGAAAAAGTATTCTCGTTGCGTAAAAACTTATATCAACACCTTCGAAAAGTACACGGAAAGACGAACGTTGGCAGGAAATCGTCTTCGTTTAGCGAATCGATTAAATTAATTTGCGACGCTTGCGGCGTTGGATTCGGAGAGAAGAAGAGCCTAATGAGACATCTACGCACCAAACATTTAGTCAAATTGGGTCGTGAAAAGAAAACCGTCGCTGTTTGCGTCCATTGCTCTTCAACGTTCGCTCATAAGAAAAGTTTATACAAACACGAGAGAAAATTCCACGGAGCCGAATATAAGAAAATATTAAAGGATATTTCTGTTTCGAGTGAAAATCATAAGAAGCATAAAGAAATTTGTAAAAATCCGGGAAGTGTGGAAGATTATCCGTGTTTAAAGGTAACATATAACGCTGATACGAATAGGGTGTTGTTATTTCCACCAGCCTGGGTGAGTAGTTCATAGAAATGAATCAACTGAATCTACCATTTTATCTGGACTTTGTGTATTTCTTTTAAGTTTCGATTGACATTCATTTTATTCAAAATTGGAGAGGAAGGAGGGGTCTAATCAAAATTTTTGTAATATCCAAAATAATTTCTAGGTCTTCAAGCTATAACTTTTGTTTGAAGCTTTTTTTAATTGGACACCTCTCCCCAGTGATTTTTCACAACACTTTGAAGATATTAATTTAAAATCCCAGATGAGTGAGCGAGGAAGGAATCAATTGAAAAAATTTTCAAATAAAAGTTGTAGAGCAAGATCTTAAAAATAATTTCGGTCATTATAAAAATTTCGATTGGATCTCTCCCTTTCCTCAAATTTCACATAATATCAGGTAGATACTTTTTAAAAATTTGGCGAAGGGGTCACATTGAAAATTTTTTCAAACAAAAGTTGTAGATTGAGGTCCAACAAATGATTTTTGTTATTATAAAATTTTCGATTAGACCCTTCCCTCCCCTCCAATTTTGCATAATGGCTTGGACACTTATATTAATAAAAAATTGTGAAGGTAGAGGTCGAATTGAAAAAATTTTCAAACAAAACTTGTAGCTTGTAGTCTTGGAAATAATTTTAGTTATTACAAAAATTTCGATTGGAGCCATTCCTCCCCCTCAATTTTGAATAAATTACATGTTAATTGAAAGAAATTTTCAAGTCCAGAATCTGACCTGATGGAAGTAGGAAGTTTGAGCAATTTCGTTCATGATCAGTACAAATCTGAGCAACTACTCACCCAGGCTGGTGGAAATAACAACACCCAAACGGATAATTCGATACGAGTAATTTTATATCGATTGCTTTTCATTGCAGGAAATTTTACCAGATCATTACGACTACAAACTCACGCAATTTAGTTGGTTAAAACAAGAACAAAATTGCTCTAATGGCTCGTCGAACTGGTTCAGAGCTAAATTGAATTTCACTTGTCGAAGTAAAGAAGACGTCAACCAATGGACGGAAGCTTACGAAATGCAAAATAAATTATGTTTACGTGTGCTGAGCTTTCCTCGTCCAAGAACACCAGGTGTTCTTTATAAAGTTCGTATTCGAATTTACCACGAATTAAACCAAATATTACTCGATTTTAATTCAAAATATCCTTATCCAGGGCAGATTTCGATGCCATCACAATACAATGCCAAAAAAAGGAGCCAAACCGAACGCCAAGCACACAGCATGTTCGGCTGTCCTATCAATCACTTTATTACAAATGCCAGCTCAACAGCACAACTGCGAAAACTCCGAGCCATCGCTGAAAGCGTTAATTTTCATGAAAAATACCCACAATCACTCGGTAGGCGATCCAGCTTCGTTAAAATATCGCAAACCGATTCGCCAAGTGAAGGAGAAATTTCTGAAATTCTTCCAAGAAAAGAAAACCGTACCTCAAGCATTGGCTGCTCACAGAGCAGACTTACAAGCCGAATACGACGCCGAGAGATTTTTGTACGTGGTTAAGGATCGAGCTTTCATGCCGGATGCCAGATGGGCGTACGGATTATACTACAGCTATTATAAGAAAAAGAACTGCAACCCTCCGAAAGAGTCGTCTTCGGTTGAAAAGCCTCTCGCAGAGTCTTCGATCATCAACACCGATCAAACCGACAGTAGCTCGCTTACCACACATAATAATCCAACTCCGCGAAATAAATCTTTAACCGAAAAGTTGAACGATATTTTCCAGCAGATAGTTCAACGATGCGAATCCTCGTCCGAGTATTTTCAATCTTCTGTGCAAAGTTTCATTTCATCTTACGAAAGTAATTGTCAAACGAACGCTCAGCTATCGAGTGCATTGAATTACTTCGCCAAGTACGACGCAGCCAGCGCCCAAACCAAGAATAAATTACCCTACGTTAAGACGGTCGTCAACGCTCCAGAGGTGGCTAATTTCAGCGTAGTCGACGATACCACGATTTTAGCCTCGTCCTCATCTACCGCCAATATCATCAGTCCGATATTCAAATACGCTACTTTTTCGTCAACTTGTTCGAGAACCGTAAGGCAGCCGCAGACGACACCTGTCGCCAGAACCACCGTATTGACCCGTGAAAAGGATATCATTCTACCTCAAAGTAATACTTTCACCGTACACACTGCAGCTTCCACCAATGCTACAGATATATTCGAAACTCGTCCGGTGTACGCGATCGAGACCACCGATAAGTACGACGACTGTATTCTATATCCGATTGAAAATCGTCAAAATATTACCAATTGTTGGATGTCCACCGATTACACCATGTTTTAGATTGAATTATTATTTAATAAAGATGATTTTTTTTTTTTGTTTTTCTTCGTACTTTCGGTGTTTTTCTTTTTACGCAATGGGGCCCCAATGTAATAATTTTGAGCATTTGGATTCTTGTTTTACGAACTCAGGAAATAAGAACTTGTCTTGGGCGTCTTCTCATTATTCTGTGACACGTCTGAAAAATGAAATTTTCATACCTCATATTTTTCGATTAATTTTTGGAGCTAAATCTCATTCTGAATTTTCTTTGAATAAAAAAAAAATTATGAAAAGTTTCACGAAAAATTAAAACATTTCGCGGCAAATAAAAAAACTTCACTAGAAATTTTGTGAAAAATATAAAAAAAATTCACTCAAAATATGAAATATTTCATTGAAAATTGAAGAATTTCGCGAAAAATACGAAAAATTGAAGAATTTCGCAAAAAAATATATAAAAAAGTTGCAAAAAATTGAAAAATTCCGTAAAAATATGAAAAATTCCACGAGAAACTGAAAAATTCCGTAAAAAATATGAAAAATTTCACTCAAAATATGAAAAATTCGACAAAAAATTGAAAAATTTAGTGGATAATATGAAAAATTCTACGAAAGATTATAAAATTTTGTGAAAAATATGAAAAATACCGTGAAAAATATGAGAAATTTTGAATGAAAAATTGAGAAATTTTGCGAAAAATTAAGAAATTTTGGGATAAATATGACAAATTCTGTAAAAAATTATAAATTTTGTGAAAAATATGAAAAATACAGTGAAAAATATGAGAAATTTGGTAAAAAAAATTGAGAAATATCGCGAAAAATATGAGAAATAATGAAAAATTGAGAAACTTTGCAAAAAATATGAAAAATTCTACGAAAAATTGAAAATTTTCGTGGAAAATACGAAAAAATTCTGTGAAAAATATAAAAAATTCTGTGAAAAATATGAGCAATTTGAAGAAAAATTGAAAAATTTCGCTAAAAATACAAAAAATTTTGTGAAAAATATGGAAAATTCTGTAAAAAATATGAGAAGTTTGATGAAAAATTGTGAAATTTCGCTAAAAATACGAAAAATTTTGTGAAAAATTCATGAAAAATATGAGAAATTTGATAAAAAAATTGAGGAATTTCGTGAAAAAAGGAAAATTTTGTGAATAATATGAAAAATTTGATAAAAAAAGAGAAACTTCGCGGAAAATATGAAAAATTTTACGAAAAATTACGTGAAAAATATGAGAATTTTGATGAAAAATTAATAAATTGAGCAAAAAACATTAAAAATTCTACAAAAAATAGAAAATTTTTGCAAAAAATATGAAAAATTCTACGAAAAATTGAAAAATTTTGTGAAAAATATGAAAATCTTGATGAAAAATTGAGAAATTTCGCAAAAAATATGAAAAATTCTACAAAAAATATAAAATCTTGTGAAAAATATGAAAAATTTTGCAAAAAAATTGAAAGATTCCGTGAAGTATGAAAAATTTTGCGAAAAACATGAAAAAGTCCACGCAAAATTGAAAAATTCTGTAAAAAATATGAGAAATTTGATGAAAAATTGAGAAATTCACCAAAAAATATGAAACATTCTACGAGAAATCGAAAAATTTTGTAAAAAATATTGAAAATTTCAATCAAAATATGAAAAATTTTGCGAAAAATATTAAAAATTCTACGAAGAATTGAAAAATTCCGTGAAAAATGTGAAATTTTTCATCAAAATTTGAAAAATTTTCATGAAATTACGAAAAATACGAAAAAATTAACAAATTTTACGAAAAATAAAGATATTAAAAACTATTGAAAGAAAAATCATTTTGGCAATGTAATAAAACTTAAAAGTACCGCTTGGTACAGTTATTACATGAGGAATTTCCCATTTCCTTAAATTCAATTTCTTTGGAAAATTAATTGCCAAATATTTTTTTTGATTTTTTTGGGTACATTCCGAGGCATTTATTCAATGGAAATAAAAGCTACCCTAAAATCCTATGCAAAATCCTCCTCTGGCTGAATTTGTAAAAATTCTCATTTTCAGAAAATTCTAAAATAAAGGCTACCATTTGATCCAAAGCAAAATCCTACCCAAACTGAATTTGTGAAAAATTTTATTTTCAGTAAATTTCAAAAAATGAGAGTTTTTGCAAAATTGCATTATTTTATTCAATGTATTGAGGCTTGCCGACCAGACCACCTTAGCCTTGGTTTACAGGAGCACGCCACCACTCCCGGTCAAAAAAAATCTACCTTAAGATCCCATAAAAAATCTTTCTCTAGCTGAATTTTGAAAAAAAATTATTTTCAGTAAATTTAAAAAAAAGGCAATTTGCATTTAATTAATGACAAGGGCTACCATTTGCTTCTATACAAAATCCTACCCAAATTGAATTTGTGAAAATTTTTATTTTCAGTAAATTTCAAAAATGAGAGACGCATATAGCCCGCCTGAGCAGCTAAAAGCCCCGGTATTTTTATTTTGTATTTTTTTGCTAATAAATAAAATAAACAAATAAAATAAAAATGAGAGTTTTTGCAAAATAATCGCATTTATTCAATGATTTTTTTTTTTTTTGTGACAGAAATGTCTTAATTTTTGTTTACGATTATTTTTTAAATTTAAAATCTTCAAAGAAAAAATCATTCAAAATTTTGTCTTGTTTTAAAAATTTATAGAAAAAAGAATTATATGTCTAAAGAAAAGTATCAATTTTTTCGTATCAATTGAAATTTTTTTTTAATTTTTGGAAGAAATGATATTTTCACTTTTTTTTTTTTTTTTTTTGAAGAAATAATCATTGGTTTAACTATATTTTTGAGAAGAAAAGTCTGAATTTATTGAGAGTTTTTTAAATTATTTCTCTAGAGTAAAAATCTCTTTATTTTTATGCAGAAAAAAACAATTTGACATTGCAAAATTTCCTACCCTCTCTTTCTCTCTTTGTAAAAAAAATTAATCTACAGATGCAGCGCAGCGTTGAAAACACTTGGGCCCACCCAGTGCAAGTGCATTTTTTGCACCTTTTCTCTTTGTCTCTGGTTGTACAGTTGTACGAGTGTCACATACATCATAAAATACAACCAATTATACGTCGACTCAATATATTTATAACATTTCTTTAATAAATGTTTTTTAGAAAGTAAAAAAAGCGCGTGGAGAACAAAATAATAAGGTGTTCTAAAAACGTATAAAAATTAATTCAACTAAACTACAGAATAATTTAAAAAACTTAATAATTATAAAAATAACGTATTTAGAAAAATATATCAGTTCTTTCAAGCTCTTCTAGAATGCTAAAATTAAATTTTTAAAAAGTTAAAAAACTAAATTACCGAAAAAAATGAATAAAATGAATAATTAAATTTAATAAATTAATAAACGAGTGGAAAGGGGAAAGAAGAAAAGAATTTATAAGTGAAAGTATAAAAAATTCAACTTTTTTAAGATTTTACTTACAGCTGTTGAAACTATATTTCCGAAATAGTTCGTCAAAAAAAATAACCTCGACTGATAGCTAATTTTTGAAAAAATCACAAACTATTCATTTTTTTAATTTTTTTAATTTTATTTTCAAATCGTTTACTTCGTAACAAAACAGGTAAGTATAGTATTGTGATGTATTATGTGACGTATAGGACCAATTAAAAATTCAATTTTGAATTCGGGTAGGTAATTTTACAAATAGGTAGATAGGTAGTTAGGCACCTGTACGTTCATTAGGGCACCTTTCAGCACAACTAGTAAGTAGGTACCTGAGTTACATCAAATTCTACGATAGATACTAATTTTTGCTCGATGAAAAAACAAAATGACTAAATAAACGAATACGTCAATAATGTAGGTAGGTACCTATCAACTACGTAAGAAAAATATACGCAAAAGAAGGAGAAAAAAACTACCATTAGGAACGTATAAAACAAAATTAGGTACAATAAACAAGAAAACAATAACAAAAATGGTAGAATAAGACTAGTTTTAATGTTGAAAATTGTTTTATACAAAACCTAATCGCGGTTAATTAGTACAATTTTGCAAAATCCAATCCGACAGAGAGGAAATCATCGACGATGAAAATTTTTTCACAATAATTGAGAGAAAAATTGACGAAATTCCCATCTAAGTATAAAAATAATATCGATATTGAACTTTTTCATATACCTAGGTAGTAGGTACCTACGAAGCAAGTTGTTCTACCAATCGAGTTACGAAAATATAGGTAAAGTATTTTATACTCTAAAAATTTTAGCCCACATATGCTCGCCCCATCCATACACTTTCGATAGATTTTTTCACGAGCAATCGAGTATAACTTTTTTTTAGGTACTTTAGAAGCTCATCAAAGTCAAGCTTACTGCTTACGTAATATACGTTACACCATCTCCGAATAATTAAAATCAATATTAAAAAATTTAGATTTAGAAAAAAAAATTCTTATAGGGCGGAATGTACCTAAAATACCATTCGATCCGAGAGACTTATCCATCGACCCAAAAATAAACGAGTAATTTTCAAGTAGAGAATTTACAGTACCTATCTACTCTTAATAATAAAGCTGTGTACAGCTTATAGTAGAAAAAAAAGGGCAAAATGTAATTAAAAGTTTTTAGAAATAGGGGGGAAAAATCAAGAGTACAATATAAAATTTTTTTTAGATACTTTATCGTATGAGAAGCTGGCGTATATGTATAATAGAATACCTACGAGTAAAATGTAAAAGAAAAATACGTATTAGAGTTTAAAAATTCAAGAAGAAAATTATCGATCGATGAAAAAAAGACAGAAACAAAGAGAAGAGAGAAACGAAAAAAATCACTGGAAATAATAAAAAAAAAAATCATATAAAAGAAAAACATTATTATACGAATGATATCTAACATTATTAACAAAACGAATATATTGGAGGGGAAAGGGGGTAATACGCAGATGTGCGGATATTACAGGAATGGAAGAGCTAATCGTAATCTGTCCAACGACTATTACATAGATCATAATTTACAGTACGTAGATCAAGTCGAGATATGGTATAAAGGCAGCGAGATTTGGACTAAAAATGCGAGTCTATCTAGCTAGGTAAGTACTAACTTTATAGGAAAATTATTATTGAAAAAAAGTAGGTAAGTGATTATTTAGATAGGTATCGAGTAACATTATTTCACTGGAAAGAAAAATTGTCAAATTTCGAGACAATTGCTCGTGATTTTGTTCGTAAAACCAAACCACAATTAGTAATAAAGTAGGTAATTAAAAATTTGACAATTTTTCTTACATACAGGGTGTCTACATTGATTTTATTTTTAAAATTCATGAATTTTTCGTGACTTTTTCATGAACAATATTTCAATGTTTTCAGGGTCCCCCTTCTAGCAAAAATGTAACTTAGAATGAATATTGGGGGGGGGGGGGGGCAAAAAATGTCCACATTTTCCCCTATATTTTGTTGTAAATAGCTATTTAAAAAATTATCGAGGGAGGGGGCGAATGCCTCTTGAACCCCCAAGTTATGCCTATGCCTTCCAAAAGACCAAAATCCCTTTTTTTTTTGGTAGCCAAAAAAATCTATACAATTTAAAAAAAAAAGTTAAATGAATACTTGGAATTTTCAAGGGTGTAATTCGATTTCTTCCCTAAAAAGTGGATCCTTGAAATTTTCTTCATGTTGTAATGTGAGAATGATTTTTTTTTCTGGAAATGAAACGAAAAATTTTTACGTAAAACATACTCTTAAAAAAATATTTAACAACTTTTTCAACAGAAACCCTTTTTTTCTTTTTGTTTTTTTTTTGTCCCAAAGTTTGAAAACTATTTCATTTACCTACCCATTTTAATATCAAAGGAGAAAAAATTGAGATTTCTTTTTATTTCGGAAGAATTTTTATAATTATTGTTCGAAAAAATTCTTGTTTTTTTCGAAAATGAAACGAATTTTTTTCTTCGCAAAGAAAAATTCAAGAAACTTTTCCACAGAAATTTTAAAAAATATCTTCACATAAGAAAATTTTCTAAAAATTTCCTAATCAAACAAAAAAGAAAGAAAAGAAAGATTTTTGGATATTTTTTATTCCAAAAAATCTTGAAATTTTTTCCTTCTAAAAAATTTCTACTCCAAAATATTTGAGGTTTCTAATTTTTTCTATTCCAAAACAATTTTTAAAAATTTTTAATCCCAAAAATTTCGTTCATAATTTTTTTTATTCCAAAAAATTAGAATTTTTTCTCCAAAAAACAGGGACTCTCATCTCAAAAAATTGAGATTTTTTTTATATTCTAGAGGTCGAAAAATATTGTTACTTCAAAACAATTCACACGATAAAATTCAGATTTTTGATTTTTTTTTAAATAAGAATTTTTTCGTTAAAGTTGGAAAAATATTTTTATTTCAATAAAATTGAGAATTTTTTTAACGTCTTGTACAGCAACTACCTAAGACTAGTGGCGTGAACATACTTTTTTATTCCAAAAAAAATTTTTGTACATAAAAATTCATTTTTTTTAAATTTTCATTCCAAGAAACTGGGATTTTCCCCAAAAAATACAGATTTCCATCCCCTCGAAAAAAAAAATCTTCAAGAAAATTAATTTTCTTCTTCTGAGAAATCACAATATTTTATATGATTTTTTTTTTTTTTTTTTTTTGAGAAGATGCAATAGTTTGAAAAAATGTCACTTTTAAGTGAATTTGTAATTTTGCCCTAGTAATATTATCAAAAATTCATGACTTCGAAGGGCAAAATTCGTGACTTCTCATGACCTAGTAATTTTTTTGAAAAATTCATGACTTTTTTATTACTTTCATGACCCATTTTCAAATTTCATGACTTTCATGACCTGTAGACACCCTTTAGATTTGGTATAAGTATGTAGTACGATATACAGTAAATATATAATTATGTTCATAAGAGTGTCGACGAGTATACGAACTAGGAAATTTAGCGTATAAAGTATGTTCAGCACGCAGATAGTACGCACTTGAAAAGGTTACATAGGTAAGGTATCATATTTATAAAGTATACATAGATACAATAATACACTACGCTGTGTACTAGTACAGCCCTAACGTACCATACTATACTATAGGTACTATACTACACTACGTATAGGTACGTATAGTATTAGATAATTATCGTAATAACAGGGGTACCCAAAAAAGTAGGTAAATAAGTATACGCATGCATCAAAACACACGTACACTTTAATAGTATACTCTGCATAAATTGAAAAAAAAAAAAAAAATTAAAAAAAATTAATAATGATAATAATAAAAAATAAAATACAACGAATATCCACGAATGAGTACGTCTACGTATTATAAATTCAGTCGAATGTAGCGCCCAACTATAAATAATTACGAGTATTTATATCGTCGAGAGAAAAAAAAAGTCATTCGTTAAAGGGTAAAATTAACATTATGTATACGACTATCGTAAACGAGCAATTGAACAGCTTATCTCTCTAATAAATTCATCTCGATAACGAAATCAAAAAAAAAAAAAAAAAAAAATACCGTACGATATCGTCTTGTCAACTCGCATAGGTACTAAATAAAAGGGTAAATATTTACATACAAAGGTAATTTTAAATATTTTAAGCGAACGTAACTTGGTAACTTTACTACATTGTTTAAGCGTGATCAATTTTTCTCAATTTAATTTAGTTACTCAGCTTCTACGAGTATTAAATGAGAAAAAAAATCATAAAAAAAATCATTAAAAAAATACGTATAATTTTTCAAAAGCTAATCTTCAAAAAAAAAGCCAAGGTTTCGAATTTCCAATATCGTCGCGATAATTGAAAAAAGGGGGAAATTTCGGGGTATAATTTTTTTTTTCAACTAAAAATATAATAAAATTAAAAGTAAAAATATGTAATTGAAAACGAAGGTAAAATTCGATCATTAAAATAAAAAATAATTAATTTAACACTTCGCAGATTTTTGTTAATTGAAAGGCTTTCGAAGGTTCGAAATATCAAAGCGAATCAATGACTAGAATACAAAAAAAGAAAAAGCGAGAAAATCCATCTTCTTGCTATTTCTTCGCCTTTTTTAGTACAGTCGCAAATGAAGGTTCCACTCGTTCGAGAAGTTAAAAACGATTTCATAACTAATTTGTAATCTAGAGGACGAATTTCGGGAAGTGAATGACCCAGGTTTCATTTTACTTTTTTAACAAAAAAAAAAAATCATTTTTCTGAGGCTCCCTTTTTTTGAATCTCCCTATATCTCTATACGTAATACTTCAATTGAAAAATTGTTCATCCAAAAGTTGTACATTGAGATCATTGGAATAATTTTAATTACTACAAAAATTTCAATTGCACCCCTCCCTCCCCTCCAAAGTTGAATAATAGAATAAAAATTATAAAATCACCCAAAATTGGAGGGGAGAGAGGGGTCAAATCGAAATTTTTGTAATAACCAAAATTATTCCAAGCATTTCAATCTACAACTTTTGTTTGAAAAAATTTTCAAACGGGGTCTTGGATTTAGAGATAGGACGATTAAAAAAAAAAATACATCCTAAATTACGAATTAATCGTAGAATCGAAATTTTTCCATCGCATCGAAGCTTCTCCCCCAAAAACGACTATACTATTAAAAATAATACAAAATAAAACTTAGATAAAATTACACGTTCGAAAATCGAAAAACCTAATTGAGATAATTTTTTTGATTTTTCACCAACGAATATTATTATTGCCACCAGCGGATTCGTGATAAATATTTTTTATTTTCAAACGTCGAAAGTTATCTGATTTGATGAATGAATATTCGAAAAAAAAGTCCCATCTACACGAATCCGCTTCCGTTGATTGGTGTTGAAAGTTTGACGAGATCATCGAATCGGGTCAAATGGTTACGAGGCGAAAACACGAATTCGTTATTAAGCCTTCGCAACGATTTGTTATTTTTGATTATAACTTGTTTTTCTTTGGATACGATATGTTGTAAACAGTTTTAACGATAATTTAACAAAAAATAAAATGATTCGTGCGTTAAAAAAAAAATGCGAAATATTAAATCATAACTCGTTTCATATTGACTAGTTGTAAAATCAAACGATAAAAAAATAATCGTTAAAAAACAATATAAAAAATTACAATAAATAATAATTATTATTAAGAAAGAAAGAAAAAAAAAAAAATATCAACACTCTGCCAGCACCATAGTACTGCGAATTGTTTTTTTTTCATACCTTGAACTGAGAGAATGTAATATTGTACGTAGAGGAATGAAATAAGAGAATAACCGAATTAGGTACGAGGAATAGGGGAGAGGGGCTTGGAAATGGGAATGAATTTCAACAAAATTAACGTATTAAAATTAAAAATTAATATACATACGTATTCACGACCTATAAATATAACTACAAGGCGGCGGAGTTGGAGGCGGCGAAGGCGACGAACTTGGAGGAGAGGGTGACGATGACGACATCGATGAGGAGGGCGGCGTAGCTGTAGCGAGCGGATGATGACTGCCTCCTTTTTTTACCCTCCCCTCCCCTCCGTCTCAAAGGTAAACCTTTTTAACACTTCTGGTCGTTCCGAAGCCATCTCGGTAACCCAGCGAGCCGGATCCGTTGTCGTTCTGGAGACGCCGAAAAAAATCAAAAATTTGAAACGAATTCGCTAAAGGGTCGAGTAAAGAGCATGACAGGATAAGATGGGTGATTTAGGGATGGAAACCGATTTAGGCTAAAACCTACCCTAAAACGTCTACCATGATGAGAAATTTTTTTGAAATTAAATGATGCGAAAAATAATTCCAAAAAATTAGAAAATAAAATTGTTTTATCTAAGTACCTCAAAAAAAATCCGGATTTGTTTTCAAGTGCCTATACTTAATCTCAAAAATTAGAAGATTTTTCTATTCAAAAATATAAAAATAAAATAAACAACAAATATAAGGAATTAAAAAAATAAAAAAATAAAAACATTCCTCAGTCCAAAAAAATTGAAAGATTTCTTCTTATAAAAGAAATCGAGAATTTTTGTAAAATAAAAATTTAAAAAAAAATTATTTTCATTTCCACAAAAAAATCTTTTCTCCAAAAAATATGAAATTTAATGATGCAAAAAATAATTTCAAAAAATTAGAAAATTGTTTTACCTAAACACTTATTTAAAAAAAAAATCCGTTTTTTTTTTTCAAGTAATCTCAAAAATTAAAAGATTTTTTTATAAAAAAAAAAAAAAAAAAAAACACTACGAAAAATTAAAATAAAAACATTCCTCAGTCCAAAAAATTGAAAGATTTCTTCTTATTCCAAAAAGAAATCGAGAATTATTGTAAAATAAAAAAAATTTTGTACCAAAAAAACTTTTAATTTTTTTAATTTTTATTTACAAAAAAATATCTTTTTCTCCAGAAAATATGAAATTTAATGATGCAAATAATATTCCACAAAATTAGAAAACTGTTTTACTTAAGTACTTATTCAAAAAAAAAATCCGGAATTTTTTTCAAGTAATTTCAAAAAGTAGAAAATTTTTTTATTAAAAAAAAAAAAAAAAAAAAAAAAAAAACTACGAGAAATTTAAAAAATAAATACCTAGGTAAAAAATAAAAACATTTCTCAGTCTAAAAAAATTGAAAGATTTCTTCTTATTCCAAAACGGAAAATAATCGAGAATTTTTGTAAAATAAAAATTTAAAAAATTTTGTACCAAAAAAAACTTGAAAATTTTTTCATTTTTATTTCCAAAAAAAATTTTTTTTTTCTCCAAAAAATATGAAATTCAATGATACAAAAAATAATTTCAAAAAATCAGAAAATTATTTTACCTAGGCACTTCTTCAAAAAAAATCCAGAATTTTTTCAGTAATCTCAAAAATTGGATAGGAAGATTTTTTCATTAAAAAAAATTTTTATTCAAAAAAATAAAAAACTTCCTACCAGAAATTAAAAAAATAAAATAAAAAACATTCCTTAGTTCAAGAAATCGAGAATTTTTGTAAAATGAAAATTTAAAAAATTGTATACCAAAAACTTGAAAAAAAAAATTTCTTCAAAAAACTTGAAAATTTTTTATTTTTATTTCCAAAAAAAGAATTAAAAACATTATTTATTTCAAAAAATTGCTTCGAATGGATACGTTTCTCCATTAATTTTTAGTTTGGCATATTTTGAAATTATAAAATTTGGGACCTTAACTTGGATTTAGAGCCACGATCGTAATATTGCAACCTGTCTCTGGATTTCTCACCAAAAGGAACAACTATTACTGGTTAGATGCAAAAAAAAAAATACAAAAAATTGAAAATTTTGTATTTTTCATAATATGCGAAAAAGGGGACTTGCGGTCCCACTTAAAATTGAGTTAGGGGTAAAATGAAAAAGAGGGAATTATTTTCCAATGGAATGCAACAACTTGAAATGCTATGCAAAAAAATTTGCTGATTTACGTCGTTTTTGCTTTTTTTTTGAAAAATAGGGGACACCCTAAGGTACCACTTGAAATTAAGTGGTGGAGGGGTGAAAATTTGAGAACTCATTCTCATGACAAGGAACCACCTTGATAATGTAAAACCATAAATAAGCAAGATTTTAAAAATTGACAATAAAAAAATAGGGAATTGTTTTCTCATAGAATGGAAAAACTTTGCAAGTAACTGAGTAAGAAATTTTAAAAAATCCCAAAAAAGATTCACCCAATATAGACCTACAACATCGTGTTTTTTCATGTTCCACCCCCTGTTTTATGGATCCCTATGAACTCTAGGACAAAAACTCTGGTATTTTTGAAAACTACATTAAATATTGAAACTTTTTTACTAGAACCATTTTTCAATTGTAAAATTACCGTAGCCATGATACGCGTTTGATTTTGCGTCATAGAAAAATAAATTTTGAAAGCTAGGGTGTAAAAATTTTTCTCATCATGGTAGACCTTTTGGGGTAGACTTGCCCCAAATTGGTTTCCGGGCTCAAATCGCCGACCTTTTTTTTAGGTAGATATAAGAATTGAGCAGTACTTACCCTTGCGAAATCTCTTTGCGAACGCAACGTGCCGAAATGATCGCGAGGTCGATTCGCCGGATGAGCGGCCGAAGTGGGGTAATAATTTTCTCCATTTTGGAACTGACTAAATAGATTATTGTCTTGTTTACGTAGCGTACCTTTGGGCGAGCTGTTCAAAGTTTTACTCGACGGCGTGACCAGGACAGGTTCGGCGTACGTGACTTCTTCTTGCGGTAATAACTTGGGCTCTTGCAACCGTCTCCTGCAATATTTGTTCGTACGTAGAAAATTTACACTCGCCGAGCTTACGAGATAGGCTACATGGCTACAACTGTTAACTAAAATACTAACACGTTGACGTTTTGCCTTTGTTCGAAATATTCGTATTCCGTATCCGGATACGGAATGTTGTCGTCGTCGTCTTTTTGGCATTTTCGACCGCAAACGAAGCCCGCAACGAAGCCAGCCACCAACGCCGCCAACGTACCCGTTATTATGGCCAGTAACCAGATATTGATCGAGTAACGTTCGCCGTTATCTTCTGTCACGGTGACGTCGTCGCCGCCGCTGCCCTCGCCTACTATTCAAATTTCAAACAAAACCATCGTACGTGAATCAGAAAATTAGAAATTCGAATGCAGTCTAAATGACGAAATGAGTAATTACCGTTTTGATAAACGCTCGGCCTTCGACCACTGTTCGACGTGGATGCAGTCTTCAAGTTGGAAGATAAGCCGCCTAAACTGCCGGCGTGTTTGTCCAAAATTTTACCTGCTGATCGAATCGAATATTAGTATAAAGTTTTTTAAAAGATCAATTAAGGGGGGGGATGAATTTTTTTTTGTTAAATGCAAAGCGCTGACAAGCGAAATTTTCTAAGACCTATGTATGAAGTCATTTTGATTTTTCATTTATGCAGTTTTGAAGAAAAATTGGAAACTAAGTTCATCTTGCTTTTTTTTTACAAAAAAAAAAAAAAAATGATTTTCGATTTTTGAAAAATAAAATGCATCGAGTTTTCAAAAAACGAAAATTATTTTCATATTGCATGTTGATGGTGTCATTTTGCAGAAAATATTGATAGATTTTTTGGAAAATGAAAAATTTCAAGTGTCAAAATTGAAGAAAACACGATTTTTTCTTAATGCCCCGTTTCCAGAGACAATCTAGTCAGACTACAGACCAGACTAGACTCTACTGAATAAAAAACATTCTCAGAAAAATCTTGTGGGTTGCATAGTTTCTCTGGAAACGGGGCATTAAGCAATACTCGTGTCAGGGCCTATTCTAAGGAAAATTTGGAGCTGCACGTTTAGCTCCATTACCAGAGTCATATTCCATGTAGGTAATATGGGTGTGTGGTTGGAGGGGAGGGGGGGGGGGGGGTGTGTGTGATGAAACCATCACTTGTGAAATTTTGATGGATTTTCAGAAAATTTTGACAAACAAGTTAAATCATCGCAAAAAAATTCCTCTAGGGAAAAAAGTAAAAATTATTTTTCAAAATGAAATTTTTCGTGTGTTTAGTTTAGGTAGATAGTTTTTACTAAACTTCAAAAAAAATGTTTGCCAATAGATTCTTATTACATTTTTTGACAAGAGAATTTTTTCTATAAGATATACTGATCATGAGAAAAAGGTAGGTATTTTTTAGAAAAAAAATGAGATTTCTTTGGAAAATAAATTTATGATAGAATTTTTTGTCAAAAACATTTTTTTCGAAGATTTTTTGGAGATTTTTTCATGAGAAATTTTTTTTTGGTTAATTTTTAGCATAGGTATTATATGCTTTTACGGAGACCAAAATGGAAAAAACGACACCAAAATTTGAAATGTTAGGTTAGGTTACATTAGGTTAGGTTTGGATGACATAAAAAAACAGAATAAATTCGATTTTTTTGAGATTATGTTAGACATTTTAAAATCTGTAAATTTTTTGAAATTTTATGATTTTTTTTTCAATTTCTTGTCAAAAACTTTTTTGACGGGTTTTTGTCAAAAAAATATTTCTTTGTCGAAAAAATATTTTTTGAAGATTTTTTCATCAGAAATTTTTTTTGGTCAAAACTTTTTTTTTCAATTTCTTGTTAAAAAAATTTGTTTTGACGATTTTTTCTCAAAAAAATATTTCTTTGTCGAAAAAATATTCTTTGAAGATTTTTCAAAGATTTTTTGTCAAAAAAATATTTTTTAAAGCTTTTGTCAAAAAAATATTTTTGCTATGCATTCAACAAAAAAAAAATTTCATTCCCCCCCCCCCCCTTAACAGTGAAATGTGGCAGGCCTGTAGATACTGACTGGCTGGACAGGCTTGGTGTACACCGGTGGCGATATTTTGAAAGAAGAACTTCTCGTCGGGTCCTTTGAAAGGTGTGACTGATCTACAAGAGCCCACTGTTTTATCCCAGGCGCAATATGGATCTTGTAACGCGACACATTCGCTGTAAAAATTTAAAAAAAATGGGAATTAAAATAAAATCGAAACCGAGTTGAATAAAAATTGTGAATTTTTTTTTTGATAAATTTTCTCTTCAGTAAAATTAATAGGTAGAGTGATCGATCGACAAACCTGCACGACGTAATTCTGCTATCGTTACAACGATGCAAAGGAATTGACAAAACTTCACTGTCCGATACAACAATCAGTCTTCCATCTTTGGAAATATCGGGTCGTACGATTTTCATATTGCGTACAGATACGTTCGAGGCGAATATTTGTAATTCTTCGATGACCACTGGCATAACAGTATCGCGCGAATCTGCCGCAGCTGCGTTCACCACTTTGATGATTTTACCAGTATCTGCGAAAAAAATTCGAAATTTTTAGTACTTTTTTATTTTTTGGTTACTTCGTTCGAAAAAATTGTCTTAAGTATATTTTACCTGTTCCTACGAAAATCACATCGTAGGCTTTATTGCCGACAGTTTTAATTTGAGGATCGACGGTAATATGCGTGAATCTATGACTGCAAAAAAGGAAAACACAACAAACGAACGTTAAATCGAACCAACAACGAGGTGACGAGATTTTTTTTACACGAATCACTCACTCGGCAGCTGTTCGAATAAAAATAGGTTGTTTGAAATAAGAAGGAACCGCTTCATCCATTAACGAATGCATTTTAATGAAATTCAAAGTAAGATCTGGTAACGTTCTGGAATCATTGACGCACTGACCCGGTCTCGGATCTGGCACCTGTATCGAAAAGTGTAACATTATAAAATCTAGTATAATCGATGATTAGACAGTAAGGCCCGTATTTTAAAAATTTGCTTAAGCAAACATTGACCTTAAGGCGAGGCGATTTCACACGTATCTTGTCAATTTACATCGAGCAGCCATTTATTTGTATGGAAAAAATAAACAAAACTACTTGGTCTGTGTAAGAACGCTTCGCCTTAAGTATAAGGAAATTTTTAAAATACGGGCCTAAGTTTCTTTTTAGATACCTTGGAGCTCGTAACTGGAAGCCAATTGGAATTCAATTCGGATTGCTCTTTGAAATTACCCTCGAACGTGTCGCTGACGTCTTGAAGCGAAAATGCGCAGATTGCCGAACCTGTGATGCTGTTTGCTGGCGTTGTGAATACACCGTAGACCAGATGTGCTTCGTGTCCGCTGTAATTTCCCACGGTCCAGTCGCTGGTCGATTCTGATAGGAAAAAAAGAAGAAAAATTGATAAATAATGAGTAAAAAATTATTTGAAATTTTGAAATTTTTAAAAAATTTTTAGAGAAAAAATTTCTTTATTTTTCAAGAGTAACACCACTTATTCTTATTTTTTTGAAAAACGTATTTTACTCAATATTTTTGGAATAGAAAACGTTTTGAATTTTTTGGAAAAAAAATCTCTCAATTTTTTTTAAATAGGTATACCTAGGTACCTATTTTTTTTTTTTTTTTGAAAAATGGAAGAAGAGATTTCTAAAAAAAATTTTCATTCAATTTTTTTTTTTTAATAAAAAGTCTTTCAATTTTATTGCAAAGAAAATTAATTTTTCGATAGGTATTATTGGAAAGAAAATTTACTAATGTTTTGTTTTGGCGAAAAAAATTCTAGATTTTTTGGAAAAATGAATCTTTTTTTTCTGGATGTTTTTTTCAAATTTATTGTCGTGTATTTTGAATAATTTATTTTTTATTTTTCAGTTTTCTCCTTTTTTTGGAAAGCCATTTTTTAATTTGTTGATTACTTGAAAAAATTCTTGATTTAAGGGGGGGGGGGTAAACAATTATTGTTAATTTTTTTTTGATTTCTCAAGTTTTTTTTTGAAACAAAAATAAGTACTTAATTTTTCAAGTGTAATTCGATTTATCATAAAAATATCACTTCAATTTAAAAAATATTTCAATTGAAAAGAAGTTTTCGAAAAGTAGTTTTTTGGTTTGGGGGTGGGGGCAAAAAGAATTTTATGCAAGAAAATTTTTCAAGTCATTTTATTCTGTGAGGAGATTTCTTAAGGAATTTTTTTAAAACCTTTTTATTTTGAAAATTTTTAAAAAATGGTACAAAACTTAATCTTTTTGGAGAATAAACATTCTGAATGTTCACCGGAAATTTTTTTCAACAAAAAAAAAATGTTTTATTTTTATAAGAAAAAGTAATTTTAAATTTTTCGCAGACAAAATCATTTCATTTTTCAAATTAAAATTTATTTTTCATTTTTTTTAAATAAAAACTCTTTTCAATTTTTTTGAAAGAAATTTATCATTTTTTGTAGTAAAAAAACTATATTGTTTGGAGCATAAAAAGTTTCCATTTCTCAAAAATTAAAAAAATTGTATATTTTCTATCAATTTTCTTATTGGAATAAAATAAATCGCCCCCCCCCCCCCAATAAAATTGGCACAACCTGAAGACCCACTCGTGTGGATGTTTCTTTTTATGAGAAAATAATTTCATATTATTTTTTTTATTTTTCTTATGACTGAATTTTAAGTGGTGCCTCTTCTGGTTCTAACCCATCAAAAGGTATTCCTTTTCGTGAAAAGTAATTCCATTTTTTTCATTTTTCTCCTATCTGAATTTTGAGTGGTGCCTTGGAGCTCCTCAACACTTCTCCAAAAATTCAAAAACTAAAAAAAATGCAATATTTGTGTTCCTTTTTGCAAGAGAATAATTCCAAATTTTTCATTTTTCTTCCGAGTAAATTTCAGGTGGTGTCTATTAGACCCTCCTTTATTTTTAAAATTGACAAATTCCCACTCAAAATTTTAGTTGGAGAAAAAAGATGAATTGAAAATTATTTTCTCGTGAAAAGGGATAATTTATATGGGTTAGAAGATAATAACAATAATGCAAACGTTCGAAAATTTGTTTATTTCAATAATGGAAGGGGGCTAGTAGGCATCCCTTAAAATTCAGTAAAGGGAAAATGAGAAATTGGGACTTATTTCCTCTCAAAAGAAACAACTTTGAATTATAAATTATCAAAAATTTTGCTCATTTTTTGGTTTTTGCATTTTTTGAGAGATGGAGGTAATTACAATGTACAACTTAAGGGGGGGAGGGCTATAAATTTTTTTTTGTTGAATGCAGAGAGTTGACAAGCGGAATTTTCTAATACCTTTGCATGACGTCAATTTGATTTTTCATCTATGAAGTTTTGAAGAAAAATTGGAAACTAATTTCATCTCGCTTTTTTTTACAAAAAAAATAATTTTTGATTTTTGACAGGGTTGCAAACTGTTTCGAACCACCACCAATAAAATTGTTTTGGTGGTGGTTTTCAAATGGTTTTCACCACCACCACAACCAATTGGAAAATTTGTAAAACCATAACCAAATCAAAACCGTTTGCAAGCAGAAAAAATGGAAAAACCATTTGATAAAACCACAAAAAAGAGCTTTAAAAAAAAACCACCATCACCACAATCATTTAGATTTGAAAAACCACCAAATCAATTGAATCGGTTTCTTCATTTTATTACTTTGTGTTGTTTTTTGTTCCTTTTGTTTTATCCTAATTTTAATTTAGTCAGTTTCAAAGCAGTTAATTTTAAGGTGAAACTAATAGGTGCCATGATATTTCGTTCCTTTGATTTGTGAATTATGATTAATTAATTGATTATTTGATTACTCGTTTCTTTGCCAAATTGGCCATTAAATAAAGGTTTTTTCTTTTTCAATAACTTCTTTATTTTTTAATTAATTTCTTCTCTTTGTATTTGTATTTGATATTTGATTTCTCATCACTTCATCAGTAACTCAGTATAATTGTTAATTATTGAATTAGAATAATAGAATTAAAATTTAAAACATAGGAAATGGTTCCATCTGGTTGTATCAAGTCTTCGTTAGTATATTTTTTGCTCCATTTAAAAACATGAAAAATCGATTGAAAACCAAAACCAATTCATTTGGTTTTGGTTTTACCAATTGAAATGGTTTTGGTTTTTGAGAACCACCACCAAAACCAATTGAAATGGTTTTGGTTTTTGAGAACCACCACCACCACCACCAAAATAATCAAAAGTTGAAATAACCGAAACCAAAACCAAAACCATTTCAAAAAAAAAAAAAAACCAAAACCAAAAACCATTTATTCGAAAATTTTCAAAACCACCACCACCACCACCAATTAATTCTCAAACGGTTCGCAACCCTGATTTTTGAAAAATAAAATGAATGGAGTTTTCAAAAAAAAAAAATTATATTCATTTTGCATTTTAATGATGTCATTTTGTAGAAATTATTGATAAATTTTTTGGAAAATCAAAAATTTTAAGCGGTGAAATTGGAGAAAAACACGACTTTTTCTTAATGCCCCGTTTCCAGAAAAACTATGCAACCCACGAGGTTTTTCCTCAAAATGTTTTTTATTCAGTACAGTCTGGTCTGTAGTCTGACGAGAGGGTTTTGCGAAATTCCTACTTTTCCCCCTGATTTTATCTAACTTTCTTATGAATTTCATCTTAGTATTCCATTCAACTCGAAAGAAGTCGTCGGCAAATTATAATTTCGCGAAACCCTCTCGTCAGACTACAGACCAGACTATACTGAATAAAAAACATTCTGAGGAGAAACCTCGTGGGTTGCATAGTTTTTCTGGAAACGGGGCATTAAGAAAAAGTCGTGTTTTTCTCCAATTTTGACGCTTAAAATTTTTGATTTTCCTAAAAATTTATCAATAATTTCTACAAAATGACATCATTAAAATGCAAAATGAATATAATTTTTTTTTTTTTTTGAAAACTCATGCATTTTATTTTTCAAAAATCAAAAATTAATTTTTTTTGTAAAAAAAAGCGAGATGAAATTAGTTTCCAATTTTTCTTCAAAACTTCATAGATGAAAAATCAAATTGACGTCATGCAAAGGTATTAGAAAATTCCGCTTGTCAACTCTACGCATTCAACAAAAAAAAAATTTATAGCCCCCCCCCCCTTAAACTTCAAAATTAGGGTTAATGTAAAAAAAAGAGGAAATACTTTCTTTTTAAAAAACGAAAAAAAATTAGGTATATTATGCAGAAATATCATCTCTAGGTAGGAAAAATTTGCAGGATTTTTTTTTTTTTTTTTTGAAATACCCAAGAGAATTCTTTCGAAGAAAAAATCTCCTCAAAAATGAATTTCGGTATTTTCATGCTCTAGACAACATTTCGAAATGGACAAGTTGCCTATAATAGTCCTTCTCGTCCACTAAGTATAAGTAGCCTAATTATCTTCTCGCAGAAAGTCGAACTCGAAGGAATCGCTTATTCGTATCTCTATCTACGATGAAGTGCAAAAGCCAAGTTGGCTGGTAAATCATTCCGTAAAATAACACACTTACGTATTTCGTTAAAGTAGAAAGGAAACTCTCCGGAAACCGAGCAATTGAGACGCGATTTCAAAAACGATGTCCATCTGTTACGAAATCTATGCGGTCCTCCTCGGTCATGTTTACAGACTCGAGCTACTCTCGAGAACACCGCCTGAAACGATAAGTAATTTAAATTTAAAATGCTCGAGTCATTAGGATTAGGTGGATTACTTAACGGCTATGGCTCTACTAACCTTTCCACAGTTGATATACTCGACTGCGGTTTCGCGAAAGAAGAAATAAACGAAATCACCCAATGTTAGAGCGTTCACGAAATTAGGAGCTGTAACAAAAAAAAAGCAACACGAATAAGCGTTTAATTCGTAACGTAGAATAAATATCTAACGGCTGAGGGTATAATGACGGATGGAAAAAAATTTATCCAAGTAATACCGTTCAAGCTCATCGAATCGTATTGCTCGGTTTGTAACGGTTCTCGATAGATGATCGGATCTGTACCGGCGAAATCGGCCACCGTACCAGCGTATAATTCGTTATCTAGATGGAAAAAATTTCGGATTAAAAATTTTAATTCGTACAAATGTAATGTAGGTATGTACTGTACGTGATTGATATCGCACGAATGCGCTTTATATGTACTGAGTACGAGTATGACTCACCGACATAGATGAAGGTACTGTTATGTTTGGGATCGTACGGGCATATAGCTTGACCAGATTTTTCCAACATGTTCGTATAAGATCCGACCTGTAAGATAATCATTTTTAAAATTACTTTCGACTGACTGAGTAAGACTAAACCGCCCGCCACATGGTGGTTCGGTTCGACGTTCGATTTAAATTAAAATTATGTAGCTTCGTACTTGAATGGTGTATTCGCGACATAGAGGTTTGAACGAGTTCGTACCGCAAACTAGTAACTTTCCCGATAACGTTCTCGCAACGATTCTTATGTAGTTTTGACAGTTTTCCTGTAAAATAATCGGTAAAACATTTCAAATTTAGAGAACATCTACTATAGCAAATGTTGCAAACACTTTAGATTTAGAGGTATGAAATAATGTTAGTTTCAAGTTACAGTTTGTAAAGAGTTGTCTATTATCATAGTGTGCCATCATTCGTCACTCTGGGAGGGGCTAACTTTCAGAATTTGTCGCACCTGCGCCAATTTAAAATTTCTCAAACGAATTGTTTTTGAGAAAAGTTTTCAAAAATTTGGTATGATTTTTAAAAATAATAAAATATTAACAAAAAATGAAAAAAAGAGTAGCTATACTCCATTTGAAATAAGAGTAAAAAAAACACTGATCATCAACACCCTTTTGTGCAAGGAAATTCAAAATTAATCAAATAATAAACATAGCCAATTATTGCTTGGAATTGTTTTGCTTGGCGAATTCTCTCCTTTTCCTTTCCCTTCACGTCCATCTGCTGATGTGTTTTTTTTTACTCTTATTTTAAATGGAGTATAATAATTTTTTATTTGTAAGCACAGATCAGCACATGAATAGATTTTTTTGAACTTTCTGAACGAACAAACTTTGAAAACACTGATTTCATTTTAAAAATATTGAAAAATTCGTCAGAGGAGGGTAGCTTTTTTCATTGGTTAAATGCAATTTCTCAATTTTTTGAAATTTCTACAAAATTTATGATTTTAAAATTTTTTAAAAATTCGTCAGAGGAGGATTCTGCATTGATTTTTAGGGTAGCTTTTTTCATTAGGTAAATGCAATTTGGCAATTTTTCTGAAATTGCTGAAATTGAAAATTTCTACAAAATTGACGATTTCAAAAATCTTGAAAAATTTGTCAGAGGAGGGTAGCTTTTTTCATTGGTTAAATGCAATTTGGCAATTTTTTAAAATTTATTAAAATTAAAAATTTTCAAAAAATTCATGATTTTAAAAATCTTGAAAAATTCGTCAGAGGAGGATTTTGCATTGATTTTTAGTGTATAGATTTATTCATTAGTTGAATGCAATTTGACAATTTTTCTGAAATTGTTGAAATTAAAATTTTTTATTAAATTTATTGATGATTTTAAAAATCTTGAAAAATACGTCAGAGGAGGGTAGCTTTTCTCATTGGTTAAATGCAATTAGGCATTTTTGCTGAAAATTTCTACAAAATTGATGATTTCAAAAATCTTGAAAAATTTGTCAGAGGAGGGTAGCTTTTCTCATTGGTTAAATGCAATTTGGCAATTTTTTAAAATTTATTAAAATTAAAAATTTTCAAAAAATTTATGATTTTAAAAATCTTGAAAAATTCGTCAGAGGAGGATTTTGCATTGATTTTTATTGTATAGATTTATTCATTAGTTGAATGCAATTTGACAATTTTTATGAAATTGTTGAAATTAAAATTTTTTATTAAATTTATTGATGATTTTAAAAATCTTGAAAAATACGTCAGAGGAGGGTAGCTTTTCTCATTGGTTAAATGCAATTTGGCAATTTTTCTGAAAATTACTGAAATTAAAAATTTCCAAAAATTGATGATTTCAAAAATCTTGAAAAATTCGTCAGAGGAGGATTTTGCATTGATTTTTAGGGTAGCTTTTTTCATTAGTTAAATGCAATTTGGCAATTTTTCAAAATTTACTAAAATTGAAAATTTTTACAAAATGGATGGTTTTAAAAACCTTGAAAAATTCGTCAGAGGAGGGTAACTTTTTCCATTGGTTAAATGAAATTTGGCAATTATTTAAAATTTATTCAAATTAAAAATTTTCACAAAATTGATGATTTTAAAAATCTTGAAAAATTCGTCAGAGGAGGGTAGCTTTTTTCATTGGTTAAATGCAATTTTGCAATTTTTCTGAATTTACCAAAATTAAAAATTTTCAAAAAATTGACGATTTTAAAAATTTTGAAAAATTCGTCAGATGAGGATTTTGCATTGATTTTTAGGGTAGCTTTTTCCATTGGTTAAATGAAATTTGGCAATTATTTAAAATTTATTCAAATTAAAAATTTTCACAAAATTGATGATTTTAAAAATCTTGATAAATTCGTCAGAGGGTAGCTTTTTTCATTGGTTAAATGCAATTTTGCAATTTTTTTGAATTTATCAAAATTAAAAATTTTCAAAAAATTGATGATTTTAAAAATTTTGAAAAATTCGTTAGATGAGCCCGTGTAGCAATTGTCGACATCGACATTTATGTCGACAAAATTCAGACACATTTTTTTCTCGGTTAACGATGAATTAAAAATGATATTTGAGATTTAAAGTAATGTTCTATGTTAAACATAACTGTTCAATCAAAATTTTTGAATTTTTCTCAGTATTTTCCTATAATTTAGAAAACGTTGTTTTTCTACATAGACAAGTCGATGTAAAAATCGATACTCGATAAACGCATCGACATTTATGTCGACAATTTCTGCCAATTAAATTTACAAATTTTATATCTAAAAAGTACTAATAACAATTAATAAGAACATTTTAAGCTCAGGAATAAATAATTTTTGAAAGAATCACAAAATTTTCTTATTTTTCAAAGTTTTGAATAATACAACGACTTGTCGAGTTATTGTCGACATAATTGTCGATGGTCGAATAATGCATCGACTTCACTGTCGACAGTGTCGACCAGAGGAATTTTAAGTCGAGATAGTGTCGATGTGATTGTCGAGGGTCTAATAATGCATCGACTTAACTGTCGACAGTGTTGACCAGAGGAATTTTAAGTCGAGTTAATGTCGATCTAATTGTCGAGGGTCGAATAATGCATCGACTTGACTGTCGACGTCTTGAGGGTGATTGTGATACTCGCAGATAAAGTGTGTTGTGAATTAGTACATAAGGTCTAAGAATCATCTCTATGTTAGTTGGACACTCGCATGTGTCCAGCTACAAAGGTGGCCTCAATGCCGCATATTTGACAAAAAATGTCGAAATGTTGGCTTGAACACTATTTTTGGTGTAATTTTAATATATACTTATATTGAATATTTGAACTTAGCATATTTTTCAAAATCTCAACATTGCAAATGTCGATGTGGATGTCGATATAAATGTCGACACATCGAAATCGGTCACTTTTCGATCGTACATGTCGACACGATTGTGGATGGTTTGTCGAGCTTATTATCGACATGTTTGTCGACCGTCCAAATATGGCTCGACATGTCGAGCCATATTCGGACGGTCGACAAACATGTCGATAATAAGCTCGACAAACCATCCACAATCGTGTCGACATGTACGATCGAAAAGTGACTGATTTCGATGTGTCGACATTTATATCGAAATTAGCATCGACGTTGCTACACGGGAGGATTTTGCATTGATTTTTAGGGTAGCTTTTTTCATTGGTTAAATGAAATTTGGCAATTATTTAAAATTTATTAAAATTAAAAATTTTCACAAAATTGATGATTTTAAAAATCTTGAAAAATTCGTCAGAGGAGGGTAGCTTTTCTCATTGGTTAAATGCAATTTGGCAATTATTTAAAATTTATTCAAATTAAAAATTTTCACAAAATTGATGATTTTAAAAATCTTGAAAAATTCGTCAGAGGAGGGTAGCTTTTTTCATTGGTTAAATGCAATTTTGCAATTTTTCTGAATTTACCAAAATTAAAAATTTTCAAAAAATTGACGATTTTAAAAATTTTGAAAAATTCGTCAGATGAGGATTTTGCATTGATTTTTAGGGTAGCTTTTTCCATTGGTTAAATGAAATTTGGCAATTATTTAAAATTTATTCAAATTAAAAATTTTCACAAAATTGATGATTTTAAAAATCTTGATAAATTCGTCAGAGGGTAGCTTTTTTCATTGGTTAAATGCAATTTTGCAATTTTTTTGAATTTATCAAAATTAAAAATTTTCAAAAAATTGATGATTTTAAAAATTTTGAAAAATTCGTTAGATGAGGATTTTGCATTGATTTTTAGGGTAGCCTTTTTCATTGGTTAAATGCAATTTGACAATTTTTCTGAAATTGCTGAAATTAAAAATTTTCACAAAATTGATGATTTTAAGAATCTTGAAAAATTCGTCAGAGGGGGATTTTGCGTACACAAACAAAATTCAAAAAATTAAATTTCAAAAAAATTAACTTTGAATAAAATTTTCAAAAACTCATTTTCAACAAAATCAAAACTTTTTTTGAAAACAAAATTTCAAATTATTAGTATTTGAACGAAATTTGAAAAAAGAAGCTTTTGATCCAAGTTTTTAAAAGTTTTCTTTTCCAAAGGATGAACTTCAAATCTGGATAAAATTTTAAAAACTATTCATCAACAAAATTCTAAGGACATTTCGTTTTCTAATAAAAATTAAAAAAAAGGAATTTTTTTAAATTTCATTCTCAGAGTTATCATGTATCAGCTTCGTCATTTTTGATTTTGTGAAAGGAGAATTATTTTAGAGGGAGATTTATCAGCATATGCGAGTACTTTACTTACCTCATTTTTACCTTTCAGAATACACATATTGATAGGTTCTTGCTCCGAATACCATTCTAGTACCTGAAAAATACCGCATAATAAATTAGAAAATCATTGCATCTTTTTTACTCGCGAAATGAAAGGAGAGAGAAAATAAAAAGCTCACTCACCTGATGCAAAGAAAGATCGGTAGCGCTCACATTGTAAATTGCGTTACTGAAACAGAAAAGGAAAGAAAAGAAAAATATCAACCATTTTTTACAAGTGGAAATTATTTTTCCATATTTTTGGGAACCCCTCAGAGAGTAGTGGTTTGGCGGTTTGTTTCGAGTTTTGCTTAATTTATGGAATACATTTGTCGAATTTCGAGACGTAAAACATGCTCGATTTCAACTCGAATTCGAACAGAAGACGTTTAATTTATTCATTGATTCGACTCGAGTCGATTCCATCATCGCATCGATAACAAGTACTCAGCTCAGCAAGCCGCAGTAAGAAGATTACAAGCGGTTGACTTTATCTCACTCTCGCGTGCGAGCAGATACGTGGGTTGGGTATATTTGGTAGGAAGGTATGCGCATAAATATCGAATTTCAAAAATTCTATTCGATTACGAGAATTCGTGCTACTTATTTTTTTTCTTTCGCCGACAAAATATACGACGAAGTCGAAAACGAAATAGGTATAGAGGATATGGAAGAAGTTAACATTAAAATGGTTCGCCAACTGATTGCGGCTTCGTGACTTCGCACAAGTACTATATTTTTCATCATTTTGTTCCATAAAGGCCTATGTTTCGCGATGCAGCGTAGTGCAGATTAGTTCGAAGAGAAAAATAAGCCAATTTTGAACGTATCCAGTAGCGTAAAAAGGATTCAACGGTTTCGAGTTGTCTTGTCAAAATAAATACGTCACGAGTCTCCTCGAGCACCGAGTAAAAGTACTTACCGCGCAGCAATTAGTAATGAATTTCCGTCGCGAACTATCAATTTGAAATAATCGGTGTGGGTGATATTGCCGACGAATCTGTGCACATTGTGGTTACCTGAAACATACAAAATGCAGACAAAAATTAGGAAAAATATATATTAATCAATCTGTAGTAGTAGGCCTCTATTTACTACACGTTCAGGTTCACCTATTTCGTAATAAAATTCGGCAATCGATTCTAAATGATAGAGGAAGCTGGTAGGTGAATATAGATTTGGAGTTTTACTTCACCCTTTTATTAGAATCACATGACACTTTAAAGCAAAACTTGAACTCGAGCCAATATTCAACTCATTCGTTCTAGGAGAGAAATTGCCTATTCCATGAGTGGAAATCACACACGTTCTTACGATTCCATATTCCTGAATTGGTAGGTAATGTTTGAAATTTACAAAAATAATGAGAACTGACAGCTGACTACTATTTGGACCCTGAGACTGAAAAGAGCTTGATTTTCAATCGTTTTCACGAGGAAGAAATTTGAAATGATTCGTATTATCAACTTCGTAATTTTTCACAAAATTTAGAACATCTTCAAAATTGGTTGAAAGCAAAAAATTTGATAAAAATTCAAACAATATGTTTGTTTTTTTAAATGTTACCTAATAAATTTTCGAAATTAAATCAATTATTTAAATTCAGCTAATTTTTTTTTCAATTTATTATAAAAAACCGTTTTTCAATTTTTTTTTACAAAAATTCAAAATCAAGGAGATTTTTTGGTAATTTTTAATTCAGCAAAATGTTGGCTAAATTTTTTAAAAAATTAAAAAAAAAAAAAAAATGATAAAACAGTTTTAACAAACAAAAAAAAATAGATTTTGAGCGAGAATTTTTGAAAAACTGTAAACTAAAAACATTGAAACGTAATGAAAATTTGAAAAAAATCAACGTAGGTATAGTTAATTAAAATACTAGATTTAAAATCCATATTTTTTAAGAAAACATAGAAGATTCGGAATAATTTTTTGTTTCAATTTAAAAAAAAATGAGCACTACAAATTTGATGAAATTAGGAAATCATAAGGAATCCAAGAGTTAAAAAATTCAGGAAAACTGAAATATATTTCAAAAAAATTAAAATAGTTACCTACGTCTACGTCAAGAATTGGGGAAAAAGTGATAATTTGGTTTAAATATTAAAAGAGAAAAAAATGAGTACCTAACATTTGAATGAATTAAAAAATTGAGAAAACTGAAAAATCACGAAAAATCAAAAAATATTCAGTTAACGATTTAAAAATTTATAAAAAAGTGAACAAATTAAAAAAACTGAAAAATTTGGATAAACGAAAATTTATAAATCATTCAGAAAATTATGATTTAAAATGTCCTACGCTCGTTTTTCCAAACAAAATTCTGAATTCTCTTGGAATAAAAAACATTTTTTTTATCCCCAAAAAATTTTCAAAAAAATTTTCAAAAAAAAGAAGACAGAAAATTAGAATTTTTCTCATAAAAATTGAGTAATTTTTTCACCTTTACTAATGAACAGAAGATACTTATTTCTTCCAGGGAAGAAATAAAGGGTACTTTTTTTTCCAAAAAATGAAAGATTTTTTACTGTAAAAAATGAAAAAATATACCCATTTTTTACCGTCAAAAATTGAAAAAAAATATTCAAAAAAATTGAAACATTTTCTTCTCAAAAGAAATGAGGCAAAAAATTGGCTATAAATTTTTCTCAAAAAAAAAAAAAAAAAATTGAAGAATTTTTTCACCGCGTACCTATTCCAAAAAATGAGTATAAGTACCTATAGGTTTTTATTTTTTTTTAAATCAGAAATTTCCCCCTAAAAAATTAATGAATACGTTTTTCATGTTGAGAGATTTCTTGCAGTATCTACAGAGAAAAATAAAAAAACTGTGAATATTCCTCAAAAAATTTTTTCGCTATAAAACATACCTAATATTTTTTTTTTTCAAAAAAATTAGAAATAGTTTTAGAAACCGCAACTTTTTGGAAAAATGGAGCAGTTCATGCAGTTCCCGAAAATTGAGGTAAAAGTTGAAAAATCACCATAAATAGTTTTTTGGGTAAAAATGTGTGTTGAGACCACTTTGATCCAAAAAATTTTTTCACTCTACATCTGACTTTTGATTTTTTTTTCTTCAAAAAACGTAAAAATTAAAATATAGGAGCTTTTTTATGTCCCTCTTAAAAATAGGGGTAAAGATGAAAAATCACTAAAAATGGTTTTGTTGTGGGGTAAAAGTGCCTATAAATTATGTACATACTATGTCGTGACCATTTTGTTAAAAAAAATTGAAAAAAAAAATCAATTCCAATTCTTTAATTTTTTTTCGTTTTCTCAATAAAAGAGGCTCTGTGCCACCACCCAAAAAAAAAATTGAAGAAAAATGTTTAGGAAGTTGATTTTACACTAGAAGAATCATATTTTTTAGATTTAGAGAGCCTGACTTTAACATTTCGAAAAAAATGAAATTATGAAACACTCTGTTTACAGATAAATACAATTAGGTACATTTTTTAAATTTTTTGAATGGCATTTCCTAAAATCATGCTTGAAAATAATTTTGATTTTTTTCACATCGGCCGCTCCGTGGAATGAATAATTTGGAAAAAGTATCAAATATAGATAGTATTAGGTTGGACCCAAATTTATATGAAAAAAAAAATCATTTATGTGTTTTAGTTTTATTTCAAAAAATGAGAAATTGCATTTAATCTATGACAAAGGCTACCATTTTAACCAATGTAAAATCCTACCCTAACTGAACTCGTAATAATTTTTTAGTTTCAGTTAATTTCAAAAAATGACAATTTGCATTTATTCAATAACAAAGGCTACCACCAACGTTTCTAGCCTTTAGTAGCTGTACACGGAGTTTAAAAAATAAAATAAAATGTTAAAAAAGGCTACCATTTGGTCCTATGCAAAATCCTACCCTAGATGAATTTGTACAAAATTTCATCTTCAGCAAAATTCAAAAAATGAGAAATTGCATTTAATCAATGAAAAAAGCTACCCCGAGATCCAATGCAAAATACTCCTCTAGCTAAATTTGGGAAAATTTCTATTTTCAGTAAATTTCAAAAAATGACAATTTGAATTTAATCAATGACAAAGGCTACCATTTGGCTCTATGCAAAATCCTGCCCTAGCTGAATTTGTAAAAAAATTTATCTTCCGTAAAATTCAAAAAATGAAAAATTGCATTTAATCAATGAAAAAAGCTACCATAAGATCCCATGCAAAATCCTCCTCTGGCTGAATTTGAGAAAACTTTTATTTTCAGTATTTCTTAGATTTTTGGCTAGAATTCCTTTTCAAAAATACATAGGTATCTTTAAAAATTCTCACAAATACGTCTCTACTCCTCCTACCTACCATACAAATTTCAAAATTTTCGCTCTCACGGTTCCTAACATGAAAAATTATCCTAAAGGGGGGGGGGGGGGCGCGTTAAAAAAGTTTTTTTTTGAATGCATAGCGTTGACAAGCGGAATTTTCCAAGACCTTTGCATGACGTCATTTTGATTTTTCACCTATGAAGTTTTGAAGAAAAATTGGAAAGTAATTTCGAATTGTTTTTTTTAAAATTAATTTTTGATTTTTGAAAAATAAAATGCATGGAGTTTTCAAAAAAAGAAAATTATTTTCATTTTGCATTTTGATGATGTCATTTTGCAGAAAATATTGATAGATTTTTTGGAAAATGAAAAATTTCAAGTGTCGAGAAAAACACGGTTTTTGGTAAATGCCCCGTTTCCAGAGAAACTATGCAACTCACAAGAATTTTCTGAGAATGTTTTTTCATTCAGTAGAGTCTGGTCTGTGGTCTGACGAGAGGGTTTTGCAAAATTTTAATTTGCCGACGATTTCTTTCGAGTTGACCGGAATACTTCGATGAAAAGTATGAGAAAGTTTGATAAAATCGGTAGGAAAGTAGAAATTTTCCAAAACCCTCTCGTCAGACCACAGACCAGACTCTACTGAATGAAAAACATTCTCAGAAAATTCTTGTGAGTTGCATAGTTTCTCTGGAAACGGGGCATTTACCAAAAACCGTGTTTTTCTCGACATTTGAAATTTTTCATTTTCCAAAAAATCTATCAATATTTTCTGCAAAATGACATCATCAAAATGCAAAATGAAAATAATTTTCTTTTTTTGAAAACTCCATGCATTTTATTTTTCAAAAATCAAAAATTATTTAAAAAAAAAAAAAAAAAAAAAACAATTCGAAATTAGTTTTCAATTTTTCTTCAAAACTTCATAGGTGAAAAATCAAAATGACCTCATGCAAATGTCTTAAAAAATTCCGCTTGTTAACGCTATGCATTCAACAAAAAAAAATGTTGACGCCCCCCTCCCCTTAATTTTTAGGCTCCTTAGTAATATTTGGTAGGTAATTTCAAAAAGTGGAGACAGGGCCAAATCACCTACCTTAACTGGGAGTACCCTTTTGTCGAGGAGAATTCTTTCGATTTTTTAATAAGTAGGTAATTGAATTTATTTCACAAAGTAAATTTGTAAATTTTATGCCAATTATTTTTTTAATAGCATAAGATGGTTCAAAGAGTCAATTTATTCCACTTTTTTCTTTAATCAAAAATTTTAATTTTAAAAAAATCAAGAGGGTGAAAAATGACAAAAAAAAACATTCTAAGAAAAAGACAAAAAATTGAAGAAAAAAAAAAAGATCTGCAGTCTAGTTGTTTCTATAGGCTCCGAATTCGAAACGGAATTATCCATTGAGAAGCGGGGGATGGAAACATTTATCCAAAATACGTCGACTCGAACACACCATCAAGGACAAAAATATACAAAGAACGAAAAGAAAGAATAACCATGGCCAGGGTATCATTTGCGAGTTCAGTAGTTCTTATACAGAGAAGAATTTCGCTTCAAATGCTCATTTCGGATACAAATTTAACGCTAATTAACGCCGGAGACGACCTAATAAGCTTACTAATTGATAACGCTCGAATAGAGAGAAAATTAACAACAAATAAGCGTCCTATATATTTATCCAGAGGCGCTGCGCTGGTTGGTACAGTCGTAGAGATGGCGAAAGGCCATACCAAGTACTATACTGTTTATATAATATATAAGAACGTAACGTAATACTAGGCAACGACGACGAAGATGATAGCGAGAGAAAGAGAAGAAGCATGGCAGAGTAGAGTGGAGTTAGAGTGGAGCAGCGATAGCGAAAAACATCGACTTGGAAGCGTGCGGCACTGGCAGAAAAGCAGTCACCGACTCACCGACCGAGTCAGCTTGCTGTTATCATCCCTCTCGGGCTCGCGGCTTCTCTTCTACCTCCCTCATCCCTCTCAACCCTCGTGCCGCATGCCGCATCCCGCGTTCGCGACCGCGTCGTATCGCGTACATAACGCAACGCAATATCGATCCGTGCACGCCGCTCTACCTTGCCCAAGCCCTTCTCCAGAAGCGTATATCGCCTCGCATCGCGCCACTCTTGCCTGCCTCCTGGCGCACAAACTGTGACAATAATAATCGTTTTCCTCGCCCCGCGCTCTTCGCCGCCCCTGCCCCCCCTCCCCACACCAGTTGGATACGCCGCACTTCCCGCCCCCATCGTCAGACATGCAGTGCGGAGAACTTTAAACCGTGTCTGCTTTGCCTTTGCCTTTGCCTTTGCTCTTGCTCGTATACTCGATGAATGAATGCACATTTAACGTTGACCGCATCCTTTTCCAAGCAGCCCTTATTTTACGCTCGCACACATACACACGCCGAGATCAGCCAGAAAGCTAAACGCACGCACGCACTTATACCCTTCTACTCTGCCTCCGTCGGCCCCGCCGTTCTAGGCATTTACACCGCATCCCTTAACCCGTACCCGCTACCCACTACACAGCGACGGCCACCGTTGCGGCCTACGTTACGGACGACGACGACAAACGCATACACCAGCAGCAGCAATGCTACATCTACATGTACGTACGCACACGCACTTAACCTCGTCACAACTCAACATACTTGCCCCCTGCCCACGCATCTGAAGCCCCTCGCCTTGGTACTTTTGCCAAAATACCCTATACCGCCGCCGCCGACTCTACTCGCTTCTTACCGTATCCTTTGTGCCACATCTTACACTAAAAGAAACCTTTTTCGGGTACTTTTGTTTTTGTTCTGCTCTGTTCTGTTCTGTACTTTTTTCCTTTTCTTTTGTTTTTTGTTTTCTCTTTCTCTTTTTATTTTTATTTCGTCCGCCTTTGCCAACCGCTTTTCGTTCTCCTGCTATAGCTTTCATTTTATTTATTTTACTCTTTTTTTTCCCCCTTTTTTGCTCGCCGAAAAAGTACTACTATTGCGGTGCGATCCGCTGTCGCCGTTTAGCGCAACGTTTAATAAAAATCGCGCCGCAATGAGCACTAAAAAGCGTCTATACGCTGTATACGTAGGCCATAGGCCTACGGAACCGTTTTAACCATTTTATATTATATCGTATTGTCGAGTATAAAAATTGGCTCATTTGTCTGCCATGCCATGCCATGCCATGCCATGCCGTAACACGAATGTAAATTGTAATGACGGTGTGTCATGCGTGAGCATAACGCGACATCGATCTGCTGATCTCCGTCATGGCCTGTCAACTTGCAAGTTGAAACCTTCATATCGCACGAGCCTAATGCGAAAAGTACGCTACTCTCTTTCCCTGTTTTCCTTCCTTTTTTTCCCTACTCGTAATGTCTTCGAGTCCGCGCAATTGCTAAAGCCACCGATTCTTTTTTGACTTTTTTTTCTTTTTTTATAATTTTTGTTATATAGAATTTCGCGGCAGTGTGGCCAGACCTTATGGGGGTTGATGCGACTGGAGTGTTTTGCACTGTGTACAACTGATTTGCAAATTATGATATAAAGTTCAGTTTCAAGCTCAAAGGTCATGTGGTTTTTTTTTTCACTTTTTCGAGCATCAAATTATTCTAATTCATTTTCAAAAAATCAATTCTCTTTTCAATCTCAAATAAAATTACTTTTCTTCGAACTAATATTTTCTTTGCAATTTTCGCAGTTTCTCAATTTACGATGACTCTTTTTAACTTTTTATTTCAGGTTCAATTTTTTTTTTTCAATTTTTATTTTCTTAAATTTATGATTTCTTTCTATTTTCAAATCATTACGTAAGTATGTATACCTAATTTTAATTATTTTGAATATTCAATTCATTCAAATTTTCAATTATTTTTTTACTTAATCTGATTTCAATTTTTTGATTTTTCTCGATTTTTTAATCACTTATTCTTTCCTCGATGAATTGTTCATTTAATTTTATCAAGTTGTAACTACATTTTTTATTTTCTCTAAATTTTTAAACCAAAATTGTATATATTTTTTTTGTGATTTTTCATTCATTTTTGATTTCTTTTCAGTTTTCACTTTTTTCTCAATTTTATTTATTCATTTTTTATAAAATTCATAAAATTGTAAAACCTGCTCTTCCAATTTTCTATTTTTTTGAATTCTTCATTTTTTCCAATTTTGTGAAATTTTTTAACCAATTTTGTTTATTTCAGTTCCAACTATTTCCTTACTTTTCAACTTTTTTCATTTTTTACATTTTTTCGTTTTATTTTATTTTTTCAATTTTGAGGATTTTTTCTATTCTCCAGTTGTTTTAGTTGCCATTTTTTTTTTATTATTTTAAAATTGTCATTTTATTAAAATTTTCGGTTATTTTTTATCTGATTTCAAATTTTTTCATTTTTTTGATTTTTCTGAATTTTTTAATAACTTTTTCTTTGCTTGGCAAATTGTTTATTTAATTTTATTAAATTGTAATTATATTTTCAATTTTTTCCAAATTTGTAAACCAAAATTTTGATTTTTTTCGATTTTCAACTTTGAATTTTTTAAATGATTTTTTATTAATTTTACATTTCTCTTCAGTTCTCATTTTAAATTTTACTCAATTTTATTTCATTTCAATTTGTTTTTGTTTTTGATAAAAGTGTTAAACTTGCTCTTCCGATTTTTCATTTTTTTTTTTTGAATAAGTTCTTCGTTTTTTCCAATTTGTGTAATTTTTTTTTTCAGTTTCATTTTTTTCATTTTCAATTGGTTTCTCGTTTTTAAACATTTTTTCGTTTCAATTTTTTTTCAATTTTTCCATTCACCTGTGGTTGAATCGGCTCATGCAAAAACAGGTTAAGTCACATTTTTTTTAGGGGAGACGAAAAAACATGTGCAATACACTTTTTTTTTGCCTCCTGTACATTTTTGATGACATTTTCAAAAATGTGACTTAACCTGTTTTTGTATGAGCCGATTCAGTTTTAATTGCCATTTTTTCAGTGTTTTAATTTGTTTGCCAGAGAGTATTTTTGTAAATTTTCTTTTAATTTTTTTCATATCCTCCTTTTTTTCAACTTTTAATTTTTCTTATGATCTAATATTTTTAATTTCTTTCGATTTTTCAGTTATTTTGAATTTGATTCGATTTTTTCAATTGTTACTTTTTCCGCATTTCAATTTTTTTTCAATAAATTTCATTTCTTCCGATCATTAAGAGATTTTGAATTTCATCATTGATTTTTTTCAGTGCTATAATTTTTATATTTTTTAATTTTCATTAGATAATTTTTTCAATTTTCAGAGATTTTTTTAATGCATTCTCCATTTATTTCAGTTGTCATTTTTTTTAAATTGTGATTTTCTGCTTTTTTTTTAGTTGTAGATGGGTTAGTCTTTTTTAAAATTTTTATTATTTTGGATTTGTATTTTCTAGCAATTTTTGTAGAATGCGTTAAGCTTTTAATGCAAAAAAAAAAAAAAAAAAAGTCTAAGCAAAAAGAAAAATTTCTTTAATGTAAAGAATGCATTAAAGTAAAAAAATTGCTTTAAGTATACAAAAAAAAAATTTAAAAATGCTTTAAACAAAATTTTTTTCGTTTTTTTGCAACCCAACTCTCATTTTAAAAAATATATACCTAGTGCCTATAATTACTATTTTTTTTCAGTTGTAAATTTTAGATTTTTCTTCAATTACTCGTGCTTTTCAATTGCCAAATTATTCATTTTTAAAATTTTTGGTATTGTTATTTTTTCTTCAATTTCAATAATTCTTTATTTAAATAAATAATTTCAATTCTTTAAATTTAGTGATTTTTTATAATGCAAGTTCGAAAACTTTTATATGGCACCTCTTTTCATTGTTTCCAATTTCACTTTCAACTTTAATTGATTTTTTTATGATTTTATTTTTTGTTTTCGATTGACAACTTGATAAATTTTTCGTAAATTTTCAACTTGGCGACACATTTTTGAAAATTCTTTATTTATATCAATCCAATTCTATTTTTTTCAATTTTTATTTTGATCAACTAATTCCAATTTTCATTCATTTTAAAATTATTTCTCATTTCCATCAGTTGTTCATTTGTTATTTTTTTCAAATTTTTATTATTCTCAATTATCGTTTTTTTCTTCAATTTCATGTAAATTTTCATATACTTGAGTTATTAAAATTTTTCTAAATTTTTCAGGCTAAAAATTTACAATTTTTTCATTAAAAAATACATAATATTATTAGTACAATCTTTTGGGATTTATATCCTCGCCTCCGCGAGAACTTCGTTCGATCTGGTAGTATACTCGTAGCCACGATAAAAAAGTTAGGAATGGGAAGAGACTTCAATTAGAACCAACTTCCTTCGCCATCATCTTTTTACACTGCTGGACGAAGGCAGGAATATCGGAAAAATTGGCCAATAAAACCGTAGCTATTAAATCGATATTTCATAAAGTACCATTCTTAAAATTATAGCGCGTTCATTTGCAAAAAAAAAAAAAAACACGACTTCCACGTTTAAAAGAATATCTCAACTAGGCGACCCGGAGCCTAATTACACGAACCCTAAAAACATAACCGGCCTTCTTTTTGCACGTTATCGAACTTTTGCAACGTGGAATTTGGGTAACGATGGCGAGTATAGTCGCTGATAGAGCGTGTTGCAATCTTTAATGGACTGTATCGCCTGAATGAGCAAGAAAAGCAATTTAGCTGCGCACTCAGCCAAACTAAAATACCTCGAAAAAATCTTTCCAACGTAGCGAAGTGACAAATGTGACAAATTGATAGTTTACAACCCTTCTCCGCTCCAGTTAAAGAGGCTCAATGTAAATAATCTGTATTACACGTATAGATGAGGGGACCTTTTCAATCCATTCATCGGCCATTAAACTAACAATCCATCAATCGAGCAAGGTGCGAAGTAACTTTTATTTCCAGCAATAATCAACTAAACAGACGTACAGCTATTTTAGAGGTTCGAGTTCTCCACTCGACCGAACATATCGTTCAATTATCGGTGATAATTTTGAAGTTCGACGAATTGTTTCGAATTTAATTCGCTCGCCTCGCCTCGCCTCGCCTCGCCTCGCCTCGCCTCGCCAAGCTTCTATGTCGCCAACTTCATCGGCATTTTAACCGAATCGAAAAAAGAAAATACATACGTTTAGTTTCGTATTCGTACGTATTTTGACTCCTTCGAGTTTTGAAAATTGAACAAGGGGATAGATGGACATCGACGCGCTGGGCGCTGGTTATATTTTGTTTCATATTTTGGCTCCTTCGAGTCTTAAAAATTGAGCAGGGAATAGTTTGATATCGATACTGGGCGCTGTTTATAGTTACGAGCTTTATTGTAATGGAGCATTAAGTCATTGTCACGGATGAGGGATATAAATCGATGGGTCCAAGTTATACGTACACGAAAGAACAGAGTAGCAGAGTAGGGTCATAATGCTCTGTCCTCCACAGTACGTAAGGTTCTATTTTACGCAGCTTTCTACTTAAGCCGAAGACTATATAGGTTCACTGCAGACTATAAATACGCCTTTTTGGGTGCATGCTTGTTTCATTCGCGCCAAATGCCGCATCATAAGTCACAGTCACCAGCAATAATCGGCTAGAAGGTGCGAGTATCAAGACAATGGGATCACAAAGCGTCAGAGTTGAGATTGTCAATAATGTAGGTACAGCCGAATGAGAAATGATGATGTTTCTTCATTTATTTCGCTGCCATTCTAAATGTGAAAATCTGCATTCTACTGATTTCCATTGAGAGGGGATTATAAGAAGGGTTAACAACTCAACATTCAAAAACCCAAGGAGAATAACACAATCCAGAGAAGCGAATGACTTATAAAATTTTGGAGAAAATTCTCTGAAATTTTGGGTAAATTTGTTTTCCTTTTTTAAAATTTTCTGGAGTCCATTACTTAAACAGTTAAGTACCTGAAGATTTTCCAAAAGATTTTATGAAAAAAATATGCGACTTTGCGAAAATTCTATAAAAGTTTTAGAAAAATCCATCAAACATTTGCTGAAAATTTTTGATTTCTGTGAAAAAAAATTCCTAGAATGTAGAGAAATTTTTCTAAAGTTGTATGAAAAATCCTCTTAAAATTGTGTTAAAATATTCTCTGTCGTTTTGTAGGACTGTCTCAGAAATCTGATACATCTGCGGAATGTAAACGGGGCTTTTTCAAAATAAAAAATATTGCAAAGATCTACTCACATAAAATTTTCAAATTTCTAAAATCGAGAAAATTCAAAAAAATTAAAGAATTGAATTTTAAAAAAATCAATAAAATCTGAAAAATCACTTGAAAATTTTATATTTTGAAGATTTATTTCAAAATTTAAAAAATATCAAATTTTACAAAATTGTCTAAAAAATTGGAAATTTATTCGAAAATGTTATCTACTAAAATAAAAAAAATCATAAAAGATTTATTAAAGAGTTTGAAAAATATCAACTTTCAAAAATAATACTAAATTTTAAAAATTTGGAAAAAAATTTAAAATTTCAGTTTTATTAAATTTTGAAACGTCATCAAATTCATAGAGTTTCTCGAATTCAATGATAATTATTAGATAAGTAAATTTTTATAATTTTATTATTTTTTAAAAAATTTAAATTGCTGAAACACCTTTTTCTCAGTTTTCACATTTTTTTATGACTTTTTAAATTTAAATTTTCACAAAATAATTTTGAAATTTTTCAAATTTTTTCGATTTATTTTATTTATTTCGAAGTAGGTATTAATAATAATGCTGAATTTTAAAAATTTTGAAAATTGAATCAAGTACAAAAAATCTATAAAAATTTAAAACCTTACCAAAATTAGACTTTTCTCAAATTTTGACATTTTTTCAAATTTTTAGATTTCACAACATTTAAATCTTTAATTTCGAAATAGTTTAAAATTGATTAAACCATAAAAGCCTAGACCTAGTAAATTAAAAAACTGCCAAATTTTATTTTTTTTGAAGATTTTTTTTTTTAGATTTTTATTAGATCTCGTATTTTTTTCACATTTAAAAAATCATTTAACTATATTTTAAAAGTTTTGAAACTTGGTCTAGGTACCTACAGAAGTCTATTAAAATTTAAAAATCGTCAAAATTACAATTTCCTCAAATACTAAAATTTTTTCAAATTTTTAGATTTCACAACATTTTAAAAATTTTAAAAAGCAGGTGAATTTTGAAAATTGATTCAGCCACAAAATTCTATTTAAAATAAGAATTTCACTTTTCTCAAATTTTTAGTTTTCACAATATTTTTAAAATTCAAAAGATTAATCAAATTTTAAAAATTGATTAAACCACAAAATATACAAATTATACCTAACTGTTAAAACACCTATGACGTTAATTAAAATTTCAATATCCCCCCTTAAATTCAAGCAATATTTTTTGTATTTTTTCAAATTTTAAAGAAACCCTATTCAAGCTTTAAAAATTGATCCAAGTACGTACAAAACTTTATTAAAGTTCAAAAATTGTCCAAATTTCAATTTTCCCAAATTCGGAATTTTTTACGAGAATAAATTTAAAATGGTCCAATTTTGAACTTCTATCAGAATTTTTCAATTTTTTCAAATTTTAAAGATAACTTTTTTTTATTTTATAGATTTATTAAATCGTCTTCAATTTTTGAAATTGAAAAAGTTTATAATATGACAAATTGATCAAAGTTTGAAAGTACTGTACATACTGAATTTTGAATTTTTATACGAAAAATTTTGAAAACTTTCCAAATGAAGAAAAATTCCAAAGATTTATTTACTAAATGTGGAGAATTGAATAAAATTTTGAAAATTGTGAAAATGATTTGCCACTAAAGATTTTAAAAATATTTCAGATCAGAAAGATTTCTATTGTTCAATTTTCGCTTAAATAACGAAGTTGAAAATTCATAAAAAGCAAAACCTTTGTAGAGCAATACCAGGATCAGCAGGACCTTTAGACACCCTGGGAGAAATTTCATTTCAAGTTTTGTGAAGAATTTTCTGAAAATTTTGTGAAAAAAAACATTTGCAAGTTTGGTGAAAGTCATTTTACAAATTTGTAAAAAAAAAATCAAAAATTACCTATTTAATTTTTTCAATTTTTAAAATTTCGTAAAATGTACCTAACTGGTTTTTTTTGGGGTGGGGGGGGGGAAGGGTGGATTTCATCTATGAAAAATTTCCCATACTGTGTTGGAAATTTTTTGACCGTTTTTTGAGAAATTATTTGAAAAAAAGTTTTGCAATGAATTTAAAAATTCACCCCTGAGACGAATTTGCGAATTTTCATTGTTGGATTTTTTTTTTAAATTCAAAATATTTTCAATTTTTTGTAAAAAATTGGCAAAATTTTCATTACCAGGCATAACGGGAATGAAAATCAAAATTTTCACAGAGCCAGGCAAAATTCAATTCTCATGTCCAAAGTAGTCTTTTTGGGTGGTTTGCCCTCAACACAAGATTAGTACACTTTCCTTTGGAAGTATTTCAATTCATTCAAATCAACTTGGTAAGAACTGTAATGATCTGTTCAAAAAAAAAAAAAAAATCCAAAATTTTTCAATCTCATTCCCTTTTTTTTTGGAAAAAACCCCCTCAAAAAATCATGTTTTGATGTTTAGTACCCATTTGAGCATATCATAAGAAAAAGTCACCGATACGTGATATAGTAGGTAACTAGGTTATTTTGAAAGTAACCAAATAACGTCTGCTGCTGTTGGAACTTGGAAGTTTGATTTCGATTCAAAGGGCTTATAACGGGATCAACTGGCAAAAACATAGGAAAATATACTCACTGCGGAGAAGCGAACGTTTCTTGCTTTATCCACATAGGTAGGTTAAGTAGGTAAGGTACATGGCCAGGAATATGAAACATTTATACAATAAATTCTGACAAAGTAACCAGCGAAGAGAAACAAATATATAGGACAGAGTACCGCCAACGTTGAGGTTTTAGATTTTAGTATACGAGAGAATAAATTGGCGGATACGCAAAACCAGAGGCAAAGGCAACAATGCTGGTGCTGGTGCTGGTATCGCATACTCTACTCGTATAATATTCGTGCTGGTGTTGGTGTTGGTGGTGTAAGCAGCACAGTATATGGGTTCATTGTGAGAAATGGCAACGTAGCCGGGTGTACGAAAATTGTACAATATTCGTCTGCAAACGACGTTTTAACGTTTTAACAACCACCAAGTGAAAGTTGTACTGTACACAGTATTACACTAGTACACCCTTTTTCGATATCTACTCTACGCAACATTCAGATTAATGTGCTGCTTCTTCGCGTGGCTCGACACAATTTTCGAATAAATTATATCGTCGTATAACAACGGCAAAGGCAACTCCAACTCCACAGCAGAACATTTATACCTACTCCCCCGAAAGAGTATACGTATACAGGGTGTCCGGTGAGTGGTCTGACAAACTTGAAATTTGGATATAACCAAGTACGACTAAGAAAAAAGTTCATGTACACATATTGCCTAAGTTTGAAAATGAAGGAGCTACAAAGGTTTGAAAATCGGTATTTCGCAAAATCCAAGTCAAAAATATTGCCTACCTTAATTTATTACGGTGCAGTAGTGATACATGAAAACTTCGAAATTCGGTTAAAAAATACATGAAACAGGTGTAACTTTTTGAGAGGAACAAAAAACGTTATGTGAAAATTTTGCCTATCTATGAAAATTAAGGCGCTGCGGAGCCTTGAATTTCGAGAAAATATCAATTTTCAACGCTTTGTAGCGCCTTCATTTTCAAAGATAGGCAAATTTTTGACATAACTATTTTTGTTCCTTTTGAAAAGTTACACCTAGTTCGTGCATTGCTTTCATAGGGTGTTGTTATTTCCACCCGCCGCCTGGGTGAGTAGTTAATAGAAATTAATCAACAGAATCTCTGGACTTGGAATATTTATTTCAAGTTTCGATTGACATTTATTTTATTCAAAATTGGAGGGGAAGGAAGGGTTAAATCAAAATTTTTGTAATATCCAAAATTATTCCTAAGTGTTCAAGCTATAACTTTTGTTTGAAGTTTTTTTTAAATTGGACCCCCCCTCCCCACTGATTTTGCACAACACTTCGAAGATATTAATTAAAATTCTCAGATAAATCAGCGAGGAAGGTACCGATTAAAAAAAAAATTCCTTTAAAAGTTGTAGAGCAAGATCCTAAAAATAATTTCTGTCATTATAAAAATTTCGATTGGATCTCTCCCTTTCCTCAAGTTTCACATAAAATCAGGTAGATACTTTTTCAAAATTTAGCGAAGGGGTCCAATTGAAAATTTTTTCAAACAAAAGTTGTAGATTGAGGTCCAAGAAATAATTTTTGTTATTATAAAAATTTTTTGATTAGACCCTTCCCTCCCCTCCAATTTCGCATAATGGCTTGGACACTTATATTATTAAAAAATTGCGAAGGTAGAGGTCCAATTGAAAAAATGTTGTTCAAACAAAACTTGTAGCTTGAAGTCTTGGAAATAATTTTAGTTATTACAAAAATTTCGATTGGAGCCATCCCTCCCCTTCAATTTCAAATAAATTACATTTTAATTGAAAAAAATTTATCAAGTCCAGAATCTGAACTGATGGAAGTAGGAAGTGTGAGCAATTTCGTTCATGTTCACTACAAATCCGAGCAACTACTCACCCAGGCGGGTGGAAACAACAACACCTCATAAAATTTGAAAAATTTTGTACACCACTGCCCCTTCAAAATCGAGATAGGCATCATGTGTACATGAAGATTTTTGTTAGTGGTACTAAGTTTTATCCAAATTTCAAGTTTGTCAGACCACTTACCGGACACCCTGTATAGGCAGCGGCGTGCACCTAGATCTCTTTTCTCTCTTTCCCATGCACAGGCCATAACATCTCACTCCTCTTGACAAATGGTCGTGATTTCGACCAACACGTACATTAATGGAGGCGATAAATCTCGCATTTATGAATTATTCGGTCTTCGACTTGGATCGCGTCTATTTTGGTCGCGTGTATTTTTAAACCTTGGGTCAATATTAACCAATCGTCGTACATAAGATGGAAACAGCCTCTGCCTCGACGTTTTGAGTTTCACCCTAAAATGTTCCGACTAAATACATTTAAATGAGAAAGAGAAAGAATAGGGCTAGTGCTGGGGCTAGTGCTGGGGCTAGGGCTAACGTAATGTAATGCTGCATAAGAGTTAAGAGAGGAGCACCAAGCACCGCACGAGAGGGTAATGGTAATCATGGCCTAAGCTTTTATTGGATCAACGAAGCGGCTGATTTTTGACGATGTCGAAGTCGAGCAAAAGTAATCAACGTATCGTATACGGCGCTATTTCATTTCGTATGATTCATACAAAAAAAGAGAGACGGTCGGAGAAGAAAAAAGAGACGCGACGATGGAAAGGGAGGAAAAAAATTACATATTGCTATATAGGGTTGCTAAGAAACGGGATGAGTAAAGTAACCGCGACGGCAAACGAGTAATACGTACTATATTGTACGTATGTGGATGTATCTCCCTTCCTCAGCAGCGTTGTGTACTGTGTAGTGTAATACTTATGGCTCTTTCGTTGCTTTTGGTTCGGTTCGCCTTCGCTCACTCGCTTATACATATCCTTCTCGGTGTATCCATATTCCATATATACCAACAGTATAGTAGGATAGTATACGCAATATACAATATGCACTATATTATACGTTACTATGCTATACTGCGATACATCTACTTCTACCTACTACATGCTAAGCTAAGCTAAGCGCCGCTATAAAAACTTATTGATTTTTTTTATTCGTCGTTTGATGGTCGAAGCTGAAGAAAGTAAAAGTTATATATCGCGTCTAAATTTCAACTCGATCGTTTACTTCGACCACGTTCACTTTTTATACGCAATTACACACGCACGTACCCTAACACCATACCATCCTTACACGTATAGTGTATAAGTCACCCACCAACCCACCCCATAATTACCTAAGTACATTTGTTCCACGATTCTACGGCTCAACACTTCTTACCTTACGTATATACAGACATTGCAGACACACGTGCAGAAGTATCCCTTCCCTAAACGTTTTACAATCGAAACGTAAACGTTTTATGGTTCTATTTCCAATACTTAAGTACATCTTTTTCATATATTTTTCCTATCTCGAAATATTATTTGCAAGAAAATGCTACGTAAGACAAATATTTCCATGAAAAACTCGTCATGTCCCAAGGAAAGAGGCCAGCAGCCATAAGAAAACCCGTTTAGTGTCCGAAAAGCAAATTTTATAGGAGAATAAAATTATAAATATGCACTATGATCTTTCCTCCTTCTATTTATTTGATCCAGATGATTTTTGGAGCATCATTTAACCGGTTGTAATGAACCCAAATTCGATCACTGCTTAGTAGGGAACCTCGCCAACGGGTCACCTCCGATTGAGCTGAAATTTGGCTCACTGAAAGAGCATGTCACCCAGACCTCACAACCAAATTATTAGCTGCCGAAGTTGATTTTTCGATTTTTGGTGAATTTTTGAAACGGGCTAAAACCGCCTCCAAAAAACCATTTTTTGACTAGCTCCTAGTTTACACTGCGACGTTAGTGATTGAGCTGCATTTTTCAAAGTCCAAAACTATATAAACGCCTAATATAAATGAGATTAGAGAGAGGAGAGGGGTTCAATCGAAATTTTTATAATAACCAAACTTATTTTTAGGATCTTTATCTACGACCCAATTTTCAATAATGAGTATCTATATTGTATTAATATGAAGAATTGGGGAGAAATTGGGGAGGAGGGAGGGTTCGAATTGAAAAAAATTTCAAACAAAAGTTCTAGATTAGGATCTTAGAAATAATCTTGATTATTATAAAAATTTCGATTGGACCCTCCCCTCCCCTCAAGTTTTGCATATTGGTACGAAAACACTCAATTATTGAAAATTGGGAGGGAAAGAGGGGAGGGGTTGAATTAAAAAAAATTTCAAACAAAAGTTGTAGATAAAGATCCTAAAAATAAGTTTGGTTATTATAAAAATTTCGATTGGACTCTTCCCTCCTCTCGAATTTCGCATATTAGTACGAAGACACTCAATATTGAAAAATGGGGGAAGTCGATGGAAAAAGTTTTCAAACAAAAGTTGTAGATTAAGATCCTAAAAATAAGTTTGGTATTGGTTATTATAAAAATTTCGATTGCCCCCCCCCCCCCTCATCGCTCTAATTTCGTATATTAGGCGTTTACATAGTTTTGGACTTGGAAAAATTCAGCTCAATCACTAACGCCGCAGTGCAAACTAGGAGCTTGTCATTTTTTGAAAAAAAATTGTAAATTTCAAGATAGAATCCTGAAAGTCGGTTTGTATACTAAAGTCGACCACCGAGTCGATTGGCACCATTTTCGAAGCGATCTGGAGCCTCCAGAAAAAGATGACTTTTCTCCAGCACACTGGAATCTCTCCAGACAGCAAAAATCAACATTTTCTGGAGGCTCCAGATCGCTTCGAAAATGGTGTCAATCGACTAGGGGAGTCGACTTTAGGGGATAGACGAAGTTTCGAGTGATATGCAGGAGAAATTGATTTTTTGGAAATTTTTAAAAAATGCAAAATTTTCAAATTGTCAAAAAAACCACGTGCGAACTCGTCACCTCGGATTTTGGGTTCAACTATGCCAATCGATAGATGGCATCATACTAACGCTAGGATTAAATTTTCAGCTGCCGAAGTTAATTACAGCGCCGTCCAGAGAAATTCCAGTGCGCTGGAGAAAAGTCAAATTTTTCCTGGAGGCTCCAGATCGCTTCGAAAATGGTGCCAATCGATTCGGGAGGTCGACTTTAGTGTACAAACCAATTTTCAGGATTCTATCTGATATCTTGAAATTTACAATTTCTTTTTCAAAAAAAGGGTTTTTTGGAGGCGGTTTTAGCCATTTTCAAAAATTAGCCAAAAATCGAAAAATTAACTTCGGCAGCTAAAAATTTGGTTGTGAGGTTTGGGTGGCATGCTCTTTCAGTGACCCAAATTTCAGCTCAATCGGAGGTGACGAGTTGGCGAGGTTCCCTTGTTAGAATAATCAAAAAAAAATTTATAGACAATGATTTCCATTTTTAAAACAAAATGAACTGGAATTTAAAATTTTCATGTCAAGATATTGGCTCAAATTTTGAGCAAATCAAAAAATCAAGGCTATTATATTGTTGGAAATTTAAACTCCAATAAAAAGGTTCTTTTTGGTTTTTTGCTCATCTTCGTATTTTTGGAATTAACACCCACAATTTTTTCATTTTTTGAAATACTTAGCTCTTGAAATTATCGAAAATAGGTAAAATGTGTAGACACCCTTTTCTATTGGAAATTGAATTTCCTACAATGTGTTAGCTTTGATTTTTTGATTTGCTCAAAATTTGAACCAATATACCTACAAGATTGAAAAAAGAGTTGAATTTTCCACTTTTGGTTTATAAAAAATTTCATAAAAATAAAATTGCCACATATTACCTACTCAAAAATGACCAAAATCAGGCTGTAAATTTGTATGTAGACAACAATTGAAATAACTTTCAAGAAAAATGAAAAATACATTTAGAATAAAAGTATTAATTTTTTTCGAACAGAATCATTTGGGAACGTTTTCATTATAACTAGCGAAATCATCGCTCAAAATAATATCAACGCGAAAACAACGAAAAACAACGTTTCGGACACTAACCTGGGTTTATTTTTCTTATGACAGGTCACATTAATTATTATGGAAAAATAAACCCAATTTCCTTAATCAAAGGTGGCCTGATTTCATACGAAAAGAACTTGTTCGAATAAGTTTATGTATTATGTCTAGTTCCCCCTGGAGAATAATAATATATACCATTATGTACAGGGGTGGGACAAATAGGTAACTCAATCTATTTAAATGATAATGTGATAAATAGAATAGACACCCAAACAACTTATTTAAGCAGGATATTGAAATGAAATGTATTTCACTCTACTATATGAATACGTTTTACAAATTGAGTCTCGAATGTTTTTTTTTTTGAATTACGAGCAGGAAATTATAAAAAATTTATGAATTTGACGAAAATTAAAAAATTGAGATGTCATAAAGTACGGAATGATGGAAAATTTAGAAAAATATGATAGGGAAGTAATTAATTTTGAAAAATCAAAACAATGAATTTTTGAAAAAATCAAGCATTCGCGAAGATGTGAAAAATTTTAATGATCCAGAAAATTTTTAAATTGAATAAAAAAATACGTAGAAAAATTTCCAATTTTTTTGTTGAAATAATTCGTTTAAAAAATAGGTAGGTAGGTAAATATTTTTTTGAAAATTTCTTTAAAATATTTTGATAGAATTTCGAATTTTTTCTGTAAAATTTTAGAACACTTTTCTTCAGAAAAAAATTTAGATGTAATTCAAAAAATTAAATTGACATGATTTTCGACTTTTTTTTAATAAAAATTTTGAAATATTTCCTCTCAAACATATAGGTAATATATTTTTTTTTTCGTCAAAATTTAAGAAAAATTAGCAAGATTTTTAATTTCCTCCAAAAAAAAAAAACCTGTTGGGTGAATTTTTTGTTAAAGTTGTTTAAACCAATTCTTGACTGGATTTTTAAAAATTTTCAAAAAAATAATTAATTAAAATTTTTTTTAATTTGTTTGTAAAAATTAAAAAAAAAAGTTGAAATACAAAATGAATAATTATGATGTGATCTGGCTTGTTGGTGTCGAAAAAAAAGTCACCGTAAAAAAAAATTATTATTTGGGATCATTTTTAGAGGTATCATTTTTTGAATAAATTTTATAATTTTTGTTTGAAGTACCTACAAAAGGTCTTATTTTTTCATGTTTTATGGAAGATTTGTTTTCTTAAATTTTATCAAAAACAGATTTAATTGAAAAACGTATTCATTAGATTTTTTTTTTCTTCAAAATAATTTTGATTAAAATAAATTCTCTCAAATTTCGTCGAAGAAATACGATTTTTAAAATACGTACAAATTTTTAAAACCTTATTGAAAAATACCATTTTTTTGAAAAATAATTTCATAACTTTCAATCGACTTAATTATATTTATAGTGAACTCTCTACCATGCTGGGATTTTTATTCATACACTAAAAATGTTTACAAATTGCTTAGCCCCGAAAATATTTCAAAATAGACTCTAATGAAGGTTTTGAAAATTCACTGCGATAAGTATTGATTAAACCGCGTTTCACACTTTAGAGTCTCTGCTCGTATTCGTACAAATTGAGTTGACAACCATACTGTCTAAAAGTTGGAAGCCAAATTACAAATTCCACGAATACGTCGATCATCGTTATCTCTTTATTCAACGTTTATATAGCTGCACATATTCTGCAACTAGGCGCATTTTATGCACAAGTCGCCGGTAATTGCGCTTGTTATTTGAATTTTCAACGTTTCATGTCTGTAAAAATCATTATAATACGAATTCCAACGCTGAAATACCCGACGTATAAATTTTCCCGATGTACTAAACTAACACCCAGTGTGCGAGAAATCCGTAAAGCACGGACTTTTGCATGACTTTCCTTTTAACCTATATATTATTATTTTTTTCCCTCGACGAAATGTAACTCACAAATTACCTACGAAGCTTCTTTTTTTTTCTCGTGTAGTTGGAATTTTTTATTTGAAAAATTAATCGAAAAGTAAGCAAAGAGAAAACCCTTTGCTATTTTCCCTCCATTAAAGTGGGTTAAGTGAATTATCTAAAAGGTATAAAAATGACTCTAATATGGCGGATTATGATTCCCGAGAAATTAAAATTTCATCAAATAAGTAGGTAGGTACCTATTTAGAAATTCTGAAAAGGAATTTTGTATCATCGTTCCTTATTTTTATTTTGCGTATAAAGTTCAACTGTAAAGTGGTACGTAATCTGCTGTCCTGCTTTTAATTCTTTCTGCGTACTTGCCCCTCAAATCTTTTTCATTTTTAATTTAATACTCGAATGGCTTTCATTGTAGATTTTCCCCCTCGACATTAAAAAAAGGCATCAAAAGTCATGCTCGAAAATGCATCAAGTAAGATAACTACAGAACCTACAGGGTGGCCCCGAAGTGTGGTACATTTTTTGATATACATAAGGACTAAGGTTCGAACCTTTCAAATGTCAGTGGATAATACTAGAAATTTAAAAAAAAATTATAAACACATTGGGGACTGCTGGGATGCCCATCTTTGAAATTGAAAGAGTTACAGCAGGGTCATTCCATGTCAATTCTGCCATTTCTTCGATTTTTCTCAATTTTTTTTTACACGCTTCTATCATCTCATAAGTAAGGAAACCACGATTTTTGCATCAATCACAATGTGTTTTTTTTTTAGGGAGGGGGGGCGGCTTGTTGATTTTCTGCCTTGGGAAATTGCTTGTTATAGTGTTGAACTGTTGGGGTAGAGAAAATCGGTAAACGAGGTTTTCAAGAACATTGAAAGGAGACTCAGTTTCGCCTATGAAAGTTTCGAAAATTGAAAGTTGAACTTTTTGGAGAAAAGTACAACTTTCAAGAATGTGCCAAATCCCAGTGTCATCATATAAAATCTGAAAAAATTCGCACGAGTAGATAATTTAATATTACGTTCACGAAAATGATTTTCGTCGTGGGATTTCAAGCCCCTTGGGAGGCATAGGGCCCCAAAATTTTGGTCAAAATTCAAAAAATGCTTTAAAAACATGTAACATTAAAGTTTCTTACATTTTTGGTAGTGCTGAGCTCGAATAATGCCACACTTTTTTATAGAACCTTCTCAAAACCCCCCTTGAATTTTGAAAAAAATTGACGAAATCAAAAAAATGGTGTGGCACGTTGTTTGTTATGTTTTCGAGAGCACTGAGTTCGAATATTGCCTCCATTCTTTGATTAGGATCCTCTCCAAGCCCCCACGACCCCTCAAATCTTGAAAAAAAAATTGACAACGACAACAGAATGGTGTGGTATATCATTTGTTATGTTTTTGGTTGTGCTGAATTCGATCACTCATTTTTTTGATTGAGGTCTCTCAAATCTTCTTAAGGGGGAGGGACCCATAAAATTTTTTTTTTGTTGAATGCATAGAGTTGACAAGCGGAATTTTCTAAGACCTTTGCGTGACGTCATTTTGATTTTTCATCTATGAAATTTTGAAGAAAAATTGGAAACTAATTTCATCTTGCTTTTTTTTACGAAAAAAATTAATTTTTGATTTTTGAAAAATAAAATGCATGCAGTTTTCAAAAAAAAAATATATATATTCATTTTGCATTTTAATAATGTCATTTTGTAGAAATTATTGATAAATTTTTAGGAAAATCAAAAATTTTAAGCGTCAAAATTGGAGAAAAACACGACTTTTTCTTAATGCCCCGTTTCCAGGGAAACTATGCAAGCCACCAAACTTTTTCTTAGAATGTTTTTTATTCAGTAGAGTCTGGTCTGTAATCTGACGAGAGGGTTTTGGAAAATTCCCCGATTTTATCAAACTTTCTCATAATTTTCATCGTAGTATTCCAGTCAATTCGAAAGAAAATTATGAGAAAGTTTGATAAAATCGGGGAATTTTCCAAAACCCTCTCGTCAGGTTACAATAAAAAACATTCTAAGAAAAAGTTTGGTGGCTTGCATAGTTTCCCTGGAAACGGGGCATTAAGCAAAAGTCGCGTTTTTCTTCAAATTTTGACACTAAAAATTTTTCATTTTCCAAAAAATTTATCAATAATTTCTACAAAATGACATCATCAAAATGCAAAATAAATATAATTTTCTTTTTTTGAAAACTGCATGCATTTTATTTTTCAAAAATCAAAAATTAATTTTTTTCGTAAAAAAAAGCAAGATGAAATTAGTTTCCAATTTTTCTTCAAAATTTCATAGATGAAAAATCAAAATGACGTCATGCTAAGGTCTTAGAAAATTCCGCTTGTCAACTCTATGCATTCAACAACAAAAAAAAATTTATTGGTCCCCCCCCCCCAACAATTTAAAAAAAAAAAAAAAAAAAAAATACAATGGAAGTTTGATTATCTGAGTTAATTGGGGCGAAAGAAGATCGGATATCGTAAAAAATAGAATGATACAGTTTTTTATTTTTATTTTTATTTTTTTTATTAATGCAACAAAGAATTTTATAATTGCAAAAATTTTATAAAAATCACTAAACAAGCAGAAAACAACAAAAAATTACAGAGTGAATCACTTCGATGATGAAAAATAAGTGATAGAAAAATTCTCAATTTTTTGAGACCTTTAAAAAAAATTGGATGAGTTTCATTTCTTTTTTCAAGTGAAAAAAATCAATATTTGAAATGAAAAAAATTCTCAATTTTTAGCTGATTTTTTTGGAATAAACTCTCTTTTTTGGAATTAAAAAAATCTCAAATTCTCAATTTTTTGGAATAAAATGATTAGGTATAAATTCTCAAATTCTCAATTTTTTTTTGGAATAAAATGAATCACAATTTTTTGGAGTGAAAAAATTCACAATTTTTTTGGAATAAAATGATTCACAATTTTTTGGAATGAAAAAATTTACAATTTTTTTTGGAATAAAATGATTCACAATTTTTTGGAATGAAAAAATTTACAATTTTTTTTTGGATTAAAAAAAATCTCAATTTTTTTGGGATAAAAAAATTCTCAATTGGTAGGTATTTTGGAATAAAAAAAAATCCTCATTTTATTTGGAATAAAATTTTTTGATTTTTTTTTGATTTGGGACTTTAAAAAAAATCACATCTTTTTAGAATAAAAAATCCTATTTTTTTTTTTTTTTTTTAATTTTTGGAATTGAATTTTTAGAGTTTTATTATTTTTCCGCAATTTTTCAACATGTTTTTGAAATAAAAAATATTATTTTTCTTAAATTCCCCCAGAAAAAAAAAACTCCGAACTTTTTTTGGAGCATCAAGGAAAGGTCATAATCATGTGCAAAAATAACCAAATATCAGACATCGGATAATCGAAAGAAATCGGTTGCAATTTTTCGCTCAAATAATCGAGAAATTGGAAGTCGGATATTCGAGGTTAATTTGTACGTATGTAAACCTACATCTCTAAACCAATTAAAACAAAAAATTGAAATTTTTTCTCAATAATCTGTAATTTTTGAAAAACACTGCCCTTCAAAATTGAGATTAAGCATCATGTGTATACAAAGTGTTTTGCCCAAATCTCAAAAAGTATCCAAAGCTCTTGGGCCATCCAGTATTTCATGAATAATGTCTGTATCGAAGAATTTTAAGTTTCTTTGTAGGCATTTCGAGAAAGAATTCCTCCTTACCCTACATACGAATATGCAAATAAAATGGAGCCATGGTAGCCTTTTCAATGAGAAAAAAATCAAATTTTCAAGAGATAATTATATTGGCGAAAACATTTCGAAAATTGAAGTCGTAGTTGAAATACTAATTCCATAATCATCAGCTGTCATTCCAATATCTATTCTCTTTCTCCTACCAATACGTCCATTTTGGTCCTTCTTTAACCGTCGTCGCTTCCAAATGGAACGAGATCTCAAAAAGAAAAAAAAGAGCAGAGAAAAAGAAGGAAAAAAAAAATCAATACCCGTATACCGTAGATAAGGTAATGACGGAAAAGGAAGGATCGGCGGCACCGTACTTTCGGTATCTTACCAACAGCCAACACGCGTACGCGACATTATTTTCGCAGAATGGCGGGCGGGCGAGGGGGGGGGCAGCGGGCAAGCGAGCAATTTCTTATCGAATTGTAGCCACGAAGAGAGGAAACCAGAAGAAGAAGAAAAAAGACTAATTTTGAAACATTTTCGAATCGTGGCGCGGTGTGGCGATTTTCAAAATTGAACTTTTATCTTCGCCTGGTGATTTGGGATTTTAAAAGTGCGCTCTTGGAGCGACCATCATTTACAATAACTACGTGCTTCGATTTAAACAACTCGATTCTCACACGCACCATTCGAGCTTTAATCTAGATTACTAAGAAATTGTGAAGTTGACCGATCACCTTTCGTCCTTATCGTCGTAGAAATTAACCTTCAACACCGTGCCTATCGTTTTTTTTTCTGCTTGGCTTCGTATATACCTAAATCGAACCTCGTAAACAATGCGAATAGTTATAAATAATCGAGCCCAATAGCCTTTGCCAGGTAGGTAGGTAGGTATAGAAAAAAAAATTGAAGTAATTTCATCGGTGTTGTTTGTTTTTTTTGGATACGAGCTTTTTCATCAGGGATGTATTTCGTACGATAACGATTATTGGTCGAAACGTTTCTATGGTTCTTTGTTGTGTGGAATTGGGTGGTAAAGTGAGAGCATAAAATACTATACGTTCGGATAGCTACTTATTCGATGATAAATGGTTTCTGAATTTTCACCGAATAAGAGTGAATAACCCTTCGTGTTTGCATCACCTTTGGCCTTTTCATCTCAATATTATGCGCAGTATCTATACGAATCAAATAGGTATCTCTGTGAGCATTACTTTCAGCCTCAAAACGTACAAATACCAGCACGAAATCTAAAATATTTATAAAAATTTCGATGAAAATATCGTAAATAAAAAAAATTCTTCAACTCACCCAACATAGCGTTGATTTTAGCTGGATCATTATCTTGCCAGGCAGCCTGGCCTTGGCGAAAGTTTGCCAATACGAGTATGAACGATAGAGCCAGCAGAAAGGACATGGTGACGATGATGAGATGCTGCGAACAAATACGATGGATTCTACGTCAAAACTTCTTCATCTCCACTCGAATTGATTTTGATGAAATGGTTATCGCGAATGCACTAATAAACGTGTAATACGAGGCCACATTTTCGCACGTATGATTTTTCTTTTTTTCTCAAGACAGTCTCGACGTCGATACGAATTCACAATTCGGGCACTATGAAAATTTGCAACATGAACGAGTGAAAGGATGAAAATTCGCACAGGATTTCGATTACGAGGACACGAAACACTTCTCAAAGGCTTCAGATGGGAATTACTTTAGCACGTAAGGTATCCACGACGTTACGATTATACGATACGTGTACATAAAGGATGAAATTTTCAACAAAAAAAAAATAATAATAAGGGATAACGATAACAACAATTACAACAACAACAACGACGACAACGATTAATAATAAAATAACAACGATAAAAACAACATATAAATTTTAACGCGTTAAATGCATCGAGAATTTCTGCGACAGTGCTAGACGTTGCAAATTTTCAAAATGAGGGCAATCACCATTCACCATTCGCTCTAGACGATGTATCTCTCTGTTCAGTGTAACTTTACAAGTTGCGCAACCGCATCGCGTTCGAACGCCGAATACTTGCGCGTGGCGATTTTTCTTTATCCCCTTTGTAATTACACTTTCAAAAAGCTTTCGATCCTGCAACAAAGAGAAAAAAACAAACTGATTAAAGCTTCACATCGTCCAAACAACCGAGCTTTCACCTGTAATTACCCGAAAAATATACGACACGCTAATTGCGCTTTATTTACTTTACATGGTGTTTTTGAATACCTTTTTTTTATTATTTTTTTTTATTATTTATTCTAACTACATAAATGAACGTAAATGAGCATAGGTGCGAATAAATGGCATTTTAGCTGACAGATTATGATCAATTGATCAGTACAATGCTAATTCTGGTTTTTAGACAAATGATTTGAGATGATTTCAGAGATGAATATAGGTAGCATTATCTTCGTGTTTGATTTAAATTAGAAAATTTTGATGACGAATCGAAAGAGCTTCTTCTACGAAGCTTTATACAAAATATCTACCTACTAATATCGAATGTAGGTATGAAATTTAACGAATCCATTGAATCCAAATTATACGTGTACTCGGACATGCATCGGAGCGAAATTTGAAAAAATAAAAGTAACTTTAATAACCTGAAATTTCAAAAAAAGTAACCAAAATTATGGAAAAAATTAACCAAAAATTTTCCATTTCCACTTGAATATAATGACTCATAACCCCCCCCCCCTCTCCTTCACCGTTTTCCAAATATTTTCGCTAAATTTGACATTTCGCAACTCCTGAAATTGAGGGCCAAAATTTTAAAAACATTAAAATTTTTAATGAAAAAATAATATGCATTTTCTGTATAATTATGACGAATTTTAATTGAATAGTTGGTTTAATTGATGCTCAACAAATCACAATTTTTCATACTGACTTGAAAAATGAAACAACTTTCAATTTTATAGAGCAAACATTTCTTACTTTGAATATCTTATAAATTTTTTGGGGAGAAAATCTCGGAAAAAAACTTTCAAAGCGCTTTTAAATTTTAATGGCAGCTGTTCTTCTTTCCAAGTCAAATTTTTGACGAAATAATAACCAAAATGAGCCCAAAAGTAACTAAAGTAACCTCGCTCCGATGCATGATGAATTCAAAATTGGCCGGGAGGGAGGGGTCCAATCACAATTTTCGTAATAATCAAAATCATTTCTAAGACTTCAAGCTACAACTTTTATTTGAAAACTTTTTCAATTGGGCCCCTTAATTCACCCCTGGTTTTAATAATATAAACATTTAAGTCATATTATGCGAAATTGGAAGGAAGGAAGGAAGGAAGGGAGGAAGGGACGGAAGGGGTCTAATTGAAAATTTTATAATAACTAAAATTACTTCTAGGACCTCAATCTACAGCTTTTGTCTGAAAAATTTTTCAATTGGACCTCTCCTCTAATTTTGATTAAGTATCTACCTGATGTTATGTAAAATCGGAGGAGAGGGAGGGATCCAATCGAAATTTGTGTAATAACCAAAATTCTTCCTAGGACTTCAAGCTACAACTTTTGTTTGAAAATTTTTTCAATTAGCCCCTTCCTCCCTCGCTCCTCCAATTTTTAATTGGTATCTTCGGTGTGTTATGAGAAATCCTGAACTCGGTGGGGAGGGAGGGAGGGGTGCAATTAAAAAAATTTCAAACAAAAGTTGTAGCTTGAAGTCCTAAGAATAAGTTTGGTTATTACAAAAGTTTCGGTTGAACCCCTCCCACCACTCCAATTTTAAATATCAAGTGTCTATACAGTATTGGATTTGACAAATTTTCGATGGTGCCAAAAAATCAGTACTGTGGTGAACCATTCGTAGTAAAATACATTATTTTACTCCATAAATACTCAAAAAGTGTTCAAAATTATATGGAGCCCGTTGACAAAAGAACGCAACCTACAATACAACTGAATGAGTTCTAGACTTCTAGACGAGTTTCTTTCTAAAATCATAATTGAAGAATCTAAGATCAAAATAATATGATTTTAGAAAGAAACTAGAAATCATTCTTTCGTAAGAAACTCAAATTTAGATGTTTAGAAAGAGACACATCGATAACATAATTTATGCTAGTCACACAATCATGTACTTTGATCATAGAGCCAAACGTAAGCCTCACAGATACCCAGGAAACTGAATAAATTGATGATGTAAACTGTTATCATTAAATTGGTTTTTGCTCTCGATGCCATAGATATTCTTCGTTCTACAAAAAGTTTACATAGACATCCATATAAATGGCATAGAAGTCACCATTGGCATTGTAGTATTTTACATAAAGAACATGAAATGTACCAATGTACACATCACAGCAAAGGCTGCTCCCTGCTCCGAAAACCGCCGGAAATGCCATTTATGGTATGCTATTTGTAACTGCTAGCTCAAAGTACGAGTAGAAAAGATCGATTTTCAAAATATATGTACATAAGCCAAGTACCAATACACTTTTCAATCATATGTACGAAAAATATCCCAAAATGATATAGCAACCGAAAACAATCGTAGGCTACCACATATGCATCTTTCAAGCTCGAACTTCACTTACCACTTCTGTAAAATAATTGAACACATGAATCAAAAAAATGAAAAATCAACACCGAACCTTACACCGAGTAACTGACGACAGTAATTTGTAAATAAATGGGCCTTCACAACTGAATTAAACGACATCCGATTAGTTTTATAAGTGTACGAATACTTAATAATAAAGATGATACTTACATGTGTTTGAACCGTGAGACATATTTGATTATTTAGTCCTGATTATGATTCTTATGTGTGTTTTTAATGAATACGAATAAACGTCCATAAAAAAACCTAAAAACGGATACACGACTTCACACCACAACCGACGTTTAACACTACACAAATGCAATTAATTAAAAACACATGTGATAACATTTCGTAAAATAATGGACTGAAGAGACGCGATTTTCAAAATTCGGTGTAAAATTATGTTCGAAACACCGAGTAATTAATTAGCAATTACTCATCAGTCATCGGAGATAAATTTTTATATCAAATAAGACACACCAACCAACACTTCAAAGAGTTCAATACTCGAATAAGATAAACGTAATTTATAACGTACAACTACCCAAACAAACTGGAGTAGTAATGGCGAGGGGTCAGGGCGGAAGTCAATCTGCATTGTATTGTAGTTTGTAGGCGATACGATAACACAAACGGCATTCGAAAGATATGATTCACCAATTTTTAACGTTCTTCTAATATTCTGAAGGATTTTAGGCTTTTATTGCTGATTCATCTTTCATCGAGAGTAGGGCTCTAGAGGTGTTCTGAGAACTGTAACTAGAATTGATTAAACAGATTTTCATCTCCTTTTTGTTCATCTAAATTATGTAGGTGTAGGTATTCTGTTTTTCTATCTCTCCAGTCTCTAGCCTACAATACCACACACTACACATGATGCAATAGTTTTCTCAGTACCACGACAGACGTTTATGCAAGATTTTGCAATCTAGAGGATTGATTTTGTCCAATTTTTCAGTTTACTGCTTCGATTTGAATCAAAATTTTATAGTAAATTGCAGTGTACGTGCTACGAGAAAGTACGCGACACTCGTATCGCTTTTTTCTATAGTACCACCTTCCGCCTATCTCATTTCTGGCATAAATGTAACTTGAGAACTATAGAAAAATTCTAGAGAATAAAATACGATACAACATTCTTTGATAATAAGTAGAGATTTCTATTCAAAGTTGGACTTAATTCATTACTGAATTTACAAAACGAATCTTTTATATCTAGTCTAGCTAGGTATTTATTTATACTCAGTTTGAACCTAATGCTAATTGTTGATTAAATCAAAACCAATAATGATATTAAAAAATTTGAAAACTGTTTTATTAAACTTTTTATTTTAATTTATAAGGCAAAGACAGTTCGAATGCCATTCAATAAAAATATGTAATAATATTTTACAAACTATGATTTATTTTAATGCTTCAAGAGTTGAAACGTGTTCTTTTACTTCATTTAAAAAAAAATTTTTTTTTACTAAATCCGGTTCCAATAAATAATATTTTTTCAATAAAAATGTAAGAATTCAATTCTTAAACATAGACAATTGAATAATGTTTTTATATCAACTAGAGTACGAAAATGAAAACGTAGGTAATAATAATTTACATAAATTCATAAGAAAGACACAAGTATCTAAAATACGTTTTAAATCCAGCAAAAATATTAAAGATAAGTGCAATTAATTCAACGTATACGCCACAATCAAAACGTAACCTATTTAAATGAAACATAGACAAATTTCAGATACACTGGTAATGAAAAATTAACGACACAACAAATCAATACCACGAACGCAGATCTAGGTTTTTAGGCACTGCAAATGAGAATACGCGTAGATTGCAGAATCGTAATAAGATTTCGGACTCTTGTAACAAGAACAGTTGAATATACATAGATTATACGATAAATATTCGTGGGTAGGTAATAGGTATAAATGTACGTATATTTTAATTCGAACTCGTCTTTTACGCCACTGCTAAACCAGCTTTGATGCGGCATTTCTCCAACAACGATCTGAGCATCAATCTTTTACGTGATAAATCTCGCAGCTGTTTGATGAATACGTCCAAATCGATCACCCCTCTTCGCAAAGCTTCTCCGATGTAATAAATCGTATCTTCAGTAGCAGCATCTTCGCAATGTGTATTTAAAATTCTAAAAACGATAATGCAATGAGATAAGAAACGTATAAATAAAGAACGTTGAGTTCAAACGTATGCAAATAATTATTAATGTATCACGCACTGCTTGTATAACGGCGTCGTTGTAATTACAGCATCGTCGACGTCAACATCTTCCTCGGATGATAATTTCTCGATTGTTTTTTCTAATTCTATTTCTTTCTCTTTTAGCAATTGAATTTTTTGTTCGATGCTTTGCTGTAATAACGTTCGAACGATGAATCACAAAAATTCAAATTATTCGATAAAATAGACAAATACCTACCTTCTCCTTTTCCAGATTTTCAAACATCGTATTCAATTTATTTTTTCCTTGGTTCAACTCTCGTTGCGTTTGTAACAAGATTTCTACCTCGTCCTGACATAACACAGTCTGTTCGTTGACTTTTCTTCTAATTTTGTCTTCAATAGCAGACATCAATGAAGCACGTATGTGCTCTTCGGTAATAGTACCGGTGCTATTCTAAATTGTAACGATAGAATTAGTAAGCGAACAAACGGAATCCGAAAATAATGTAATTAACTTACGGGTGATGAAGCGGAAGTAACTAAATTAGACTGCGAAGATGCGAATGGCGAATACGGTAAGCTTGAAGCCGATGAAGTCGGATAAGGTGTTGAAACAGCCGGTGAGGGAGGATAAGGCGGGTAATTCGGTTGTTGTGCTGGACTAGGTGTGGCCGCAGGGAACATATTACTTTGAGTAGGATAGGGCGGGTATCCGAAATTCTGGTAACCGCTGGAAACATTCGTTTGAGCAGTCTGATAAGGCGGATAAGATGAATTCAGTGGGTAAGGCGTTCCACCTGTTGCAGGACTCGAGGTAGTGTAAGCTGAAATTATTCGTAGGTTTATGAAAATTATCGATATAAAGATAAAAAAATCATTTTTACACTGTTCTCACCTTGAGTGGGATACGGAGTAGATGTAGTGGTTTCATGCTTAGGTTTAGCAAATACAGGCGGACATTCGCTAAATGCTTTAATCATCACTTGAATCAATTCCAGCAGATTAGATTGATTCTACACAAAAAATAAACAACAAAAAAATACGATGAAATGAGAACAAAAACTCGAGTCTGATGTAATGAATGAAGTTCATAACTTACTGCATTCCAGTTATGCAAATAAGGCAGATAAACTTTTCCACTGTGATCCATAAACATAGACGGTTTCAAAGACATATCAGCGGTAGGTTTGACGTAGCATATCGGAGCATGCAAAGGATGGGTATCCATTAACCACAGGCATACGGGAATATGATACGTTTTGCCTAGAAAAAGAGTACATTATATAAGTAATAGTTGAGAGAAGTCGTTATTTGAAAATGGAATATTAAAATTCACCTTTGTACGGTACTGGGATAGTGCCACTCAAGTTGAATAAATCTTTTTTCAGTCCATTGGAGAAAACTAAAGGAATAATATTCAACAATGTTACAACTGCGTCATATAACTTCATTCAAATGAAATATTTAAATCATACTCACCGAATTGTCCTTCTTTTGCAACCAGTCCTTGATATGTTTTTCTAACTTTCAAAATATCGCGATAGGTTTGATCTGAATTTTGATACTGCAACAGAAGGCAATACTAGTTCAATTCTCAATCTCATAATATTCTTTGAATAACCACAAGGGCATGGAGTTTTTACTTACTTTGTACAGATATTGTTTCAACCTTTCCTCAGACATGTTTCATAGATTGGAAATGTCATGCAAAGTGAATTTCACGACTAAATTTCAGAAGTGTAGAATGTACTCAGAAACGTTCAACGGAGCAGAAATTCGATGACTCAGAATGTGATTAAAACGCAGAAGTACGACAAAATGAGCACTGCGCGAGAAAACAATAGTTAAATTAGACGATATATCGGTGAAAACTGTATTAAAATTACTCAAATACACAAAATTGTAGGGAGTTTCTCAAAAATTCTTAAGAAAATAAAAGAAGATTACAAAAATTTGAGTGATAGTGATAAGAAAATAAATAAAATGACTCATCCCCACCACAAAGGATCATGGCTACTGGACTATTTCGCAAAGTTTTCTCCACTTATTTGATGAGGAGTATTTTCTGTTTCCTGTTTTTTCAATATTTTCACTCAATTTTTAAAAATTTAATTATTCTTATGCGTTTTGGACCCGTAATGAATGAATTTCAAGCAAGGAATTCAAATCAAAATTCAAATGAAAAAGAAACCATACCATGTTGAAGATTTGAATAATTTTCACCGCAGAAAGAAAAGCTTCCGACATAATTTCAATGAAAATTTAAATTTACTCAATTTAGTCTAGTTCTTTTTGTGTTTCAGAAAATATTTAATGCATTGCATTTTTATAAATTATTTCATCTTCATCTCATCGCATAGATGAACATCTGCATGCTGGACTGCTGGTCATAACTCATGAGCGTAGATTTTCACTCTTCGACCTAATGAAAAGGAAATGTCTGCGACTCAATTGACTCAAAACTCTTCCATTATTAACGAAATGATATCAACAAATTAAATACCTAACTGAAATCTTGGAGTAGAATTAAATAAAATAAGAAAGGTCAATACTCTTTAAGCACAAATATTCTTATTTTATTTCATGAGACGAAAATTTAAAAAATGTAATAATAGAACAGTTCCATTTCAAATGATAGAAAACCAATAAGTAACTTATTCAAGTAGAAACGAGATAACAATTAGGTAGAGTAGAAAAACCATTACAATTAGCAATATCATTCACTTTCAGACATAAATTCCAACCCATATCAGAAGACATAATATTCCAAAACCAGAGAACACAGCGGCAACCAATGCAACGGCAGCTTCCTTGATTATATCTCGAGTATACTTATTGCTTGTCACTTCGTATACAAAAAACCACGCCGTGAAAAAGGTTCCAATACCGAATAATATCAATGTCAGATGTGGCAAAAGGGCTGGGTTGACTGGTGATAAGTGAGGAATCATTAAATCGATCGGAATCTACAAATTGACAAATATCATAACGTTACCATAAGAACAAGCAGCGACAATATTAAATACGTTTATACAGACCTTCTCCATGATGCTTTCGTGTATGATGGTATAAACTAATTATTTTAAATAATCCAACAACGAAAGAATCTTCTTTCTTGATTCTGACTCTGAGATTTCGCCGACAATTTCAAAACAAAACACGTACACACTACGTCATGGCCGACGAAGGCGGTCGGAGACCGGAGAGAAGGGCACCTCCTTCCCTCTCAAAAAGTAGCTTATCATTCTTATCAAATTATCGTCAAAAAAAAAAAATACAAATCCTCCCCTAAAAATAGGTATTCAAATTTTTGAAATTTATCGAAATCATCTGGATAATAATGTATGCAAATGAATTGAGAAACGAGTTGCAAGAATTGCAGAAGATAAGAGAAGATCTAATTGGTGAAAACGCTAGGTTAGATCTAGAACTGGTAATGTGAAATTATCTTCTATTTCCTTTTAATGATGATTAGGAATGCTTAGTAATGATATGCAATATTGCATCTTTTTCTTAGGCGGAATTAGAAACGTATAAAGAGTTATAAGAAACGGAAAGAAGTCAAAACGACAATCTATCGAGAGAAATTGATAATTTAAAAGCCGAATTGGTACGTAGAAGCTTACATTTCTTGTAAATTTAAAAAATACAGTGTTAATATTTTGGTTATGATTAGGATAAGAATGAGCCATTTCGAGCTTCAGCGGAGTTTAGATGTGTCATTGATTTCCTCGAAAAGCAAGGAAAACCCGAAGATGTGAGTGAAGAGGATTGGTTTCTAAATTTTTCCCGACATGAAAAGTGGAATTTGATTTTAAAACAAAATAATGATAACACTCCGTGGATTCAAGAATTCTTGGAATGTTTAAACGATTGTGTTTCTGATGATTCTGCAGATTCTACATCGAAAAAAGTTGGATTACTTCGATGGCAATGCTTCCTACCTCTCGAAACCGGAAGCAGTTTTGAGGCCCTAACTTATCCAAGTGTTACTTGGTACTCAAAGTGAGAACTATAAATTCGGTCCTTAAGCTAGTACACTTGGCAAAGTATTACTTAATAGCTAAGTAACGTCTATGAATTCGGCCCTAAATCTTCATCTTCATCTTGCATCTTACATCGTCACCATGAACGTACCCTTATTCAAATTTTCACGACTATCCACTTCCAAGTTCCAAAATAAATAAAATATAATATTATTGCCTAATGCCTATATAAAAAAATTTGCTTTCGTCCCTCCAACCTGCATATTAACCTGCCCAACCATAAGAAAATATTAAGGCGACGTCATACTACATAATAGGCTAAGCGCCCTATCACAAAAATTCTTTATTTATACGAATAATCATAAAATTTCAAGCTATTTGTAGGCTTATTACTAATAGGAAACAATACGACATGCATATCAGGTAATTGAGACTCTATGACTGGACAAAAACAAGCCAAATACCAACGTTTGCCTAACACACAAATTAAATTCTTCCTAAACCCTTGATTATAATTTCGCTTTTCAACACCTCTTTCGTTTTTCAATTTACCTGTCAAGATGATATCGGTTTCTGACGTTAATAAAAATATAGAGGTAATTAAGGAAAAAAAATTCATAAAAGCAGATATGAAAAAAATATACACGAAAATGCACTCCGACCAATCGTACTTTCCAACATAGAGATCGATCATCTGCATACGTATATCGCCATTGGATAAAATTTGTTCGAAAAATATCGCTTCGACGGCCACTGTATTCGCCGAATACAACAGAGAATACACAATTGAGACGAAGAAATAGCGATGATTAAAGTATCCCACGCAATTACCCATCAGTAGGCTATGTGCTCTTCTTCTTGGAATACATTGTTTGCAGTTATTGCAATGCATGCACCTGTGAAGTAAAAATTAACAAGTTATTACAATTAAATATAGGTAGAAGCTTGAATGAAATACACTTTACTCACCTCGGTGGTATATTTCTGTCGCATTGTGCGCATAATTTTACATTTAAATCTGGTTCTGTACATTCGTCCACATTTACAGAAGTATCAGTCAAGATTAGAAACACGAAATTTCCTAATAAATTGAATACCAAAAATAATAAAACAATGAAATAGAAGCAAAATAGGATCCTATTTTTGAAAAGCGCAGGAGCTATGATGAATATTTGCAAGCATAACTCTACGAGTAAAATAAGAGTCATCAAACCACGAGTACATAATGTAGAGAATTTTGAAACGAAAATTAAAGGTAAAGTCATAATCATTAGGCGTAAAATCATATCTGAAAACAAAAAGAAACGAACACCGAAAACGGTGAACATACAAACGAAATATTAAATTTCAATAATTATAATTAATTGGTATCTATAAATTAATGGTACAAGTAAATAGGTACATACATTAAGAGTAACATCTAAAATGCCTATTTAAATTTTTACAAAATTGTTGACTTACAAAATCTTATACTTCAATCGAAGTCATTAGGAAGAAACGGGAATTCATATTCGTGAATAAATTTAAACATAGGAGAAAATCGCATTTCAAGTAAAATGTTCAGAACACGAGAAATCGCATTACATACGATACAATGCATACAATCCACTAAGCTCATTTTGTCAACTTTCCTTGAACCGTAACTGTAAACGAATTACGAATGAAAACACACCTGGTGGTTTGGTAAATGGAAAAAAACACCAGATTTGAGTTGTGAAATGCGTTACAATTTAAACCTTGAAAAGCGAAACAGACTATATAATATACCAGATACCCAAATATAAAACATAAAAACACCTTCACACATTCTAAAATCATACAAAACGGAAAAAGTTCTCACACTATAAAAAAATTATCAATCGAATTACTACAATGATATAAAAACTAAAATAAAAAAAAAGAAGGAAATGAGCCAACAACACTAGTTGAGAGATAGAATTGCACAAATTATCACGCTCAACTTCACCGAATCTGCTAAAATAATCAGCATTTCTTTTACACCAAATTTTCAACATTATGTTAAACTTTTTTTTTACTCAGCTTTTGAGAAATGATTTTTAAAAAAAGTTATCAATAGAAAAATTCTATTGCACCATATGAGAAAAGTTTCAATGGTACAGTATCACAGAAAGTTATAAAAGAGTGTATAACACTCGGTAATGACTTCTCATCTACGTAGACTCCAGTTTTAATTACAACTCTTTTTGGAGTCCCCAGTCCGGCTGTGCTACTCTGAAGGTTTCGTTATTGCTGCGAAGAATCTCCAACTTGGGTCCGTAATAAGGTATAATGTAATAGGATCCGTCTGCTGGACCGACCGTTTGTGTGGCAATCAAAACAACATCGACTAATTGACCGATAAATAGAAAACCCAAGGTACAGAATTTTAACAACCCTAAAGCTGGGTACCCTAGGTAGAATCTGTCAACGCCGAACATTCCGAGGAAAATCGATAGCAGAAGAGTAGTTTCGAAATGATAGCCATTCCTACAACGATGAAATAAATGGAAACATTAACAACATACCAGTGGTGAAGAGGTCACGAATAAACTACAGAAATACACTTACGTCCATTTACAGGGAATATCTACGTAGAAGGTAGAATTGTTTGTTCCTTCGCAAGTGATACCATCGGGTACGATACAGCGAACTAAAAATGAAGTAATTGAAAGTATTAATGATTAGAGAATTAATTCAGAAATTGCACAGTACAAGAAAGGAAATATATTCTTACCACGAGCCAAGTTTTCTTTAGTACATCCTCTGGGTTGTTGTGTTTTGGGATCTATAAGATCGTACGTCGGATCTGGACAAATAAATTGGCCCATTTTGAGTTTACTACAATCGATAGGATCTGCTGTTGTAATTATTGTTGGTAGCAGACACAGAAGCACGAAAAAAAACATCGTAAATATAACCATTTTTATAATTTAATGACGATCTAATTCGTATTTGTCGCAAAAATTTGAATAATTTCGAACTTTTGAATTTTTTTTATCATTGTTCGTTATCAAAGTTTTCAAAAATGGAAACACCTGCATAAATGCTATATGCCAGGTAAGGCCAGCTAGAATTTTTTAAGTTACTCAAATTTGGTACTACATTTTTTTGGCGCTAGCGTTGCCAAACAGCGACGATCAGTCGAAAATCAAAAATGATTTTTTTGGATAATTTTTATATTTTTTTGGTAAAATAATACCTCCAATGGATTCAATTTCTCTTTAAAGAAAAATTAAACGTAATCAAAATTTTTAAAAATCAATTTAAAATCGAAACGTTGGCGTTTAAATAAAAAAATTGAAGAATAAAAAAAATATTCTGAGAAATGAAAAGTTGTCTCATTGTACAATGTTGACATTTTTGAAATCTTTGATAAAGAAATTTGATAACAACACGTGTTGAAAATTGAAATTTTTTCGAACGTTTTCATGTGCCGCTGTGCAATTTCTTCATTTTCTCCAGTAAAAAACTAATTAATTAGGATTTTAATTTAGTTTACAACTATCCGACAGTTTGGTAAAGAATTCGGTATTCGTTTTTTATTCAAACATGGTAAGTTCACCGTTTATTTTTCTATATTGGTCAAGTTCTCTTTACGCGAAATTTATAGGCTCATGTACGCCGTCAACTAATGGCGTACAAGATATTTCAATGCATAAGTATTTAGGTATGTCGTGATATTGATTTAATTCGTATGTATTGTTTCAGTCGTCACATAAAACGTTCAAGATTAAGCAGAAACTTGCTAAGAAAATGAAACAAAATAGACCTATCCCTCAATGGATTCGTATGCGAACGGGCAATACAATTCGGTAAAGGTTTTCTCTATTATGTAGTAGTTTTTGTAACTTTTCCTGAACCTAGACTTATTGTTTCCATGTCTCTCTCCTTTACATATAATTTAGTTTCAACCTTCTGAAACCTTACTAAAGACGAAAGAAGAGGTGAACCACCGACGGCGCTGACGCCGGAATTTTAATTAGTTCAAGCAACGATTTTTTACTAAAAGTTGTGTATCTTTGTTACAGATATAACGCGAAGAGGAGACACTGGAGAAGAACCAAATTGAAATTGTAATCTCGATTGGAATACAGCGTTTCGTTATTCTTTAATTTTGATATAATAATCAACTTTTTGGAATGTTAAATGACATTGCTTCTATTGTAAAATCTGCAATAAAGTATCATCTGTATTCGTTGATTTTTTTTATTTTTTTTTTTATGGTGGATTTTCTTTTATACGAATAATCAGTCTGTAATTATCGTTTTGATTCAATTCTTGATGATTTTTAATTGTTTTCGATTTCGCTAAAAGTTGGGAAATATGGAATTTGCAAAATTGCAATTTTATTGACGTGTTCAACACACCATGAAATTAAGTTGCGGAATTGTTCAAAATAGCATATAAATCAGAAAGCTCATTGGTTAGCTATTTTAGAAACGTAAACAAAACACTACACTGCAACAATTTGTTGATTCGAGTCAACTTGAGAAAAATTTCAAAACGAAAGTTATTTCATTTTCAATTCATTACAAGTATGTTCGTTCGTGTATAAGTTGGTCATTTTGAAATTTAAATTTCCCGGTGCATGAATATTCAATAAGTCGCAACCTCTTGTGAATCGAATATTTCACAGTTTTCTGCTGTAACTCGCAACTTTTGGTCATCTTATAATTTGAATTTGTTATCAATTTTCGCCATGGCAAAACGTGAACCTGCTGCCGAACAGCTTCAGAACTTCAAAGATTCTGCGACGGTAAATAATTTCTTCATTATGTTTACGTAATATTTTAATTTCCAAGCGAACTCTACTCGTTCACTGAATTGTGCTATGACTTGAATCTCGATCCGAATTTAGGCAATTTCAGTAGATTCGATGATTGATCATGATAATATTTGTTGAATCGATTATTCAGAAGAAAATGAAGAAATAGATCTAATTTTCAAAATTGAATTTCGAAAGGAATGTAATTCTATTCCTAGATTTTTGAAATATTATAAGCTGAAGTCTTCGTTGACGCTGCATTGCTAATTGGGAACCAATTGCAATTGCACATCCGATAATAACTTGAAATTTAAATAAATCACGACTTTGTTTATCTCTTTTCACATCCTGATGTCAAAAATGGCATTTGCATGTTCAAAAATTAGCATATTAGCAGTTCCACAACGTCATAAACTTCATCCAAAGGAAAAAATTTGTCTACATAATGTTTTTGACTAGGTTATGTAAATTTTTATAACTTTTAAAATTTCATGTCGTTTTTTACATACTTTGTGGCATATAGGTTATCAATTTAGGTATCATTCTGTTTACCACAAATTGATGCTGATAAATTTAATCTAGTTAATAGGTATTTTCGTTGAAAATTTATTTTGTGATTGAGTTAGAACTGTATCATAAATTGTAATTGTGGGAGTAAAAAAAACCATAGTCAAAAAATCAAATTTCATTGGAGACCGAAATAATGAGTTCAAATTATGTTTGGAGGCGAAAATTTGATTCAGAGAGTGTTGATTGATCATCAAATTTTCCATAATGTCGAGAAATGCAATGATTTTTTTTTTCAAATTTGAAAAATTTTACGACTTTTCCTTTTAAAAATGCTGACTATGGTTGTTTTCACGAAATAATCAACTAAAACAAGTACTTTTGAAGATAAAAAAAAATTGATGATGGCTGGTTTTTTTTTCAAATTTATCATCATCGTCTTTCTCCTTCTCGTGAAATTTTAGTACAGAAAATTGAATACTTTTTTTTTTTTTTTTAATTTTTGCCTATGATTGTTTTTACAAAGGGCTTCTCAATGATGGGCCAAAACTTCGAGCAAATTGAATTTTTTTTTTTCAATAAAAACTCATTTTTATGCTTGTATTTCAACTATTATGAGTAATTTTTCCTTTTGTTTTGCTTGTTTTTTATTTGCTTCAAGTCTGCCCATTACATGGGACAAGGAAAAGGTTCTTGGTTAAGTACCATTTGCGGACTGATTGATTGTGTCGAATACAGCTATGTTAGTTTCATCGTCTTTAAATCACGATTTGAATTTCAAATTTTATTTCGGCCAAACGCCAGATGTAGCTTTAGCTCATACCTATCAAATTTGTCTCGATTATTTTTTTTTTAATAATAAAAATTATGAGTCATTAGGTGAAACTGGGTTTTAAAATAGCAAATGAGAATTTTTTTCAAATAAATATTATTTTATGTTCCCACGAAAATAAATATGCACATTTAAATTCGAATGAATCAGGGCAAAGCTCTTTCCCTTGAAGTTGAATTGCATCCACCCAGCTCATTTGGTTGTTAATTTTTCTCACGATGAATACGATTTCTTACCCGAATGGTATTTCAAGTTACGCCGCTGTTTGTTTTTTCAAGTTCAAATAAGATAAGCAGAGTATTACGAGTCATAAACAAATCAAAAAGACGTTGAATTTCTTGACAGAAATTTGTCCATAAATTAATCAACTACAATTTACATGTTTCGTCTTGACTGAACTTCAAGTGCGACGAAAACGATTTCCATTTTATATTCCAAATTGAAGCTTTTATTTTTTTCACGGTGTTCTTTTCTATATTGTTAGGTAAATAGTTCTGATCGAAGTCTAAGAGATAGTGTCGATTTACTTAGGTTACATAAGAAGATGAAACAGCTCGATTAGGATTACGTTTATTATCCTATTCTATTTTGAGCCGGCTTCTCGTTCAACCGGTTTTTTCAATTTGATAAAATACATCGATGAATTCTCATAATCTAAAATCTGCCTGCGTTTGTCTTGAGTAACTGTTTTGAAATCTATTCGATACCATCGATTCTCTGTTTACCTCAAATTAGACTGCATAAAAAATGATAATAAACGATTAATTTGGTTTATAAATGTATAAGTGGTACCTTGTTACGTGTACTCTAATGAAATTTCGACATCGAAGATTATTTGATCGACGTCGGGGTCGCAGGGTTAAAAAAAAAACTATTGTAAATGAGTAGGTATCTAGGTAATTTCATGTATACCTGTACGGAGCCCGAAACTTTGACTACAATGACTCGAGTAATTGAAGTAATATTGTGAAAACTTTCGTAACTTTATACGATGCTCGTTTTTCAGTTATTTGTTTTGTGATCATCGCGGTCCCTTTTTAAACGATTAGGCAGCCATATCTACATATATTTGGGCAAATTACCCGTAATTAATTTCTATTATTACCTTCTTATTTGCTAACGAATGGTTTTTGTGTTTTTTCACCGTTACTATGACGAGGCAAATAATATACTATTACATACGTTCGACATATTTACCTACTTGATTTTCGAAACAATCGACTAAAATAAATAATAATCAAACGACCGAAATGTGAAATGAAATTCAAATCGTATTAAATTAAGCTTTTCAAGTTGGGATTTTTTATCACTGTAGATACTGGATTGAAATCAAAGCTACTTCTTCATTTCACGTATTTTTCTGAATTCAGCATTTCTATCGTGGAAATAATTCGCACACGGATCGTCTTACCTTTAAATTTTACTGTATAGGTAAAAGGTCCGAATTTCGAGAGAGAAAAAAAAACTATCTCTGGACGTATTTTGAGGGGTGTTGTTATTTCCACCAGCCTGGTTGAGTAGTTGCTCGGATTTGTAGTGAACATGGATGAAATTGCTCACACTTCCTACTTCCATCAGTTCAGATTCTGGACTTAAAAAAAATCTCTTTCAATTAACAAGTAATTTATTTGAAATTGAAGGGGAGGGATGGCTCCAATCGAAATTTTCGTAATAACTAAAATTATTTCCAAGGCTTCAAGCTACAAGTTTTGTTTGAAAATTTTTTCAATTGGACCTCTACGTCCACAATTTTTTAATAATATAATAGTATCGAAGCCATTATGCGAAATTGGTGGGGAGGGGAGGGCAGGGTCTAATCGAAAATTTTATAATAACAAAATTTATTTCTTGGACCTCAATTTACAACTTTTGTTTGAAAAATTTTTCAATTGGACCTCTTCGCCAAATTTTGAAAAAGTATCTACCTGATATTATGTGAAATTTGAGGAAAGGGAGAGATCCAATCGAAATTTTTATAATGACCAAAATTATTTTTAGGATCTTGCTCTACAACTTTTATTTGAAATTTTGTTTAATCGGTTCCTTCCTCGCTCAATCATCTGAGATTTTTGATTAATATTTTCGAAGTGTAGTGCAAAATCACTGGTGAGGGGGGGGGGGTCCAATTAAAAAAAAAACTTCAAACAAAAGTTATAGCTAGAAGACCTAGGAATAATTTTGGATATTACAAAAATTTCGATTGGACCTCTTCTTCCCCTTCAATTTCGAATATAATAAATGTCAATTGGAACTTGGAAAATATTCCAAGTCCAAATAAAAATGGTAGATTCAATTGATTCCTTTTTATGAACTACTCGCACAGGCTGGTGGAAATAACAACACCCTATTTTGAGTAGCAGCTTTGAATTTTGATAGTATTATTTAGTACATACGAGAAAATATGAATATTTTTAACTGGCTCGATTGGCTCGATTTTATCATTTTATTATCGATTTTAGAAAACTGATATCTTGGTGACTGGCTATGGAGTACCTACTCATACTAATACAGCTTCTCTAACCGTCGGTCCCAAAGGACCCCTCTTACTTCAAGATTCGGACTTTATCGATGAAATTACTCACTTCGATCGAGAACGTATTCCCGAAAGAGTTGTACATGCCAAAGGCGCCGGTAAGTATTTTCAGGTAATCGTGTACCTGTTTGACAAATAAATTTTACAATCGATTTTTTATATTTTATTCTTTGTTTACAGGCGCGTTTGGCTACTTCGAGTGCACCCACGATATTACGAAATACACCAAAGCGTGCGTTTTTTCTAAAATTGGTCAACGAACCGACCTTGCGGTACGGTTTTCTACCGTAGGCGGTGAAAGTGGTTCGGCTGATACAGTACGGTAAGCTTTATTGTGTTTGTCTCTGCTCTAGTTTAGCCCGAATGCGAAAAGCCGCAGGGTAGAGTAGTCTTGGGTTGAGTAATTCTTCTCAAATGAACTGTCTGTCTGTTGAGCTCGTTAAATGAAATATATTCGCGATTCGTTGGGTCGTTGGGTTACGTTTCAGGTCATCTAATCGATCGATGGTAATCAAAAGTAGGTAGGTTTTGGAAACGACAGGGCTTATTTTATCGGGCAGTTGGGCACAGAACAGACTGCTCAGGTTTATAAATTGCTCTTAAGATCAATTAAAAAAAAAGTACCTACAAAATTGTATTTATTTTTCCCTTTTGAAGTTTACTTAATTAATTTTTTTCTTCAAATTTCATGTTTGAAATATCTACCTACTGTTTTAAAATTTTTATGGATTTTTTTTCAATTTTGTTTGAACATGAGAACAATTTTCTCATTTTGTTTGGAAACAACTTTTTTTAATTTTTTTAATTTTTTTTTCTGCCAAATTTTGATAATAACGGTCTTTCAAAGAATGAGATTTCTTTCTTCCAAAAATAAAAACAGATTTCTTTCTCCAAAGAAATTAAGTCATTTTCTTTGAAAAATAGTTTTTTTTTCAATTCCAAAAAAATTATCATCTTTGAAGTTGATGATTTTTTTTCTTCAAAAATTTGAGATTTTTTCTCCGATAAAGTTTTAAAATATTTTTCTTCAAAATTTTTTTAAAATAGAGATTAGGAATTTATTCCAAAAAATTAGACATTTTCTCTCTCTCAAAAAAAAATCAAAATCTTTTCAGTCAAAGAAATCTAAATTAATTTTTCACTCAAAATTATGAGATTTTCTTTCTCCGAGAAAATTGAAAAATATTTTTCTAATGTTTCTTTACGTCAAAAAAAGAAAAAATTGAGATTTTCCCCTCAAAAATGAATTAGGTATATTCTCTAAAAAAAAAACTTAATTTCCATTAAAATGAGAAATTCTTTTCTATTTTTAAAAAAATAAACTTTTCCGCTGAAAAAAGGAGATATTTTTTCAAAAGAAGTGGAAATGTTTTTCAAACTACGGAAATAAAAAAAATACCTATACCATTAAATTGAAAATTTTTCTAGAAAAATTTTGAGAAGTATTTTTTCTCCAAGAAGATTTAAAAAACATTTAAAAAAAAAATTGAAAACGATTTTTTTTTGTAAAAAAATTATAGAACCCTCCCTACCCTCCAAAAAGGATGAATACGAAAAAAATGCAAAATAAATTCAATTATTTTTTCCCCAAAAAAAATTGAGATTTTTTTCATTTCAAAAAATGAGTTTTTTAAAAATTATAAATAAGGAATAAATAAGTTTTTCAACCCAAAATGATTTCAAAATATTATTGAGTGAAATTGAAAATTTTTCTCTGATGAAATAAGAAATGTTTTTCTTCTTCAAATTGGAAATTTTTTCTAAAATAAATAAATAAATAAGTAAATAAAAACTCAGAAAATAGAACGTTTTTTTTTTCTTCAAGAAGAAATTAATTTTTTTCTTTCATGTCAGTTATATGATATATCTTTTTCGATTCAAAAAGATAGAGATTTTTTTTTGCGCTGACCACGTTGACTTCGTGAAAATTCACAGAAATTTATGGAATTATTTTTTACCTCCAAAAATTGAGAAATGTAAAAGATTTTTTTTTTTTCAATAAAAATGAGACAATGAAATGAGAATTTTATTTATTAAAAAATTGAAAATGTTCTTATCTTTTTTTTTCTCAAAAAATTAAAAAAAAATTTTACAACATCATTAATTTTTATTCCGAGAAAACTTGAGAATTTTTCCCCCAAATATTGGAGAAATATTTTTGATTTGAAAAAGTTGAAAGATTTCTTTTCCAAAAAAATTTCGACACAAAATTGAGATACGATCAACTATTTTTTAAATTAGAATTTTTTTTCGAAATTTGTGAAATAATATGTTTTCTACCTCTTCACCAAAAAATTGACATAATTTCACTTTTTCTTTTACTTTAAAAAATTGGAATTTTTGTTTATTTATTCCCAAAAATTCAGATAAAAAAATATTTGCCAAAACACCTTTGGCACTATCCTGAAAAACATTAATTTTGAACTTTATGCCCAGTTCAACTTTGAATTTTTAAAACTGTTCAAAATTGAATTATTTTTAACATTAATTACGTAATCACATTTTTTCTGCGAATTCAAAATTTTTTTGATTAAAAAATTTCCAAAAATCATGTTAAAGTACGTGTTCTTTTTAATTTTGTTATTTCGAAACAATTTGTTTATTTTATGAAAAAAATTTCAAGATGATTGTTAAAAAAAAAAAAAAAATCAGCTGAAATGCTTTTTTCAACAAATATTTCAAAATTTTCTTGAAAGCACTCACTTTTCAATTTTAAAAAAAAATTAATTTTTAGGAACTTGGTCATTTTTCTTTCAAATAGAGAATTTGTTCATTTAAAAATGTCAAAAAAAGCTCACTGCCTTTTTTTCAAAATTTTATTAAGAACAACTTCTTTGAATATTGGTAACAAATTTTTTCTCAGATTTCGTTCCAAAAAACATTTCTTTTCTAATGTTTATCCAAGTTTAAGTTTTGAAAATTTTTCAAAATTTAGGTACTTGATCGAATTTTTCTTCCAATTCAAAACCTTTTCTTGGCAGAAATGTCAAAGCATCTTTTCTCGAGGCAGGGTCACATATGTTTATCGTGAGGATTTTTTGGTACATATCAAAAAATCAAAATATCCTGAGAAAAATAATTTTTCCATCAATATAATCTCAAATTTGTAGAAAATAACAATTACAGTTTTTTTCTAGTGATCCACGTGGATTCGCTGTCAAATTCTACACATCCGATGGAATATGGGATTTGGTAGGAAACAATACTCCGATATTTTTCATCCGAGACCCCATACTCTTTCCGAGCTTCATTCATACTCAAAAAAGAAACCCTGTAACGCATTTGAAGGTAACGAAAGAAATCAACAAAATTACGTAATTTCTCTGCTAAAAATAAAACTACCTATTCATTTTGGGACTGATTTTAGGACGCAGATATGTTCTGGGATTTCATCAGTTTACGTCCAGAAACAACGCATCAAACAATGTTCTTATTTTCGGACCGTGGAATACCGGACGGCTACAGACACATGAATGGATACGGAAGTCATACTTTCAAAATGGTTAACGAAAGTGGCGAAGCATTCTGGTGTAAATTTCATTTTAAAGTAAGATTTATAATTTATTGTGTTTCGTTCGCGACCTTATGGTCTCACGCACTGGTCTAATTCGAGCTCTTTTTTTCAGCCTGTTCAAAAAGTGAAAAATTTACCAGTCGAGAAAGCTGTCGAATTAGCATCTTCGGATCCCGATTACAGTATTCGCGATTTATACAACGCTATCGCAAAAGGAGACTACCCTACGTGGACTTTGTACATTCAAGTTATGCCTGAGGAAAAAGCCAAGACTTACAGATATAATCCTTTCGATGTGACCAAGGTAATGTATCGAATATTTAGGAATTTCGGTAACTGATCTGATACGATACCAATTCACACCTGAGTTTGTTTACAGGTCTGGCCTCATTCCGACTATCCACTGATAGAAGTCGGAAAAATGGTACTGAACAAGAACCCGACCAATTATTTCGCCGATGTCGAGCAGCTGGCATTTGCTCCCAATCATATGATACCTGGTATCGAACCGAGTCCCGATAAAATGTTACAAGTAGGCAGTTACTTGGTCACCTTTTCACCTGCAATATGATTGTAACATTGGAATTAATTACGACGACGTTTTCTTCAGGGTCGTTTATTCTCGTACAGCGATACTCATCGTCACAGACTAGGACCTAATCATTTGCAATTACCGGTCAACTGTCCGTATCGTGTCAATGTTACCAATTATCAAAGGGATGGTCCTCAAGCGTACCATAATCAACAGGGCGCCCCTAATTATTTCCCCAATAGTTTCGGAGGGCCACAGAATCACCCTAAAGGCAAAATTACACCATTCCAAGTTGAAGGAATTGTCGACAGGTGAACCATGTTCAATCTTTTACACAACTGTCATATCTAATGTGTACTGATTTTTTTTTTATATCATAGATACGAATCCGGTGACGAAAATAATTTCGAACAACCTCAGCAGTTTTGGAAGGACGTGTTGCGTGAGGACGAACGTATCAGATTGGTACAGAATATCGCTGGTAATTTGAAGGATGCTGTGGACTTTATTCAGGTTCGTATTGAAATTACGATTTCTTAGCTTCAAATGTATGGGTGTTGTTATTTCCACCAACCTGGGTGAGAAGTTCATAGAAATGAATCAACTAAATCTCTGGATTTGAAATATTTCTTTCAAGTTACGATTGCCATTTATTTTATTCAAAATTGGAGGAGGAGGGGTCGAATCAAAATTTTTGTTATATCCAAAATTATTCCTAGGTCTTCAAGCTACAACTTTTGTTTGAAGTTTTTTTTAATTGGACCCTCCCTCCTACTGATTTTGCACAAAACTTCGAAGATATCAATTAAAAATTCCAGATGAATGAGCGAGGAAAGAATCGATTACAAATATTTTCGAATAAAAGTTGTAGAGCAGGATCCTAAAAATAATTTTGGTCATTATAAAAATTTCGATTGGATCTCTCCCTTTCCTCAAATTTCACATAATATCAGGTAGATACTTTTTCAAAATTTGGCGAAGGGGTCCATTGAAAATTTTTTCAAAGAAAAGTTGTAGATTGAGGTCCAAGAAATAATTTTTGTTATTATAAAATTCTCGATTAGACCCTTCCCTCCCTCCAATTTTGCATAATGGCTTGGACACTTAAATATATTATTAAAAAATTGTGAAGTTAGAGGTCCAATTGAAAAAATTTTCAAACAAAATTTGTTGCTTGAAGTCTTGGAAATAATTGTAGTTATTACAAAAATTTCGATTGGAGCCATCCCTCCCCTTCAATTTCGAATTAATTACAATATGTTAATTGAAAGAAATTTACACTAACGTCTAGTTTGATAGTTTTGTTTACATTCATGAGGAGGACCTTCGATGAATTTTTCCTGAGTCCAGTGCTACATAATACTTTATATTCGAAATTGGAAGGGAGGAAGGGTCTAATCGAAATTTTTGTAATAACTTAAAGTATTTGTAAAAGTTCAAGCTACAACTTTCGTTTGAAAATTTTTTTAATTTGGCCCCTTACCTACCAACAGTTTTTAATAATGTATTTTGAATAAGTGTGAATAAGTTATATTACTAAAAATTGGTGAGGAAGGAGGGTCCGGTTGAAATTTTTGTTATAACCAAAATTATTCCTAGTACTTCAAGCTACAACTTTTGTTTGAAAATTTTTTCAATCGGGCCCCTTACCTCTCCCCCCCCCCCCCCCCGTTTTCAATAATGTATTTGAATGAGTTGGGTTATCCAAAATTGGAGGGGAGGGAGGGGTCCAATCGCAATTTTTGTCATAACCAAAAGTATTGGTGAAACTTCAAGCTACAACTTTTGTTTGAAAACTTTTTCAATTGAGCCCCCTCTCTCTCCACTTATTTTGCATAACATTCCCAAAATACTAATTAAAAATTGAAGGGGGAAGGGGAAAGGGTCCAATTGAAAAAAATTTCAAACAAAAGTTATAGATTGAGATCCTATAAATAATTTTAGTTATTATTAAAATTTCGCTTGGACCTCTCCTCTCTCTCCAATTTCACATAGTATCTCATAATTATATATATACTTCCACTATTACATTTGTAACCAAAAAACTGATTTTCTTACATATTATGCAAAATTAGAGCAGAAGGAGAGATCCAGGCGAAATTTTCTTAATAACTAAAATTATTTATAGGATCTCAATCTATAACTTTTGTTTTAAAATTTTTTCAATTGGACCCTTTCCCCTTCCCCTTCAATTTTTAATTAGTATTTTGGGATTGTTATGCAAAATAAAAGGAGAGAGAGGGGCGCAATTGAAGAAGTTTTCAAACAAAAGTTGTAGCTTGAAGTTTTACAAATACTTTTAGTTATTACAAAAATTTCGATTAGACCCTCCCTCCCCTCCAATTTCGCATAATGGCTTGGATACTAAAAAATTGTGGAGGTAGAGATCCAATTGAAAAAATTTTCAAACAAAACTTGTAGCTTGAAGTCTTATTGGAAATAATTTTAGTTATTACGAAAATTTCGATTGGAGCCATCCCTCCCCTTCAATTTTGAATAAATTACAATCATGTTAAATGAAAGAAATTTTTTTTCAAGTCCAGAATCTGAACTGATGGAAGTAGGAAGTGTGAGCAATTTTGTTCATGTTCACTACAAATCCGAGCAACTACTCACCGAGGCTGGTGGAAATAACAACACCCTTCGAATGTGAACGAGTCCCTATAATGTGATCATTCTTTTTTTTTAGGAAAGAGCGGTGAAAAATTTCTCAATGGTGGATGCTGATTTCGGTAACAGGTTAAGGGATGCTTTGAATATAGCCAAGAAGAACAAATCTAATTTATAATGAAAATACTTCACTTGCATTTCAAAAGAAAAACGCCATAAATTATTTCGTACTCGTTAGTATATTCGTAGAAGCACTCGTTGGTTCACGTCAATTAAACTCAATGGGATTACTCTTAATATGTAACGTCTCAGATCGTCATCATTACCTTATTCTTATAATTATTACTTTTGGTTTTGTTATCTTTATCTGTATTTTATATTATGATAGTTTTTATCCTTTGTTATGGTTCATACTTGTATTGGTAATACTTATAAATGCATTTAGTTGATTTTTATTTTTTTATTATAAAGGTAGGGGCCGAGGGGGGTAGACAGAAAAAATTTCAATTTTAAAACAAGAAAAAAATACACTTTATTAGACACGTGATCACAAACTTGAAGAGTAATTACACAGATCGACGTGGAGATAATCTGGCTTCGCCTTCAATATCAATAAGCTGACTAGCTGAGCAAAATAAGAAAAACGTTCGAATCTGAAACTATACGCGATTCAATAGACCAGTTATATTCTCCATTAATTAATACTCACCTGCTTTCGTGCAAATTCACTAAGATTGTCCAAAAATTAACATCTTTGAATTTTTTTTTCTTAAAAAAATTTAAAAAAGTCAATCTAAACATCATCCTCGTGAAAATGACTCCTACGTAAATATTCGGAATCGAAATACACAACGGTAACGGTAATATCATCTCGTACAAATCTGACCACATCTTGAGGTAAAGTTAAAAGCTTCGACAGTCTTACGTGCTCGATTCCATATTCAGTGCCTCCCAAAACATTTCGAAACAAATGAGTAGCGGCGTTTCTATCAATCGGTTTAACGTTGGAGCATTCTTTACGATGCTTCAGCAGCGTCATGATATCGTTAATTTTCATATTTTTTTTAGGCAGTCTGAACGGACTAAGGGTGACTTTTCCACGCATATGTTCTCCGACTAATTTGACCGCTTGTAAAGGCGATATCATGTCCCATAAACCGTCCGAAGCGATTATTAGAAATTTATCGCGCGAGGTCAACGAATGATGGGTTATTTCAGGCTTTGCAGTAAGATAAGGTGGTGTTTGATAGTAAGGAGCTATCACATCTTTGCCGAAAATAGGAACTACGTATTTTTTTAGCACGTCCACGGGCCATTTGTATCTGTAAAGTAAACGAGCGATTAATATAACGAAATAGGATTTAAAATTGATATTTTTCCATGTACCTGACGTCGCCGAAAGCACGCAATGGGGCTAGTTGGCCCAGAAGTCTATCGTGAGTGATTATCGTATGCTTCTCGCATTCGGGATGCTCGCCGAGTATTCTATTAACTTCGGTTATATTATCCGAATTATGTTCGGTGGTCAATTTCTTAGCCAGCCACGTGTTTTCTTCGGTTAATACTCCTAGCACCGCTTGGCAGTCTCCTACGTTTGCCACATGTAAATGTGTACCGTCGATGTGAGCTACACAACCTACGGCCCCGGACATAGCTACGTATAATGTCTTTAGATCGATTTCCTTCGCGTTACGTTCTAACGCTTCGGAGCTTATGTCTTGGTCTAGTTCTAAAATGGCTCGTTCTAGAGCTTCTTCCATGCAGAAATTTTCTTTACGGTCGGATAATAACCGACGAACGTATTTTAGATAGCTGTCGTGGTAGAGTGACTTCAAATCGGCGACTAGTTCGCTTCTTTCGTTTAATTTTTCCAGCAAATCGATCGGTTCGTTTTTACCTGAGCAAAGGAGTTGAAAAAGATTATGTTTTAGTTATAAATGAATAATGTTACTGGAGTAAAAGTTAAAGTACCTTCCAAAAATGATAAATACTGTTGTAAAAGATCCGTTGGCAAAAGACTGACGCAAATGTAATCGAGTAATCTTTTAGCGACAACTTGAGCACAAGCAGCACCAGCGTGACCGTCGAATACTCCGATCAAAATTCCTATTTCAGAAAAATGAATAAATAAAATAAAATGACAAGTAGGTACGTCCCCCTATACATCTTATAGTACTACCTCTGGTCAATAAGCATCTTGCTTCAGATCGAGTATCTTCTATAGGTGAATTCGACGGAAGCTGGTTAGAATCGTAAGATTTTACCGAATTTGACGATTGAGGAAATTCCAGTGTGAATTCGTGACCACGTAAGATCTGTGTAACCTGAAATAGGCGCAGTTTAGAAACGTAATAGTGTTTTGAAATATATTAATGACATCGGTAGAGTACTTCTCTAGGAGATAATTTTGGTTGGCCCCAATTCCTCGCAGAATGATGAAATTTAACTTTACTTGTGCAGCGGCTGGGTGCAATATTGCTAAGAAATTTGTACAGTTTGACACCATTGGCCATCGCTGGTTGGTAACTGAACCACGTTTTCAACATAGTTTTTTGTATTCAAATGACTAGTCACGTTTTAAATTTCACATTATACAAGTTAATAAGCTATTACGAATTATTTTTTGATCATTACCGACGAATTTTATTCAAATTTTTCGATATTTTTTATTTCGGTAAAGTTGCTGATAAGAAGTGAAAATACACAAATTTCATTGGTTCAAAAAATAAAAAAATAACCAATAGGAATGAGTTTTGATAAAAAATATTTTTTTCAACCAATCACGTGATTGTTTTTAAAAATTGTAAACAATGCATTTTTTTTATCAATTCAATGCACGTGATGATAAAAATTTTTGAGTTTGGAAATTTTTCTACGAAGATTCGTAATAAAGTGGCTCTTTAATATGTAATATTACTTATTTCTTCGCAGTATTTCATTTCACGTTTCATTATGTCAGATTCTGAATCAGAACCAACGATGGAATCCACAGAACAAGAGGTACGTGATGAAATATCTTACTGCAAATTAACTTCACTAAAAATCTGATTACAACGTTTGCCTCGTAATTGTTTCATTATAGGACGTTGGATTGCCTGCCGAATTATCCAATATTCCATTCCAAGACTTGAGTGAACATACAGACCTATTCGATGTCCTACGAAGGAGAATCAAACCCAAGAAAAAGGAAGAACCGCAATTCCACAGGGAAAATAAGAATAGGTAAACATCAATTGTCAATTTCAAATTGATCTATAATTTATTCATATCGTATCATTACTACTGTAGGCCTACAGAAATGTCTTCTAAAAGACCGAAAAAGCACTTGATTCCCAAAGCTGCTCCACCGAAAGAAAAACCAAGAGATCCCAGATTTGATAAACGTACTGGTGAATTTCACGAAGAGGTAAAAATTAATGATCGATGGAGTTGCAATCTTTTATCACTAACGTCTAGTTTGATAGTTTTGTTTACATTCATGAGGAGGACCTTCGATGAATTTTTTACCGAGTCCAGTACAACATAATACTTTATATTCAAAATTGGAGGGGAGGAAGGGAGGGGTCCAATCGAAATTTTTGTAATAACTAAAAGTATTTGTAAAACTTCAAGCTACAACTTTTGTTAAAAATTTTTTTCAATCGGGCCCCTTACCTCGCCCCTGTTTTCAATAATGTATTTGAATGAGTTGGACTATCCGAAATTGGAGGGGGGGAGGGGTCCAATCGCAATTTTTGTCATAACCAAAAGTATTGGTGAAACTTCAAGCTATAACTTAGTTGCACAAATTTTTCAATTCGACCCTTTCCTCTTCCACCTTCAATTTTTAATTAGAATTTTGGGAATGTTATGCAAAATAAGTGGAGAGAGAGGGGCTCAATTGAAAAATTTGTGCAACTAAGTTATAGCTTGAAGTTTCACCAATACTTTTGGTTATGACAAAAATTGCGATTGGACCCCTCCCCCCCTCCAATTTCGGATAGTCCAACTCCTTCAAATACATTATTGAAAACCGGGGGGGGGGGGGGGGGGGGGGTGAGGTAAGGGGCCCGATTGAAAAAATTTTCAAACAAAAGTTGTAGCTTGAAGTACTAGGAATAATTTTGGTTATAACAAAAATTTCAATCGGACCCCTCCTTCCCCACCAATTTTGAGTAATATAACTTATTTACACTCATTCAAAATACATTATTAAAAACTGTGGGGAGGTAAGGGGCTCAATTTAAAAAAATTTCAAACAAAAGTTGTAGCTTGAAGTTTTACAAATACTTTTAGTTATTACAAAAATTTCGATTAGACCCATTCCTCCCTTCCAATTTTGAATATAAAGTATTATGTAGCACTGGACTTATTAAAAAATTCATCGAAGGTCCTCCTCTCCTCATGAATGTAAACAAAACTATCAAACTAGACGTTAGTTCTTCACTCCAATCAACGTATACTTTGCTCTTATTGTGATATTCTGTTTTAGTATTTCCGAGAAAATTACAAATTTTTAAATAAAATCAAAAAGAAAGAGCATAAGATTTTGTCCGAAAAATTGAAAGATGGCGAAACGGCTTCGGAAGAACGTGAAAAAATTAAATTTCTATTACAGCGTCAGGTACGTCTTACACTTTATTTTTATTCGTTAGATTACATCCAACATTTCTAATATATATTTTTTTTAAATAGAAAAATCAAAATCGCGAATTAATCAAGTCACGTAAAGAAGCGAAGCTACGCAATGAAAAACGAGAATTTGAAATTTCGCAGTTGAAACAAGGAAAGAAACCATTCTATCAGAAAAAATGTAAGTTTTACTAATTTCTATTCGTCATTGTCCAAAAAAACAAACAAAAAAAACGCAAACCTATCGAAATATTATAATTATTTATTTTTTCAGCTGCTCACAAACTACTTCAATTGGCTGAACAATTCGAAGATTTGAAAAGTAAAGGATCTCTTAGCAAGCATATGAAACGTCACCGGAAGAAAAAGCTTGCCAAGGATAGAATGAAAATGGAGTCAGTTTCGGTGTGATTTTCGTAGTATTCGTTGTATATTTTTTTTATTTAATTAAATTGATTTTTAGATGTTATTTCGAGAAATTTTATTCAAACATGAATTCCCTCTCTGCCTCACGTTTCAGTACTCAGTGGGTAAAGAACCAATAATGCAAACACGATGTTGAAAACATTCGCATGTATTCGTTAAAAAAATCGTAATAATAAAATAAAATAACAAAAAGTTACGATAATACAATATCAACAAAATTGAAAAATCGATAGATACAAAGAAATCAACTCTGCACAGCAGATCTCATTAAATTACTTTGAATAGAGACCGAATTAACGATAGGAGGGCATTTGATGGTTAAATCCTTGAATCCGCCCTCTTCGCTGATATCATTCGGATTCCAAACCTCGGAACAAACTCGTTTAACGAAATCGTCGAAGATTTTGAAATCGTCGCTCAATCGATAGGCTACATCTCGTTCGTCAATTTGCAACAGAACATTGACCAATTCCGGTACACGAGTATTGAAACTACTAACGCATTCGGTAATTAGTTCTCGAACGGCGTTAATTATCGAAGGCTTCTCTCTCGGATTACCAGGTTTCAGGTTCCATAATTTTCTTTCGCGTCTGCGAGCTCGTTTGGCGCTGCTGGTTACGCTACCTCGAGACGATCGAGTCGAGCAAGTGCTTGTTGAACTTTCGGAGGACGTGACACTCTCGCGACTGCTAAATCTGTCAAACTGATCGTCTTCTGCTGTACCTTTGCTCTCGATCTCTTTAATTTGGCGTAATCGGGACACGTATTGCTGTAACGAAGTCGTATTGGTATGGAACTCGTCGATATAAGATTTAGCATCTTGCAAGAGTTTAGGTTTAATGGAAAATGAGGCAGTGGATGGGCCACCTCCGAAAGATTTCGCAGCATCTAGTGCTTTTTGATATTTCCTCGCTGTCAAGTAGTTCTTGGTGGCTAACGAACTATCTTTCATGAATATAAAAGCTACAAGAGCGGCGTCCTCGTATTGACGTTTCAATACCAAAGTATTGTGCAATTTGGTGTAAATTTCGGCGGCTGCTGAGGCGTCTCTTTCATTCAGACAGATGGAATTGACCAGAGATACGGCCGCATGCCAATTACCACTCGACAAATAACATTCCAACGCTTCGTCGTTCAAACCGACTTTCTCGTAGATTATGGCAGCTTCGTCGAAAGATTTATTCGACCGGAGGTGGTCAGCGAACTTCGTGCTAACTGTGATACACCTAGTGGTAAATTGTTTACGATAACTATCCGCATCGTCGATCGATTTCAGTTTATCATCGAATATATCGTAGGCTTCGACGTAAAGTTTGTGTTTATCAATAAAGTCGACGCATTCTTCGAAATACTCTTCTTCTCGACAGGCCGCCAAATACTCCAAAGCTAGGGCGTATTTACCCAGGTACTTGTTTATGGAGAATTTTTTATAATTATCGTCCATCTTTTGTAGGCTTTTAATGAATGGTAGGTAGTCCCCTGGGTCCATTTTGGAAAATTCGGCGATCTTCAAAGCGCACGAAAGATCATACGAGGCGACGACAGCCTTATATACCGAAGCACTGTCGACCAATTGGAACAGAAAAGATATCTCGTTGTTTGCCACAGCGTACTTGGCCGCGTCTGCGAATCGCTCCAGACGTACTAGCAGAGCAATCTTGGGCAATACGAATTTAGGCGAATTTATTTCATCCAGAACCGATAGCAAAGTTTCGCATATCAACTGGACTTTGTTTTCCGAGTTGGTACCGGATTGACGATATTTCCAAGGGAAGAAACGTTCGGCAACGTTGGCGTTTTCCAATTCCATCGCAAAAAGAGTCAAATACGAAGGATCCTCTATCGTTTGCACGATCGATTTGGTATTCTGCAGGAAACTATTCACGTCGTGATCGAATATCACGTTTGAGTTGATACGTTGCTTTCGCAGTAACTTGAATACTTGATAGTAACGTTGATTATTCAACTCGAAAGCCATTTTATTGGCGACAAAGGGACGCGGGATGATTAGCTCGACGTTACCTCTGGCCATTTCCAGCAAAACTTGATCTCCTACGATGGTTACCAGGTAAGATCTCGGTTCAACGCGACGGTTGGAAATTTCACTGAATTGATTCTTATCCAACTTGGCGATTATCATTCTGCTATTCGATAGTATAATTACCAAGAACGGAGCTCGCCAATAGAACGAGCCAACGTCGCGCCATTTTATTTCATTATTCACGTACAAGTTACGATTTTCACTCAATGCAACGACGGGAGCACCGGCGCCGAGGGTCGTAATACGATGGCAAGGTTCTGGCAGCGATATATTTCGACACAAACTTAATTTTTCGTTTTTATATAACAAAATGGCGCCACTGTCCAAATGTAGCAATAGACAGGATTCGTCGTTCGTGGACAGTGTGGTAATAACCAAAGCTCTGGAATCCAATTTGATACATTTATCGATGACTATCCATCGTCGAGACGCTTCTGAACGTAGCACAGATGAGCAAAAGTAGTATCCTTCGGGTTTGGTCCAACAGAAATACAACCGATTGTCTCGAGGTAGCCATAACAGTGCAGATAATTCGACCGGAGTGGCGAATTTTATCGGCTGCAAAGCTCCCATATTATTTTTACTCGATCGTATGGTAAAATGATAAACTTCATCCATGTCATTCGGCGACGAATCAATCCGAGCAAAGTTATACTTGAGAATTGTATTATTACTCAAATAGATCAAAGCTTCGGCGGGTTGGAAATTATTCGTTTCGAAAGTACTCCCAAATACGACGGAATTAACGTAAGATGGAAACGTATCGACTCGATTCGGTAAACTGGGAGGTCGAAATACGTCACCGTAAGGAGTAACGCCTACATCGGCTCCGTTAACGCTGCATATGATCTTAGAATGGCGTTTCTTTACCGTATATTCGTTCGATTCGATCACCTGAGAAATCCACTCGTACATTCGATAAAACCCCGTCTCAAAAATCAAATGCAATCGATTTTCAGCTTGATCGTCCCACTGCAAGTAAGATATACGAGACGAGAATTCGAGCTTTTGCTTAATATACCATTTGTAGTTACTAGTGGTCCATAGAATTAAAATATGGCCACCGGTCTGATTTACTGCTTCGGTTAATCCGGCTAAAATGGTACCTCGATTATTCCAATTCAGCTGCGTCACTTTTATATCCTTTGGCAACTGGAATTCTCCGTGACGTAGGCCGTTTTCTTCGATAAAGCATACGACGTCTTTATTAGGAAGTTTTTGAACGTTGAAAATCAAGTTTACAGAAGGACACCAATCGATCGCAGTTTCTAATCCGCGAGTGTTCTTCACTACATTCAGAAGAATGCCGTTTTGATTGAATATCTTGACTTTACGAATCATTTCTCGGTAACATTTGTAACTAACGGCGAACGCCGAACTGTCATTTTTCCAAACGACGCATATTCGATCGGTGGTAAGTTCGGCGAGTGGATCGCTACAATTCTCGTTCTTTTTCGTTAGTTTACCTTCGGAGCCTCTGAATTGCGTTTCCGAACTACCCCAGCCGACATTTACAAATTTTTTACTCTCTTCTTCGATGTCTTGTAGGTTGACATAGGCGAATTTTTCGCATTCGTTTTCCACATTTACTACTCCCATCATAGATGACGATGTGATTAGAACGGTTCTTTCCAAGTCGCCGCTCCAAGACACAGACGATACGTCACGTACTTCGGAATCGTAAGCGTTGAAATCGTCAGACGTTAAATATGAAAACAGAATGAAGACACCGGTGTTTAAAGTAACATGCAAAGTATGGTAGACTTGCTGAATGTTCACGATACGGGTATCTTCGAGCCATTCGATACAGTCGGTTTCTTTCAGATCGACGATAGAAGCTGATTCGAGGCTGCTGTCGCAATTCGTTTCCAAAATGTGGATCTCGCCGAAGTCGCTCGCTAAGCATAGATATGTCGGTTTTCCGGTACTTGGATCGGTGAAAATTGTACATTTTTCGAACGTTTTTAGTTGATCGTTCGAAGCGATGAAATTACGAAAAGGGATCAAGTTACGCATTGTTATAACTTTTAACGGTATAAGGAATTTGAATACTACTTTTTTTGCATTTAAAGAGTAATTTACAAGATTTCATTCACTAATTTAGATTCAAAAATCGAAAATTCAAATTTTGTTTTTCTTATCAAATTTTTCAAAAAAATTATCAAAACGTGCACGTGCTATAACCTGCGTTGCCATCATAGCCATTCACACTTGCAACGTTGAGGAAATGTGCCGTCACGTTATTTTTACAGAAAAAATCATGAAATCAAATCGAAACGTCAAACAGTCAAATATTTTTTTCAAATTTTTTTTTTGCAGTGTTACCATCGAGCAAACGATTGTTACTTATTTCATAAAAACCAACACTGAATTTACGACATTGATAACGTGATAATGGAAATTTTGAGAAATTTCAAGCCTCGGGATAAATTTTAATAATGAAAGATTCGATTAATTATAGCCATTTAAAAAGCTAGACATTGTTGAATTATTCATGTGATTCATTCGCAAAGTGATGTAAATCGTAATCAGCGTTTTAGAAAAACACTCTCCTCCGTCAACAACCGCGATGATTTCGGGTTTCCTATGTGTAATTCTACCGATCGTGGTTACATTAGGCATTTTGAGAAAATACCGAGAATCAAAATGGGGCAAATTCGACAGCGCAGATTCGTTGACAGGAAAAGTATTCATAATCACCGGAGCCAATTCTGGCCTTGGAAAAGAAACCACGAAGTGTTTGGTGCAAAGGAACGCCAAAGTAATTATGGCCTGTCGCGATATCAAAAGCGCCAAGAAGGCCATCGCTGATATAAGGGCTACGACGTCCAACGGTGAAATGGTAACGTCAATAATGTCGCATTTTTATTAATATACGAATCGAATATAAATGTAACGGTTATTTTGTCAACAGATACCGTTGTATTTGGATCTACAATCGTTGGACTCTATTAAAACTTTCGCCAACATTATATTGCAAGATTTCCCAAAAATTCACGTCTTAATCAACAACGCCGGAGTATCGATTCCAGCCAAACGAAGCTGCATTACCGACGACGGATTCGAATTACATTTTCAAGTAAATTACTTGGGCCATTTTATCCTCACCAAATTGTTACTGGCACATTTGCAAGAATCCGCTCCTAGTAGGTGAGCGTTCACACTTTCCTTTCACTAAACCTTTATTAAAGATGTAATTTACACGTGTTTTCAAATAATCCTCTCGTTTTATTCAGAATCGTCATATTATCGTCAACGTTACACGAACAAGGAACCATCGATTTCGAGAATTTGAACGGAGAAAATGGATACGAGACGAAAACTCGTTTTAATTTGCCCTACTGCAATAGTAAACTAATGAACGCGTATTTTGCTTTCGAATTACGCGACAGACTGCAAAACAGTGGCACAGCCGTGTACGCGGTATGCCCGGGATGGTGCAAAACAGGATTAATGCGTCATTCTCGACTAACTTGGTATAAATGGCCTGTATTCTTGATGGTGGCACTTTTCTTCATGAGATCGTCTTATCAGGTTGGTTTAGCTTTGAAAAATGTCATGATTTTTCAAGGTATATCACTTTTTTACTATACTCTTGGTTTTTTTTTGTATCAATTAGGGATGTCAGACCATCGTATATTGTGCTACATCTGAAGATTTGGAGGTTCAAAAAGAAGACTGGTTTTATCGAGACTGCCATAAGTATAAATCAAAACACGATTTCAACCCCCAAGTCAGCAAAAAATTGTGGCTAGTTAGCGAACAATTGGTTGCCAAAACCAAGAAATTTTAAACCAAATATTATTCAAGTTATTATTATTATTTTAGAGGTGAAGTGAAATATTTTATCTTCTTGTCTTGAAAATAGAAGTTGTATCTGATGATTTTTTTGAAGATTTTCAACTAAGTCTATTTTTTCTTTCTATGACTTCATTTTTGTCTAACCAGCATTATTACTATGAGGTCTCCATTTGTAGGGCCTAAACTTAGATCATTTACTTTTATATACATGGACCTCTCCTAAAATGTTAAAATCAGCCGGATTTTGAAACACATCCTTCAAGTTTGATAAAATGCATTCGAGCATGCGCAAAAAAACGTGTTGTGTTTAATAGGGACATATTAGCATTCTCTATATGTAAGAAACGCCAATAAACCAGGATTGTAAAAACGAAACTATTTTTCGTTATTTTGTTATTTCGTTTACCTCATTTTTCGTTTTCGTTTCGTTATTTTGTCATTTTAGTTTCGTTTCGTTACGTTTTTTCGTTTTTGCACATGTGGGTACTCAAAATTCATGAAATTTCATTTGGAATCTATTTAGCCATTTTTTCTGTTCATTATAACGAAAAGATGTTACAAACGGATTTGAGGGCCTGCCCACATTGAAGTTAGAATTTATATTAACTTTGAAATTAAATTCAAAATAAAATCACATTTCTCGCCTTCACATTCACTGTTTTACTTCATTTTCGCGGGATCACCATCGAAACGTAACGAAAAAAACGAAATTATTTCGTTATTTTTGAAATTTCAATGTTTCATTACGTTTCGTTTTTCCCTAATATTTTATTTCGTTTTTTTTGTTTCGTTATGATTTCTTCTATTTTCGGGTTTCGATATTTCGTTCCGTTTCGTTATGATTTTTTTTTTTTTTTTTCGTTTTTTCGTTACGTTTTGTTTCGTTTTTACAACCCTGCAATAAACACGGCACAAAAATGAATGATTAGGAGGGAACTTAAAGTATTTTTGTATTCAAGAGTACTATGGATGGAGACGTTTTCATTTTTGTGCAAGATAGAGGCATTGAGAATTTTGGGATTTTTGGCGTTTAGTAAAGTACAGATTTTATTTTAAAATAATACCTTCTTGAAAAATTATCCTCAAACATACAAAACGGACCTATTATATTATATCTACTCGGTTCAAAATAGGAGTAACCCTTTTGTGCAAGGAAATTTCAAAATTAATCTGAATTCTTAGTTGCGTCTTGGGGACACATGAAAAACAAAAAAAAAAAAATTTTCAGATCGAATAATATCTTCCGTTCGCGCAAGAGCCCTTAAATTTTTAAAAATTTGCAAAAAACCAAAATTTGAAAAAAATTCCAAAATTTTACAGAATGGGTTTTATGCCTTTGTTTGGCAAGTATTATCATCGTTATTAATATTTTTTGAAAGAAAATCCATACTTCATCAGATCATCGCAATTATAAAACATTTAAAAAATGTAATTTTTTACGTCTTTTTGCAAAAATTGAAAAAAATAGATTAAAAAGTGGAAAATTTTTTTGTAATTAAAATAGGTTTAACATACACAGTTTCACCCAAAAAAACAATTTACAGCGATTTTCCATCTTTACCTTCATTTTCAGGAACCAACATTTTCCTCATTTTCTTCAATTTTTCTTATTTTTTCGAAGTTTTTGAAAAATTCTCAAATGTACAAAAAAGATGGAAAATCGCTGTAAATTGTCTTTTTGGGCAAAACTGTGTATGTTGGACCCATTTTAATTACAATTTTTTTTTCCAATTTTTAATTTATTTTTTTCAATTTTTGCAAAAAAAAAACGTAAAAAAAGTCTTATAAATGCGATGATCTGATGAATTATGGATTTTTTTTTCAAAAAATATTAATAACGATGATAATACTTGCCAAACAAAGGCATAAAACCCATTCTGTAAAATTTTGATTTTTTGCAAATTTTCAAAAATTTAAGGGCTCTTGCGCGAACGGAAGATATTATTCGATTTGAAAACTTTTTTTTTGTTTTTCATGTGTTCCCAAGACGCAACTTTTCCGCAGTGTTCCATTTTGAAAATCGAAAATTTTTGATTTTTGGCCCACCCTATCACGTACCTCTTGAGAGTGCATGTTATGTTATGGAGAAAAGTGTGAGGAATATGCTGAGCACACTCAAATCCCAATTGAGGGCGTCCATTTAAAAAGGGCGTAACTCCAGAAATGGTGTTTTGAGAAAAACGCATTTGAAAGTTTTGAACACAGAGTTGGGTTTAAAACAGTTTTTTTTAAAAAAAAAACAAAAAACATGTATTTTTTGTTTAAAACACATTTAAAACAGTTTTTTTTACTTTTTTTTCGAGATTTTCTACGTTCCGACAGTATAAAAATCTCAAAGCTGAAAAAAAATTGACTTCCATAGGGTACAGAACTTACAGAAGTTACGTTTTCTGTACACAGAAATGAACAAACCTTATGTTTCATACTTTCAAACCTTTTTTTAGAAATTTATTTGTGACCTGGCATAAGAAAACCAGGTTATAGTCCGAAATACAAATTTTACAGAAGGACAGTTCAAAATTTAAAATTCTCATGATGTCCATTCCATTCATCTGATCCAGCCCATTTATGGGTCATCATTCAGCCACTCCATGTGAACCCAAAAATTCACTGCTTAGGATGATTGAAAAAATTTTTTGCAAGCAGTGTTGCCATTCTTAAAACAAAAAATTCCAAATTTTGAATGAAATTATTATTTATTTTAAATTTTCAAGTCAATTATATCGGCTCAAATTTTGAGCGAATCAAAATACCAAGACTAATACATGGTCGGAAATTAAATTTCCTACAAAAAAGGTTCTCTTCATTTATTGCCTATCTTCAATATTTCAGGAGTTTACATCTAAGTATAATTTTTTTGGTTTTCTCAAATAACTCCTGAAATATTGAAGATAGGCAAAAAGTGAAGAGAACCTTTTTTGTTGGAAATTTAGTTGAATTTTCCACTTTTTGTTTCTAAAAAATTTCATAAAATTGCCACAGTCCACTTGCAGTCCTCTCAAAACTGACCCAATCAGGCTGTAAATTTGTATGTAAACACCTTTTGAACTACACTACATTCTCCAAGAAAAATTAAAAATAATTTTCTGAATAGAAGTATTGATTTAATGATTTTTCTCTGAATTTTTAACTTTGCTGTGTGGTCGAACAGAATCGTTTGAGAACGTTTTCTCCATGACCACTAAAATCACCGTCAAAAAAAGTACCACTAACATCAACGTAAAAACAACAAAAAAAAAATTTCGGAACATAACCTGGTTTTCTTACGCCAGCCAGGTCACATTTTAGAAATTTTTACGACTTATAGACTTTTTAATTTTTTAAAAGAAATTTTATGACTTTTTGGACATATTTTTGTCAGACATTCTGAAAGTTTCTCAGACAATTTGAAATTAGGAATTTTTTAATTCATTTTTTATGACTTTGACATTTTGTCAGAAATTCTGAAACATGGAATTTTTAGCATAGTATAATTGGTCCCTTATCGCTGCACGCACCTCATGGTATCCTATAATCATGCAGTTACAACTTACAAGAATGATTTGTAGAGCGTGTATCTTTGGTGCAAACTCGCCAATTACAAAAATTTCGATCGGATCCCTCCCTCCTCTCCAATTTTTAATATCAAGTAGTATCTATATTTTTATAGTATTGGACTTGGTAAAATTCAACAACTATCCACTTCCACGTCCATTTAAACAAATTTAATGCAGCAAGTTTTGCACCAAAGGAATAGAAAAAACTGAAACACAATATTCATAAAATGAAAAACAAAACTCAAAAGGTGTAATTATTGTTCAATACAAGAATTTCGATAAAATGCCACTATAAATTAAACTACATTAATACACACTACATATTCGTATTTCTCACTTCGTTAAATATTACACGTTATCGAATAGAACATTTTTCGAGAAGAAAAAAAATGAAATTAAAGAAAAAATTCAATTAACCGACCCGCGTAAAATAAAATCTATTTACGAGCAATCGTCCACGAATTACTCAGAATAATGTATTAAACGTATTAGCAAAATGAGTAATCACAAAAGTAAAAGCATTGACTTTTAAAAAAAAAAATAAAAAAAAATTACACTTTCTTTGTAGTTTTTTCCTGAACAGAACCATTATCGTTTAAATACGAGTAAATATACATACATTATTAAATGAATAAACCATCGCGCAATTCATAAGAGAAAACAACTAAAAGCTGATTGAAAACATCACACACACGTACCACACTTTGATACTATTACATTAAAAAAAGAAAGAAAAATCACGATGAAATCTTAATTAGAGTCAATAGTCCATACGTAGTTTCGCAGCACTGTCCACTAGGAAGTCCGTTGGTAATACTTTTTTATTAAATAAAAATATCGAAACTAAACCAGTAAGTAAATCGCGCGGGCACTTCTTCCAATGATAAAAAATCAATCACACTATTGTAACTGAAACAACGAAATGATAACAAACAATAAAATAAACAACAGACCAATATTTAGAACAATAAAGGAGAAAAAAAAAAAAAAATTAAATTAATACGACACAAAATTGGGCAATTTACGTGAAAAAAAAAAACAAACCCCGCACTCATTTTACACCACGATAACGACGAATCGATAACAAATTGAGAATGAAAAAAAAAAAAAAAAAAAAAAAAAAAAAAAAAAACGCGACATCGAAAAGGTAACGATAAAATTTCAAGGGTTGAAAAAAAAATATTCGCGCACATGAACACTAAAAAATATTGGTCACACCGATACTACGTCGTGTTATGGTCGTCACTTAAACAAAACTGTCGTGTTTTTACATAATTATTCGACTAATTCGAGATTTTTTTCATTTCCAAAACAATTCACTTAACATCTGCACAAAATAATTATCGTTTAGGCACACTCCATTCACTGAAAAGAGCACAACTTCACTACATTTGCAACACTTAACATTGGCGCCCAAACAATTTGAACGAACTTTTCGCGAAGACGAAGTTTATCGTTTTTTTAACGAAATTTTTTTTTTTTTAAATAGAGAAATTCGCGCAATTTTATTGTAATTCGAAGTCGTACTAGGTTTGGAACGAATTTTTTCGCAAACGAGTTTACGTATTTTACACCACTAAAAACGTGCAAGTTTTTTCGAACGTATGTTTTTGAGAGACCAATTTAAGATACCTATAAATACATAGAAAACAGAACAAAAATTTAAATAAATATTCAACACCAACGAATTTATATAAAAATAAATTACCCCTCGATGGATGACCTGAGGGGGGAAGGGATCTTACCTATGATAACGATGATGGGGTAATTATACCTGAATCGAAATTTGGACTCTTTTTTCAAACTGGGGTTTCAATTTTATACCAACCCCTTTTACCAATATTGCTAAAAAAATAGATCATCTCCAAAACTCACTCGTTTCACTTCAATTTTCACCTGTCTCAAAATTTGCACCAATGTCTAGTCTACTCAATTTGTTTACATGGATATGGATAATTTTTTTTTTGAATTTTACCAAGTCCAATACTACATAGATATTAAAATTGGAGGGGAGGGAGGGGCCCAATCGAAATTTTTGTAATGACCAAAATTATTCCTAGTACTTCAAGTTACAAATTTTGTTTCAAAATTTTTTAAATTGGACCCATACTTTCACTAGTTTTTAATAATATAAGTACCCAAGTCATATTATGCAAAATTGGAGGGAAGGAAGGGTCCAATGGCAATTTTTGTAATAACCAAAATTATTTTTAGGAATTCAAGCTACAAGTTTTGTTTCAAAAATTTTCAAGTTGGACCCATACCTCCGCCAGTTTTTAATAAAAAATAAGTACCAAAGTCATATTATGCAAAATAGGAGAGGGAAGCAGGGCCGGCGAGAGCCAGGTCGGGCCCCAGTACAAAAAATTTTCGCGACCCCTTGAAAAAAAAACAGCAATTTTTTATTTTATTGAACAAACAAAAAAATATGGTTTTTTACCCACTTGAATAATTTCCAAAAAAAAAAGGTTCTCAAAGGAATTTGAAATTTTTTTAAATGCAAAGGAATTGACTAAAAACCAACGAAATTTTCATGAAATTATTCACTGGACAAAATTTTCAACTTGAGAAATGTGAAAAAAAGTTTACCAATCTTAGAAAAAATTATTTCTTTATACTAAATTGAAAAAAAATCGTTTTCAAAGGAATTAGAAAATTTTTTAATATACCTAAAGGAATTGCATAATTTTTTTTTCAAAAAAAAAAATTCAATAAAACTTGTTCTTGTACAAAGTTTGAACAAATTGAAAGAAATTGGAAAATTTTTCAATTTTAAAAAAATCTTTCATTCAAAATTCAAAAAAAAATTCACCGAATTTAAAAAAAATCGTTCTCAAAGAAATTTGAAAAAATTTTAAATGAAAAGAAATTGCCTGAATTTCAAAAAAACAAAATGGTTTTCAAAAAAAAATTCCAAAAAATTGAAAGGAAATTTGAGAACTCTTTAAAAAAATTCTTTGCTGAATTTCCAAAAAAAAAAAAAAAAATGGTTCTTAAAGGAATTTGAAATTTTTCTGAATAAAAAGATCAATAGCAATAATTTTTGTAATAACCAAAATTATTTTTAGGATTTCAAGCTAAAAGTTTTGTTTCAAAATTTTTTAAATTGGGCCCATCCTCCGCCAAATTTTCAATAATTCAAGTACCCAAGTCAATTATGCTAAATTGGATGGGAGGGAAGATGAGGGGAGGGGAGGGTTCAATGAAAATTCTTCTAATAACCAAAATCATTACTAGGATTTCAAGCTATAACTTTTGCTTAAAAAATTTTCAATTGAACCCTTCTCTCAATTTTGAAAAAGTATCTGCCCGATGTTATGTGAAAACGGAGGAGAGGGAGGGATTCAAACGAAATTTTTATAATGACCAAAATAATTTTTTGGATCTTAATCTACAACTTTTGTCCGAAAATGTTTTAAATTGCCCCCTTTCTTCTTTACTTATCTAATTTTCAATTGGTGATTTCGGAGTGTTATTCAAAATCGGTGGAGAGGGAGGGGGGGGGGTTTAATTGAAAAAAAGTCAAACAAAATTTGTAGCTTGAAATCCTAGCAATAATTTCGGTTATCACAAAAACTTCAATTTGACCCCTCCCTCCCCTCCAATTTCAAATATAAAGTATCTGGACTTGGTAAAATTCAACAACCGTGTAAACGGACACTAGTAAAATTTTCCATCTTCCTAAATTCACTCAGTTCATCAAGCTTTAGGTCTCCTTCGATTTTGACTGAAATTTTCGGTGCCTTCTCCGCCCAGTTTCAATATTCCACATCAAAAATTGAAATGTGAAGCCAAAGGTCAAAATCACACAGGCAATCTGCTACAGAATGTTACTCTCATTAATTTCACAACTCCACCAATATTCTCAACACTTTGTATCAATCTGACTGTTCGCTTTACTTCACCATACCAATCGAATCAACTTTCGCATCGTAATCAACAACTGGTCTCACCAAATTACTCCATCATTGGCTGTAAAAACGGATTAGTAAAACATTAACGAAAAGTAACCAGATGCATCGCATCTCGCTGCTTTTCAATTAATACTTACGAATAAATTGATGGACTACGCGAAGTACACAGCATAGCTCGCAGACGCCCTGGCCATTCTACGCGGCGTCGTTTTTGACCACGACGATCATGAGGTGATCTTCCTTCATGGCTTCGGCGGGCATCGCGTGGGCGGTTCGTTTGAGCAAATCGGCGGCGTACTGACAAGGCGGGAACGCATACAACACGCCCTTAGCTTCGGTATCTTTATTAAACAGAGAAATAACGCCGGCGGCTTCCTTTTGTTTCAAATACGATATGAGATTTCTGAGCGGCCTACACTGGGCGGTGGTTTCGTCGAAAAATATACTAGACGAAGGCCCCGGTAAGCCGACAAAAATACCATAACCGGGCGAAGATACTATACGTTTTGATACGTCTTCGAGCTTGGCCGGATCCAAGCGTAGTCTTTGCGAAATCCTCAGCAAGTGTTTGCTTTCGTCGCTTTTCATCAGCACATTGATAATGTTACCGTCGCCGTCGGTGATGTGGAACTTGGCCGGGAACAGCGAGCTTTTCAGAATGAGAGCTCCTTGCCAAGCGTTGGTGGTGCAACGAGTGATATCGGTTAACGAAGTGGCCGTGGCTAGGGCTCCGTTGAATCTGCTGTCGGAGTCGCTTTCGCTATTATTGCAAGACGATCGCATTCGTTTGAACTTATGACCGTCGTAGTCTCTGTCGGAGGCTTCCTTACCCCAGTCTTCTTCCTTAGCGAAGTCGTTAGGACTGCCCAAGGCGCGGCCACCGTACGGTTCTTTGTCGTTTTTGCCACGTTCGCTCCACAACGTGACGCCGGGAGGGATACCCGGTGGTCTGACGTCGTACTCGTAGTCCGTATTCCACAACGGTTCGTACGGCTCGTAAGACGGTTCGTCCGAACCGGAGACGCCGATTCTGTAATCTCCGGCGCTGGTGGCGACGTCGTCGTAGGATGCAGGTGGCGGAGGCGGAGGTCTAGGCTGGCGCGAGCCAATGTCGGCGAAGTCTACCCTGAGTTTGTGTTCGCTGCCGCCCAACGGGAATCCTCGCATTTCTTTCACGGCCGCCGTAGCCGCGTCGATCGAATCGTACAAAATGTACGCGCTGTTTTCGGTTTTATCGTAGTCGATTTTCTTGATCGCTCCGAATCGGTCGAATTCTCTTTCCAGTTGAGTGGTCGAAGTCCAAGGTCCTAAGCCACCGACCCATATTCTGGTCGTAGGAGTGGCCTTACCGTAGCCGATTTTACACTGGAATTTACCGATGTATTGGCCGGATAGTTCGACCTTGGCACGATGAGCCATATCTAGATTTTTATATCGAACGAAAGCGTACGCGTTGCCGGTACCGGGCATAGGTCTTTTGATATCTACATCTTCGACGACACCGTATCGACTAAAAATACGCCTGAGTTCTTCTTCGGAAATACTCAGCTCTAAATTACCGGCGAACAAGGTCCTCGTAGCTAACGGATCGTCTTCCGGCGGTACGTGATGCAGATAATTGGGGAATTTATCCTTTTTCTCGAGTTTATCCATGAAATGAGCGTGAGGCGGTTTGAACGGTATAAAAGGACGCGGTCCGGGCACGTACAAATGCGGAGGAGCCGGCGGCAAATGAGGCGGAACCGGGATGGCCGGATGGAGAGGCGGTCTAGGTAGAAACTCGGGATGCGGTACGGGCGGCAGCTCGCGCCGGAAGTCTCTCATCATCGGAATCGGACCGTACGGTAATCGATCGTAGAACCTGTCCGCTCCTCTGTACGGATCCGGTATAGGCGACCGGCGATAATACCTATCGTATTCGGGCGAAAAACTCCGCGATCTGGGACGACTCCGGTGTCGATGACGTTCCACCGAACTGCGGCTCTCGTAGACCGGCTCGACTAAGGCTACTTTGTCGTAAATGATGACTCGAGGTTTGGCGTGTTTGGCATCCTTTGCATCTTCGCTGTTGCGAAAACACACGTAGGCTACGCGTTCGTCTAAATCGTGCGATATACGTACGCTCAAGTCGCCGAATTTCTTGTACTCGTTGTACAGAGCGTCTTTGATGACGTCGTCGCTGGCTTTGGTATGAAGCGCGCTAACGCATAGTACCTTGTAAGGTGGGTGGACTTTTTCACCGTCTCTGGGCACGTGCTCTTCTCGAGCGCCTTTTTCGTAAGCGTATCTAGAATGCGGACTAGTAGGCGATCGTACCCGGCTGTGGCGGCGAATGCGGTCCGGTGAAGTACGCTCGTCGGAGCTGTCGTCGTATCGGCCGTAACTGGAACGATTTCGCTTCCTGCGATACCGAGAACTATCTCGACTGGTGCTGCGTTCGCGTCGTTTCATATTTTTTATTTTTACTTTTATATTGCTATCACTTTTGTACGTCGATGAAACACCAATCATGAAGAGTACAAAAGAAAGAAATAATTGAGATTAAAAAATCTTCAAAAGTCACCGTGTGATAATTTTCATTAGAATTTTACACCCCGAAATGTACTACGTCACAAAAGAAGACACAACCGAGTGCATCAAATGATTAAAACTGTAATGGTTACAAGACGTATCGGATATCACCTCAGTTCGTGGTGGTCACTCTGCGGATATTCGATTACAAATTCAATCGCGTATCACTTCGACTTTTTTAACGAATTAATCAACTTCGTAATTAAAATAACGCGAATCGAAATAATAAAACATTAAAATTTAAAATAACAATATTGAAAACGTAATCATAAAATTGACGAAATTCTTCAAAATAACATGGCGACGCATTCTTGATTTTAGTGTTTTTTTGTGACGTGCAATATCACGTGACCAAAACGAACGAATAATCGACTCAAAAAGTTCGGAAATTATCATTCAAACTTCTCTGTGAATCGTTCGCGACCAACAAAAAACGTTACGGTTACAGTTTTTGTAAACTACAACGACGCTGATTGGTCGATTTGATTACAAATAAGCTTACGCGATTGGTCGACGAGAGCGCTATTCGTCACAGGGAAAAGAACAATAAATAGCGGTTTCTACTTTCCATGTTGTAGCGGGGTTCATAAAGTTTCTTTTTTGTTATGTCCCGATCTAAAAATTCGAGTGTGTAGAAATAATTATTGATAGTAGAGAATTTTATTAAAAAGCGTAATCATTTACACATTAGGGTTCGCGAATTACAATGTAAATATCGTTATCGGTTCGTAGTAAACGCGGTTAAGTGAGCTAAGATTTCTAACAGTATTTTCGTATTTTTAACATGGCTTCCATGAAAGACACAGCCACCTTTTTTACAGAAGGTACTGCGTCTCAGTTTCAATATATGTTAAGTTTGTATCCTCAAGTATTAAAGCTGAAAGCTGAGAATAAAAATAAGAAACCCGAAGATCTTATCAAGCTAGATCATTGGTAAGTATACGCTTGTGTTTCACATCTACGCTTGGTATGTGTGTCATTGAACCTCGCTTTTGAAACAATTCACTTTGTCGGCTAATCGTTTTCTCCAAATTATTAGTTGTAATTTCTTATCATTGTTTGGATCGAAAACCGCATCTAAATATCAATAATATTTATTACCGTATCGCTTAATACGTAACGTAAGTTTTACTCTTGCGAAATGCGTTATACAGTAATTATGTCACTGCCACAAAATGTGCTCCTAGATGAATTCGAAAAACTCATTTTTACAAGTTTAAATCGACAAAATTGACAATTTTCTGTATTATTTTCACTTTATCGAATTCGTTTATGTATAAAATTGTATCCTTGGGTATTTGTGGGAATATGCGGATGACACTATTCGCCACCATTGTTTGTTCACATCGCATTATATCCACAGTGAAAAAAAAATTTCAACATTTGACGAACGATGTATTTATATGTATTTTTATTGTTTCAGGTATCAAAATGAATTGCCAAAAAAAATCAAAGCCAGAGGGAAGGATGCCCATTGTATCCACGAAGAATTAGTACAACTCATGAAATGGAAACAAGCAGTAAGTGTGTTCAATTTCGGCCACATTAATTATGTTATTCGCTAATTCGAATGGATTTTTTGTATTATTTTGTATGTAGCTCTCACAGTTCTGATCAGCGATTTCGTGTGCAGACGTGTTTGAATGATGATTAATTTCACCTCTTTATTTTTTTATTTTTTTTGTTTGAGGGGGGGGGGGGGGGGTGGACCGATCGTTAATAAAGTTTCAAAAGAGAAACTTATCCTGAAATGAAACACACTTATCAGCGAGGGAAAAAACCGTATTTCGAAACTTATCGTCAACTCTTATCTGCGAAAGATATAAGAGTTGAGTTCTGTTACATATCAAATCGACTGCTCGGTCACATTTCGTTTCATTTGTAAACAGCAGATTTTTTCTCGAAATAAATTACAATTTTTAATTTTAAATCAAATATTTTGTTTCAGAGAGGCAAATTTTACCCTCAATTAAATTATTTAGTAAAAGTGAATACTCCTCGGGCAGTAATGATGGAAACGAAGAAAGCTTTTAAAAAATTGCCCAATCTGGAACAAGCAATCACTGCGCTTAGCAATTTAAAGGGAGTTGGTACTACGATGGCTTCAGGTAATTCGTTCAATTTTCTCGTATCTGTAGATTTGAAAACGAGCAAATTTCCTAACGACATTGTACGATTTGATTTTCAGCATTATTAGCGGCAGCTGCGCCCGATATTGCGCCTTTCATGGCCGACGAATGTTTGTTAGCGATTCCGGAAATCGAAGGGATTGATTATACGACTAAAGAATACCTCAATTTTGTATCACACATTCAAAATACTTCGGATAGACTCAGTAAAGAATGTAGGTTTCTAGCGTTATTATTTTTGAAAAGACTAGATCTGAATAATTCGAAGATTTGTTTCATTTTTTTTTTTTCGCCTTTGTAAACATGTATGAATTGGGTGATTGTTACAGCTGCAAACGGAACGTGGAATTTGCATTCTGTCGAGTTGGCATTATGGACTCATTTTGTTGCTAGTGAATTGAAACCCGAATTGCTGGACGGTATTCCATGTCCGAATGGTAAAACGCCGTCGAATGTTACTCACCAAAATGGCGACGTTTCAAATACTGCCTCGAAGACGACTTCGCCGGAGGTAAAGGTTCGCTAAACCAAGCGCCACGTATCGTAATTTCGTCGCATTCACGAGTTTATTTTCTTCGCAGAATCCGGACTTATCTAACGATGTAACATCATCAGAGGATGCTGACAATACTAATAAAGTAGCTAACGCCGAGTGTTCAAATAATGACGAAAACGACGCGATTTCAATTAACGAAGAAGATTCTCTGGACAAATCTTCGGTGACGCGTGTCAACGCCGATATTAATAACGACGATGATGCGACCAACGATTCAGTGATAACTTCTGATTCAGCTACGAACGACTCGGTCGAAGTTGAAAATAAACAGAAAAACGTTGTTGTAGATATCAACGAAGAAACTTGTTCGAGTTTTCTCGAACCGCCTAATAAAAAGGTACCGTTTCGAAATTTGACAATTTTCAACAACTCTGGCTCGAGTCGAGTAGAGCTGAAAGCACTTTTAACCGGATCATTTCTCTTTCAGGTTAAATTACAAAATGAAAACAGTTCAGATGCGGTAGAGAATGACGATTCGCAAAACTCCACTCCCGATAATAAATGACAAAGTTTCCTCTTTTATACTTACCTTCACATTGTGTACGTGTATTAATGCGATATCAGTAACAGGTACGGTTTTCTTCCATCGTAGTAATATGACGATCGGTTATTTTTACGGAGAGCCCTTGCCGATTCATTGCTCATCTTGAATTTTTTATCAAGTCCAGTGCTACATAAATAGGTACTTATTCAAAACTGGAAGGAAGGGAGGGAATCGAAATTTTCGTAATAACTAAAAGTAGGTATTTGTAAAACTTCAAGCTACAACTTGTGTTTGAAATTTTTTTAAATTGAGCCTCTTACCTCCCCACAGTTTTTAATAATGTATTTTGAATGAGTGTGAATAAGTTATATTACTCAAAATTGGTGGGAAAGGAGGGGTCCGATTGAAATTTTTGTTATAACCAAAATTATTCCTAGTACTTCAAGCTACAACTTTTGTTTGAAAATTTTTTCAATCGGACCCCTTACCTCTCCCCTGTTTTTAATAATGTATTTGAATGAGTTGCGCAGGGCCTATTCTAACGTGCAGTTCCACCCATTTTGTGGAGCTTCAAAACAAAAGGTGTGCATTCTGAAATTACTTTGTGCAGCTAAAAATTAATTTTTGACAAAAATATCTTTGAAACAAAAAACCTCCAAAAAAAAAAAATTCGACAAAAAGTCTTGTAGGTATGAGTTTTTTTTTTGACAAATTGAAAAAAAAAAATTTGATTAATAAAAATTTTTGGTGAAAAAATCTTTAAAAAATATTTTTTTGACAAAAAATCGTCAAAGAAATTTTTTGACAAAAAAAGTAAAAAAAAATTTTACAAGAAATTGAAAAAAAAGTTTTGAGCAAAAAAAAATTTCTGATGAAAAAATCTTCGAAAAAATTTTTTTTGACAAAAAATCTTTGAAAAATCTTCAAAGAATATTTTTTCGACAAAGAAATATTTTTTTGACAAAAAATCGTCAAAACAGTTTTTGACAAGAAATTGAAAAAAAAATGACAAAAAACCGTCAAAAAAGTTTTTGACGAGAAATTGAAAAAAAAAATTGACCAAAAAAGAATTTCTCATAAAAAAATCTTCGTAAAATATTTTTTTGACAAAAATTTTTTTTAAAATCTTCAAAAAAATATTTTTTTGACCAAAAAATCTCCAAAAAATCTTTGAAAAAAATGTTCTTGACAAAAATTCTATCACGAGGAATTTTTTTTGCGATGATTTAACCTGTTTGTCAGAATTTTCTGAAAATCCATCAAAATTTCACAAGTGATGGTTTCATCACCCCTCCCTCCCCAAACCACACACCCATACTACCTACATGGAATATGACTCTGGTAATGGAGCTAAACGTGCAGCTCCAAATTTTCCTTAGAATAGGCCCTGTGAGTTGGATTATCCAAAATTGGAGGGGAGGGCGGGGTCCAATCGCAAATTTTGTCATAACCGAAAGTATTAGTGAAACTTCAAGCTACAACTTTTGTTTGCAAACTTTTTCAATTGAGTCCCCCTCTCCCCACTTATTTTGCATAACACTACTAAAATACTAATTAAAAATTGAAGGGGAAAGGGTCCAATTGAAAAATTTGTGCAACAAAGTTGTAGCTCATAATTTTAGGAAACATTTTGGCCATGACAAAAATTTCGATTGGACCCCTCCCCTCACCTCCAATTTTGGATAATCCAACTCATTCAAATACATTATTAATAACAGAGGGGAGGTAAGGGGCCCGATTGAAAAAATTTTCAAACAAAAGTTGTAGCTTGAAGTACTAGGAATAATTTTGGTTATAACAAAAATTTCAATCGGACCCCTCTTTCCCCACCAATTTTGACTAATATAACTTATTCAAAATACATTATTAAAAACTGTGGGGAGGTAAAGGGGCCAATTGAAAAAAATTTCAAACAAAAGTTGTAGCTTGAAGTTTTACAAATCGTTTAAGTTATTACAAAAATTTCGATTGGACCCCTCTCTCCCTTCCAATTTGAATATAAAGTATTTATGTAGCACTGGACTTGGTAAAAAATTCAAGGTGAGCAAATGAAACAGCAAGAGCTCTCCGTAAAAATAGCCGATCGTATTAATGTTTCAATATTACCGAACACGAAACGAAATTTTCTTTCGACTTGTAATCGTTTTTAGGACGATATCGAATACTTTTTCCAACTTGGATACTTTCGAGTATTTAAAAAAATATTCTTCTCGATTTTAATCGTGTTCGTTCTGTGTTTCACGTCACACAGGCCAAGAAGGCCAGCACCACCATTGAACTTTCAATGTCTCGGTGAAAAGGCCAGGGATGGGTACTGATTTTTCTGTAGTAGATTCGTTGGGTCGTTTATTGCATTTCTGCTGGAAAAAAAATTCGCTCTTAATGTTATTTTTGTTTTTTTTCTCTCTGATAACGTGACTAATGAAATTGTTTTTTTTGTCTTTTCTTTTTTTATAGCAAGTATTCAAATAGTAAGAAAATTTTGCACATTTGTAAAAAGTTATACGATTTTGGAGTAGTAGGTAATTTTAATTTTATTCACGGATCTGTGTAATTTATTAATTTTATATATTTATTAAAATGAATACGATGAAATGAAATTTAAAATAACGATTTAAATCCATAAAATGATGAAAAAAAAGTGATTTCATGACGAGAGAGTTCTGAAACCGCGAATGTCCAACGTGATTAGATGAGTTTTTATGTTTAGCAAACGTTCGTCGTGTCTGTTAACGTGATGTTTCGTAATAAGGTTTGCTTTAGGTTTTTTTTTTTGGTTTTTTTAAGAAGAAAAAAATACGGATAATTAATAAATGATATAAAACTTTTTTTAAAAATCGATTTACTTTTTTTTTTTTTAAATTAAATATTTTTCTTTACTAAGTAGAACTTAGAATTATCGTTAGTGCTACTCGTTCTACTATTAACGTTAAGGTTATAAATTACAATTTCTATATTGTTGTTATTTATAATTTTTTAATTTATTACTTTTACTATTATCATTATTATTATTTTATAATAATAATTATAATAGTGTCTTATAATTTATTATTTATTTGATAATTATGGTTACTTATTGTATGTATTGTAATTATAGTGAAATTAAAATGTAGCGTTTTTATTCGTGCTGGTTGGTACTTTGTAATCGACGAATGGTGATATAAAAAATTGATTTTCCCGAACAAACGACGGATTTTAATAGTTTGTACGAAATGTTTAATTATTTCAACGGATATGTGTGTAATATTTTTTTGATCCATTTCTGTTTCCATTTTTTTTTTTTTCATCGTTTCTGTCTCTGGAAACGTGTACATAAAAAATACTGAATTTTTAGAATACGATGTGTATCTAATTCTATACCTGTCCTAATGCTTGCAAATTAATTTTAATAAAAGAAATATCGTAAGTATCGTGTGCCTTATCGTTTTATTATAAAATATTAATATAGTCGCGCGTGTATTTCTCCATTCGAGTGTCCTACAAAGATGATCCAGAATCGAGTTTTTTAAATAATTTACCGTATGGCACATATTCGTTGTATTTTAAGTTGAAACGTTTTGTTATTCTAATTGGGAAAGTTGTTCTTAGAACTTATTTAATTTATTAATACGCAGTATAAATAAAGATACATTACTAATGATTAATTTATACTATAATAGCGATACTTTATTTATTTTGTTTATTTATTGCTGCGACACGACCACACATGGATACTTGGAATTTATTTACAAATCTTTTTATTGTTTATTTATTTTTGTTCGTACATTCATTCGTTTTCTATGTTTTTTTTCATTATTGTATCGTATCGAAACAAAAATCCGTGTTGATCACATACATTTTTCATATACCTTGCTTTCTAATACGTGAAATGTACCAAAGCTTTAGTTTTGTTTTTTCTTCGCCAATTTGCTGTCTTTTATTCCTGATTACATTCCTTTTATTTTACGTATGTTTACCTACGCCGATGAAAATGTTTAATTTATTTATTTTTTCTCCCCTAACAATTTAAGAGTGTAGAAATTTGTTGTCATTAGTAAGTACTAAGTACACACATTCGTCATTTCGTTGCGATAATTTTTTTCCCTCATTTCAAATCCGGTGGGAAAAACAATGTGTTTTTGGAAAAAAGAGCTCATTTTGTGAAATAGTTTAACAAATATTGTGTAGTGCTTATGGTGCTGTTAACGTTGGACTTTGTAATGTTGTGTCGACCAACCAGAAGAGTATTAATAATTGTGTTTATATATTTCTTTTTTTTTTTAATTTGAATTTGTCATCATGCATAAATTATACCCTTTTAATTGATTGTCGTTCACGTGTAGATGTGGAAGTAAATTTGTAATTCATTTTCATCGTAATCGCAGTTCTTTTTGTTTTTCGTTCGTCGAACTCTACCTGATTATTTCGAGATTTTATAGAGTAGGTATTTTTCTAACGCACACAGTCATTGAGGTTTAGGAGAAGTCACTATGATACGTAAGTACTAGTATAAGGTGCTTGAGCCAACAAAATTACATCGAACGAAAAAATAATAATTTGCAAATCATAGTTCGATTTCGTATTGATTTTTCGTCACTCTTCTAGTTTCCTACAATATTTTTGTTGGCTACATTTGGAATTTGGTTGTAAGTTTGGAAAATACATTTTGTTACGCTTTCCCTAGAATGCTCACTGAGGTAGGTGCTGTAAACCAGTAAGATCTTTAAAAGTAACGTGAGTACTTGTACTTCAGCAGTATGAAGAATTTGGCAATGAATCGACGTTTTCGTAAATATTTTTGGAACAGGTAGATATTTTTTTTCTCAAATTTTCGTAGGTATAACTATCGATCGTTTAAGAATAGAAAATTTTTTAGTTTTGTTTCATTTCAAAAAAAAAAAATCATTACAAAAAAAATGCAGAAATGTTATATCCCAAAAATCTGAGAAAAAATCCAGAAAATTGTAAGAGAATTTAAGATTTTTTCATTTCGGAAAAAAATTAACCAATTTTTTTAATTTTTTTTTTTTGAATTCGTCAATTTTTTTAGAAAAAAAATAGGAAAAAAAATTGACGATTTTTTTTTTAAATTAACAATAAAATTTTCTTTGTCTAAAAAAAATTAGCAAACTTTTTTATATATTTTTTTTTCTAGAAAAATTGACGATTTTTTTTTCTAAAAAAAATTGACTTCTTTTTAAAAAAAAATTACCAAATTTTCTTTCTATTTTTTTTACTCTAAAAAACCAACAAATTTTTCCATTTAAAAAAAATTGAAAAATTTTAGTAAGAAAATTTTTAAAAAAGTAAAAATTTGTACATTCAAGTAATTTTTTTTACTCCAAAAAAAATAAAAAATTAATTAATTTCGAAAAACTTGAAAAAAATTGTCATTTTTAAAATCTCACTTTTCGGGGATAAGAGGATTTCGAAATGTTGGAACCATAAAGATGTGGAATTACTCAGTTTTTTATATTCCATTTTTTTATAAAAAAATTTACGGCAAAGAACACATTTTTTTGGAATAAAATTTTGGTACACTTGAAAAAAATTCTCGTTTTTTGGATTTTAGAGCATTTTTTCATTTTTCGTCGAAATAGGGCGACGTTTTACTGGAAAGAAAATTAATTTCTTGCTTTTATTTTAGAGAAAATTTCTAATTTTTTAAAATAAAGAATTTTTCAAATTTTTTTGGATTTTTTTTGAATTTTGTGGTAAAGCAATTTTCTATTACTTGTTTCACTATTTTTATTTAGGTATTTATTTATTTATTTTTTGAATAAAAAGTCTTTCAATTTTATTGGAGGGAAAAATGATTTTTCAATAGTCTAGGTATTATTAGAGAGAAAATTTCTCAATTTTTTTGGAGAAAATGTTTTTTATTCTTTGGAATTAAAAATAAAAATTTTCAGTTTTTTTTGAATAATTTTTTTTAAGTATTTAAAAAAAAAATCTTGATTTTTTGAATAAGAAATCTTACAATTTTTTTTGGATCAAAGAATGTCATATTTTCAATTTTTATCAATGAAAAGTTGTTGTATTTTTTTGAATTTTAAATTTTTATTCATTTATTTTTTTCTAGAAAAAATTTTATCTGGGCTTCTTCGAATTCAAACTTGAAAGTTGAAATGGGCATAGCTTTTTGAAAGAAGCCATTGTAATACGTAGAATTTGAAGGATTCTTCGCTGCTAGGCCATGGTACAATTTTTAACAGTTTCTGAATGATTATTTTTTTCATTTCTGAAGTTTATAACTAAAATGTTATCTGTGATCATTCGATGCTAGGTATGGTAATGCAACGAATTGAGTAAAATTCTGCTACTGAAAACTGCATATTAATATTCACTAATTTTGATTACCTACTTCTTCGGTGGGTAAAATAATGATTAGGCAATTTTGAAAGAACGATCGTCACTTAAAAGAAATATTCAAGCGTGAAATGGGCCAAAATCGCATTTCGACTGCGTGCAATTATTATGAATAATAATTGAAATTTTTACGAAAAATTACAACAAATGTTTTGGACTTGAGAAACACGTGCTCAAAATTGCCAACCCTTCAAATGATTTCCGTTTAATCAGTTAGAAAATAGATAAAGGATGAAGCTCTACCACATTGCTTGAAAAAAAGTACAGCAAACAGCACTCAAATACATTATTGTTTAATTTACCAAATATTACAACTCTACTCTGTCCATGATTTTCAATAATTTTTTGTCCTTATTGTTATACCTAGTTCATTCGATTACGAATCATCTTCGCTTCTTCAGCACTTTTTTTGTTCATAAACTGATAATACTGAAACGAAAAATAATTACGAATTTGTCATTATTTGAAAAAATTATTATTAAATTTTTCATAACTTCGAAATTCACCATAATACGAGTAAGTACTTAGCTACTAACCACTGGTACTTATTTCATAGCAAAAATAATTTTTTCAAAAATGGAAATAATTGAAAAATTCAAAAATTTTTAGTCATAACCTCTCAAAATGAACCCGAATGATGAGAAAAAAATTTATTCGAGCAACTTTTTCAAAGAAATTGAATTTAAGGAAAATTTGAAATTCACACAGCAAAAATGATTTTTTTTTCAAAAATGGGAATAACTGAAAAATTCAAAAAATTTTCGTCATAACCTCTCAGAGTGAACCCGAATGATGAGAAAATTTTTTTGACAATTTTTCCAATAAAATTGAATTTTGAGAAAATTTGAAATTGCCCATTGCAAAACAATTTTTTTCAAAAATGCGAATAATCGAAAAATTCAGAATTTTTTCATCATAGCCTCTCAGAGTGAACCCTAATGATAAGAAAAAAAGTTTTTGTTAATTTTTTTTACAATAAAATTGAATTTTGGGAAAATGTAAAGTTGTCCATTGCAAAACGATTTTTTTCAAAGATTGGAATATTTGAAAAATTTCAAATTTTTACGTCAGAACCTCTCAGAATGGACCCGAATAGTGAGAAAAAATTTTATTTGAGCAATTTTTTCAAATACATTCGATTTTAGGAAAATTTGAATTTCACCATATTACATGGTGTCCGATCTTTGAAAAAAATCGTTTTGCAATGGGCAACTTTACATTTTCCCAAAATTGGATTTTATTGGAAAAATTGACAAAAAAAATTTTTCTCATCATTAGGGTTCACTCTGAAAGGTTATGATTATGATGAAAAAATTCAGAATTTTTCAATTATTCGCATTTTTGAAAAAATTCATTTTGCAATGCGCGATTTTAAATTTTCTAAAAATTCAATGTTATTGGAAAAATTGTCAAAAAAAATGTTTTTCCCATCATTCGGGTTCACTCTGAGAGGTTATGATGAAAAAATTCTGAATTTTTCGATTATTCGCATTTATGAAACAAATCGTTTTGCAATGGGCAATTTCAAATTTTCTCAAAATTCCTTATTTCATGCCAAATTGATTTTTTTCAAAAATGCGAATAATTGAAAAATTCAAAAGTTTTTCGTCATAACCTCTCAGAATGAACCCGAATAATAATAAGAAAAAAAAAATTATTTTAACAATTTTTTCAAAGGAATTAAATGTGTGAAATTCCCTATTAAATAGGTAAGTTCCGCCGAAACCATGCAGTGGTTCTTTTTACATGGCAAAAATGAATTTTTATTTTTTCCAAAATTGAAAAAAATTGAGATTCGGAATTTTTCATCAGAACCTCTCAGAATGGACCCAAAAATCGAGGGAAAAAAATTTTGGGCAATTTTTTCATTGAAATTAAATTTTGATGAATATGTGGAATTTATACCATGATTGTAATAAGTAGGTACCAGCACGCACTTTACTAATATACAAACATGGCAAAAATTGCAATAATTGAAAAATATGAATTTTTTCATCATAACCTGTCAGAATGGATCCGATTTTTGAGAAAAAATCTTTTTTAGTCTCTACGTGTTATGCTGGAACAAACGTACTACATCAAGAGCAGTTCAAGATTGAAATCATCTAGCTAAATTTATGCTTACTTTTTCATTTGTAATGGCTAGAATATGGACTATATGAAGGTGACCAATGTTCAAGATGCGAAATGGAATTTCTTGACATGTGCTTCACGTAGAGTACCATGGCAGCAATACGTACACTAATCAAGTGAACAGCACCGAGTATTCTGTCGGGATCAAAATTCCTGCAGAAAATAAGAAACCCTTGTTTGAACCACGAAAATTTACTTCATTAGGTAGTTACGTATAACTACTACACTTTGTCGTCCAATTTGGCCGAAGTTATATCCAAGCTGATGTTTTGTTTTAGAATATAATCGATGTACTTGAACTGGAAAAACTCCACGTAACTTTGTAATCCACATACGACCACTGGCGAATACAAAATAATGATGAAATGAAAGGAGTAAACAAAATATCAATTTAGCAGGTTCGTAGAATAGGTACTTACCTTGTTCGATGAATAAATCGGCCAAACTAGCGTTGTTCAATAATTGATCTCCGTTGTCCAGATGAGTGAATTCATTTTGGTAAATTTGCAGACATTTATCGCTCAACCAAAATGCGATTTTATCCATCCTATCATCTGTACTGTCTTCAAATGAACACCAGTTCTTTAGTTGGATGATAAAATTCAGTTTTTAAATGCGTGTGTAAGTCTAACTTTGGACCCTCGTCAACTCGTCACCTCCGATTGAGCTGAAGTTTGGCTTACTGAAAGAGCATGCCACCCAGACCTCACAACCAAATTTTTAGCTGCCCAAGTTGATTTTTCGATTTTTGGCGAATTTTTGAAAATGGCTAAAACCGCCTCCAAAAAAACATTTTTTGAAAAAAATTGTAAATTTCAAGATAGAGTCCTGAAAATTGGTTTGTACACTAAAGCCGACCTCCTGAGTCGATTGGCGCCATTTTCGAAGCGATCTGGAGTCTCTAGAAAAAGTTGACTTTTCTCCAGCGCACACTGGAATAGCTCAAGACGGCGCTGTAATTAATTTCGGTAGCTGAAAGTTTGATCCTAGCGTTAGTATGATGCCATCTATCGATTGACGTAGTTGAATCCAAAATCCGAGGTGACGAGTTCGTACGTGTTTTTTTTGACAACTTGAAAATTCTGCATTTTTTTAAAATTTCCAAAAAATAAATTTCTCCAGCATATCACCGAAACTTCGTCTCCCCCCCCCCCCACAAAAGTCGACCCCCGAGTTGATTGGCACCATTTTCGAAGCGATCTGGAGTCTCCAGAAAATGCTGACTTTTGCCATCTGGAGAGATTCCAGTGTGCTGGAGAAATGTCAACTTTTTCTGGAGGCTCAGGATTGCTTCGAAAATGGTGTCAATCGACTCGGGGGGTTGACTTCAGAGTACAAACCAATTTTCAGGATTCTATCTTGAAATTTACAAAAAATTTTCCAAATAATGGTTTTTCGGAGGCGGTTTTAGCCATTTTCAAAAATTCGCCAAAAATCGAAAAATCAACTTCGGCAGCTAAAAATTTGGTTGTGAGGTTTGGGTGGCATATGCTCTTTCAGTGAACCAAATTTCAGTTCAATCCGAGTCGGAGGTGACGAGTTGGCGAGGTTCCCTTGTAAGTTATTAGTTACTGAGAAGATAAATTATGAAATCAGTTTGAAGGTACTTGAAATTCAAGACCAGCTGAGCTTACGTACTTCAAGTATGAGTTGCCTTAAAACCAACAAATATAAGATTTGATGAGTTGAAACATATTCGGTGCCATTAACGATTAAAATTAATTCTTCGCATTGCTTCGAAACATCGCATTTTTCGATCAGTGACCTAATGCAGAAGTCGTATTTTGATTGAAATGTTGACGAATTTATAAAATCGTGTGGTTTTATTTCATCGGAATTAGAAATAGACCAGTTGGGCTCGATGGAGGTTTGTAAATGCGATGGAGTAACATCGAATGACCATAGTTTCGTGGAGAACAACTTCCGTTCTTGATAAAATCGAACAAAATTTTTTAATATGGTAACAAATTATGCAGGTTCCAACTTCTATAAGTAGGTATAAATTGATAGGCACTTACGTGTTTTATCGAGATTTATATTTCCTATATTTTCTCGTAACGCCATTTTGAAAATAATATCGCATAAGTTTTTAACGTTGATTAATTTTCGGTATATTTTTGGTTCCATTTCACGTGTTTTTACGAAATTTAATTGACCTGCAATGGCAAATTTTAAACCTACTTTTGAGAGAAAAACTATAAAGTAGGTTCTAGGTTAAGAATAGGTAGGTATATCTACCTATTTACAAGGGAACCTCGCCAACTCGTCACCTCCGATTGAGCTGAAATTGAGCTCACTGAAAGAGCATGGCACCCAGACCTCACAACCAAATTTTTAGTTTTTTGAAAAAAATTGTAAATTTCAAGATAGAGTCCTGAAAATTGGTTTGTACACTAAAGTCGACTTCCCTAGTCAATTGACACCATTTTCGAAGCGATCTGGAGCCTCCAGAAAAATATGACTTTTCTCCAGCGCACTGGAATCTCTCCAGGCGGCACTGTAATCAACTTAATTTCAGAAATTTGTTGAAATCAGAATTTTTTGAGTGGAAAAATTTTATTTAAGCAATTTTTTGTAAATTCCAACAGATTCGGCAATTTTTTCCATTTCCCTCAAAATTGACAATTTTTTTGTCTTTTTCAACCCTACAACTGTAGGCTTTCTCAAGTAATTATTTCTAGATAAATTGCAGAAATTTGTTGAAATAAGAACTATTTAGGTGGAAAAAACTTTTCAATCAATTTTGGTCCAATTCGAGTCAATTTTTCAAATTTTTTCGATTCTGGCAGTTTTTCCATTTTTTTTTCAACCCTACAACTGTAAGGTTTCAAGAGTAATTATTTCTAGATAAATTGCAGAAATTTGTTGAAATCAGAAGTACGATTTAGGTGGAAAAAATTTTTCAATCAATTTTGGTTCAATTCGAGTCATTTTTTCAAAAAAAAATTTTCGATTCTGGCAGTTTTTTCAATTTTATATCGTTTTCAACCCTACAACTGTAGGGTTTCCCAAGTAATTATTTATAGAAAAATTTCAGAAATTTGTTGAAATCAGAATTTTTTAAGTGGAAAAATTTTATGTAATCAAATCTTGTCCAATTTTTTCAATGTCGCTCAAAATTGACAATTTTTTTGGTTTTTTCAACCCTACAACTGTAGGGTTTCTCAAGTAAGTAATTATTTCTAGATAAATTGCAGAAATTTGTTGAAATAAGAACTATTTAGGTGGGAAAAATTTTTCAATCAATTTTGGTCCAACCCGAGTCAATTTTTCAATTATTTTTCGATTCTGGCAGTTTTTTCAATTTTATGTATTTTTCAACCCTACTGTAGGGTTTCCCAAGTAATTATTTATAGAAAAATTTCAAAAATTTGTTGAAATCAGCATTTTTGGAGTGGAAAAATTTTATGTAATCAAATCTTGTCCAATTCCAACAAATTTGAGTGTACAAACCAATTTTCAGGACCTTATCTTGAAATTTACAATTTTTTTTCAGGTTTTAGCCATTTTCAAAAATCGCCAAAAATCGAAAAATCAACTTCGGCAGGCTAAAAATTTGGTTGTGAGGTCTGGGTAGCATGCTCTTTCAGTGAGCCAAATTTCAGCTCAATCGGAGGTGACAAGTTTGCGAGGATCCCTTGTTAGTAATTCAAAACAAGAAAAAGCGACTTAACAGAATTTTTACCTACTTACTCGATACTATTGTAACACCAAATAATAAGTTTACATCGAGAATATGTTCATTTTCCACACAAAACGTGAGAATATCTTCCAAAGAATTCACAATTGCATTCAAATAAGAATCACTTCGAGCTGACTGTATCTGTAAGGAACAAATCATGCTCAAAAAAAGAGCAATCTTACGAACCATGAACATAATACCGAGAAAAGAGAAAAATCACCGTAGAACTGATCAAACTTGCAAATTTAGTTGAATATCGAGACACAGTGCGAAGAATAAGTTTGAAAAGTCATCGTGCCATCGATTGTCGTTTAAAAAGTGTTTCAAAAAACAAATAACGTTCACCTACGTAATTGCCTATCATTTTTCTTTTTTACTTTCACCCTTGAACTTTTCATAGATTTTATTGTTTTCGATTTCAAATTTAGCAAGAAGATTTTTCTGGATGGCCTATACCTACCACCTACGCACAATTTACGAGTAAGTAGGTAGAAACTAATTTATTGAGTAGGTAGAAATGGTATTTTTTAAATCGAGCTTCTTTATAAGCCTAAATAAGGAGCTTATGATTTTTACTATTATTTTATTATTATATTATTTACGATCCATTTTCTTGTAATATGTTATTAGGTAGGTAAGGTACATTCATATAGGTGAATCGAAAATAAGAAAGTGATACGTAAATGAATTTATTTAAATTTTGAAGTAGGTAATATTATGTGAAAATTAACAAAATGTGTAGTTATTTTGATTTCAGTTGAATAGGTACCATATTATTGTTATTAAACGGTAAGACATTCTCGATGGAAGGGGTGAAGATAACCATCCGCTACGCAGCTGTGTGAAGCTAATCCATGCTTAATACAATATCCAATAATTCGTCTTGTCTGAAAAACAAAATGTACTCGAGTTCAAATAAAATCTCCAACTTCATCGCGAATTAAATGTCATTTTTGTATAAATAGGCAAGCAAAATGCAAAAGTGTTCACAAAAAAAAAAAAAAAAAAAAAAAAAAAAAAAAACAGCCCTGTCCTAGTTCTTAGAAAAGTAAAGTAAGTATTCTTTACATCAACTTACAACTTGAACTTCCATATGGCAAATATTATTATTATTATTTTGAAATTTATTAATCTCTTCCTTTTCAATTGAATTGTTGACCTGTAAATATGATTCGAATGAAACACGCATTATAGTTCAGCAGCTCTCGAATTTAATCTAAATTTCAAAAAGTTTACTCATCAGTCGAGTAAGTATTCAATGTAATTCAATTCCAACTTTATAATCAAAAAATTTTCTTACCTCTTTAGAATCAACATCTTCGGAATCGATCATATCAGGCTGACTTACGGCGTAAGACACTGCTGCCAAACTAACAAGCAGTAGTAGGTTTGTGCGTTGAAACATGTTTTCAAAAAAATTAATTAATAAAATTAAAAATTACCTATTTGTGTAAAATATTAGCTGTTTTTATTTTTCGCAACGTCGACAACTCATTTATTTCACTGTACACTCAATAATCTATACAGAAATTTTGAATTTTAGCTGTGTTTGTTCATCTTATACAAAGTTCACGATGTAATACAAAATGTGACGATTTTTAATTCAATTCCAGATTTTATAATGATGTATTCCTAGAATTGATGAATGAATAACGTCATTTCCACCTCCCGGCCTCACTTCATTACGAATCTTTCAATTTTTCGCAGTATTTAAAAACAGATTTCAATTAAATTAAATTTAAAATTAGCACACGAATGGAGGGTGGAAAAACAATTACGATATTTCTGAATGAAACGAGAAAATTAGTACGCTACGTTTTAAGGGTTTCATTGCTTTTATTTTCAGTGGGCTAAATTTGAAGATTGATTAATAGACTTTGGATATTTGTTTCTATTTCTAGTACCTACTTATTCGATGAAATATAGGTACCTAATAGCTCAGTATTCTATTTTGTAAGAAAAAGAAGGTTACTTGTTGTAGTCAAAGGCAGTGGCGTATTTAAGGGAAGGGTTTTTGGGTCCAAACCACTCCCTTTATCAAAAAAAAATATGGTTTAAAAAACCTCAAAAACTTTACATGAGATTTTTCAAAATTTTTCAATTTCGAAATTTTCCCAATTGAATTTTCAAAAAATGAGATTGGTAAAGTTTTTTAAAATTGAATTTTTTCAATTTTTGGAATGATTTTTCATAAATTTTCAAAAATAAAAATTGGGTAGGTAAGTAATTTTTTTGATATTTTATTTCTCAAGAATAAAGGCTATGAAAATTCTAAAAAAATTCTGCAGTTTTGTTTTTGAATAATTTTTTTAAAAAATTTTCGAAACAAAAATTTTCAATTCTTTTCAATTTTTTTAAGATGAAAAGTTTCTAAATTTTTTCCAGGTAGGAATTTCGCAATTTTTTCGGAATAAAAATTTACCATTTTTTTTTTTGTTGAAATTTTGGAATAAAATGTTTTCTTAATTTTTGGGGAGTGAAATGAAAAATTTAGTTTTTCGAATGATTTTTCATAAATTTTCAAAAATAAAAATTGGGTACTTTTTTCAATATTTTTATTTTTCACGAATGAATTTTCTTTATTTTGTAGAAATCATTTTCTCTTTCTCTTGAATTTTCAAAAATGATATTAATTACTTTTAGGAGAAAATTTCCAAGATGGATTTTTTCCAATTTTTTTAGAGGTTATTTTTTTCCATCTTTTCAAGACAATTTTTTTTTAAATTTTACAATTCCGAAATTTTACTCTCTAATTTTCAAGAATGATAAATTTTCAAAAAAAAAAAAAAAAAAAAGTTCAGTCAAATCTTTCAACTTATCGATTTTTTTTTCAATTTTTGGGAAGATTTTGCTTGAATTTTCACAAATAAGAACTGTGTAAAATTTTTTGACTATTTTATTTCAATTTTTCAAGGTTGATTTATTTTTTCCTTTGCTTAGAGATTTTTTTGATTTTCAAAAATTTAATTCTAACAATTTAAAAATGCATTTTAAAATTTTTTTCAAGATTGAATTTTTTTCCAATAATTTTTAAGGACGACTTTTCTTAAGTTTGAATTACAAACTTTTCGCATTTTTCAAATTTTTTGTTGGACGTTTATAATAGGTAGGTTATTACGTCCATCGAAATGGGGTTTAACTAACTTCTTACCTATACTTAAATGATTTTTATTAAATTTCCAAAAGAATTTGTAGATGCCTTTGTTGATCATAGATACACATTTTCTACCAATTGTTCCCAATTGACTTTCTTCTTCTTCTTCTTCTTTGTGTTATGAGTGAAACTGAAAATTGAAAATTTTATTTCGAAAACAAAAGTTGAACCTATCCTATCCCATCTCCCATGATTTAATTCCACACACGCCAATGGTAAAAGGAGAAGACCTAAAAGGGTACCTTGGTACCTATACTAGTATACTTACTGTCTAGATCTGGCAGATCACTTCCTCAATCTCAATTTATTTCTGAGTATTGATATGAGCCACTTACTTCAATCAATAATCTCATTTTAATGCAAGTAAAATCAAAATGAGGCAAATTACACATACCTCATCATGAAATGCTGTCAAGTAGACTGTTCAAATTAGCGCTACATTTTCTGTTTCCTTTCCCTTACTTTTTCCCTCTCTCTTATCAATCATTATCACAGTTTTTGATTCTCGTAGTCGATCGTGATGGATCAGAATCTTTTATTTTAATTTTTTAATTAGTTTTATTTCACTTTTACTCCAAAATTTAGTAAATTTATCGTTTATTCGAGGATATTTTAAAGTAATACATAATCGTATCCATATTTTATCATGTCCCGCCACAGAAATATTCGTACCTATCATTACAGCGAAGGTAATTTACATCATTACATGTAATATTCTATCTTGATCTTTCGGTAAAAGAACGATCATTTTAAATCAAACGACTGTCTAAAGTTGGCCACTTTTCAATGCATTTTTTTATGAAAGTTTTTGATTATCCGAGAGACGAGGGTTGAGTACTTGAAGTGCAGACCGTTCGCAATATCACGTCCTTATGGCACTTCTCAATCTTGAATTTTACTTCACCAGTGTTGATGTGTTGGCTTAATTTTTTCCAGACTATGAAGACGACGCAGATACAGATATTTATGGTCAATCCGTCGAAGAAGATACTTGTTTATCGCCTACAGAAGGTACATGATCATTTCACTTTCAGTCACCAATCTGTCGTTTGAATTCTATCACCGCTGTAAAAATTTTATTTTACGTTTCAGAATCATTTATTTATAACCGGGATCACTCCACGAGAAACGTGTCTTCCTTTTTTGATAATAATTCTTCGGATTTACAAATTAGAGCTCAATCTGGCGGTATTTATCTCATTGATTCGTAATTTTACTCCATCGAATCATTCTTACATGTACTTAACACGTCATATTTTGAATTCTTTCTTTGTAGGTGAGTGCTTTGTAGACCAGACCAATGCTCAGAACTCCAAACAAGGTATAAATTACGATAATTACAAATTTTCATAGTATAATCGTTATTAAACGACGTATTGATGTTTTTTAACAGAAATACAAAACGCTAACGAACGAATATTACTCGAGAAAACTGCAAAACTCGAAACTTCGCCCAAATCTGTAAAAGTCGTTTATCCTACGAATGATACTGTAGTCGAAGGGTTTAATATTTCTCAATCAGAAGGTACGTAACCGCTGCTCTGAAAAAACCTTGTTGAAATTTTTAAAAATAATGGTAATATTTTCAGATGATAAGCAACAGTCTTCGCAAGATAGTATACCAGAGGCAAATACTTCTCGTTATCGAGAACCTACAAAAACTGAAAACGAAGTCGGTATAAACAAATCGTCAGAAAAAGAACACGAGAATTCGAATATCAAGTAAATTAATCTCTTAAGCAGATCAATTCGCCGATAATTAACCCATATTGTAAAAAACTTATTCGATTTCGTGACTCTAGAATGAAGTCAGACGAAGAAGTCATCGCTGACATTACATCGAAATACAACGCCGCACGCGGTTCACGTAAACAAAACTTGTATCTGATCGTAATCGGGCACGTGGATGCTGGGAAAAGTACTCTGATGGGGCATTTATTGCATAAATTAGGCTGTGTCAATCAAAAACTAATGCACAAATATGAACACGAGACGAAAAAAGTGGGCAAAAGTTCTTTCCTTTATGCGTGGATTTTGGATGAAATCGACGAAGAAAGGTATCCATTCGATTCGTGCGTGTTAATTGGTCCAGAACGATTTGCTAATTGATGTATTTGATATTTTTTAATTTAGAAATCGTGGAATAACAATCGATGTGGCGAGGAATAAATTCGAGACGTCCAAATTTATAGTAACTCTTCTGGATGCTCCTGGTCATAAAGATTTCATTCCCAATATGCTTTCAGGTTGTAATACTAATTTTTAATCTCGATACCTTTTATCAAATGGTCTAATGTTGTAAATCATGTACAGGCGTTACTCAAGCCGACGTTGCCATATTAGTGGTCGATGCCACCAACGGAGAATTTGAGACAGGCTTCGAAAGTGGAGGACAGACTCGAGAGCATACATTGATTGCACGTTTTTTGGGTACGTCAGCTAAATCGATGGAACTTCGAGTTTAGTCAGTCGATGATTTTTATGTTCGATCGTTTCCGCAGGTATTAATCAATTGGCTGTAGTGGTGAATAAAATGGATAACGTTGGTTGGTCTCGAGACAGATTTAACCAAGTTCGTGAAAAATTATCCGCATTTTTGAATCAAGTTGGATTCAAAGATTCAGACGTAACGTTCGTGCCTTGTTCCGGACTGAGTGGCGAAAATTTAGTACAAAAGGCCACCGTATCGGAATTAAAATCTTGGTACAATGGACCCACGTTGATCGATTTAATCGGTGAGAAAATTGGGCCAATTACCACGATGAACGAGTGGATCGCCGCAGTACTGATTTTTTGGCACCATCGAAAATTTGCCAAGTCCTGTATACTACATGGATACTTAAATTCAAAATTGGAGCGGAGGGTGGGGTGCTATCACAATTTTTGTAATGATCAAAATTATTTCCAAGACTTCAGGTTACATTCACCCCTGTTTTTAATGATGCATCTAAGTCATATTATTGCAAAATTGGAGGGAGGAGAGGGTCTAATCGAAAATTTTATAATAACTAAAATTATTTCTAGGACTTCAATCTACAACTTTTGTCTGAAAATTTTTTCAATTGGACCCCTCTCGTAATTTTGAAAAAGTATCAACCTGATATTATGTGAAATCGGAGGAGAGGGAGGGATCCAATCGAAATTTTTGTAATAATCAAACTTATTTCTAGGACTTTAGGCTACAACTTTTGTTTGAAAATTTTTTCAATTGGGCCCCTCAATTCACCCCTGTTTTTAATGATGCATCCAAGTCATATTATGCAAAATTGGAGGGAGGGGAGACTCTAATCGAAAATTTTATAATAACTAAAATTATTTCTATGATCTCAATCTACAACTTTTGTCTGAAAATTTTTTCAATTGGACCCCTCTCGTAATTTTGAAAAAGTATCAACCTGATATTATGTGAAATCGGTGGAGAGGGAGGGATCCAATCGAAATTTTTGTAATAACCAAACTTATTTCTAGGACTTCAAGCTACAACTTTTGTTTGAAATTTTTTTTAATTAGCCCCTTCCCGTCTCGCTCCTCTAATTTTTAATTGGTATCTTCGGAGTGTTATGCAAAATCGGTGGGGAGGGAGGGGTCCAATTGAAAAAAATTTCCAACAAAAGTTGTAGCCTAAAGTCCTAGGAATAATTTTGGTTGTTACAAATATTTGAGTTGGACCCTTCCCTCCCCTCCAGTTTTGAATATCAAGTGTCTATGTAGTATTGGACTTGACAAATTTTCGATGGTGCCAAAAGATCAGTACTACGGCGATGCAATCGTCACGATGACTTTATTATAATTTCATTTTTCTAACCTCGATCGTATTACAGATTCTTTCCAAGCTCCTAAACGTTTCTACGACAAAGCTTTTAGAATGGGTGTAAATGATATATTCAAGGGTACCGGAACGATACCTTGTTTGAGCGGTCGTATCGAAAGTGGTCATATTAATTCTGGTAAAAAAGTTCTTGTTCAGCCTTCCGGCGAGATCGCTACCATTAAAGGTATCGTAAAAAATTATTCCATAAAATAATGCAACTCGTCATGCTCAGCTATTGACAATGCATTTTATACACATTGCAGCCTTATTTGTCGACGAAGTCAACGAGAACGCGGTTTACGCTGGCGATTACGTCAACGTTGTATTATCAAATTGTGACATTGAAAATCTTTTCGTCGGCTCTGTTCTATGTGACGTTGAAAAACCCATTTCAGTTTGTACGAAATTCGAAGCTAAAATTGTTCTGTTTAACGTTGTCACACCGATCACCAAAGGATACCCGGTAATTAAATCGCGCATTTATGAGATCTCTTGACGAAAAATTGACGTCATTTTATTTTTAGCTGATTTTACATTTGCACAACATCGTCGACGGTGTCTCAATCAAGAAACTAAATGCACAAGTGCACAAAACATCCGGAGAAGTGATAAAGAAAAGACCTCGCTGTTTGCTCAAAAATACCGCAGCTATTGTAACTATCAAAAGTAGTCGTCCGTTGTGCGTCGAATTATACGAGAATATGAGAGAATTTGGACGATTCGTACTGAGAGACGAGGGTGTAACGATAGCAGCTGGTTTGGTTACTAATGTAAGAAAATATCCTCCTCATAAATATGAATTTTCCACTTCTTGTACAGTCGCAAAAGGAAAAAGAATAGCTTTCGTGCGATTATTACTCTGTTAAAAGTGATTTAGGGTCCATCCCTCTTTCCCCGAAAGCCCCCTATCTTCGTTTCTAAGGCACCAATCGAAAAAAATTTCAAAATGAAGTTGTAAATTAAGACCCTTGGAATAATTTTGGTTATCACAAAAATTTCAATCGGACGTCTCCTTCCCCTTCAATTTTGCATAATACGTATAAAAATTGTCCTTGAATTTTAATTGCTCATTTTGAATCGCCTTAATGCAACTTGGAGTTGTAGTGCAGCCAAGAAGGAAGAAATAGGTTCTGCAAGCAGTCGAAATGATTTCAATTTGACCAGACAACTAAAAAAAAAAAACAATTAACGGGCATGCCATTTTTCAAGTTTCTCCTTTTTTGAGAGCCTACCCCTCGTCCTTGCGCTAGAATCCTTCTATCTCCGTTCCTAAGACCCCAATTGAAAAAATTTTCAAACAAAAGTTGTAGATTGAGATCCTTGGAATAACTTTGATCACCACAAAAATTTAGATTGGACCCCTCCCTCCCCTCTAATTTCGTATGATTGATACGTATGGAGACGAATTGCTGATTTCGATGCGTATTATGCGAAATTGAATGGAAGGGAGGGGGTCCTATCGAAATTTTTGTTATGATCAAAATAATTCCAAGGATCTTGATGTACAACTTTTGTTTGAAATTTTTTTCAATTGGGGTCTTAGGAACAGAGATAGGGGACTTTGAGAGAAACGGGGTTGGACTCTCAAAAATACGAAGCCTTAAAAAAATGGCATACCGACTCATTTTTTTCCTTATAGCCTCTAGATTGAAATTCAACCATAAAATTGCTTTTAACAATGTAATCGTACCGAAGTTACTTTTGCTACTGTACTATTCTCGATATCCCGGAGTAATTGTTTTTATTGTTTCAGATTTTATGAAAATATTCATCGATCGAATGGAAATATTCATCTCCAGTAAGTTGCACGAAATTTAAAAATGATAAAAAATGTATTTTATTATTCTACAGTGATTAATTGATTTCTAATCCGAAATTCCGCACTTCGTGCTCGTTTCTTCCTTGATTGCTTCGCAAAATTCTTTACTCCATTCGTTGGAATGCTTCGTAATTGAATCTTTTTATTCAATGGTAAACGTATTATATGTTTTTTTCAGCAAAATCCAATACAACGGATCCAACAGTTATGAGAATTCTATTAAAGGGGAACGCTATCCCAAGAAAAATTACTGCTGTTGCTGTATTTCGTTAATGTTTAAATGCGCTATGAAGCGCAGCCGCATTTGTAACGCTGGTCGTAATTTACGAATGATTCCTTCCACTTCGGCCTTCATTAGATCGCCGACGAATTGATATTTAATGTGATACCTGAATAAAACTTGGTCAAGTACTCGTATCTTTTGTTCGCATTATTGATTATTTTATAATTAGTTTAACTAGTAACGTTTTGAAAAAGGATACAATAGATCGCAGATAGAATCAATGTACTTGAACTCTTTGACATTCGAGTTTACTTGCTCCAAAGCATTGAATAACTCGACGATTAAATCCAATATGCAGGGCGATGGTCGATCAACGTTGTATCGCGATAAAAACGGTCCGACCAAATGACACAAAAATATATACTGCTCTTCGCTTCGAATAACCGGAGTCAGTTTCTCTTTTACGAATCTACGAGTTTCGACAGACAAAACCATAAAATTATTCGGTCAAGAGAGGGTTTTTAGAGGGTAAATTTTCGACTTACTGCGGCACAGCTGATATCTGGCCGACGCCGGCATGATGCCACATAGCTTGAGCAACCGCCAACACGTATACGAATTTATTCTCTACCCAAGAGTTATTCACTTCGGCGAAATTGAACATATCGAAGGGTGATCTGTCGTAGTTCCATTGCAGAAGACGAGGACACGTAATGGTTTCGACCAACCGATCGTGAAGAACCAACCAGTAAGAATCGGGTAATGCGGACATCACGAGACCGATGCAATTAATCCATAATTGAATCTGATTCGTTGGTATAACCGGATACCTGCAACATCGATCAATTTTCAGCAAAATTTGCACTATGGAACGAGCCCGCAGTTTTGTAAACTTACCCTACTGTAACCACATTCAGTATATTATTGGCAACTTCGCCGAAAGCCGAAGGTAAAGCCATTAATTCGACGCAGGTCATGTATAAAGCGTAAACGGCCGGATTTGGGAACTCGTTGAAACGCCAGTCGGTCGACGAAAATTGCGTTTTGCCCGAAATTGCTAATTTCGTACAGATTAATTAGAGAAGCTCATTTCATCGCAGACGATAATCACGAGTAACTTACTATCGACTAATCTTTGGATTAAATTTATATAATAGTCCAACTCCGGCGTCCACGACGGAGTATCTACTTTCATATATTGCAAGTATTGCTCGGATAGGCTTCCACCTGGAGATCGAGATTCGCAAAACGGCGATAAGATTGCGTTCACTAGACGTCGTTTGAGCAAAGGTCGGTCTTGAAGTTTACGTTCGTAGTAGTGTAACGTGTTGTACAAATAAGTGACTGGTCTGTCTGTAATTTTCAAGGGTAAAAGCACATTCGAATGATAAATTTAATTAAAAACTTTCCGAAGAAGCAATTCGATTTTACCATGAAACTTGTACAAGCAGCCCAAATGTTCTAGCAGCGTCTCTAGCGACTTGGTTACCGGAGGTAGTTCCAAGTATCGATGGATTACGATATCGAACACCTGTAAAAATAGGCGGATCATCTTTCAAAACCGAAGTCGATTAATACGACGGCTAAGAAATCAAATTACCGGTAAAAATCGAAGACAAACGTTGCCAAAATAAACTGGCAATGATTGATAAGGCGACGTGCTAGAGCTTTGCTCTTCCGATGCGAATGTTTCGGGGTATTTTCGATGAAATGCCAGATGTTTCTCGTGCCTAAAATACATTACAACGATGAAATTAATATTTGGTGGTCTTTTTTTAAATCGTAAGATCGAAAAAATTCGCCTAATTTACCAGTTTGACTGTTTCCAATGATCGGGAGAGTTCTCTTTGATAAATTCTTGTACGCGAGCACGAAATTCTGCTCCTTTGAAAAGTAACAGTTGTATTATGAAGAAACACACCTGAGCCTCGCTTCCTTCGTGAGTTCTCAAAGCCTGAAAAAAAAATTAAATTAAAATCCACGTAAAAATTTCACACGAGTAAAAAACGATTGGATCCCCGCAGTACTGATTTTTTGGCACCATCGAAAATTTGTTAAGTTCAATACTGTATAGATGTGTAAATTCAAAATTGGAGGGCAGGGAGAGGCCCAATCACAATTTTTGTAATAATAAAAATTATTTTTAAGACTTCGAGCTACAACTTTTGTTTGAAATTTTTTTCAATTGGACCCCTACCTTCACCAGTTTTTAATAATATAAGTATCTAAATGTGATTTAAGTCCTATTATGTTAAATTTGAGGGGAGGGGAGGGTCTAATTGAAAATTTTATAATAACTGAAATTACTTGTACGACCTCAATCTACAACTTTTGTCTAAAAAAATTTTCAATTGGACGCCTTCCCTAGTTTTGAAAAAGCATCTGCCTGACATTATGTGAAATCGGAGGAGAGGGAGAGATCCAATCGAAATTTTTGTAATAAGCAAAATTATTCCTAAAATTTCAAGCTTCAACTTTTATTCGAAAAATTTTTCAAATTAGCCTCTTCCTCTCTCACTATTTCATTTTTAATTAGTATCTTCGGAGTGTTATGCCAAATCGGTGGGGAGGGAGAGGTTCAATTAAAAAAAATTTCAGACGAAAGTTGTAGCTTGAATTCCTACGAATAATTTTGATTATTATAAAAATTTTGTTTGGACGCCTCCCTGCCCTCCAATTTTGAATTTTACGTATGTACGAAGTATTAGACTTGGCAAATTTTCAATGGTGCCAAAAAATAAGTACTGCGGGGATCCAATCGTAGGAAAAATTAGCTGATGATGATGAAATTACCAGGCATAGAACGAGTCTATCGATAGTAACGATATTATATTTCCAGATCATGCTGTTTATAGCATCGACGCATTTGGTAACGTGTTGGCTTTCTTCGGAAAGCGAAAACTTGAAAACTAGGTAATCGCAAAATTTCCTCAAATGAGCTGACAAAGCTCTGGCTCCGATTCTTTCCAAGATTCTACAAAATAAAAATAATATTAAAGGTTTGCGAATGATATAGGAGAGATATTATTGGAAAATTGAACGTACTTATAGGCGATAGGACTAATTCGATCGGTTTCTAGAATCATTTTCCATAAAAGACATAAAAACAAAGGCGGTGTACTCGGTACAGAGAAATGAGCTATGATATCGTTGTCGTTGGTCATCGAAGTCCAATTTCTATACTCTTCCTCGACAGATTTCTACGACAAAAAAAAAAAAAAAAAAAAATCAAGACATATAAAACGAATAAAACAGCTGCGACTTTTTTCGTACGTACTTTCAATTGCTGGCGATTCTCTTTTTGAGTAGAATTTTGTTGAAAGTATTCGTTCAAGAATGCTGGGAAACATTGCAAAGTGTGCCCGGCCCAATTATGAGGTGTATTCTGCATTATCGTGTTCAATAGCTCTTTACACCACATTCCAGACTGCGAATCACTGCCTGTCCCTGTTATATGCATAGAACGTGCCAAAGTCAGCACTAGGGCGCGATTCAGCTCTTCAGATTCTGCTGAAACTAGGGTTTTCGGTTCGCTCAAGAATCTGGACAGTTGTGGCTGGACTTCGTTACTTCCCAAGCCAGTTATTAAACGTAAAGCTGTACTTTCGACGCTATAAAAAGTGAAAAAAATTGATAAAATTCAGTATTAAAATTCACGTTCGGTTTCGACTTTCGAGATCATCCAATAAGGACAAGAATCGTACGAATAAACTAACCATAAATGTAACTGAGTCTGGTTAGTTTGAGGAACCACTGCCAAACTATGCAAATGAGACAATAACTGGACGCGGTAGTGAGGCTGAATATGGTGCATTCTGTAGCTGAACATTTCCAGCAACGTGTACAAAATTCCCCAAGCATGTGATTTGAAAACCGTTGGCAATAATTGACCTAGTCAAATGAAAATATATTTAAAAAATTGGTCTAAATTTTCTGGTAATTTTCCAGTATTTATTCGTTACTCACTAATGAATCCTTTTATTCCTAAAGATTCTATCTCCGTGTACACCAACAGTCGACTATACGTTTCCACCAAAGCTGGTGCTAGAGCCATGTTAGACTTCGATTGAGCCAGCTTAATTACATACGTCACTATGCTATGGATAAGACTCATTTTAGCGTGGATTGTCAAAGAGTCTAAAATAGCCATAGACAAAGGAGTAGTTGGACCGCTCGGTAAAGCAGCATTATTCGACATCGAGCCACTGGACATGGTGGAAGGTTGTTGATTTCCTCGTTGCGAACCTAACACAGCGTCTACCAATGCAGCCATTGGTCTAGAAAGGTATTCGTTGTTTGTTGAATAGGCGTTACAAAGCAAAGCGATTCGATAATCTGTGCCCATGACGAGATTAGAGTTCGGAGCTACTTGCATCTTGAGGAATCTGTCGATAAAAATGATAATTTTTATTCTAGGTTCGATTTGTGAATTTTAAACAGAACAGAAGTAACGTACTCGTGATGAGCTTTCAAATTATTTGGTATGCTTCTTTGTAAATTAACGTTATCGGTTTGAGCTTTGCATAATAAATGGATCCATATGCAAGTCACTGCCATCTGATGAGTGCACAGAGCGTTGTTGATGTCAGGTACGGGTAAAGGTTCGATTTCAGGATACAGCAAGTCGTATAATTTCAATACAGGAAGGAAATTCTCCAGCTAGTGAGAAAATTTCGACATAAATTATTAAATAAAAATAATCGAAACTGGATTATTGGTATTTGAAAGTACTTACTGGTTTTCTTTGAATACTACCGGAAATAAATTGCAATAAAACCCACATCATATGATCTCGACCTTTTCTTAGCTCTCTTTGTGACAACTGAATGGTAAAAAAATGACAAAATTACGATTCCATTAGTCTCAGAAGTGAAAATATTGAAAGCACGTTCCATACCTTCTCATGCAACGCATTAACAATATTAGGAAACACTGCAAATTGGAAAAGTACAAAATAAATCAACTGGCTGGACAAATGTAGCCATAACCAATGATTTTCATCTTGATCAGTGATGCTTTTCGATTCGACTCTTTCCATCGCATTGATCACCAATTCGACTAATTGTTCTTCCAAAGCGACACAATGGTGTTTATTCTGCAATAAAATTCACGGTATTGATTTAGATTATTCAACCATTTAGTACCTTTTCAACTGCTCAAAATACTCACCGCTTTTTGTAGGCCCAACATCGAACAAACCATATCTCTAGAATAAGGTTGTTCTAAAACGTATCGCAGAAGTTTCGTTTGTGGCTCTAATAACGAGCTATCGTACGGAATATTTCCTTTGACGTTGAATTTTAACGATACAGGGTCGAGTTTCCAAGGTGTTATTAGATGATCTCCGTATCCAGAGTGTTCTACGACTGGAAGCATACTTGCGTGTCCTATTATAGAGACCATTTGCGCCGTGTATCGGAAACTTTTCTCGAAATCTGACATCAAAGTGCTTGATTTCTGAAAATATTAACGAGTATTACACGCGTTGCTTTGAATTTTCCTTCATATATAGACGCATTTACCCAATAAGGCCACGATCCGGATTCCATGTACGCTTTTCTGATTTCATTAATAACGAAATAGGCCGGCAAGAGGCAATTTTCTCGATTAAAAATTGTTTCCAGAACTTTTTGTAAAATATTCACTTGTGGCATGATCGAACTATCTATTTCAGTAGGTAAAGATGATGCTTTTTCGCAACAGCCCTGTGAAAAATTCGAAAAAGAAATTAGAGAGAATTCGCGTTAAAAAGTAGGCTTGTGTTTTACCTACTTTCATAATTTCTCGAACACCTTTATAATCGACGTTATGAATATTCGATAAAATTAGTTCGAAGCTCAAATTCCAGAAATCTTCTCGTCTGACTGTCAGTTTATCGCAATTTAAAATACATTCGCAAACCATTCTACAATTGAACGAAAAAACAATCAAAAATGAATTAAGAATTGGGTAAAAATTAGGCAAACTTGAAATAATCGATTTATACCTAGCGGACCAAACTTTTTTCTCTATGAATTGATTGAAAATATCGAACAACCATTTCATTCTTGTACGATTCTCAATTGTACCGGCGAATTTTAACAATTGTCGAAAAGTTTGCTCGTGCTGTTCCGCATTCAATCCTTGTAGGTGTTTGTTCAAAATTTCGCTACAGGATTGGATTTTTTCCTCGTATTCGTTAATGTTTCGTAACAAATAACAGCTGAAAGATTCCTCTGTGTCGTCTCCCATCTGTAATCATTCGGAGATTTTAATAGGGATAACGTATTTATCGGTTGAATTCAAAGTACAACTTACTATTTCATTTTTTATGCTTTCTATGTCTACGTCGGTGATGATTTCTGGGTTGACACTGTCCATGCTAGGGAGAGCAGTTCCACCGCTGTCATCCATAGTTGATAGTTGGGTATCCATTTTAAACAGGGTGATTACTTGTTGAACGTAAGTTTGGAATAGTTCAAATATCAATGTAGCGAGTCACCACGAATTTACTCATTCATTATTAGGCGAGTTATTTCGACTTGTATTCATTGTTATTAGATTGTTATCAAATCATACGATCAGACGATTTACCGGTACCATTTTTGATTCGATGAAGTACGACGAACGATTTTGAATGATGAAAAACATCGATGATGCTGATGCTGCAACCTTTTGCGAACTTAGAAACAATTGGTACTTCCAAAAACTTTGAAAATTCTGAGAATAATATTAAAAAATTTTGATCAAAAATTCAAAAATCCATTATCAAACACAAACATTTTCGTAAAAAAAAACACAAACAGTGTAGCTGTGTTTGTAAACCTAGAAGTTCGTAATGGTAATTGGAATTGAAAATTTTGTCCTTTTTACTTTCAATGCAAAAAGTATGTTGATAAATTTGAATTTTTTAATAACAGCGTCGTATAAAACATTATATTTTAATCTCGTGCAGCGTAAAAATGAATTAATTAAAAATGATTCATTTTAATTTAGAGTAATTAATCACTTGAGTAACCACTTACACTGATTAACTGTGGCATTGGCGCATGCGCAACGGCGTGCCGGTACTTTTCGTTTATTTTTCTTCAAAAAATGTCTAGAAAATTATCTTCTTTTGATTGAATTCTATCTATAAATTTTGAAAATTAAGTCAGTGTTTCAGATATTAGCTGCTGGTACGGCGAAGATGAAACTTGAAGTGTAATTCTGCGATCCCTACTACAAGTAAAAAGTATTTTTTTATTGGATATTTGTGTTAGATAAGCTGCCGAATCATGGCCGTAGGAATGAACGATATAAAAGAATATCGCTGGGAAACCGGATACGAGAAATCTTGGTGAGTAGTTATTGAATATACACTTGCAAAATCATCCATCATAAGCTCGTGTAACCCAGTAACGTTTTCTCTACAGGGAAGAGATCCAAGAAAATGAAAGAGGTCTGGGTCTATCTGTCCTCTCGGACTCGATTTCCTTACTGGAACAAAGGAAGAAGAAGATGGTTATCGAGAAAGTGGTCAGATTGGGGATGATGAGACACTTGAATATCATAATCGATTTCTCAGATTCAATGTTAGATCAAGATCTCAAACCAACAAGACAAATTTGTACTCTAAAAGTAACTATAACTAGAGAAATTACTCTACAAGTTCACTAGATACCAACTCTACTTCTCAATCCATCTTTTCTACAGCTCGTGAATAAATTCATTCAAGAATTCTTAGAACAGAATCCAATCAGTCAGCTCGGGATTGTAGCTACTCGTAATAAAAGAGCTGAGAAAATATCGGATTTGTCGGGCAACGCTAAGAAACACTTGCAAAGTTTAGAACCCTGTAATAGTACTTCGTACTGCGTGGGAGAATGTTCCTTACAAAACGCGTTAGAATTGGCTCTAAGTTCTATGAAAATGTTACCATCGCATACGAGTAGAGAAATATTGGTTATCTTCGGCAGTCTAACTACTTGTGATCCTGGTAACGTCATTGATACTATACAGGTACGAAAAATTCGTCTAATTTTATAGATTTTGAATTCGTAGCTGGATTATTATCAGTTTTGTTTTATTTACAGACTTTAAAAAGTCACGGAATCAAATGTTCGGTGATCGGTTTATGCGCCGAGGTATACGTGCTGCGTCATTTATGTAACGAAACATCAGGACAATACCAAATTGTACTGGATGACACTCATTTTCAAGAATTATTAATGGCTTACGTAAAACCACGATCTGTTTCTAAAGATTGCGAGGCAACTTGTGTAAAAATGGGATTTCCTCATCATTTGGAGAGAATACCAGCCATCACTTATTGCTTGTGGTACGATACCACTCGAATTTTCATTATTACAATGTATTTTACGATACGATCTATGAATTTACTAATCTCGAATTTCGTTCAACAGTCACTTGAATGAAGCGAAAATTCCAAACAAATCTGGTTACTTTTGTCCACAATGTAACAGCAAATATTGCGAATTACCAGTCGAATGTAAAACGTGTGGTATAACGTTGGTGACTTCGGCTCATCTAGTGCGACCACTGCACCATCTAATTCCAATTCATCCATTTAATGAAATCGCAAATTCTCCTAGTATTAATGCTCAATGTTACGGATGTCTGGCTAGATTGAAACAAAACACCGAACAGGTAACAAATTAGCATGTATGACCCTTTCCCTTGAAAAACTGAGTCGAACCGAACTATTATTACAGGTTACTGTTTGCAACGAATGCAAAAATATGTTCTGTCCAGATTGTGATAATTTCATTCATAATTCGTTACACGTATGTCCCGGATGTGCTGTCGCATCAAAGTGAATCATCAATTAATTATACTTTTCCAATGATCTGCGATCGTAAGAAAAAAAATCGCATAATTTGTTTAAATAATTTTATAAAATATACAAAGAAGCTTTAAAAAATTAATCAGTTTATTTTTTAAAGTTTAAAAAAGGCTATAATACTTAACAATTGCCCCTTGCTTTAAATTAAAAAATGATAAATAAAAATGGGGGCACGAATACTATAAAACTATGCAATTAAAAAGCTGACTTGAGTTAACATCATTGGTGAAATTTCTTGAAAGTGAGAGAATCAATATAGAATTAAAAACGACGAAATATATTCGTATTATTCTTTCAACTATCGACCGGATTTTTTTCTGAAGTTGATAATACGATATCTAAGCTCTTAGCAACACGTAATCACTTTTTGGTTTTTCTCATATCTTCGATTCTTTTTTTCAAAGTTTCCATATCATTTCTGATGGTGTCTATATTACCACCGACACGTTGCTTGAGATTATTTATTGCAGCTTCGTTATTAGCCAAACTGAGAGCTAATTCGGTTTGTAATTTTTCTAGATGAGTGATTGTCTGAAGAGTAAATTTACCTGCGAATCGTTACAAAAAAAAAATAAAAATGTTACGATACGTAGAACAAAATTTTTCGTCATGAAATAGGGCATAAATCACGAACAAACCTTGTTGATGTAAGGATTCTAAAGCTGTCATTCTTTCAGCTACGTTCTCGACTAACTCTGATTTCTCTTTGATTTTAGTAGATAACTCGTATAATTCGTTAATCTGTAAGCCATAAAACAGATTTATCAGCATTTCGAAGCAAATGTGCTTCATGTAGAGTTCTTTATTGGTTGACGTACTTTTTTATCTTTTTCTGTATCTTGAGCAGCGGAATTCAAATTGGATATAATCTGTTCGAGTCGCGAATTGATATTACCAACTCTACCTTCCATCGCGTCCAACTGAGTAGAATCTAATAAAGATAATTTAGCTACCATCCATTGGCAACAATTTATCAGACCGTCGTCGACATTCACGTTACATAAACGAGCCTAAAATAACGACGATAAATTATAATGTAAAATCAAATACTAATACAAACGAAAAAAACGGTGACACGTACAGTAGAACTGGCTCCTGACCCAATAAGACTTTCCAATTTACTAATTTTACGTTCCAAATCCGCTGATCGAGCTATTAGCATGGTGCGTTGATTGGGTTTCAATTTGAGCAAATATTCGTTTAGTTCTTTTTCTGAGATTTCCTTATTTCCTAATTCTTCTCGTAAATTATTCAAATCATTCGTTAGTTTTCTGGAGAGAAAAAATTACGTATGCAATTAGTATATGACGACTAATGATGAGTTGTCAAATTAATGCCACGTATTAAACAGAGGTAAAATACTCACGAGAATTGAATTCCTGAAGAAGTGGAATCAGTCGGCAAAGAACTAGTACCAGTTTTCTCGGTTAATTTTAGATCTGTTAATTTATCCAACAATTCTTTTACATTGTTATTGGTAATTTGCACATTATCGGATAGTTCGGCAAAATCTTTTTCATTACCTTGCTGTTGATTTTAAAAAACATAATGAATCGAAAATCATTGTATTCGTTGAATTAAAGAAAAAAAAGACGTTTACCGAAAAACTAGACGTTTCTGCAATCAAGTTTTCAACTTCCAACTTGAGACGATTATATTTCTGTAGCGGTGTTTCCTCTTCACCTGTTGCAGCAAGTTCCCAATCGTGCGATCTGTGAATTAATATATGATTTCGTAAATAAATTTACAATCTGTCAATCTGTGAGCGATCAGCGATATCGAACAGAAAAAATATAGAGTACCTAATGTTATAGCTACCAATACGAGACCTCCTAACATGAGATAAATCAACAGTCGTTGCTTCTGCTTCTTTTCCTTTGAATAAATTAAATGCACCTGATCCAGCGATAGAAAGTCGTTCGATGGCTTCGGATTTCTAAATTATGAAATGCATATGAAAATAGTATCGGAATTGAGTAATGATTATGGGAAGAATATTATAGAAACATTACGTACTTCTTCAAATATATCTGTAATCTGATCAACTTCGGGAAGATCACTGGTTTCGTACACATCGGGTTGGTCGTGTGCCTGATCATATGAAAAAGTAATGAGGATAAGAAAGAGAGAAATTAATTTCAATTCAGAATGTTATAAATAAAAGTATCATCAGACTTACAATTCCGTAAAGATTGGCATACTTTGGATCAGCCATACTGTGTCGTTGGTGTTGCTAAGAAACTAAAACGACGATATATTCTGCACGTATTATCCTCTTTTTCAGGGAATAATTAGCGAATTATGAAATTATAGATGAAGAAGGAATACTTTACGTTGTAGATTTAATCCAAATTCAATTTCAATTCATTTGAATTTTAATTTAAACCGATGAAAGATGTTATCACTTCCAGCTAATCGATAAGCTTCTCGAACGATTTGTGTTATTTAGATTTTCAAACACTTTCACTAATTTGGTGCGGTAAAAGTTCCTTCTCTTCTTTCCGTCGAGTCACATGAGTGGGAGCTTTTAATTTGGAAAAGAAGTAAAATTATTTCACTTTATGTCACCAAAATTTATAAAAATGAAATATTTTCCAATTTTTTTATCAATCGAAAATGTTTACAAAATTCCCGCAACATTTGATTAGCACCACATCATGAAGAATCCTAAAAATCTATCCAAATTGTTCAAAATAAACTATTTTGAGAAAATTGAAAGAACCAATAGCATTCGATAAAATAAAATTCTGTTTTTTCATTGGCTGTAGTTTTTGTGACGTCATTACTGAACAAATAAAAATAGGAAGACCTGATTTTTTATGCATCATTAGTTTTCATTACACACCTTGCCTTTTATTCCGGATCTTTTCCCTGTGAAAATCATTTTTTCCGCTAATTAACGAACACGTGTTGGATTTAATTACTAATTATTCATTAATCTTACGTTTAAATGGTTGTCGAGTTTTTGTAAATGGTTCAGAAAAGTGTACGTTTACCATTGAAGTTCGAAATTCCTTAGCTGCTGAAAAAGTGTTCTCTTTTTCGAAGGTTTCCGGTTATCGAGTAGGTAACTTCGTGTGACGAATCCATGAATTATTTTGTAATTTACTAATCTAGAGTATTATTAATAATTATTAGAAAGATAATTTGGACGTAATTGCATCTGGAATGTTCAGCGTACACTAAAGATTGTCATTTTACAGAACAGATGAACAATTGAACATAATGTGATACTTTGTTACAGTTGCAACCTGCCGCCGGCTAAGATTGTGAGCTGAAAAAGATTACGTAGATCAGCAGATTTGCCACAGATTTTATTTGTTGTTCGTGAACCATGCATAGTTATGAATCGAAGTTGATTAAAAGGTAATTGGAGCAGGTATTCTCATATATTATTGGGAGTTGAAACACATTGCTTGGCAAATTGGCAATCCTAGTTTTAATTTTTGATTTGGTCTTGAGTTTTACTCGTATCATGGTATGTAAGTTACTACTTGCAGTTGAAGTTGCAGTTCTGTGCTATCTGTTTTCAGTTTCGAGTGTATCATAAGGTAGATACATTTTTTGTAATTCTATCTATATAAATGACCGTAATTTTTCAGTTGATTCGTTGCTGCTCGTTCAGACTACTTCATCTGCCAACTGAAACATGAAAATAGAATGAAGAATTACGAAAATGGCTTATTTCAAGAACGTTTTGTTCGTTAACGCTACTGTGTGTATTGGATTCATGGATTGGATATCTACGCCTACGTAAAGAGTGAGTTTACTTTTCTTTTCAGTGTTTTGCTCGTTCGTTGGTATAATTTTGTTTTGATAAACAACGGTCAGCGTCGACCTGACACGATTATAGTGAATGAAGTAAACCTATAAACCTAACTCGAAGCAGAATTAAACGCGTTGAAAATTTTAAATAGGCGTCATCGAATATACTATAGTCCATTCAGAGCAACTGAGCGAGCGTAGATTTTGGCAGAAGTTTATGAAAACCGTTTCGTGCGTCGTGCAATAAATTTTAGGCACCCTATATATTACGATGTTATTGTTTCGGAAACATAGAAGGATTTTCTCGTCCACTTCTTTCTTTTATCTAAATTAATTTTGCTGAAATTAAAGGGAGAAAAAGGGTGAGTTTTAGTACATAAAGTTGGCCGAATCGTTGTTAGAGTGTAACGTTTACAACGAGAAACCCATGGATTAGAAGTGGAGCAAGGAATGTCGGCGAAGAAACGGGTAATGGGGGAAAAGTTGAAACTTTAGTTTAAACATGATTTACAACGGTCATCTGAAGTAGCCGCTGCCATTACCTGATTCCTTACCCCGATCCTTCACATTGGCGCGCATCGTTTGTTAATTGCGGCCGTTTCCTTTTTACTCGCCCCGCGCGCTACTTGCGCACCCTCGCACTGTAATTATTCTTCTTATTATTAAGCGCTCTACACTTGGTTTTGTTCGTGTTACCTTCCGTTTCCTTTTCGCAACTTGATATTGCACAATTAGACCAGGACCAAAAATGGCATTCTGCTGTTTTCGTTCGCCTTCGCCTTCGACTTGCAAACTTGATAGTTACTTGAAATTAAAGGTACTCTGTAGGTATTAAGTAGATTCACCTAACTATTTTGACCAACGAGTGCCTATATAGATTCGACTTATGATTTTTTTTTGTACCTATTCTTTTTCTGATGCGTTTTCGAGTTGCTACAGTTTAATGTTTGAAAAAAAGATAATTATTGTGAAGTTATCCTTCGAAGAATAAATTACCAACAACAACGTTAATCGAGATAGTTCCTATTGAACAAATAATACACAGGCCTATCAGATTTAGTAGGGATATTTTTGCAATAAAATTTGTGTGCTCGCTCACTCGCGAGGGAATTCAAAATAAAAAGAGAGACTTTTCTCCCGATTTCATTTGGAGTAAAAAACGAAAAATTTCGTTGTGTGTGGGCGTGGGCTACTATACGTTTAAAAATTTTGTTTATTTTCCTTTGAATGTTCGTTTTTGCGTTAAAAAAAAAAAAAAATGAGAATATTTGCAAATTTATGACATGTTGAAACTCGAATCGCATAGACCTATACTCGTTGGCCCCCAGGAAAATTTACTTTTTGATTGATTACCTACCTATGTGTTTTAATTTTTCACTAACGATTTTTTTTTTTTTTTTTAATTTGAGTTGGTAGATATAAAAATATATGTGCTGAATCAAAAAATAGATATTTCAAAATGAGACTCAACGCGAATAATTTCTTAAAGCATGCCTATAACTTCGAACTTAAATTTCGAATTTGAGATTAAAAATCTAAAACAAATCCAGTACGATTTTTTTTGTCATAAATTTTTGTACCTAGTGAAAATTTTCATTTTTGAATTCTTATAATTACTCTAGGTATCAATACATGGCCATGGTGTTTAACACTCCTGCAAGTCCTGCAAAAAATCGTGATGGTTTTGCTTGAATCTCTTGGCACCCTGCAAAAGTCCAGCTTTTAGGCTGAAGCTTCTGCTTTTCGAAACTTTCGGTGGGGCAGTATTCAGCTTGCGTATTTCGATAATAGTAGAGCTGTGTCCTCAAAAGTCGTGTTGCTAGAGTGACAGTGTTGAAGAACTCTGAAGAGTACACTTCAATTTTTTTCCATTCCAAGCTATTTTCCTCGTTCACTCCCCACACTCTAATAGTTTCTATTCTCATGAATTCTGATACTCTACTCCATTCTTCATTCCTTTGTAACATTTTAGAAAATTATCCCAAAGAGCAAAATTTTCATAGAATTTTTCGCAAAATTATGGGAAAATGTTGTAAAATTGAGTCTTGAAGCATACGTTAAGCCCATGAAAATCTCATGTCCTTTAGGATGGTCCTTGTTTTGTAAATTTTTCGAGACCCCTTGTTAATTGGTGGCTCCTGTGGAGAAAATAATTCCCTATTTTGTATTTTCCCCCAACTAAATTTTGAATCATGGCCTTGAGCCTTCAATTAAAAAAAAAAAAAAAAACTTATTATAAAATATAAAATTTTTAAAAATTTCGAGCTATATGCTACATAGTCATACGATTTGGTGCTTTTTTTTTATTTTTCGTTCTGTATTTCTCAACCTGAATAGATAAATTATCTCAATTTTTTAGAATGGTTGTAAAAAAAAATCTCAGCTTTTTCAAAGTAAAATAATTATTTGATGTTTTGCAAAAAATTCTCGATTTTTCAAAGGAAAAAATCCATTTTTTAGTAGAAAAATCTTCAGTTTTTTGGAAAAAAAATCACTTGATGGTAATAAATCATGGGTTTTTTTTGGTTGATAAAGTTTGAAATTTTCTTGAAATAAAGCGTATCAATTGTCAAGTTTTTGGAGTCAACATGAAAGTGAATTGTTCAAGACTTTGAGTTCCTAATTTTATTGACTATATTCGATTATTTTTTTGTTCTTGACAATGAAGTGATACTCATTTTTTACTTTTTTACCCCCTCCAATTTTCGATCGCACCTCAGAAAAAAATATTTTCTGAATCCTCATTTTGCCCCTTCCGAAATACGTTCAGCAACAGCAACACACGAACGAAATTTACTTCGCTGGCGATGCTCTTATATGATTTAACTGGATTTAACAGAATGTACTCACTCATTTTTCGTAAAATTCTCGAAAAAATTTCACTCTGCCCCCTCCCACTCTAGTCTAGGAACACTGTTCAATTGAAGGGTGAATTGTGAAAACGACCCAAGTCCATTTTCGGGTTAGCTTGTTTACGTTTTTCATTGACGCATTACAGCCGGTGTGTTAATGCGAATGATTTGTTCAAACATCACAATAGTGTCATCGTGACTTCATGACACTACTGTGATGTTTGAACGAATCGTTCGCATTCACACACCGGCTGTAATGCGTCAATGAAAAACGTAAACAAGCTAACCCGAAAATGGACTTGGGTCGTTTTCACAATTCACCCTTCAATTCATAAAAGAAATTCAACGTTTTTTAGTTCAAGTTTTTTTTTTTTTTTTTTGTATATTTTCAAGTTTTTTCTTCGTGATTTCGAGAAGGATCTGATGTTTTGTGTGTTGGGGGGGGGGGGGGGGGGGGTCTATTTTACAGTGTAACTATACACCAATTTTTAGGCACCTTGCTTCCTTACTAGGTTGATTTAATAAATATTAAGCCTAAATTTTGTGTCACTGGCTCACTGCACATTTTTAATTTTTCAGAGAGTACTCCAGAACTCGTGTTCCAAATTTTGCTATTCCTTTGAAAATAATATAGAATCTATTTGATGCTAAAATGGAGAAAGAGGCTAGAAAATTCCATCAACATTGCCATTTGAGCATGCTCTCATTAAAAATAGAATGTGTAATGATAATGAATTTGAACGAAAAATTAGAAGTATACAAGAGATGAAAATTCGTCCAAATCGAAGTACCCTCTGAAACTGGCGAAAATAAAATGAAAGGGGGGCACGAAAAAAGAAGGAAAGAATGAAAGAATGAAAGAAAGAAAGTACGAGAAAAAGTTGAAAAAAAAAAATGGTGAAAAGGTGTGGTAAAATGGAAAGCTGCAGTACACTATAGATAAGTATATATATAGAGAGAGAAAAAAACAGAAGAAATTTCAGCTTTATCGTAGGATAAAGCAGGAATATGGATGAACGCGAGAAAGGAGTATAATCAGGCAAAGTAAGGAACGAAGGAACGCGATGCCAGGCCAGGGGTACCGTGGAATACGAAATCGGCAGGGTACCTACCGTGTAAAATGGCGAGAGAAGTGGGTAGAGGTGTGCGGGGGGGGGGGAGCTCTATCCATATAGATACATTTATAGAATGACCGCAAAAAATACGGACTATCGAAAGGGTGCAGGGGGCGGCGGAGGGTACAATAAGGCTAGAGGTAGGGTAAAGGTGCGTCGAAGGGATTGTAGTAAAAGGCAGTTCAAATACCTGAAAATGGGCGGACGAGCTTGGTGCTCCGGTTATCATTTTTGCAGCCAATAGCGTCGGGCCGCGATATTATATTATATTACGTCATACGTTCAACCCTTAAAACGACAAAGCAAAGCGCCAAGCGGTGGCGCTGGCTCTGGCTTCAGCGGCGGGAGAGTCGAGTGGTGCGGACTGCGGAGGTCGATATGAAGGCTCTAGCGCCGGTCTCGGCTCGGTGGCTCTCTTTCCATCGCTATACCACCCGTCTTTGGGTCGTCGCTTGCGTGTACATATCTCTATGGGCTTTCGTCGTTTTGCGGTTCTTACATAACCTTTCGCCGAGCGGCCGACGAGCCAGCGAGCCAGCGAGAGAGGCGAAACGTACACGTAGCGTAGTCCGGCCGAAATGTGCGGAGAAAAAGAGGGCAAAGTTCTCTCTCGCTTTTATTGATTATTACGTTTCCCCAGTTGTTGGCTATATATGAAATGATAAGAGTAAAGTAGCCACCCTTTTAAAATACCCAACAGTTTTCTCTTCTCCCGTGTTCTCAGCACCACGTATATATATATTCACTCGCTCGAACGTCAAAAATACACACACACATGCAGAAAGAAAAACCGGGGAGAAAAACATACAGCACACTATAATACTGTACAGAAAGACATAGCCCAACATAAAATGAGAAAAAAAAAAAAAGAAGAAAAAAGCCAGCACATTCCCTCGTTTGCTTTCGCTCGCTCACCATCACCACTCATACGTAGGAAATATTCAGCCACCCACCGAAAAGGCGCAACGACGCTGTACGCTTGGCAAATATTATATAACGCTGCGATGTGAATAAAGGTTACGTCTAACTTAACGCCCTGCGCTGCGCTATGATATTATATCATATTCGCGATTATATGAAAGTTGGGCGTGGTCCATACTACCATTGGTCGACCCTATCGCCGTGAAACCAATGATTTTATTTCATATTATATGTATTTTCCTCTTCATAACACCGTGCGAAAATTCTCATCTCGCATCCAGCATCCAGCATCCTGCTGTACCCCAGATTACGTTGTAGGGTACCTCGACTAGGCTTCAGCTTCACACATAAGGTGGAAACCATTCCACTCTGCGTATTATACCTACGCTCTGTGCTGTCCCCCTATACATTTGCCCCTAATCAGCGAAAAAGCTGCCTTTCGCCTTTGTCACCTTGCATAGGCTCGCTGCTTGCTACACAGTTTTCGGAAAGAGCTATGTGGCGCTGGCGCCCCACGCGAGCGACCTCAATATTAAAATCTCTTACAATTTTTTATTCTTTTTTTTCTTTCTCTCTAGCTCTGGCTCGAGTGCTATACCTACCTTCACTATACGTATCCTTACTCGAATATTTATGGAATTAACATTATACGGGTTTCAATTTGTTCGTTTATCGTTTCTTTACGTATGCTCTTTTCTTCGCTATACTTTTTTATCGCCATCGTACGACTTTGGCTGCGTTATTCTTTTTATGGAAAATGTTACATTTTTGCCACGTTATGTGGCATCATGTGCAGTACAGCGACATCTTGTACCTACATATTATAAAGTTGCATCGTTTTGAAATGCGCCAGCGTATACGTATAGATATTTCTGCGCCACAACAACTATGCTGGTGATGTTTAATTCAATTTGGATAAGGACGGAAATTCGATCACGTTCCATACGGTACGAAATATACGGTGTAGCGTCGTAACGCGCGTATATATAGTTTTGATTGAATTAAATTTACCTTCTGCGTTGTAGTTCGTATATGTACTAATGCTATAATACCTCGGGGTGAGACTGAGGGAATATAGCGTCCTTAACCGTGTATAGTATAGTTTAGATAGTCTCCCTGGAAATTTCCAAGACTATACGAGTGGTGCAAAAATCGCGATTACCAAAGTATTCCATATTGTGCAATAAATTCATTGCGCCAATGAGTTTCTTTTTCGAAATCATGAGAAAAAATTATTTTAAAGTTTCAAAAAATTAATATATTTTCATTTTCGGTATTGACAGGGTTGGCAATTTACGCGTAAAGTAATTCTTTACAGTAAAGAATTGTAAAGAATGGTGTAAAGTAGTTGTACCAGTGGTTGGCCACGACCCAGTGGTTGGTCACTTAGGCCCGTATTTTAAAAATTTGCTTAAGCAAACATTGTCCTTAAGGCGAGGCGATTTCACACGTATCGTGTCAATTTACATCGAGCAGCCATTTATTTGTATGGATAAAATAAACAAAACCACTTGGTGTGTGTAAGAACGCTTCGCCTTAAGTATAAGGAAATTTTTAAAATACGGGCCTTAGAATGAAAAATGTTTATAATTAAGCGTAATTTTCAAAATAGCTTCAGAAAATTTCTTTAGAGCAAATATGGAACATTTCTTCATAGAACCACATAAAAGTTTTTAACCGATTCTGTTCAAGTATAGGTAATTAATAATGATCGACTGAAATTTTTTTGTTATATCTAAAGATTTCTGTTAAGCCGAAGTATTATCAAAATATCAATTACACACTATGATGAATTGATGATGAATAAAACTTGAAATATAACTATTAGGACCTGAATCAGAAGAGTTTGGAGATTCCATTTTTTTATTTGAAATTAAAAATATTGCCAAAATTCCATTAAATATGATGGTGACTATCCACTGGAAGAAAAAAAAAACAATTTTAGCCAGTAGTTGATCATTTTGATCAACTACAGGACTTGTGAAATTTTTGTAAAGTTCTAGTGGTTGATCACGCAACAAAAATAGGTAAATATTTACGAAAAATGATAGTTTCTCTTTCTCATGGCTAATGAGTGATTATTTTACCGAATACTTATTGATTTTTTTTTAAATTAAATGGTTGAGAGCCGCGTCACCAGGTGTTGCCATAATCTGATTGACCAACTACTGGGTGATCAACTACTAGATTTTCTTGACCAACTACTGGACTTTTCGATTTTTTTACTTAAAATGATTGTAATTCTCAATGAAATAAATTAAAACGAAAAAATTATAGATTATTTTGTAGTAGAATCCATAAGGAATCGTTTGGTATATTCACTATTTCGCCAAGGTTATTAGTTTTCAAACCAGAACTCATTTTATAAGAGACTTCCACTATTAAGGTTAACCACTGGTGCAACTGCCTTAAACAATGTAAATTATGTAAAGAATGTAAAGAAATGTAAAGTAATGTAAAGTATGTTATCAGTACTTAATTAACTGGTTATCAGTTAACACCAGTGTATTTTCCAGCCAAGTATTCGAGTTTTAGACCAAAATTTCTCTTCTGAATCAAATTTTAAATTTTCCCCTAGAATAAGTATTCAAAATTTGGTGGATTTCAACCATCTATCCAACTTCAAAATTTACCAAAAATTGTAAATTGAAAAAGAAATTGAATTTTGATTTTCATCAAATTTTAAAGGTGAGTAAATTTTTTTTCAATGAATTCAAAAATCTATAAAAATTTTAAAACGACCCAAATACCACTTCTTAAGTTAAATTTTTTAATTTTTACCAAATTTTAAAAGTTTGATGAATTTCAACAATTTATCCAACTTCAAAACTTACCTACTAATTAAATTTAAAAAAATTAAATTTTTGAATTTTCAATAAATTTTAAAAGTATTTGATTTCATAAACTGTTCCAAAAATTTGAAAAGAACAAAATTTTGGAGATTTCCTGAAGTTAAAACATTTGAAGAAAATTTACTCTTGATTGCAGAAATTAATCAACTTCAAAAAGTGATCTACATAAAATTTTAAAATGAGCAAAATTCCACTTTCTTAATAAAATTTTGAACTTTTACCTAATCTTAAAAATATTTAAGAAATATGACTTATGCCATTAGCTGATTAAAAGCTTAAAACTGTCATTCTTGACATTCTTTACAATTCTTTACATTCTTTACACCAATTTCACTCATTCTTTACGCTTAACTTTACACGTATAATTTACGCGTAAACGTAAACTGAATCTTTACGTTGCCAACCCTGGGTATTGAGCAAGATTGGAATTCTTTTTGAAGAGGAGTATCCATAATATTCGTACCCATGCTAGAATCTGTTTCCCTTTTTAGAACAAAATTGCCATTTTTTTTTAGTTTTTAGCTCAAACGTTCCTATATTTTTTCTATGGGGTTTCCAACTTGAGTAAAAAGTTGTTCTCAAACCGAGATTAGATACAAATCTGTGAAAGCAAGTTGTATTGAACAATATAAATCAAAACCCCCTTACATGCATTAATGGTATAAATCAAAATTAGGTTCGTTCTTTGCACTTTGAAATAACTACATTATACTCGAGCCTCTTCAGTTTTTCCTCACCTTTGGGTTCTAAGGATTTTCAAAATCCTATTAGTATAAGCCTAGCATTGAAGTCAAGAAATCGAAGACAAGGAGAAAACTGACCCGGCTTGAGCAATATGATACAAATGCAAAGAGCATAGCTTTTCCATTGTTATTTTCTCCAATTTTTGAATTTCTTCCAAATTGTAAATTTTTTCAATTTTGAACTCATCCTTCGCAATTTTATTCCTCGATGTTTTGATTTTTTTTCTATTTATAATTTATTTCAGTGTTGAATTACTTCAATTTTTTCGTCTCGGTTTTCAGTCATTTTTTTCATTTACCTAATTTCAACTGTTTTCCAATTTCTAATTTTTTCTACTTGATATAGATAATATAATTATTTTGTACGTTACATTTTCCATTGGGTACATTTAAATTTTATGAAATTTTCGAAAAATTAATAGGTACAATCTAAAGAAATAAAATCGCGAAGTTCGCGAAACAGGAAGCACAGTCTAGTCTTTAAATGTGAGATATCCATCCATGCAAGTACCATCTAGTTTCTGAAGTTGATGAATATTTTTTTTTCAAAACTTTTGAAATTCTTTGAAGATTTGGGGAAGGTTCTTTCAAATTTTTAAAAATAATCGTGGAATTTTGTTTTTGAAAATTCTGAAATTTTTGAATTTTTTTTGAAGGTTTGGGAAGGTACTGACAAGACTTGAAGACTCAAGTGAAAATATTCCTAAAATTTTGTAACGTAAATTCTGATAAATCTTGAAAGATTTTTAAAAATTTTCTGAAAATTTGTGTAAGATTTTTTCAAATTTTGTAAAGAAATTTCTGTAGAATTTTCTAGAATTTTTTCGGGGTGTTGAAATTTTTTTTTAACATTTTTAAAAGTTTTGTAAAGTTTTTGAAAGATTTTTAAGGTTTTGTGAAGTTATGCAAAATAATTGCTTCAATTTTGTAAATTATATTTGTGGAATTTTTCAAAAAAAAAAAAAAAAAAAAATCGAAGAATTGTTTGAGATTTTTGAAAGTTTGTAAAAGAACCTCTAAAGTTTTGAAAACATTTTCCTGTAATTTTGTAAAGGTGTTTCAGAAAATTTTATGATTTTTAAAAGCTCTGGAATACCTAATCTCAGATTTTGTTTATATTAAAATTTTAAAAATTTCTGAAGATTTAGGAGATTCTCTGAAATTTTGTTAAATTTTCAATTTTCCAAAGGTAATTCTGTGAAAGAAGTGCTAAAGTTCTGTAAAAAAGTAGAAATACTCGTAGAATTGAAAAAGGGGGGGGGGGGGAATTAAAAAATTGTTTGAGATTTTTGAAAAAATATTCGTGGAATTTTGTAAACAAGTTTCTGGCTAATTTTCTATAATTTTTGAAAATCATGAAATTTCTGATTTATTCTTTTTTTAGGATTTTTAAAATTTTTCTAAAAATTTAGGATATTTTTTTGTAATTATGTAAAAATAACTGTGTAAAATTTACTTATAATTTTGATAATTTTGTGGAAGTCTGTGAAGGATTCTTAACGTGTAGCAAAAAAATGAAAATTTTCTGAATTCCTGTGAAAGAACTGCTCAAGTTTTGTAAAAATATTCCTGTAATTTTTCAAAAAAAAAAAAAAAAAAAAAATGACAATTTTATGAAATTTTTGAGAATTAGCTGAAAGTTTATTGAAGATTCATCTCTAAAATTTTGAATAAAATAAATAATAAATATTTCATGGAATTTCGCAAAGACATTTCTAAAAAAAATCTGAGATTTTTGAATTTTTTTTTGAAAATTTGTAAAATATTTCCTACAATACTTTGAAAAAAATATTCAACCAATTCATGAAAATAATTGGCAAGATTCAACAATATCAACAAATTTGGGTAATTATCTCTCGTTAGAAAAAAAAAATTAAACTAGAAATTGATCGAAAAATGAATATAATTATTATTTAAAAAAAATGTTTGCCTAATTTGTTTTTTTTTTCACTTATCTGACAGTTTTTGATTCGATTTAATTTTTTCAGATTTATTTGCTTATTATATTTTTTTCAATTATCAGCTTTCAATCATTGGGTAGGTCCTGGTACTTATAGGTTCTTTTCACACGTGCAAAAATTCGTTACTGCTCTCCTTGAGGGGGTGAGGGGTTGTTAAACTATTAGTACATAATTATATCGTCGGATCAAGTCCAAAGCTTTCAAATCCGAAAACTGAAATTTTACAGGAGTGAAAAAAAAAACCAGTTCCAGTATCATTACTGTTGTTTTGGATGAAGTATGGTGGAATTACCTAAATACTTATTTAGACCTTGAAAAAAACGATGGGTCGTGGTTTTTTTGTCCTGTTTGGGCCAAAACCTGTGAAGTTCCCAAAAATTTTTGAGTCATCAGTCGATTTAAAACTCAGCAGTTTTTGAAAAGAAATGGAATTTTTATGGTTGAATTCATATTTTATAGCATAAGAAGTATCTAAAATGATGCATCAGCATCTTCTCATGCCAAATCTGGACCTGCAAAGAATTGAAAATAATTTTGTGACGTCAGCATATCTTTAAATGAACATCTGTGCGTAGGATATGTTGCCTACAGTTCAGGATTAGATAGATGTGATCCTTAAAACGACAAACTTCGCATAAATTTTCTTCAGTTTTGAATTTTTCTTCACATTTTTAGTCATTTTTTTTTTCAACGTTTTGATTTTTGCCTCCATTGTTACTTTCATTTATTCCAATTTTCAATTTATCGCCCAAGTACACGAAAACTGTTAATACGACGATAATTGCCGAACAAACGAGGCTCGTAAATGGCTCGAAAAAAGCTTTAGAGAAATTTTCAAAGTACAGCACAAGTGAACTGAGGCAAAATGCCAAGTTGTAAGTACCTATTACAGTTCTTTTAGAAGCAACTTGACGCGTGAAATGAGTATAGTTGAATTCGACACCTTTTTTTTTTTTTTTTTTTTTTCTCGGCGTGTAAATTTACTCACACTTTTGGCGTATGCTACATTGAGTATCATATGGTTGACCGTCGGTCTCTGCATTGATTTTTACAGGTCTCTAAAATCAATGGCTATACGATATTCGTCTTATTTTGTATGTGTTTTTCGAAGGCAGTACTGATTTTTATTTGCAACAATGTAGCGAGTTGGTTTGTTCGTTTGATGGTAGTTGTGCGGAAATTATGAACATGGGCGTAGGATTGTGATACCTGTGTGTGAGTATACGAGATTATTTGACCATAAATCTGAGGGATAGAATAGGTATGTAAGGCTGTACAAGAAGCACATAAGAGGGTAGGTACCTAGAACCTTCGCAAAGGTATCGTATGTGTATTATGGCGTCCGATACTTGTACTCTGTACAGTGCACGGTACCGTACGTACAAGCTGGACTAAATAGATAGACGTTGTCTAAGTCAGAAAGCCTCGATATTTATCGAAAGCCCGGCATCGTATACGCGGCTGCATTATCTTACGCATCGTCGAACAGTTGCTTTGCTTTGTACTGTCTTGCGGCCGTTTATTTCGTTACCATTAAATTTATAACTGTTTCACGGTTGTAGTTTCGGATACGCCGTACTCCAAAGAGAGCCCAACATCCGGTCATCTGTAAGCCGAAGCGGCAACATCGGCCCCGTACTTCACGCTATACCAGGATACCTAATACCAGCCATACCTCGTGTGTATTTAAAATTAACTCGTCATCTACCCTCTCTCCTGCGTTCTCCAACTTGGGCCGCATGGTTTTTGTTTTTGACGTTATTTGATGGCTTTTAGCCGATCGATTACCGATTACAATACACGCTCCGGCTTAATAAACGCAATTACACGATCCGATAAATCGAATACCGCGTCGTCTTCTCCGTCTCCTTCTACCCGTCTCTCGTCCACCTGCTCGTCCCTATCTATGGTTTTTGGCCCTGCTAACGATGCGTTGCGCTCTTCTACGAGTACTATATCCGCCTTTGTAAGCCTTCCCCCATGTTATTCTAGCTCCTCTCCGCGCTTTGTGTACCTTTTAACCTGTGTGCTGGTGTGTGAAATTTCAAATTTCACCTGTGAAAGGGAATTTTAGACCAAATTTGGATATCAATTATTAAAGTTCCAAGTTTTCGTGTTGGAGTTTAGTTATATTGAATTTTGGTTTCAGAATTAGTTGAAGGGAGATCTTCGAGTTTGGTTAAATTTTTTCTTTTTTAAAGATGGATTTACGTAGGGTTTTGCAAAATTTTAATTTGCCGACGATTTCTTTCGAGTTGACCAGAATACTTCGATGAAAATTATGAGAAAGTTTGATAAAATCGAAAGAAAAGTAGAAATTTTCCAAACCCCTCTCGTCAGACTACAGACCAAACTCTACTGAATAAAAAACATTCTCAGAAAAATCTTGTGGGTTGCATAGTTTTCCTGGAAACGGGGCATTAAGCAAAAGTCGCGTTTTTCTTCAATTTTGACACTTGAAATTTTTCATTCTCCAAAAAATCTGTCAATATTTTCTGCAAAATGATATTATCAAAATGCAAAATGAAAATAATTTTCTTTTTTTGAAAACTCCACGCATTTTATTTTTCAAAAATCAAAAATTATTTTTTTTTGTAAAAAAGAGCAATTTGAAATTAGTTTCCAATTTTTCTTCAAAACTTCATAGGTGAAAAATCAAAATGACGTCATGCAAAGGTCTTAGATAATTCCGTTTGCCAACGCTAAGTATGCATTCAACAAACATTTTTTTGACGTCCCCCTCCCTTGAACAAAATTACAAAGCAGAACGCATCTTGATCCAAAATTTTGACCAAATCCTGTCAAAACCCGAAACTGAAAATTAATCCAATTCAAGTAATAATATTTTATTATTCCCTCCCCCCCCCCATTTTTGGTAATTTTACATCCTTTTTTTGGTTAGGTGTTCGAAATTTTATAGGTCTTTGAAAAAAAATTTATAAAAAGAAATTGATCCAATTTATCGATATTTTGTTGGACTTGGGTATGAAAACAAATTTTTATATTTTTTTTCTTCTTTTTTTTACCGCCATGCACAAATTTTTATAATTCAATTCAATTAACAAATACCTATTATTTTAGACTTCACGTTGAAAATTTAAAAAAAAAAAAAAAAAAAAAAACAGCTCAATTCCTCCGATTTAAAGAAATTTTTTAAAGGTGTCTCTAAAAAGAGTTTTTTTTTTTGATTCCAAGAAAATTGAAAGATTTTCTTCAAAGATTCTTATTCTATGAGAAAGAGATTTTCTTCTACAAAAAAATTGAGAGATATTTTTTTTTGCTCCAAAAATTTGAAAAATATTTTTTCCTCAAAAATAAGAAATTTCATTCTAAACACAGAAGAGATTTTTTCACTTCTTTTTCTACAATAATTTGATAAAATAATTTGAGAAATTGGTACTTACTTGTACTACAGAAAAATTGAGAAATTTTCTTCTCTAGATTTTTTTTCTCGAGATTAATTGAAAAATTTTCGCCAAAAATGAGAGATTTCATTCTAAACAGAAAAGCAGATTCTTTTAGTCCAAAATGTTTGACTATCATCAAGATTAGGTATTTTCTCAAAAAAAAAAAAAAAAATGTAGGTAGTTAAGATTCTTTTTTTTTCAAAAAAAGCGAAATTTTTTTCTTCGTTATTTTTTTCTCCAAAAAATTGTCTTTTTTCAAAAATTCAAAAGGTTTTTCTTCATTAGGAATAATTGATATTATATTTTTTTTAAAGTGAGAGGTTTCTTTCTGCATAAAAAAATATTTATAAAAAATGAAAATTGAAAAAATTTTCTTCAAAAATTTGAAAATAATTTTCGAAATGTCTAAGTACGTATTTACTTGAAAAGAACTGAAAAAAAATCAAAGATTTTTTTCAAAATTTTGGTAAACTCTAAAATACTTACGTTCCATGTCTTCATCATTTTTGAGTATTACAGATTTCGTTAATTTTGTAAAAATATGCCTCCTGATAATGAAATTACCAAGACTTTTATATTAAATTCAAAAATTGCAGCGTATAAATTGTGCTAAAAGCAAAAAAAAAAGCCTGCATATGCTCAGCTGGGACAAACTTGAAGAATGGGTTATTTATACAAAGAATCACAATTTTATGTAATTCACTATTCATTATAAAAATTTAATAATGATATAATTACATATCAAAATTAGAAAAAAAAAACACAGAATCTTATGGTGATAAGATACTCGTAGATTTGTTTATTCAGCTTTGTGCAGTGTAAACGATTCACAGTTGATTTGACAGTTTGTTGGAAATTTGTGCAAACTGAGTTTGTGCAAATAAATTTGACAGTGTGAAACCATGCAGCTTTGAATTTATTCATATTCTATTTTGTAATCGTATGAGTACATTCTTTTTTTGTTGAAAATTTCCCCCTTTAAAAAAAATTATCGAAAATTTTAGACCAGAATACACGTGTTTTAATGTGTTTTCGGAATTCGCCTTCGTGCTCTTAATTATGCAGTTTTATTAACGCGTTACATGAGCTTGAACTTGGGTTTGTCATACGTTGATTGATTCATTCTTGATATTTCGATTCAGCGATGAAGATTTTTTAGCTGATTTTTCAAAATGGAAGATTCAGCTATTTCAGCCGAAATTTTTTATAATTATTTTCATTGTTGAATTTTTTAATTCCGAATTTATTTTCAAGGCGAATTGGTGTCGTTCCAAGTACGAAGTAATAAGCGAAAAAAATAAAAATAGGATAATGAAAATTGGAAAAAATAAATGGAAAAAGCGAGAAGAGTTGTAGCATTCGTGTAATATTGCGACTGTTGCGGTGTAGTTTAGCTGATACATACGGCGTACTTACGTATATTTTATTCATTTATATTTATTTTACGAAATATACGTATATACGTATGGGTATGGATAAGTAAAGTAGGTAACCTACCTACTACCTAGCTGGTATAAAAGATTATCGCCAGTACGACGAGTCGGTGTGTAATATGTAGCAGAGTGTGTATATAGGTATACTACGTATATAATATACGAAAATGGAAGAAGAAAATCGGAAGCATTCAATATGAAAGAGAAACTCATTTTAACATTCCACAGAGCGTTCTTCGTTGTTCGTTATCTGAAGGAAAAAAACCGATACCTCGGCGCTAAGCGGCGAATGTTGCGTAAATCTTAAAAAGCCGAGGAAGAGGACGAGCGGTGGAAAAGAACGAAGAAAACGATAACTGCAAAAAAGCTCCTCCACCCGAGTTCGCCCTCCCACCGTCTCCGCTCCTGCTGCCGCCGTGTACCCTTTTTCGCTCCAATACTCGTCCCCCTTTCAGTGGAACAGTTTTATATTTATCTGGGAATATTTCAGAGAAGATACGTCGGTATTATAGCAGTCGTAGTAGCAATTTTCAAAAAATAGCGCCATCGATGCGACGGAGAAGAAAAGAGGGGGGAAGATGAATTGGAAAAAATTCAATAAAGAATGGCGCTTTTCGATAATTTTCTAGTATCGGAGGCGAATTTATCCGAAACTCGGGTACCTGTATTTTATATACACGATATAGGTATATTTTCTTCCTGGCGCGTTTAATCGTAGGACGGATTTTTATGTGTTTTTTGTTTATGCTCCGAGGGTGTGCGAGGGTGCGATTGAGATTTCAGAATTATGTAAATTCTTCAAAAAGATGAGCGAATTGAGACGAGGGATCATTTCGCATTTTGTAAATAGATTTATCGGTTTATTTTGTTACCCGTCGTATTTTGTACTTTACATTCTTCGCGAATAATCCAATGCCCCTTCAATTGGTTCAATACGTAGCAATGATTGTAATAAGATGTTACATATGTTGCCTATTTTATTCCAAGCAGGAACTCTCGTCGATGTTTTTTTGTATCGCCCCTCTATGCTCGAGTGTATTTTTTCCCCAATCTGAACACGAATGTTTAGATTGCTATTTTTCGGATTATTTTTTCAATTTTTTTTTTATATTCCTCGATATGATATGTAGGATTTTATAGGTAACTTATGATTGTTCTTATTTGACATTTTGGCGATTTTTTTTTTTTAGTTTTATACTCTCCCTCCTCCTTGTTTCTTTTTATGAGAAAACAATTACAAATTTTGAATTCCAAGTGTTGTCTAATATGCCCCTTCCATTTTTGAAATAAATAATGATCAAACTTATATTTTTTGTCCTAATAACCGATCAATGAAAATCAATTCCCATTTTTTTTTTCATTTTTCGTGCTGCTAAATTTCAAGTGGTGCGTAATTCTTATTTTTGAAATAAGAAAATTTTAAACTTCAGGCACCACTAAAAATCAGGGTGTCTAACACTTCTGCATTTAGGCAAAATTAGATGTCCTACTTTTTTGATAAATTTTTTAGGAAAAAAAAAATCATTCGTTTCAATTAAAGTAAAAATTGGGCAAAGTACAAATTTTTTATAGAATTTTTTCCGATTTTTTGTGAATTTTTTTGGGGGGAGGGGATTGTCACATTTTGAAAAGACGCTCCTGAAAAAAAAAAATTTCTGTAAAATTCATACAAATCTCCTCCAAAAGTCTTGCCTTTTGGTTTTGAGATTTTGTTAGTCACCCTGAAAATTACAAATTGGAAGTTATGTTGTCCCTAAGTAAAATGCACAAATTTGAATCATAAATTTAAAAAAATTTTCATCGTTTATTTTTTTTTCATAATGAAGGGGTGTCTAAGCATAACTGAAATTCAAGGTAAAAACTAAAATTGTAATTTTTTTCAAAATAGTGAGTTCGAGAGCTTAGCACAACTTATAAAATTCAATTAGGGTAAAAATAAAAATAATTTTCTTGTGAAAAAAAAAATTGAAGAGTAAGACCAAAATTATCATGAGTGGAAAATAGGGACGATCATAATGTACTTTGGGTATTTAAATAAAGAAATCTGAATTCTAAAAATATTGTTTAATTAATACATTTAAAAAATTATTATTTTTTCAGGAGAAAAACCCATGAAAGTTGTTCCTCTTCATGGAAATGAATTATTCCCAATTTTTCAGTTTCGTTCCAAACTTTACGTGGTACTTTGGTGCACCCTCAATTTTTAGAGAAAAAAAAAGAGCAAACTTTTAAACCTAACTTTCTAATTTGTTGCATTTTGTCAGAAATTACCTGATTCCCTATTTTCTATTGTTTCCTTCATTGAGTTTTAGCTGGGGCTTCTAGGCTTCCCCTTTTGAAGAAGTATGAAAAATTACCAAATTTTCCAACTTTAGGATTTTTTTTTAGTCTTACTGCCCAGAGTTGTTTATTTCTATTAGAAAATGATTCATTCGCAATTTTTTATTTTTTCCCAACCAAAATTTAAGAGGCTCCTGGTCACTTTTTTTTTCTTTCATTTTTAAAAAAAATGAAAAGTAGGTAATCCTTTTTCACGAGAATTTTTCTCAATTTTCAATTTTTCCCCGTACTTTCAAGTGGTGATTTTGGCGCCATCCTTCTTTTCAAAATAAATACCAAAAAAATTACCTACCATTTTTTTTTTTTTTTTTTTTTTTTTTGAAAAATTGTGACAAGGAAATAAAAATATTTTGGAATCCATTCTCATGAAAAGAGATAACTCTGATGTGTTAAAACCAGAAAAAGCAAAATTTTGAAAATCGGTCAATTTTTTTAAAAATTTCTTAACTATGGGGTGCTAGGGTGAAATTCAGTTAGCAGAAAAACAAAAAATGGAGAATTGTTTCGTCATAAAAAGAAAAAAATTGGGGATAAGAGAAAAAATGAAATCCGAAGCAGGGGGTGAAATAGGTATTAGCTAAATACTTGAAACTATAAACGTTTGAAATACTATGTGGCCTCGCTGCCTCGACAACGTTCGTTTCAGAATGTATATACATAAGAAAGTACCTACAAGGAGAAGTACATACAGCACACTCAAACTATACCAAAAATACAGAGTATTGTAGTACATACGAGGAAAAAGTGTAGAAAAATGGAAAGAATTGCGAGCCAGCAACCCAAGTAAGCGAAGAGAAAAAGAGGTGAGGCGATATATATATATATATATACGTATATAAAAAGAAAAAGAAGAGGAGGGAGAGGAAGAGGACGAAAAAAAAGTGCGGTACCGACGAAGAAGAAGACGAGTTGGTGAAAAAGAGAAAGCCCCCGAAGAGAAGGTGAAAGATGAAGGAAGAAAATAATGGAAATCATGGGGGGCTGAAAAGTACTTTCATAAATCTGCCCAGTTAAGATATATAGTGCGCGCAATTTCCGGGAGTTGGCCATTAAGAAGAAGCCCGTAAAGGGCATATCTTCTCTTTTCATCGTCGTTTCTCACCATGCCTCCCTTCGACCTTATATACGCGACCGCCCGAGCTTATATACGGTATACTTTTATACTATATATACGTCGGTTAAATATATAAAACTACTGCGAGAATAATCGAATCTGCTGACTAACTTTAAATTCTACATGTTCAAAATAAATAACAAAACTGCTTATTTATCTACCTACCTAGCTACCTATTTTCCAATAACTTTTGTACCGTGGCCGCCATATTAACATCGTAACGCGGCCGCATGTAGCACGTATTATACTCTTACCTAATACGCGTACGTACGCTTGGCCATATTTTACCAACATTTTTCACCTGAAATGCGCTTTTCATTTATTTATACGACCGTGCCATTGCCACTGCCATGCCCATCTTGTACCCTTTGCTTTGCCTCGGCTTGGCTATAGTCGTTATACGTTCTTCTCTTTAACGTCAGTGTGGGCTTTTTCATTTTTGTACTCGTAGCTATGGCTTGTATCGTGCTGCGGTTTATGTTTGTTTAATGCGCAGAAATGGAATAAATGGAAATTTTTCGAATTCGAGAAAGATCAGAGAAGGGGGTATTATTTTTTGAATAGATTCGAGTGTTTTTTTCCCCTCAAAAATTAGTGTGATTTAATGACATCGAATTATTTTTTCATTTACCTACAGGGTGTCTAACGCCCAACGGTCGTGGAAATCATGAAAGTAATGAAATTTGAAAATGGGTCATGAAAGTTATGGAAAAGTCATGAATTTTTCAAAAAAATCAATAGGTCAAGAAAATACTCTTTGAAGTCATGAATTTTTGATAATATTACCCGGGCAAAATTAAAAATTCGCTTAAGAGGGGGTGGACATCATTTTTTTTGTTGAATGCATAGCGTTGACAAGCGGAATTTTCTAAGACCTTTGCATGACGTCATTTTGATTTTTTCATCTATGAAGTTCTGAAGAAAAATTGAAAACTTAATTCTTCTTTTTTTTTTTTTACAAAAAAATTAATTTTTGATTTTTGAAAAATAAAATGCATGGAGTTTTCAAAAAAAAAATTATATTCATTTTGTATTTTGATGATGTCATTTTGTAGAAATTATTGATAGATTTTTTGGAAAATGAAAAATTGCAAGTGTCGAAATTGAAGAAAAACACGATTTTTGCTTAATGTCCCGTTTCCAGAAAAACTATGCAACCGACAAAACTTTTTCTTGGAATGTTTTTTATTCAGTAGAGTTGATCTGTAGTCTGACGAGAGGGTTTTGGAAATTCATACTTTCCCTTCGATTTTATCAAACTTTCTCATAGTTTTCATCGAAGTATTCCGGTCCACTGAAAAGAAATCGTCGGCAAATTAAAATTTTACAAAACCCTCTCGTCAGACTCTATAGACCAGACTCTTCTGAATAAAAAACATTCTATGAAAAAGTTTTGTGGGTTGCATAGTTTTTATGGTAACGGGGCATTAAGCAAAAATCGTGTTTTTCTTCAATTTTGGCACTTGAAATTTTTCATTTTCCAAAAAATCTTTCAATAATTTCTACAAAATGACATCATCAAAACGCAAAATGAATATAATTTTCTTTTTTTTGAAAACTCCATGCATTTTATTTTTCAAAAATCAAAAATTGATTTTTTTTTGTAAAAAACTTCATAGATGTAAAATTAAAATGACGTCATGCAAAGGTCTTAGAAAATTTTGCTTGTCAACGCTATGCATTTAACAAAAAAAAATTAATGCCTCCCCCCCTTGAAAATTAAATTTTTTCAAACTGTTGCTTCTTCTCAAAACAAAAAAAAAATGTATAAAATATTAGGTATGATTTCTCCGAAGAAGAAAATTAATTTCCTTGAAAATTTTTTTTTTGAGGGGGAGGGAAATCTCCATTTTTTTTGTTGGAAAAAACCCACATTTCTTGGAATGAAAGAAAAAAGAATTTTTAGGAATTGAAAAAAAAAAAAAAAAAAAAAATTAAAAATCGTTTTGAAATAAAAACATTTTTACGCCACTAGCCTTAGGTTGTTGCTGTACAATTGTACATGGCGTTAGAAAAAAATTCTCACTTTTTTTGAAGTAAAAATATTTTTTGAACTTTCGTGAAAAAAGAGTATAAAATCTCAATTTTTTGGTTTTTTTTTTCAATTTTTTGAAAAATAAAAATATTTCTATTGGGGGGGGGGGGGGGGGAGAAGAAGGTCTCTGTTTGTTGGAGAAAAAATTCTCATTTTTTTGAATTATATAAAAAAAAAATTTTAAAGATTTTTTTGGAGAGAAAATGTTATAATTACCTACCTACTTATAGGTACCTAATTTTTTATGTGAAGATATTTTTAAAAATTTCTGTGGAAAATTTTCTTAATTTTTTCTTTGTGAAGAAAAACATTGTTTCATATTTTCGAAAAAAAAATTGAGAATTTTTTTCAAAAAATAATTTTAAAAATTCCTATAAAATAAATAAATCTCAATTTTTTGGGATCAATTTTTTTTCTCTAATAGGAAGTAAAATGAATAAATAAAATATTTTCCAAACTTTGGGATGAAAAAAAAACAAAGAAAAAATGTTTTTCCGTTGAAAAAGTTGTTAAAAATTTTTTAAAGAAAATTTTTTGTTTCTTTCCAGGAAAAAAATCATTCTCACATTACGACATGAAAACAATTTCATGCATCCATTTTAGGGAAGAAATCGAATTACACCCTTGAAAATTCTAAGTATTCATTTAACTTTTTTTTGAAATAGTGTACGATATCTAGATTTTTTTGGTTACAAAAGAAAAAGGGGTCTCGGAGGGCATAGGCATAACGTAGGGGCACCTCCCTCAATAATTTTTTAAATAGCTATTTATCACAAAATATAGGGGAAAATGAGAGGAAAATTTTTTGCCCCATATTTCTTCTAAGTTACGCTTATGCCGGAGGGGATATGAGAACATGGAAATGTAAAAATATTGTTTATGGAAAAGGTCATGAAAAAGCCATGAATTTTCAAACAAAAAAAAAACAAAGTTAGAGACACCCTGATTTAGAAATCAGTATCATCGAATTGAATATTATTTGACATAGGTATACTTCTTGGAATCATACATAGTATACGAGTAAAACAGCAGGTTTCATTTCCGGTTAGTTGGCGACGACTTTTAGAAATAATTTTCGACCGAAATAATCGGCAACACTTCAAAAAAAAATGAAAATTACCTATCAAAAAAAAAAAAAAACCTAAACCATCGATCACATAGCCACCCAATAGCTAGTTATTAAATCTGACAAGAATTCCAAGTGTAATAGCTAGGTATCGCGTGTTTCTCGCATTATGTATACGGTATATCTGTACGCTATAAGCATATTGTTCATTATAAATGTAAATTAACTTGTCATATCGAGATTGAACTTGAAATTTGTTCAATTTTTATAAACCAGCTTGGCAGTTGGTTTTTTTACTCGGTTTCCATTTCTTTCCATAATTAATCGTTACGTGCTCTTCGATGAAAAATTTTCGCTACGTTTGCGTTTCGATTTTGATTTTGTGTCTATTTTTTGTTCCTCGTGACGTATCACGCGCTGTACTTATGAGCACTCGTTTATAGAATGAGAATCACGCGATGTAGCCGATGGGCACGTGGTACGTGATGAGTGCGGTGAATATGCCTATATCATATAAATTTCTTTCGCTGTTCGCCATAACGAGAGTTGAAAGCTGGAATGCGTTGAATTTTTTTTTCTTCGGCGTGAGGTAATTTTAGAAAAAAGATGGAGGAAAATATGATGAATTTTTATTTAATTTTTTCTTAAATTACGTAAATATTTCAATTAGAAAAAAAAATCAACAAAAAAGTTTTAACAAATCAAAATATTGGAATTTTGAACAATTTTTTTCAAATGCAAGAATTATTTCGAAAAACTAAGTATAAAAACAATTTTCAGAAACATCACTTTTTAGTTTTTTCAAATCTACTCAAAATTTCACCAAGGAAGAAAAAAGGAAAAACTTTCAAAAAAAAGGCAGTTAAAAAAAAATCCATGAAAATTGAAAGCATGATATTATATGAGATGTAAAAAAATATGCATCATGTTCAATAAAATTATTTCGAGTTCATGCTTCGAATCGATTGAATTTCAAGTTTACAATCATCTTTGATTTTTTTTTTATTCGTCATTCTAAAATTTTTCTAAGCATAAAAAAAAGAAATTTAAAATATTTACCTACCTAACGGTATAGGTAAGTAAATGTGAAAAATAATTTTAGAAAAAAAGAATTGTGAAAATACCTATTGAAAAAAGAAAAAAAAATGATAACCAATTTTCAAAACGTACCTAACTCTGATGAAAAATCTTCTTGAAATTAGTTTTTTTTTTTTTACATTTTTCAAAATATTATTTTTTTCAACTTTTTATTTTACTTCAATCTGTATTTAAAAAAAATATTTACCTAGATACTTCATTTTTCGATACAAAATATTGATGAATGATGATGAATGAGTGAATGTAAAATAATTGCGATTGTTTGTAATACCATGAAAAAAAAAATCGTCGTTTCACGCGAAATAATTAAGTTTTTCAAATAATACTTATCAACGCAGTAGAGGAAAAAAAGAAGAAAGTTGAACTATATTTCGGTAAACGAGGGCCCGGATAATTACAGGTCTTATAAGAAAAACTTAATTTTGTAAAATTTTCGTCTAGAACAAAAAAGGGATCGAAACAAGTTCATGCGAAAAAAGGGTTGAATATAATGAAGAAAATGAAGAAGAGAAAAAAAGAGGGTTCCTTCGTGTTTTTCAATATCGGTTAATATTATTTTTCTTTCAAACTTGTCTGTCGTTCTTTTGTTTTTCAAGAGAGTCATCATCGGACCGAAAAGCAAGAGTTGAGAAAACATCGTCCCGGCCAATAACGTAGAAAGACCTTGTTTCCATTTACATTTTATTGTTAGGTACCTACCTCGTTATATGAGCTACTACGTTTCATTTTAGAAAATTTCCAGAGGGGGTGTTTTCTTTATAGGCTAAATACAAATAATTTTCAATTTCTTTTAGGCCTAACGTAAGTATGCGAGAATATTTTGTTGAAAGACTTTTTTTTTTGAAGTTGGCTTGATAGTTGGGACTTTGTGTGAGTGGGTGTGGCTGTGATGATGAAGATTTAATGGAATTTTTGAAGAACAAAAAAAAGGTGTCAGGTAATTTTTCTCAAATTTCCCAACACCAAATTACAAAATTTATTTTGATGATTTTTGAATTTCTTTTTACTGAAATCTGAGCTGTTGATGAGGGTTCATTGACGATCATTTTTTCGTCCATTTTAGTTAGCAACGTGACCCGCCCACCATTAGAAATTTTCCAAACGAGTAAATGTTGAAAAAAAATCGTCCGAATGAAGATAACACGAAACCAAAAAAGATGAAAAAAGAAAAGAGGAGGTAATAAAAATTAAAAATAACGATTATTACGCGACACGAGAATAATGATAAGGAATAAGCGAACGCTGCCAAAATGAATAATGAACGAAGCCTCGCGTTTGCAGTCTCAACTACGAAACGAATTTTTAAATTAGATTAATAAAATAAATGTATGTATCCGCGAGATTCTCGCCATCCCCATTCGAGCGTAGTAAGGAGAAGACGAAGAGGAATTTAAGAAATGAGAATCTCAGCGGTTGGAAACTATAATGTAGGATTTTCTTATCTCGCCCAGTTCACCACGTCGCGTCGCCGTCGCGTTCGCCTTCTTCATAAAATCTGCGAAAAAAGGAAAAACATAATGGAAAAACTCTGATTCTAAAGATGAAACAATTCTTAAAAATAAAACCGTGGTAAGTTAGCTTTTTCCTTCTTTTTTTCCCTTTTCCACTGTTTTCTCTGGCGCGCTTCTCTGTTCCAGATATTTCGACACTTCTCTCTCTCTCTGCCGTTCTGTTTTTCTTCTTTTTTTTTCCTTTTCGTATAATATAAGGAACGAAGACGCGTAGAGGAGGAAAAAAAAGGAAAGAAAAAAGTAATAGGGGAAAACAGAAAACGAAGAACCGTTGTTCTTATTTAATATGGAAATTATAAGTGGAAGTTTTTTCTTTACAAGCGACAGCGGGTGGCGCGTCTCTGTGTTATTATTGGATGAAAAGCGGGGACCAGTAATTTATTTTTTCCAACTCTGTTTGCTTTGGTTTTTTTGTTTCATTTTCTCCTGCCATTTGAAAGAAAAGAGTATTTTCGAATAAATTATTACTCTTTTCTACTCTCCTACCCTCTTCTCTCGATCTCTGTCGCGCGTTTTTTCTCAACTTTTTTTTGTTGTTTTTTTTGGCTTTTTTCTGGCGAGCTTAAGATTATTTTCTTTTTGCTGTTAGTCGTTCCAAGTCGAGTTTCGTTTTATTTAATCATAGCGGTGAATAAGAAATACGTCCGGTGTATAATTTTTTAACTAATTATTAAAGTGAAAATGGTTCGTAGGGTGTGGTGTTTTTAGACTCTCCATTTTTTTCCCCATCTACGTTGAGAATGTAAAAGAAATGCTAGATCGAGAGTATTGTAAATTTTTCTAGTGATGAAAGAGGGTTTGAAAATTTACAGCGATGAGCGAATGTTAGTTTGAGTTTATGAAATATTTTCGGTTTGAACGTTTAGCTTTTATCGATTTTGCAGGAAATACTGGTAATTTGAGGTCGCATCCGCGTCGAAACTGAAATAACGACGGACGTGAAAATTTCAAAAAAGTATTACAATAAGACATCACACAGAGATCCGAAGGCTGAAATGAAAATGGTCGTGAGACCAGTAAGAGTTTGAAAGTACAACCGTGTAGGAGTGAACAGTGAACACCCATAATGTTTATAAACTGTGGCTCTTGAGCTTGCTAGGTTTTTTAGGGACTTCTGTGTTTATCCAAGTCAGGGTGTCTAAGAAAATCTCAAATTTGAAAAACAGGACTTCTACAGCATCTTCAACAAGACTTCTTCGGGGTGTCTACAGGCCATGAAAATCATGAAAAAGTCATGAAATTTGAAAACGAGTCATGAAAGTCATGAAGAAGTCATGAATTTTACTCTTCGAAGTCATGAATTTTTGATAATATTACCCGGGCAAAATTACAAATTCGCTTAAAAGTGAAATTTTCTCAAACTGTTGCATCTTCTCAAAAAAAAAAAAAAAACATGAAATAATATTGTTGTTTCTCTGAAGAAGAAAATTAATTTTCTTGAAGAATTATATTTTTCAGGTGATAGAAATCTCTATTTTTTGGGAAAAATTCCCATTTCTTGGAATGAAAAAAAAAATACGTTTGTGGAATGAAAAAAAAAGAAAGAATTTTCTGGTACAAAAAATTTTAAAAATTGTTTAGGAATAAAAATGATAAAATAAAAATTTTCTCATTTTCAGTAAGGGTAGGATTTTGCATTGGACCAAATGGTTTCCTTTGAAGATTAATTAAATTAAAATTGTCATTTTTTGAAATTTACTGAAAGTAAAAATTTTCTCATTTTCAGTAAGGGTAGGATTTTGCTAGGACCAAATGGTAGCCTTTGAAAATTAGTTAAATTAAAATTCCCATCTTTTGAAATTTACTGAAAATAATTTTTTTTCTCATTTTCAGTAAGAGTAGGATTTTGCATTGGACCAAATGGTAGCCTTTGAAAATTATTTAAATTAAAATTCCCAATTTTTTCAAATTTCAGGGTGTGTCCAGGTCATGAAAATCATGAGAAAGTCATGAAATTTGAAAATGGGTTATGGAAGAAATGTGAAAAAAATTAATTTCATGTTACATTTGTTGAAATATTGTTCATGAAAAAAATCATGAAAAAGTCATGAATTTTCAAAAAAAAATTAATGTAGACACCCTGTTCTTGAAATTTGAAAATATGTTCCCAATTTCAAAGATTTACTAGGTACTATAAACTTGAAAAATGTTCACATTTAATATGGTAAAAATTGATCAAGCATTAAAATGAATCTAATTTTAACACGTTTCTCAAGTTTGAAAATTACCAGATTTCAAATTTTTACTCAATTTTGAAAATTTTATTTGTGCATTCCAATTTGAAAAATTGAATAAAATTCAAAAAATGACCAAAGGTTCAATTATTGGGTAGATCATCAATTTTTCAAAATTTTCACTTTTTTTAGACTTGTACAAATTTTACAGATTTCTTGAATTTAAAAACTGTTTTCATTGCAAACATTCTTCAAACATTTACTTAGAATATCCAATTTAAAAAATTTTAAATGTTGAAAATTTTTCAAATTGTGAATTTTTACCTGTTTTAAAAAAATCTAGGTAAGGTATTTAATTTGACAAATTGACTTATAAATTTTTTTTCAAAAGTACTTAATTGAATTTTAAAGATAAATCCAATTTCAAAACATCAAAAGTTCAATTTTCATCAATTTTTCAAAATTTTGACTTTTTTATGAGCTGTACAAATTTAAAAAATTTCTTGGTTTAAAAAAATGTTTCCAATTTCTAAAATTGGAAAAAATGTTTCCAATTTCTAAAATTGGAAAAAATGTTTAAATGTTTGCAATTTAAAAAATTGCAAAATTGAAAACATTTAAACATTACTAGATATTTGATCCAATTTTAAAAATTTAATAAAGTTTCAAAAGTACCAAGTTTCAAATTTTGAAAACTTTGGAAACTTCGAATGAATATTTGGAGGGTCAAATTTTTAGAGTAAAAATTTTAAAAATAGTCAAAACAATTCTGCTTTTTTCAGGATTTGGAACTTTACTTATTTTATTTAATATTGAAAAAGTCTCAATTTTTTTACCTAATACAAAAACTTCCCCATTTTTTCGGGAATAAAACAATTTAAAAAGTATTGGAATAAAAAATTGCTCATTTTTTTGAAATAATTATTTGTAATATTTACTTATATTTCTTCATTTTTTTCAAGACTTTTTTGAAATGAAAAATTTAATTTCAGTAAATTTTTCTGATATTTTTTCGGATATCTTTGCAACAATAATGTGAAAATTTGGTGCAATTTTTCAATTACAGTAGAATCTCGATTATCCGACTTCCGACTATCCAATTTCTCGATTATCCGAACAAGAAATTGCAACCGATTTCTTTCAATTATCCGAAATCCAAAAGTTGGTTACCTAATTTTTTATTATCCGATTTCCTCTTATTTTTACACAACGACCTTATAGTTATTGATGCTCCGAAAAAATTTGCAGATTTTTTCAGAAAAAATTTGAAAAATATAATTATTTTAATTCAAGAAAATGTTGAAAAAATCCAAAAAAATCATAAGAAAATGAAATGATTTTTTTCAAATTAAAAAAAATCAATTATTCCAGAAAAAATTTTCGAAATTTTATTTCAAAAAATTGGGAATTTTTTTATTCCTATAAAAAATGATGTTTCTACTTATTTATATTTATAAAAAAAAATTATTTCTTACTCTAAAAAAATCAAAATGAAATATATCCCAATTTTTTTTACAAAACGTCCAAAATCACAAAAAAATAAAAAATTTTGTTGAAAATAATTGGGTAAGATTTTTTATTTATTTTATGTTTTTTTATTCTGCAAAAATAAAAAAATTATCCCAAAAAATTGATTCTTTTTCTCTTCGAAAAAATAAAAATGAAACTTACCTATCCCATTTTTTTTTTAAAGTTCTCAAAAAATTGCCACCTTTTTCGCTAATTTCTGTTTGTGCAGTCATTTCTGTAAAATTTTTGTAATACCTTACGATTTTTTAATTGTTTTTTTTTTTTTCAAAAAGGAAACAACAAATCGATTAACTATTCGACTTTTCATGACATCCGATCTTTTTTCGTCCCAATCAACTTGGATAATCGAGGTTCTACTGTAAGTATAATAAATTAAGGTGGGCAAGATTTTTGACAGAATTTCATGTTGCTGTATTATTATCTCCTTCTATTTCAGAGATAGGCATCTCAATTGATTAATTTATTTTCTTTTTCGAAGTGCTATCCATGGCAGCATCGGAATAATTTTTGAAAGCAGTGTTTCCCCCAAATTAAATACTGATTTTCAAAGTTTTGTAACTCCTTCATTTTCAAACTCAGGCACCATGTGTAGGTGTATAAAGTTTTTTGTTAGTTGTGCTCGGGTATGCACGTAAAAATTTCAAATATGGCAGATCACTCGCCGGACACCCTGTACAAATACAAATCAAGTGTTTGGTGATTTTTGCTGATCGCCGAAATTTTATTCATCTGAAATAGGAATAATAAAACTGTAGTCAAGAAGGAGACAACGCAGGGAGATAATAATCAGCAGTATCAGTACCACCATATTATAGGCAGGCTACCAACAAATGTGAAAAAGTTGTCGGAAAAATTAAAAAAAATACGTATCGAACAAAAATCAGGATGGGATGGACGATTTAGTAGCGTAGGGAGGTTTTTGCATTTTTATTCGATTTTTTCGCTAACAAAAATCGTAATATTGCCTTTTTTCGTTCCATTATCTTTTATTTGAAGAAGCGAAATGGTCGCTATTACAATTCAAAAAAAGAATAATGCTCGCACATTATCTGGCACTTGGGTCGTTTTTTTTAGTTCTTTCGAAGCGTTGCACGCTCGAATAAAAGGCGAACTCGCTTCCTACCTCCTACGAGAGCGAGGCAAACCATAAATTCAAAAGGACGAGCGAGAGAAAAAGCGCGCGCTACGTAGAAGAAAAACGGACAACGCGGAGTAATATTATCGGACCGCGGACCCCCGGGTCCGCGTATTCGGGCCGTATCGGCATCGGCGGCTGCGGCAGCCGAGTTTGAAATAGCCAGCGGCAGCAGCAGCGTCATGAACGGCAGTGCTGGCAGCAGCGCCGTATCGTATCGTATATTGCAAAGGCGCGTATCCACCTTCGTTTTGGAACAAAAACGTCAATATCGTAGTGTTACCATAAGAGTGGACAGCGGCGTAATTCCCGATTCTCTGCTCCCTTATCCTGGTCCTGGTGCTCGCCTCGTCACCAGCATCGTATCGGCATCTTCTGCTCCGCGTGCTGCAGCTCCTCCGGCTTTGCTCTGCCTCTGCTCTGTCTTTGCCTTTGCCTTTGCCTTTGCTTATTCGGTTCGGGCCGACCGTAATATCTCGTTTTGTTCGCGAGATCCGATGCTGACCGTTCGTTTCGTTTATAAATACCACCACTCGTACAATTTCCCATTATGTACGAGTATGGTACCATCTACTCTTCGTGTACTCGTACTATAGACGATATTGTAGCAGGCGCAGTGCCATAGTAGAACTGCGGGTACCCTCTTTTTCTTCGCCTATGCTGTCAATTTTTTTCGTTTCGTTTCGTTTCGTTTCGTTTTGTTTTATATTTTTTTCCATCGTTCGTTTTCTTCGCAGCTCGCATGGGAAAACCTATGTTACTTGTACGTATCCATACGAGAGAGGGGCAAAAAGTGCTAGAACATAAAGTTGACAGCGCGCAGCTTTGGTATCACTACATAGGTCCGGCTTCGTGTTTCAACTTTAACAACCGTACAACTTTTTAATAAACGAACCATCGTATATATTCGTAGGTCTAGGAGGTACCTTTCTTCTATACCATACGATACCATACGTGGCCGATGCGATGCTGCTGCGTTCGCGTAGCAGCGTCGCGCGCGTGGACAACTTCGTTTGGTCAAGCTTTCTTACCGTAGCGATGAAATTTTCTATACTTTCTTTTTGGCTGATGGCCGAAAAAGTTTTTCATCGTAATAGTTGTATTTTGGTCATTTTATTCGACGCGCAATGGCCCTTTTTTCCATCTACCAGAATAGAAGGAAATTTTCGACCATTAGAGGGGTTTTCGCAGCCTTTTTTGTTGCCTTTTGCGATGTGGGGGAGAATGAATGCACGATTGAGTTGGGTTTTGACGAAAGTGGAAAAAGTGTATAACTCGAATCTGCATCTTATACATGATAAAATTCAATTTTTCCGACCTCGTTCTACTTTTTTCTATTACCTACTTTTATAATCGCAAGTAATTTGTTGATATTTGTATTCTATTATATTTTTTTTCCAGTGTATCTTATCGAGCATTTCAAAGATATCTTCACATTTTAGAAGATTTTGAGCAAATCGAGATTGTAAAAACATTTCATTATATTTTCTCACAAAAGCATTTTCGAGCATATTTTTATGTTATTTTTGGGAATTTAGTCTTTTGTCGGATTTTTGGGAAATTTTTATCGTTTAACTAAAACTTTATAATGCTCTAAAAACGTCAAAGGTTTTTTTTTCTGAAAAAAATCGGGAATTAAGTAGATAGGTATAATTTTTTTTTGCCTAAAAAAAAACAAAAAAAAAGGTTGAGGAAATAGAAAACAATTCTACTGTTGAATACCTAACTAAAAATATTTTCTGTTCCCAAAATTAAAAAAAAAATTTACTCCAAAATTTTTAAAATTTTATTCCAAAAAATTAAAATAATTTTCTATTCCAGAAAATAGAAATGAAAAAATGAAAATAAAATTTGCTCCAAAATGGTTTTAAAAGGTCCCAAATCCTGAGAGAAAAAATAAAAATTCAACTTCAAAAAATGGAGAATTTTTTTATTGAAAAATATGTTACCTATTCCAAAAAAATTGAAAAATTTTTCATTTCAAAAAAAAAAACACGAAAAAATGTTTAAAAAAATGGAAAACAATTTTACTGTTGAATTGAATTTAATTTAATTTGAATAATTGAAAAAATTTTCAGTTCCCAAAATTAAAAAAAAATTTACTTATTCCAAAAAAATTTTTAAAAATTATTCCATACAAATTGGAAAAACATTTCATTTCAAAATAATAATTGAAATATTTTTCTAGTGCAAAAATGGAAAAATGAAAATAAAATTTGTTCCAAAATGGTTTTAAAAGGCCTCAAATCCTGAGAAAAAAAATGAAAATTCAACTCCAAGAAATGGAGAAATTTTTTATTGAAAAAAAAAAGAATTTCTGTTGTTCCAAAATAATTGAAAAATTTTTGATTCCAAAAAAATAAAAATAAAATTTATCACAAAATTAAAAAATAGATCCCATAAAATTTGGAAATTTTTCTCTCTTTTTTTTACCATGGATTATACGACTTTTCACGACATCCGATCTTCCCTTCACCCAAATTAATTCAGATAATATTAGAGGTTTTACTGTATTTTAAATATATTTTAAATTTTTTTTTGAATCACATCTTTTAGGAATTCTGTACACAAGAAAGGAAACATTTTTTTGAAATTTCGTTCAAACTTTTATTTTTTTTAAAGTTCAGATAAAACAATTTTTCAAAATATTGTTCAACAGCTATTTTTATTCAATTTTTTCGAATCAATAGGTAACAATGCAAATAAAATTATTTTTTAAAGCAATTATTCCAATTTTCCATTATAATTTTTTAATTTTCTATTGTCTTTGATCAAAACCTTACTATTTCAAAAAATTTTCTCTTGTAATAATTTCTAAAAAATTTCTTCAATATTACAATTTTTTATTTGATTAAAAAAATTAAAAAATTCGTTCAAACTTGAACCACTTGAAACTTCTCTGAAAACATTTTGTTATACTTGCATTTTTTTTGTCAATCAACAAATGTCGAAAATTATTGATTGAAAAAATTTCTCAATTCACTGATTTTTTTTCAATTTTTGAGACACTATTTTTTTTTAAATTTTGCTCCGCTAATGATTTCGTTTTTTTTTTAATTTTATCAAATTTTGTTGAAAACAATTGTTGATGTTTCGCACATTTTTTTCAAATGTTCAAATTTGAATTTATTAAAAACTTAGCTGATTTTTTTTGGACCTTTTATTCAAAAAGCAATGTTTTTTCTGTTTTTGAAATAATTTTCTCAGTTTCGTTGCAAAAAAAAAAAAAAAAATGAAACCAATTTTTATAAAATTACATTGTATTTTTTTTCAATATTGTAAAACTGTTATTTTTCTGAATTCTATTCAAACAATTTTTTTAAAATTATGTGTCAATTTTTTTTTTTCAATTTTGTTTTGTAAAAAAGTAATGATTGGCTAAAAATTAAACTGAGTATTCAAAAAATAATTTTGAATTTGTTCAGTTCCGAATTTCTGTTTGAATAGATTCCATGTACATTGGTTACATTTTAGGTATTTCAATTACCTAATTATTGTTTATTTGGGGAGCAAGAGGGAGTCAAGTTATGTTTACTAATGAGTGATAGTCAAGAATTTCTTACAATTAGACCATTACGAATGGTTGTATGAGATCGTATGGTACGTTAGGGTAGCTCTTATTTTGGAAATTTTGGAAATTTTTTCGGAATCGAGCGTCAATTGATGACGCATTTATGGAGAAAATGATTCAATATTTTTTATTTTTCACCTTATTGTAATTTAATACATGCCTGGGACCTAAAATTTTGAAGAAAAAAAAATGGAAAAAATTGAAAACAGAACTTTGGAAAATTTCAAGCAAAATTTTTTTGATAGTTTTTGAAAAATGCTCACCGATATGGTAGTGATGAAAAATCGTCATGAATGGTCTTTTTGGGAGATGATGTGTATGTCAAAACAATTTCATTCATTAAAACGTTTTTTTTTTTTTTTTTTTTTTTTTTAATTTTCTTTTCAAAAAACAAAACATGACGTTTTTCCATGTCCCATGAAAACGAAGGTAAATATGGAAAATCATCAATAATGCTTTTGGTATATAAAATACGCAGCTTTTATAAGCATTTTGCTTGAAATTTTTATTTTTCCAATTTTTTTCAAAACTGAAGGCCCCAGGCAGGCATGGCTCAAAATGCAGTTAGGGGGGAAGTAAAAAATAGGGAATTATTTTATGCATAATATGTGAATGTATCACCAAATGACACCCAATGCCAAAAATATTTCCATAATTTCCAAAATAAGAGACACACGAACGGTATTAATCTGCTCCTGGCGCAGTACCTCCTTTCATCAAATCGAGAAATATATCATCATAGATGCGAATTCAAATGCGGTTATAATTTAGGGTTTGTTTTTATTTAACTCGAGCTCGGATCAGGGTCGCTGGTGTTGGTCGAATTAAGCCGAACAAGCGAAAAGATAACGTAATACGTGTAAAAATGGTGGATAACGAGCGACACGCGTACGCATTCGTCCGCGTTAATTTTGACTAGTCTTCGGTCTTTAATAAGCGTTAAACAGGAATACGAATTATAATAACGATAAAAGCATATAGAGACTAGAGAGTAGCAGAAAGCAGTGGGGAAACAATAGGAAAGCAAAAAAATAGCTGGTACTCCTGATGTAGTATTTTACAGCGGAAAAGGAGAAGAAGAAAAAAACGGAGGAGAGAAAAATACACACGATGGGACGGCGTCCGAGAATGCAATGCTGGCGTTGGTCTTAGGTTACACTCGTATATCTATATATGTATCTATAGGAGGAGGAAGAGGACGAAGACGAGTACAAAGCACAGTATAAAAGTACGAGTATAATATTATATAAGGTGGCGGCGCGGCGCGTATCGAAAATAGCAATAGCGAGATGAGATCCGCCTTCTGCGCGTTTCAGCGTGGTACTTCTCGTATTATGGCATAAGCAGGCAGAGGCAGAGCTCGATAGGACGCGGAGTCGGTATCGGCAACGTTAGCGTTATGGTTAAATTCGTTAACCGCTGTATCACCTTGTAATAAAGCCGAAAAGCTGACAGTGGATAGCGCCGTTAAAGATAATACCAAAAAGAGGAGGTGGATACGCGAAAGATGAACGATAAGGGTTAAACGACGCCTAGATACGGGCCAACACTCCCCCAACTGTGTACAATATAGAGGCAGAGGCAGCACGAGCGCCAGGACGAGGTTAAGGGTAGCTATAGTGGCAGTGGCACTGGCACAGGCGAAGGCGAAGACGACTACGACTGCTGCGACGAACGCGGCCGCGAGAACGAGACAGCAGCACACCAGATATAGAGACGCAGATAAAGAAAAAGATGAGAAGCGTTTCATTGACAAATTGGTAAATTATACGGCCGCTAATATAAGGCTAAACGAAATTTATCCGGTTCGTGTTTTGAAATTAACCTCTTTCCCCTCGTTTAACGAAATAACGAATAGCGACCCTTTCGCATTCTTTAATTTTCTCCTCTTCCTCATCCCCGTCCTCCTCTTCTACGACTCCCGACGTCATCGACCACGATTTTATTCGCTCGAAAATCATTTTACTATTTATTTATGTAATTTAATTTGCTTATTTGTTTCCTTTAATGTCGACCATCTATTTTTAAAGCACGAATAATCGTTTTTATATTGCGTCGCTCGAGCTCCCGCGCGCCTCCATCTCCATCGTACTCTGTATCGTATTTCTGCTTTTTCCATCCTTCCGAGTTGCTGCTTTCTATTTCTTCTCCTTATTTTTCTTTTTTTTTCCGACACATAAATTCACATCTTTCGCGTATCGCCTTTTTTTTTCCAATTTCAAAAAGTGAGAAAATTGAAAAAATAAATTTAAATACGAGGGGTATATCTTGTATCGGTCGTTGGTGGCGCAACCAATCTGTGCTTCGTTGGAAGGATGGAAATATTCAAACACGATTGCGTACTGTACGTAATTTTGAACTCAGCTCCTTGTAAAAATTATTTTCTTTCTAATATGATTTTTTGGGAAATTTTTGAGAAAATTGGTATAAATATATAGCACGTAAAAATCAAAGCTCCTGGGTCTGTCTTTTCCCCTCTCATTTTTCAATATTCAGACAGGTATTCGCAAGACACTTCTTTTTCCTTTTTAAAACCGATTTTTTTTTTCATGTTTTCTATCTAAGACGAAAAATTTATTTTTTGTTTTAAAAAAGTCTTTTGGGCGTTTTGGTTTGTTAGAAACTGGAATATTAAACATAATTTTCGAATTTTTCAAATATTCCAATTTTTGAAAAAAAAAAAAAAATCATTTTTGCCAAAGAAATGGTGAATTTTAAATTTTCCCTAAATTCAATTTCTTTGAAAAAATTGCTCAAATAAAATGTTTTCTCATTATTTAGGTTCATTCTGAGAGGTCCTAATGAAAATTTTTTGAATTTTTCAATTATTCCCATTTTTTGAAAAAAATTCATTTTTGCCATGTAATGATGAATTTCAAATTTTTCCTAAATTCAATTCTTTTTTGAAGAACTTTCACAAAAAATCCTTTGAATGTTTACTTATTTTAAACAAAATTTTCAACCAAAAATTGGAATTTTTCAAAAAATTCACCGAAGTGCGTGTGAAAAAAAATTAGAAGGAAAAATCTGTAATTTTCATAGAGAATTATTGATGAAGGATTTTTTTTTTTTTAATTCATCAAAGTGTCTGAAAAAAAAAAGGAAAAATCGAAAAAAGAGCTGAAATTTTTAATTTTTACAAAGAAATTTGTGGATTTTTAGTACGTGACTTGGTCAATTTCAAAATCGTCCTTAAATTGAATTTCTAAAAAAAATTTATCAAAACATTTTTTCCTCATCATTCAAGTCCGTCCTTAGACATTCTGATGAAATTTTTTTTAATTTTTCGATTACTCCTATTTCTAAAAAAAAAATCACTTGACGAGGTGAATTTCACATTTCCCCTAAACTGTATTTTTTGTAATAAATTGCTCGAAAAAAATTATTTCCTCATTGTTTGGGTTCATTCTCAGACGTTCTAACAAAAAATATTTTAATTTTTCAATTTTTCTCATTTTTGAAAAAAAAAAATTTCAAAAAATTTTGAAGAACAGTCAATCTTTTTTTTCATTTTTTTTTAAATTTCACAAAAATTGTTCCGAGATTTTTTTGAAAGGAAAATATATTTTAGAAGTTTCAGTAAATTTGGCTATATTTATTTTCAAAGAAAAACATTTACAGGGTTTTTTGATAGTTTTTTTTCATTATTATTTTTTCGAAAAAGGCAGCTTTTTGTTCACTTTTGATGGGATTTTTAAATTTTTTCCAAAAAAATGTAAAATATTTTCCCTTTAAGAAAAATTGAATTATATCTTTTTGAAATTCTTCATAAAAACAAATTCTTGGAGTAAAATTGAAAAGTTGACCGAAAAATTATTTATCGAAATTACTAATTTTTTTCTAAAAGAACTTTTCTGAGTAATTTTCATTTTTCAAGTAAATAATTTTTTTTTTATTCTTGGAATTAAGTGAACACAACTTTTTGAGTGATGGAAAAAAATTCTTTCAAGTGATTTTTTTAACTAATAAATTTTTCAACATTTTGTAATTTTTTTCTTACTTCATTTGTCATATTTTTTCTAGTTTTCTTTATAATTTTTTTGGAAGAAGTGACCAACAGTTTAAGCTGATTTTTTTTTTGAAATAGGTATTTCTTAAAAACACTTTTCTATACCTAGTTATCTAACTTTTTTCACAAAAATATTTGTATGTAAATGCATATTGAATAGTATATTTTTCTTATCTGTATAGTTTTTTTGTATGCAGTGGTTCAGAATATCCTATAGGTATTTACATCTAGTACCTGCTTCTACAAAAAAAAAAAAAAAAAAAATGAAGAAAATTCTCCTATTTAATAAAAAAAATTACATTCAACAATTTTTTTTTCAAGTCTTATCGAAAAAATGTTCTTAGTTCACTCCAAAAATTATTAATTAATCAATAAAGAAATGTTTAAAAAAGACCTTTTCGAAATTAAAAAAAAAAATTAATCATAATGAAGCATTAATATAATATCTTTGAAAAAATTGTCAAAGTCTGCATCAAAAATCACAATATAATTATATAGGTATTAGGTAGGTATTAAATGAAATTTCTCAAATGAATTTTAAACAAATTAATAAATTATAGACTTTTGATAAAAATCTAAATTATTTCCAAAAATTTAACCAGTGGGATTCAATAAAAAAAAAAGCCCTGTTATAAAGAAAAACTGTCCTAGATTACCATTTTTTAAATATTGATTGAGTGTTATTAAAATCCGAATGAAATTATTTATTTTCGATGCATGAAACTTGAAAACAAAGAGGTTGAGCAATGAGCATTATCTCAGGATGAGCAGTGTTGAAAAATATGAAAAATTTGATTTAAAAAAAAATGGATCTGATTATAGTTGTTGCTTACGCGAAGTTCGAATTGGTGCCCTTTAAGTTATTCCATTCCATCTAAATGACCTAACTTTTTTATTCGTAATGATTATAAATTGAGGTAATTTGAACTTAATTTTGACGTGATTGTTCAAATTTTTGTTTTAGATCATTTCAAGGTTGTGATGCATTTTTTAAGTCATACAGCTGCGTCCTTTTTGAAGCTTCCTGTGCCATCTTACGTACTGTAAGGTAAGTGGTAGTGGTATTTTTCAGAGCATGATATCATAAGTATCTTTTCGCGGATATATGTATAAAACACCCTATTCTGAAAAGAAAAAAAAATGTAATAAAAGAAACGAAAATGGATAGAAAAACAAAGAAAAAGAGAAAAATGAATGTAAAGAGAGAAAGAATAAGGAAACGAGTAAACGAAAAAGGCAGCTCTCGCGTTCGCGAATAAGGTTGAGAAACGCATCAGCGCAGCAGAAATTTATCGATAGCAATATGCAAAATGACTGAAAAAACGATATCAATAAAGGATAAATAAAATGATGATATTCCGTTTACTCTTTTTAAATTTGCGGGGGAAAACGCGATAACGATAAAACGAATTTAACAAATAGCGTTTTAACGGAAAATCGCGGGAAGAATATACGACCGTTTGGTTTTGTTTTTCTGTTGTTTTTCTCCTCTCTTTTTGTTTTTTCGGCGCTTCTGTTGTATTTTTTATTTCCTTTTTTTTTCTCGATCTTATTCTTAAACGTAGGTACATATTTGCGAGGATATGTGAGCAGGTGAATAGCATAGCTTCTTGCGAGTAAATGTAGGAGGATATTTTTGACGATGAAATTTACCAAAAATTGAGATAAAAATGGCGCCTGGTATTTGCCAATTTTCATTATACGAATTGAACATAGTCAAGTATGAATCTACACTCGTCGTGTGAGGAGGACGTAGGCCTATGTATGTACGAATTTTGATAAGAGTATAGGCCATCGCCATCGGCAGTACGCATTAATCATCGCGATATATCGTACACGAGCGGAGAGAAATCATGACTTCGGATCAAGTGCTTTTCGAACATTTCGGCGCAAATATTTACTGCGTGATGAATGTAAATATTGCGCCTATATATGGACGACTGTGTATATTATACACGTGGTGACGTAAGTCTGCTTCATATCAACGCTTTATACTGATTATAAACGCAATTGTGTTGTGATATGGGTTTCACTTTTTCGCCCTTTTAATATATTACAATGTTATTTATTCACCCTCGTTCGAAATCTACATATTATACGCAACAGTTCTAAATACCCTGTTTATTGTATCTTTTAAAACTCGCGTACGCTTATCTGCTTAACGGTAAATTGCACGCTTTTTTTTTACTCCACGTTCTTCGGATCATAAGCTCCTCGTATTTTTTTTTCTTTTTATTATTTTTCTTATTCGAGAGTATTCTCCCCTTTGGTAAATACCTGTCTTAGTGGCTTTTACTCGTATTTCCAATCGCTTATTTTCATAAATAATTGTCGAATTTTTTTGATAAGACAGTGCCAATTTTAGAAGTGTGTTTGAAAATAGGTGCTGTCGGGGTGTTTTCTAGGAGAGGAAGAGTATAATTGGGTAATTATTTGGTAGTATAATGCATAAATGTCTTATTTGAAAATTCAAATGCATCATTTTTATGGGAGGGGGCATTAAAATTAAAAATCGATAAAATCAACTTCATCAAAAACTGTACCTAGTATTCAAGTAGAACTGAAAAACATTCTTTAAAAAAATTAGAAAAACTGAGATGGGGAAAAAATTGACAAAAATTTTGAAAAAGAAACTAACAAATCTTGATAATTTTTAAATGATAAAAAATAAGGAAATTTTGTCAATAATTTTGAATAACTAATAAATTTTGAAAACTTGTAACATTTTAAAAATTAAAAATTTTGGGAAATGGGGAAATCTTATAGGTATAAAAAAAATGGAAATCGAGAATTTTATTTATACAAATTCGAAAAAAATGAAACTTGAAAAAATTGACAAGATTTTACAAGGCAACAAATCTTGAACAATTGGAGGTTTTGGAAAACTGAAAAATTTATAAATTTCGAGTTGAAAAATTAAGGAATTTTGATAAATATTAGCAAATTTTGAATAACATGGAGAATTTGCAAAAATTTAGAAAAATTACAAATTGTAATTTTTTTACAATTCGCAAAAATTAACAAACCTTGAACAACCGAAACATCTTGAGAAATTAAAAATTTTGGAAAGCAGAAAAAAATTGTAAATTTTGAGTACCAAGCAAAACATTGCAAACCTGGAAAATTTGAAAAAATCTAGAGAATTTATAAAAATTAAAAAAGTAACAAACTAGAAAGTTTATAAAAAATCACAGGAGACAAACTTTGAAAAACTAGTAAATCATTAAAAAAAATGAAAATTTTGGAAATCTGTAAAATTTGGAATTTTGGAAAAATTAAAGAAATTGTAGATGTTGATAATCTTGAAATTAAAAAAAAAATACAATTTTATTATCAAATTTTGAGGAAGCATAATAATTGTGTCTAGGGTGGCCGATATTTTGAACTTTGAAATTTTTTATTGGCTTACCCTTCAAAGCTTTTTCTCTTTATGAGAAAATAATTCCTTTTTTGTTTATCTTTATTTTCCCCAGTTGCATTAGTTGGTAGGTGGCCCCCATGGCACGGCACTCTCTTTTCCAGAAAAATGAAAAAAATTGACCGATTTTCAAAATCTTGCCAATTTTTGGTTAGGAACCCATCAAAGTTATTCCTTTTCATGCGAATGAATTCCCAATTCAGGGTATCTACAGGTCATGAAAATCACGGAAAAGTCATAAAATTTGAAAATTGGTCGAGAAAGTCATGAAAAAGTCATGAATTTTTCAAAAAAATTACTAGTTAGGTCATGAAAAGTCATGAATTTTACTTTCAAACTGTTACATCTTCTCAAAAAAAAATAAAATAAAAAAATAATAATAATTATTGTGATTTCTCTGAATAAGAATAAAATTAATTTTATTGAAGATTTATTTTTTCAAGGAGATGGGGGGGGGGAAATCCCCATTTCCTGGATTGAAAAAAAAAAGACTTTTGTGAAATGAAAAAAAAAATTATTTTTTGGTACAAAAAATTTTAAAAATTGTTTTGGAATAAAAAACATTTTGACGCCACCAGCCTTAGGTAACTGAACTGCTATACAAGGCATTGAAAATTGAAAAATTCTCAATTTTATTGAAGTAAAAATATTTTTTAAACTTTCACGAAAAAATTGTTATTTAAAAAAAATTAAAAATCTGAATTTTATCGTTTTAGAATTGAATATTGTTTTGAAGTAAAAATATTTTTCGAACTCTTTAGAGTATAACATCTCATTTTTTTTTTGGATTTTTTTCAATTTTCTAAAAAATAAAATATTTTTATTTTTTGGGAGGGGGTTTCCTTTGGAGTAAAAATTCTCATTCCTTGGAATAAAAAAAAATAAAAATAAATTTTTTTCTTTTTTTTTTTGTTAAAAAAATGTTATAAAATTTCTCTTATGTGAAGATATTTTTTTAAATTTCTGTGGGAAATTTTCTTAATTTTGTCTTTGTGTAGAAAAAAATTCGTTTCATCAGCGAAAAAAAACTGAGATTTTTTTCGAACAAAAGGTAGGTAGGTAATTTTTTTTAAATTTCTGAAATGAAAAAAAATCTCAATTTTTTTTCTTTGATAGTGGTAGTGAAGTAAATAAGTAAAACATTTTTCAAACTTGGGGACCAAAAAAGAAGAAAAAAAGGGGATTCTGTTATAGTTTTTTTTATAGGTAGCTATTTACCACAAAATATAGGGAAAAATGTGAACATTCCCCCCCCCCCACTCCCATATTCATTCCAAATTACATTTATGCTGGAAGGGGGCCGAAAACGTTGAAATATTGTTCATGAAAAAGTCATGAATTTTCAAAAAAAATTAATGTAGACACCCTGCAATTTTTTATTTTCTCACGTCTCAATTTTAGGTACTTGGGGTGCCCCGATTTTTCAAAAAAAAAAAAAAAAAAAAAAAAAAAAAACGAGAAATTTTCTTTTCTAGAATTTGAAGTTGTAATTTATTAAAAAGTAATTCCTATTTTTTTTATTTCTCTTTAAACTGAATTTAAAGTGTTGTCACTAGCTTTCATTTAAAAAAAAAAAATTACAAATTACAAATTTTCTACATACAAGGCAAAAATCTGAAATCCCAAAATAGATGTTTACACTGTTTTGGAATTTCATATTTTTATATTCATAAAAAAATATAATTGCCAAACAAGCGTTTAACAATGTTCAAATCAAGTGATTCACTTTCAACTTCAAGTCACCCCGTCGCAATCTCAACTCAGTCCAATCAGACGTCAGCGGAGAGATTCAGAGACGAGTTTACTCAGACCATTTGTATTTCGTACGAACATCGCATCGTTACAAATTATGACTACAACTCGGGAATAATAAAGAGTCGATTTCGATTCCATATAGACAACAAAACAGAGAAATACTCGAAGAAGAAGAAAAAAAAATCAAACAAACGAAAAGCAAAGAAACGTCAAACTTGGTCTTGAGATGGAAAGAAAAAAGTACCCGAGAAGAGAAGAGTATAAGAAAAAGCAGCAGTCGAAGCAAAACATAAAAAAAGCCAGCGAACCTCGACGCACGCAACATTTCCGACCACTGGAAGAAATTACATGAAAAAAGACCGTCTATAAAGCAATTAATTCGACGAAGCGAATACGATACCGATGATCGACAGAATTATATTATAGCGTTTGCGGGAGTGTTTCATCTGACAGATTGCGGCGGTTAATTTTTAAAAAGTAAATATCTACACCAGCCCTCCCTCTTATTGCAGCGAAACGAACCCCGACAAGTTTTATAAAAAGCGAGAATGCGTTAGCCCTGCTTTATCAGTCACCCTTTTACAAATGATGTACTATCACGGTCCGTTTCATTAGTGCAAATATAATTTTCTCTCGTTGCTGTTTTTTTTTTTTTTTTTTTTTACTCTTCTTTTCTATTCTTCTCTTTTTGTCTCGTCCTTCACATATATATATACGTAGTTACCGTCGATACAAAAGTTTTATTTTATTGATACAATATACGCGATATACTGTAGAATGGCGGTGGTCGTAGTATGTGAAATAATCATACCAATAATCATAATATCAACGATGATGTACCGCACCGCGTATATGAGGTCGAGGTGACGGACGCGCGGTGCGGTTCGGTGATTTGTGTCATATAAGAATCTGGGCCATATGTACCCCTAATATACGAGGCACGAATGCGGAAATTTCATCTACAAGAACCAGGCTTATATTGTTTAAGAGCAGTTGTACTCCCAAAGGGAAGGCATTAAGAGTGAATCTTTTTCCCTAGTATGGTTGAGATTTTTCCTAAAATTGGATGTAGGTACTTAATGCGACTTGGCTGGAAATTGAATTTTTTTTTCATCGCTCTCAAAATGCGTATATTTTATTTATATTTTATTCATTTTTGGGCGTATGTTATGGAAAACTTGAAAGCTATTTGATGGCTGAGAATGGGTGGCTAATTAAATTCCAAAATTGTACTTAGATACTTATTATGTGAATTGAAACAATTTTTTTTAGGTGGAATCAGAAATTCTTAATTATTGGAAAGGAGTGAAAAAAATCATTAGTTTATGAGTTTTATTGAAATTTCGACATGGAGGTGTACGAGGTAAAGTATATCTAGAGAGACACCAACTTTAGACCACCAGGCCGTCTTGGGATGAGATTGTGTGTTCTCAAATTGACGTAATTTGGGTAGTTGAAAAAAATTGATTTTTTTTTTGATTTTTTGGAGCAGAAAATTATTTTAAATTTTTTTGAAATGATAAATTTCCTGATTTTTTTTTTTAAATAAAATTTTTTGGATTTTTTGAAGTGAATTTTTTTTTTTTTTTTTTTTTTTTGATTTCTAAGATAGGAATTTTCTCATTTTCTTGGAGACTTGGAAGTAGAATTTTTCTTTTCAAATAGATAATTTCTCGATTTGCTTTGGAATGAAAAAGTTTGATTTTTCCGCAGGTATGGAAACCAATTAAAATTTTGGTTTTGGTTATGTTATGTTCTGGTATTCAGAAAGAATACTGGATTTGGTTTTGGTAATGGTTTTAGTTCTCAAAACGTTTTGGTATTTTTTTGGTATTTTTTTTCCCACGAAAATTCATTACTCAGATCCTAAAATAAGTAAATTTTTATATTTTTTCGGTATTTACATGCATCGGAACACGGTTACTTTTTAGTAACTTGGTTACTTTTTTAAAGGCAAGGTTACTTTAGTTACTTTTGGGCTCATTTTGGTTACTATGGTTACTTTTGGACTCATTTTGGTTACTATTTCGTCAAAAATCTGACGAACAGCTGCCATTAAAATTTAAAATTTCTTTAAAAACGTTTTGAAAGTTTTTTTCAGAGATTTTGCTTCCAAAAAATTTGAAATATTTTATTTAAAAATGAATTAAGTAAGGTCAGTTGGGGTAACTGGGCCACCGGGGTATCTGGGCCATTCTCTTCCTAATCCCCTCCAAAATCGTCTTGGCGTAAATGGTTGGTTGCATGGTAACACTGACATCGTAAGCCCACCATAACAATTATCATTCGGTTCCTAGCTCCCCTTGAGGAGGCCTCAGTAATTTGAGTAACATGACATGGCCCAGTTACCCCCAACAACTGTGGCCCAGTTACCCCAAAACTCAGATTTGAGTGGGGGTAAGTGAATTACACATCTTGAATCTTCCTTAATAAAAAAAAAATTTGGTGGCCCAGTTACCCCATTTTTCGGGGTAACTGGGCCACAATTCTTTGTGTAGAGTGAGGTGTTCCTCAGCTCAGGTATGTGCTTCACCCTCAAAATCAAAAAAGTGAGCGTACCTCTATGACACCTCTCTACACGTCCCATTTGAAGATTTAAGGTTATTCTTCACTAGTGAGGCATTTTTGAATAAAGATGTTTTAGAGTTGTAAAAACGTGGCCCAGTTACCCCAACTGACCTTAATTGAACAATTTATTGAATCTTCTTTTAAAATTGAGATTTTTTCTGCTCGAACTTCAGGAATATTTATTTTGTACTTATGTATTGAAATTCAAGGTAGAAAAATGTTTGCTCCTAAAAAAATTGAAAGTTCTTTTATAGGCATTTTTCAAGTCGGTATGAAAAATTGTGTTTTTTTTTCTTGAAGAATTAAGATTTATTCTTGTCTAAAAATGAGCCACATTTCTTGAAAAAAAAAAAAATGTAAGTAGATAAGCCGTATTTTTTTGAAAAAATTGAGAAATTCTTTTCTCGACAAATAAACAATTTTTTCTCAAAATTTCTTTTCAAAAAAAGTAGAGGCCGTCGAAGAATAAAACCGATTTCTCCTCATTAAAAACTTTTTTTTTAAATGAGAATACCTAGTAATTTTTTCAATTAAAAAAAAAATGTGTTCGAAGTATTTGAAAATTATTTTTGAAAAATAGAGAACTCCTCAAAAATGAAACATAAAATCGTTTCAACTCGTGAACTTAAAATGCTTCAAAAATTTGATATTTCTCAAATGAGCAAAACTTTCCTTTTAAAAATTTTGAAAAGTTGTGAATTTCACATGTTGAAAAATTGTTTTTTTGTGGAGAATGAAGACTTTTCAAAAATTAAAATTTTTTTGTATCTACTCATTTTGCAATAAGCCAATCAAAAAATTGATTTTTTTAGACTTTAAATTCTTAGGCATTACAATTTTTATAAATTGGAAATTTTTTATTTGAATAAACATGAATTTTAGGAACGGCTATTTTTTAAAAATTAAATATAAATTGTTTAAAAATCAAAAAATTGAGAATTTTAAGTTTAATTTTTTGAAATCCAGAACTTTTTAGAAATTACAAATTGTTAATAAATTTAAATTTATAGAAATTAAAAATTGTTTGAAAAATAAAAAAAATCGAAAAAAAATAAAATTTAAAAATTAAAAAAAGGACAGTATTGTTTGTAATTTAACATTTTTCTAAAATTCACGTTTTTTGAAATCAACAATTATTTGAAAACTGAAAACTGTTTCAAAACAAATAAGAGTTCAAAAACTTAAAAAAGTTGATATCAAGTATTTTCAAGAAAAAAAATAATTTTTTTTTGAATTTTCAATATTGAGTTCAAAAAAAATTAAGATTTGATAGGAACTCAAAAATTATTTATTGTGAGCTTCTCAAGAATTGAAATTTCCTATGATATAAAAATTGAGCACCTATTAAGCCAACTATTCTATTAAAATTCGTCATAATTATAGAAAAAGAAAAAATGCATAAATTATTATTTTTGAATTGAAAATTTTGATTTTTTCAAAATTTTTACCATTGATTTTAAGAGTTGTGAAACGTCAAATTTAGCGAAAATATGAGAAAAACGTTGACGAGGGGAGGGGAGGGGGTTATGAGTCATTATATTCAAGTGGAAATGGAAAATTTTTGGTTACTTTTTTCCATAATTTTGGTTACTTTTTTTGAAATTTCAGGTTACTAAAGTTACTTTTATTTGTTCAAATTTCGCTCCGATGCATGTATTTACAGTTTTTTTATTATTATTTTTTCAAGATGTATGATGTTTGAGAATTATTTCATAGTTCAGGTGTTCAGCTTCAGAGTCAGGCGGTTAAGGAAAGAGGGAATTTAAAGAAATACAATAAAAAATTGAAAAAATTGAAAAAAAAAACCGCTTTGGTTTTTGTATTGGTTTTGGTAAGGGTTTGATTATGGTTTTCACAATTTTTAGCGGTTTTCGATTGCGGTTTCGGTATACTGCTCACCATCCCTAAATTTTTTCGGAGTAAAAAATAATATTAATTTCAAGTGAAAAGTTCACAATTTTTTGGAAAGGAATACGAAATTTTTAAATTTTTTTTGAAAAAAATTAAAATACTTAGGTACCTACTTTGAATTTTTGGAGCATAAATTTTTTAAAATATTTTTCTGTGGCATAGGAAAAGTTTTCATTTGCAACTTATGTATCTGTGATTCTGTGACCTGTTATTAGGAGACAAAAAATGCCTTTTTTTAAATTTTCCTGGTAGTACTGATTGAATCGGTCAAACCGATTCAACCTGTCATACTGATTGTTTATACCAATTCACCTAATCATACTGAGTCAACTGTTAAAAATACAATAGTTAACTTGAGAAATTTTAAAAATTGATCAAGATTTCAAAAACTCTGGGGAAAAAAATCAGGTATGTACTTGAAATTTGTTTTAAAATTAATGAGGAAATTTCTCAAAAATCCTGTAGGTACTTAATCTCTTTTTTATGAGATGAAATATTTTTTTTCCTCTTCCTGGTTCAGAGTAGAAATTTTTTAGATTTTTTGGAGTGGAAAATTTTCTCAACATTTCGAAGATCAAAATACCTATTTCTCAGTTTTGAGGGGGGGGGGGGGAGGGTCAAAATTTTGTTAATTTTTTTAAAAATTATTTAGAAAAAAAAATAACAATTTTTAAAATGAAAATAATTTCTCTATTTTTTTGTCATGATTTTTTTTCATTTTTTGGAGTAGAAAATTTTCTCAATATTTCAAATAAAAAAATTTTCAAATTTTTTGTAGTGAAATTTAAAAAAAAAATTGGAATTGAAAACTTCTTCCTTGATTTTTTTTGGAGTATAAAAATTGTATCGGTTTTGATTTTGATAAATAGGTTAATAATAAAATTGTCGATTTGATAAAGTAGAATAATTTTCCAATTTTGATGAAGTGGTTTTCTTTTTGCTGCAGTCTTCAGTACATGATTTTTTTTTGCTGTGATATTGGTGGCGATCCAAGATTATTTTTAGGTGAACTTAGCTTATAGAATCATGATCAAGATCACTTCACCTAGTCTGAAGAGAGAGAGGGCCAACTGGCTCGATCACCCAAAACTTATCAATAAAAAATGATTAGAGATTTATTTTTTGTGCAAAAATTGAAAAACTTTGCCCAGGGCTCGAATTTCCTCTCCAAGGCCCTGTACTTCACCGCAAGATATTAAATTTGTAAGAAAATTATCTTGATCTTTGAGCTAGTGATTTTGGTGTTCTTGGTGGTGATTGATAAGATTAATTTTCAAGTAACCTTAATTATTGCCTATATCACTGATCGCATGATTATTCTTTCGGAATGCAATTCGATGGCTTCGATAGCACTCCAAAATCGAACTTCGGTCGAATTTTCGAGATTACAGAGGCGTCATATTTATACAGTTTCTTTACCCCATTTCATATTTGTTATCTCATTCGTCATTCTACCAACTAAACGACCGAGGCACTTATTTTAGACCGAACAGCTTTTTCATAAAAATGTAAAAGTAACGTATCATTAGTCTTGAGGGAAAATAGAATGTGATAGGGCGGCGTATGATACAATATACAGTATACTTACACTCTGGAAACGAAAATGAGACGAAATTAAACGCGATTCCGACGAACAGTACAAGCTAATTCCGCCACAGATTCTCGTTAAAAGAGTCGTAAAAATAATAGCGGGTCGTATTGTGTGGTACGGTGCAATAAATTAAGAGTCGCTTCAGCGTACTATACTATACGTATTAATACAAATATGACGCCCTGGCGCAACTCTCTAAATACCAAAAGCCATAACCGAGCCTCTCTCGCTCTCTTGGTCCATATTTGTGCATCTACGTACGTACAAATACAGCTACACTTTCGTTCGTTGCGACAATAGCGAGTACACGTTTTCAGTAGTGTGCGTACGTTATATATTTGCTGTAACAAGGGCACAGGACACAGGACACAGGACACAGGACACAAGCCAAAGCTGGAAGCATATACTGCGATATCGCCCTGTACATGTATGTAGCCGTTCAGCCGGCGTAAAATAGCTCGCTGCGCAAGGTTAACACTTTACTCGGGTTATTTTTAATCACCCTTACTTTTGCACCCTCTCGCATAAAAAGCAAATTGCACACTATATGCATCCTGTTGCTTCTCTTCCTTATTGGCGACCTACGAGGCTACGACGAGACGAGACGCGACGCGGCGCTGCGTTACGCGATTTCTCTTCTCTTCTCTCCTTTTTTTTCTCTCCTTTCTTTTTTAGCCCTCTCTCATCATTTATACAACAACGGACACACTTTATTAAATTGAATATATTGAACGAGGTGATTTACACTTGCTACGGCGCGTTACCCGCCGCGTATTACGATATTATACACCAACATCGCGGTACCAACTACCGCATACATCGAAATAAGTTACAGCAGCCCAGAGTGCATGGGTTAGGTACCCGCTGTAAATTCATAAAGCGTGAACAAATCACCATCTCGTTCACTTGTCGACTTATTACGTACGCGCGATTGCCTTACGAGTAATTTGCTTACACACCGAAATAATAGATGCGGACCTTTTGACAATCGCAATAAGTTCCAACAACAGGCGGATTATTTTTTTGGGAAAAAATTATCCACTCGAAGTTTAGCCTCTGGGGTTCGCTATCGAGGGCTACCAGAAGTGCTGAAAAAGTTTTCAAGTGTTCAAAAAAATGGATAACGTGGCAAAAGTCTCGGAAAATTGGCAAATTTCGTGAAATTACCTTCGACAAAAATTCCAGCTGGCTTCAAGAATTAATATCTAAAGACAATAATGACTAAATTAAACAAATGTCGGACTAAGGATTTTATTCTGATTTTAATGACGCAATATCGACTAAATCAATCAAACAAATCGTAGGTTTGGTTTAAGTCCAAAAACCGAAATTTTACAAGAACGAGAAAAAACATCTTAGTTTCAGTACTTACCTTTAAGATAGGTATTTTGGATGAAATGTGGTGGAATTAATTATTTACTGACTTTGAACAATAATGAAGAATCAATCATTTTTTCTCGCTCCTTTTTGGGTCAAAAACCTGTCAAGTTTCCAAAAATTGAAAAATATTAGTCGTTTTTGGACTTGACAGTTTTCTAAAAAAATTGAAATATTCACTGTTAAATTCACATTTCATGGCATATAAAATAAATGAACTGAAGCATTAGTTTCATTCTCCTGATGTCAAATCAGGAAAAAATCGATTTTTCAAATTTTTGGACAAACAGGTTTTGAACTTAGTCCGACGAAATGGCAAATAATTTTAGTTTTAAAATGACTTAATTACTTTTTAGGCCATTCCCAGCTTTTAGTCCTTTCCGCAAATTTTCACATGAAATCCTCCCAGTTTTTCCACAAGTTGAAAAAATTATACCTACTATAAGTATACTTAGAGAATTTCGACTACCCAACTTTTGAAAAAAAAAAAAAAAATCAGAAATTTTACTTATACTGTTTTGAAAATTTTCAAACGAAATTTTTTTTAAAATTCCCATTCAAATTTATTTGGATTTTTTAAAATTTGGAATTACTGTTGAAAAAATTACTTTGAAATCCTTTTCAATTTTTAACCAATTTTCTAAAAATTTTAAGAAATTTGGTGCCAATTATTTTTGAAAAATTTTCCCCAGATATTTTCACTTCAAATTTTCTCAGGTTTAAAAAAAATTCCTTGGCACTTTTTGCTCGAAATTTTTTTAGATGTGTTTTCTCAATTTTTTCAAAATGAATTTCTACTCGAGTGCGGTTCTTCAGAAAACACGGATTCTGTAACGATTGACTCATTCTCACCCCCTCCCCCCCCCGGTGAGGTTGTGTAGTTTTTCTGGGAACAGGGTATAAACAAAAATTATTATAATTTTTCACTGATTTAAATATTTTTATTTTTTATTTTCCAAAAAATATTGATCAATATGCAACCAACAAGATTTTTAAATGCTCTCTTTTTTCAATTTTTTTTATGGAACATTTCTTGAAATATTTTTTTACAATGTTTTAAAGGAAATATCAGATTTTCAACATTTCTTTCCGTTTTTTCAAATTTTTTATTTTTTTAAAATAATTTTTTATAGGAAAACTTTTTAGAAGTATTTCTTTTTGAAAGGATTTTTTGGTACAATTTTTTTTGGAGGATTTCTTCAGAATAATTTTTCCATCATATTAGGTATGTTTTTTTAATCAAACAATTTTTCCAAAGAAAAAAAATTGAATGCAGACTTCAACAATTTTTGTCAAAAAATAATGCTTACAATTTTTCCTTGAAAACATTATTTTCTTGAAATATTTTTTTGAAAATGTTTTAAAGGAAATTATCAGTTTTTTAGCATTTCTTTATTTTTTTTAATAGTTTAGACTTTTTATAAGCATTTTTTTGATTTCTTTTTGGCTCAATTTTTTTGAAGGATTTCTTCAGGAAAATTTTTCCATTGTATCATCACGTTTTTTCGTTTACTCAACGAATTTTTTTCCAAAAAAAAAGAAAGAAGAAGAAGAAGAAGAAGATCATAATGATTGGTTAAATAATTATTCTGCCTACTCCAATAAACTTTTTCGTTTTTTTTTTCAAAAAATTTAATATCTACCTAGGCATAATTATTTTCAAAGATTTTTCTAAATGCAAATATAAATTGTTTTTTTTTTTTTTTTTTTTTTATGAAAGTGAAAATAAATCCAAGTAGATGTCTAAATGTCTACTTTTGAGAAATTTTTTTCAACGATATATTTTTTTGATAGGTAAGCAAAATTTTTCAAAATTTACCCCAATTTTTGAATTTTTTTAAATCTCCCCTCTTCAATTCAAGGTTTCAACTCTTAATTTTTATTTGCTAGTTCATTTTTTAACCAAAAATTTGAATAAAAAATCCAAAAAACTGATAGAAAGGGTGAAAAAAATGGCAATAAGTTTTTGGTTCACTTCTTGGCGAAACAAAAATTTGAGATGACCTCAATCTAATCAGCGGCGTATTTAAGGGGAGGGGTCCAGATCCCCCCTCTTGACGACGAAAAGGTTGAAAAAAATGACAAAATTTAGCCAATTTCAGTTTTTTATGCCATTTTAAACAAAAATTTTCACTTTTTTCGATCAAGACCCGCCCCTCTCTTTGAATGACTGCCTGGCTACGCTCTAATATTAGATTCTTGATCATCGACACATTATTAACGATTTATCAATTTTTTCTTCTATCAAGTATACTTTTTGAAATATTTCATCATAATTGATGAAACGACAAAATTTTGTGGTTTTGTCTTGTGCGACTTTTTATCGTTAGATGTCGGGTGTTGAAAAATTTGTAGGTCTAGGGATAGATTCTAATTTTCTTCTCTTTTTTTTCTGTCCTAGTCCACATCTTTTTATTTAATTTTTTTTCTCATTAGAGTAGGCAAAAGAAATTTCATTTTCTCAAATCCTTAAAATTTACAAAGCATGTTTTTTTTTAAATGTTGAAGTAATTTTAGGTTCCATCCATTTCAACTTGGTACAACTTTCATTTACTTATACATTTTTTTTTTAATCCTTCTACTTCTTTCCTGTTTGATTGTTCTATTTCTTCCAAATTATTCTAGTAATTTTACTTTCCACATTTTACTTTTTCGTCCGATTCAGTAGAGAAGAAGTTTATAAATTACGACCTGCGAAAGAAGAAATCAAAATCGTATCTCGAGCAAAATACTCTCGACGAATTTATAATACGAGTATATACGAGGCAGGAGAAGTACAAGGAAGTATAAGTATAGTATACGGTGTAGTAAAGATGAATATACGATTGTTACAAAGCGGAAAAATAAACGCGTAAATATCACCGGGGGTCGGGGCGACGGTGGAGGCGATAGAATGGAGGCGCATCCAACAGCAGCGAGAAAGGCGAACGTTTAAGAACTGCGGTACTTTTAACCATCTATATGAGAAATGTCACCAAAAACAGAGCGAGCAACGACGACGACGACGACGACGACGACGACGAAGGAAAAGGAAAAGAGGCAACGCGGTGGTGACGTTAATAAAATAGTAAGGAAGCGGCAGCGAGCAGTGTACTGCAGAAGAAGAGACGGTATCCAATTATAACTTCTAAAATGAGAAATTTCTAATATCGCAAACAACGAGGAGGAAAAGCGGTTGTAAGAGTTGAATCTCTCTCAGCAATTAAGATTTTCGCATATTACGGAGTCGACGAAGCGTTTTAAGAAGACAACCTTTAGTTGCTTCTGTTGTTTCTACAGTTCTGTGCGCTGCGTTTGAAGTTATATTTTGCCAGATTCCTTTCCCCTTCTCGACGCAGACAATTAATTGTACCTATTTCTTAACTTCATCTTTTACGCCATCTTTTAACGACGACGGCGACGGCGACGGCGACGGCGACGGCGACGCGAAACGATGCGCTGGGCGTCGCAGCGCGCGTCAAGTCGCATGTCGCCTTTACTTTTTTCGACGACGAAGACGTCGAGGACAAGCACCAAGACGAAGACGAAGACGATAGGTGCATTTTCGTTAGTTTCCTTTGGCTTCGTGCCCTTCGTTCCCTCATCTCATCGCTTCAGCATGGGTACGAGCAGGGTCAGCAATTTCAAAGTGCTCTTAAATTCGGTTATAATGTATCATCTAATGGTTCTGACACGAGCTCCTTCTTCGATCGTCCTCGAGTAATATCGCATAGTCGACGATAGAAATATGTATTAGGGTGGAGCGAAAATCAAAAATTTTTGATTTTCAAAATTTATTACCGCGGAAAAGTTGCGTTTTGGGGATACATGAAAAACAAAAAAAAATTTCAAATCGAATAATATCTTTCGATCGCGCAAGAGCCCTCAAATTTTTGAAAATTTGCAAAAAATCAAAATTTGAAAAAAAATTCCAAAATGTTACAGAATGGGTTTTATGCCTTTGGTTGGAAAGTATTATCATCGTTATTAATATTTTTTGAAAAAAAAAATCCAGAATTCATCAGATCATCGCATGCATCGGAGTGCGGTTACTTTTTAGTAACTTATGGTTACTTTTTTTACGACAAGGTTACTTTAGTTACTTTTTCACCCATTTTGGTTACTATTTCGTCAAAAATCTGTATGAAAAATACAATACTTCTTTTAAAATTCAAAACTTCTTCAAACATCGTTTTAAAATTTAAAAAAAAATAAAAAAACTTTAACAAAAAAATTCATTACTTACATCTTCTTTTAAAAATGAGATTTTAAAATTGAGGTTTTTTTCTCAAAGAATTAAGATTTTATTTTTCTCTAAAAATAAGAGACTTTCTTAAAAAAAAAAAAAAACAAGGAAAAAAAGAAACACATTTTTACTTGAAAAAAAGTACCCAGGAAAGAGATAAGATTTTTTTTTTAAATTGAGAGATTCTTTCTCTACAAATGAGCGACTTTTTGTCCAAAAAATCGAAGTTCCACTAAAAAAAAATTGGAAATTTTTTCAGAAGAATTAGAGGGTTTTTCGTTGAAGAATAATAAAAAAGATTTCTTCTCACTAAAAACTTTTTTTAATGATAATTTATCAGCAATTTTTTTTTTATTTAAAAAAAAGTATGACCTATGTGTTTGAAAACAATGTTTAAAAATTGAAAACTATTAGGTACTTAAAATTATGTAAAATAAAGAACTTCTCGAAAACGAAATATATAAAAATTGTTTCAGCTCGTGAACTTGAAGGTCTTCATAAATTGAATTTTTTTGAATAAGAAGAACGTTCCAAAATTTAAAAATTTTGTAAAATTGGAAATTTTACAAATTTAAAAATTGAATACTTTTGAAAATGGATAATATTTTGTGCCTACTCATTTTGCAAACCACACAAAAATTGAAATGTTTTCAACTCATGATTTAGGCATTATACTTCATTTTTATAAATTTGGAATTTTTTATTTTAATAAACTTATTTTTAGAAACAACTATTTTTTTAAAATTGAAAAGTTTTCAAAAATTAATTTTTTTTAGAAACCAAAATTTTTGAAAATAAGATTGATAACTTCAAAAATTTAATTTCTTGTAAACCAAAACTTTTTGGATGATAAAATTTTTTAAAATTGAAAATTGTTGATAAACATTTTACTTAATTTAAAGTGAAAATTGTTCGGAAAATAAAAAATTCGAAAAGGCAAAAAATTTTCAAAAATTGAAAATTCAAGAGTTGAAAAAAATAAACAATTGTTTGCAATTGAAAATTTTTTCAAAAATTGATATTTTTTTGAAATCATTTGAAAACTACGAAAAATATGAAAAATCGTTGTAAATTGTCTTCTTGGGCAAAACTGTGTATGTTAAACCTATTTCAATTCCAAATTTTTTTTCCCAATTTTTATTCTATTTTTTTAAATTTTTTTAAAAAAACGTAAATATGACATTTTTTTAATGTCTCATAAATGCGATGATCTGATGAATTCTGGATTTTTTTTCAAAAAATATTAATAACGATGATAATACTTGCCAACCAAAGGCATAAAACCCATTCTGTATCATTTTGGAATTTTTTTCAAATTTTGATTTTTTGCAAATTTTCAAAAATTTGAAGGCTCTTGCGTGATCGGAAGATATTATTCGATTTGAATTTTTTTTTTTTTTTTTTTTTCATGTATCCCCAAGACGCAACTTTTCCGCAGTATTAAATTTTGAAAATCGAAAATTTTTAATTTTCGCTTCACCCTAATATGTATTATTATTATTTCATGCGCCTCGTACCTACCAAATTATAGTACAACAATAACGCCAAATCGAAAATGACAGAAAAAAAAAGGAGCAATACCGCATCACAAAAATGACGAACAACGACATCGACAATGACAACAACGCGGAAAGAAGAGAGAGAGAGAGAAAAAAAAAGAAGTAACATATTACCAATTTTTGATACATCGCATCGCGTACAAAGATTGCTGGAGAGAGAAGAGGATTTTTTTTAGCGCGGGTCCACGTTTCGTTTCACTTTTATTGTTATTATAAAGAAGCTTTAAGATGTATTACACGCGTATATGAGCACTTTGAATAAAAACACGACTCGCACAACAGCGAACCGAACCAGTATCATAGAACAGATGTCTAAACATTGTCAACATATTATACTTACTTTTTTTTCTTTTTGCTGGTCGTATGATATTCTCTTTAATAGATACATACGTAGCCTGTCTATATATGTACACATTCGCTCGTTTGTAGTGTCGTGTCGTGTCGTATCCTTTCTGCTTCGCACCAACGTTTTTCCATTACTCGGTCGCTTTGATGACTGATGTTTACTAATATCAACAGTACCGGTATCAATTTTGTTTTAACAAGTAGCATTCGCATCCAGGCCCAAGAGTAGACGATGATGTACCTACCCTAGAATTGGATTCATTTTTCAAATTGAATTTAGTCGTGATGGAGTTAGTGATGGAGCATGAGCATCATTTCTCATTAGGAAGAGTGAACAAAGAAGTAACAAAAAGTCGATTACTTGAATTTTCGATTTTTTTTTATTGTTCAACTAAGTACTAAGGATCAATTTTTATTATTTTCACTGGGTTAATAATAATTGTTCTGAGAATGCTGTAAGTCGTACTTACAGAATTTCTGCAGAGGCCTAGCGTAAGAACTTTCCAGAGGGTGGGATTATAAATTTGTCAACCTTTTTAACGAGTTTTGTTGTTTTGACTTTTTTCCTTGTTAGGAACTATGATCTTACTTGAGGATGGGCACATAAATTTGCAACAAATTATCGCCTAGTTTGCCTACTTGAAACACGAAATTGCCTAATTTCAAATTTTCCTACTTCTTGAAGTGGGGGGGGGGGGGGGTCCTCTGACCTACTAATCACTACTCCTCCGAATTTCCGTTTTTAGCCCAAAATTGCATACTGTTTTTTCAAACGTTCTGCAAACATTTTTTATTTATGATTAATTTTTCAACTCCCAATTTTTTTTTTAAATTTGGATATTTTTCCAAATAACTGTGAAAAATTCTAAAATTGAAAAATGTATTTAAAAATTGACGAATAAATAAAATTTACTTCTAATTTTTTTGAAAATTACATTTTCTTAGATTTTCAATTTTTTTTTAGCTAGTTAAATTTCTGTGTTTGGTACGAGATTCACTGTTTTCGAAGGTTCATTTAACGTCACATTTTTTCATATTTTCATGCTTCGAATTAGAATTCGTGTTGCTTAAATTCACAGCTTTTCATAATTTCAAAATTTTTACTCATCTTGTAAGTTGTGATTTAGGTATAACTACTTTTTCCATGTTCAGTTTCATTTTTCATTTTAAAAAAAATCAATTACCAATGAATCAATGATGAATCAAAAATGATTAAAAATTGAAAATTGAAATAATTTAGCAAAGAATTAGGAAAAATGATTTTAAAAAATGCAAGGATATTGAAAATTAAAGCAAAACGTAAAGTTATTATTTTTTTTATCTATTTTTTTATTTTGTATTCAACTTTTCAATTTTTTCAAGTCAATTGTCATTTCAAATTTAATTTAGCTGATGTAACGACGCTATAGTTTGAGTGAGTGGCAGAGTATAATTCTATGAGGTGGGCCCTATGGCACGGGTATGAAAATAAACCCGTCCTCACTGGGTCCGGGTGTACCTAATTAGAATTTAATTAAAAATAAAAAATTTCCCAATTTTTAATCTACGAGTATCATGAAACCATTTTTGAATGAAAGTACAGGTCGAAATTGATGAAAAACAGCCAAAACCCGTGGATAGATTTTTTCCTGACTAGGCACGTTTTCTCATCAACACTCACATATTATTATGCTCTTTAATATGTACCATTGTACCTACTCCTAATGGATTTGAAAAATATTTTGGGTCTCAAAAAAATTGAGAATTTTTCAATTTCAAAAATTATTCCAAAAAATTGGAGATTTTTCCATTTCAAAAAATTGAAGAAAAAATAAAATTATTCCAAAATTTATTCCAAAAATTGATAATTTTTCAATTTCCAAAAGTTTTAGTATTCATTAGGTATTCTATAAAATTGAAAGTTTTTCCATTTCAAAATAATTAATAATTTTTTTATTTCAAAATTTATTCCAAAATTAAAAAAAAAAATTTTACTGCAAAAAAATTGAGAAATCTATTATTTATTTTTAAAATTTTGGGATTTTTGATCCAAAAGTCGTTCTGAAAAATTGAAGAAAAAAAGTTTTTACCTACCTACTAAAAATTAAGAAATAAAATCTAAAAAAATCGGAAATGTTTTTATTAAGACTTTTTTTTTAAAATCTGAGAAAAATGTATTATTTTGTTTTCAAATTTTGCAATTTTTTTTTTTTTTTTTTGAGATTTGATTTCGAACATTTTGTACTTTCAAGAAAGATAGTAAGTGGATAGCCGAAAAATTTTTAGAACCAAAAATTTGAGGAAGAGTTGCAAACGTGTTATGAAAACTCTTTCAACTCTTTTGAAAAAAGAGTGACGGTAACTCCGAACTCTTCTCAATTCTTTTTTGCAAAAGAATCAACTCGCGAGTTGGAGTTGAAAAAAAAACTCGTGCCCATTCCTGTACAATACACTACAGAATAGCTCTAGCTACACTTATTACATCGACGACAGACGGCGAAAAGATTTTTACAACACAATGATATTGATAGATGCACCCAGAGAGCCAGATTACCATCTCGAGAAATGAAAAGCAGCCGTTAAAATTTCGATTAGACAGTTCATTGTGTAGCAGAGAGTTAAGTAGCCGCATATGACATCATAGTTATGTCCAAGCCCAACGACAAGACGAACGAAAACTGCACCAGAGAGCGGCACAAAATAAAGAATATTGCGAATAATAATATATACCAAATACATTTTTATAATTCCTTATGGCGGCTTGGTTTGGTACTCGGCGTACGCTAATCTAGGTCGCCGTTATTCGCAGGTATTCTTTTCTCAAAAGGGCGCACTTTGTCGTCGCGGCATTATGAAAAATCCGTCGGGCAGAAATGAATATATAAAAATGACCGCTCGAATTTTCAAATACCTATCTTTTATGATAAATTATTATACTGTTGTCGCATACTAATGTAAACTCTATTTTACATACCGGTATTATAGAATACCTACCTACACTCACTCCGCGAATCCGAATTCACAATTCGGCTCAATTCGCCGCCACACTACTTCTATTCTTTTTGTATAAATATTATATACCGGTATACACTTGTAGGACCAGAGGTATTATAAGACTTTTTTTTTTCAATTCTTATTTTTCAATTTTTTGCCAACAAAAATCAAAAAATGCTCGAAATTTATTCAAACTATTAAAAAATTCCCCAGAAAAAAGGAAAACATTTACAGGATTTTATAATGATCTTATTACCTTCCCCTCCCCCACATCTCATATCAAATCCTAGAAATACAAAAAAATAATTTTTTAACCAATATTAACGAAGAAAACTAAAAATTGGAATCAAATTAAAAATTGCAGAGAGCTGAAAAAATTTAAAACTGAACAAAAAATGATAAAAATGTGTGAAAAATTTGGTTTTCAATTTCAATTTTTCTCGATTTCCAATCAATTTGTGAATCAGTATTGGTAATTAACTGGAAATTTTCAGGTGAAAAATAATTCAAAATTTGAAGCAATTATTTTAAAATTAGAAAAAAATTAAAACCAGCTGAATGAGATAATAAAGAACTCAGAATTAAAAAATAAAAGCAAAACAAAGCAAAAATAAATACCCTTATTTCATTTAAAATACAGGTAAAATTAGAAATGGAAAAAATCAATGAAAAATTCTCAATTTGAAAAAAAACTCCAGCAACAGCCACAGCGTCAAATAGGCAATTCTTTACATCCAATTTTAAAATTCGTATAAAACTAAAAGTTTGATAAAAATTCAAAAAAATAAATAAAATGAAATTTTCAAATTTTTTACGTATTTTTAAAATGATGAAAAAATTCGAAATGAGAAAATTTTAGACATTTGATAAAACTGTAGAAATTGATAATTTTTTAATTTTAGGTAATACATTTTTCTCAATTTTTTTCAACTTTTAAAAAACTAATCATTTTCAAATCGACCACATTTTTTGAAAATTATTCTACGTATCTAATGAAAAAAACTGACAATTAAAAAAAGAAATCAATAAAAAACTGTTTCAATTTACCAAACCAAAAAATTGATTTTTTACAAGTTAGTTGTAAGTTGACATTTTGAAAAAAATTTCAAAATCACAAAAAACTATCAAAGTATTCCCAACGAAATTTTTTTTTCATAAAATGGAGGCCAGTTTAAAAAAAAATTAATAAAATGAGGGAAAAAACACGAATTTATGATAAGTAAATGAGATGTAAAAAAATGAAGTATATGCATCAAGTTGATAAAATTATTTTGAGTTTGCAAAAATTAAAATTTCTCTCAATTTTTTAATCAAAAGTTTTCTCGCCACTACAAAATTAAAAAAAAAAAAATTAAACGACCCCAAAAACTGAAATTTTGGGTGAAAATTCAAAAACAAAAACATCGTGAGAATCATTTCATATTTTTCAAAGTAAATGAGGTGTTTTAATGAAAAATTGCCTCCCAATTTTTTCAAAGAGAATGAAATAAAAATTTCGAAAGAATCAAGAAAAACTGAAGTGGCGAAAAAATATATTTATATAATTTTACATACGTATTTTTTATGTTGAATAAGTTACTTTGGTTCTTGATTCGTAAATTTGTCATCGAAAAAGTAAAAAATACCTAAACATTCGAAAGATTTTTTTATGAATAAAAATTCAAATTTTTTATTGAAACTTTACACTTTTTTCACTTGAAATTTTTAATAAAATTTTTCATCACTTCTTTTTGTAGAAATTTTCGAGATGAAATTTTCATTGAAATTTCCTCGTAAATCGAAAAAATGTACTCTACCTAATACTTAAATTCTTTCAGACATTTTCAATCAACTTTGAAAAAAATAAATAAATAAAATACTTGGAAATTTAGAGAATCTTCTACTCAATATTTGCTCAGAAATTTTTACAAAAAGTTCAAGAAACTTTTTCTGAGAATTTGTGGAACTTTTTGTTTGAACTTTGTTCCTAAATTTTAAAATAGATAACGTTTTCATTTAAAATGTTTGCTCCCTTTTTTAAAAAAGAGTTTTATTGTATATTTTTTAGAAATTTCTACTCCACATTTTCTCAAAATTTTTCAATTGCTTATATTCTTAGAAAAATTATTAGTCAAAATTTCTAAGGAAGTTAACTTTGTTTGATTTTTAAAATTTTTGATTGAAAGTTTTTTTAAACTGGAGTTTTCTTTGATCTATTTTCTTAAATTTAAAAAAAAACGTAAAATATGATATTTTTTAAATATCTCATAAATGCGATGATCTGATGAATTCTGGATTTTTTTCCAAAAAATATTAATAACGATGATTATACTTGCCAACCAAAGGCATAAAACCCATTCTGTAACAATTTGGAATTTTTTGCAAATTTTCAAAAATTTGAGGACTCTTGCGATCGCAAGATATTATTTGATTTGAATTTTTTTTTTTTTTTGTTTCACTTAGACGCAACTTTTCCGCGGTATTATAAATTTTGAAAATCGAAAATTTTTGATTTTCATTCCATCCTAGTACATATGGAAGCGAATTTGATTAATTTTTAGATAGGTACAGAACCGCGACGATGTTATTTTTATTTTTAATCAATTTCGCGTACATAACGTGCGAGTCGATTAAAAGGCCGCGAAAAAGCTGCGAAAAGGTATAGAATCGAAGGCGAGTGAAGAGGAGAAAAACCTCGGACATGGGAAGAAAACGGAAAAGGAAATGGAAAAGGTTAGAAGAGAAGAAGAATGTGCGTTATATGGTACGGTACTGTACACGGTATACTAAAAATAGAGGATACAAAATATCGATAAAAGTTGGTATTGTTTGAGCCCATATAACGCGCGAGCGAAATTCTATTCAGAACTTTATAGCAGGGGGCACCTGATCATTCATTTGAGACTATAGCTATAGCTAGAGCATAGCAGCGGCAACAGCAGCAGCAGCAGCAGCAGGGCCAGGGCTAGTACATAGAAAACGGTCATTTATGGGTGTCGGAACTTCCATCTGGTCACTATAGTAACCATGCCACACACATATACACGGCCAGCAAAATTTTCAATATATTCGCCGCACACCTACACAATTTTATCAACCAACACCAATACATACGCGTACACTATACACGTCGTATTATCTTTCTCTCTATTCCTCTCATACACGTGCAAAGGATATCATTAAACGGATCACCTTATCATAACTCGGACCCGTGGCGGCCATCTTTGTGTTGCCTTTCGTTAAGTTTGTTTTTCTTTCTTCCTTTCCTGATGCTTACTAGTAAGCTTTTTTCTCCTCTCTTTTTTTTCTTCTTTTTTTTTTTTTTTTGCTAAATCTTCTTTTTTCTTTTCTTTTTTTCATTTTCGTTTGTTCGGGGATTTTTACGAAATGCTGTAGAGAAGATGAGAGAATTATATTGACGAAGCTTAATTTTTCTATACGCATTGATTGTACCATGTACCCCTTACTCTTACTCTTACGTGTGTGCTGAACTGCTGGATGAATCGAACGATGTTGGAATTTCATTCCGGAGTAATCGAAAATATCGAATTGACCAGCGATTACCACTGGTTTCTAGATATTTTTTCTAATTTCATTTCATCGATTTGTTTTCCATTCGAGGAAACAACGTTTTCTAATGAAAAAAAAAATAACGCATTTCAAAGGATTTTCGTCACCCAGCCAGTGACAAATCGACGTTTTTTTTCCTTCTTCATCTAACACGAAGGGGGGAATTGTATTATCCGTGGCGCGATTTCATGTTATATAAGTTGCATAATCAAACCGCCTGTTATTTGGTGAGTTTATCGATGTAAGGCGATCGCTTATGCAATTTATTGAATGTTTCATTTCACCGCGTCCACGTAGCGCGGTGGCTGCTGTCTGAATAATAATAAGGTTCGAAGGAGTAAATCACCGGAGGGTGAATTTTAAGGTTTTTGTCGTCCTGGCTCGTCGGAAGATTCCTATTTGTATTTCGCGAGGTTTTACTTTCATCGTAGGTGGTGGTAAATTACGAATTAGCCAGAGGTGATGTATTTTTGGGGTGTTTTTTTTTTTGTTGGATGATTTTCTATATTTTGACAATTTTGTTTCAGTCGATTTCTTCGTTTTTTTTGTTTTTTTTTTTAAATAGCGAATTGTGTTTTTTTTGAGGGGGCGCGCGGTCAAAATTAATTGTTTGGTGAAATTTTTGTTGTTGTTGTTTTTTTCTTGAAGTACCTAATCATTTTCTACACATGATTCTGAGGTGGATATTTTTTTTTGGTCCGATGGTGGATGCAAGATTTCTCAAACCAAAATTAGCGACCCCGAAATGGAGGCAATAATCGAAAATTTTCTTTTTTCAAAGTATGAAAAATATAATTATATTTAAAATTTTATTTTATCAAGTTTACTTGAGTTTCAACATTTCACAATAGCTTTGTACGTTTATTTCTCAAACTTTTCAAATTTGTTCGGTAGACACAGCAAATTCCAAATTCTACTAGTTTTTTGGCTTTTAGTGGCTTTGTTTGTTTGCTATTCTGAAATTTGATTGGCCATGGACGTATTGAATGGATGGCACGACCAATCAAATTGCAGAATTATTTTAGATATTTTTGGAATGGAATTTGCTGTCTCTACCGGATAAATTTGAAAAGTTTGTAAAATAAACGAACAAAGCTAATACGTATAAACTCAACATTGAAAAAAAAAACGTTCGTCAATTTTTTTCCTAATTTCCTAACTTACTAAAGCACATACAATCATTTTGTTTTGATTTTCAAATTCACCCATTTTTTTTCCTTCCTAATTTTGATTTTTCATCCATTTTCAATTTTTCAAATTTTAGACCATTTTTGATCATTTTATAGAAGTGATCTGAACCCCCCCCCCCCCCCCCCAAACAGTAGACATTTGTTTCAAAGAACGGCACTGTAATCAACTTTGACAGCTAACAATTTAATCCTGGCGTTAGTGTGGCGATTTGACTTGTGTATTTTCGTGCTAACTAATCGAAAATCTGGCGAAAAGTCAATCTTTGCTGGAGGCTCCTCCAAATCGTATCGAAATGGTCTCAATTGTTTCGAAGAGTAACCTATATTTTCAGAATTCTATCCTCAAATTTACCATCATTGTGCTAATGGGCAATTTTTCAACATTTTCAAAAATTCAACAAACATTGAAAAATCAACTTCGGCATTTTAAAATTTGGTTATGTGATCTGATTGTCATGCCATTTCTCAAAACCAAACTTCAGCTCAACCTCTGAGTGGTCAAGGTTCCCTTGTTGGTTGATTACGAAATAATTCTATTGATTTGAGACTTTTTTCCCCTTCATTTATCATCAATTCGTAAATTATAATTTATTTTTGTTTTTTTTTAAACTAATTTTCTTATTATTTTTTTTTTTGTAAATTCTTCGTTTTTTTATTGAGAAAGTTTCGAAGGTTTTTTACACAGAATAATGTTCCAATTTATTTTTATTTTTTAAATAACGTAGGTACAAATTTTTTGGAAACTGGCTGAAAATTTATATTTTTGGTGGCTAATTGGTTCGATTTTTCTTGACTCATTTAAAATTAAGATGTTTTCATGATGTATGAAAAATGAATTGGAAGAATTTTAGTTCTTTGTAAACTCAAAATGATTCAATTGATTTGAGACACCATTTTTTTTTCAATTTCTAAATTTTGACTTACAAGAAAAATTTACCATTAAAGATGAAGAGAAAAAATAAAAATAATTTTACAACTTGAAACATTTTTTCCCCTCAAAATTATCAATAAAACCGTTCTTTTTTTCTTTTTTTTTTATGGTGAAATTTTGAGATGCCTTTTATTTAAAATGATTTTTTTCTGAACGAATCTTACAATTGAAAATTGCTCAAATAAATTTCAATTCTTCGTTTTATTAGATTTGAACCTGGCGAAATAACGAAACGAGTATTAGCTTAGGATATCTCAATTTTTTGTATAATTTGGCTTCATTCGTGTAATTATTCTTATTTTACAAAATCTTGACTTGTTAACACACTGATTTTTCTCGATTTTTTTCAATTTTGAATTTTTTGTTTAGTATAATTTTTGAAAAAATTAAAATAATGCCGGCATGATCAAAAAATGTTATGATCGTTTTGAAAATTGATCTTTTAAACTTTTTTGGAAAATATTCTGGATTAGGTATTAAAAAGTGCTTCAATTTAAAAAATGTATTAAAACTAAGAATAATTACCGGTAATTAAGCCAAATTAACAAAGAAGAAAATCTAAGCTAATATTTCGCCAGAATTACATCTGGCGAAATATTAGCTTATAGATTTTCTTCTTTGTTAATTTGGCTTAATTACCCGTAATTATTCTTAGTTTCATTATGACTAGCCAAATAAGTTTCAGAACTTACAAATGTATTAAAATTTAAAAAATACCAAATTTCATAGTTTACTCAGTTTCCTGAATTTCCCCAAGTTTTGTTATTTTTTTTTTCACGTTTCTTAATTTGTCGAAATTTGTCGAACTATAAAAATAATATTTTGCTTACAAATTTTTAAAAATTAGCCTAATTTTAAAAACTTATTCAATTTAAAAAATTTATTAAAATAAGAAAATTCTCCATTTTGGAATTGTTATCAATTTTTAGGTTTCGACTAGTTCTGAAGATGATGTGAAAAATTTTGTGAAGAATTATTACAAATTTTATAAGTTATCAAATCTTCAGAAACAGTGCGTCAACAATTTTCAAAGTGTTTTTACTCGAAATTTATTTCTAAAAAATTTTGGAAATGGATTTTATTAAAATTTTTATCCCCGAAATTTTTTTAGTATCTATAGTTCTCTCTAATTTCCAACTTTTCTATGTACTTATCTGTGCTTAATTTCAGTTTGATTCTCTTGAAAAAATTTTGGTCATCCATTTCTAACTCAAAGTTTTCATCTCATTTTACGCGGCTTATTTTTATTGGGAAAAATTTAAAATTTTTTTTTTTTTTGGCATTATTGTGAGCATGTGAGCACAGTCTTTTCACAAAGAATTAATTGCCTGGACGAATATCGTCAAAGTTGTACATACATATTTTTATTTGAACCCCAGAGAAATGAATAAATATTAACAGCTGAATGATAAAAAGAGACATCATCATTCTCGTCTGAATGTACCGTGAATGGATTTTTATTTTGAAAAAATAATTTGTTGTTGGAAAACTGACGATCAATCTCAAGTTCTCGAAAGCTGCGTGAAATTCTGAGGTGAACTTCAAACAGAGACTTGGAATTTAATTTGTTGGTTGAGACTCTTTTGAATTCGGATGTATTCGTATTCATTCTAACTGTAGTGTTTAATATCTGATCAGACATACCCAATGTTTTTTTTTTTTTGTTGAAGTGGTCTCTGAAGCATTTAATTGCCTGTATTCGGCAATCATCACTCGAATGGTAACGATATAACACAGTTTGAGAAAGATTTTCGCGCGTCAACGAATAAATACGAATAGGACAAAATAAGAGTGTAGAAAAAGAAGATCAGTATAGTTTTTCGGATTCGAATTCGGACACAGCGCAGCGTGACGGATCACTCGTCGGGTATATTTATTTTTCCCAAAGTAACCGATCACGATCACGTGATACGGTTTGACAAATTTTTTAACGCGCGTCATCGTGATAAAAATAAATAAAAAAATATAAGATAAATACAGCTTCGGCGGCGGGCCAGCGGTGACGATGTTGTCTTTGTGATGGTATATAGCTTGGCTTGGCATCGCGAAGATACCTGCATCGAGAGGCTGATGAGAGAAGTCTACGACGACGAGATGAGACGAGACGGTGGTAAATTATGCCTATGTGAGGCTGGATGCTGCGCTGGACATTGGCAGCGGAGAGTGGACGTTAATAAGTCGCGAAACGGATTAATTAACTTTGGTTTTAATCGATTTCGATAGACCGATGGTCGTCGTGTCGCGATGATGTATCATTTTGTCATTGCTTCTGATTCCGATGGCATGGCGGCGCGACCGCGGTTATCTACCTTCGAGGATAGCTGGCTAATTTTTACCGTCATTAATCATTAATTTTGAATCACCGCCGCCGCCATCGCCACCGTAACAACCACATTATACCAGGCATCAATCGGTAGCTCTGTGCTGCTGCTGGGTTGCTGACTGTATAGGTAAAGGTATTGTTACGTATATACGCGAATAGATATAGATATACCATACCATCTATAAGACGCGAATGGTATGGCAGTTGATTAAAATTCGTTAAATGTCGCATATGCGTCATTCGACTATTTGAATGTCAATTAATTTGTGCGATAGTCGTTTTCTGATGGAGCCATTCGTCCGGAAAATAAATACTCTACCGGAGCGTTTTTGTTTCCCGTTTCATAGAAATCATGCATTTTTCCTCGTTACCTATTTTTTTTTTCCTTACAGTCTTTCGCATGCAGTCGATTATTTCATCGACGCGACTTTCTTGTTTTTAACCATTTTAATATTTATAATTTTGTCATCTCGCGGTTAAAACGAGTAGGAAAAAAAAGAAGGAAAAAGTGCACGTTTGAATGAAATTATACAAGATCGCGTAGCTTGGGAATGAATTCAAGTTGCCCTTGTTTTAGTTGGCGTCTTAATTTGCAATGATGAAAGAAAGAACGATGCTTATGGTTCGAGTTGCCTACCTATTTAGCACCGTTTATGAAGGCATTTTAGATCGCAGTGATTTATTTTACAGTCGAGTGTGGATCGATGAAGAAGTAGAAAGGGAAATTATCCAATACTTCTGCGACTCTACGAATCTGTCCTTTGCCAAAAACTTTTTTTTTTAGTTACTTATTAAAAAATTGGATTAAATTTTAATTTTATATTTTCCGTCTTTAGGTACTCACTTTTTTCCTTTCAGTTTTTAGTCATTTTTAATTTTTCTGATTTTTTTTTTTTTCAATTTTCGATTTGCTATCCAATTTGAATTATTCAAATTTTCAGTTTCTATCCAGGTTTTTCAATTTTAAATAATTTCTACAATTCTTTTTATTCGTAAAATTTTTAATTTTTACCAAATTTTATGATTTTAAACTTTTTATATTATTGTGTTTTTTTTTTTTTAAATTTTCATTTCACAATTATTTTTCAATTTTTTTTTTAAAATTGATTTTTTACAATTTTAAATTTTTGTATACGAGGAGCGTTTTTCCAAAACGGCTTAAGTCCATTTTTTTCGAAATTGATTTTATGACGCCATTTGGTGGAGAAGGTCTGTATACATAATCCTACATCATCAATCTACCAAAATATCGCGTTTAACCGGCTCAAAAAGCTAATATTTAAAAAAGTAAAAAACAAAGAATGGTGCGAAAAAGGCTTCAGATTTGCTTAAAATTTTTTCCAAAATGGCCTAAGTCCATGTACTTGAGTTCACAACTAAACTATTTGAGGATTATCTGCTCTAAAATTGAACCATCACCTCCAGTATAGCTTTTTAACATACGATTTTATTATGTTTTTTGCTTCTCCAGTAAAATTTTAAAAAGTGGACTTGGGCTGTTTTGGAAAAACGCTCCTCATACGTAATTGATTATTTCCTCTTTTTCTAAATTTTCAATTCCTATCCAATTTTTTCAATTTTCAGGTTTTTCTACATATTTTTTTTTATTCCTCAGATTTTAAATTTTTATCAATTTTTATAGGTAGGTAATTTTTATTACAAATAAATTATTAAGAATAAAGTTGATACAAATTTTTCCATAAATGACCAACCAACTTTTCACGTCCTCCAGAGTACAGATCAGGGTGTCTACAGGTCATGAAATACATGAAATTTGAAAATGGGTCATGAAAGTCATGAATTTTTCAAAAAAATCACTAGGTCATGAAAAGTCATGAATTTTTGATAATTTTTTCAAACTGTTGCATCTTCTCAAAAAAAAATAAACGCATAAGATACTTATTGTGATTTTTCTGAAGAAAATAATTAATTTTCTTGAAGAATTTTTTTTCGAGGGGGGATGGAAATCTCGATTTTTTTGGGGAAAATCTCTATTTCTTGGAATGGAAAAAAATGAATTTTTTGATGTAAAAAATTTTAAAAATGTTTTGGAGTGAAAAACATAGGTAGGTGCTGTGCATGGCGTTGAAAAAATTCTCAATTTTTTTGAAATAAAAATATTTTTTGAACTCTTGAGTATAAAATCTCAATTTTTTGATTTTTTTTTCTTTAATTTTCTAAAAAATAAAATATTTTAATTTTTTGAGAGTAGGGTCTCTGTTTTTTGGAGAAAAAATTCTCATTTATTTTTTTTAAATAAAAAAATTAAAACAAATTTTTTGGTTTGAAATTTTTTTAAAAATTGTTTTGGAATGAAAAAAATTAGTACCTACTACCTAGGTAGGTACTCAATTTTTTTGAAATAGAGATTTTTTGGAATAAAAAATATCCAATAACCTTTTTTCCTCTTTTTTTTTGATGAAAAAAGTTATAAATTTTTTTTTATGTGAAGGTATTTTACAAAATTTCTGTAGAAAAGTTTCTTAATTTTTTCTTTGTGAAGAAAAAAATTCGTTTCATTTTCGAAAAAAACTTGAGATTTTTTTCAAACAATAATTTAAAAAAATTCTTTTGAAATAAATTTTCTTTGATAGGTAGTAAATTTATTTTTAAGTAAATAAATGAAATATTTTTTACACTTCGGGACGAAAAAAACAGGGTTTTCTGTTGAAAAAGTTGTCAAAAAATTTTTTAAGAGAATTTTTTATCTGAAAATTTCAGATATGTTTCATTTCCAGGAAAAAAGTCATTCTCACATTACAACATGAAAACAATTTCAAGCATCCACCTTTTAGGGAAGAAATCGAATTACATCCTTGAAAATTTCAAGTATTCATTCAACTTTTTTTTTAAATTGTATAGATTTTTTTGGTTACAAAAAAAAATGGGGTCTCAGAGGGCATATGCATAACTTGGGGGTTCAAGGGGCATTCGCCACCCCTCAATAATTTTTAAAATATCTTTATTACCACAAAATATAGGGAAAAAATGAGGCAAATTTTTAGCGCCCCCCCCCCTCCCAATAAACTATACCTAAAAAATAAAAAAATATAAAAATGGAAACCATTAAGAATTTGAACAATGTAATAAATCCATAAATTATTGTAGAATTTTTAACATTAACAGTTGTTCAAATTTTTTATGGTTTCCAATTTTTTCTTATTCAATTTTGTACAGCTTATTTTTTACTTAAGTAGGTACGTAATTATTTTGAATCAATTTGTTCTAAATTTCTAATGAAAAGTCTACTCATTCACCGAGAAAATTTGTCGAAGCTAAACAAAATTGTGGCGAATTTAAAACCGTTTCAAGTGGATTTGACTCAGGACCACATGATTGAGAGGGCGTGGTTTGTAATTTAATTGAATCTCCAAACGAAAGCTTTTCATTTCCATTTTTCGAATTCTACTACGACCTGACTAAACTAATGCTGAATATGCAGCAGCATCGTCAACAGTATGATTTTAGGCAGGACGATTGTAAGTTGTAACTTGTAAATTACGTGAATATATTACACTAGTCGTGCTGGCGTTTATATTGTTGAAAATGTCATCGAGAAAAATTGCTTTTATTCATACTCGCATACGCATACGTATACAATATTGAATGTAACCCGACTGCAGCGACGTTTGCGATTTTAATAAATCCGCATCGTCGCTTCGCATACTTTCACAATGGCCAAAAGTAACAAGAGTAGAAGAGGAGTACTGTAGAGAGAGACCTACGTATTTAGATACACTTCGCTAATGAACGTACACGCTGTATTCGCATTAAAATATGAGTTTTTCAAAAGCTTGAGAGTGAGAGACGTAGACGGGCCCCCGAAGAGAAAGAGTGCGAAAATGTGGTGGATGCATGCGATAGAGTGAGAGAGAGAAGCCAGGCCAGGCCAGAGTCGAAGCATTGAAAGTTGATAATCGACGATGCGAAACCGTAAACCATTAATTTATTCGGAAGCCGCTTACTTATCGAGAATGTTTTGAGAAATGAAAGGAGGCGCGTGCATTTCTGCGTTTCGTGTGCCTTTTGACTTTTCCATCAATTTCGTCGCCCCTTTGCTGCTTGCCTATGTATATCTGTGTATACCATATAATAGGTATATGGTATATAGCTTTTTCGCGCACTCCAGGAGTGAGAAGGAGAGAAACGTGTTGACACTGTTGACACATTGCGAACGACGATGCGGAGGCTGCGACTTCTGTGGAGGATCGTGGACGTTGTACAATCGTCTCTAGATATACAGGGTGTCCGGTGAGTGGTCTGCAAAAGTTGAAATTTGGATATAACCGAGTACGAATAACGGAAAACTTTATATGGGTACATTAGGGTGGAGTGAAAATAAAAACATATCTCGGATTTTGACCAAACTCGCAGAGGTCATTTACTTTGAGTTGAGAACCTCCCCAAAAAAATGTCAGCCCCCTACCTCAACACAGAGGGGAGCTGGGGGCTCTCAAAGTAGGGTCACTTTTGAAAAAACCGCAACTTTTTGCCACTTTTGGGTAGTGCCACCTACATGGTACTTCGAAAACACCCCTAGAAAGTTGCAATTCGAGTTTCTACACCTACCCATACCATTGGCCTTGAAATTTGATATCGAATTTTTCACCCTACCAGGGGGTTGAAAAGTTGCAGATCGCTCAAAAATCTAGAACTTCGAATTACAAAAAACGAAAATAACATCTGCTTGGAACCAAAACTGGTCTCAAATAGCTCCTATTAATGCAAAAAAATTATTTCGATAGAAAAAGTTAAAAAATTTTCATAGCAGGGATGCCAACTTTCGATTTTCATAAAACATCAAAATTTCTAATTTCTTTTTGGTAAAAATTGATGTTTTATAAAAATTGAAAGTTGGCAATACTGCTATGAAAATTTTTTAACTTTTTCTATCGAAATAATTTTTTTGCATCAATAGGAGCCATTTGAGACCAGTTTGGGTACCAGGAAGATGTTATTTTCGTTTTTTGTAATTCGAAGTTCTAGATTTTTTAGCGATCTGCAACTTTTCAACCCCCTGGTAGGGTGAAAAATTCGATATCAAATTCCAAGTCCAATGGTATGGGGAGATGTAGAAACTCAAATTGCAACTTTCTAGGGGTGTTTTCGAGGTACCATGTAGGTGGCACTACCCAAAAGTGACAAAAAGCTGCGTTTTTTCAAAAGTGACCCCACTTTGAGAGCCCCCAGCTCCCCTCTGTTTTGAGCTAGGGAGCTGAATTTTTTTTTGGGAGGTTCTCAACTCGAAGTAAATCACCTCTGCTAGTTTGGTCAAAATCCGAGATATGTTTTTATTTTCACTCCACCCTAAGGTACATATTATATTGCCCAAGTTTGAAAATGAAGGAAGCTACAAAGGTTTGAAATCGGTATTTTACCTAGCAAAATCAATTGGCAACACTGGGTTTTAAAAAAATTTCGACACCGGCAGTGGATAGATCTTCGAAAAAGCAGTTAAAATTGTAATCATATTGGATTGCCTATCTTTGAAATTGAAGGAGTTACAACAACGCAAAATTCCAGTCAAAAATATTGCCTACCTCAATTTATTACAGTGCTATGGTGATACGTGAAAATTGCGAAATTCGGTCAAAAAATACATGAAACAGGTCGAACAGGTGTAACTTTTTGAGAGGAACAAAAAACGACATGTAAAAATTTTGCCTATCTTTGAAAATTAAGGCGCTACGGAGCCTTGAATTTAGAAAATACCAATTTTCAAAGCTTTGTAGCGCCTTCATTTTCAAAGATAGGCAAATTTTCGACTTAACTGTTTTTGTTCCTTTTAAGAAGTTACACCTGGTTCGTGCATTGTTTTCACCCACTGCCCCTTCAAAATCGAGATAGGCAAGCACCATGTGTACATGAAGATTTTGTTCGTGATACTTGGTTATATCCAAATTTCAAGTTTGGCACACCACTCGCCGGACACCCTGTATACGTTTACGCATACGTATGTACGTACGTACTTACTACGTACACGTATTCTACTCGTTTATGTACCTATTTGAATTTGTGTGCGAGTATCGAGTACATCTACATATCTACGTATGTAAAACGACGACGACCTCTCTAGCTTCGTCATTTCGTCATGGTGGCGCTTCGTCGCAGAGCACAGAGCTTATGATTATTTAAGCGGATGCTCGATACGAGTATAGCGCTAATAACAACGTTAATTCTCTCTATTCAATTTACGTTTGTCTTTTGTTTGCATACGTACGATACAAATTATTTCTCGCTCGTTCGTCGCGCAAGAATTTGCCAACAACGACGATGCCGATGCCAGGCGATGTGTGCATCGTGCACGTACCCCCAAGTACGACTCATACACGCGCACAATCATATACTCGTACCCGAGTATTACATACATATTGTATACATTTATACACTGTCGAGCTATACGAAGTCTAGGTATATGCTACGAGTATGTAGTTGTAGGTGTACGAGAGCAAGAGAATATACGACGCATTCGCGGATGCGAAATCGAGTGTACGCTAGGCAACCCGCACGAGTCGGGTGTACCAGCCTCGACATTCGCTTCCGACAGCCCTTTCTCGTCTTCCAATATAGAAAAGAAAAATGAGAACTCGAACTTGCCGCTTTTGACTGCGATTCGAATTTATTTTATTTTCATCCTACCGCCGAATGATTTGAATAATAGAATAAACGTGACGTCATAACGTTACAAGGGAAGAAGTACATTTCTATGTACATCATTTGTCGTATGCCACTCGCGAGCAAAAACTTACCCCCGATTCTGTTCCCTGCTCTCGCAACCTCCCGCCCGCCGCCATCTCGAGGCTTATTTATTTTGTTCTATTATACAGACTTGATCCTCGCTCATTCCGACGTTCGTCTTACGTATAGTATGCTTCGTCTCGCTTATAATAGAATTTTTGCCATTTATGCCCCCCCCCCCCCGCGGCCCGCACACAAACCTCAAAGTCGAAACACTGTAGGTCGATTCGTTCGTTATTTATACGCGTGATTTTATTCCAACAAAAAAAAATGTATTCCATTGTATATGAGAAGATAGAATTGATGAAAAATATATCTTGTAGAAAATTTTACATTGCGATTCTCGTGATTTTTTTTTTTGACAAGAGTTCATTTTTTGGCAGGAGAGGGGGTTGATGCTCAGAATTTATTTTGATCGATTCAGATTATTCACACTTTGGTCCAATATACTCTCCTTACATTCATGCCATATTTTCGAATTGCCCCATTTCCTCATTTTTAAAATTTGTTTTATCAACCGAATGGAAATTAATTTTTTTAAAGATGAGTAGGTACCTATATGAAGAATGAATAACATTAAAAATCTTACACAAAAAATAATTAGGTACTTATCAAATAAGAACTATCCCTAAAAAGAATGAAAATTTAAAAGTTGAAAGTTTACAAAGATTCTGAAAAATTAAATACCTACGAGAAATTCAAAATTTAAAAAATTGGAGAAAAGTTGAAATTTTGAAGGGAAAAAAGTTTAAAAGTAGATTAGAAATCAAAATTTGAAAAAATGAGAATTTAAAAAATTTGAAAAATTAAATGACGAATAAATTTTTTTTTGAAAAATTGAAAATTAAAGAACACCTCTATATTATAGCGAAGTTGAAAATGAAAAAAATGAAGAAAAAAAAATGGAAACGTAGATACAGTAAACAATTCTATAGAATGAGAATTTGAAAAAAAAAATACAAAACAAAACAAATCAAAAATAAGAAAATTTAGAGATTCTGAAATTCGAGTTTGAAATTTAAAAAAAAGTGAAAATTTGAATAGAAATTATAATAATTTAAAAAAATTGAAAATTTAATGAGCTAAAAAAATGGATACTTGCGTATGTTGTGGATATAATTGAAAATTCAAAAATAAAATAATGACAGTGAGCAAGCATTCAAGAAAATGAAGAAAATTAATGGTGATTGAAAATATGAAAAAATTTAAAACAATAATAGATAAATTTTAAAAAGTTGGATAGAAATTGAAAATTATGTAAAATGGGAATTTGAATAAAATAAGAAAAATTTTAAGTACTTACTTGATTAAAAATAAAGTTGAGAAATAAATTAATTACGTACTTGAAAAAAAACAAAATTTGATGAAAAATGGGAAAAATTATGTATTTCAACCAAAAAACTTTTCCATGTTTCATGATAACCTTAACCACACTCAAGATCATACTTATAAGATCTATGCTTAAGATGACCTTATCAGTAGTATTTGAGGGAGAGGAGTTTCTAGGTTCTCAAAGCCCTTCTATTGTTTAAAAAGAAAAAGAAAAGAAAATACTCTCTCAACAACCTTGCACATAGTGAGTGTTTTTCTTTTTTGTTTAATTTTTTGGTTGACTCATCATAAACAAATAATCAAAATCGAAATTCATAATTATTTTGTGTTATAGAGAGGGTAATGAAATATGTGTTTTTTGATATGATATTTAGCAACTGGTAAGCTTGAAATTACATTTCTCGACGAATCACATCATCTCGTTCAGACTGCAGAGCTGCTGATCCAAATTTTAAAAAAATCTTTGAATCGTCTAAAATTATCATAAAAAAAAAAAAAAAAAAATCCTTGGAGGGGGGGGGGGGGGTAGGTAAAAAAATGGATTTTTTTTTTAGTTTTATAGAATACTTTCCTATACAAGTGAACTCATTTCACAGTTGAGGAAACTATTTTCGAAAAATCACAATTTTCAAGGCCAAAATAAACATTTTTACCAAATTTTCAGGTTTTTTGGAGGAATTTCAAAAATTTCTTTAAAATTGGGAATCCTTTAGAAAAATCCTCGACATTTTTCAAAAATGTCTAAAGTCCTCAATTTCAAGGATAAATCCTCAAGGTTGGCAGCTTTGTCATCGCGAGGAAGCATATGAAATTAGGAAATACATATACTTATTTTTCAATATTATTTGAGAAAATTTCTAAAATATGGAGAAAAGTTTTTTTTTTCATGCTTTTCCTAGAATTTTGTTTCATACTTTTCTGTGATTTTGTTTGATTTTTAAAAAAAATTCAAAATTTTTTTTAAAATTTTATTCAATAGCTAACAATTTTTAAGAAAATTTTTATTGAAGAAGGTTTTTTTCTTTCAATTCAACTTTCATTCAGTTTGGATCAAATTTCTCACTTCAAGAAAAATAACTATCAAATAATTGAAATGTTTTTGCTTTATACATGTACTTTGTACCTAACACTCATTTTAATTTTCTTCCATCAGCTTGCGAAAATTCCAGTTCTGAGACACCGAACAATTTCTAACTCAAATTTTGTGGATCTCCCAGACCGTTAAATTTTTTTGTAGAGTAAAATTCAAGGCCTCCAGAACGTTGAATTTCTTCAGGGTGTCTACAGGTCATGAAAAGTCATGAAATTTGAAAATGGGTCATGAAAGTCATGAAAAAGTCATGAATTTTTCAAAAAAATCACTAGGTCATGAAAAGTCATGAATTTTGCTGCTGGAGGTCATGAATTTTTTTTTATTAGGCAAAATTTGCCCTTTTTTTCTTTTATAATTGAATATTTCTTTTAAAAAATTTCGCTCTCGCTACGCTCGAGCAGTATTTTGTTTTCTATTTGATAACAGAATTGAAACTTTCAGTAGTTCAAATTTACATTTTTCTTACTCAAAATTGCAGTTTTTTTCAAAATAATTTTCCCTCGCTTCTTCGGGAAATATTATTTTCATCTCATTTGCTAAAGTTTCAAATTTTCGGTACTTGAATTTGATATTTTCAGTAATTCTGCCCTTTTCCCTTGAAAAATTCTTTCAGTTCGTCACTGTTTGGGGGTGCAATTTTTTCTCTGCTTAAGGACATGAAATACCAAAATACAGCTCTCTTTGTTTTCGAAGAAAAAATGAAAATTTTTATTTCAAAATGACCACCCCTGAAAGTTGAATCCCCTCCATGATTTCATCCTAGCTGCGTTACCGGGGAAAAATAAGGATTTTTTTTGCTCCCCCCCCCAAATATTCATTCCAAGTTACACTCATACTGGAAAAGGGGTGGGTCCCTGAAAATGTTAAAATATTGTTCATGAAAAAGGTTATGAAAAAGACATGAAAAAGTCACGAATTTTCAAAAAAAAAATAATGTAGACACCCTGTTTCTTGTACCTAGCGCAAATTTCGTAATAACCAGAGCAAAAATATATCCATGTTTTAAAAAATTGAATATTGTACGAAAATTAAAAAAGTAATCAATGTGTGATAATTGATAAAATTACTCACCAATTTAAGAAAATATAAGATTCATAAAAAATTGCCCTTTTGCCGTCAAAAATAAGTGATTACCAGTTTATAATTTTTTCTGCCAAAACTATAGTTATTATCGTTATTATAGAATTGAAGAAAATCATTCCTAAACTCTGAAAATGAATGCTTGTCACTTTTTACTGGTATAGATACCTACCTCTACCTACATAGATTACACTACGTCGGATACTCGCTACCTATTCAATTGAACTACTCATTCTCAGGCTATTTTATACACTTAGATAAGCTGAAACCCATGACCGATATTATATACACAAACGATGCGAGATGTTTTCGCGCTGGCTGGCTGAAATTTTATGAGAATATTCGTGGCCGATGAATTATTTAGCTGTCAAGTTTGAACGCTAGAAGGCGACTCGCCGCGCCGTTGCTGAGCGTAGAAAAAAAGTGAGAGAAGTAAAAATTAGCCTAGTAAACTGTTTAGTTTGTTTATTTGTTACGTGATGGTAGTATTCATCATCACGAAATTAAGGAAGTCGTTAACCATCTGCGATTGTTTCATTCGTAAATACTTACGAACCGGTTAATTATAACTAATTTTCTTTTATCGTAATGTCAGAAGTGCAACGTTTAAAAAAAATACGACTAAGCAGATAGCATAGCGTAGAATATCTATACCTATATTTAAAATCGTCCGTGGCATCGGCGGTGATGGCGCTGCTGATCATAATGATACCGGCGACTCGAACAATAACGCGAAATACTTCGCCTCTGGGAAAATATTCGTCGATTAAATGTTACATCTTATATATATGTATATTTATTTATTCGTATTATATTATTCACTGTAGGTATAGTTGTGTATGCGTCGCGATAACAAAGGTATCCAATTATGGGTGTAAAATGTGAGGTGTGAGGTGCCAGTGCCATCTGCGATTCGATAAATTTCGTGTTAACCTAACGTGAATTTTTGATACCACCCTGATGATTTGAAACTGATATTATCACAAGGATCATACTAGGAGGCAGTCGTACATCGAAATTGACCCGGATGTGAAATCATTTCGCGAATTATAAAAGTAAAGTTGAGAAATTACGTGAGGAAAACTGAAAAAAGAATCAACTGGTCGAGTATTGCTGATGCAGATAAGGCGAGGAGAAAATAAAAATCTGACATACTTAGCAATAATTTTTCGTACCTATAGTTGAAACAATGAACGAGGTTACGTCTTTTCCCGCAGCGTAACAAATGTCTCGCGTGATCTGTCTGTTACCTTTTCCTATTCTTTTCCATGGTGTTTCAATTTTTCATGACTGATGTAGACTACGTCTAATACAATTACCTACCTATTATTGTAATAAGCCATTTGCGTTTTATTATTATCGACTCACTATGAGCTGAATCAAAAATTGATCGGATAAAGTATGTCATGTCGTGAACTATTTCCTTACGATTATTTTTCCAATCTTGTAATTTGAATTTCAAAATTTTTCATATTTTTTCTCTACTTCAGGGTGTCTAAAAGTCATGAAAAAGTCATCAAATTTGAAAATGAGCCATGAAAGTCATGGTTACGTCATGAATGAATTTTCTAAAAAAGCATTAGGTCAAGAAAAGTCAAAATTTTCAATCTTTGAAGTCATGAATTTTTGGTAATAACCCAGGAAAAATTACATCTTCCCAAAAAAAAAAAAAAAAAAAAGTAAAATATTGTGATTTCTATGAAGAAGAGTGATTAATTTTTTTGAAAAGAATTTTTTCAATGGGGAAGGAAATCTCTATTTTTTTGAAAAAAAATCCTCATTTCTTGGAATGAAAAAAAAATTCTGGAATGAAAAAAAATGAATTTTTTGGTACCTACTAAAAAATTTTTTAAATTGTTTTAGAATAAAAAACATTTTCACTCAATTTTTTTTACATAATAAAAGTATTTTTTAAACTTTCGCGAAAAATTCTCATTTAAAAAATCAATAATCTGAATTTTATCTTTTTGGTATTGAACTGTTTTGAAATAAAAATACTTTTCGAACTCTGGAGTATAAAATCTCAATGTTTTGGATGTCTTTTTAAATTTTTTGACGAATGATTTTTTTTTTTGGAGGAGGGTCTCTGTTCTTTTGGAGAAAAAAAATGCTCATTTTTTGGAATAAAAAAAAATTAAAACCCAATTTTTTGGTTCAAAAATATTTTAAAATTTGTTTTGGAATAAGAAAAATTACTTAATTTGTTTAAAATAGAAAAATCTCAACTCAATTTTTTGGGGATCATTTTTTTTTTTTTTTTTTTTGATACCTAGTAAAATAAATAGGTAGAATATTTTTCAAATTTTGAGACAAAAAAAACATGAAAAACAATGTTTTTCCGTTGAAAAAGTTGTTAAAAATTTTTCATTCAATATTAATAACTATTTTTGAATTAATTAAAAATTGAAGGAAAAAAAATAACAAATCAAACTAACCTGAAAATTGTGATAAAAAAGTTGAGGACTAAAAAAATAAAAAAACAGAAAAACTTGAAAAAAAAATGAGAAAGTGATCGGTACATGAATCTAAAAAAAGGGGGAATTGAAAACAATGAAGACTGGGAAAAGTTGAAAATTCACAGTGGCGTAGCTAGGATGAAATCATGGAGGGGGTTCAACTTTCCGGGGTGGTCATTTTGAAACAAAAATTTTCATTTTTTCTTCAAAAACAAGTAAACAATACTCACTGACAGGGACGAACTGAAAGAATTTTTCGGGCAAAAGGGGCAGAATTAATGAAAATACCAAATCTAAGAACCAAAAATCTTAAATTTTACTAAATGTGATGAAAAAAATACTGCCCGGGCGAAGCGAGGGCAAAATTTTTGAAAAAATTGCAATTTTGAGCAAGATAATATGCATTTTTCTGCATAAATTTGGGTAATTAAAGTTTGGATTTTTTCGAATATTTACAAAAAAAAACAATTTATTTTGTCGGAGGGGGGGGGGTCTGGTCAGAACCCCTTCCCCCCTTTAAATACGCCTCTGAAAATTCAAAAATATTAGAAAAAACTAAAATTGTAAAAAACAAAGAAAATATTTAAAAATTGAAAAAAGTAGAGCTGTGAAAAAATTAAAATTGAATTAAGTATTCAAAATTTACTGCGGTAATTTAAATTTTCAAATTTTCATGTATGTTAACGTAGTCACGTGATGAAAAAAAATTATTTTTTATATTTTTCATGTTTATAGCTACTTAGCAATTTTACCAAACGAGGAAGTATTGAATGGAATTATACATTCATTCTTAATCAATAAAATATCATCAACTTTTTGAATCAATTTTGCTGTCAAATTTGATTTCCAGTTGAGAGAACGGGATTTCATATACGTAGATAAGGGAAAAAGATACGACTTAGGATTAGGAGGAAAGAGGAATCTGAATTAAAGATATGGTATTTTCATATTTTAGGTCTATTATTTAGAAGTAAACGAGTTGAAAAAAAAATATGAGGATTCGGACATAATTGTTTGATATAAAGGCAGGTAATAGAAAGGCAACACCTATTGGCGCCGTCGCTATCAAAACGCGTGTGAATAACCTTAACATCGAGAATTTAAACTGATGATTTCTTAAAAAAAAAAATAATAAAAAAAAAATAGAACCAAATATGTGGCTGTGCGAGCTTCGACTAACCGACCAGCAGGCCAGCCAGTCGACTATGTTTTGAAATGTTATAATTATAATTATGCCGATATGTTGTTATCCTTTATAGTTCATTTGTGTGTTTTTTTTCTTTGCAAAATTTTGTAATTAATAAGAAATGTAATGAAAAGTCAAGGTGGTCCTTCAGTAATTGATATAGGTGTCGAATGAAGGGACATTTGAGGAAAAGCCTTTAATAGATATACTTGAGAGGGGACTACATCTTAAAAAAAAAAAAAAGTCAACGGAAAATAGATTTGAAAGACGTCTGTGCCAGCTTATTGTGGAAACATTTTGAAAATATTTTCAGTATACTTACTCCACAAAGTGATGAATGGTACCACGAAGAACCAATATGAAAAATGTAATATAATGTAAGAAAACCATACTCACCATATATCTATCTACTCGTATACCACAACTTGTATTCACAAGTTGGAGAACCCTAGAAAGAAGGCAAAGAAGCCAAGATAATTATAAGCGCTGTTCCGAATGAAATTTTGACGTTTCAAATGCAACTTGTTCGTATCTGAAACGTACTTATATCGAGCGCAACACGAAAGGAAGATTGCTGGAAATGAAATTACCAGCATGGCGTGGGGCGGCGGTCGCACCATGGTGGGAAAATGGTGAACGACCAACTAACAAAACGGATAATTCACGTGGTTATTACCTCTGCTGCGTTATATTATTATCTAATCAGAAAAAATAACAACGCCAGCAAAATGAACGCAACACGCGAATCCGATCAAATCGTGTACTCGTTCAATTATTGCCGGATGACAAAAAAACCTGAACCTGCCCATTGCAATCAGTACACGATGTACGAGTACTCGCACTTGGCCTGGACTTGGTGTTTCTTTCATGTCTACGTATTTGTACTTATAGTTATTGTAAGTGTATGAAATGATCGTTCAATGTTCTGCAATCTGCACCGAGCAAATTGCAGAATAAGTATACCATCGACTTGCAACATCAACATCTTGCCAATGAAAGATTTTTCTCTCATTATGGTGCTAAGAGTAACAGCATCTGAACTCTGGTCTGTTATTTGGTCAACAGTGTCGTATCTCAATCAAAATTGAGAAAACGTCGATGTGACATTTTGTCACTTTTTTTTGTTTGAAGTTATTACGATATTATTTTGTCAAAAATATAATTACCAGAGTTTTCTCTAATTTTTTGCAAAATAGAAAATTTCAATTTTTTTTACCTACTTATCAGATTCAATATTTGTCGAGTTATCATTATCAGAATTATCATTTGTCAGAAGAGATTTTTGCAGGGCTGGTTGAACAGAACAGAACAGAACGGAACAGAACAAATCAGAACGAAACAGAACAGAACATAATGGAACAGAACAGAACAAGTTGATTTGTTTTGTTCATGTTCTCAAGTTCCTTTTTTTCCAAGTACCGTTTCCAGCTTTTAAACCTTGTCAAATATTACCTTTTTTTTTTTGAACAAAACATTTCATTTTATCTTGAACAAGAACCAGAACAGAACATTAAAAATGATTTGTTCTTGAACAGAAAAGAACAGAACAGAACAAAACTATGTTTTGTTCAACCAACCCTGACTTTTTTGTCAGGGGTTCTGTCTATTGTCTAAGTCAGGGTTGTGGTAACGAAATACGTTTTCATTATTTTATTATTTCGTTACACAGTTTAGTTAATTTTTAGCCAAATTTTTTAATTATTTATTATTGTTTCGTTATGATATTTTGTCATTTCAGTTTTTTCGTTTCGTTACATTATATTGTTACTCCAATTTACCTCGATTTTGTTAATTTTTCAATTTTACAATTTTGTTACATTAATTGAAACTTTTTTCGGCTTTTTCTTTATTTCGTTACGTCATTTAGTTAAGATATTTCGTTATTGCACGTGCGGGTACTCAAAATTCGAGGAATTTCACCTGAAATATAATTTTCCAGCTTATTTTTTAGTTCAAGTGTAAATACAAAATTTGAATTTTTGGTTCCCTAGGAGGGGAGATATGCCCCAAATTTTCATTTTTAAAAGTTTCTTGTATGGGTCTGGGTCATTCCTTGCAGTATGGCCACATTTTGATCTTGGCTCCTCCGATTTCGCTCAAAAAAATGTATGGGTCTTTCTAATCCTAAAAGTGAGAAAACCACTTTTTTTCTTCATGATCCCTCGAAGTGGCTTTCAGGGGGGGGGGGGTGTTGTTTTTGCACTTATGAAATTTCTTGTAATATCCAACTTTAGTGAGCCGTATATTAAAATTGGTGCTAGGTATTGAAAATCGGTGAACGGGGTCTTGAAGATCATCAAAAGGAGATTCAAAATCACTTATAAAAATTTCAAAATTTAAAAGTTGAGCTTTTTTGAAAATGCACATAATTCCAAGGACCTCATTAAAAAATTTACGAAAATTCCTGCAAAGAGATATCACTATTCTGAATTTTTATAATAATTTCCGTGATGGATATCCAAAACCTCTGGGGTTCACAGCTCCCCAAAATGTTGGTCCAAATTTTTAAAAAAATTTAAAAATGAGTGACATATCGTTCGTTACATTTCTAATAGCGCTGAGTTCGAATATAACATCAATTTTTTGATAGGACTCTTCTCAAGCCCCTTTCGACCCCCCCCCCCAAATTTGGAGAAAAATTGACTAAATCAAAAAAATCGTGTGACATATGGTTTGTTATGTTTTTGGCATCGTTGAGCTCGAATATTAGCTCAATTTTTTGATAGGACTCACCTTAAGCTCTTCACGACCCCTCAAATTTTCAAAAACATGGGCGAGGGCAACAGTATTGTGTGGCATATCGTTTTGCATGTTTTTGGTAGTGCTGAATTCGAATATTTACTCAATTTTTTTTATTGAGGTCACCCAAAGTCTCTTACCAGGCTTATTTTAAGGCTTGAGGGGAAACCCAATCACAAAACTAAGTTAATATTTATTGTATTTAGGCTCCGAATAAGTATTCAGATTTGCTAATGAATACTGCGCGTGGAAAACAGTACAACAGACGACACAAATCTTCTAGTGGAAATTTATATCGAAGATTAAGAGACGTTTTCACGTCAAATTGGACTCGCTGAACGATTATATAGATGGAAACGCTTAGCTCGCGTGTGTACCGATAATAGCGTTAAAATATGCAATAAAGGTCTCCCATTGGGGAGATGAATTAAAGAAAGGCGCTCCGCGAACCGAGTAATGTAATCTGAGCGCGGAAAATGTTTCGTATTATGTGTCTTATTAAATATGCGAAATGTAGCAGGAGAGGAGGAGGAGGATGGGCGAGGTATATATCTACATAAGAGAGAAATATGCTCGAATAGTGTATAAATAAGTATACGTAATAGCGAGAGGGTGCGTATAGCTCGGTCTGCTACGAGTATATCGTATACACGCGAGAGAAACTCCAAAGCCGGAATATTATTAGCATAAGGAGAAGGGACGAGGGCGCGTAACGCGACACGATGAAGCTGAGCGAATTACGCGCGGATGACAACTCAATTTCGGCGAATAGGAAAGGCAGCGTTGAAATTATCAACTTAATTCGTGGCTTGAAGTTGAACTCGAGAATCTCGCCTATGTAGATATCTAAATCTATATGTATAGGCTCGTCTCGTCTTTTCCATTTTCACATTGGCGCAGATGACTGCATCGCTGGTGCTTTTATAATCGTAACATGTTACACAAGCGAATCGGCAACAAAAAGGACATATAAAGGCAAAACGTATGTAGCCATACGTTGTGAATAATTTATATAAATACATACGAGAGTGTTTGACGACGACGACGACGACGATGACGATGACGATGAAATAACCTGCCTGCGTCGCGTCGAGTCGAAATACCCGCGAATATCATATCGTCAAATTGGATGCCGAAAGTGGTGGGTCGTCGATGTCGCCCGTTTTGCCCTCAGCAGCAGCAGAAGACCTGGAGCATATACCGATTCCAGTTTCGTGCTTGTTTTAATTATGGAAAAGGTCGATACGAGGCGAAGAGGAAATAACGAAGAAAAGCAGTAAGGACCGATGTGCTACTACTGTTTACCGATGTAACCCTTCAATTTCACACGTCCCTTTCGCATATACGTACTCGCCACCGTCATCGTCGCCTTCGTCGTCGTCCTTTTCAACGTCGACGTATTTAAATAAGCGCCGCTTAAATCGTATTAATCTGCGTCGGCATAATGTTCACTTCAAACGCTGCTCAGCTCTGCTCTGCTCCTGTATACATATACGCTGCCTGCTAATGCTGACTATGGCTGACGTGTGTGCCATAGTGTAAAGGTGATGCGGCGTTGTAGGTGCAATTCGTTGAACCATGTGTATCTCTGGTGTAGCATGTACCTGGTCTGGTATTTGTACATGCATGAATGTCACATGCACACTATTGTATATTCTTCCAGAGTAGTGCAGTTAATCGATATACTGTGGTCTAGCAAAGTGAACATGATCCGGTGATGGAGTATAATGCAACTTTATAAAGTTCATATTTGATTGCCTAGCTCGCAATATTGAGAAAGAGTATGGAAATTTTGAATTTTGGAAATGGATGTGAATGTGAAGTTCTTCAGTCAATCTCAATACTATCTACTAGATGTGTGTTACAAGAGGTCCAAATTGTTCTGTAAATTCTGCGAATATTGAAAAATTTCAGCTTTTACCCAAAAAATTAACCAGCTTTTCAGTTTTTCACAGTTCCAACATCATCCTAAATTTGCATTCAATCAATGGCAAAGGCTACCATTTGCTCCAATTCAAAATCCTACCCTAAGCGAATTTGTGAAAATTTTCATTTTCAGTAAATTTCAAGAAATGAGAGTTTTTGCAAAATTGCATTTATTCATTGAAAAAAGCTACCTTAAGATCCCATGCAAAGTCCTCCTCTGGCTGAATTTGTAAAATTTCTCATTTGCAGTAAATTTCAAAAAATGGTAATTTGCATTTAATCAAGGACAAAAAATACCATTTACACCAATGAAAAATCCTACCCCAACTGAATTCGTGAAAATTTTTGTTTTCAGTATATTTTATAAAAATAATGGTAATTTGCATTTAATCAAGGACAAAAACTACCATTTGCTCCAATAAAAAATCCTACCCAACTGAATTTTTAAAAATTCTCATTTTCAGTAAATTTCAAAAAATAAGGCTACCATTTGATCCAATGCAAAATCCTACCCTAACTGAATTAGTAAAAATTTTTATTTTCAGTAAATTTCAAAAAATGGCAATGTGATTATCTATCACTCACACTCAATATTTTAAAAAAATTTGGCAATTTTAATTTTTTCTAATTTTTTATTAATTATTTTTAATGAATTTATCTTCATTTTCTTTTTTTCAATTCTCAAATTCACCGCATTTTTCAGTTATTGTTCAGTGGTCAATTTTTTTTTTTCAATTAAGTATGAATAATAATAATAATTATTTTTTTGTATTATGGAAGTTTTAAACTTTATTCAATTTTCAATCATTTTTTAATTTCTTCGCTATTTTTTCATTTTTTCAGTTTATGAATTTAATTATTTAATTATTTATCTTTTTGCTTTTTTTCTCATTTTGAATTTTGTAGTCACTTTTAAGTTGATCGATTTTTTACTTATATTTGATTTTTCCAGTTTTTTAATATTACAATTTTAGTTATTTGTGGCCTAATTTTTACTAACAATTTTTTTAATTTTCGAATTAATCCATCTGATTTATCAATAACAAAGATGGGCAAGATCCTCATCATTGAGATCATTTAGAAATATAATCTTGAATCATAAAAAAGATACTCTCTTCAAAAAAGATCTTAGATGAGGATTTAAGATCAGTAGGTATTATATTTTTATGTTAAATTTTTTTTTTTTTTTTTTTTCAAGGGAATACACAAACAAAATTTACCATTACTTTTACTTCCTTAAAAAAAATAATTATAATTTTCATGATTTTGAAAAGAAATTTTTGAATTACTTTTCTCAGTATTTATTTAAATTTTATTTTATATTTAATTAAATTATATTTTTTAATTTAAAGTTTAAGTTTATTTTTTTATTTTTTTATTTTTTTTGTTTTTTTTTTGAATTTGAATTTGAATTTGAATACATTGTTAATCATTTTTCACATTTTCTCCATGTAAATTGTTTCTTCAATTTTTTTTCTTTCATCAACCACTTTCTTGAGTAATTAAAATTGTTTCAAACTCATCAAATTTTTTTCTACAATTTTTCCCAAGGTCAGTTTGTTACTAAATAAAGTTCTTTTTTTTCAAAAATTTGATTTACATTAAAATCAAATTATTAACATCGAAGTGTTTCGTTTTCAAAGTTTTTCCAACATTTTTTTCAATTACGAAATATTCTTTGAAGTTCGATTTGATATTAATCAAGAGAATTATCTTTGTATGTAATACGCAGGTAGTAGGTACATAAATTGTGGATCTTAATAATGTGTTTTTTCATCAAAATGTAAAAAGATCCGATTTCAAAATTATCATTTTAATAAGAAATTTTTTGATTATTTTCTTCTTTTTTTTTTTTTTTTGAATTTTAATACATTGTCAATTATTTTTCACATTTTTCACATTTTCTCTATGCAAATTGTTTATTCAATTTTTTAAAATCCGGATTCGAGTTCATGATCTTAATGATCTTTTTTACAAGTGATCCCCATCTCTCTCTGTTCAATAACAATTTTTCTAAATGGATTTACAACCTTTTTTTATTGTTATTTTTTTTTTATTTTAATTTTTCTATTTCTAGTTATAAAAAATTCTATTCCAAATTTACTTCTGATTTTTTATACCTAATGAATGTTTTATTATTCAGCAATATTTTTCAGTTTCTGTTCAAAATATTTTTCCGAATTCCTGATTTTAGTTTTTCAAATAATTTTTTTCCATAAATTTTTTAGAAACTTTATTTATACAAATTCTTCAACAAAATTTGGTAGATTTTCATGTTCGATTTTTTTTTTTTTTTTTTTTTTTTTTTGAAAACCTCTATAAAATATTTTGCACAAAATTCTGTAAAAATCCTGCTGTTTCATCGAATTATCGTATACTTACACACAATATTTTACAAGAGTAGAGTATACGTAATAAAAATGTGGGCTGAAGGAAAAACTCGTGGAAATATACCTTCGCGAAGATTTTCCTATCGCCATTTTAAAAATAATTGTGACCGAGGGTGCGGCCAAGCTTGTTTTTACGACAAATGATAACTTACGTAGCCTAGATCGTGTATCTCCGCGTATACCACAATATACATTTAATATATCGCTGGTATATATTACACGAGGTACTCCATAGCAGCGAGCCCGTTATAACAAAAGAGGGTTTCAACTTTTCGCCATATACATATATATAATATATCCACCAGCTTCAGCGTTCCTCTTTTTTTTCTTCTTCTCTCTTTCATTCTTTCGGTGTTTTTTTTTTTCCATTTATTATGTCGTACGTATCATATGGTATATGTATTTTGGAAAGGAAACGGAAAAATCAAACGTCTCTAAATCAACGTATTTATTTATTATTATAATTTTAAAAACATAAAACCATTTCCTTTTGTCGTTTATTTGGACTGTTGGTTCGGAAAAGAGCGCTCTCGTAGACGTGGATTTTTATGTACTCGGATTTTTACGTTAGACGGTCGTCGCAACGTCGTATACATCGGAAATGATTAGCATTACAAAAATCATTTTCCATTTTCATCTCGCCATAACGTTTTCATTTTTGCCTCTATAGTTTGATGTACGAGCATCGGGCCTTTGCTCTGTAGCTCTTCTTGGGTGTGTTGCTGGGTATAAAATAATGTGTTTCGGATCAAGGCGTAAATTCTCTAATATGTTTGTTAGGGTGGTCCAAAATTTACCAACTTTTAAAAATTCCCGCTCCCAACCGCTAATGTTCTATCTGATGAGAAAGCACACCACAATTTTTTTTTTGAAATCGGATAATATTTAGAGGTCCCAAAGGGGTGTTGTTATTTCTACCAGCCTGGGTGAGTAGTTGCTCGGATTTGTTACTTTCATCAGTTCAGATTCAGGACTTGAAAAATTTCTTTCAATTAACATGTAATTTATTCGAAATTGTAGCGGAGGGATGGTTCCAATCGAAATTTTTGTAATAACTAAAATTATTTCCAAGACTTCAAGCTACAAGTTTTGTTTGAAAATTTTTTCAATTCGACCTCTACCTTCACAATTTTTTAATAATATAAGTGTCCAAGCCATTATGCGAAATTGGAGGGAAGGAAAAATTCTAATCGAAAATAATATAATAACAAAAATTATTTCTTGGACCTCAATCTACAACTTTTGTTTGAAAATTTTTTCAATTTGACCCCTTCGCCAAATTTTGAAAATGTATCTACCTGATTGTGAATTTTTAGGAAAGGGAGAGTTCCAATCGAAATCTTTATAATGACCAAAATTATTTTTAGGATTTTGCTTTACAACTTTTATTTGAATTTTTTTTTAATCGGTTCTTTCTTCGCTCACTCATCTGGGATTTTAAATTAATATCTTCAAAGTTTTGTGCAAAATCAGTGGGGAGGGGGGGGGGGGGGGGTCCAATTAGAAAAATCTTCAAACAAATGTTATAGTTTGAAGACCTATAAATAATTTTGGATATTACAAAAATTTTGATTGGACCTCTCCTTTCCCTCCAATTTTGAATAAAATAATAATGTCAATCGAAACTTGAAAGAAATACTTCAAGTCCAGATAAAATGGTAGATTCAGTTGATTCATTTCTATGAACTACACACCCAGGTTGGTGGAAATAACAACACCCATCCCAAAGGCGAGTCGAAGTGAAAAATTTGAAAAAAATTGAAAAAATAGACAATTATGAAAATTTATTATTATTTTTTTTTTAGAAAAATGGTCATGAAGTGGGTAATACCATATAAAAAGTCCATTTTCGATGATTTTTCACCTTAAGCCCCATTTTCATGAGACATAAAAAAAGTCACTTTTTTACAATTTTTGAAAAAAAATTGAAAAAAATGGTTAAAAATTGAAAAAATGGTTTTACTTGATAAAATCGTTTTAACATGCACATTACCACCCAAAAAGATCATTTACGCCAATTTTTAAACTTTACTTTCATGTTCAAGAACTGCAGTCACTTTAGGCGATTTTTTCACATTTTTGATAATTTTTGAAAAATTCTCACCGATACTTTAATGATGAAAAATCACCGCAAATGGTCTTTTTGGGTGGTAATGTGTATGTTAAAACGATTTTATCAAGTAAAACCATTTTTTCAATTTTTCTCAAAAATTGTAAAAAAATACGTTTTTTCATGTCCCATGAAAATGGGGCTAAAGATGAAAAATGATCGAAAATGGTCTTTTTATATAGTATTACCCACTTTGTGACCATTTTTCAAAAAGAATTAAAATTTTTAAAATTGTCTATTCTTTTAAAATTTTTAAAAAATTTTCACTTTGACTTGCCTTCGGGACCTCTACTCGTAAATATTATCCGATTTCAAAAAAAAAATTGTGGTGTGCTTTCTCATCAGATAGAACATATTAAGCGGTTGGGAGCAGGAATTTTTAAAAGTTGGTAAATTTTAGGCCACCCTATAATGTTTGTGGATATATGAGTTCGAATCATCGCTGTTTTGTTGTACGAATGTCGTATATACTGCTGCATCAGATTGCTTTCCTTCATATTATTAATTCCTCAGAATTGAACGCGGTATGTCGCGGTATGAGATTAAAATTTTAATTATATCCAACGTTCTCGAATGCCTCGTAGTCATAAATAATTAATTCTGAGAAACGATCTATGAAATTGGTGCGAAGATTAATAAAATGAAATACAATACGTTTTCGTTTTCACTGCGAGTACTTTGTATATAATAAGAAGACAACGGTTAGCATCCATATGGTTAAATAATAATAAAACGAGAAATTATCGAACAAATTTATACACCGCCTTGTGTCTTACACTACGTGTATGTAATTCGTTTGTAAAATACATTAAAATGCATGCCATGCCATAATACATAGATAAGATACATTATATATATACTTACTGTACACTGTACAGCATACGTATGAAAACCGTTTGATTTTTCGGGGGCTTTTCTTCATTCATCGTAATTTTTTTTTATTTTTAATTTTATTTATATTTTTTTTCTCTCCTTTTCGCTCGAAGCTCTCTATATACGCGCATACGTGTTTATATTAAACAAACAAATAAATAAACAGACGAAATTAAAAAGAGAAAAGGACGCAGCGAGAGAGAATTATGTATAGCATTGTAGGAAAGAGCAGCTGTTCACAAGCGGCCGCGCCGCCGATGTTTATCACTGAAAATCTTCGTACTATTCTCGCACTTCGGAATTGTTTCAAGTATTAGGTGGAGTGTCGGTCGGTAGTCGGTACATACGCTGGACAGGTCTCAGGTCGGCGAATCGGCCGCCTTGATAAATTATAAACGTTATTAGGCATTTATGCGCACATTTGTACGATTTCATTATGACTTGATGTTTTACAATCGACTCTATATAGGAAATTTTATACTTTATTCGTAGATTGGGATTTAGGACGAAGGTATAGGCTATCAAACATTGACTTATGGTACCTCGTATTAGGAACAATTGAGCTGGAGTAGAATTGGTGAAACGTGTTTATACCACATGTACCTAGCTACCTGCCTACTTAATGAGGATAGATTTGTATCAAAAAAATATCAATTTTTTTTCTCACATTTTACAATTTCGAGTTATCGAAAGCTTTTCAGTACCTACATCGTACCATTTATCCCTATATTATTATGTTTGTACTTGAATTATATGACGATTCGGAAATCCTATGCTCGTTCATCGATTCATTCGTCGGACCAACTTGCTCGCCCCGAGTATTAATAGCTTAGGCATAATCAAACAGAATCGTTTATTTTACGCAGTGCAAACTGGCGAAATACGAAATACCGATGAAATTCAACGGCGCGGAAAATCGTCGGCCATCTATGCTTTAAACCTTTTCAATCAAGCTTCTGCGATGCTTTATCCCGTACCGTTTGTAGTATATACGCGCCTGTAATACGTACGTGTGGCGCACGTTGCCTATACCGATGCCGAATGAGTAGCTTTTTCATAATTATCCGAACGTATATACCTAAATCTACGTACACATTACCTATCTATCCATAAATTAGTACGTATTTCCGAACCCTACCTTGGAGCTGTTTATATATTTACCGCAATAATGTACTCTCTATGCAGCTGTGTTGACAGATTAGGAGTTTCTAAATTGCTGAAGAGAGAAGGTGTTGGAAAATATTTTGGTGTAGAGGGTTATTATTCTTCAAAGTTTGAACAAATTTATTTTTCTTCATTTTTTCTCGAATTTTTTTAAGATAATTTGACAACTAGTAATAAATTCTATTTCTCGTAAAAATTTTACAGAGCCACTTTATGAAGAAATAAATGCCAAAATATAGAAAATGGAAAAAAGTCTTTTTGTCAAAAAATATATTTTTTGAAAAAATCTCTCGTATTTGATTTTAAAAAATTTCTAAAAAATTACAAATATGAAAATTGATGAAATTGTCTCCTAGAAAAATTATACAAGTTGAAAAATTACTCTTATTAAAAAATTATTCTCAAAATTTTTCTCGCACAAAATATTCTCAAGTAGAAGGAAAATGTTGATATAAAATTTCTTTTGTTTTTAAGTAGAAGTTTTATGCACCATATGATTCTAGAAAAAAATCGTCCATGGGAAAAATTTCGAAGCGAGATATTATTTTTTGAGAAAAAAAAATTGAAAAAATGTTTTACGAAAAGATGTGTTTGAAAGAAATGAAAAAAAAAAATCGTTTATAGTCTGAAAAAATCAAAACAATTTGTCTACGTAAAGAAATCTCTGAAAAATTGACTATTAACCAACTTTTTTTTAATTCACGAAAACAAAAAATTTATTTTTAAATTGAAATAATCTTTTCGACTTTTTTTGTGTACAAAATTGCTTGAGTAAAAGAAGTAAGGTGAAATTGTTTTGAAGAAATTTTCAGAAAAAATTGGCTAGGTATATCCATTTTTTTCTGAAAAATTCTCTGAAGAAAAGTCCATAAAAAAATTTAAAAAATGTATCATGTGATTTTTCTAAAAAAAAATTGTCAAAAAAATGATAATAGGTATTTAAAGATTTTTTTTTCTTACGAAAACCCCTCGAGTGGATAAGTAACTATAGTATTTAAAAAATAATAATTTCAAGAAAAAATTTCAAAAAGCTTATTTAAACAGTAAGTTAGAAATTTCTTTCGAAAAAATCAGCTGAGATGTACCTAAAATAAGATGTAAGAAGGACAAGGAAGATTTCATTTTCCTATGAAATTAGGATTTGTAGGCTGCTACCATTTAATCCAATGCAAAATCCTACCCTAAGCGAATTTTTAAAAATTTTATTTTCAGAGAATTTCAAAAAATTACAATTTGCATTTTTTCAATTACAAAGGCTACCGCATTTGATCCAATTCAAAATCCTCCTCTTGCTGAATTAAAAAAAAAAAATTATTTTCAGAAAATTTTAAAAAATGACAATTTTTATTTATTCAATCACAAAGGCTACCATTTGATCCAATGCAAATCCTACCCTTACTTGAATTTCTGAAAAATTTTATTTTCAGTAAATTTCAAAAAATGAGAAATTGCAATTAATCAATAGAAAACGCTTCCCTAAGATTCAATGCAAAATCCTTATCTTGTTGAATTTTTAAAAATTTAAATTTTCAGAAAATTTGAAAAAATGACAATTTACATTTATTCTATTACAAAGGCGACCATTTGATCTAATGCAAAATCCTACCCTTACTGAATTTCTGAAATTTGTAATTTTTGGAAAATTTCAAAAAATGGTAATTTTTGCAAAATTGTATTATTATTCAATGAAAAAAGTTACCCTAAGATCTAATGCAAAATCCTCCTCTGGCTGAATTTGTAAAAATTTTAATTTTCAGAAAATTTCAAAAAATGGGAATTCTTGCATTGCATTGCATTCAAAGAAAAAATCTACCTCAAGGGCCCAAGATCTAATGCCAAACCCTCTTCTGGCTGAATTTATAAAAATTTTAATTTTCAGAAAATTTCAAAAAATGGCAATTTGCATTTAATCAATGACAAATAAAGTGCCATTTTTTTAGGGCCATATTTAGTCATTGTTGGTTATTTGTTTTTCTTCGATTGATCCAATCATTATTGTGAAAAATCGTTTTTGAAAGGATTTTTTTTTAATTTTGAAAGGAGATATTTCAAAATAAGTATTCCAAACCTCACCAAAGTATTTTGAATAATTTCGCTCGAGGATTATTTTTTAAATAAGGAATACCTACCTACTTTCCAAAAAAAAAAAAAAATAGAAAAATTTTGAAGTACAGTAAAACTTTGATGCATTTTTAAATGTAAAAGTAGTTGTTCAGAGCTCGGCATTCGAATAAGAACTGAGTAGATTGGGGGGGGGGGGGGGGGGTGAAGAAAGATCGGATATCGCGAAAAGTCAAATATCATTTTTTTTTTAAACAAAAAAACAATGAAAAAATTACGCAGAGAAGTTATAATTGAAAATAAAAAATTTTATCACTTCGGGAAAATTAAAAAAAAAAAATTAAAATTCAGTTATTTCGGAATCATTAATTTTTAAAAGAAATTGAGATTGGTAAATTTTATTATCATTTTTTTTGAAATAAAAATAAATATTTTTACGTTACTAGGGAGATAAAGTGCTACTTTATCTCCCTCTCGCTGATCTTTCGGTAGTATAAAGAAGCCTTTTTCTCCCTCGTAACGTAAAATAATTTATCCAACTAGGAAAAAAAACTACTATTATTTTCATTCATTTTTTCAACATTTTTTGGAGTAAAAAAATTATGTTCCTCAAATTTTTCGAGAAAAAGAAATCTTTGAACTTTTAAGGAGAAAATAGAAATTTGACACTGAACGGACTTTTTTGACATCGGATGATCGAAGAAATTGGTTGCGAATTTTTGCTCAGATAATCAAAAGTCGGATAGATAATCAAGGTTCTGCTGCATTAAAAAAAAATAAAAAACATAAATAAAATAAAAAATTTTGGGCTGAGATGAGGTAAAAATTTGCAATATTGCTGAGTAGGCTAGCTTTTTTCTTGAAAACTTGGGTTACTGTTTCGTCGCTATTTTTCCTAAAAAAAAAATTGAATTGTAGTAGTAGTGAAAATAATAAAAACTGAAAATCGAAAAATTAGTTTCGTCTATAAACATAGTAGCTAATTTTTTCTTCACATTGGTAACATTGAGATTTTTCCTGCTATTGAAAATTTTTTCTGTAGTAAATTTTGACCCTTAATTTTCGTGTTTTGGGGGGGGGGGAGGGGTGCCTCAACTTTCTGTAATTTTTCGAAGGATGGTCTAAAAATTGCCATCCAGATTTATTTAATTAATTTTTTTTGTAGTTCACAAGTTTTTCAACTTCAAAAAAATCATTTTTTGTCAATTTTTATACCTACGTGATGTTGTTTTTTTGCAAACCTGAAAATGTTGACAATTTTTTGCAGTGAAATTTTTTTCTCCAAAAATTTGTCAGTATTTTTTTTAGCACTTGAGTAAATGAAAATTAATTTGTATGGTCAGTGATTTTCTTTCTTTTTTTAAATTGTGTACCTATTTTCGTTTCGTCGTTTATTTTTAAGATTTGAATTGTTTTTTTAAAAAATGATTTTGAATTTTTTTTGATAATTTATGTTTTCCTTTTTATATCCATGTTTCAGATAATATTGAAAATTACCGAAGTACATTTCCCTATGAAACAACACCATGAAGTTCTACTCGTACTATTTTTTTTCTCCCATTCGATGAGACCTGTTGCCTACGTATACGACATCACTATGTTATGTATTCGCTGTTCATATATCTCTGGCAGACATAAGGCAGACATCTTCAGCATATCGTATGGTAAGTCCACTTTTACTCTATACTTGTACTTACCCAGTTTACGAAAAACATATTTTTATCCATCTCCAATTATTTATACCTGATGACGATGGTGGTGGTTTGATGTAATAGAGATGACATGACGAGAGAATCTATAGTGTATCAAAATTGTACGTACAAGTTACAAAGCTAAAATGTATCTAGTATCTTTGTGCAAGTTATAGGAGTACGCGTGCATAATGCAGGCTTCATCGTTTAGATGATAAAAGACACACAATGTCAACAAATTACTAAATATGTTACGGGCGAGGCGTCGCACATACGATATATGTACATAAATATATAGGCGACGAGATGAGTTAGATGATTAATTCCCCTCGGCCAAGTGTACTTATATTACTCGTGTCCGTACAAGGGTGCTATAAACTATAATAATGTGATATACATAATATGTCAGTAACGCGACTTTGAATCGTATAACACACTGTATAATTCGGCCTTTTTTCCCTCGCTCGCCCAACCCCAAGTCTTCGCTGACTTGGTATCCCATATACCGACTACCGTATACATGTACTTGTAACGCGCCCGACACAATGGCAAACGCTTCCACGAGATAAGGGGTGGCTGACCTCGATCCGCCAATCTACGCATATTTTTTCCATCCAGAATTGACTCGATTATTTGACACTTCTCGTGTATAAGTTGTAGTTTTAAAAACGATTTCGCCTTCACCCTCGCCCCTCGTCCTCGTCATTGCGATTTCGTCTCGTCCTCTCTCGTCTCTCTCTCGTCGTCTCGATAAGAAATAACTCGCATCTCGCACAGGCAGGAGAAGAAAATAATGAAATACGACGAATAAAAACCTCTCGGGATATTATAACTGCACTGCACAGCTACCCTTTAACCTGTTTATATTATTTAGTTAAGTGACAATCGAAGGGGTGGAATAATAGCGTCGAATAAAACTAATAAATAAAACGTCTTTTTTTCGAGTTTTTTTTTTTCATAAATTTTATTTTATCGAAGTTGTCGCAGTTTTCGTTTTCGAAATGACGGTGAAATATTGCCCCCCGAATGAACTCGCGGAGTAAGCGGGCTAATTGAATGATTTTATTAAGATTCGAGTGTAGGAGTGAGAGTCAGTGCGGAAGCTGGGAGCTCGATATCGCAGGTGCCTCTGCCTGTGATTCTATGGCGAAGGAATTAGTGTCAAACGTACCGTGCCAGTGAGGTAATCGAGTCTTATGGTTCGAAGTTGCTGATTTATTTATATTTTTACTTTCTAATTTGTGAAAAAAAGAGTATTTATATTTACTCAAATCGAAGTTGAGGGCAGTGCTTGAAATTGGCCATTTTTTGTCATTTTTTGAGAATTCATGTTTTTATAACATTTTTTGTACCTACTTTAGCTTTAACTATTTTCATTCCATCAAAAGATTTTTTTCTCCTAAAATTCAAGATTTTTTTTCAATCTCAAGAGTTGAGAGATTTTTTTCCAAAAAAATTGAGAAAAAGAACCAAGATTTTTTTCTCGTTCGATTTTTCTTTACTTACAGAAATAAGAGATTTCATCTCCAAAGAATATTAAAAGCTATTTTTTGTAAAATTTTTTTAGAAATGTGGAAAAAATGATATGAAAATGCGAAAAAAAATATTGGAAAAATTATGAGTAATCGATTTTTTTGGCCAAAAAATCTCTGAAAAGTGCAAATGGACATTTTTTTGAACAAATGTTTTTAAAAAAATCACAGTTCACTTGAGGGGAAAAATGAATTTAAATAAAATCGAAAAAAGTTCTTGGAAAATCTTTGGAAAGAAATCTATGAAAGAAACTTGTAATTACCTATGAGTATTAAAATCATCTATAATTATGCTAAAAGTTCATTTTGAGCAGAAAGTTTATGAAAAATGTTGACAGAAGAATCATCCTAAAAAAATCCTCTGAAAAAAAAGTCTCAAAAAAATTGATGAAAAATATACTCGATTAGAAAAAAATTTTCTTAAAAAAACATAATCTTGTTAAAAAATTGAAAATTTTCCTACAAATAATTCTTTACCTCTGGAATTGAAAAAAAAAAGTTTTTGAAAAACAAATATTTGAAGAAATATTTTGAGAAAAGTAGAAAAAATTAGAAAAATCATCTTAGTTTTAAAAAATGTTGACAATTTTTTTTCAAAAAGCATCGCAGTTGAAAAAAAAATTACTACCTCAATTTATGACAAAATTGCATTTTTTTTTCATTCAAAATCGCAATTTTTCAATTTTGCCTTTTCTTTGCTCGAGCAGTACCTATTTCCTCTCTTTGTTTTGGGTAAAAAATTCAGAAATAATCAAAAATATCAGTCGGGACTGTATACTACCCACAAACCAAAGATGTTGAATTTGGCAAAAGTTTGACAAAAAAAATTGTTTTATTTGGAAAAATTTTGAATTTTATAGAATTTGAGAATATGTTAGGTATATATTTTTTAACAATAATACTTTTGGTGAAATGATCGAATTGAGTGAACAGAAATGGAAATAATCTTTGAAAATATAAGTATGACACATTTCCAAAATTCTATACCTACTGTGGTTTTGAAATTTGGTAATTTTGGAATTTTACGAAACATAATTTTTTTGTTATGAAATTTCGCCAAAATTTGAAAATTTATTAAAATTGTCCGAAATTCAAAATATTAATAGTCATACGTCCTAATAGAACTCGATGAATTGCTCATTTTTAAAGTTTGTAGAATTTTTCACAAATCATCAAAATTACGTTTAAAATTCAAAAAAAAAATTGAAATTGTTTGGTAATTTCGAAGATCTAGGCATAGATTTTTACAATTTTTTAGATTTTAGTAAATCTTTGAAGATGAAAAAAATTTGAATCTGTAAAAGTTCAAACTGTTTGAAATTCTCAAGATTTAATAGAATTTAAATCATTTTTTTGAATTTTTATGAATTTTCAAAATGAGATTAATTTTTTTTTATTTTTCAAAATTATCAAAAAATTTAAATAGGTAGGTAAATCAATTTTTGCAATTTTTAAAAGTTTTTGACATTTTTTTAAATTCAAATTCAAGCAAATCTTTGAAGTTTGAATTTTTTTTTCTTCAAAATTCACAACTTTTGAAATCTTGCAAAATTTAACATTTTAAAAATTTGACATACCTACGTACTTGGCACAAAATTTGATGATTTTGAAACTTTAAAAAATCTAAATTTGGAATACTCAAATAAAACATCAAACAACAAAAAAATATATATACCTATATATTTTGCTAAATTTTCAAAAAATAAGAGATTAATTTTTACAGATTTTAGAAATTAGCAAGTTTTTAAAAAATCAGGTTGCTAAATCCCTTGAAGTTGAAAAAAATCACAATGATCAAAATCGAAAACTTTGAAAAACAGTTCGTTTTTGGATTGGGATCAGTTTTTAAAATTTTTGTAAATAATGAAAAAAAAATGTATACATTTTTATGATTTGGCCAATTTTAAAATTTATGCTGATTTTTAAAGCTGAAATTTTTTGAAAACATTGTTCGAAAATCTAATATGTAATTTATTATTTTTTTTAATTAATACCTACCTAGAGCCTAAAAATTTAGTACTTACTAAATTTTGATTTATTTTTGAAATTGATTCAATTTTTAAAAATCTGCTAAATTTCAAAATTGAGCAATGCTATGTTTGAATAAATTTTAATGCAAAAACGTGTACCTTCTTAAAGAATTTAGAAAAAAAAAATTAAATTGGAAAATTGTTACGAGATCTAAAAAAAAAATTCTCGAAAAAATTATCAAAATTTTGCTTGAGATGAAATTTTGTGGAATTGGTGTCCATTTTTTCAAACAAAATCAATATCATTAAAAAATAAAATTAAAAAAGTTTGCTCATATACTTGGAAATTTTATTGGAAAATTCAAAACACCTGTATCAATAGCGAAGGAAAATTTGCAGAATAACTTATCCAAAGGTGTGTTTGTTTGCGTTGTGTTAGCTTACGTTAAGTTGGCGGCGATCAGTTGACATTCATTCTTTACGCAATGTTATCCATTTCGGTAAAGATTAATCAAAGTGCCCGTGCCCTAAAGTTTGCAAAAACTCGTTACTTTATTGTAAGGTACAGAGTCTCCGGGGAAAATGTATAACGCTTGACCGGTCAAACGTTTCTATTATTTGATCAGTATACCTATTACGAAATAATGATCTATACTCATGTTGGTACACCCAGACCCAGACCCAGACGCAGTTGACGACGAGACTTGACCCGATGTACTCCACTCCCTTTTACAGCAGTTAGTTATAACTTCGCCCAGTGATGGGGAAAAGAAAACAAAAAAAATAAGTACTTTTTTGATAGAAAAAAAATCTGTTAGTATTATTATTGTCCATGGCCCGCACTTCTATGTACTTGTCGATAAAAAGAAAAAAAAAAAACACTATTTCTTTTATTGCCTACAAATTCGCAAGGTCTTCTCACATGACGTGACATTTTCATCTCTTCGATTAATAATTCAATTAATTATCATTAAAAAATAAAATACATAATGTATAACGCGGGAAAGGGTGTGTGGAAAAATTCGATTAGTTTCAGAATGTAAATTAAGCTTAGATTAAATTGGAAAAAACAGCTGCTCTTCGTATTCCAGATGATTTGTCGCTAAAAGCTAAAATGAAAACGAAAAGTAGCAGTTTCTTAATACTTTGTTATGATAAGCCTCGAAGCGTTAAAATGAACCCTCTTACCCCTTTTTCTGGCTTTCGCCCCTTGTCCTCGACCTTCGCTCTTTTTTTTTGAAATTTATTATTACGAACGATCTGTTACGCCTCGTCAACTCGTCGAATATTGTCATTGTTTCGTTACGAGTTGTTTAAAAATTGTTTTACGGATTTAAAAGACGTCAGGGCGATTTGCAAAATTGATTATGACGAGGAATGGATTAAGAAGTGGGGGGTTTGTATAAGGTAGGAGTGTGAAAGTGGTGGACTCAGCGTTGAGATGAGTGATTGTTTTTTTTTTCTCATCCAAAAGTGGTTGGTTAAAGTTCGAAGAATTTTCATATAAAGGAATTAGTCGATGATTGAATTTTTTTCTTTAGTCTTTTCTTCGTAGTATAAAAATAACCTGCGATATCTAGTTAGTTCATTATAATCGTATCGTATATATTAAGAAGATTCTACGAGGCGAGTTCGATTTACAATAAAAATGCTAATGAAGAAACGAGATTAAATTTCTAGTTATCGTTTAATAAAGTTTTTCTTAGCTTTTTAAAATTCGATTTTCTTCTTCTCGTTTTTTTTTTTTTTTTATAGAGTTTTTTTCTACGCTTTTGGAATAGGTATAGGTCGATATAGCGTAGATAGGTTGTGCTGTTGCCTTTTTGGTTGCGGATTTGTTTTTGCTTTTGTCGTCGTTTGCTCGTTTAATGTCCTTCGACAAAAACCAATATATTAGCTATGGTATATACATAGTCTGGCAAAGTCAAAGTATACAATATAAACGCAGAAGAAGAAAATGATAAAGGAAAACAAAAACACAACATATATTAACGAGACGCGACGATAAAAAGGAGGGGGCAAAGAGAAGGGGGCGGACAGTTTGACAGGTAATATTATTATCGATGGCTTTATACCGTCGCCCAATATTAAATTCTATCGACGAACGAGCGTCCGGAGCGGGGTTAAATTCGCGTGTAACTTTCAAATTCATTTATCTGTCACCGGATTTGGCAAACGATTAACTTTGCGACATCTCGGGGAAAACGAAAAACGATGGTTGCTTGATTCGGGGAGGAGTCGACGCGGGGACGCAATGAAGAGTCGTTTCTCGTAATATTGACGAAACTCGCTGGCGATCCAATTTGTTAAATTCGCAATAAAACAAAACTCCAGTTTTCCTCTCTCGCAATTACGAAACAAACAAGTTTTTCGAAAGAAGATATTAAAATAGGGGGACACGCAGGCCACCCGCAGCATCAGTATTCGACGACACGACGCGCACGATGCCAATGCTGGATGCTGGATGCTGCCCGTGTCGCTGCAGACGCTGCCTGCCTGCCTTCTTTGAGCTATTTTCTATGCTTTTCCATGTATCGTGTTTGTATCCATTTTTATCGTTTTTGTTTGCGCTTTTTCCGATTTGCTTGAATTGTCGTAGGTGTCGCGATATCGTCCTGTAAAAAAAAAGGTGAAATCGCAGGATTTCGTTGGAGTAGGAGGGGGAACAGGGATGGCAACTTGAATTTTTTTTCATAAATATACTTTTACTGCTTTGAATTTTTCATCAACACAGGAGTTCAAAAAATCATTGAAAAGAGTCTCTGTCGTGTCTCTTATTTGGGGGGGGGGGGGGGCTAATGAGAAATGAAATTTAAAATTTCATTTTTTCAAATTCAAAACAACAACGTATGTACTTGAAGCAAACAATTTTTTTTTCAAAAAAGTTGAAAGATTTTTCCTAAAAAAAATTGTAACTTTTTGTGCTAAGTTCAAAAAAATTGAAATAATCAAGTATTTTTTATTCCAAGGAAGTTCAAAAAAAAATTGAAATTTATATTTATTTTACTCCAAAAATTAAGAGATTTCTTTTTCAATAAAATTATTGAATGATGTGCAAATTTGCTAATTTTATATTGTGCACTTCTTTTTTCCAGAATACATATTTCATGTAGGTAGGCCTACTATTACGATATTTTTTTCTTGGTTACTTTTGAAGTGACTGTGTTGATTTTTTCAAAGAAAGTTATTTTTGGTTACATTTTTTATTCATAAGTTATCAATCATTGGTTATATTTTGTTTCAAAAAGTTACTTTTTTGAGAAAAAAAATCACAAAAATTAAAACATGAAAAATAATTTTTTTTTAAATCTATTTTTTCAAGAAAAAAATAGAAAAAATGAATGAAAACTTTATTTTTTGAATAATTTTTATGTTCGTTGGGGTGACTAGGATGTTGATTGAAAAAAAAAAAACCTTAAGTTTTCTCAATATTTCGAAGATGAAAATTTTCTCATTTCTGTGGAGACATGAAGTAAAAATTTTCTCAATTTTTTGAAATGAAAAAATTTTTCAATTTTTTAAAATGAAAAATTTCTCAATTTTTTGAAATGAAAAATTTATCAATTTTTTAAAATGAAAAATTTATCAATTTCTTTGGAAAAAATAATGATTTCAAAGGGGGCCTTCTTTCATGATTTCCACAGGGTCAGTCAGTATTCACTATTCAGTTATTGAATATATTTTCAAAGGGAAATGAAAAATTCCATCATTTCGTGATTCTTTGTGAGTTCATAATATCGAAAATATAATTTTACGAAGGTTCCATAATTATTTGAAAAATTCATTACGATTTTTCCTGCCATTTGAACAATTTTCTGTAACTAGTAAATTTATATCCTAAAAGATCCTCAATTTTATTCAAATTTTTGGTGGTGGCTTCTGAAAATTTTGTGGGTAATAAGGCAAGAAAAGTGGTGAAAAAGTGAGTTTTTATTTGGGAGGGGAGGCGTTAGGCACCATGTCATTTATTCATGTGTATTCAAAATTTTTTTTTTGCCAAAAGAATTGAGAAAATCTTTTTTTCTAAAGTTTTAATTAGCTAAAAAAAATAAAAAATTCATAACGTAAAAAATTCAGATTTTTTTTCCTTCAAGGAGATCACTCTCACAGAAAATTAAAAAAAAAATTATCGTTGGTTTTTTCTCAGGCACGTAAGGGTTAAAAATCTAGAAAAATTCGTCAGAAGAGGGTAACTTTTTTCATGGGTTAAATACAATTACGCAATTTTTCTGAAATTGAAAATTTCTACAAAATTGATGATTTCAAAAATCTTGAAAAATTCGTCAGAAGAGGGTAGCTTTTTTCATTGGTTAAATGCAATTTCTCAATTTTTCAAAATTTACTAAAATTAAAAATTTCCACAAAATTGATGGTTTTAAAAATCTAGAAAAATTCTTCTGAGGAGGGTAGCTTTTTTCATTGGTTAACTGCAATTTCTCAATTTTTTTGAAATTGCTGAAATTGAAAATTTCTACAAAACTATGATTTCAAAAATCTTGAAAAATTCGTCAGTGGAGGATTTTGCATTGATTTTTTGGGTAGCTTTTTTCATTGGTTAAATGCAATTTCGCAATTTTTCTGAAATTGCTGAAATTGAAAGTTTCTATTTTTGAAGAAAAAAATCCTCAAAACAGTATTTCTTTTGATTTATTTTTTTCATGTTAACTGGCAATTTCGCATAATTTTTTTGTGTTTATTTTTCTCTACAGTTTTTCTTGAAAGCATATTTTTCGTTTTTAAGTATTATTTTTCAAAAACTTATTTCTTTAACATAATTTTTTGTAGAATTTCTTTTGGGTGGAAAGTTTTGTATGCTTGCTTAATTTTTTTTTTTTTGTTTCTTTATTGTTTTAAATAATTATTTTCCAATACCTATTTTTTTAATGCATTTTTTATTAGAAGGGAATTGAAAAAAAAATCAATGCTGAATGACAATTCTTCGAGAATTTTTTTACATGCCTACTCAATATTTTCTTGGATTTTTATTTTCTAGGAGAATTCCTTCTAAATGATAAATTATTTATCTTAGAATTTTCAAACGCAAAAAAATGATAATGAAAAAAATCCATATACACACTGTCTTTCATGATATTTTTTCAGTCTCGGCACATTTTTTTTCGAAAAAATTTATATTTTCTGTCTACTCAATTTTTAAAATGATGAATTTCTAATTTTGAAATGTGACACCAATAAAATTCATTGAAGAAATTTTGAGAAAGAGAACTTTTTTTGGTGAAAAATTCATTGAGTAGAAAAGAAATTTTAATTGAAAATTAATTGATCCCAAATGAATCTTTGTATCAAAGCAGTTGAATTTATTTATTTTTTTCGAAGTTTTGTTCCCTCTTTATGCTGAAATTTAAAAAAGAAAAAGGTTACCTACTTTTTTGATAATTTTTTTTTTCTTATCCCAATAGATTAGGTACTAAAGTTAATTTTTTTTGTTAAAAATTTTGGGAAAAATACTTTTCTTCGGGATTTTTCTCTCTTGAAATAGCTTCATACCTTCTTTCTTGAAACTCAGATCCAACCAAAAACAAACCCAAGACTACTGAATTCTCTTTTCAAAGGAAATTCATCATTCATCACTCCAATTTTTTATTACCTTTTGTTGTTGTCGAATTTTGTTCCTGTTTCGTCGATCCTGAGGGATAATCTAAATAAAATTAGTCTCATTTTCGTGCATTTATCCCGTTCCATATCAGTTTATAAACCTTACAAGATATCTGTAAGCGAACGGCGAACAAGACCAAAGTGACATACCTCCACAACGGTCTAAACTATGTGCATAAGTCGAGTCGAGAAGAAGCAGAAAAAAAAAAATCAGGCACGGACTTCATTCGTCGTCTCACCAGGGATTGCACCGACGCTGCGAATGTGATATTCATCGTTTGTCGTTTTTCTTTTTCGGTTTCTTTTTTTCCCCTTTTTCCCGACTGTGTTCACCTTCCTCATGTGCCGGCTGCGACGGCCGATTGCTTAACTCTGCTAGATAAGTTTCTTTCATATTCCCTTTTTATTTTCAACGATTCGACTGGTATTTTTCCAATTTCCCTAAAGATTTGTAAATCGATCGTTACTTGATTTATAGATGAAATGGCTCACACCAATGTATTTTTCGTCCATTATTTATGTTTCATCTTTTATTATTCCGTTACTTTTTTTTTAATTTACTGATTTTTTTTTCTCTACCTAGATCGTTTTTCGTTTTTTTTTCTTTCTTGTATTCGATTATTGTTTTCGAACGGTTATTTATTCGTATTCGTTTATTTTGTTGTTGCGGATTGTTGGGGTCAGTTTGATGGAATTGGGTTTATTTTTGGATCCCTATGGCTCCCTTGTCCCTTTAGTTGAGAGATAATTCTCCGATAAGAACATTTGCAGAGGTGAGATGTATATTTTTTGATCAGTTTTTCAATTTTTTGAAGTTTTTTAATTTCGATATGAATGCTATTTCTCATAGAATTTTACAGAAACGTGGTGAAATGACTTTTGAACGACCTCATGAAAAAATAATGATAAAAAAAAACATTGTAACTTTTATTCAAAAAAATCGACAGAAGAAATTATTTTCTATCTTCAAAGAATTGTGAGTTTAGGTGCCTGAAAAAATTTAATTTTGAAATTCGAAACAAATTCCTCTCAATAAATATCGAGAACTTGGAACAAATTATATAAAATTCTTTGAGAAAGTATACTTCAGAAAAAAAAAATATGTAGCAAAAAGTGACTCATTTTTTAATTTTTCTCAAAAAATCGTAAGCTTATTTTGAAAAAACAACAACAACAACAACATCAACACAAAAATTTACTTCATGGAAGATTTAAAAAATTTTTACAACAATTTTTCTGAATAATTGAATATGAAAAAAGTTTGCATGAAAAAAAAAACACATACTTACCTACCTAATAAAATTGACAAAAAATCGAATTTTTTGAATTTTGGGCTTTCCTTTAGCACAGTATTTAGTCTCTAAAAAATATTTCTTGGAAGAAATTTTTTTTAAATTTTTCTGGAAAAAAATAAATCTCATTAAAATAGGTATATTTTTTAAACTTTATAAAAATTTCCCTATGTACAAGATTTTTTTTAAGAACATTTTTAAAGGAATTTTTGATGAAATTTGAAAAAAATTTAAAAGAAACTTTCAAATTATTTCCTTTCAAAAATAATTTTCTGCGCGATTTTTTGTGGATTAAGAAATAGTTTTGATAGTAAGTATATTTTTGATTCCCCTCCCCAAGGAAATTGTGAAATGTCTTTTTTCTCAGAAACAATTATTGTTTTTTCGGAGGGACACTCGCTTGCACTTATTTTACCTGGAAAATATTATCATCATTTTTAAGCTGTGCGATTCATTTTATAATCACTTTTTCATTTTTATTGATTGAGTTTTTGACGAATTCTTCAGCGTTGTTTATTCAATACCTTGGATTTAAATTTGAATGATTCCTTTCATTTTTGATAAGTTTTTTAAGTACCTACTTTTTTTTTTTTTTTTTGATTTTGATGAATTGATCAACTTTTTGAGTTGAATTAATGTAGCCTACGTTTGACCAGTTATTCAACTTTGTTGATTTTTGATTCCATAATTTTTCGATTTCGATTAGATAATCGATTGTTTTCTGTTTTCCCCATTTCCTTCTATGTGAAAAATTTGTGTGCTTAAAAGGCCCCCAAATTAATTTTAGAAAAATATGTAGAATCGTAATTTTTTTCTGTGAGAATTTGAGAATTATTTTTTTAATGATGATTTTTTGACAGTAACAATTTTCACTTCGTAGGTGTTCTTTAGAAAAAAATTTCTTGTTACTATTTCATTTTTCTCAAGTTTCCCCCTCCCCCTCCAAAAAAAGTTTCACAAATTATGTGTTTTTTTCATGCTAATTTTTTTCATAAACAATTTTTTCAGAAAAATTGTTGTTGAGATTTCTTAATGTTTTTGTGAATTTAATTTTGCTGTTTTTTTCAAAATAAGCTGATAGGTAATTTTTTGAGAAAATTTTTTAAAAAATCACTCCTTGAGAATTTTTTAGACCAAAAGAAAATTTTTCAATCAAATAATTTTTTCAACATTTTTTTCTGGATAAATTTTTAAAAGGTCAGTTCGTTAAATTCAGTAGGATTCTTCATCGATTTACCTCTTGATCGCGATTTATTTTTATCGAAACTTATTTCACATTCGTAAACTCTTACGAACTTGCATACAGAAAAAAAAAAAATGAAGAAAAAAACCTGGATGGACCAAGCATCAGCTTATACGACCAATGAATGAAACAAGCAGGCGTTCGATGTAGATTTCACGCGCATCGACTAATAATCTCGTCAAAGTGGTGCCTGCATTAATAATTAATAAGCAGAACTCGTAAACCAAAAATAATTTCGAAGAAACGTATGAAAAAGAAATACTCGCGAGCGAGGAGAAGAAAGGAAAGATGATAAAAAAAAACATCTCACAAACTGCAACAACAACAATATAGTAATAGTATTAGTACTCGTATAGCTGTATACTATAGGAAGGAAGAGAAGAGAAACAAGTTAACGAAAATGAATAAAGTCATATAGTCTATAAGATCAGTATGAGTCGTGTCTAATTAAAATGCAACAAACAGTTTTGAGTCGCTGAAAAAAAGTAGCGCGCTAGCGTCATTTGCTTAAAAAACGGCAAAAAATGTAAAACTAGAAAAGCCAAAAGAGGATGCGGAACCATTAATCAAACGGTAGTCTCAGTCCATTCTCGTCATTGTGTAAGAAACGTTTATCATTTTTCGTAATACTCGTTATTGTTGTCGTCGTCGTTTTCGGACCACACAAAGATGTACAGACATAGACGACCAGAAAGCGCCGGGCGCCATAGCAATTCTTACCTGCTCGTATTAATATGCTATCAGAGCAGATGCACGAAATACCATAAGGGAAAAAAAAAATTACCGAAAAAAAAATTTGATACAAATAACACACAAATGAAATGATGAATAAATATACAGTATATACCTACGTACCTACACGCTGAGCTACAGGTACACAATTACACATGTAGATGTACCTAAACCTAACCCATACCTAACCTATCTGTACGCATTCGAAAGTAGTTATGGTCGCGTTAAAATGTTAACAATTTTCCAATAACTAGTATAGATCTTCGAATTTGTGCTGGAGCGTGTGTGTGCCTAGTTTTTTTCTTCATTACTCGGAGGTTTCAATGAAAAAATTCCATTATGAATTGAGGGGTCCTTTGTAAAAACAACCACAGTCAATAAATCAAACTTTATAGGAGATCAAAAAATAATACTCAACAAGTTTTGAGGAACTAAAATTTGAGTAAATTACTTATGAACATTCTCCAAATATTTACTAACTGAGGATACAACATTCATCTCATTTTTATACCCCCTCTAAATCCAATAAATTGAGATCAAAATAATCAACAACTTGACTATGGTTGTTTTTAACAAAAAAAAAATTGTCTCAGAAAAAGTAACATGTCAAGGTTTTGTTGTAGAAACAATTTTTTTTTATTTTCAATTTGTGGTGGTAAAAGATGGTTTTAGAGCGTATCTAATCGGTGATCTTCGACCTTACCCCCGGGGGCTGGTGCCTCGAAATACATGATTTTAACCTTAAAAATGCAAGCTTCGCGAGTTTTTCATCGATTTTCACTAAACTTGGTATGTAAGTACAAATAGCCAAGGGCAATGTTGGGAAATTTTTTCAGATTTTCCCGACCGCTGAAATGACTTTGAAAATGTCAAATCGTCTCGGGAGGCACAGTTTGGGAGCTAACAAGGTGGAAAATTTTTTTTCTTGTTTTCCAAACTATTTTACACTACTCAGAATTTTTCAGATTTTTTCCGGGGTGGGGGGGGGGGAGATTCATATCTAAAAATCCAAAAAACCAATAATATCTGTCATTTTCTTGTTTTTTTTGGGTTTTAGATGTGAATCCCTCCCACCCCGACAAAAATCTGAAAAAATTCTGAATATTGTATGATTGTTTGGAAAACAAAAGGGAAAAATTTCCAGTTTGTTAGCTCCCAAAATAAGCCTCCCAGGATGATTTGACATTTTCAAAGTCATTTTTAAGGTCATTTCAGCGATCGGAAAAATCTGAAAAAATTTCCCAACAACGCCCTTGAGTACTTGTACCTAGCTACGTACATGCCAAGTTTGGTAAAAATCGATGAAAAACTCACAAAGCTGGAATTTTCAAGGTTAAAATCAGGTATTTCGAGGCACCAGCCCCCGGGGATGAGGTCGGAGATCGCCGATACGCTCTAAAATCATCTTTTAACACCAAAAATCGAAAATCAAAACAAAATTTGAAATTCGGCTCTGGGTCTATGTTTTAAAAAGAACCGTATTCTGACTATGGTTGTTTTTACAAAGGTATCTACTATTTTTGGGACCACCTCAAAAAGTGATGAAGGACTTATTAATGAATATCACCATCATTTTTCTTGTGAAATTTACTTTCAGAACAAGAGAATATAGAATAGAAAAAAATTCGAAAATTTTGACTATAGTGGTTTTTACAAATGACCCCTCAATTGTACAATAATTTAGCGTCGATCGACTGCCTTCGACTATTATATCGAAGTATATAGGTAATATCTATACAGCTCGTTTAAAACCATTTAGTTAGATACTTTTTTTTAATAATACGCTTGCGCCTTTTTTTTTTTTTTTTTTTTTTTTTTTCTTCTTCTTCATCATCGACAATTCATCGAATTCAGACTACACCACGAAATGTTAGGCATTTTTATCATCGCAAACACGATTTAAAATATTACAAGCGTAAGATTTTTAATAATGGATAGGAATGCAGATATGTATGCGCATTATTTGAAAAATTTCATCGAACCGGTTACATAAGGTCGCCCAAGTGTCGCGTACGAAATCTTCGACGTCGGTCGTCAAAAATACAAACACGAGTTTATTAGTTTCAGTTGTCAAAATGACGAACTTTTCATAGTCTGTAGTTTGTGATAGAAATTTCAATGTGTTTCAAAGAGTTAAATTGGTACAAACTATAGAAATTAGACTCCCCCCTTTCCCAAAAAATGTGGTATTCGAAAAAAAAATTGTGGAACTTTTTCATGGCTCGGTGAAACATCATTTATACTTACTCCATAAAACGTTGAATTTTTTAAAATTTTTAAAATTTTAAATCATCTATCACTTTCCGTTTAAACTTGAAATTTTAAAAATTTCACTCTTAATACAGTGTTTAAATTAAAAAAAAAAAAAAAAAAAAAACGAATACTAAAACAGGGGAATTCTTGTTCTTCAGCTTTTTCAACTTATTTCCACGAAATTTCTAAAATTGTTTTGAAGGATTGTAATAGGCCCGCACATGTCCCTACCTTTGAAACACACGAAATGTTGAAAACCTATCGAATTCATAAAATTTATGAGAGTTGGTATAGGCATATAACTAACAAAGAATTTATGAAATTGGATGAAAATGCTGTATTCTCTTTCGAATACGTAAATAAAAAGAAAGAATACGCTCAACGCGTTAAAAAACAGCACATTTTCCTAAAAACTTCCAACCATGATGTTTAGATGTCGCTGGTAATTCGCGACAAAAAAAAATAGCCGAGTGAAAAAAACTAAGATCGTATGTGGTGTGTTTTTTTCTCTTGAATAGTTTTCCTTGATATTTTCAGTGAAGTAGATAACTAGATATACATTTTTATATTCTTTCATTTGGGTATTTCTTCATTAGGTAAAAATGATAAATTGGTAAAAAAATGATGGAATTTTTTTCGAACTTGCAAATTACAACATTTGAAAGCAGAATTTACCTAAAACGGAGCCATTCGCATTTTTTAAGTAAAAAAAATGAGTTCAACTACAAAATCAGAATGAGATAGGTATTTACATTTGAAGAGGATCATGATCAATTAAATTGAAACTGAATTTTGCTGAAAGATCAAAATTATTCACGTTGGAATTAAATCTCAGTGCTAATTAAGGATTTCTTAGAATAAAATTTAATTTGAAAGTCGAAGCAGGAATTTTTGCAAAAGAAATTTAATCTTGCTGCAGAATTAGGATTATTAATCTTGATATTGCATTTCACATGCTAAATTCAAAATTATGGGACTATACCAAAGTATTTTGAAATTGAATTTTATTGCTAAATCAGAATTATGTGTGCTGAAATTGAATTTATTCAAGTCAGGATCAAGATTAGATTATTCAGTTATTTAATTAACGCTGAATTTCACTGCCAAATTCAGGATTCTCAACATTAAAATTGAATTTAACCAAGGAGATCGGAATCATAATCAGGGATAAATTCTGAAAAAATTCCTGCCTGTATAAATATTTTTATATCAATCAATTGATTGAATAATTTTCATTGAGGCAATTTAATGATTGGGAGCTCTGCGTATCAAAATTTTGGTCCAAAATAAAAAAATCTTTCAAAAACACGTAACATATTATCTTTGGTTATAGTTTTGATAATGCTGAATTCGAATATTGCCTCAATTTTTCGGTAGGATTCTCTGCATACCCTCACCCCCCCCCCCCCCCCAACAACTCCTCACATTTTGAAAAAAATGACGAAATCAAAAGAATGTGTGGCATACAGTTTGTTATGTTTTGGTTAGAGCTGAGTTCGATGATGTCTTTACTTTTTTGATTGAACTTTCTCCGAGCCTTCCCACGATCCCTCAAATTTTGAAAAAATTGACCAAGTCCACAGATTGTGAGACAAACTGTTTGCTATGGACTCCTCCTTCCCCACCGATTTTGCATATTGTTAAAAATTAAGATGAGTGAATGAGGAGGGCCAATTGAAAAAATTTTCAAATAAAAATTGTAGATTAACGTCCTAAAAGTAATTTTGGTCATTATAAAAATTTCGATTGGATCCCTCCCTCACCTCCGATTTTACCATAACATCAGGTAGATACTTTTTCAAAATTGGGGAAGGGTCTAATTGAAAAAATTTTCAAACATAAGTTGTAGCTTGAAGTCTTTGAAATAATTTTAGGTATTAACAAAAATTTCTATTGGACCCCTCCCTCCCCTCCAATTTTGAATATAAAGTATCTGTGTAGTATTGGACTTGATAAAATTCAACAACAACGATCCACATCCAGTACCCAAACAAATTATGTGAGACACTAGTCAGAGGACCTCCTCAAAAAAATTAAAATCCAAATTTACAACAGAAAATTTTTCAAATGTAGAAAGAAAAATCTCAATGTTACCAACACGAAGAAATAATTAGCTACCTATACTTATTTTGTTCATAAACAAAATTGAATTTTTGATTTTCAATTTTAATTTTTTCTACCTAGCTCTGGTAGACACGCTGAAAAGCTTGCAAAACAGTCCAAATTTTTTTTGAAATTTTCCATTCCAACATCTCCTCGTACCAGTCAAGTTTTCACCCAATTTTTCATTTTCAGAATAAAAAAAAGAAACAGAAAATTTCCTCGAAACAGCGTCGTGTCGATCTAAAACCAAACCGCGTCGATAAACATATCTCTAATCGAATTAAGCTACGCGTACTCGTAGGACGGAAAAAGGTGTTGATAGTTTTTTACGTTTATACTAAACGCGCGTTAAAACCAAAACGAAGAAACCCCGTAGAGATAATCGCTTTTCAAATGTAATATTTGACCTCCCGCTATTTTGGCCACGCGTACTAACAACACTTCACCTACGAGCACGTTCTCGAGACATTCTTTTTTTCGATGAATGCTCTCGGCATCGACATCGACATGGACAGCAGGCAGAGACTCGCATGTGTCGGGTCCTGGTCCTCATTCGTACTGTTACAGCTACAGCAGTAGGTAAAGTAGGCGTACCAATCGGCCTAAGCCCTCTAATAAAAACGAATAAGTATCTGGTATTTTGGTATCTGTCGGTGGCTTTCAACTACCAAAGAGCTCCTGTTGCAATCTGTACTACAAATTGATTAATGAATCGAATCATTTTTTTTTCTCTCTGTATGATGGGTGATTTAATATAGTAGCTAACCTACCGTTATTGTAGGCAAGAGGTGTTGATATATCATTGGTACAGATTTATGAGGTCATCTCTTTGAGTTGAATTTTAACTCAATTTGAAAAAATTTTCAAACAAAAGTTGTAGGCTGAAGTTTTAGGATTAATTTTGCTCCTCACAAAAATTTCAATTGGGCCCCTCTCTCCCCTTCAATTTTGAATATCAAGTATCTATGTAGTATTAGGACTTGGTAAAATTCAACAACACCGATCTGCATCCATGTAAACAAATTTTTGTATTTTTTCGAGGGAGGGGGGGGGGTCTGAAAATTTTGTGAGAAGTAGTGTAAAAGTATATGGTAGTGATTTTTTGAGAGAAAAAAAATCTTTTATACCATGCTCTTTTTTTGATATTTAAATTCGTTTTTTTTCTGGGGGCATGGTATAGGCTCGCTTGATAATTTGACATTAATTTAGTAGGTGACTAGATTCGTGTTGCCGGACTCCTCTCTGTGGAATTGGAATTCCAAGTACAATTATCGAGCTGGTCGTTTTGTGGAATTACAAAAGGGACGAGAAAGGTGCAACATGGATAGCTACTCCGGTAGTTGGCTAAATATTTTCTCGTCCTAATGAATATGGAAGGTCTGCGACGGGTGTACTAGTAAGAAGTCACAGTATACGTAGGGCTAAATTTAGAGATACCTAATGAAATATTACCACCGAGCTGTCATTGGTCTCGCAGCATCCTTCACTACGGCCCCAGCACTACACTGTGAGAGGATTACGCAGCGATCAGGACACGAAATATGATGACGATTTTAAAAAATACACCCGTCCTGGATATACAATAAGTAATTAATCACGAATAATTAGTCAACTTGAAAAGCAAATGTGGAAAAATTAAAACAATATCTATAATGAAGGGTCGGCGACTGCGAATGTGTAATCTTCAATGACCCATTGAATTGTTCGAAGCATGAAACGAGTGAAATAAAAATCTCTGGTAGTCAAAGGGGTACGATTGGGGAAATGAAAATCGACGCCAATAAACTAGCGTATTAGCCTTAATTACCAACTGTTTGCTGGTGCCGCCTTCGTAATAACTTTCATAACCGATAAAGTAACTGAAAACTCGTCTATGTAGGCTGCGCTCGCACGTGGCGACGTTTTTGCATTTCCGTCAACTTTTCGAGGGGTGTATTCGAGCGCGTGTCTCAATTTACGCATTTTAATAACCAAACATAAACACAACGACGATGAGAAATTTTTTCCATTTCGATTCGATTGTCTCTCTAGTCTCTGTACCTACTCTGGATGGCGCATCGCACTCGTGACTCGTTCGCTCGCTCGATTTCGAATTTCGATTTGGCATCTCCTCCTCTCCCCTCCGCTCCTGGCAGCATTTACATTTTTCCGCAACGAGCCGGTAGTACAGAGCAACCAGGAAATAGACTCTCGATAAAATATTCGGGTTTTTCGTACTCGTCGTACTAACTATAAGCGCGCTATAATCGTTTCGAACTGTTGAACTCGATTGAAATCATGCAAAAGCGAAGGGAAAAAATGGCAACGAGAGACGAATATTATTTTATTATTTTAACGTGACCCGGTTCAACCCCCTATTTTACGCCCTATTAATTTTTCTCCTTTTTTTCCTTCGTTCTCTCTCTCTAGCTGTATTGTATTCGCTATTATATTGTAGGTTTTTGCATTCCCTGTTCGTTTTTCTTCCATCCTCTCGCGTTTTTTCGGTCTTTTTCCCAGTATGACTGCGTGTTAAACAAATTTTTATCCTAATTTTATCATAAAAGGTAATTTAAATATTTTATACACAGGGTGTCGAATAAATGGCACGTTTAAATTCGCATTAAGCGTATTAAAGGGAAATATTGACGTAGGAGAAGGGTGAAATTATTTTTGTATGTTCAAGGTTCGTAAGTGTTTCTGTCTATATTGCTAAGTCCAAGTCCTTTCAAACATAAAAAAAAAATTTCAATCAGTTTTTTTCCAGAAAATAAATCCTCAAAAATATACCTAGACTTTTTAAAAATTTCTCATGAGGCCGAGGTATGAGAATTCTTCAAAATGATGATTTTGAATTTTGTACCAATTTAAAAAAAGTTCTTTGAAAAATTTTAGAAAATTTGTCTAGTACAAGTTTTGAAGAAAAGAATTGATTTTGAGGAAATTTACAAGAATACGTAAGTATAGAACAGAACTTTAAACAAATTGTCCCGAAATAAATCGTAAAAAATGAATTTAAAAAAATTCAAATACCTAAAATTTTGCATAAATTTGCAAAAATTATTCAAGAAAAAGATGCTAAAACAACAGATAGTGTTCTTAAATTTTACAAAATTTGAAAAAAAAATTAAAAGTTTTGGCTCAATTTTCGGTCATTTTTGAGGGACTTGTTTTCTAAACATTTTATGAAGAAAGGTACCAAAAAAAAAAAAAAAAAAAAAAAAAATGAAAAACGTAAAAAAGAATTGAGGTCAAAATTCTGAAAAATTTCATTTTTTTTTTTAAAGAATTATTGAACAAAAAGAAGAGTTCCCACAATTTTTTTTTAAAAATCTGTTTGAAAAAAGTTAATAATTTTTGTAAAAAATTTTCAACATGAAAAATCGTTTTTGAACAAAATATGAAAAAAAAAACAACTTCTTTATATATTTTTTAAAATTTGCCTTTTGAGGAAATTTATAAAATTCAATTAAAACAATATCAAACAAAAATGTAGGCATAGTATATGGTTGTTCTGAGTGTATTTTGTCACAAAGTACTTTTTCTAAAAAAAATTCTGTATTCTCCTGAAGTAAAAAACTCTCAATTTTGTAGAGTAGAAATAATTTTTTGAAATAAGTACAAAATATCTCAAATTTTTGCAAAAATAAGTTTCAATTTTTTGACAAAAAAATAGAATTTTATTTTTATTTTTATTTTTGGAGAAGGGAGTGGAGGCTTTTCAAATTTTTGGTACTTTTTAGGGGAGTGTTTTTCTGAAAATTTGGAAAAAATAGTGAAAGATGGTTGTTTTTGAAGAAAATATCTTTTAATTTTTCGAGGAAAAAACATCCACTGAGAAAAAATCTTCATTTTTCTTGTTTCAATTAAAAAAAAAAAAAAAAAAACAATTTTTTCGAACAAGAAAATTTTTTAATTTTTCTAAGTAAATAATCTTTCAGTTTTCAAAGAGAAGAAAATCTTTCTATTATTGCGGTGATTTTTTGAAAAAAATTTCAATAAGTACAATTTTTTGTGGTGGGGGGGGGGGGGGGGATTTTCAATTGTTTTGAAATGACAATTTTTTAAAAATTTTGTAAATAATTTTTTTTCCTTCAATTTCTTAAAGAAAAAAAAATCTAATTATTTTTTTAAGGAAAATATCTTCATTTTTTGTAGATTTTTTTTTCTTTTTTTTGATTGGAAAATCTCAATTTTTGATGAAGAAAAATCATTCTCACATTCAACATTTCATAAAATTTCAATTGGACACTGTTTCGAACAAAATTAAGCAATACCTTACCTATACCCCAAAATATCTTGTGTTGCTGCTCTAGCTCTGGAAACTGGTAACTTGATGAAAATGTCCAATTACTCTTATGTTAAAAAAATCAATTTTGAATTTTAATAGGTTCAAAAATTAATCTCTATTATAGTGTATTTTCGAAAAAGATTATAATAGACGATTTTCAAAAAATCAATTTGGAATAAGGTCATGAAAAGTCAAATAAAACCATAAGTATTTTTCAAAAAAGTCTAATAAAATTAAAAAATAGTTTTTCAAAAAAATTAAAGAAATTTTTTTAACAAAGTCATTAAAAATTCAATAAAAATAGAATTTTAAAAACATGAAAAAATATTTTTCTAAAATTTTGAGTCAATTTCAAAAATTTTTATTAAAAATATTGAAAAAAGTGGTAAATTTTTTTTGAAAAAGTTCTATTAAAAAAATCATTAAAAATTGAATTTCCAACAAAAGTAGATAAAAACCCAATTTCCCATTTTTTTTTTCAAAATTGAAAAAAAATCGAGTTAGTTCATCATAAGAATAGATCAATGATTTTAGGAAAATTTGAATTTTCTGCTGAATTTGAAAATAAAATCAGATTTTAAACAGAAATATTAATAATTTAACCTTTTCTTAAAAAATAATGCGATGAAAAACTTTTGAAAAAAAATTTGCTTAAATATGATCATTCAAAATTCAAAATACTCAGTTATTATTTTTCTGAAGATTTGAAAAGAAAAAAAAATCGAAGATAGTATATTATAAAAAATATTGTCAAATTTAAAAAAAAAAAAATCAACTTTTGAAAAAGTTTAATTTGAAAAAACATTTATTTGTAAAAATAGCTTATCATTCATTAAAAAAAAAAGTTTCTGGCTGAATTGTAATTTTGAATAAAATTATGAAAAATTCACCTAAAGCGATGCTAAAAAGTAATAGCTTTGAGAGAAGTCTGTATTTTTTTAATTAATTTGAAAAAAATTCAATTTTGAACAAATTTTTTAAAAGCAATTTTTCAACGAAGGAAGCGGTACAATTTTTGATGAAAGTTTGGTAGCTTTCGCAACCTTCCTCCCAGAAACAAACAAATACCCATTTACAGCTTCAAGTTTTAATTTGTATCTACATATCGCAACATAGCAAACAGCATTCCGACTACCAGTACAATTCCGATTCATCGTTTAATTTTCTGTGGTACTTTTACGTATAGTGGGTATCATATTGATTTAAGGAGTTTCCATTTTATTTACCTACGACCAACTGTACAATTCTAACGAACACGTTGGCCCTGCGAAAATTCACTTTAACGAAGACCATCCCTTGTCGTGTCGCCACCAGGCGCGCGGACACGATTTGCGAACCCCCGACCCGAGATGCTGGAATATCTCGCAAAATGACCAAATTTCAGCCGGTGTATTGTACGTATAGTATTCAAGGCGCGTAATATCGACCGATGGTTGAAAAATAGGTAATTTTCTTGAGCTGGCTGTGCCATGCCATGTCGTTATCGCTTAATGCTCGGTTGGTACTCGTATTTAAGAAGAAATGATCGTGCACACGTACATAGACCATAGATACATGCGGCTGTAGAGTGTTGGTGTACAGTCGTTTACGTATTGGTTGATTCGTTCGTCGATTAGATGGCAAAGGTGGTCGGTTGGCTGGCTGTGGCTATGGTTATTTTATGGCATCGACGTGGATGGCGATGCGATGGCGCGTTCATTCGTTCGTTCATTTACAAGAATCGTCATCGTCGTCGTCGTCGTCGTCCGTGGTTCTTTCGTTCACTCATTTATGTTTCTAACAAGGAAGTAAAGAACAAAGTTTAACGAACCGTTATTAATGAAATTTGCTACTAACGTAGACGTACGGTGCGGACCACTGCTGAGCTGTAATAAGCCACCAGATTCTGTTCCAGAGGGTAACCTTACCTCTACCTCTCTGACGATACCTTTGCTGTATAGTGCGAATAAAGCATATTTTTTACGCTGTTTAAAGATTACTTATGTAGACTATCGAGTTTCTGGATAAAAGGTACACGAATGTGTATACGATCTGTGTAGTGTGTACATGCGGTTTCATATCAAATAAAATGACCTATCGAATCAACCCTTCCGGGTTAAACCAAGTATAACTAAAATTTGTTCGTACATCATGTTAACGTACTGCAAAATTAGCTACTTTTTGCAATTAGATTTTGGCAACTTTTAACGAAACCAAAATCAACCCCTTGAAAAATGACCGCCGGCCGGTTACTCGACGCATCATGAATATCTACGCGAGCGAGAAATGCACCAGCTCCAGCACAAGTACACATACAGGGTGTCCCTGTAATGAATAACCAGGCTTGAGATTTGGACATAAGTACGCCTGAATTTGAAAATGAAGAAGCTACAGTGCTTTGAAAATTTGTATTTTCCAAACAAAATCGGTTGGCAACACTGTTTTCAAAAAAAATTGGATAGCACTTTGAAAAATTGCCTACCTCAAGTAATCACGGTGCACTGATGAGACATGAAAATTTCAAAATTCCATCACTATATAATACATGGAACCGGTGTAACTTTTTGAGAGGAACAAAAAAAGTCGTGTGAAAAATTTGTCTATTTTTGAACATGAAGGCACTATGGAGCGCTGGACTTCGAAAATATCGAATTTCAAAGTTTTGTAACCCCCTTCATTTTTAAAGGTACGCAAATTTTTTACATAATTGGGTTTGTTTCTCTGAAATAGATACACCATCTTATTACAATGGCAAAAATGAATTTTTTCAAAAAATGAGAATAATTGAAAAATTCAGAATTTTTCCATCATAACCTCTCAGAATGGACCCGAATACTGAGAAAAAAAATTTTAAGCAATTTTTTCAAAAAAATTGAATTTAAGGAAAATTTGAAAAATCAATTTTTTTCAAAAATGGGAATAATTGAAAAATTCCAAGTTTTTTGAAAAAAATTGAAAAATTCAGAATTTTTTCATCAAAAACTCACAGAATGGACCCGAATACTGAGAAAAAAAATTTTGAGCAATTTTAAAAAAAAAATTAAATTTAAGGAAAATTTTAAATAACGTACTATTCGTTTTTTCCAAAGATGGAAATAATTGAAAAATTCAAAAAATTTTCATTGGAATCTCTCAGAATGGACCCAAATAATGAGGAAAAAAAATTTTCGAGCAATTTTTTTCCAAAAGAAATTAAATTTGAAAGAAAATGTATAATTCACCAAAGAAAATTTTGCATGGCAAAAATGAATTTTTTCCAAAACTGAAAAAAATTGAAAAATCCAGAATTTTTTCATCATAACCTCTCAGAATGGACCCGAATAAAGAGAAAACATTTTTTTTGAGTAATTCTTTCAAAGAAATTAAATTTAAGGAAAACTTGAAAAATCAATTTTTTTTTCAAAAATGGGAATAATTGAAAAATTCAAAAAAAAATTCCATCAGAATCTCTCAGAATGGATCCGAATAAGGAGAAAAAAAAATTCGAATAATTTTTTTAAAGAAATTAAATTTAAGGTAAATTTGAAAAATCAATTTTTTTCAAAAATGGGAATGATTGAAAAATTCCAAATTTTTTCTTCAGAGCCTTTCAGAATGGACCTGAATACTGAGAATTTTTTTTTTTTAATTTATGTCGAAAAGAACAGAAAGAAAAGCAATCTGTTACAAAATAGTAACATTTAGCTTGCACGTGACGAGATTCAAGATTAAAATCTCACTGGCAGGTCCAATATGTGACATCTACGCAGACGATATATTTCTTCATCACGATTTAAAAGATTTTTCACTAATATATTGTCGTGGTCATTTTTGAGCAATTTTTTCAAAAAAATTAAATTTAAGGAAAATTTTATAATAACCAAGTATTCGTTTTTTTCAAAGATGGGAATATGAATAATTGAAAAATTCCAAAATTTATCATTGGAATCTCAGAATGGACCGAAATAATGAGGAAAAAAATTTTTCGATCAATTTTTTCCAAGAAATTAAATTTGAAAGAAAATGTGTAATTCACCGTGGAAAAGTACAGTACTGCCGAAACCATCGGTTCTTTTTGCATGGCAAAAATGATTTTTTTCCAAAACTGAAAAAAATTGAAAAATTCAGAATTTTTTCATCATAACCTCTCAGAATGGATCCGAATAAAGAGAAATTTTTTTTGAGTAATTCTTTTAAAGAAATTAAATTTAAGGAAAATTCGAAAAATCAATTTTTTTTAAAAAATTGTAATAATTGAAAAATTCCAAGTTTTTCCTTCAGAACCTCTCAGAATGGACCCAAATACTGAGAAAAAAAATTTTGAGCAATTTTTTCAAAAAAATTAAATTTAAGTAAAATTTGAAATATCCGTTATTTTTTCATAAATGGGAATAATTGAAAAATTCAAAAAATTTTCATCGGAATCTCTCAGAATGGACCCGAATAATGAGGAAAAAAATTTTCGAGCAATTTTTTCCAAGAAATTTAATTTTGATTAAAATTGTGGATTAACGTCCTAAAAGTAAGGTTATAAAAATTTCAATGGATCCCTTCCTCTCCTCCAATTTCACATTACAACAGGTACCTAGATACTTTATAAAAATTGGGGGAGGGCCGGGAGGGATCCAATTGAGAAAATTTTCAAACAAAAGTTGTTAATTTAGGTCCTCGAAATAATTTTTGTTGTTATAAAATTTTCAATTTGACCCTTCCCTCCCCTCCAATTTTGCACAATATGACTTAGATACTTATAAGTTATACTGTTGAAAATTGGGAGAAGTAGGGACCCAATTGAAAAAATTCTCAAACAAAAGTTGTAGCTTGAAGTCATAGAAATAATTTTGATTATTACAAAAATTTCTATTGGACCCCTCCCTCCCCTCCAATTCTGAATATTAAGTATTTATGTAGTATTGAACTTGGTAAAATTCAACAAAGATTCAATCCACTTTCATGTAAACAAATTGATTAAACAGTCGCGGTTATACCAAAATTTCAAGTTTGATTATTCTGAACCAGGACACCCTGTACATGTAGGCTACGTAGAAAGGGATATGGAGATAGGCAATCCGAATAGGTACTATACATACAATATACATATGCAGTACGTGCTATATTTTAATACCCATACCTACTACTCGACCATTTACAAAGATGAAGTGAAACAAGCAATGCAATGGTGAAATGAAAGGAGAGGACGAGCAACACATATTGGGAAGGTAACATGTGCGTTGTTAGCCGAGCTTGTAATCATATTGAGCGCGTCATCAGTCATGGCATCGACATCGACGAAGGGTTGCGGTAGCAATGGCAATACCATAGTATACATCTGCGAAAGGGAGGAAATGTAATTGACCGATTCGGAGACAGCTATCCTTCGAATCAAGTATCCATCTGTATGTTTAGACTTATCACGAGTACAATACATGCTAGGACTAGGTACTCGTATAGATACTATGTATCGTTCGATATGGTTATGTGTAGTGTACTAGTAGTAGGTACGACGCGACGTGGACGTACGGTACGAGCGTCCAACTCCCAGCAAATGTGTCCACTATATTCGTTTATCGTATTTCCTATACATGTTGTACTACTATAAAGGCTCATATATTCTCTCCCTTTCTATAATTTTCAAGTGGTCATCCATTATGTGTCGAATTGGCAAATATTCGGCCATCGTGTACTGACTCATCTCTCGTGATTATCATTAGTACATGGTGGGTCGGTGGATGGTGGACACTGGACAGTATGTACCCTGTACCGTGTACTAATACAAGTAACAGAATGTTACTATTCTAGACGAAGTGACGTATTGTATGGTGTAGTGAGTAGTGACCCATCGCATCCGAGCGTTACGAATTCACGAATGCAAAAATGATGAACAAGTGGAGCTCGTATAGCGTTGTTTAAAACCTGAGTGTAGTTTTGAAATGCAAGGGCAATGTCAGGAGTGTAATTTTCAAAGAGATGTGGAAGTAGAAAGTGGATTTTTTTTTTCAATTTATTAAGTAGGTTTGAAATATTTTACAAAAATAATCAGTGATGGGCACGGCACTTCTCGAGTTATCAACATCAAACTCTTAATTTTCAATTCTGAATTAACAAAACTTTTTTCACAAAAAGGTAATTTTCCACTTTCAAAATAAGTTTATTTGTTATCAATTTTTTGATGGATTTTTTTAAAGACCAATTCCTCATTCTGAGAATATTGCTTTCTTGGAAATTTTACCAATTAAGCACCTCGAAAATTTTCAAAGCTCATTAAAATTTTTAAGGAAATTTATAATGTCAGTTTTTAAAATATTGTTGAAAAAATTGAGAAATTAAGTACAAAAAATTCAAATTTTGAAAAAATCAATTTTTGTTCTGAAAAAATTGAACAAAACTTTCAACTCAAGGAATCGAGAAAAATTTACATCTTCAAAATGTGGAGAAAGTTGTTTAGGTATTAAAAAAAATTGAAAAATTTGTCTACTCTAAATTAATCGAGAAATTTTATATTTGAAAAAATTGGAAAAAAAATACTCTGAAAATTCATATTTTTTAATTCAAAATAATGTCGCATAAAAGAAACAATTTTCATTTTTTAAAAAGTTACGAAATTTTTCATTTCAAAATTTCAAAAAATAATTTCCACTTTAAAAAAATAAGGCTTATTACTTGTCCTAGTTGGTCGTGGTTGCCATTTAAAAACTCAAATCAATTTGAAAGGTTCAAGTAGATGAACCAGACGAAGAAAATTTTTGAAAAAATAAAATAATAAAAAACTCTTTTGGCCCAGAAATTTTAAAAAATATTCCAAAAAAAATTGAGGATATTGATATAAATTATTAAGTATGGTGTTCTATTTCAAAAAAAAAAAAAAAAAAAAAAAAAAAAAATCGTAAAATTTGTATTTTAAAGAAACTGTAAAATTACTCGTTTGAAATAATTTTCATAGGTACCTAGTTTGGTCAATTGACAAAATGTTTAAAACTTGATAAAAATTCAAAAGATTTTCAAATTTTAATAAAAATTTGAATAAGTTTATTTAAAAAAAAAAAAAAAAAAAAAAAAACAACATATAAATACCTAAATGAACAATTTTATTTTTTAAATTGGTCATTTTAAAAAGTTTGGCAAACTTAACAAAAATCACTTATAATTATCTAGTTTTCAAATTTTGATTTTTTTTACAATTTTAAAAATTTTCTGATTTTTGTAGTGCAATAAATTGTCAAGTCAATCTAGAAATTGGTCAATTTTCAAATTTTATAATGAACTTTTATGAAAATTTTCAAGTTACAACTTCTCGTAGAAAAAACAAATAAAACGCACTTCACTTTTTTTCAATTCGGGGAAAATGGAAAATTTTGCACCTAAATTTTGTTTATTCCATAAATTTGAAATTTTGTAAAAATTCAAAAGTACGAGTATCTTTGAGTATATCTATAGGTATCATTTTTTAATTTCAATAAAATTTTCTAATCGAAGAATACGAGGCTACAACGACAACGACGAATATTTAGGTGAATTTTCAAATTTTTTGCAATGTTTTATTCAATTCTTTTTTCATTGTAAATTTATTTAAATGAGCATTAACAATTCATTTTTTTTAATTTTAAACGTTCAATTTTGTTACTTTTTTTTTCTTTTTTCAAGTTTTCTGTTGTTCATTAACATACCTTTTTCATCTTCATTTTTTTTTACAATTTTTTTCAGTTTTTACATTAATAACGATTTTTTCTACCCAACAATAAATTGAAAAAATTGCAGTTAATAATTTTTATTTACCTAGGTATTCATATTTTTTTTTCATTCTAATTTTCAATTCTCAATTTCTCTCATAAATGAAAATAATTTCGAAAAATAACACATTTCTGTAGCTACATTTCAGCTATTTGGTTAAAATTTTTTTTTCAGAAATTGGATTTTTGTAAAATCTCAATCTTTCAATGCTTCATTCTGCAAAAAAAACAAAATCAAAAAAAAAATGTTAATACCTAAATTGAAGAGAAAATGAAGAAAAACGTCGTAAAATATTTGCCATTATTTATCTTTATTTTTCTGGACGGTCATAAGTATCGGTATTTCGGTATTTCTTGCTGCTCTTTCGACCAGCAGAATCAAAATATACTAGAAATAAAATTCGTTGCGATTGTGGATTAAGAAATCGATGATTTACGACGTCGTTATAAAATAAAACGCAGACCCAGGCCAACGCATGAAAATATGGTATCTTTTTCCTTACGTATTTTTCAACTTTTCGTACTTACATTTCTTATACTCTGGACCTATACCCACGAACAGATACGAGTGAAAAGGTATCTATAAGCCGAACGACGCGACGCTCTATAACCAAGCAAGGCAAAAATTGAAAAAGATTTTTATTAAATTTCATAGAGTTTTGGTTGGTGGGATTTCATTTCTTTTAGTTTGTAAATAAAATACAATTTGTAATAGGAACCAATGGTAAAGTAAAAACGATTTCCTGCGAAAGAAATATCGTAAATTATGCAGTAAAAATCGTGACCGTCCAGTACGGCGATATTAAATCGTTGTTACGTCCTCGCAAGTTTTTTCGACATTCCCCCAGGGATTAGTGTTTCACGTCCCTTCTTCTCTCTCCTTTTTTTTTTGTTTTTTTGTAAAATGCGGCGAAACGTTTCTCAGTATCGACTTCAACGTTTATTTGTTTTTTGTTTTTTTTGTATGTACATTGTGTTGTGTTGTGTAAGTGTAGGAGAGTGTTTCTATATGTGTTTTATTTTGTTGTTGTTGTTGTTGTTGTTGGCGCTTTTTTTCTCTTTTTTTTTCGTTTTCGTATGCGTGTATATTTTATAGGTATAAACGGACATTCGTGTTTTATTCATGCGTAAGCATTTATAGGTGGTGGTGTAGAAGCGAGTATAACATAGCGATGATAAGAGATGGCGGAGCTGAGGTGGTAGTAAGCAGAAGCACAGGCAGAGGCAGGCGAGAGAGAAGGAGAGACTCTGGCATATACAAGGCGAATTACGACACGAGTTGGTTTTTATTTTAGCGATGAAATTTGTATTTGGCGTTCAACTATATATTTCGCAAGGCCGCCGATATAGTTTTACGTGCATTTTGATATCGAAGAAGTCAATTTTCACGAACGGTCCTTTTAACATTTCGGACGAGGGTCTTTATACCTCCGGGGAATTTCGTTGATAGATTTATCCTTACGTTTCAAATTATTATGGGCCAGTGTCCGTTTTTCTTTACTATGCTTCGCTTCGTATACGGTGCGGATGCCGGTGCCGTTTCCGACTCGGTTGCCGCAGCCGCTTCTTTTCGCAAAATAAAATAGCGCATTAACGGGAAACTTTCGCTTCTCTCTCTGCCATTTATACAAGCTCACGTTAGCGATGTTAGCGAGCCGCTTATGCTTACCGTAGTTTATTTAATTATTTATTTCATTACAACGTGTTTTCTCCTTTTTCGTTTCGTGGTCAATATTTTAACGTTTGACTTTTCGTATCTACGATTAATGTACTACTCGGGTACTTCGTAAATCTGTACTTATAGTCGGTGTTCCGGCAACCTCACGCTCGCGTACATAAGTATAACTCCTGAGAAATGATTTGTAATTGACTCTGGAGCAGCGAGAATGTCATTTTTATGTGAGATAATGACTATAAAGGGCTGAGATTTATATGAAAATACATATGTATTTATTGTTAAAATGCTCTCTAAATGAGGTATTTATTCATATAACATGTCCACGCATAGATCATGCAATTCTGAGTCGATTGAAGCTAGTTTGTTAGCGCGTATTTTGTATATTTTGATATTTTATTTTTGTAAAAAATTGATTGTACTTATATTCCATTGATCTATTTTTGCCATATTCGAAAATTCATCAAAAATCTGAAAATCAACTCGAGCTGCTCAAAATTTGGTTCTCAGTTCTGGAGGACATACTCTTTCAATGAGCCAAATTTCAAGTCGATTGAAGTTGACGAATTTACAAAAAGTGCCCTTGTGAGAAAAGGAACATTACATGACGAAATTGAATTTTTCCCAAAAAAGGGAATAATTGAAAAATTATGATTTTTTTTTTTTTTTTTTGTCAAAACCTCTCAGAATGGACTCTCGAATAATGAGAAAAATAATTTTTAGTAATTTTTTCGAATAATTTAAATAATTATAAGGAAAATGTGAAATTCACAATATTATAATAAATACCACTATAGTACATATTACCGGACAAAAATGTTTTTTTTTTCAAAAATGGGAATAATTGAAAAATTCAGAATTATTTCGTCAGAACCTCTCAGAATGGACCCAAATCCCAATCGACAATTCATAAAGCATTATATTAGTATTTTGCTAGCATTGCATCGGCATGCTAGCATATTACTAGCATCAGTAGCATTATGCTAGCACTTGTTACGAAAATGCTAGCATTCATGTTGACTTTATTTGGACCACTTAATAATGCTAGATGCTAGCATTATCAGGTGCTAGCATAGTGCTAACAAAATGCTACTAGGATGCTAGCACTAGCATTCAAAGTGGTTCAAAAACAGGCAACTGATGCTAGCATTCTCAAATTTTTTTTCGTCAATAGGGATAATGAGAAAAAAAAATTTTGAGCAATTTTTTCGAAGAAATTCTATTTAGGGGAAATTTGAAATTCACCATGTAATAACTAATAAGTACCACTGGTACTTATTACATGGCAAATATTATTTTTTTTCAAAAATGGTGATAGTTGAAAAATTCAAAAAATTTTCGTCATAATCTCTCAGAATGGACTCAAATAACCAGAAAAAATTTTATTTAAACAATTTTTTCAAATAAATTCAATTTAAGGAAAATTTTAAATTCGCCATGGGAAAAATTTTTTTTTTTCAAAAATGGAAATAATAATTGAAAAATTGAAAAAAAAAATCGTCAGAACCTCTCAGAATGAACCCGAATGACCAGAATAATTTTATTTAAGCAATTTTTTCAAAGAAATTCAATTTAAGGAAAATTTGAAATTCACCATGTATTAAGAACCACTGGTACTTATTACATGGCAAAAATATATATATATTTTTTTTTTTAATGGAAATAATTGAAAAATTCAAAAAAAATTCGCCAGAACCTCTCAGAATGGACCCGAATAATGAGAAAAAAGTTTTCTTGAGCAATTTTTTCAAAGAAATTCAATTTAAGGAAAATTTGAAATTCACCATGAAATAAGTACCATATACATATAGGGATTTTTTTCCTCCAAGAATTGAATGGGCTCATGCAAAAACACGTCAAGTCACATTTTTTTGAAATTTTAGAGGAGACGAAAAAAACGTGTGCAATACACTTTTTTTTTGCCTCCTGTACATTTTCGATGACATTTTCAAAAATGTGACTTAACCTGTTTTTGCATGAGCCGATTCAATTTGAGAAATATTTTGTGTTCCAAAAAATTGGGTTATTGTTTGTTTGTTTTTTTCTTTGAAGAAAATGAAAGGAGTTTTCTTCCAGAAATTTAAAGATGTTTTCACCATAGCTGTCACTGTTATTCGCAATTTTTTTGCTTACAATATCCTTAATCATCTTTCATCAGATACACTATTACTTCAATGTGGACTGAATTTGCTCCCCCCCCCCCCCCCCATTTTTTTCTAATTTTCTATTAAAATATCCGAATAACGCCATTTTGAGAACCCACGTCCTCCCCGATGACCCAGGGGTGTAAAATTAATGCCTGGACAAGTGGACAGTGCACATACGTCAAATTGATATTTTTTGTCATTTATTACGATTTCAGCAAAATCGAAAATTTCAAATTTTTTTCAACTAAATCTTTGTGTGCAAATTTTCTAAAATTGATTTGTAAAAATGGACAAAAAAAATATTCTGTATGACAAGACATTAGATTTTTTAAATTTTTAGATACCTAATGCTTGAATTTTTTTCGTTTTTAAAATTTTGGACTATTTTTTTTTTTTTTTTTTTTTTTGGTATATAAAAAATGAATTTTCCACGTTGTTGTTTTTTATTTGATTTTTTTTTAACATACGAGTATAATTATGCTTTTACAATTACCAAACTCGTAAAAAACGAGGCCAAATTTATTCACAACAGAATTTGATTTTTTTTAAAAATAATTTTTGGAAACCATCAAAATTCTAAAAAATTTATTATCATCTATAGGATTCAAACATTCATACTATATATTTTTTAATCATTAAAGGTGACTTTTTTTATATCAATGAATAAGTCAGTTAGTTTACGAATCCGAACGTTTGAAATAATTGATTTCTTGTAATAATCATACAATATACGTAAATTTAAAAAAAATTTTACCTATCTATTCGTTAAATCAAACTTTTAATACCTATATTTCAAAATTTTGAATTTAAAAAAAATCAGCAACTTTTTGGCATTTAAAACAATTGAGAAAATCCTGTTTAAGTTCCTGCAAAAGGTCTGCTAGTCTACTTTTTAATTTTGAGATTTTGTCAGACATTCTATAATATTCAAAATTTCACTAAGTCTCTCCTTAATTTCACCATTTTTTGTGAGGAAATGAAGGGAAAATAGGTCATAACTATGAAATAGTATATGTATATAGCGGTAGTTGAAATTTCAAAAAACTGCCCACCCTCTTGTAACAAACAATGTATAGGTACCAGGCTGCTGCCACTTTCACTTGTAAATTACTTCATAATTGATGAAACTGAAACTTGCGTAAAAATCGCAGTCGCCAATTACGAAAAGCATGATCCGAACAAGCTGAAAATAGGTGTCAATTTTTATCACCCCTAAATCCATCGAATGCAATAAATCTCCTTCCGACTTCCAGTTACCCTTTTATTTTTTTGTCCTGGTGAAAATATGACATCTTTCGGAGGTCCGGATCCATTACGGAACATATTTTCAGAAACGAGCACCAGCCCGATAAAAAATTAACAACTTTTTTTTTCAAACGTTTCAATTGATGGTAAATTCAACCCCAAGTTGGAAATTGGGCGCCCACATCGGTGATAATATGTCGTATATCGGGGTGAAGTGAACGCATGTTGAAAAACAACGGTAAAACAACGCGTATTACGATTACGAGTATGGAAACGGCGACACTTGACATGGTAGACGAAGCACGGGGTGGAGGTAATCAGCGTTGAACGGGGTGGCGCTGAGAATGTGTAAGGTGAAAAGCAGCGTGGCACCTGTATACTTACGTATGTGTAGGTAGGCTTATTATACATTTAAGAAAGAAAAGCAATAACGGTGGCACGGCAGTAGCGCAGGGAAGATTATTTAATTTTCATTCAAAGGTTTAACGTTACACCGTATGGGTGGTTGTATTTCATTTATAAATTTGACCCCTGTTGCATTGTACAAAGCCGTTAAGCATTAAGTGGCGCGCCCTTAACGTATAAATTAATCAAATTAATGTTGCAAGATATTTGCATTACTGTTATCCCCATCCCTGGCTGCCTGTCGACCTTTCACGTCGCAATCTTTTGAATACGACGCTTATGCTGAGCAGGGAGTGCGGCGAATGAAGCAGAGCACCGTGCCACCTTGTGTTATAAACAAGTGTAGCTGCTAGGTACAAATAAATAGATATGATTTATAAGGTGTATTAGGAATATTTCAGCTCAAAATAGGTATTCGTGGTAATTGAATCGCAGGTGGTTGATTTGTTAAATTTTATCATTTTTTGGAGGAACTAGTCGAATGAATGATAAACTTAAATAATGATGTAAAATGTACCTACCTGCTCGATCTTAGTTTGAGTTTTTATTTATTTTTATTTTTTGGTAGTCAAACTCACAAGGGAACCTCGCCAACTCATCACCTCTGATTGAGCTGAAATTTAGCTCACTGAAAGAGCATGCCACCCAGATCTCACAACCAAATTTTTAGCTGTCAATGTTGATTTTTCAATTTTTGGCGAATTTTTGAAAATGGCTAAAACTGCCTCCAAAAAAACATTTTTTTGAAAAAAAAATTTAGATTTTAATATAGAATCTTGAAAATCGGCTTGTACACTAAAGTCGACCTCCCGAGTCGATTGACACCATTTTCGAAGCGATCTGGAGCCTGCAAAAAAAGTTGATTTTTCTACAGCGCACTGGAATAGCTCCAGACGTGGCTGTAATTAACTTCGGCAGCTGAAAATTTAATCCTAGCGTTAGTACGATGCCATCTAATGATCGACGTAGTTGAATCCAAAATCCGAGGTGACGAGTTCGCACGTGTTTTTTTGACAACTTAAAAATTTTGCATTTTTTTAAAATTTCCAAAAAATAAATTTCTCCAGAATATCATCCAAAACTTCGTCTACCCTCTAAAGTCGACAACCCCCCCCCCCCATCGATTCGATTGGCACCATTTTTGAAGCGATCTGGAGTCTCCAGAAAATGTTGACTTTTGAAGTCTGGAGAGATTTCAGTGTGCTGGAGAAAAGTGAAATTTTTCTGGAGGCTCCAGATCGCTTCGAAAATAGTGCCAATTGACTCGGGCGGTCGACTTTGGTGTACAACCCGATTTTTAGGATTCTATCTTGAAATTTACAATTTTTTTTCTTAAAAAAATGATTTTTTGGATGCGGTTTTAGCCAATTTCAAAAATTCGCCAAAAATCGAAAAATCAACTTCGGCAGCTAAAAATTTCGTTGTTATGTCCGAGTGGCATGCTCTTTCAGTGAGCCAAATTTCAGCTCAATCGGAGATGACGAGTTGGCAAGGTTCCCTTGTCAGTAAATTTTCAAGATTTTTCTTTTTAAGTTTAAGTTAGGAAAGTTCTCAAAATTTGGTTAAAATTTGAAATTGATAGTAGGTAGGTATTTACTTTTCAAAGTTTGATAAATTTCTAAAATTTTCAAAATTTATTAAAAATTCAAAGTTTGAAAAAATTTTGAAATTCGATAAAAATCTTAATTTTAGTGAGGTAGTTTTTTCGTATTTATGGATGTTTAAAATTTGGTAAAGATTCAAAACATGAAACTTATAAAATCTTTTAAATGTAGTAAATCCTGGAAAATTTTCAAAATTTGATTTTAAAAAATTTATTTTTGGTAATTTTTAAACTTTAATTAACTTAAAAAAATAGGATCTACTTTAAAGTGTGATCTTTAAACCTTAGAAATTTTGAAGACTTCTTAATTTGAAAGAATCCTGTTGAAGGTCCCCTAAAAGTCCTGCTTGTTGGTTTTGAGATATTGCAAAATAGTCACGTACTTGGCACAATACGCTGCAAAAGCTCATCCAAATGAGAAAGACAACGACTGTACCAGATAAACATTCTCTTAGCTCGAGCAAACAAAAACGAAGCAACGTGAAAAGTCAATATTTTGGTTATTGGTTTTATTGCAACGCCAAGACGACATATGAAAATAAATATTAGATCTGATGTCGGTCTGTTGGTATGTGCAACAACGCAGACGAGGACGACAGACGTCAATTTCATAAGTAGGTCTACTATCCTCGTAGATGCTCGTATATGGCACGTCTACGTCTACGTAGACAGTACGTATAGAATTGAAACGCTGTGTTTAGATGTTTTATAGCCTGCGGTAGTTGTACCGAGTACATGAACATGAAAAAGGAAAATCTTGTAAGAAATGATAGACAATATCGAGGGTCTATATTTTTCTCCCTGAGGGATTATCTAGGAAATATCGTTTTCCGACTTACTTTATACTTCTTATGTGTACGTGCGTGTATATTTACCGTTAGTAACAAACGTAGTATTGCAGTTTTCCTATCTATCTTTATCTATTGACTTACACGCCACTACCTGCCACCAGCCACCTGCACTCGCGCCGATTTTTCCTTGACATGTATTTATGTATCAGCTACCTTTATCTCGGAGCGCCGCTCTTATAATAGATATTTATATTTTTCTACCTTTTGAAAACGTTATTATTACTGATTCATTTGATTTAGGTGTTACGTCGAGTCATTTTCTTACCCTTTTCAAGTCTCTACCTAGTTTTCTTCGCGAAAATTTTCCCCTCAAAGTTTTTGACCTATTTTTTTGAGCGAAAAGTTATCGAGAAATCAATACCAAATAGGAAGTAGGGTTATAGGAAGTGTTTTTCCAGTTACAGATTTCTTTCGAATTTTGAAATAATGATATGGCAAGTGCTATTGAGCAATGGAGTCTGAAAAATGTCTCTGTGAAGTGGCAATTTCTTATAATTTTTCTTGTGAACCATACGATCTTGAATAGTCCCGAAAAAACTGCGATTAGAACCCGGAATATCTGGTTTTTGAACGTTGAAAACCTGCGAAACTTCGTAAAGCTAACTGGTCAGACGTCAGACCAGTTTCATAACTACATTTCACTGGTTGAATAGTAGATCTTGTTCCCATCTTCGAGGCCAACCCGGAATATCTGGTTTTTGAATATTAAAAACCGGTGAAACTGGTAGAGCTAACCAGTCAGACCGGTTTTAGAACTGCATTTCACTGGTTGAATAGTGGATTTGTGGGTATCTCTTGTTCCCATCTTCAAGGTCAACCCGGAATAACCGGGGTTTGACTGTTAAAAACCTGTGAAACTGGTTGAGCTAAGCAGTCAGACCAGTTTTAGAACTGCATTTCACTGGTTGGATAGTTGATTTGTGGGTAATATCTTATTCCCATCTTCAAGGACGGTACGTCTGGTTTTAATGTATTATGGTTTTACTGACAACAAGATAATTTTTTACTGACTCAATAACAAAATTATTTTGTAGAATTTTTTCAATTTTCATATGCACATGCAGTGATGTACCTATCCAGTATCGAGCAATTTTCGAATTAAAAATATTTAAGTAGGTATGAGAAAAATTTTGAAAGATCGCTTCATAGTTTTTTATTTTTATTTTTGAATTTTTTCTACTTCATCATTTCGTCATCTTTCATCCTTCAAATTTGTCATACTTATGTTCACTTGTTAACAACTCTAGGCACCTACTAGGAGAAAGAAAAAAATGAAGAAAAAAAAAAGAAAAACTCGCCAAAGTTATATCTATATTTCAGTTTTGGCTTATTACATACTATCTCGCAGTTTTATCTTCATAGTTGTGACAAGTTGTATTGAAATGTATGAGCTATTCGCCAGTTCCCATAGGATTTTGTGTTTTTGTTTCTATTTTTTGTTTCTTTTTTTTCTTCTTTATATTTTGTATTTTTTCCCTATAGTTTAGTTTATATATATTATTTTGCCCTTTTCCCTTTTCGCTGTAACGCGTGGCATCTGTGTATTGTGAACTTTTTATCAACTAGCGAGCGAGTTACTTCGCACTAAAGAATATATGATGGTGAAAGTTCAACCCTGGTCACCTTATACTGACCACTCCTTCAGGACCTTTCCATTCTTATAAGTAATACGAGTATATATAATGATTTATGACCCACCTTTTAGCCTGAAGTGTTTCTTCTTACTTCTGACTACGTACACACTTTCCAGCCTCGACACGTAGCGCTTAACAGGTCATTTTTTTTTTTGGTTTTTGTTTCTTTTGGGAACACGAGGATGCCTGTTGATTGAAAATTATCGAGCTTTTCAGTTTGGTCTTCTGTACTGATCATATTCGTGGGTACAATAAAAGATATTAAAATTCACCAAACGAGGTATCGTGGATGAAGAATTTATAAGATTGGTATAACTGTTCTGTGGTACCTTTTCCTCTGGTTTCTTTTTTTCTCTGCCTCGTTTTTTCCCTTCGTTTTACTTCATTCATTCATTTATACAATTGACATCTATATTGACCTTGGTCGATTTCGAATTCAATTGACCTGGAACTCAGTGGGTAACTGTTTCTGATATGACTTTTTTCGAAAACCGTTCGAAAAAAATAGACCTCGTATTAAATCGTAAGTGGAGCACGATTTCTCTCTGTATTGAATGTGTTAATGGGGGGATGTTTTTTCGTCTCGTTGTTGATACAGGTATGAAGGTTGTAAATATGTCCAAAATCTTTTATATTTTTCTTATATTGTTGTACCTAATCCTTTAACTTTTTGTTTCCGTTACATCCTACAAGATATTTTTCTATTGTAAGATTCGTTTCGAAACAAATGTGTTGAAATTTCGTTACGTGAGTCCAGAATAGGTACAAGGAAGAGAAAATCAAACTTGAAAGTATCTCCGAATTATTGGGATTTTTTTTCTTTTTTTTAAATTAGTGATCATGTGACAGTGCTTCCCACGCTGCCTTGATACTTATCACTCATACGGATATTGGTTTAGCAGTATCTACACATTCGGTAAACTGGGGAATAAAAGAGGAAATAATAAATAAGTTGACAGGGATCAGAAAACATTTCTGCAAAAAATAAACAAATAACATTATAATTACGAGTTTATAAGCCAAGGAAAAGGGAGACTACGAGAGATGGAGAGAGAGGGCAAAAAGAAAGGAAAATATAAAAAGAGCAGCGCGAATAACGTTTAAAAAAGGTGAAGGGTGAGACCTCTAATGTTAAGTTAAATCACTTAACGGAGAAAGAATGGTAGCGGTAGTAAATCTGTTTTAATAATGTACGACGTTATATAATAATCGGCTTATAGCTGACACTGCTTCCTACAACTCGATAAATGCGATATAACAACGTCGACTATATGTACTATATACCTCTACTCGCATCCGATCCAACACTTTACTCATACTGTATCACTCGTCAGAGCCTGTAAAATAGGGGTCTACGACTCTATACATATCACATTTACATCATATACATATATGAGGCTTCCTCGCGATCAACACTGGCGCACGCGCGCCCCTCAAAAAAAAAAGCGTCGAAAAACAAAACGAAAAAAAAAAAAAAAAAAAAAAAAGTAAAGCATACAATTTAATGGCAATCCGTAGTATAACTATACGGTGTCAACTACACGAGGATAGGGAAGGATTGCTGCATGGCGAAGGCATATCGTCTTGTTCGCCTCTTGGGACCATCAGTCCATTCCCATTACGTCATAATCCGCAGATTTCGCCCCCAAAGGATAAATCATTTTGTTCTCGTCTCTTTTATATTCCATCCATCATAGAGAGAAAAGCTTTTAACACATTATTCAATAACTTCGTCTGCTCGATAGAGAGAAGGTTAGAGGTTTTTTTTTCTTCTCCAAAACACTTCTACGATTCCTGGGAAAAACTTGAAACTACGAAAGGTAAATGAAGTTATGGAGGTATGGTCAGACGGATCCGGAATTCCGGATACAGGTAATAGGTATTATTGCAGCCATTGAAGCAGTTACGTTAATTATTGTAGCTCCGGTGGCACTGCTGGTTCTGGCTGTGACTGGGGCATTGTTGTCGTTATCGTAAGAAGACGTAGGATGTAGCGAATTCTCGACGAGACGTTTATTTACGTAGGTATTTTTTTCCTGCAGAAAATAAGCTGCTGTCGCTGCTACATCGGGACTACCTACTTGTATGGTACAGCATGTGCACGGTATGAAAACTAATAGTTTTTAGAAAAATCTATTAAGAAAGGAAGTATTTTCGAAATTGACAGTTTATAGAGAAATTCCATTAAGGTTTTCTTTTATAAAAAATGACACAAAAATATACGATAGCTGTGTCAGCAGTATAGAAGGGTGACCGCGCTATGAGCCATTTGTTGGTCACTGCGTTGATTGATGGTTGTACGTGTGTTGTAAATAGGCCATCAACGCGCACTATGCTCCTTAGCTTCGAAAGCATAATATTGCGGGTTGACCATCCATTCTAAGTTTCATTTTTTTAAATGTACCTTTAGGCTACCTATTTTGGTTTTTGAAATTTACATTCATCAGGACTCAGAAGTTACGTTAGACTGGGTTTCCCGTCAAAAATTAGCCCTTTTTGCTTCATAAAAACTGAGAATTCTTTAAAAGGTGGCCATAAAGAATGTAGAGGTGTTTCGTGTTCCAAGGAAACTGAAAGAATTTTTTTCTCTGTGAAAATGCAAGGTTTTTTCCCACAAAAAAAATACCTAAAAAATTTTTTTGATGCAAAAATTTGAAGAAAAAAAATTTCCAAAAAAAATGAGAATTTTTCTCTTTAAAAATGAGAGATGTCATCCTAAAAAAAATAAAAATAAATAAAAAAATAATTTGTCAATTTCTTTCAAAAAATTGAAGATTTTTCAGGTTGCTTAACGGTCATGAAAATCATAAAAGTCATGAAAAGGTCATGAAATTCGAAAATGGGTCATGAAAGTTTTGGAAAGGTCATGAATTTTTCAAAAAAAATCACTAGGTCAAACTAAGTCATGAATTTTACTCTTTAAAGTCATGAATTTTTGATAATATTACCTGGGCCCTGGGCAAAATTACAAATTCGCTTAAAAGTGAAATTTTTTCGAACTGTTGTATCTTCTCAAAAATATTTTTTGGGAAATGTCCACATTTCTTAGAATGAAAAAATAAGATTTTTTTGGTATGAAAAAAAAGTATTTTCTAGAATAAAAAAAAATAATTTTTTGACACAAAAAATTTTAAAAATTGTTTTGAAATAGAAATATTTTTACGTCACTAGGTTTAGGTAGTTCACACCGTATAAACCGTTGGTATCGGTGTGTCAAAATTAGTTAATACTATGATGATAAATTCCCTGCGGAGAATTCCTAGGGTTTGATCCTCCCCTTGGTGAGGTCATCCAAGTGAGTTACCGCTGGGTCTGAGTATTATAAAAAAAAAAAATGAAAAAAAAAAAAAAAAAAAAAAAAAAGGTTTAGGTAGTTGTACAAAACGTTAAAAAAATTCTCAATTTTTTTAAAGTAAAAATATTTTTAGAACTTTCGCAAAAAAATTTTCATTTTTAAAAAATCAAGAGTTTGAATTTTATCGTTTTGGAATTGAATTGAATTGAATTGAATTGAAGTAAAAATACTTTTCGAACTCTAGAGTATAAAATCTAAATGTTTTTAATTTTATTAAAAAATGTTGGAATTTTACTGTTTTTTTTTTTTTTTGAAGTAGAGAAATCTCAAATCTTCTCTGGAGTAGAAATTTTTTCAAAGGAAGAAATTTCAGGATTTTTTGTAATAAAAAATATCCAAAAATCTTTTCTTTTTTTTGGAGAAAAATGTTATAGGTACAATTTTCTTATGCGAAGATATTTTTAAAAATTTCTTTAGAAAAGTTTCTCAATTTTTTCTTTATGAAAAAAAATTCGTTTCATTTTCGAAAAAAACTGGGATTTTTTTCAAACAATAATTCAAAAAATTCTTTTGAAATTAAAAAAATTCAATTTTTTGGGGATCATTTTTTCTTTGATAGTGAAATAAATACCTACCTAAATAAAATATTTTTTTCAAACTTTGAGAAAAAAAAAAACAGAAAAAACGTTTTTCTGTTGAAAAAGTTGTAAACATTTTTTTAGGAGAATTTTTTGCATGAAAATTTTTTGTTTCATTTCCAGGAAAAAATCATTCTCGCATTACAACATGAAAACAATTTCAAGCATCAAATTTTTGGGGAAGAAATCGAATTACACTATTGAAAATTCTAAGTGTTCATTTAACTTTTTTTTGAAATTGCGGATAGATTTTTTTGGTTACAAAAAAAGGGGGTCTTGGAGGGCCTATAGGTATAACTTAACCCCAAAGTATGGGGAAAAAATTTCAAAAAATTTCCCCCCATACTTCTTTCACGTTACCTACGTTTATGCCGGAGGAGGGGCCCTGGAAATGTTATTTTTCAGGAAAAAGTCATCAAATTTTCAAAAAAAAAAAAAAAAGTTTGAAACCCTGACTTTTTTCTCCAAAAATTTGAGATTTTCTTAAAATTGAGATTAATTTTTTAAAAAATCTCCAAAAATGAGAGATTGCATTCTAAACAAAAAAAAAACCGATATTTTTTTTCAAAAAAATTGACAGTGATCAAGAAAAATGACAATTTTTTTCTGTGAACGTAAGAGATTTCATCCCAGTATACTAAAATAGAGATTTTTTCTCCCAAAAAATTTTTTTTCTTCATTAGGTAGGTACTTACTTTAAAAAAAAAAAAAAAATTGATACAAAAATTTGAAAAAAATTTACTTCAAAAAAAAAAAAAAAAAAAATTATCTTCTCCAAAAAATTGCATATTTCTTTTAATTGAAAAAATTTTCTCTTCAAACATCTGGAAATAATTTAATTTTTTCATAAAAATTTAGACCTTTCATTCTACGTAAAAGAAGAGACCCTTTTATGTAAAAAATTTTTCTTCAAGAAAATTGAAGAATAATTTTCGTTTGCTTATTCACCACTTCAGAAGAAATGAAAAAAAATGAAGAATTTTTTTCAAATGGTAAAATGGAAGAAATAATTTGTTCTTCAAAAATGAATTTCCTATTTTTTTTGTGAAGAAACAGAATTCTTATTTTTGATTTCTCATAACAATTTTTGTAGAAAATAGATTTTCAAATTTTCACAAATAATTTTTCTTTTTCTTCTTCTTCAAAAAAATCAAATTTTCGATTTCTGTCACGAATTCATTTCCCCCCAATTTCTAGAAAAAAACAGTTGTTGTTTTTTTTTTTTTTGTAAAACAAAATTTTGGATTTACAAAATCGTTGATTGTTTTGAAAAATTTTTTGGAGAAAAGACAATTTAAAAAAATACTTATTTGAAAACAATTTCCCCCCAAAAAAAATTCTGAATTTTTATATTCCAAAAAAACAAAGAAATTCTTAATCGAGGAATGCCCTGTCCCCTACGAAGCCCGTTCAGTCGGTGTCTCCGTAAACTTGAGCACTTCCTTACTTCTAAATCATCCATCAAACATTGTTCGCATCACATTAATTGTCACAACTGTCTAATGACTGGTTACAACAGGAACTAGCCTAGCCCTGTGGTAGTTTGACTGTGAAAGCATCTCCAAGATCTACCATCGCATCGTCTGCACTCTGCAGTACCATCATTTTTTCTCTATTTTAGAAAACAAACAATGTACCCAACACAAAGAATCCATATTTAGGAGATTTTTTTTCTCGGGAATGATACGTGTTGTTTTTGCACTTGTAACGTTAGTGTCATGGTGAAATTTATTATCCGTTGCGTTTAATGATGTACAAAAGAATAGGACGTCATATCGCTTTTACTTTTTCATTGTAGTTGGCCTTTAAACAGTAAAACTGTCTCGCTATAAGATTTTTTGTTCGCTCGTAGCTCGTATAGTTTTTATTTGTCGAATACGTTACAACAACGTAGGCAGTAGGCACTGGCTATAACAAATCTCGCTTATACATACTGAAACGAGCCAGGAGAGAGAAAAAAACAAAACAAAACAAAAAATAGGATCGCAAACAAAACGAAAACGACGATGAGTTTGTGTAGCGAGAGATAAAAAAAAAGAGCAGGATTGAAAAATGAAACACTTTGAAAATGTAAAATGTGAAACACATTCGTAACATAATCATAAATTTTTTCCCACCTCTGCTAATGGTAGTTTGTTGCGTCTTGGAAATGTATTGTCCTTTTCGTTGTCTTTTCCATCTCTGATTCTCTGCTGTCCCTTAAATAATACTGTACCAGTTTCTATTTGGAATGTATCGACTCTGTTATGAAACGGATAAATGGGTGCAGCGGATACGATCCGTTCGAATACTTTCTCGAATGACATGACGGTCCGGTGACAATTGCTCGAGGTTGTATATGTATTTGGAGAGAAAAACAACAGCAACGGTACATCGTATCGGATCGGATAGAATACCCCTTTTCGTATTTCAGTATAAGATTTACAATTAGTATCCGGAACGGTGTATAGCTATAGCTATAGCTGTATGCTTTTAGGGTTGTTTAATTCGATTGGAACTGGGTAATGTTCGTTAGCCCACGTTTATTCATTTCCATGTCTCGACTTACCAATACCAACAACGAATCAGAAGTTTTAATAAGGTATACGCGAGGAATTGCCAAACCAAAGCGCTTATAACTACCGGAGAAATAAAGATAACAATATGAATAAAAGAAAGCTCGACGAGAAACGAACACGCAAGGGTCAGAAGAGAGACCAGAAAAAGTATACGAAAGTCGACCACCTATATTTCAATTTTCCGAAGCATTTACCGCGAAAAAGGGTCATTATATCTGTATAGATTTATGGATATAGCGACGAAATGATACCATCGTCCACTTCAATAATAATAACGACAACAACTTTTTTAATAGATATAACGTCGATACGATTTTTATTATCCGCGCAAACGGCTTTTCAATTTCAAAATACTCGTATCATTTTATTATACTTATAGGTAAACATATTATACTCCTCGTACTAGGAGCGTACTTCGCGTTGCGTTGGTACTACGAGATGGCTAACTTTCTTCTCCACCCTTAACCTTATCACATATAATAATAAAAATGAAAACAAAAACTATTCTCTACCCATCACATCTACTATAGCTCGTCTGTAATATCCGTACGTTATGGATACGGTAAAATATTGTCGGATTTATTTTCCTCTGCGTGTTATAGCAAATCTAGCTCTAGGTAGTAGGTAACTAGGTATTCATTACATTACTTATTTTGTCATCATTTTTTGTTGCAGTTTCAAATAAAGGATCCGTTATCGACTTCATAACTATTTTTGCTGTTAAAGGAAAGGGTAAGTGTTAAATTTTCAATCGTATTTTTTGTTTCATGCAATAATTTCTTACATTGATGATGATAAACTTATTCGCAGCATTATGTCAGAAAATGCTGATTTTTTTTTTTTTATATGTTAGCAAAGTTAGCTTGCAAGATGATCTTCGTCTTCGGAAATAAATATGCATAGGCAAATTTACACTGAGTAAATTTCAAAATTCAATTCACAAAAACCTTGATAATTTTATATTTTTGAATTTTCGCAATTTTTTCCCCTTTCATTTCTTCCCCATTTTTTTTTTTTTTTTTTTTTCAAAAAAAAATTTGTCATGTTTTTTATTTTGAATCCTTCAAAATATTATGATAATTTATAGAATCTGGTAAAAAAATTTTAAACTCTTCGAATCATTTGAAATTTTCTAAAAAAAAAATTGAATAGCGAAAGGTTTTTTTTTTATGCAGTACAATGTGAAAATTTTGTATTGTCCTTGGTATCAACTTGAAGAGAAGCTCAAGACTTACCTCTGGACGAATTTTCAGGAATTTTCCATGCATGGGGATGGAGAGGGAATTTTTCAAAACTGAAATTCAATCATTTTTGATCCTAATAGTGTTGAAAATGTATCAATTTTTTGAAAAATTCTCCCTCCCCTCCATGCATATAGAATTTTTGAAAATCGGTCTAGGGATAAGTCTTGAGCTCCTTTACATGAAGGCACCATCCGATCAGCGGCACCTACTCAATAACACTCGACAAAAAAATGAAATCATCTTCAATAGGGGCAAATTCTACAAAATTTCATGCTCATAATTTTTTTCCTCCCTTCCTATGCATAGAAAATTTATGAAAATGGTTCCAGAGGAAGGTCCTGAGCTCCTCTTGAAGTTGATACCATGGATAATGCGGCACTATTACGGTTTGAGCGCGAGCGTACGACTCAGAAAATTGAAAAAATGTTGAAAAAGTATCGAATTTCAGATTTGAAAAAATCCTCTTCCCCTCCTATGAATAAAAAATTTCTGTGGCAGTCCTTCGTAAAAACTGTGCAAGCTTACACAGTGTAAATTCGCCTATGCATTTCCCAAGACACATTTTCAATTTTTTTATTGGCATATATATATTTTTTTTTAATGGATAAATGCCATGAACAGGAAATGTTGATCTTTTAAAATTTTTAAAAGGTTAATTTTCAAAGCGATAATGACATTTACTGATCAAGGCATTCATCCTTTTTCAAAAAAACTTATGTCAATGAAAAAATTGAAAAATATGCGAAATAAACAAAAAAAAAATGGAATTTTGAGGGGGAGTTTCTAAACATAATCACTCTGATTGAAAATTTTCTATAAATTTTTCCAATGAAGAAAAAATTGAAGTTTAAAAGAAATGTAGACCGGTTTGAAAACAAATTACGAACGAGTAAAACAAAAATCAGGTAAAATCATAAATTGATGATGATGAGATATGAAAAAAGTCATGTATGAATTTGATCAATGTTTTTTTTTTATACCAGCAAAAAATGCAAAATTGAAAAAAAAATGAGAGAAACAGGATCAAAAACAAGTTTAAAAACTGAAATTGGGCGAAAATTTTCAAAAATTTCGAAATACTAAGTGCATTATAATTTTGAAGAAACCATACATAAAACAATTAATAAAATAAACCTTTCTAACGACAAAATCATCTCAAAATTTTTCCTGTGAAAAAAACAGTAAATTTTTTAATTTTATTGTAAATAATTCTGAATTCCAAATTTTTTATTAAATTCAATTTTAAAGTGAAAAATCCTGCGCCAGGAGTGAAATTCAATTTCATCGTAAATAATTCTGAATTCCTATTTCTGTTTATCAAAAATTCAATTTTGGAATGGAAAATCCTGCGCCAGGAGTGAAATTCAATTTCATCGTAAATAATTTTGAATTCCTATTTTTTTCATCAAAATAATTCAATTTTAGAGTGAAAAATCCTGCGCCAGGAGTAAAATTCAATTAATCCTGATCTTGCAGTAAAATTTTTAATTTTATCGTAAATTATTCTGAGTTTCTAATTTTTGATAAAAATCAATTTTAAAGTGAAAAATCCTGCTCCAGGAATGAAATTAAATTTCATCATAAATAATCTTGATATTGAAGTAAAATTTTAAATTTTATCGTAAATAATTCTGAAATTCTTAATTTTTTATAAAAATTAATTTTGATGTGAAAAATTCTGCGCCAGGAGTGAAATTAAATTAATAAATTTAAATTCCATCGTAAATAATTCAGATCATGCAGTATAGAATTCAATTTTATTTTTAAAAATCTGGATTCCTAATTTTTTTTATTAAATTCAATTTTAAAGTGCAAAATATTGTGCCAGGAGTGAAATTCAATTTCATCGTAAATGATTCTGATCTTGCAGTAAACTTTCTTATTTTATCGTAAATAAATTAAAATTTCTATTTTTTTTTTTTTTTTTTATTATTCAATTTGAAGTTGAAAATACTGCACCAGGAGTGAAATTCAATTTCATCGTAAATAATCCTGATCCTGCAGTAGAATTTAATTTTATTGTAAATAAATCTGAATTTCTAATTTTTTTTTTTAAATTCAATTTGATGTGAGAAATACTGCACCAGGAGTAAAATTCAATTTCATTGCAAATAATCCTGATCTCGCAGTGAAATTTTCAATTTTATCGTAAATAATTCTGTATTCTTAATTTTTCATAAAAATTAATTTTGATGTGACAAATCCTGCGCCAGGAGTGAAATTAAATTTTATGGTAAATAATCCCCATCTTGTGGTAGAATTTAATTTTACCTGTTGTTAATAAATCTAAATCTAAATTTCTATTTTTGTTTTAAATTCAATTTGAAGTGAGAAATACTACGCCAGGAGCAAAATTCAATATCATTGCAAAGAATCCTGATTCTGCAGTAACATTTTAAATTATTTCGTGAATAATTCTGAATTCCCAATTTTTCATAAAAATCATTTGAAGAATTCTGCGCCAGGAGTAAAATTAAATTTCATCGTAAATAATCCTAATCTTGCAACAGAATGTTAATCTTATAGTAAATAAATCTGAATTCATAACTTTTTACCAAATTCAATTATGATCGAAGTGAAAAATTCTGCGCCAGGAGTGAAATTCAATTTCATGGTAAATAATCCTAATTTTGCTGTAAAATTTTATTTTATTGTAAATATGTTATTCTGAATTCCTAATTTTTTTATTAAATTTGATTTTCGAGTAAAAAATTCTACACCAGTAGTAAAACTCAATTTAATTGTAAACAATCCTGAACTCGTAGTAAAAAAAAAAGTTTTGGTCCTGATTATTGAGTAAAATTGGTTTTTAATGAAGGCAATTCATGTCCCATGTTGTACGAGTATAAATTTTGGATGTTTTTTTTTAAAACGAATCATACTTTGAATTTGTGAACAATGAATTAATAGTGTTTGATCTTCTTTGACTTTCATCCTTTGTTTAAACTACCGCAAATTGTGCGTTTCCGAGGTCTCCTTCAAAACTGTCCGCAAAAAAAAAAAAAAAACTAAATAAATAAACCAAGAGTGGAACGAGGAAGTGGATTTAGAAGTTTCAACTTTTAAGGTCTCTCGTCAGATTTTGGAATATGGCTTACGCCCTTTAATAGGTAATCACAAAAAGGTAAACCAACGGCAGTCGTTAATTCTGACGTAATTTAACGCAAGACCGCCGTAGTGACGTTAAGTAATTTCTCTTCTTACTCTTAGTAGTATTGTTGTTGTTCTTTAATGGGACTCAAGAGGACAACGGTTGCGACGGTACACGTATAATATAGCAGGAAAAATGAGTTCGCCTCGCCTCGTCTCGCTACGGCGAAATGGCGATTTAATTATACTGTGCAGTGGTATGGACGCGAGTCGAGTCGAGTATAACTAACTTATACGCTAAGTATAATACGACTACGACACCCCCCGGCCCCGCCCGCCCCCCACGGCCTTTTGCAACTTTTGAAAAACACCTCAGCATGCAGTGGAGTTGCGGAGTATCTGTACGCAGAGCAGAGCAGAGCCGAGTCGAGACCCAATTGGCAACCAGGCGCACAAACTTGAAGCCCCGCAGTCGCGTCCGTCGTATCTCCATGTTTGCAGAAGTCGGCCGAGAAAACTTTGCATGTGCTTTTAAACTTTTCAAGATTCAACGTGTGCGAATTAAGCGAAGCGACGAATGAGATAACCAAGCGTCGTGTATTTTATTCGTAGGCGGCAGCGTGTAAAATAAACTTGCCGTTTTAAATTAACTGCGCCAGGACGGCCGCGATGCGCGATAAATGCAACCCAGTATTTAATGCTTACCCCAAAGTACCTGTCTAGTTTTCAATATATTTCCAGAAAGCTGCTCCGGCTGCGGCTGCGGCTTCGAATACTCGTTGGTGGATGTGGAATTTTTGCGGATGCGATTCAGATTGCTGTGTCACGATGTGATGTGCCATGCCAGCGACGACGTGGTCGCTCATCAAATATACGTACGACGAGTATCTTATACGAATAGTTTCACGAGTTTGGTTTTCTTTTTTGAGTGATGATGGCGGACAGGGGGGGGGGGGGGGTGCTGAATTGATTAATTGAAGTTTTGGCAGTTTACTTATTGAATTCGAACACAAATTTGAAAAAAATTAAATTAGGTACTTAAGATCACATTTTTGAAAAAAAAAAAAAAAAAAAAAATTTCAGTTTCAGTTTCAATGAAAACTTCAAAAATTTTCCAAAGAGATATTTTTTTGATTTCTGAAAATTACTTCAATTTTTGTTGAACACTATTTGTTTGGTTCTGTTTGATATAGATTCAATCTTTCTAATTTTGAAAAGTTTTTTTGAAATAATTTCAATTTTTTTTCATTTTTGTTCAAGATTCATTTTTTTTAAAAATTTTGTTCATTTTCAAGACAAGATCACTTAAATCGACAATTTTTCAGTTTTTTTTTTTTTTAAATTTTGGTTTCGTCTTTTCCAAAATTCTATTGTTAATTTAGAATTTATTTGATCAATTTTTTAGATTTTTTGCAATTCTGTTTGAAGCACAATTTTTCAAAATTCTGCTCTTTTTAAATTTTTTAAAACCTATTTTTAGTAATTTTTTTTGAAAACGTGATTTTTTTAATGTTTTGTACATTTTTTTTTCTTCAAAATTTCAATGTATTATTTAAGCGATTTAAAAATATTTTTTTAGACATTTTCTATTTTTTTTTACTGACAATTTTTTAGAAAATCATTATTTTAATTTTTAGTTCTGTTTTTTTTCCAAATTCGGTTATTTATTTAATTTTTTTTCATCGGTAATTTTTTAGATTTTTTTTTTTTTAAACACGATTTAAATACAATTTTTCAAATTCTATTAAATTTTTACCTACCATTTTTCAGAAGATATTTTTGTTTTCAGTTTTATTTAAAACACTCAAAACTCTGAAATTTTTTCAGTTTTTTAATCAAAAATTTTTAAAAACGTTTTTGTGTTTGAACATACAGTTTACAATTGTTTGAATTTAATGACCGACTATGTTTGAAAATTTTATTCAATCACGCAACCATGTTTTCCAAAATGCGGTTATTTTTTTTTTTATTTTTTTGAAAAATATTACTCATGATTCATGAATAATTTTCAAATTTTTTGAGGAGCTAATTTTTGAAATTTGAGCTATAATTTTTGATCAGCAATTTTTTTTGAATTTTTTTTTTTCAGTTTTGTTAGAAGCACAATTTTTTTAAATATTGCCTAGATGACGAAATTAAGGGGCGAACTTTTTTAATTCAAACAATTTAAAAAAAGTTCCTAAACTCAATTTTTTTAAAATTAAAAAAAATTGTCCATCAAAACTTTTTTAGATTTTTTTAAAATTTTGATATTGTTTGAAGCACAATTTTGAAAATTTTGTTGGGTATTTTTCAAACAAATTTTATTCAACAAAAAATTATTTTTGAGAAAATTTTTTTGGTTTCTTTTAAAATAGGTATATATTTTTTTTAAATTTTGCGTGCATTTTTTTTTTTTTTTTTTAATGAAAATATTGTTTAAGAGATAATTGAAAACAAAATTTTCAAAATGTTGAGATTTTTTCGAGTATTTTTCAGAAATCATATTTATATTTGTTTTTGAGTTTGCAGATTTTTGAAATTTTATTTAATTATAATATTTATTAATTTCAAACTCTTTTTAATTTCCTCCAAAATTTTAATCATTCGCAAATTTTCCCTAATACGTGTTAAAATTCGTTTTCTTTGGTGTTTTTCTATCTATAAAGTTTCCAATCTTGGATTCAATGTTGTTTTAAAACCTTGAATTGAGCGTTAAGAAATTTTACGGAGACACGAAAAATCCTAAAAATATGTCCTGGATTTTTAATCCTAACATGGTTAAATTATTTTTATATCGAGCTGGAAAAATTTCATCAAGAAAAATTAGATATGGACAGAAGAGAGTTACAACCTCAGTTGCCCGAATTAATCGTTGCAGTACACTCTGTGAATTGCAAAAATTTTATAGAAATTACTGAACAAACAGAAAACTATGAAAGAAGCACATAGAAGAGATGTAATTCAAAGTAAAATCACTTCGCGTTGAAAAATATTTCAATTTTTTTGGAAGATAAAAAATTCCTATTTTTTAGAAAATGAAATTCCTTAATTTTTTGGAATAAAATTTTCTATGGGGATTTGGAACTTTTAAAAAATATATATTTTGGGGCATAAAATGATTTCATTTTTTTGGTGCACAAAATTTTCCAATTTTTTTTATAAATTGAAGGATTTCCCAATTTTTTAGAATGACGAAAAAATATAAATTTTTTGGAATAAATTTTCTAGTATTATTTTTCAGAAGCACCTCTGTTAAAAAATATGTTTTAGAGTAAAAATAGTGTCAGTTTTTTTTTTTTTTTTTTTTTTTTTTTTCAATAAAAAAATTTCTTTTGGGATAAATTTTTTTTAATAAATTCAATTTTTTGAAATAAAAAAAAAATCCTATTTTTTTGAAATAAAAAAATCGATCCATTTTTTTAAATATGAAAAAAATTCCATTTTTTTGAACTGTTGAAATAAAAAAAAAATCAATTATTGTTTTTTTTTAAATAGAAAAAAAAACTACCTACCTAATTATTTTAAAATTGAAAAAATTCCGATTTCTTTAAAAATAAAAAATTCTGTTTTTTAAAAATATTGTTGAAAAATATAGGCGAAAATCGCCACGTAATAAAATTGAACTCAAAATACGAGAAAATAATTCGAGTATATTTCTTACATCGAAATACATAGAAAGAATGACGACGCAGAAAATAAATTCACGTCGTCTTAGAAAAGTTAAATCGTGAGATTTTTGATTCGAGGGATAGCCACGAATATCAGGACAACAAGTAGCCAAATATTCGCAACAAATATAAAAAAATCGAATTATTTTGAAATTAAAAAAGAAAATTTCAATTTTTTTGAAATTGAAAAAATTCAATTTTTTTTTAAACATTAATAAGGTCATAGGCGTGTGCAAAAATAAGGGAAAATCGGATAATAAAAAATGAACCCACATTTGGACACCTGATAGGTGATTGAAAAAAATCTGTTGTAATTTTTTGCTCGAATAATCGAGGCTATACTCAATCTCCAAAAACCATTTTCCTTTCTCACTATATTTTGGTACATATAAGTATCTGTGTGATGGGAGTGGGTGTTTGGTGTTTCAAAGCTTGTAAAAATATGCTTTAATATTTATTATTATTATTACATCGGATAATGGGCCTACCCGAAACAAGATAATTTGAAAAAGAAAAACTCACTATGCGAAGGGTGTAAAAGGTACATGTCTGAGTTGGTATTATTACGTACAGAGAGGAAATGTTACGGTTAAAATCTGCCAGTGCAGTGCAGTGCTGGTTGCTGTACAGTGTACAACTGTACACTACACATACTATACGCGCCCAAGTATATTAGGATACCTATAGCTTTGTTGGCTGGTGGCTGCGTCGACGTCGACTAAGGGTGAGAAACGATAACGGTAGCCTACATACACTCTGGGGCCTTATCAATAAGTCGATGCCAGAAATGGATTTTTCATCCGACTGCAAAATAAATGGGCCGAAGTCGAGACCATTCCCCCAGGAGAGCTATTCTATGAACGTTTGAATTATAGCCTAGCTTTACCTCTACCGTTGCCGATATGGATATAGGTTATGGATGTCGAGAAATTTTATGACAGCTCGGTCAGTTTCTCACGAAAGAAAAACACGCTTATGCTATACCTTCTTCCTCGGAACGTGAACTTTCGCGTTGTTGGTCTTTTCACCCTAATTTTTGACGTATAGTATCTGTATCACTATTCTATATCGATGTGTATGGAATATAAGTATACATTACATTACATTACATATCATGTTGTTATATACCTTCCTCGACCTATACTCGGTGAGTAAAGCGTTCACGTTCGGGGTCCTGTAGTAGTATATTTTTGTTATAGATACTTATTACACTTATACTTCTTCCGATACTCTATCTTTTCTATTACAGTATTATTATAGAGGTGCCTTTTGCCTTTGCCTGGACCCACGTTATATTGTGATTACCTGTGCCCATGCCCAGCTCTCGACGTGTGCTATAACATAGAAAATCTGACTCATAGAATAATGAACGAGCATCCTCTTTGTATAGCTTCTTCCCTTATGAAAGTATTTCATTTTTTGTTTCCTTTCCAAAAATGTCTTTTGTCCTGTGCTGTTTTTTTTTTTTTGCATTTGTTTTCATTTTCAACCGTATAAACACAATGTCGTCGAGTCTGTTGTATTGACAGTATGACAGGTTTCCCTATGTATTGTATTGGTAAAAAATTAAAAAAATACTACCTGTCGTGGACTCCATCTCCAACTAGCAAGTCTGCTCCTATACTTATGCATCACCAATCCAATAGTGGTGCTTTCATTTCTCGTTTGATTCCGCTTACACGCGATGTGATGTACATGCTTATATCGGTATTATAAGCAGATATCGTTGACTTTTTCCCATAACTGCTCCGCTCTCCGAACCGCACCGCTGAACTCGATCTCGTGTGGTAGGTGACAAGCTGTCTGCACTAGTACGCGTCCAGAGTCTTACTGATCCATTCCATTGATCGGGGCAGCATCGCCTTGCGGTAATCGTTTCTAATGACACCCTTCTTCCCTTTTTTATCACCCTGTCGCGTTCTTAAGTTCGATTTTTGTGTTTGATTCAAGCGGATGGAATGTGCAAATTTTGTAAAAGTTTTGGTTTGATGAAATAAATTTTTGTGAAGAGAAAAAAAGGACAGTTTTTCGCCTGAAAATCAACGAGAGAATTTTATGAATGTTTACCTAATACGTCTCAAGAGAAATTTTCAACTAAAAACAACTGTGAGAATTTTTTTCAAAAAAAAAAAAAAAATTTAAAAATAAATAAAAAATAAAAACTGTGTAAAACAAGAAGTTCGATTTTTTCTTTTTGTTAAAATATTATTTTGTTTTTGGAAAATTCTCCTGTTATTTATTAAAGAATATTTTTATAAAAAAAGTTTTTTTTGGGGTTTTTACAAAATAATTTCATTAAAAAAATTCAAGTTCTTACTTTTTACCTATGAAAACTTTTGTTTGAATTTTTTTTAAAATTTTTTTTCTGTTAAATCTTTTGGAGAATTTGAAAAAATAACCTTTTTGCAATAAATATTATATTTTCAAGATAATTTTGCCAAAAATTGCATTTTTTAAATTTTACAGAGGTACCTAAATTTTCAAAAAAACAAAAACAAAACAAAACGAAATACCTAGATACCTAAATGAAAGATTTATAAAAAAAAATAATTATTTTAACAATTTTTTTTATCACGAATAGATATTATTTTCTTCAAGAAAAATCTTTCAAAATATCATCTTGATTAAAAAAAAAATTGAAAAGTGTTTTATGGATTTTTTTCAAAAAGAGTTGAGCAAGAAATTTTTTGTAAAAATTATATAGTTTTTTTGAATGGATTTCTTAAAATGAATAGGTACTTGATATTCAAAATTAAAGGGAGGGGACGAAGGGAGGGGTCCTATCGAAATTTTTGTAATAACTTTTTTATTTTTTATTTTTATTTTATTAGTACAATCAGCCTTACATTATAGGCTATAAGTACAATTTATATCGTATAATTATTAACATTAATCAGGCCTGCCCAGTGGCAGCTCCTTCCCCTTCACTACACGTTAAGTACGTTCGGTTAAGTCAATAGTGTGGTAACGTTTAAGTCTTCTGGTTGTGTTACTGTTATCTAGCAGGTTGACTGCTAGGTAGTTGGGGTGATAGTTAAGTTTTTCCAGGTACGTGTTATTAGTGATGCGTATAAAGTGAAAAAAATAACAGTTTTGTGAGAGAATTCTTATGGAAATAATTACTCCTAAGAGAGTTTTTTTTTGACGTGGAAGTCTTATTGATCCTGAAAATTGGTGCGTTAGGTTTCCCGTTACGTTTTAGCACAATGTTGGATTTTTGAAAACATTTAATATCTAATTTTCTGTATTTAATGCTTCATAATTCAGGAGTGGGGTGGTTGGGGAGTTGAAAAAATTTTTGCGATCGTTTTACATCGGAAGTAATATTTTGGGTCACATTTGATCTCATTTCGATCAAGGTCTATCTGTCTGAAAAACTTGGAATTTATATAACGCTTAAAAATTGGACTACCTTCATAGGGGCGTTAGGGTACAGTTTACAAAAAAATTATAGAAACTTTTTTCGTAGGAAATTGTATGTAAAAGATTTTATGTTATTATCATTTTTTCAAAAAATACATATTTTTGGAAATAACCGTAAAAACGTCGCGAGGGGTTGAATTCCACCCCCTAGCTCGCGAAGCAAGCGTTCTACGTCATCGCTTCATAACACAATATTGAAGAGGGCATCGAGTACTACCCATTTCCAAAAAAAATTTCTTGTATCAATTTGTTAGAATAAAATTCTTAATTTTCCTGGACTATGGGTAATTTTTTAGAAAAAGAAAAAAATGACTTTTTGGGGAAACTCTCAAAAGAAAGAAAAACAAACTTGATATTTTTGGAGTAATAATTTAGAAAAAGAATTTCTCAATTAGTAAAATAAAAAATTTAAGAAATTGTTTTCGATAAATCTCTTATTTTTTTGCGGGAAAATGTTTAAAAAAAAAAAAAAAATATTACTTTTAGAGAAAAAAATTGGCTTCAATTTTCTTGAAATCAATTATTTTGTGGAGAATGAAAAAATAGTTTTTTGGAGGATTTTTTTTCAATTTTTCAAGATAAAATCTCTAAAATATTTGGTTCAAAGCAAAAATCACTTTATTGGGCTCTGGAAAAAAATCCGGGCCCAGTGAAAATGCATCTTTTGCACCCCTCTCTCGCCGTAGCAGATTTTGACGGTTGTTTTTACAACGGACCTCTCAATTAGATCTTTCGATTTCCTAGGCCTATGGACTCCGCGATAAAGAAAACAACACTGACACACACCTTCTTCACCTGAGCTGTTTCTCTTCCTATACTGACCTGATTGTACTCGAATGTTCAAAAGTTTGGTAGATAATTTTAAATACAAAATTCCGTAGTATCCTTAAGTACGTATAGAAGACGGAAGTCACTTTTTTTTTTGATTCTGAGGTTTTAAATTTTCGGAATCTGTGACATCCGTAGATTTAGAAAATTTCAAAAACCTTGAAATCATCCCCCCTTTTTTATTCCGGAGGGTACAGAATTGATTAAATGCCCGTGCTAAATGATAGAACCCAAGTATTAACCGAAGCTTGGACCCAGTCTGGGTCACTTAGGCTGTTCAGAAAATAATGGTCGCACCATGTCACGCTGTTTCTAGAATCTGAACAAGTCTCAATATAGATAGGTATGCGTGTACCTACTTATTTAATCAGCAGACAATTTTTCAAAATCTACTTCCTGTTTTTCAAATCTACGATAGATCTAGCGCGTAATGAAAAATTCTATTTCATGATTCGTGATAAAGTTTGATATTTATTAGGATTTCAATTAATTCGCAATGATCTCTGTTAAATACTAAGAATGGTACGTATCACGTGATTTGCAATGCTAAATTCGTGTATTTTCCATCGTTAAAATTGCTAATACCAATCGTTTTTTAAATTTATTTAATTACTTATGTACGTGATAACATACCTAATGTTATTAGTTTAGAATTCCTCAGTAATGCGAGACCAGTAACTCATAATTAGAATTTCATTTAAATTAGATTCGTAACCACACAAAGTTGTAAATTTAGCGAAAATTTGTACCTGTTCCTGCACTATTAGGAAGACCGTTTTAAGTTTTACAATTTAAAATCATGTAAGTAAAAATTATAGTTTCTTTTAACAGTAACGGATTATGGCTAAAAATATTTTCGAAAATTAAACCAGTCTAAAAACTATTCAAGTTTTTCTCCTATACCTACTTGCCGAGGTTGTAGGTTAAACGTATGTGTGTATATTAATTTAATATCATTGAACGATCTAAGCATCTTTTCTATTTTTTTTTTTGTGCCATGAAAGAGATTTTACAAACAAATAACAAATATAGAGCACTGTCAGAAGTGTCAGAACAGCGTTATGTGAGATAGTATAAACACTAGGGTGGAATGATTTTGACTTTTTTTCGAAAATCGAAACAGCCTACGGCACAAAAGTTGTGTTTTGGTGTCAAAATGACGTGGTAAAAATTTGAGCCCCCTCAGTCAATATTAACCCATGCTTCAGGGGGTCCAAAGTTTTCAAATTTCAGTAAAATTTCTCATAATTATAATAAAAATTTTTTTTTTTTAAATTAACAATTTTTCAGAGGTTTAGTCGATGGTAGGGGTCCTCTTGGTGACCCAGAATCCGGTCATCCATCAAAAAATTGCATAAAAGTATAAACAGGGGTTTCCAAAATATCCACATTTTTGCATAAATACACCAAAATCAAGAAATGCGCGAATATTTTTATTTTTTTAGATATGTTGCATATTTTGAGGTTTACATATTTGAAAATATCTTCAAAATGAAAGGGAAGTCTCATCACCACCACCCCTCCATAGAACATGAGACATTTTGCCATGAAAACTTTGTTTTTCCAAAACTGACCCCACTTTGAGGATCCCTAACACCCTGCGCCTTTGAGGATGGAGTCTAATATTCTGATGGGATGTTTTCAACACAAAATGAACCGCTCTCATGCATATAGTAATTAGAGTGATAATTTTTTCACTTTGCCCTAATACAAAGTAGGTAAAATGAGTAATTTCATTAAAAAACAGGACAAAGTTTTCATAGCAAAATGTCCCATTTTCTATGGAAGGGTGGTGGTGATGGGACTTCCCTTTCATTTTGAAGATATTTTCAAATATGTAAACCTCAAAATATGCAACATATCTCAAAAAATAAAAATATTCGCGCATTTCTTGATTTTGGTGTAATTATGCAAAAATGTGGATATTTTGGAAACCTCTGTTTATACTTTTATGCAATTTTTTGATGGATGACCGGGTTCTGGGTCACCAAGAGGACCCCTACCATCGACTAGACCTCTGAAAAATTGTTAATTTAAAATAAAAAATTTTTTATTATAATTATGAGAAATTTTACTGAAATTTGAAAACTTTGGACCCCCTGAAGCATGGGTTAATATTGACCGAGGGGGCTCAAATTTTTACCATGTTATTTTGACACCAAAACACAACTTTTGTGCCGTAGGCTGTTTCGATTTTCGAAAAAAAGTCAAAATCATTCCACTCTAATAAACACATTGGAGGACAGAATAGTAGGGCGGACCAGGGTGGAGGACTGAAAAAATTAAAACATCATCGAGAACGAAAAATAATTTTCATTATACGTGCTAAGAAACTGCAAGTTTCCACCTTACGTACAGGGTACGAACATACGTCATTCGCACATAAGGGGCGAAAATTTCTATCCACCAGCTAAATTATTTTCCGCCCGCGAAGTATTTTGATTCAGTGTTCAAATCGTGATTTTGTAGCACTTAACAATGAAAAATATCTTACAATACAATAAGCGAGGTGTCCGATTCGTAGTCTCGTGCTTTAGGGACACTCGCATTCGGCTCGTTTTGCCAAAATGCACTCGACTACGAAACGTTCACTTTCGCCCCTTATATTGTAATATACTTTTTTTCTATTCAGTAAAAAATAGCTCAATTATTTGTTTTTTGATTAATTTTCAAAAGTGCTGTTTTTCCATTCGAGGCTGCACGCTTATCCTCTACTTTAGTTAGGCAGTGATATGCACTATGCAATCGTTCATGTATTTTGGTTGGTAACCAAGAGTAGCCATAGGTATATTTTAGTAATTGCATTATTACATTACTTACGTCTGTGCATACTTAAGCAGAAGTGGGTAATTAATGAATTTTTTTTAAATTTTGATTCATTTTCCAGGATGAAGATCGCCTTACTCCTGTTTCTGATATTTGTCACAAAAACATCATGTAATTCTTTCGAAGACCTTTTGAAACAAATCAGTACTAAGGAAGTGATTCCGGGATTATCACAACTAGTGGACAAGCACCGCCAAGTTCGTCAAAATGCTCAAGATTTCCAAGCAAAGGCTCAAAATTTCCAAGCAAGGGCTCAAGATGCCGAAGCCCTGCTGCACATCGCAGGGGAGTTCAGTGTGAGTATGATTACAACTAATATATACAACTTGAGAAACTTAAAATACTGTGGGCAAAAAAAGTAGAAAAGTATCTGTACTTGAGTACTTTCATCACATAACCCACTTTTTACCAAGAGTTGGTGATATAAAATCGATTTTCAGTACCTTCCTGGGTAAATATCCTCCATAAGAAACGAAAGAATTGACCAGGTGTTCAGGAATATTTTCAGAGGTGAATAAAATTTTAATGCTTAGGTATTTTTATGGAAACAGAAACGTGGCGCCGTTTTTTATCAAAATTTCAAAAACGTTCCTGTTGGCAGAAAATTCGCCATCAAAACAGCACGGTGTCAAAATCAACTTCCACTGCGTATTTTTCCGCTCTTTTTTCCGCAGTGGGATTGATTCCCATTTCTTTCTGCTGAGCGGAATTTAAATCCGCTCTTATTTCCTTCAGGGCTGGCTCGGCCCAAAAGTGGGGAATTTGGGTTAAAATCTCGACCCAACCCCAGATCCAAAGCCCGCTTCATTTTCCGGGTTTTGAGATATTTTTTCCCCAAAAAATAAGAACGTGGAAGAATAAGACAAATGAAACAAATTTTCTGTGGCTTTTATCATGAAAGTGACTTGAAACTTACAAGATCGCCTAAATTTCACCACTTCCTTGTATTCCGTAATCTTCACAATTCACATTGACGTCATAATTATTACGTGTTGTGTTGAGTTTGAGTTTTTACCTCCTCCCCCCCCCCCCCCCCTCCAAGTCCAATGTCCAGACTACAAAATTCGGCTTCAAAAGAGGGTCAAATTGAAAATTTTTTGAAACAAAATTTGTAGATCAAGTTCTTAGGAATAATTTTGGTTATAACAAAAATTTTGATTGGATCCCTCCCTCCCCTTAAATCCTGCCCAATTTTTTTTAGGAAAAAAACGATATATTTTTTTAAATGTACCTAATTTCCACATTTTTCGAGAAAAAAAATTCGGAATTTTTCGTGAAAAAATATCTGAATTTATTGGAGTAAAAAAAAATCGATGCAATCTTTTGGTTTATGGACAGAAAACATTTTTTTTTTTCAAAAAACAATATTTTATTTTATTTTTTGTTCGCATTTTTTCTTTTTAGAAAAAAAAGGGTTCGTTGTAGTTGTTTTTTTTTTTTTTTTTTTTATTTATTTGAAGTTTATACCGAAGTTTGTCTTGTTTTGGAAAAAAAATCTTCAACTTTTAGATGAAAAGAATCTTAATTTTTGATCTTGATTCTTTTGGAACAAACTTTTTTTTTTAAATTAAAAAAAAAAATTCTCAATTTTATTGGAGAAAGAATCTGACGATTTTTATTAGGAAAAATTGCTAAATAATTCTCTTGAAGTAAAAAATTTTAAAATTTTTTATGGTGAAAAATTTAATTTTTTGAAGAAAAAAAAAATGTTTCGGAGGGAAAAAGATCCCTTTTCTTGAAGTAAAAATCTCCTGATTAGAAAAAAACTCTCTTTTCTTAGAGGGAGAAAAAAAATTTTTTTTGATCTTGAATTTTTTAAAAATGAGAATTTTTTTTTTTTGGAATAAGAAAATCTCCAAGGTATTTTTTTAGAAAAATAAAAAAATTGATTTTTTTTGGGAGAAACCTCACAATTTTTTGAAAAAAATTAATAATTATGTTTGGAGTAGAAATTTAGAAAAATTATTTCTCAATTTGTAAAATAAAAAATTTTAAAAATTGTTTTGGATAAATCTCTTGGTTTTTTGGGGGAAAAATGTTTGTTTTTATATTTTTATTTTATTTTATTTTATTTGAAAAGAAACATTAGTTTTAGAGAAGAAGTTAGTATACCTATCAATTTTTGGCCTCATTTTCTTGAAGAAAGTAAATAAATTTGTGGAATAGATATAAAAAAATTATTTTTTTGAAGGATTTCTTTTTTAATTTTTCAAGAAAAAAAAAGATCTCTAAAATATTTGGTTCAAAGCAAAAATCTCTTGTTTGGGCTCTGGAGAAAAATCCGGGACCTTTTGCACCCCTCTCTCGCCGTTGCTGCTGATCACCACCTGCATTTTCTTAAGCACAGTCGCATATGAATTTTTTAAAATTCCACACTGCAAACAATAAGAGAATAAAAACATTTAATGCACAAAAAACGTTGAGATGGAAAATAGTAGGAACGAGTTAATGGGTGTGCGGTTAAATTCAAAATAATTAAAGAAGCATTTATTTTGAAATTAGTTTTAGTCCCGACTCGTAAGAAACTTTATACTTGAGTTCAAAGATAGACATCAATAGTGTATGCGAGGACATGGGGTAGTCCATATTTCGGACCTTTGGAAACGTTTTATTTTATTCTTCAAAGATTTTTCTTTGAAAAAATAATTCCTTTTTTACATTTTTACCCCAATTGAATGATAACTGGACCCTAGTCATCTCAACATAATTTTCCCCTATGAGAAAATACATAACTCACAATTTTTTATATTTGCCCTATTTGAATTTCAAGTGGCCTCTATTCGCCTATTTTTCCACCATTTTTCCGAGAAAAAAAAAGGAGTGACTATAGGGTCCATTTAATGTTCAAGTAGGACAAAAACCAAAAATAGTGAGTTTATATATTTTCTCATAAACAAAAAAAACTTTGGAAGTAAAATTTAAAAAAAAAAAAAAATCAAAATCATTCTGAAAGATAACAAAAAATTACCAATGTTTCGAACTTTTAGATTTTGTTGTCTTGCCCCCCCCCCCCCCCTTCACAGTTGTTTCTTTCTACAAGAAAGTTGTTCTTTTTTTTTTAGATTTTCGCTAGTTATGAATTTCAAGTGGTGTACCTAGTCATCTCTTTTTCATTTTTTCGGAAAAAAGGGGGTGACTAGGGTGCACTTGAAATTCAAATAGAGCAAAAAAATAGCGAATTGTTTTCGCATAAAAAAAGAAACTTTGGGAGTAAGATTTTAAAAAAAATCCAAAAAATTTCTCACCTAAAAAAAGTATCATACATTATTATTCATGCGGCTTATCCTCGAACCCAAATTTCAACTTTATCAGTAGAATTTAAAAGGCCATTTTCAAAATAAGGTCCCCGATTTTGAATCCGCAAACTTGAAAAATAAATCCGAATGATGAGATACGAATCACATACCTACCTACCATATAGCACATTAATTCGCGATTTCGCGTTAAATTAAATTACTGTATCGACGAATTCTAAATATAAGTGAAAAATTAAAACTGGAGCGAATCACACACCACCTCAAAGTCAACTCATAACGTGTATTCATGGCAGAAAGTATCGAATATAATTCCAAAAATTGTGAATTTTTCAAATTCAGTGTTAGATGATTAATATTTAATACATTATATTCAATCTGAGTACTAAACTGCGTGAAGATAAATTTTAATTCTTATACAATCAAAACTCCTATCTTATCTATCTCTATCAACAGTGTGACGAAGGATACACAGTAGGGTGAGGGTAAAATTTGACTGTTCTCAACTATTTTCCCCTAATTTCTTAACTTTTCCCAAAAGAATATTTGCCCGGGGGTGAAGGGTGAGACAACCACCACAAACCTGGTCTGACCACCTCTGCTATCAATAGTGAGTGCTTGGGTGGTTACAATAAGTAAGAATCATCGAATTTCGCTGGTATCTTCACCTTGAAATTATGATTTTAAAATTTGGTATCGAAGTAGGTATTCGCTTTTGGCGAAGTATTCGACAGAATCGATTCCAAATTTTCTTCGACACTTGTTTTGTTGAAATGAAATCTGTCAAGTGACTTTATGGACGGCATTGTTAAAAATTAAAATAAAATCCACTAAGCGGATTTAAGGGTGAGTTTTATAAGAAAACAGACGCTCAGCGGGTTTCACAGCTGTATTATGATCAGAGCGACAGAGCGATTTTTAAGCGGAATCAAATACTTTACATAATAATACTGGAAACTCTGTGCTTTTGATTTGACTCCCAAGAAGAGCGCTCTCTAAGCGGCTCGGCATGAAACTAATTCCAGGTTTTTGACTAATCGTCGCGTGATTCGCCCTCCTTTGACTATATACAATAATGGACTGGTAATATAGCTGGAATTCCTTAGCAGAAACCCCAAAAATCTCGAGTGGAAAAAATTTTCAGTACGGGTATGCTGGTCCGCCATTTTGCGTAGTATTGAATTTTAAATTAGCTCATAACTCTGAAAATACGAGTTTAGCAAAAAAATGTCAAGATATATTTTTTGTATAAAATTGAAAAACCTTTTGATTGCAATAAAAAAAATTGAATTTGATTCGAGTTTAAAATTTTTTTAAAAATATCAAGGCACAATATGGAGGCCCAGCGGTTCTCTACTGTGATGTTTCACTGTTTTGGCGCATGTGCAGAAGATTTTTTTCCACTCTGCCTATGAAATTGCATAATCGGAACGCCGGCATATCGGATCAAAAATTTAACATTGCTCTTATGGGGCTTTACCAGTCCATTATTGTATATAGTCAAAGCTTTCGACCGATCAGAGGGCGAACTTTGACTATATACAATAATGGACTGGTAAAGCCCCATAAGAGCAATGTTAAATTTTTGATCCGATATGCCGGCGTTCCGATTATGCAATTTCATAGGCAGAGTGGAAAAAAATCTTCTGCACATGCGCCAAAACAGTGAAACATCACAGTAGAGAACCGCTGGGCCGCCATATTGTGCCTTGATATTTTTAAAAAAATTTTAAACTCGAATCAAATTCAATTTTTTTTATTGCAATCAAAAGGTTTTTCAATTTTATACAAAAAATATATCTTGACATTTTTTTGCTAAACTCGTATTAGTCGTATTTTCAGAGTTATGAGCTAATTTAAAATTCAATACTACGCAAAATGGCGGACCAGCATACCCGTACTGAAAATTTTTTCCACTCGAGATTTTTGGGGTTTCTGCTAAGGAATTTCAGCTGTTCTACCAGTCCATTATTGTATATAGTCAAAGGTCGAAAGTCTGAGAATAGTTTCATGCCGAGCCGCTAAGAGAGCGCTTTTGTTGGGAGTCACTTGTCCCCATTGGAGTTTCCAGTATTATTATGTAAAGTATTTGGCGGACTATTGACTTTTGGGGCGCGGGCGGGTTTATTCAGAGTTTAGTGGGTTTTCTCCAAACAGGGGTTGCTTGTTTTGTGTTTCGGAAAGGAATCATTTTTCATAGCCCCAGCTCCTTGATAATTTAATTTTTTGTTGTAGCTATGTTTTGATTCTAATTCTGTTGTTTTTACCTAACAAAAGTGTTTTTCTTTTACAATGCTGCAGCTAAACCAAGGATTTGTTTGCTTCATGACTACCATACGAACCTATACAAATGGCATTTTCCAGAAATTACGTTTAGGCGCCGTAAACGTAACCAAAGTAGATTGGCCAGGACACTTTTATGATATCGTGAGCAATTATGACTATGCTGTGACTGACAATGAACCAGTCACGTACGAGACAACGAGCATGATATCATCATACCGAAAATGGTTCGCTTTCCTTACCCGATGCAATAAAACTAAATGGAGTATTGATGTGCATGCGCAAAGTATCAAGTTAGGAAAGGCATTAAACGAGCACTTTGAAGAGCGAACACAACAAGCTTACAATGAAGGATATGAACTGTGTTATTATTATACAAACACGACTGTGATGTATAAATATGTGGCCGCAGTGTTGACCCGCAGCTACAAGCTGGGTGTATTTTACACCCATGAACTGAATGACGTCCTCGATGCAGCTATTACAAGAAATGAAGAAACAGGTGGAAACTTTCTTGATGTATTGCTGAAGGTAATGCCGTACTGGTACTTTACTGAAGACATGGTGACAATCCTAAACATCGTTTATCGAGAATTAGGTTACAAAAAGGAAGCTTTAATAATTGGCGAAAAAATCCAGGTGAAATTATTGGATGGAAAATTACACGACATGGTCATTCCTTGCTCGTTTCGATGTTTACGGTACCCCAAATCAGTTCCGTACTTATACAAATATCTCACTACTACCCCTACAACGTCAGCTTAGGTCATAAAAATTTCTGTTTTTTTTTGTTGTTGTAATTTTGTTGTTTTTGCTATTAATATTATGTATACACGTAATTTTCTTCTTTTTTTGTCACGTTTGTATTTTAACACTGTCGAATAAGACTTTGGTACAGGATAAATTCCAGGCAAAAATATAATACATAGCAAATAGGTAACACTCCCAAATCAATTCCTCACCCTCTCCACCATTCAAAGGTGGCATTTTGTTACGATACTAGAGTTAAATTTAATGGTGTAGGTACCTATACTTCATACGATATTAGTGGAAGATAACCTTATGTTTGGTAGGGAGCGTTAACCATAATATATCAGTTTTGTTGACGCTTTTGCTTTCTTCAAAATGGCTGACGCATCACTGCTGCTTGTGAACAAATGGTACGGTGTTTTAAAAAATTTTTCCACACTTCAAATTTTTTATATGGAGGTAAGTAATACAAATAAAGTAAAGTCGGGTAATATCAATGGACATTTGACCATTTTACCCTCCCAACTTGTATGATTGTCTTAACGGCATTGGTCATGGTAAACTCTGACTTCGGTATTCAATGAGGTAGGTATATTTCCCTGCACAATCTCACAGTAGTAGAAGTTCATTATATACAGTTAGTGTCGATTCTGTGAAGATTTTTAAAAAAATGTGATATAAGTATAATGCAGAAAATTCAATAATTTTGATTGCATGTAACTATATCATCGTGTAATACCTAATTCAAATTTAATAAAACAAATTTGCCGATATTTTATGGCAAAAAATTAATAAATGTAATGGGATTTCCGAATTTATGCATGAATGTTGTTGCTCAGATCGGAATCTTGCAGTAAATAAATTTTGAAAAAAAAAATCAATGAAAATACCATGGTCGGGTAATATGGTCACAAGTTTTGTTCTGTGTTAGTAGAACCCGGGAAAAAATGATTTGATCAAAAATGATTAGTTTTGAATAAAATCATGATATAAATTGATCGAATTTTAACAAAATCGATCAAATCAGATCAACTTAGATAAACTGACACACGTCGTGTGGGATCAATTTAGATCAAATTTTTTGTGTTTACATCAAATTTGATCAAGTATTGCTTTATACGTCTTGATCTAGTTGATTGAATCCGATCAATTTTTATCAAATGTTTCGTGTTTAGACTAAATTTGATCAAAGTATTGTTTGATGTGCCTTGATCTAACTGATAGAATTCGATCAACTTTGACCAAATGTTTTGTGTTTAGATTAAATTTGATCTAAATATTATTTGATGTGACTTGATCTAACTGATGGAATTCGATCAGCTTTGATCAAATCCGATTAATTTTTATTAATTTTGATCAACTGTATTGTGTTTAGATTAAATTTGATGAAAGTATTGATTGATATGCCTTGATCTAACTGATGGAATTCGATATACTTTGACCAAACGTTTCATGTTTACATTAAATTTGATCAAAAAATTGTTTGATGTGCCTTAAATCTAACTGATGAATTCAATCAAGTTAGATCAAGGTTTTTGCAGATTTATCAAATTTGATCAGAGTAATGTTCATGATGTCTTGATAAGAATTCGACAAGCAAAACAATTCCAAGCAATAGTTGGCCATGTTATTATTGGATTAATTTTGAATTTCCTTGCACAAAAGGGTGTTATTGATGATTATAGTGTTGTTTTTGTTAATCTTATTTGAAACGGAGTATATGGTCAACAGTACTTAGTGTAGTGCACTTTGTATGAAAATAGGGAAAACCCATGATTTTCATATACTCATATACTCATCATGCAAAATTGGATGAAAGGAGGGTCCAATCTGAATTTTGTAGTACAAAATTGACACTTTGAAATTGTAAGTATTTTTTTCAGATTTTTCTATGTGATCCACATTGGGGAAAAGGGGTTCATATCATATTCCTCTAATATTTTTTATATAACATTTTTTCTAAAAAAAAAAAGATTTTTGGATATTTTTTTATTCCAAAAAATCATTTCAGGCCCTTTAGATGAAGAAAAGGCCCTTTGTGTAACAAATTTTTAAAAATCATACTATGTATTTTAGTGATTTTCAATTATTTTTCTTTTTCATCAATGTCAATTGCCTTAATTTTGATATGAATGTAAGAGAATAGTTAAACCCAAAAACTTGACATGTAGATCCTGAATAAATCCCATTTCAACAATTATTGTACATTCTACATTCATTTGTAAGGGCTCTTTTCGAGATTATTTTTTAAAAAATTAGAAAAGTTTTCTATGAACAATAATTTGAGAATATTTTTTTATTTTTTGAAAGGGGTTTGAAATTTTTCAACAAAAAAAAACTGTTAATAAAATTTCTTCTAGAAAAAAATATTTTTAGAATATTCATTTACAGGAGTTTTAATTTTTTTTTAAATTTATAAAACATTTTTCATATTATACAAATTTCTTATGGCAGTTGATAAGGATATACTATGCGATGTTCAGAGGCGAGACGAACGGGGGGGGGGGGGGGGGGGAGATGTTTCACCCCCAATCCCAAACCTATCACAAATTGAAAAAGTTGGAAAAAATTAGAAAAACGTTGAGAAAATTGGGAAAAAGTTGCAAATACAAAAAAAAAAATTAAAAATCGTGAAATTTTTAATTTCTGTATTTTCAACTTTTCCCCAATTTTCTCAACTTTTTCAACGGTGTTTTTCAAATTTAAAAATTGCAATTTTTAAAAAATTTCGCCCTCGCTTCGCTCGGGCAACATATTGCTTCTTTCTCTTTTCAAATCCAAAAATCATCGATTTTTCTGCAGTAAATGGGTGTTTTTTAGACTAAAAATTACAATTTTTGACTTGGTGGTTTGAAATGTTTATTTAAGCTTAAGAAGAAAGGCTACCGCATTCCATTCCCACCATGGTCTCGCAAAATTCATTTCCAAAAAAAAAAAAAAAAAATGTCAAATGGAGTACAATTTTTGAGAAATTTAAAAAAAAAATTTTTAATGTGTAGAATCGTAAGTGTATAGGCAGTTTGATAGCCTTTCAAATTCCATTTTCAGATTTTCTTACCGTTCCTTCTTTTCGCATTTTTGTCGATTGTTTTGAGTAATCCCAGGCCTGATGATGGGACGGGCAATTGTGACTTATGTGATCACTATGAAGAATGCAAAGGCAACCCAGACAATCCAACATGTGACCCAGCGCTATTCGAATACTAATACTTAAAATATAAACAGTAATTATGAGAGCACGGATTGCTGTATAATTTGAGGTAAAAATATGTGAAAAATTCTAAAATATAGTTTTCATTCATCGACGTCACGACTTATTCCAGCATGCGAATTATTAAATCGTACGTAGGTATATGTAAGTAAATCATCATCATTTTATTCTATTTTATTTCAAACATTAGTTCAGATGAATTTCTGCGAGAAAAAAAAACTAAGTAAGGTAGTTGCACCAGTGGTTGACCCTAATAGTGGAAGTCTCTCATAAAATGAGTTCTGGTTTGAAAACTAATAACGTTGGCGAAATGGTGAATATACCAAACGATTCCTTGTGTATTCTACTACAAAATCTACAAAACGGTCTATAATTTTTTTTTTTTTTTTTTAGTTCATTTCTTTGAAAATTACGATCATTTTAAGTAAAAAAATAGAAAAGTCCAGTGGTTGGTCAAGAAAATATAGTAGTTGATCACCCAGTAGTTGGTCACGTGCTAGTAGTTGATCACCTAGTAGTTGGTCAATCAGATTATGGCAACGGCTCTCAACCATTTAATTTTTTTAAAAATCAATAAGTATTCGGTAAAATAGTCACTCATTAGCCATGAGAAAGAGAAACTATCATTTTCCGTAAATATTTACCAATTTTTTACATGATCAACAACTAGAACTTTACAAAAATTTCATAAGTCCAGTTGTTGATCAAAATGATCAACTACTGGCTAAAATTGATTTTTTTCTTCCAGTGGATAGTCACCATCATATTTAATAGAATTTTGGCAATATTTTCAATTTCAAATAAAAAAATGGAATCTCCAAACTCTTCTGATTCAGATCCTAATTGTTGTATTTAAAGTTTCATTCATTACCATAGTGTGCAATTGATATTTTGATAATACTTCGGCTTAACAGAAATCTTTAGAATCGGCATCATTTTGAAAAAATTTTTAACAAAAAAATTTCAGTCGATCATTATTAATTACTTGAACAGAATCGGTTAAAAACTTTTATGAGGTTCTATGAAGAAATGTTCCAGATTTGCCCTAAAGAAATTTTCTGAACCTATTTTGAAAATTCGCTCGATTATAAACATTTTTCATTCTAAGTGACCAACCACTGGGTCGTGGCCAACCACTGGTGCAATTACCTTAATAATTATTTAAATCAGGCTTTGGCAATTGGGTTTTGTATAAAAACTTGTTTTTATTCAAAACACATTTCGATTTTGAAGACTATTTAAATTTTTTTTCAAAATGTTTACCTAATGACAATTTTGCAGGAAATTTTTTTATAAAAAATTTTTGAATGATATAATTTTTCTCAAAATAATTTTCTCAACTCTGGTTGTTGAACGTGTCTTATTTCTGTTTAAAAAAATTGAAATGATAGAAATTATTGTTGAAAAAAGTGAAAAAAAAGGAACAGACAATAAATGAAGGAAAAAATTATAATGTATTGTATTATTTTTTTATGTCCATTTGGCATACGCCCCTCGCCCCACCCGCCCACGATTATAATAAATGGCGTAATTATTTACATAAAAGCATAAGACGTCAACGCGTTAAGTCGGAAATAAGTCGAGGAGGAAAATAAAGCGAGAGAAAAAACAAAGCTGCAGTAAGAGAGCAACAGTAATGGTAATAATTATACCTGATGATAGATTATGCTTATTCATAGAATACGAAATGAGTTTTGCGTAAATTGGGCTATTTGTTTTATATTTTATCGCAATGCGCAATGGCCATTGTTATTCGGTGTAATAATAAACAAATAAATACGAAAGATGTGTTACCCAATTAATCCGACACAAAGATATATAAAAGATTAACAGAAAGATATACACGAAAGTGAACTAGAAGAAAAAAAATGAGAAAGAAAGAGTTGGCGTAATGTGAAGAAAGAAGAAGCGAGGTGTGTATATTTATTTGAAAAAAAGAAAGAAAAAAAAAACAGAATGTAAATTTGTGTTTGCATAGGTACGTTAAAAATTAATCGAGGAAGTTGAGCAATAACCCAAGGCATTCTTTTAATTATAATTAATTATATTATTTTATTTGTATCGAGCTCGTAGGGTTCATTTTTATGAAATGAACACAAGTACTCGAAATAAGTTGAATTTTCAGGGTGTTAATTTCTCAATTTTCTGTCAATATTTTCTCACCCCCTCCCCCTCCCTTCAAAAAAAGTTGAACGTACTTTTAGATTTTTTCTCAAACATTCAAATAAAAAAATTATATAAAATGTATAAAAGCACGAAATGAAAAATATAGTAATTGAAAAAATATCTACGTATTAATTACTTGAAGAAAAAAATCACATTTTTTGAAAACGACCAGCTAGGTACACTGTTTTTCTTGTTTCTTTTAGATTTTCCTTTCAAACAGTAGCTATGGGTACCTATTTTAAAGATATTCTATTCGGGTAGTTTTTTTTCTAACTCGTTCGATTAATTCCGTTCACTCTTTGAAATATTTTGAAATTGAATTTTTAGCTTTTTGGTTCTCTTTTTTTCCTCCTTTAATAGCGCGTTCATTTCTGTCGACGGTGTTTTTTTTTTCACTTCCCTTTTTTTTATCCTTTTCGACACGATCGTTTTTGTATCATTTTACGATTTTAATAAAAATTTGCTTTTTTCACCCTCAATCGATTATTGCCTATGAAAAAAATAGCTATCGACTCGACGGTAGATTTTATTTTCAATTTCACTTAATGATATTTCCGCTTTTTAATTCTCACCCCAGACTTTCTTGCTTTTGTATAATTCATTGAAATTTTCAACTTTTAGCTTGTTTTGCCTCTCGCCGCGTCGGATGCCGGCGTTATTTTTTTTACTTTTTTATCCCCCTAAAAACACCAGTTTTATCGTTTTTACCTTTTTACCACTCAAAATGCAAATAATGGAATTAAAGCGTTTACCTTCATCAAACGGATATACCGGCTACGGAAAGTTAATATCTATTTTTTACTTACCTAATTTTTTCCCTGCTATTTTAATTTTTCCTCTCTTTTTTTCGTCTTATAAATAGGTAGGTATCTGTGTAGTGCGATGTAAAGGCGGAATGGCGAACTAAATGTAGAAGTGAAATTTTAACGCTTCAGATGATGATGGAAAAAAACTAAAAGCGAAATTTGGCTTTATATTAGGTGGAATGGAAAATGAATTTAATAAGGGTGTAATCGATGAAAGAGGAGTCATTTTTTTGTAATGTTTTCGCTCGCTTAATTTTGTTCTCTTTCGTTGTATTTATACGTCTTAACTCTGTATATTATATATGTATATATATCTACGAAAGATATTTTTCTCGAGTTGGAATTATTTGTGATCAGTTAACATTTTATGAGAGCTTCAACTTTGAAAACTTTTGTAAAATTGAAAAAAAAAATTCCAAGTTTTTTTTTTTTTGGGGGGGGGGGGGTGGAGGGGCGTGCTCATTGAGTTGGAGTGTGCAGTTTTCTTAAAACGTATAAGCTCGTAGGATGGTCTAGAATGGTGGTGCAAAAATTAAATAATGCATAACATTCAAGTCTTTTTGGCTCTGAAAATAGAGTGATTCTTCCTTAAAAAAAAAAAAACAGATTTATAAAAAAATAAAAGAGTTGTTTCTGTAAAAATGAGGAATTTATTTCTTAGAAAAAAAGGAATTTTTTCTGCATAAGAATTGAAAGATTTCATATTTTCCCAAAATCCAATTTCTTTGGAAGGATTGCCAAAAGAAAAAAATTCTCATTATTCGGGTCCATTCTGAGAGGTTATGATGAAAAAATTCATGATTTTTCAATTATTCTCATTTTTAAAAAAATTCAATTTTGCAATGTAATATGTACCAGTGGTACTTATTACATGGGGAATTTCACATTTTCCCAAAATTCAATTTCTTTGAAAAAAATTCAAAAAAAATGCTCATTATTTGGGCCCATTTCTGAGAGGTTATGATGAAAAAATTCATTACGCTTTTTTACTGACGAAAAATTAAAATATTTCTTATCCCAGAAAATTTAGAAACTTTTTTCAAAGAACTTGAGATTTCTCTTCTCCAAAAAATTGAAATTTTTTTCTTATCCTAGAAAAAAAATTCTATACCTAATAAATACCTAGTAGGTCTAGGTACCACCTAACTGATTTTTGCTTCAAAAAATTGGAAAAAAATTCTTAGGTAGGTAATTAAAAATTTTTTATGTCAAAGAAAATAATATTTTTTTTGTAGAAATTAAGTGGTTAGGTATTGAAAAAGATGGGAAAGAGGTGTGGTGTATTCTTTAGGGGGGGGGGGGGCTTTCTGCCAAAATTATGATTTTTTTTTTTAAAGATGACCCCTCTCAAGAAAAAATTTGCTGAAAAATAGCTCTTCGGCCCCACAAATTGGGCGAACGCCACAGCAACTTGAAAATAGTATGTATCTACTTATTTATTTGCATTTTTTCCAATTTTTAAGTACCTATATTTTTTGATTTACGGATTTATTTTCAATTTTTACAATTTTTTACCTATCTACAATGCAATTTTGAGATACTTAATCAATGCTAGATATTTTGCAATTGAACTTCCAACGAAAAATTGGTCTTTATAAATTGCATAATTTTTTCTAAATTTTGAAAATTCCGAAAATTTAGCACAGTTTTAAAAATTTATCAACTACTTTTTTTTTTTTGGTACATACCTATCTACTATTATTTATGAAGTTTCCAAGTTGTACCTACCTACACAAAACAAATTTTCAATTTGATAATTTTTTTTTAGTTATTATAATTAGGTACCTATGTTTTCAACTTACATTTAATACCTAATTTAATTTTAATTTTAATGTTCTTCAACATTTCTAATTCGATTTTTTTCAGTTTTTTAATTTTCAGTTGTTCTTAATGCACTGAATTTTAATTTTCTTACGATTTCGTATTTTACCTAATTTATAGGTATTTATTTTCGTTTTTTTTCACTTTCAGCCATTTTTAGTTCCACAACTTGGATTAATTTAAACTTTTTTCAGCATTAATTTTTTTTTAATTCAATTTTTTTAGTTTTCATTTTCTTCAACTTTCAATTTTTCAATTTTCATTTATATTTTTACATGGACTTTTTTCAATTTTGATATTTTTTAAAATTTCAATGTTAACAGTATACTCAACTTTCGAGTTTTCTCAATCCTTTTAATTTAATAATTTTCTATTTATTTATTTAGTTAATTAGGTATTTATTCATTTATTGTATTTTAAATTTATTAAATTTTTTTTCAATTTCATATTTTTTAAATTTCCATTTTTATTTGAATTTCCACCTTTATCAGCTTTCAATTATCTCGATTTCGATTTCATTTTTGAATTTTCCTTATCTTTTGAATTTTGAATATTCTGCTTATTTACTTTATTTTTTTCCATATTGTTGGATTTTCCTAATTTTAGTAATTTCTGATTTCTTCCAACTTCTCATTTTTTTAAATCTAAAAAATGTTTCGTTTTTTAAAAATAATTTTCAAAATAATTTTTTTCTATTTTGCAATCCTCATTAGTGATCTTCAGTTTAGTGTTTTTTTTAATTCGTTTATTTTTTATTATTCAATTTTTTTCAATTTTTTCGAGTTTTCTCTATTTTAGATTTTCTTTCAAACTAGAAAATTTTGGCAGGCGAATTATTCAAAAATAGGGTTTTTGCTCATTTTGAAAGAGAAAAAACCAACCCCATTTAAGAGACCCATCTACGACCATAGGTTTCTAATAGACAAATTGTAATCTAGTAAAATGTATCCACGTACATAATTCATTATTACAAGGTACACGTGTACCTGTCGTTTTTATTACCTACTTTCGAATTTTTTATTTATTTAGCTTGGAAAATGAATTAGACTAATTTGTGTGGAACATTGTGTGCATCCGATTATACATAATTTTCAAATGCTCGTTGTTATGTCGGCAACAAACATTATAATTATAGTGTAAAAAACATACACTAGGTAATTACATCTAGTTCCGCCTTTTCTTCTTCGTATGCGATAATTTAATTAGAGCGAGTTTGTATATAGGTATACCTTAATTTTTACCTATTCTTTTTAATCATTTTTTTTCTCTCTTTTTTCGTACGTACAAAAAATTTGAGCTAATTCTGTAACGTTCGTGGTAAATATTCGATTGAAGTATACTTATAGGATTAAAGATTTTTGAACAACTTCATCATCGCACGTTTAACAATTTAGTCTGCGAGTGAAACTGTAACAAAAAAAGTCGAAGGCATTTTACTTTCGAAATGTTTTTTGTTAGAAATGTAAAAGTGGCTTTAACAATAGGCCTACCTACCCGCTGTTTAGGCTAACTCTTGTATATGTACATCTACATATATTATGTCGTCGAATTGTTGATGGATGTATTAGCGTTTTGGGGTAGGTTAGGATGGTATTATGCAGATCGATGGGAATGTTTTCGGTCATTTTGGTATGTTTATTTTAGTATTCATTTTTTTTTGTCTACTTAGGTAAGATTACAATAGAGGAATTGTTTAGTTTAACATCGATAACCTTTTAAATAGAGCCCTAATGTGTAGCTCTGTGTCTGTATATAGATATGAGGTACGTTATGAATGACTGCGTGGCGATTGTTGGTTGTATTGCCATGAATTTTACTTATTGTTATAGAGGTATCGTGGTGGAAGTTACCCATTTACAGTATTTTGACGTAGCAGCGTATACCTACTTAAATATATATACGATTCGTGTACAATACACCGACGACGTCGCCGGTCGCGTTTCGATATATATTCGATAGGTAGTTAATTTATTCGACGTTCAGCAACTTGCGAGCGTATCTACCTGGTAAATTTATACGATAACGAATTGAAATTAAAACTTAGCAAGATATATCAATTAATCGTCGAATATGTTGGTACAAAATATAACGCGAAACACCTGTAGAGCCAGTCGAGCGTAAATTAATTATTACATTTCCATAGACGCCGCGACCAATGAAATAAAACATAAAAACCGAATATCTGTGTAACAAAGAAACGTCCGAATGTTGGCGCAGGGCAAAGAAAGGTGTACCTTGTCGTATGGTTTTGAGTGTAACGAGCACATCGGCATCGATTACCCCTTGTACCTGCTATCTACCCTTTCCATACTTTTACTTACCTATATGATACTCTTTATACTCGTAGGTAGGTAGCTAGGTACGTTATGTGTAAGCTTTTACGAGGCAGCAATGTAAGTAGGTACTAGGACATATCACACATTACCCATTACATTACATATAGATACACGTTTTAGTTTAATAATAGGCGACCGAAGGCGAGGGCAACCAGTCACAATACCGAACAATAGATATAACTTATTAAACCGGAAATTAGACATATCGTTTCACTAATTTTAACGCTTATCAAAATGTTTAATCGTACATCCTATGGCAACACTAAAACCATACAATTGCTCGCCGCCTAAACCATTTAATAAAATAACGCGATACGGCCACTTCTCATTATTGACAGTTGATGTCATATTTTTAACTTTATTTGTAAGAAAAGGGGGGCGGGGGGATTGAAATTTCGTCTGAAGATTTTCGAAAATCTATGGATGGATTCAAGAAAAATATTTTTTCAGTAATTAGAGAGCCTTGACTCATGGGTTGCCAAAGATCTTCATAAATCAACAAAAATTTTCTGAATATTTAAAACATTTATATTTCTTTTTTGAAAATTTTAATCATTCAATTTGTTCCAGTTTTTTTTAAATAATTCAATTTTATTTTTAATACCTGCAAATTTCCTTCTTGACGATTTCTCATTTTTTTTTTGTCAAGCGTTGCAATTTTGCAAATTTTGCAATAATTTTTATGAAAATTTAATTTTTCGAATTTTTAAAATTTTTCCTGAACTTTTTAAACTATAAAATCACCCAAATTATTTCGATAGAAAAAACCGAAAAAATTTCATAGCAGGGTTGCCAATTTTCGATTTTCATAAAACATCAATTTTTTGGGGGGAAATGTTGATGTTTTATGAAAATTGAAAGTGGGCAACCCTACTATGAAATTTTTTCAACTTTTTCTATCGAAATAATTTTTTTGCGTCAATAGGAGCCATTTTAGTACAGTTTTGGTACCAAGCAGACGTTATTTCCATTTTTTGTTATTCGAAATTCTCGATTTTTTAGCGATCTGCAACTTTTCAACCCCCTGGTAGGGTTAGAAAATCGATATCAAATTTGAAGGTTAATGGTCTGGGGAGGTGTAGAAACTCAAATTGCACTTTTCTAGTGCTGTGATCGAGGTACCATGTAGGTAGGTCTAGGTAGCACTACCAAAAAGTGGCAAAAAACTATGTGTTTTTTCAAAAGTGACCCTACTTTGAGGGCCCCTAGCTCCACTCCTTTGAGAGGTAGGGAGCTCAATTTTTTTTTGGGAAGTTCTCAACTCAATGTAAACCACCTTCGCGAGTTTGGTCGAAATCCGAGATATGTTTTTTTTTTCACTCCACCCTAATAGTTAGGTAGGTATCAAACAAATTTCACTTGTTTTTTTTTTGTTTTTTTTTTGTTGTGAAACTGTGTTTTGAAATTTTTTTGAATGAATTTTCAGTAGTTCTGTCTAATAGAAACTTTAAAAAAAAATTTCCGAGCAATAGTTCTTTCAAAAATTTGCTGCAAAATGTATTTTCATTTATTAGGTATTACAGCAATTTTTTTTTTCAATATTTTATTCGAGGAAATTTTTCAATTGATTTTGTTTACATTCGATTTTTTATCTTTTTGTTGAAAAATAAAATTCAGACTTTAATTTAATCTTAAGCCTACAAAAAATATTGATTTTTTGTAGCATTTTCCAAGAAACCATTTTTTCGAATTTTGGTTCAGTCACCAATTTTAGCAGGAATTTTTTTCTAACTGTGATTCTTCAATTTGGCTGAAATCCAAATTAATGAATTTTGATTTGAACAAATTTCATTGAGATAATTTTTGAATTTTTATGAAAAGTAAATAGGTACCTAATTTCCAATAAATCTGTTGTTTCTTTTTATTTTTCCGAAAAAAATATTCGTTTAAAATATTGGGATCCATTTTTCTATTAAATTGTGTTCAGATGCAAATTTTTTTTTATTCAAGACAAATTTTTGAAAAAAAAATAATAATTTTGTTAAAACTTGATTTTTTAAATTTTTGTTGAAAACTGTAAAGTTTTTGTTCAAACGTAAATGTTACAAAATTTTGTTTGAATATTTTTTTCAACAGTTTTCTCTGTAACATTTTATAACGTTTGTGAGGGTTTCCCAAGAATATGTGTTTTAAAAAAAATTTCTAATTTTTTTTTTTTTTTTTTTTTTTTTTGATAGGTAGGTATTAATTTTAAGTAAAACATAAGTTTTGTCATATTTTATGGAAAGGACTCATTTTTGAGTCCGGATTAAACGATTATTTAATTTTTGTTAATATGCAAAGCTTTTAAATTCATGAGAAGGAAGAAATTTTTCAAGAATTTTCTAAACTAATTTTTTTGAACTTTTTTCATAATCAAATCTTTTTGTAGTTTTTACAAGAAAGGAGGTTGAAATTTTTCACCAACAAAAATTCTACATAATTCTACTAAATTTTGTTAAAAATTCTCTGTTTTAAATTTTTTTGTAGGTAGGTAGGTAATTTTCAATACTTCTGTTAAGATTTTTTTTTTTGGAATTCTGTCTAAAAAAAAAAAACTGTTTATATTTTATTTGAAACAATTTTTTCGAATGACCAATTTCTTCTTTACTCGAGTAATTTCATTTTCGTTGTCAATCAAAATCTTGAAAAAAATGCTGGTTCACGCATAAATCTTGCAGACATCTGTTCAAGAAACTGTCTTCATCTTGTAACATTTTTATGCAATGTTTTTTTTCTCTTCTCAAAAAACACTTTTTTTTTCAAATCTGCAAACAAATATAGATTTTTACAAGTTGTGTCGAAAGTACATACTTATTATGTCGAAAGACTTTTTTTAAAACCTGGAATTATTGTTGAACCACAAATGGTTGTAGCAAAACAGAATTTTATTAACAAAATTTCCTGTTTTTTTTTTTTAAACAATTTTTTTTAATTTTTAATTGATTTACGTTGCAGCAATTTTTAACTCGTATTATGTCATGTCGTTTTTGTTGAAACTCAACGTTTTAATTTTTGGTGAAGATGAATTTTATCAAATTTTATTGAAATGAAAGTAATTTTCGATTTTTTTTATAAGTTAGGTAATTTTCAAAAATTCTGCTTAAAAATAGGTAAATATTTTTCAAAAGCAGTTATACCTACTCGAACTTTGTTCTAAAAATTGTTCATTTTAATTTCGTTCAAAACAATTTTTTTCAAACTTTGTTCAGCTTTGGAGTCCATTTCAAAAAAAAAAAAAAAAATTGAACAAAATAATTTTAACATCTTAAATAAATGAAAATTATCATTTCTGAATAGAAATCTTTGGGTCTATGTAAAATGTATAAATTCTGATTTATTGTCTGAAACACGATGAAATAAGAGGTTACCTGCAACTAAATAATAAATAAAAATGTTCTGTGAATATACGTATAAAAATAATAACTGCGAAATGAGTGAAAAAATGCTGTTAAGAACTTATACAGACACCAATGAGCGAATGAATAACTCTTGAGCTGACACATTTAATCGTGCTAGTCGGGCGCTCGAGCAAAACAAGTATAAATAAGCTATTCGCTTTGAATTGATACGCGCTCATAGTACCTAAGTATACTTGCACCAATAATTAGATTGTTGGATGTTGCGATGAGCGAAGCGGTATGTAGGCCTACGTATAAACTTTGACGTTGGTCTGCCTCTGCCTGACTCTAATACTGCAGACTGAGGTAGCTCTCGCTGCTATACCTATATACTATTTATACTGACACATTGGTTTTCTTCATGTCGTATACATATATCCATAAAAATCCGATGCATGTGCTAGGTAGAAATAGGTCTTTTTTGTCGCCGACACGCCAACTGGCATTGCCACAAGTCATGGTGAGATTTGAAGGGCTACAAGTATAGTATGATGAATTGATGAAAATTCGATTCTTCCATATTTCTGAATTCTGACGTGAGTAACACGAAGCAGAAAATTTCAAATGAGCTATGCTCAGAGACGATTTGAGCAAATTTTTTTTGGGGGTCCAGATTGAAAATGCCGAATGAAAAAATTTCAAAAATGCCGAGTGAATTGTAATTTTAAATTTTTCAAAGTTTTGCCGAATTTGTGATTCGGAAATTTAGAATTTCCCAAAAATTCACCGAATTTGTTAATTGTAATTCAAAAATTTTCAAAACTTTACCAAATCTTGTAAACGTACCTAATTTTAATTTGTCGAAAATTTGCCGAACAAAAACTGCCTGGGGGGAGGGGTGGTCCACCCCCCCCCCTCCAAACCCCCTCTCGCACCAGCTCTGGCTATGCTTACTGAAAGTTTATGGTTTTATGTGAAAGGTACAAATATATAGAAAACCGTATACCTACCAAAGAGATACCTACATAGGAAAGACTGTATACGTACGCAAAAGCTCTCTGTAGCAGCCAGGATGAGAGATGGCGAGACGTAACGAGAAAGAAGAGAGCTGGAAAGAAAAGGCCATAATACTCGATGTAAACGGTACAGTGGGTGGCGGGAGGCGCGCGGCGCGGCGTAAGCGTACGAAAATTATATGACGGTTGGACGGGAGGCGCGGGTGCGAGTCGAGGTAGAGAGAGCGATTTATTAGGGGAAAGAGAAAACCATTCTTCCATATTAATTACAATTTACAACTCTATTCATATACGATGACGACGAGCACGACAATTTCTGCGCGAATTTCTCGCCGATTATTCGGTTAAAAGTCCAAGTTGCGCGTGCGTTGCGTCCGTGCACGCCGATCTTCTCTTGTGTGTGCCTTTTGCCCCCCGTTCGGTACCCCGACGAGGTGTAGCTGCGAAATGCCATGCCATAGCGCTCGTCAACCCTATCGCAATCGTATCTCTCATTTAAATTTATTGTCTACAGTTCTCTCTTTATATAATACCATCGGAATTATCAAACTTCAAGTTCTTGGACGAGATTCACTTCATTTTGTATTTTGTATAAACTCGCTCGTCCAGCTCCTGCAGATGTTGCAAGTTTTGGTTTCCACTAGGATGGAATGATTTTGATTTTTTTTTGTGAAATCGAAACAGCCTACGGCACAAAAGTTGTGTTTTGGTGTCAAAATACCATGGTAAAAATTTGAGCCCCCTCGGTCAATATTAACCCATGCTTCAGGGGGTCCAAAGTTTTCAAATTTCAGTAAAATTTCTCATATAATAATTTTTTTTTTTAAATTAACAATTTTTCAGAGGTCTAGTCGATGGTAGGGGTCCTCTTGATGACCCAGAACCCGGTCATCCATCAAAAAATTGCATAAAAGTATAAACAGGGGTTTCCAAAATATCTACATTTTTGCATAATTACACCAAAATCAAGAAATGCGCGAATATTTTTATTTTTTGAGATATGTTGCATATTTTGAGGTTTACATATTTGAAAATATCTTCAAAATGAAAATGAAGTCCCATCACCACCACCCTTCCATAGAAAATGGGACATTTTGCTATGAAAACTTTGTCCTGTGTTTTTTAATGAAATTACTCATTTTACCTACTTTGTATTAGGGCAAAGTGAAAAAATGATCACTCTAATTACTATATGCATGAGAGCGGTTCATTTTGTGTTGAAAACATCCCATCAGAATATTAGACTCCTTCCTCAAAGGCGCAGGGCGTTAGGGATCCTCAAAGTGGGGTCAGTTTTGGAAAAACAAAGTTTTCATGGCAAAATGTCTCATGTTCTATGGAGGGGTGGTGGTGATGTGACTTCCCTTTCATTTTGAAGATATTTTCAAATATGTAATCCTCAAAATATGCAACATATTTCAAAAAATAAAAATATTCGCGCATTTCTTGATTTTGGTGTAATTATGCAAAAATGTGGACATTTTGGAAACCCCTGTTTATACTTTTATGCAATTTTTTGATGGATGACCGGGTTCTGGGTCACCAACAGGACCCCTACCATCGACTAGACCTCTGAAAAATTGTTAATTTAAAAAAAAAAAAAAATTTATTATATGAGAAATTTTACTGAAATTTGAAAACATTGGACCCCTGAAGCATGGGTTAATATTGACCGAGGGGGCTCAAATTTTTACCACGTCATTTTGACACCAAAACACAACTTTTGTGCCGTAGGCTGTTTTGATTTTCGAAAAAAAGTCAAAATCATTTCACCCTAGTTTCCACTTTTCACAGTTTTCCTTTCAATGCTATAGGTAATGTTTTTTCAACATTCAATCATTTTTTTTTTTTTTGCAAAATGGCAACAATTTTTGTCAAAGTTTGCAGGTTGTGCCAAGTGTGGTTTGTTTGGCACAACCTACTTTTTCCGAAAAGTAATCGGAGGTCCCTTGCATTAAAAAATATTTCTATTTTTTGAAATATAAAAATGATATTCATTTTTGTCAAATTTTTGCAAAAAGGACATTTTTTGGTTGAAAAAATTTCTCATTTTTATTTGGGGGAGGGGTGGGGGTAATTTTGATTTCCTCGTCTCAATTGATTGTTTTCTAGATTTTTTCGTTTCGAGGCAGAAATTGTCATCTGAATTTCCTTTGAATGAAAAAAGTTGGTATAGGTTTGAGAAAATGCTCAGTTTTTTTTTCAACTAAAAAAAATTGGTAAAAAATCTTTCCCGATTTTTCGAGAGAAAAACGTTCTCAATTGTTTTTAAGAAAAATTCCAGATTTTTTGCCTCAGTTTTTTTTTTTAAGTCTTCAATTATTTTGAAACGAGAAAATTTCTCAATTTTTGGAGTATAACATCCTTCAATTCTTTGTAGAAGTTTTTTATATTTTTCATGTACTTAATTAATTAATTTTTTTTGGAAATTTTTTAAAATCCTTTTTTGGAATGGAAAATTTTTTCAATCATGGATGTAAATTTTTTTCAATTTTTTTACAGTTGAAAAATATCTCTATCTGTTTGCAGAAAGAAGTCTCCTAATTTCTGGAATTTAAAAAAATAATTTTTTGGAGTATTTTTTTATATTTTTCCTCCAAATTCTATATGAGAAAATCTTTCAATTTTTTGAAATAAAAAATTTTATTTTTTGGGATTAGAGATGAAAAGAAAATCTGAATTTTTTGAGATGGAAAATCTCGATTTTTTGGAAAAGAAAAAGTTATTTTCACATTCAATGTTGTAAATTTTCAATTGGACGTCCCTTTGGAAAAAATCGAGCTACTTACATCCTAGAAAATTTCAAGTTGCTGTTCCTGAAACTTGCACAACCTAATGAAAAGATCTAGTTACGCGTAAGTACACTTCAACAATTTTTTCGGTTCCTCAAAACTCGAAATTATGGAAATTAATTTTAAAAATGAATGTTTTCCAAGAAAGTGATGAAAACAAATTAAAATAGGAAAGGAGATAAGAAGTGGATGTTATGAAAATGATTTATATCTAACGTTAATGATGAAACACTTTAATTTGAAAAATTAATTCGCAATATTTTTTATTTTTTGAAAAAAAATAAAACTTATTCCTAGCAATTTATTATTTTCCCGATTTTTTTTTTTAATTAGTTAGGTAACGTACCTTAGATTTTTTTGTTTTAATTTATTCATTGTAGTTCTTCAACAATCAAAATCTTTGGTATTCACAGTTTCCGCAATTCAATTTTTCTTTCTACTTTTTTGATTTTCAATTTTTTATTCATTTATTCAATTTTCAATTTTTTACAATTTTTCAATTTGTTTTCAGTTTTCAATTTAAAAACTCTGAATTTCCATTGTTATCAATTTTTTTATACCTGTTTTTGTCAATTTGTTTAATTTTCTATTTTCACAATTTTTCCAATTTCATCAGTAGTTCTTTCATGTTCTAATTTTTTTGAAATTTTTTTCAAAAGTCCCTATTTTTTTTGTTCAACTTTCAAAATTTTTTATAGTTACTTAATACCTTTACCTATACTTACCTATTTTTTTTTTCAATTTTCAATTTTTTAATGTTCAAGTTTGTCAATTTGTTAAATTTTTTGTTATTTTTGAAATATTTTTTTCAGTTTATAATTTTTTTTATTTTTCGCCAATTTTTAGAAACTTTCAAATCTTTATTTTTTAAACTTAATTTATCCTTCGAAAATTTTTAAGTTATAATTTTTTATAGTTTTTCAATATTTTATTCCAATTTTTCTGCAATTCCTTATTTTCAATTTTCTAAAAAACATTAAATTTTGTACATTTTTTCAGTTTCCTCAATTAAAAAAAAAAGCATAAATTATTCACTTTGATTTTCCTCAACTTTTTAAAATTAGATTTTTTAATTTTTCCAATTATTATTTGTTTGAAAATTTTCAAGTTCTCCATTTTTTTTCGTAATAATTTTTGCAAAATAATTGCACCTATTTTAATCATTTTTGAGATTTTTTCAAAAATGTCAACTAGGAAAAAGATGATGTAGAAATTTTTTCATGCAAAATTAGAAGTTCAAAAAAATTAGCTTGAAAAAATATTATTATGTAAAAATTAAAATAGCTACCTACCTATTTTATCAAAAAAAAATTTAAAAATAAATTAAAACAAAATTTATAAATTTCTTCCACGATAAATTTTTCAAAATTGTATTGTATTATTTTTCAAAAAAAAAAAAAAAAAAAATCATAATATAAAAATAATAGAGAGTACGTGTAAAAAAGGTTACATTTTTCATTTTTTCGTCTCATATATGACTACTAGAACATGCAAGCAACACAGAAGTTGTCGCACAGCCTGACAGATTTATTTCCAGGTACCTTTTGATGGCTGAAATTTCATATCAGACTGTTTTTCAGTTGAAAATACTAAAAATAATGAACAAAATGAAATACCTTGATGCGTTCTTGCGGTGTGTGGAGGTAAACTAATCGCCATCAGTGACAAGGCCAAATGTATGTAATATTAAAAGAGCCTAGCATCGGGTATATAATATACCTATAGGTAGGTAGTAAAAGCGGCAGCGTATTATATAAAGAAACTTAAGCAGCACACCAAATGTGAAAAGGTATCTAGCAATGTACGACGACAAGTACCTGCAAAATGACCAGTTTGAAAGTATGTAGACGCGACACAATGCCCAATCTCATTTTCAGATTAGGCCAAGGGAGATGGAGAGAGCGAGAGTGCAGAGGTACGAATAGATATAATACTATAGTATAGTATAGTATAGGTATATAGGTATACCTATTTTGTGAATTTGGTATATACGGCGTATGTACGTATTTTGGCCAAACTAGAATTAAAAAAATAAATTATGTCTATACGATTGGTTATTTATGTAAACAGAAATAGACGAGGCAAAGCCGAGAGAGATGCCGCCGGTCAGTCTGCGAGTTGATGCAGTTTTATCTTTTCAATCATTCGTTGTATAAATCTTAACGTTGGTCGTTTGATGTTGAAAAAATGCGGATGAACAACTCATTCGATCGTGTTTATTCTCGCGTTCGCGGACAAACTTAAAGCAATATGATAATGATGAAAATAATAATAACGATAAACATCCTATCCATTCTTTCGACACAGAAATATTTTCTATTTTATTCATTCAACTATCGTCATTTTAGTTTTCTCGTCTATTGTTTTATCGCATAAATATAGCTACGTAATCGTTCTTCTTCGCCTTTCCCACCAACCCTCTGTCCCTGTCCCTTGTCTCATGTGCGTTGTTTTTCATTTTATTTTTATGTAGGATTCCTTCTTTTTTTTAACGCATCCTTTAGGAACGTTTGCTCTTTGTTATTCGTCCATGTCCACCTTGGTCAGTTTGTGTATGCTGATGGAAGGTCGTAGCTTGGACTAATGATGGCTCTGAGGAGGTAGTCAAGAGGATGCAGGAGTTATGAAGATGCAAGCCTTCGCTAAAAATAACAATTATTAAGAAAGAAAACAAAAATTATATATATGTGTAGAGGTGGGTAAAAATTGAAGGAAATCAGCTTCAGGTGGAAATGGAATCGATCATATCAACGTAGGGTCATAGATGACTCACTCAGGAATGTGAAATTTGCGGTGTGTTTGTCCAGTTGTGACCACCATCCCCTCCCCTCATCCCGAAAAAATACCAATGGTGTACCATTTTCGAAAACACCAGTATATGTGTAAATGTCTATACACGAACCTCAAAAAATTGAAATATTCTCATTTATTCCAAAGAAATTAAAAAATTTTCTGAGATTTTTTCCATAGAAATAAATTAGGGTTTTTTCCAAAAAATTTTGATTCTTTCTCCAAATAAATTAAGAATTCTTCTAATTTTCTCGGAAAGTATAGACATTTTTCTGCATATAAAAACTAAAAGATTTTTACTCAAAAAAAAAATCAGCTATTTTGTTTGTATAATAAAATGTGAGTGTGGTTGGGAAAAGGGATCTAAGCAGGAAAAAATCGATTTTGAGGTTTTGACTGTTTTTGGTCAATTTCGACCTGCACTTTCATTTAAAAATACTTTCATGGTCCTAGGAGAAATATTCAGTCTTCCAGAGGACAAGACTTACCCAAAATCAATAAAAATCAAAAATCAATTTTTTTTATTTAAAAAAAATTTGATTTAAAATGGTTTTATGGTCATAGGAACAATATTTAACCTCCCAGAGGGTAAGACTAACCCAAAATTTAAAAAAAATCAATTTATTGAATTTTTTTGAAAATTAAAAAAAAAATTTGTGACCCTGCCTCAAGAAAGGGACCTTATGGCTAAAATCATGTTTTTCAGAAAAAATCAATTTAAGTTTTAAATGTGTATAGCTCTGGTTCAGTGCAAGATATCGTTTTGAATCTTTGAATAATCAATGTTCCCATCAAGTAAAATAAAAAAAAGTACTTTTGAGACTTTTCATCACCATATCAGTGGTGCCGCAATCGGGAGCAAAAAAATGACTAAAATGAAATTGTGATGGAAAATTTTTTCAATATGATGATATAGGTGTATTTTGACCTGCTGAATTCGAAAATCGCATTTAAAATACCGTAGCTCAAGTGGTTCCTTTCCTATGAGGGATAAAACCTACGAAAACTACATTAGAAATACTTTGAAAAGCATAAGGTGATATCTTCAACTGTCCATATCTCACTCAATTTTTAAGATAGAAAGTTGAGACCAATTCCATTGGAAAGAGGAAGGTCTGAAGTGTCAGAAACCACCAAAACCCCAAAATCTAAAATTTAGTCATAAGGTCCCTTTCTTGGGGCAGGGTCACATTTATGTTTTATTTTTTTTACCTATTATTTTTTTTTTTGTTAAGTAATCGAGAACGTCATGAACACAAAAAAATTGACATTATGAGTATTTTATTCGTAATCAGCATTGTTAAAAATATTTTTTGGCATTTTCTATTTTTTTTTTTTTTTTAGTTTCGGCAACCCTGATTTTGCTCAAAATCGCCCCCTCTTGTGAAATAGGCCATAAACATGAGGGGTCAAAATTATGAGGGAATTAATATTCCACTAGGACCGCTCAATTATTGTGCAAAGTTTCAAAGTTATCAGTTATTGCATTCCGGAGATACAGACTTGCAAAGTTTAAAACATTCATTACCAAAAAAACGTTTTTCCTGCTTAGGTACCTTTTCCCATCCACACTCACAAATTGATTTTTCGATTTTCAATTTTGATTTTTTCGAAAAAAAACATCTTTTAAATACATAACAAAATTTCATGTTTTTTTTTTTTTTTTTTTAGGAAAATAATCTTGTATTTTGCTTTCTATAGGTAATTTTTTTAGAGAAAAATATTTTTCAAATTTCTACAGAAAAAAAATTCTGAATTTTTTGGGATGAAATACGAATATAATGCTAAGGTGACCTTATCTTAATTTTTTTGCAATAAACTTGAAAAATTCTCATTTTTCGAAGTAAGCGAATAGGTACATGAGGAAATATTTCAGTTTATCAAGACAACTTTTCTTCAATTTTTAGGATAAATTGTCTAAAAAAAATAGTTACCTACTTACATTAAATTTTTTGGAATAAGAAAATTTCAATTTTTTCTGCTATTTTTTTCAATTTTTTTTTAGCAAAAAAAAATTAGATTTTCTTTTAATAAAAAGTAATGTCGAAGTATTTAGGGTTGTGATAATTTTTTTGAAGACTTCATAAAAAAGTTGCAATATAAATGAGCAAAATAATCAATTATCCATTTTTTTGGAAAACCTTTTTATTTTTTGAAATTTTTGCTAGGATAAAATCTCTTATTTATATAAGGAACAAATAATCTCAATTTTTCAGGAAAAAATCTCTCAATTTCTTAGGGGGAAACCCCCAATTTTTTCTTTTCTTGATCAAATTTCTTTTGTGATTTTTTGGGGTATTTTTTTCAATTTTTTAAATTAGAAATATGTTTTTTTTTTTTGGAGAAGAAAAACCATTCTTATACATTTGACCTTTAAACATTTCTGAAATATATATTTTTAAATATTTTAATACAATATTGAAAAAATCTTAATAATTTCAAAATAATTTGCTTCTTCTCGAGCAAAATTCGATTTAATTAAAAAAATCATTATTCATGAAGCAATTTGAGTGTACTAACTAAATAACTTCTTATTCATTGCTTTGAATTGATTCTTCTTTCCATTAATTTTCATTTTGGCATATTTTGAAAATATAAAATTGGGCCCTCATCTTGGATTAATGGCTCCAACATTAAAAGGGCCATATTGCAACATGTTTCTGGTCACCCCAGATAGAGGAAAATATCACTCATGTCATCACTGATGACACCAATTTGGTATACCAGTGATCACCAATTGTGTTTTTTTTTGCATGGGCCAGATAAGGGGAGGGGGGGATAGTGTCTAATTATCAGTGTAGTATGACACTATCAGCAATCAGTTTTTTTATTTTCGTGCATCGATCAATTTTTAGGATAATTCTCTGATTTTTTTTTGATTCTATAATTTTTTCAACATATCGATATCTAGGTGGATGAATTTTTCGAATATTTTTTCGATTTTCTCGATGTACCGAGTTACCTACTTATTCAATATTTACAATTCGATAAGATTATGTACCTATTGAAGAATTTCCATCAGAAAATTTTTCCAATTTTTTCAATTGGTCACATTTTTATTGGTATTTTTGAATTCTGCAGTAGTTTGATTTCAGATAATTATGACTAATTGATCTTTATTTTGATAAAGAAGCTAAACTTACTGAAAATGTTTACATTTTTCAAATTCTGCAATCGATTGATTTTTCGACCATGCAGACATAGTTTTTCAAAATTTTACACTTATAAAGGAAGAACAGAATAGCTCCAGCAGCAGTAGCCTCAGCAGCAGCAGCAACAACAACAACAACAACAATTACGACAGCACATCAACAAATGTGATACGAGCTGCTATATGAGCGAGCATCACGATGCGAAGAAGGTATATTCGAGCAAAGTTGAATGCTGCACAAGGGAGTCGTTGTTGACGTATGTGAGGCCAATTATCGGACATCGTATAAAGAGGGCAGCGCATCTTCCTTTTGCAAGTTTCGCATCGCAGCATATAGGTGCGGATAGGACGCGGACGGCAGTGTAGAGTCCGCTGTATTCATTTGTCCATGATGCCAACTAAGCTTGGCTCGTTTGGCGAGTAAATGGCAACACATTAACATTAACATTATACGTGCGTGTGGAAAGTGTGAAAACCGATGAAATCATTACATGGTGCGATCATAGCTGCTTGAGCATCATCGTACTAACTGTACCGCGACCACCGATTCCCATTCGCCTCGGCGAGATCGTCATTATTTTAGACGCAGCTTTATACTACATACGATACAGCAGCTTCCAAATACGAGTGATACGGTACGTGGTGTCGATAAAGTTTTATAGTATATCTTTTACAAGTTGCACGAATGCGTTATTATTATGGGACAGTAGACGAGGATAAGGACGAACAGATAATTGCTACTGCCATCAACCCTGATACCTCCTATACAACGGATATCGTCGATGGAGAAACTTCAAAAATTGGTATTCGAAGGAAAATTATACTGTAACGACTGCAGCACTTGCAACACCTATCAATCTATTTTGTCTCTCCTCTTTTCTCACATTTCATCTCATCTTTTTTGGAACCAGGGTCGTGGACTCATGGAGAAAAGAAAGCTTATGTTGGAAATTCCAGGAATGATTGTCCCAGTCGCTTTTATTGTTACTTTATCACTATTTCGCCCAGAAGTCACTATAAAAGTCAAATTTTTTCTCATTTAAAATCAATTTTTTCTGTTTTTTTTTTTTTTTTTTTCTATTTAAGGAAAAGAAATTAATTTTTCTTTGGAAAAAGTCATTGAATGTTGAGACTGATTAGTTTTTTTTTTTTTTTTTTTTTTTTTTCATAAAAATATCTTCGACTTACCTTTACACTTGAATAAGAGATGAGGAGGTGGTGGGAGCTTCAGGGTGATTTGAGCAAAGTGGCGCGGATTGTCTAAAATTTTTAGTTTACCTACTTAATGAATATTCTTTTTTTTTTTTAAAGAACTGTCTATAAAATAGGTATTATTTTTTGAGAAGAAATACCTACTTGCAAATTTCTTTTAAAAAATCTACTTTATAAAAACTTTGAAAAGTCGTCTGATTTTTTTTTCCTGAAAAGAAATAGGCCTACTTACTCTTTCAAGATTTAATTTTTAATTTTCACAATTTTTTTTTTTTTTTTTTTTTTTTTTTGAAGAAAAAATTCAAAATTATTTCAAATTAGTTTTAATAACTGTTTCGTGATAAATGCACGTTTTTACTAGGTTTTACTAGGTATCTCGTCGAATCGTATCGTATATGTTGAAAATTAGCTGTTTAATCAATTGTGCCTATTTTTAGGTCTTATCTCTCGTACTCGTGTACGAAATGTAAATCTTGTACATATTTTTTCTCACTCGTATTAAAGTCGTTATACAGTCCACACCACCTCGTACTTTTCATTCCCTTCTTATTGAACCGTATGAAATATTTCCTTTATAAGGAGAATTTTCAAACGATTTTTTGATAGAATTTTTGAATTTCCTTCAAGAAAATTTTGAAATGAGTAGATATTATTTTATTTACAAAAAATAAAATAAATAAATAAATGAATAAAATAATTTTTTTTAAATATCTAGATAATTGTTAAAATAATTTTTTGTGTGAATCTCTAAACTTTTTTACAGATTTTCTCTTTAAAATTTTTCCCTTTGGGATTTTTGGTTTTTAATTATTTTCAAATATTCCCTGTCAAAAATTATGTTGTTTTTTTAGAGGGGGGGGGGGGGGGGGGGTTGAAATTTTTGTCAGTTGCAATTTTTTTCGAGGATTTCTCAATTGATTTTTTCTCCAATTTTCGAAAACATTAATTTCTTGAAAAGAATTTTTAAAAAATACCTAATTGTTAAAATAATTTTTTATGTCAATCTCTTAATTTTTTTTTCTCTTTAAAATTTTTCACATTAGGATTTTTGGTTTTTAATTCTTTTCAAATATTTTCTGTCAAAAATTATGTTTTTTTGGGGGGGGGGCGTGTTACCAAATTGCAATTTTTTCTCGAAGATTTCTCAATTGATTTTTCCCCAATTTTCGGAAACATTTTTCTAGAAAATTTTTTTCCTCCTTTCAAATGTTTAATTTTTATTCTTTTTCTTGAAATTTTAATCAGAGGTGGTAAATTATAAAAAAGTAAAAAACTGAAATCGAAAAAAATTGAAACTGAAATTTAAAAAAAAATAAAATGTGAATTAGGTCACAAATGAAATTGAAACTTGAAATATCACACCGAATTTATTTTCTTCGTAATTTTTTGTTGTAAATTAAAAAAAAATTCTCGACAATTAAGTATTTTCATCTAGAAAAAATTGTTTGGTTGAAATCACGGATGGAAAACTGAAAACATTTTAATTTCGGTTTCAATTTTAAATTTTTAAATTTTAGTTTCAATTTCAGTCTCAAAAATTCATTTTAGTTTCGATTTTTTTCGATCTCAGCTTCTTCCTTTTTTAATTTTCCATCTGCGATTAAAATTTTAAGAAAAAGAATGAAAATTAAACATTCGAAAGGAAAAAAATAAAATTTCAAGAATTTTTTTTTCGAAAATTGGGAAAAGAAATCAAGTGAGAAATCCTTAAAAAAAATTGCAATAATCCAGAAAAAAATTCCAAAACAATTTTAATTTTTTTTTTTTAAAATAGGGTTTTTACAAAAGACGTGTAAATTTTGTGTACTAATAACCTGATTTTTTTCTTTTTGTTCACTATCCCTTCCTGCAGTGGCAGGACTGATTTTTTTTTATTCTTCAATTTTTTTTAAAAATTTTTTTGTACCTTCCTATTAATATCAAACTAAACTAAATTTCAAATTACAAATTTGATTTTTTAACTTATTAAATTATAAATTTTTACTTTTTGCCGCAGCCAAAAGAAAAGCTATAGGGAGCTATAGCTTCTGCCCCCCCCCCCCCCCCCAAAAAAAATCTTTGAAATTTTGCTGGCAAACGAGATGTATAATTTAACCACCTCAAATTCATGCAAAAAAATGTGTATTCCTTTATTCTAATTCGCGATTTTTCCAAAAATGTTAGCCTCGTTCCGTTCGGACCATAGATTTTCCCCTCTTGTTTTAAGCAAAAAAATCAGAATTGAATTTCGTGGAATTGAAAATCGTTACCTAGTATTATGGCTCGAGTTTGCATTTTCAGTCATTTTTGCCCTCTACCCGAAAATCCTTCAAGTTTGTCACTGAGCTCACTGAGGTACCAAGTCGAGTCCAAATTTCTCTTAAATTCTGGATCCAACCAAATTTTTGTACCTAATTTTTAATTTTTCTCTAGTTGATTTTTTTTCAATTCTTCTGTACCTAATTTCATTTTTTTTTTACCGTTTACCTACATTACGTTCTTATTGTGTTCAAAAAATTGCAACATCAAAAATTCAAATTTTTTGCCAATAATACCCCTTCGAATGGAACGTAATACACGTACGGCCCTACTAATCAATTTTTTTCAAAGAAGAACCGCAGTACGGACGATAAACTGCATGGAAATGGAAAAAATGTACAAAAAATTCGCGTTCCACGGTTGGAGAAATTTTTAGCGAGCATTCGACGTCGACGTCGACGTCGACGTTGTAGTCGTTAGACTGGCGAGGCGCTGACGGTACACGGGGGCCGAAGGAGGGAGTTTTGTGCGAATGCAAATTCGAACGAAACAAAGAATTAACCTCGACTATGAAAGAAAAAGAGACGCGACCCGACGCGACGCGACGCGTCCCCAATGAGAGCAAATACGCACGCACTCCCCCTATTTTCTGCTATATAGTTCGCTGTATGAATATTCATAAGTGGTATCAGCGCGCATATTACTGTTTACCGCCGCTTGCCACCGCCACCACCGCCCCCGCGTCCTGCTTTCTCATCGTCGTACGTTTTTCACTCTCCGGCACCGCGCCGCTCGTCCGGCTACATTATTTTATTTGTTCGCGCAAGTGAGATGGAGAGGCGAGCCGGGCGAGGAAATAACGATAAATTGCGCGTAGTCGGATAAAATGGGCGTGTCATTTAGCTATTTTTCTTTGCGTTTTATCTTACTCGGGTATACGTATTTTATGAGGATGAAAATCTCATTCGTTAGTAATTATACGCTCGCTAATAAATTGCCTCAACCAGATACGAGGTACGAGTATAATAATACTACTAGTGTAGTGTAAGCAGCACCAGTACAGCGCCAGGAGTGGAGTAGAGTATGCTTTGCTACACCATACTCCCAATACTCTACTCTACTCTACCACCGACGACGACGACGTTCGACTTCATCATATGTATGGTGTGGTAGGTGGCGAGCGCGAGTCCTTTGCTCAGTGGACCATTTGTCATACTTACTCATACCAGCAGGCCAACTTGATTCAGCCAAGTTTTCATTTTCATAATTACGTTATAATCCATCTTCTCTAAAAGGGGCGTCAGGCGAGGCAAATGTAGACGCTTGCGCCAATTTACTTAGGCATAAATATGTAATTGTTCAAATTAGAAGTTGGTTTATGAAAAACAAGTATATAGGCCTAGACAGTGTAGGCAAAGCTGAACTTGACACCTGAAGTTTTTTTTTTTCAGAGGTTTGGGCATAATGAATAATTGAGGTCTTGTCTTGTAAAAATTTTGATTGAAATTTCAAGTAGGTAGGTACGTCAGAAGGTTTCAAATGGACTGTTGAAAAAGGAATTAATAAAAATTGGGGCATAATCGTCACAAAAATCACTTGAAAAACTCTCAACGAAGAAAACCTTGAAGAAAAATTACAATAATCTAGTTTTAAAAAATATTTTCTTGGAAAAAATTCCCCATGTTAAAAATTGCTTTCAAAAAAAAAATGAAAAATTCTCAGCGAAGAAAACTTTGAATAAAATAAAAAAATAATCTAGTTTTTAAAAATATTTTCTTGGAAAAAATTCTCCATGTTGAAAATTGCTTTCAAAAAAATAAATAAATAAAAAATTGAAAAAAAATTAGGAGGATGATAATTTTTTGATTTTTGGTTATGAATCCTCTTATAGGAAACTGATTCTCTTAGGGGAAAAAAAATTGATATATTGATTTTTTGACCAGTGGCACATAATCTTGAGATCCCCTCAATGCAGAGTAAGTAACTAAGTATTCAACTTGGACCCTTTCAGCAATCATTTTGCCAAAAAATCTTAAGTCCCATTTTCAAAAAAATTCAACTTGGGGGAAAATAAAAAAAAATTAGGCGCAGGTATGAAACTACACGAAGATACGATATGCTTTGAAATCTTGAAATTCGAATTTCAGCAGTACGAAGGAACCTATAAAAAAAATTAAAGAAATTCTCAGGGGTGACCCTTGGTCTTGGTAATAATTAATTATTCCTGCAAGTTTGAAAAAAATCAGTTGAGAATCGTAAAATACAAAAATTCATGACGAGAACCCACATTTTGGGATATTAAGGGAACTAGGGGCGAGGTAGGATGCAAAAATTTCTACCAGTGAACTTTTATAACTCAGTACATGGCAAAAATGATTTTTTTCAAAAGTGGGAATAAATTGAAAAATTCAAAATTTTTTCATCATAACCTTCTCAGAATGGACCTGAATGATAAGAAAAACATTTTTTTTGGACAATTTTTTCAAAGAAATTGAATTTGAGAAATTTCGCGAAATTTTTACTTGGCAAAAATGATTTTTTTTCAAAAATTGGAAAAATTGAAAAATTTGAAATTTTTTCGTTAGGACCTCCCCGAATAATGAGAAAAAATCTTTTTGAGCAATTTTTTCGAAGAAATTGAATGTAAGGAAAATTTGAAATTCACCGCAAAGATGAAATACCTATTACTGGATAGCTCGTAAGTCCCCGTAAAAGACAGATTCGCAATTTTTATTTGGCTGTGTTCTTATTATTCAAGTCATTTTTCTTGTGTTTTTGGGTTTCTCTTTAGTGATGCGAGGGAAACTTTAAAGACATTTTTTGAAAATCGCTTTCTGAGTGTCTGGTGAGGTAATTGTGTGAGAGTGTGAATTTGTTATAAAATGACTACATTGAAGCTCTTAAAATGATGGAAAATTAACAAAAATCATGTTTTTTGTTGGTTTTGAATTTCTTTGACCATTTTCCACCCTCACCCCCAAAGGGATCTGAAAATGGTATTTTTTGTACCCGAGGGTATAACGAAAGTTTTGAAGAAAAAATTTTTTTGAGCCCGCCCTCTTTATTTTTGGAAAATTTGTAAAATTTTCAATCCACAGGAAAGTCAAGAAAATACCAAAAACAAAAATTGAAAAAAATCTCACTCGTACCCCTACATAATGTCCATCTTCTGTAAAAATTTCAAAAAATTTTGATCACCCTTTCCGGCGATAGAAAATATACCAACCTAATTATTGACCTGAAAGAGACAATATCTCAGAAAGAAGGGGGCAGGGGAACCAAAAAAATTTGAGGTGGTTTTACAATAGCACTAACATTTTGAGTGACTTTCGTCAAAATTGATTCGGGTGCAGATTTCATCATCTTATCAGGAAGGTCTTTTCTCGAAGTTGAGCCAGTTTTTATAAATTCCTAATTTTAGCAAATCCTAAAATTTGAAAATATTACCTACTTGTATAGCTTACTTACCTATGGAATAGTGAAAATTTTAAAAATTTGATAAAAAGTGATACATAAATTTTTAAACCATTACAATTTTTGGAAAATTTAGTACCTATGTTTAGTAAGCAGGCAGATATATATTTTCAAAAGTTGATACCTACCTAATTTTAACTATCAAGTCATCCGCAAATCGATAAATTTTTTGGATTTGATAAATCTTTAAAATTGGGCAATTTTCGATAAGTTTTTTAAATTGAGTCTATTTTTAGTTGAATAGGCAAATTTTTACGGTTTCAATTTTTTAAAATTTAATCAATCTAGAAATTTAAAAAAAATTTTACATTACGAATTTTTTTGAGAGTAAAGAAGTGTTGTCGATCTTTCGATTTTTGAAAAAATCGATTCCAAAAAAATCGATTTTCAAGAATCAATTTTTTTGGAATCGAATTTTTTCTTGTTCTGGAAAAAAATGATTCTTATCAAAATAGAGTGTCGATCTTTTACAAATCGATATGTAGGTACCTACCTGATTTGAAAAATCAATAAAATCTACATTTTTGGGTCCAATCTAATGAACAACTAAAAATTTTGATGTTTTTTTTTTTTTCAATATTCGTGAAATTATCTTTGCAAAAAAAACAAAAATCGCAAAATATTCAGTTTTTGCATCTAAAAAAAAAAAAAAAAAAAAATTATGAATGATATTTTTATACCTATAAAATATTTTCATAATAGTGCTTACGAGTTGAGACTGGCTTTCAAAATATACCTATATTCACTGTTCTTGCCTTATGTAATTTGCAAAACTTTTTTTTTTTTTTGGAAAATAACATTCACAATTTTAACCTTTTTGTAAAAAAAAAATTGGAATGAAGTTTTTGCCAAATATTTTTGAAATTTTTCTCGTTTGTTCTCCTACCAGCTATATTCTGTAAATTTGGTTCATTTTGGAATTCTCCTAAAATGATACCTCTTTTTGATCCCTTAATAATACAATTTGTTGGAGCGATCTTGGGACCCTTCCATTGTCATCGAAAAAACATATGTTTAGGCTAAAATTTTCCTGGGATAAAAGTCATTGTAACAAAAGCTTATTTCTTTTGGAAATTACCTTCGTGCTTGAAAAAAATAACAATGATATCTTCATGAAGAAAATTTGGAAAAAATTCTCCCAGCGGAAAAATCCTTTTAGGAAAGAATTCTCGAAGAAATATACCTACCTAAATCTTGGGGAAAAAATCTTCTCGAAAGAAAAATCATATTAGAAAAATCAATCCTCTGGGAAATTAAAATTCCACATTCGGCGGTATTTGAAGAATTCAAAACAAGGTTCTCGAGACTTAAGCTACTTTTTTATGACGTTTTCAACTTTTACTATCTCGTTGTTAATAAATTTCATCTCGGCGTGCTCGACATTGCGACATTTTTTCATAAGTGTGCGCCACGAAGCTCGAAGCTGTGCATGAAAAGATGATAGTTTGTTGCTCGTATTTATTGTGGAATGATTGCAGATTGCATATTGCATATTGCATATTGCACCTATCACCGTGTGGCTACGAAAGCTTTCACTTTGAAGCGTGTTATTTGTAAAACAAGACTTTATATACACAATTTGATGGTTGTTATTATTGGAATAAAGATTATTATTATTAATGCCAGTTATAGACTAGACGCGATCATATATGAAGAAATTGGCTCGCTGGTGTAGGCTACGGTGCAGTCGGTGCTCGGTGCACCCTATTTAACGGGGCATTAATGCGTGCTCGCCAGTAAAATAATCGCCGGCTGTCCATCAAATTTGACCGTAGCAATTATACAGCAGATTCGCGTACTACGAAAAGCATTCCGATTGTTTGGGTGTGTGCGTCGATGGATAGATGTGGATGTAGATGTGCGTATATCCGTATATATATATATATATATATATATATATATATATATATATATATATATATACGCGATGGAATACTACACGTACGTAGGAATCGGATCGAGGAGATTGAGAGACACAGTGAGAGCGAGAGAGAGCAAGAGAGCAAGATAGCTGAAGCTGGAGCTGAAGGGAAAAGAAATATAAGAAGGCGGCGGTGTGCATTCTGCACTAACCATTGAACCATTGTTGTTCGAGACGACCCTTCTGCCGACGCTCATTTTCCAAGCAATAACTTTGCACTTTCCCGTCCAGATTTTGACTAACGCTTCGGCTCGACTCGAATTTCGTATGAAAGAACACGACAACTAATTTCTATTCGTTATTCAAACGTTGTTCTGGCTTATTATACGGCCATTCGTACGTATTAGAGTACGTAACTCGTCAAACTTTATATATTCTGATATATGCAGTATTCGTTTCGTTTCGCAATCCCAGCAATAGAAAGGGTAAACGCCTGTCAAATTTTATCCGCCTCTGTATTTCGATAATTTTTTATTAGCGATTGTATGCATTTCCCCTCGTCGTTCTCTCTCTCTTTGCCTGTGTATATTCATTTTATTTCTTTTGAAGAATGCCAGGATGCACTGGTGGCTTTTCCTTTTGACCTGATGATGGGACAGTGTTTATTGCCATTTTTATACTCTCGTTCGATGTGCTGCAACTTACTCGTACATTCGAGGGGATATAAGTACATATAAGAAAGTACCTAACGGTTTTTGCTTGCCAAAGCCAAAACTGAGTGAAGATATTGCTTTCAATTTCAACGTTCGTCTCTACGTATACAAAGAATACAGAAAACAAAAGCCTAAATTCTTTTCTTTGCAAACGCGTAAGCGTCCGATAAAGTGTCGATAATGTGCCAATCTCAGATTAACTGCTAATCGCTGTAGCCGTCATATCCTGCCTCGTAATTTTTTTTTTTTTTTTTTTTTTTTTGTTTTTCATTATTAGCAACATCGCGGTGAAAATCCTATATAAGTTGGATTAATTTTTGCCCATTTCGATGTGTGTTTCTTGGAGATAAAAGTTTTCTGTAAAAGTTATACTATACGTACGTATTGGTGTTCGATACTGCGAGTATATCAGCTTATAAACTATAGCATTTCGCAGTTAGTTTCGATTCCGTCTTTTTCTTTTAACCGTAATAAACGTATATTCGATCGATGGACAGTTCACACATGTGCCCAATGGCCACTGCCCAGTTTCTCGAATTCTCATTTGCTCGTAAATCTACTTGGGAATATTTTTTATTCAATTTGGGTTTCAGTTCTATTTTACAGAAGCTTGCGGAGTTTTTCAGCAGAACCTCCTACAATCCATTTGGGTTGTACGAAAGTTCATTTATCGAGGGGAAAAATGTGAATTTAGGGTTGGGTGAATGTGTAATTTTAGGAAGGATTGTGTAAACAAATTCGATATTCAAAAATTGCCATTTTTGTCATTTTTCAAAAAAATATAATATCTATAATAACACTATACTGAAAAAAATCCTTACTGTGGAAAAAATATCTCTACAAGAGAAATGTTTAGTTTATAAAAAAAAACGATCTTGGAAAAAATTTTCTAAGAAAAAAATTTTCACCAACGAATTATTGTAAAAAAAAAAAAAGTGTTAATATATTATTTAAAAATTTTAAAAGGTATATTCTCTCACTAGGTACTTAGAGGGAAGCATTTCTTTTTCTTTTTTTTGGGAAACGTATAATTTTTTCTTAATTTTTTCAGAAGAAAGTTCTCAACTTTTCAGAGTAAAAAAAAATCTCTCATCTTTTTTAGAGTAGGTACCTAAAAATATTTTACAAATTTTTGGAGAAAAAATATCTTGATTTGTTTTGAAGGAAAAAATTTCCACATTTTCTGCGAATAAAAAAAATCTTTCAATTTCTTGAGAACGAACAAAGGTGTCAATTCGAAAATTAAACATTTTCTCCAATTTTTATGTTTTGGAGTGAACAATTTTTCAATTTTCCTGAAGTAAACAATTTTTAATTTTTTTGAAGGAGAGGAATTAGTTGTCTCAATTTTTTAGATGTAAAGAAATATTTTACTTTTTTGGAATTGAAAAATTTACTTATAATTATTTGGAATAAGTCTCTAAATTTTTCTGAGAAAAAAAAATCTCACATCAAATAACATCAAAAATTTTCAACTGAACATCGAAAATTCCAAGTTGTCACTTCTGAAACTGGCATAACTAATGAAGTGGTCGAGTTTTCTCTTTTGAATACCATATTTTAAAAATGAAGCCCAAATTCCCTTTAACGTTTGAAAAATTTGCAGATTTAACAAAAATTAAGATTTTTTTTTGGGCGGGGGGGGGGGGGGGGGGGGGGTCAAAAGATTTAAAAAACTTATTTTATCAAATAATTTTTTTGGAAATATCTTATTAGCGAAAAATCATAGAGTTTGGAAGTGTCATTATCCCCCATGGCTCTTGAACAGTTCTTTAATAAAGTTAAATTTAAAAAAAAATTACTAAAAATACTGTTTCAGTCTAAAAAATTTCTTTAAAAAGATTACAACTTTACTTTAAAAAAAAAATCAAAATGTTTTAAGATTTTAAAGAGTTGCTCTTGACAAATTTTTGGAAAAAAATAATACATCAAATTTCTAAATTAGTAAAAAAAAAGTTAATAAGAGCTCTATCGTAACTCTAATTTTGGAAAAACTTCTTTGAGTAAAAGAGGGGAAAAAAGGTTATTAAAATTAAAACAAATTCTTCCTACGATATCCTTCAAATTTGAAAATTTCTCATTTTTATTCAGAACTTTTGTAAAAAGAGACGCCAGCGTCAATCGTTGAACAAAATTTTGAAAATTCAATTTTGAACAAAAATCCAATTTTTCACAAAATTAAAAAAACACCAGTTTTGAACAACATTTGAAATTGAATGTAATTTTGAACAAAAATCCAATTTTCACAAAATCTTGAAAAATTGAGTTTCGAACAGAATTCAAAAAAAAAATTAATTTTGAACAAAATTCTAAAACAATTTTGTAATTTTTTTAAAATTTGATAAATTTAATTTATTCTCGACAAAATATTGAAAAATTCGGAAACGAAATTGAAAAAAAATTTTTTTGAATAAGTTGGAAAAATTGAGTTTTTAACAAGAATCGAATTTTCAACAAAATGTTGAAAAATTGAATTTTGAATAAATTTCTGGAAATTTAATTCTGAACAAAAATTCTAAAAGTGAGAAGAAAAAAAATCAGAAAATTAAGTTTTGAACAAAATTCCGGAAAAAAAATAATTAAGAAATTTGACAAATTCAATTTTGAACGAACTCCAATTTTTAACAAAATTGTGAAAAATTAAGTTTTGAACCAAATTCTGAAAAAGTACTTTGGAATAAAATTTGAAGCAATTTTGTGCTTTGTTGTTTTTTCGAAGTGATGACACAAACTAATAAAGAACTTCAAAAATATTTTAGAATAAAATTGAAAATTTTCACAATTTTTACAGCAAGAAACTTCAAACATTGCATTACTGTCTAGTCTATAACTATGAAGTAATTTTGTGCCTCACATTTTTTTTGAAGTGAAAATTCTGACTACAAAAGAACTTCAAAAACACTTTAAGAATGTCAATAAAAAAAATGAAGGAACACGAGTAACTTGAGTACAAGTGATATGGATAATTGTCTGAGATCTAATTATTTTCTCACATTTTCTCATGAAAAAAAAAAAAAAGTTTTTTTGAGAGTTGAAAAAAATCTGTCAGGAATCTATTTTTTTTTTTTTTTTTTTTTTCAAATCATATGTAGGTACCTAGGTACAGAAGAAAAAATTCTTCAAGAACACTTACAAAATTGATCTTATTAAAATTTTCAAAAACGAGTAACTATATAGAAAAAAATTCTCCCTAGGATGCTTCTAAACTTGGAAATTTTTAAATTTTTATTCAGAACTAGTTTTTTTTTAAAAGTGATATTTAAGGGGGTATTTTTCTATCAGTAACTTTTTTTTCGAAAATTCTTCAATAAATAATCATCAAGAAAAAAATATTTAGGTATAGGTATTAAGTATATTTTTTCTCCAATTATTTTTTTACTTTTCTTCAAATGGAACTTTTTCTTAATTTTTTGGAAGAGAAATTTTTTAAAAGAAATTTCAATTTTATTACAAATTTTAAAAATTTTGTTTGATAAAATACTGTACAAAATGTTTGTTTGAGAACGATTTCTTCAACAAAAAAATTTATATTCAAGTATATAATTTAAATTTTTTCTCTTATTTATTTTTTTATTTTGTTCAAATGCAACTTTTTCTCAATTTTTTTTGAAGAAGAAATTTTTTCAAAAAATGTTTTTTTGAATTTTATTACAAATTTTAAAAAGTTTGTTTGAAAAAATACCCCACAAAATATTTGTTTAGGGACGATTTTCTCTACAAAAATTTTTTTATATCGTTACCAAAGGTAATTTATTTATTTTTTCTCCAATTTTATTTATTTTTTATTTTTTTTAAATGCAACTTTTTCTCAATTTTTTGTGGAAGAGAAATTTTTTCAATTTTTTTTTTTTGAATTTTATAACAAATTAAATTTTTTTTTTTTTTTGAAAAAATACCCCTACAAAATATTTGTTTAGAAACCATTTCTTCTTTCAATTTTTGTCAAAAGACCATAAATTTAAAAACTTAAACCTTTAGTAGCAAAAAATGAAGCAGGCTTTTCTCATAATTTTCTCCTCGCGAATACCTATAAAATTATACCCACTCCTATGGATGAAAAAATTGCTATCTCAGTGATTTTGGCAGAGTTTGAAATAGTAAAATTAGTAGTGCATTGAGGTAGGCGCAGATACCTATTTCATAAAAATAACGCAATTAATTAGCTATTCGATACACGCATGAACATTTTACGCTGTTGGTAATTAATAAATTGACCAAGGTGTTCTCATTAAAATGCCATTTAGCGTAGGTACAATACGCGAATACTCGTGTATAATACAGGTAGGCATACTCGTTCGAATATGTTATCTATTACCTACCTAGGTGCTCTGTGCTCTTGTGTTCCGCACTTACAAGTGAGGTAGGCTCAAGTGTAAGTGTGTAGGTAATACTCGTATAGTACCTATATGTATATACAGTATAATACACAACGTATCGTAGCTCTACTACGTATATTTTAACGCTATAATTATGCCACCTCCCAATATCTCATCATTAACGAAAATTTTCATCACGATTCCAGGGCTTATTGTTTTATTTTATCAGCTCGCTAAGGTGGTGGTAATACGACCATAACGTTGTGTGTGGAAAGTATGGTGGTAGTGGTAGTGGTAGTGGTAATGATAGTTGTTGTTATTTCTTTTTTTCTTTTCTTTTTATTTTTCTTTTTCTTTTTCTTCTTATTTCTTTTTTTTTTCGCTTGCAATTCTCGCGCTCGTACCGTGGTCGTCGCGGAAGATTGCAACTGCTTATTATAAATGCACAGCTCAGTATACGGTAACGAGTGATTTGAATTATTTTAATCGAAACACTTGGAGATGGGCTTATCTTTTACAATCGCAGACCACGACTATTCGAAAAAACGTATAAATAATACTCGCGTACATGCACGCGATGGAATTTCACCCAACTAACTATTTATATAAGTATATATTTTCGCATTATCTATTTTTTGCCCTCGCCTGCCCCCCTCGCCCGGCCCCTTACGCGCAGAACTGCAGTTTGAAACATATATCCGCGCCTGTGTGTGCACGTATTGGTAATAGGTACGTTTACTGTTCCTGTTTTCTTTCTTTTTTTTTTCACTTATTTTTATTTTTTTGTTAACCGATTTGAAGTATTCCTCGGTGTATTTTCGTTTTTTCGTTTGTTTGTGTGGTTTTTTTGTTTGTCCGCTGATGCTGCTGCTGCTGCTGCTGCTGCATCTCTCTTGTCTCTGTCGCGCTCTTTTTCGAAACATTTATGTAAATTTAACAATTAAAATATACCTAAGACTGGTACCGGTTAAAAATCCGTAGTTCTTCTTCTCGCTCGCCTCCTCCCCTCCCCCTCGCCTCTTCTCTCGCCTGCGTATTTCTTTATTACGTCGGCGATGCTGATGCTGGTGCTGTCGTCGACTTGCATATATACTGTCCCGGGTGACGACGATCTTGCTCTCATAAATCAATCGTCCATCGTTGGACTCATTATTGTATAAAATAGTAAAACTACCTTCGTTTCTTGCACCGCGCCACCTTACATATTCTATACGTAAAACAGAGAGACTGAACACCGCGTTAAACCAATAGCATAGGTATATATAGATAAATAAATACGAAAAAAAAAATCAAAAAGATACGAAACACGGGAGAAAAAATAACAATTTCAAAGAAAAAAAAGTGGATAAAAATTAATGAATCGTTTTCAATACGAAAAAGATTTATTCGATTAGTTGATTTACTATTCTTTATAATATGGGATGAAACGCGCAATCGCAGTTAATATTTTAGTTTTTTTTCCCTTTTTTTTTTTTTTTTTTTTTTTTTTTTTGAAAAAAAAATTTACATATCGATAGTGTGATTCACCGCGTCGGCGTCGGTCTCATTCGTATTACAGCCGCAGTGTTTCTTTTTCATTAACTATTCGAAAATTTTATACAATTCTACGTAAGTATTAAAGCTATTCGAGAATTATTATTGTGAATACACGAGGACGAATTAATACGCTTATTTAAAAAAAAATACGTAAAAAGCAAAGGAAAAAAAAAGTGTAGAAAAAAAAAGATCACAAATTGAAAGGGAATGAATGAATAAATAAATACTATTAAAGTAAACTTGACGAATGAAAAAAAATAAAAGAATTTAACGGGAAAATGATGGAAAAAAAAGTTCAGTATAATAAAATTGAACATGGTATTTTGTTCGAGTTGTCCGGTATTTTTTTTCTTCTTTTTATTATTATTTAAAATTAGGATTCAGAAAATTAGGGGTGCGAGATAAGGTTTTTTTTTATTCGAATTTAAGTATCGAAAAATCGTTTGGAAATGGTATAGATACCTTTTCCTGCTCGTTCGTATCGGCTGTAGCTGTGTTCATTGGCCGTATAGATTCGTGTTTCTCTTTCTCTTTTGCTGTTTTATAAATAGAAAAAAATTAACTTTTACAACGTCAACAGGCATACAAAACGATGGAACGAACAATACTGTCGAATAAAATGTAAATAAGATTGGAAACTTGATCCTTTTTCCGCACGTTTCTTCCTTTTTTTTCCTTTTTTCGTATCTTAGATGTTTAGTTAAGGTTTTATAAATGTATAGGTTTTTTTTTTCGTTTCGTTTTTTTTTATTTTTTTTTTTTTATCCTTCATTAATGCAATTAATATTAGACCAATGAGAAACGATAAGTTTTCCATGAGTGATACATAGTAGAATACCTAGCTGCTAGTCCTCGGTACTCGCCTCTCGGCGCTCCGCTCGTGCTATTCTAAATGCGAAAAAGTAGTCACTAAACGGGCTTCTCCTTCGGGATTAATTTCAAATAAACTGTTAGATCACCAACGACGATTCGAAACTTTTTTTTCACTTCATTTCGTAACTTCAACTCGTAAGTATAGATATACTACATATAAAAGAGTGTACCTACGAATGCGTGTATTGGTATTGGTAATTGTACATCGTTTTACGTATCTACGTTGAGAACAACTTGACGTGTAAAAACTATTGATGTTCTCGTCAATTTTAACGTTAAATGTCTTTCGTTTTGGAATGCGGTGATTTAATTAAATCTTTCGTCTAGATTGTCATGTATCACTCGAGGTGCATTGTACTACATCATTATTATTTCAACGTGTCATAAACGTGTCTGTGGTGATTCGATAGGATATAAGGGTGGATGAGGCTGGTTGTGATGGAAGGGAGAAAGAGGGAAGGGTTAGTAGAATTTTCCTGAAGGAGTAGGTTTCAAATTTGCAGAGACGTACCGTAATGATTTTTGAGGGGGGGGGGGGGGGATATACCTTCAAAATGCCAACTTTTCAATTTTTTTTAACATAATACTGAATTTGCCAACTTTTTGCCAACTTGAAACTCAAAATTGCCAACTTTTCGACCTTTTTTTTAATCTCCGAGGGGGGACGTCCCCCCCTAACCCCCTTGCACGGTACGCCCCTGCAAATTTGTGTTGAGGAAATTGTGATCGTTTTAAAAAATATTGTATCCTCGGAGCATGGAAGGCGAAAGTTGAGGTGCTCTCCGATGCAGTACCACCTTGAAAGTTCAAGCATTAGCTTGAAAAATCAGTGAAAAACTGAAGAAAAAAAAATTGAATCAAATTTAACAAATTAAAATGAAATAAAATTTGAAAAATTTGAAAATAAAAAAAAAATAAAAATTCCTAGAAATACTTACATACTTGATTAATTCACTCAAAATTTTGTATAAAAGTGTTTTCGAAGAAATTAAGAAATCACAAAGACATGATAAATTTGAAGGTAATTCAGTACCAAAATTTTTAAAAAATCTAAAAAAAATTAAAAAACTGGAAAAATTAGATTGTAACAAAATTGAAAACGTTGGAAAAAATTATAAAATTATTATAATAAGTTAGAAAATTTTGCTGGATTATCTAAAAAAAGTAGAAACCTTTTTTTTGGTGCAAATTTCTTCGCAGGAAAGTTTTTTTTTCTTAAATAATTTTTTGAATTTTTTTAAATATGGTAAGTACTGAATTTCCCCCTCCCCCGCTCCCCCCAAAAAGGAGAATTTAAAAATATTATCTACCTAAATACCTAAATTATTATTTATTATCAAGACTTAACTTACTACCTACAAATACTTATATTTGCATAAAAACTCATTTTCAAGAGAATTTTTAAAATCAAAAAATTTTCGTACGAAGAAAATTTTTTGAAAATTATTTTGAAAATTGAAAAAGTTTTGGTGAGAAAACATTTTTTTTGTAAATTTCTTTCCAATAGAATTTTTTGTATAAAAATTTGTTAGGTATCAATTTTTTAAAGAGATTTTTGAATTTTTCCAAAAAAAAAGAAGGAAATTAAATTGAACTTTCTGTAAAAAAAAAAAAAAAAAAATTGATAATTTTTCAATTTTTTCAGGATCAAACAATTTTCTTAATATATTTTTTAAAACATCGTTTAGAATAAAATTTATTTAAAAAAAATAAATTTCTTTTATGGAAAACATTTTTAATTCAAATTCCTATCCAAGAGAATTTTTTGAAATTGAACAATTTTTTTCAAACATTTTATGAAGATAGTAGGTATTTTTGATTTTTTTTTCAAAAAAAAATTTAAAAAATAGGTATGTGGAAACATGATTATGCCTTTTGCTAATTTCTTCCCAAGAGAATTATCTATATAAATAGTATATACCTACCCAAAAGAAAACTCAATTTTCTCAGTTACTTTTTCAAATAGATTTTTGAATTTTTTCAAAAATAAAAAATTAGGTACTAAAATTTTTTCAGGATCACACAGTTTTAACATATTTGTAACAAATTATTTAGGATTTCTTTCAATTTTTGTTTCTTTTGTAGAAAACCAATATTTATGGCAAGTTCTTCTACCTACAAAAAAATTTGTCATACCGCAAAAATTTTTGTAAAAAAAATTGTTTCAGTGAATTTTTAAAGTGAATTTTTGAATTTTTTCAGAAGAAAAATTTTGGAGATTTTTTTATGAAAACAAGTTTTTTTACTAACTTCTTTCTAAGAGAATTTTTTTACCAAATAATTTGTTCAAAACATGTTTTGAAAGATTTTTTTAAAACATTTATTTTGTTTGTAAGCTTTCATCAAATAGAAATTTTTGAAATTTTTTCAACAAAAAAAATCGTAGAAAAAACGGTTTTTTACCAATTTTTAACCAAAAGCATTTTATAGGCGAAATAATATTTTTTTGGGAAATTTTTTAAAAATTCTTCAAAAGAAAATTTTTGAGAATTTTTTTTTACCTACCTACCTACCTAATATATTTTTTTTTTTGTAAATTTGTTTCTAAGAAAATTTCTTTATCAAACAACTTTTCAATCATTTTTTGAAGGAATTTTTGAATTTTTGATAAAGTGTGCCTATATAGTCAACTGATTTTTTTCAAAAAAAAAAAAATCATAGATATTTTTTCAAAGGAGCATTTTCTTCTGCTACTGTTTTCCAAGAGAACTTTTTTTCTAAACAATTTTTTAAATCACTTTTTCGAATGTTTCTGATGGATTTTTTGTAATCAACATTTTTATCAATGAGATTTTTTCCCAAAAAATTATTTCTTCTAGCTCTTAATTTCCCAAAAATACACCGCTATATATAATTTTTAAATAATTAAGCTTTTTTCAAAATGTTGCCCTTTCAACAAAAAAAAAAAAAAAAAGAAAAAGAAAAGGAAAAGTGCAATTTCTTGAAAAAACTTCTTTGAAAAATACTTTTTAATAACTCTTAAGAAAAAATTCGTTTGATTAGATTTTTTTCTATCGAGATAAAAAAAAAATTCTGGGGGGAGGGGGGGGGGTAAAGAGTATAATTTCTCTTATACAATTTAATTTCTGCAACTTTCCAAATCTCACGTCGACTCTCCACGTACAGTAATTGTTGCCAATGATGAAAATTCTCCCTATTCCGGCGTAATAAATCGTTTAAAAATTCAAATCATCGATTACTTATTTTGATAATTATTTCAAGCTATTCGAATTCTAGAATGTCAAGGAAACGTTTGAAACGCACTCTGAGGTACCGTGGTACTAATTTTCCAAGTAATTTGTCAATTTTGCCGACTCGTCGAGCTATGAGGGTGAAAACCTCCCTATCGCGATGTAAGATGCGAAAAATCATTATTACGAAACCTTCTCCTTCACGGGTAGCTGCACGAAAATCAACGGGGTTAATTTTCTATCATATTTTAAACTTCGAGGTACCTACGAGGCTACGATTTCCATTTGGGAAAATTAGTCACATTTATATAAATGCAATTTCACTTACCTACCATCAGCTTATTTCTCGCTAATTGATATTCGTAATTCGTAGGCGAAATATATACTTACTCGATGGTTAAAAGAATGCGAATATGTAATTAGATAGGTACTTAATTGTAATGAAAAAAAAACAACAACTCTGGTATAGTTTTATTTTTCAAATTAGATATTCGTTCGTTCGATATAAATAAAACGAATGAAAAAAAAAAGAATAAAAGAAAACAAAACAAAAAGCTATTATTGTAATGGGTAGTCTATTAATATTCATAAATAGCGGATAAGCAGCAATTAAATAGGAACGATTGTACGTACAATACACATTCGATGATATGTACTAATACAAATACTACAGTAATAGTAATGTACATTGGATGGGTTATTGTGGAATAATAGCAGGCGTCTGCAGGTGCGTTATGGCCCGCTTATTTTGACGATAATAATTTCGATATACGCGTTATTCGACGACGCCAAGGTTCATTCGTATTTAATTTTCACGCTGAAATAAATTTATTTTATCGTTTGAAAATTCATTTGCATGAATTAGCTTCACACAATACACGTATTATTGTACATTTAGCTATAAGTAGGTATCTCCTACCTACCCATACTGTGTAACCTACCCACGCCGCATATTTTATTCCAAATAATCTCGCGTTTCGTTTAATGAAATTGTTGATGGTGCTATTGGCTCGTAATACGTATATTTTTCAGCAGAATTTGCCAAAGTAACGAAATTAAAAATACTCTTCAAAATCCACAAATATTTTCTTTATTCTTTCGATGCAATTTAAATTTAATTTGCCTCGTATAATTACGTTTCGATGATACCTATTTTGTTTTCCTTTCTTTCGTTTCACTTTTTTTCGGATTTTTTTTTTTTTTTTTTTTTTTTTCAAATAACCGCACCATAGGCACGTATTGTTACATTGGTCTTACTATATGGATAGATACTATATGGTACATGTATTAGAGTATATACTTTTTCTTTTTTTTTTCTGGTCGTTGTTAGTTGCGCGGTCGTCGTTGTCGTGGTTATTGCACGTGAAGATTATTAATACATGTACACTCGGCTTTTAAACTGTTTAATTACGACAACTAAGACCAAGTTAGTTAGTTAACCATAAATAACAGTGCTTGTCTAATCCATACTTACCATTGGTCACGATGACCACCATAGTCGTTTAAGTGGCAATCCTTCCTTAACAGCGTGTGTACGTATTTTTTTCTTCTTCTTTTTTCTCTCAAACATCTCTGCTCTTTTGCTTTTGTCTCGTCTAATCTGGTTACTTTAATTTTTTTTTCTTGTCTTTGTTTTATAATTTTTCAATTACCTACATATGCGTAGGTACAGGTATTTTTACACTGCTGCCGTCGCCTTTGGATACTTTGCCACCTGCCTCGCGCTGCTTCATTATTATTTTAGTTCTGGTTTGAATTCGTGATTAAGTACGGTGTGGATTTTCCCACAAAGAAATTCGAGATCGGAGTTAGGGTTTTCTGAAAAATGTGAAAAATGACAGAAACTTGAATTGGAAAATTAATTTTCAGATTTTTGATGTTATGGAAATGAAATTCTTCAAAATCTTGTTCGAATGCAATTTTTCAATGTTTTTTTTCAATGTTTTATTCAAAATTAAATTAAGTCTTTTAAAATTTTGTTCGACATGATTTTTAAAAAAATTTATTCGAAATTTTTCTAATAATTTATCAATTGTTAAAATTGAAAAATACAATGTACCTAAATGATCGTTTTAAGTGAAAATATCGATAATTTAAATTGAAAATATTGTTAAAATCAGAGTTTTGACAAAATTCATAATAATACCTATTTCTTTTATTATTTGTAAAGAAAAAAATATCTGAATGAACAAAAATGACGTAAAACAGTTGTCTGAAAATTTATTCTGAATTTTCTTTATGAAAGTCCATTTTTTTTAGCTGTCTTTTTTTTTTTTTGTTTGTTTTTGTTTTTTATTCTTTATTTTTTTTAAATTATAAATTATTTTCAATTTTTTCATTTTTTGAGTAACTTCTGATTTCTGGAATTTCAATAACTTATTGAATTTTTATTGTTTTTGTTTATTTTTATTTTTCAGTTTTTACCCCATCAAAATTTTTTAGCAAGTTATTAATTTTCAATTTCATTTTCGTCTGATTCTCATATCTTTTTTTCTTCATTCAAACTACATTAAATTTTTATTGACTTTTGAATGGTATGCATTTTGTTGAACATCGTCACAATTTTCAATGTTCTTGCTATTATTTTTATTTTTATTTTTATTTTTTTGAATTAAAACAAATTAGCATAGTATATCGACTGCTTAGATCGAATACCTCGTATCGCACAAAAAAACAAAAATGACCGGGGACACTTGAAACATATTATGAAGTTTGAAAAAACAGGTTTTTTCGCCCCCCCCCCCCTTGACCCCCCTGGTTGGCTCTATTTCCACACTACGTTTGAAAGTATGAAACATAGTATAATGCTTTTACTCTGTGACAAAATGTCTAAAAGTCACGAATATTAATTTCCATAGAAATTTAAAAATCAAAAAAGTCTAATAAAATTCTGTTTCAGAATGTCTGACAAAATGTCAGAAAGTCATCTTTCTAAAAAAAATTATGTTTCAGAATGTCTGATAAAATGTCCAAAAGTCATAAAATTTAAAATTAAAAAGTCTAAAAATTTTTAATTTTTTCAGAATGTCCGACAAAAAGCCTAAAAGTCATAAAATTTAAAAAATTTTTCCAAGTTTCAAAATGTCCAAAAGTCATTAAAATAAAATGTCTGACAAAATGTCTGAAAGTAATCTTTCTAAAAACAGAAAGTCATCTTTATAAAAAAATTTCCAAGTTTCAGAATGTCTGACAAAATGTCTAGAAAAATGTATAAAAGTCATAAAAAATCAAAAAAAATTACAAGTTTCAAAATGTCTGACATAATGTCTAAAAAATCGAATTTATTAAAAATTTTCCAAGTTTTTTTATGTCATCCAAACCTAACCTAATGTACGCTAACCTAACCCAACTGTCGGATTTTCCTGTCGGATTTCAGTGTCGTTTTTTTCGGTTTTGGTCTCCGTAAAAGCATATACTATGCTAAAAACATTTTTTTTGAAATTTTATGACTTTTAGACATTTTCTTGACATTTTGTCAGACATTCTGAAACTTGGAATTTTTTTATTTTTAAATTTCCATGGAAATTAATATTTTAATAAATTTTATGAATTTTAGTTTTTTTTTTAGAAAGATGACTTTCTGACATTTTGTCAGACATTCTGAAACTTGGATTTTTTTTTTAGAAAAATGACTTTCAGACATTTTGAAAATTTTTTAAATTATTCTTGATTTTAATTTTAAATTTCCATGGAAATTAATTTTGATGACTTTTAGATATTTTGTCACAGAGTAAAAGCATATTACTATGTTTCATAATTTCAAACGTAGTGTGGAAATAGAGCCAACTTAGGGGGAGGGGTCCAGGGGGGCGAATTTCTACACAAAGTATCATTTTTTCAATTATTCAAAAAATTTTCCACTACCCTGTAGGCAAAATTTTTTCGGTGTAAAAATTTATTTGCAAAATGTTTGAAAAGGCAAGATAAAATTAAATTCTTCTCACAAAATGTTTTTTTACCTATGTCAGGTGAATTAGTTCTTTGATGATTTCTTTTAAACTTGAAACGGAACGAATAAAACGAAAATTTTGTCATTAGATATTTCCTTCCGTTATTTTAAAAATTCAAAGTTTCACTTTTTTTTTTTATTTTATTTTTATTTTCCGTTTTGCTTTTTGTTCATTTCAGATTTCCTTATTTTACTTTGTTTAATTTTTTCGAAATTTTTTCGTTATTTTGTTTTTCGTTTCCTTTCATTACATTTCACAGCCCTGTTTTTGAGAACTGAAAGAAATATTGTAAAAATTGAAATGGTTGAAATAAAAAAAATTAAAAATTAAAAAATGAAAGTGGGTTCAAAAGTCTTTATTAGTTGATGTAAGGATCGAATAAATTTTTGGACAATAGTTGCAATAAATTACTTGAAAGTATTTAAAATGAAAAGAAAAGTTACCTATAGAAAGTATAGTTATTGTAACAGTTTTTGAAATGTTATAAAAATTTTCCAAAATATTGTGGAAATTTTTCGACAAGAGCTTAAACGCAAATTATTGAACGACCACTAAATTCGTTCAAAAGAGGATGAAAATAAATTGAGAAATCGTTGAAATATCATGAAAGTACCTATATTTAATGCCAAATTTTAGCTATAAATCTTTTGAACATTTGTTGCCCCATGTTGTAACAATTTTTTTTTCCTATTTGATACAATTCTGATTTTTTTTGGCTACAATTTCCCTACAACTTTTTGAAACAACTGTGTTCAGCCAATCAAATAATTTTTTGACAATTTTTATCAATTGATTTTCCAAAAAAAGTATTAATGAGCAACTCGATGGAAAAAGATAAATAATTTGAAAAAGTTTTCCAATTGATGAGAATTTATACACGTAGACTGCCGAGAGTCAGATGGCAGGACAAGGACCTTGAAAGAAATTCGTATAATGCAACCATACGAGTCTCGCTATTACCGTTTCGTCGAATAAAGTCTGCTTCTATCGTACCTATGCCTTCCACCCATACCCATATACACATGTTACCTGTTAAATGGCATAGTCGTTCAAGTGCACTAATTTTTTTTTGTTCGAATGTTTCGCATTTCATTAACTCTTATCTGGGAAAAAAAAACACGTTGATTTTTTTTTCTAATCTCTTTTTAATGTTTATTTCGAATTTAATTATGGAATTGGTTTCATTTGAAGTGTATTTGACTCTTTGATTATTTCTGTTTTAGGCCTCAGTAACTACGAGTATATTGCAGTTTGTGAAAGGATATATCGAGATGTACATATTTGTTTGGTTCAATGCCAGATCGTGTTTTATGCAAAGGTTCCATGCATTATTTTACTGGCTCAGGATGTTTTTCATCGAAGTGGACACAATTTGCAGTATCAACATGCAGAGACTAAGGTAGGAATTGGTATTTCTTTCTTATGGTATGGGTAGATCATACACTCTTCAGTTTACCTATTTATACTTTTTTGAATACCGAACTAGTGTAATCTACATTTTGAAAATTTTGCAATTTCATACTCGTAATTCACAAGAAACTAAACTCGATGATGTCACCTATCTATAGGAGTGATAGACCTATCCTATTAAGTATAAGTGTACTGAATTACCCATGCTCGTGTATGGGTAGGTCCTATGAGAAAAAACGGTCTTTTAAGTGACTGCAGGTGCAATACTGTACATCAACAACAATGAAGTGTTAAAATTTGTCATAATTAGCCAAATATGGTAATTAGCTCCGGTCAAGTCGATGTACAACATTTTGGCATTATACCACCTGTAAAATATTTTACATACAACGGTTATATTGGGCTAGCCTTAGTGTACGCGAGTGCTCGCGGTTTATGGCCATAGTGGTTGTATTTAGCGCGTCAAACAATATTGTATATAGAGGTCATATTGCGACGATGACGCGCGACGTAACGCACAGCTCGCAGAGGCGTTGTTCAAACGAACGGAAGCATGTGTAAATGTTATATCATTATCAAGCTTTATCGAATAACTATATTGTAATAATGAAACGGACGACGGAAATAAGGTAGCTTTTATTTTTCATTCGAATAAATTATCACCATCCATCGGATTGGAATAATGCAAAAGCTATAGCTGATGCTTGTATGGTATAGATACCTATATACCTATACAAATATATGCCTATGTGCTGCTGTCGTATTGTAATAAACTTATAAATATGTGAACCAATCCTAGTTATACGGATTTCTATTCGCCAACGCTTGCGTGAAATTTTTTCTCAGTTTGTGCTCAGTGTAAGATCTTGAGCACTGTGAATGAGCAATGAGCATGTAAGAAACACTTTTTCTTATTCCAAGGACATTATGACCAGAAATTCAAGGGGGGGGGGGATGTTCCCCATTGATATGTTGAAATAAAATATAAATTGAATACAGTTTAATATACCCATCGAATCCATTCGCTAAAAAAAATGAAAATGTATAGAAGTTGGCAATTTGGAGTTCCAAGTTGCCAAATTTAAATTGTTTCCCTGCCTGGAAAATGACCATGTTAGTATATCTCTGCCTTATTCAGAAAAACACCGACATGAGGAGGATTATCCGAGTATTTTATACCTATTTTAAAGTCTGATGAAAATATTGTGTGGAGGGAAAGAGGTAGGTCAGTTCTTAGGATTTCTGAAAAGTTTCTCGAAAGACAGAAAGCAACTTTTAAGATGTTTTCAAAGATGATTAAAATTTTTTGATATCACGAGTGGAGAATAATTAATATGAAGACCATTTTTAGAAAAAAAAACCTTATAGTCCATGAGGAACTTGGTAGGTACTTCTGTTTAAGGGTAGACCATCGATAGAGTGCTGTGTGAGACAGAGACTATTTTTTGGCTAAAATACTCATATTCGGGTTTTAAAATGGTATTTGAAACTTAACTGGACAACGACCTTTTTCACACAAAAAAATCCTCACACAATATTGAGGGTCTATTAGTGCAGTCCTGCAGTCGCAAACTGCAGAATATTGCATAAAATGATAGAAGTATGAAAGTTGGTATGATGAACGTTGAGACCTTAACAAAATTTTAGAGAATGGGAACCCTGTTCAATTTCTCATAGGGGTGCGGGGGAGGGGCTTTTGAGGTACCAGCCCCCCTTGTGGAACGAGGTTGAATAATTTTGATGTTTTTGGGATCGATTGTATATATTTCGACTTCCCTGAACACAAATATGTATAATTAGGTACTTACTTTCAAGATCCGATTGCAAGAAATGCCCCAAATTTCAAGTCAAAAACTCCCTCATTTATAGTGCAAATTACGAAAAATACGTAAAAATCGAGATTTTTTGCTTCTATTTCAGAGGGAATGGTCAGAATCGAATTTTCAATACGACATTCGTGTAGTACTCGTTAAATTGGATACACCTATTAACGTGTTTCTGCAAATTATTAATAAGAAGCACTGCCCAAAAATACCACAGAGCGTGCGTACAGGTAATGAAAGTCATGAAATTTGAAAATAGGTTATGGAAGTCTTGGAAAAGTATTCACTATAGTTAGGTCGTGGAAAGTCATGAATTTTGCTGCTGAAAGTCGTGAAATTTTTACTTCTCATTAGGCAAAATTTTCTCCTTTTTTTTCTTTCATAATTAAATTTTTAAAGAAAATTTCACTCTTGCTACGCTCAAGCAGTATTTCGTTTTCTATTCAATAACAGAGTTGGAAATTTTCAGTAGTTACAATTTACATTTTCAATGATTTTTACACCCCCCTTGCCCCTCACCCGAAAAGCATCACTTCTATTTATTTTTATATTTTTTATATCAAGTATACTTTCAAACATTTTGTTCCTATATTTTTTTTCTTTAAATAGCAGAAGTACCTATTCATGCATTCACTAAACTTTTTCTTTGAAATTGTAGATTTTTTGGTTACAAAGAAAGGGAGTCCAGGCGGGCATAGGTATAACTTGTGGGGCTCAAGGGTGCATTCCCCCCAATCATTTTTTTAATAGCCATTTACCGCAAAAAATATATAGAGAAAAAGAACTATTTGTTTAAAGAATGAGGAAAATTTTTTCCCCATATATTTCTTTCAAGTTATATACACTTCTGACGGAGAGGGCCCCTGGAAATGTAGAAATATTGTTCATGAAAAAGGTCATGGAAAAGTCATGAATTTTCAACAAAAAAAAAAACAACACCCAGATATAAACACTATGTACCTACTAGAAATATAGACAATATAGTAATTAACCAATTAAACAAAAATTATTTTTAACTAAAAATAAGACAATTTTTTTCCCCTCTAAATATCCTGATAAAATTATTGAGTTTATAAAAATTAGTAATTTAGGCTATATAATAATTATGTACTTACAAGAATATGCGCTTACTATTTTCAATTTTTAATTTTATCTGTCGCGTAATAGCCTACTAGTGCTGATTGCGACGTGAGTAGGTATATTATACAATTCAACAATTTGAGAATTATTCCCTAAATATAGGAAGTATTTCGCAATAATATATAACAGAACAGAAATGTAGAAATTATATTATATATAACAATATGAGAATTATTCCCTAAATATAGAAAGCATTTCTCACATACCAGAAATATAGAAATTATTATACAACAATATGAGAGTTATTCCCAAATATAGGAAGTATTTCGCAATAATATATAACAGAACAGAAATATAGAAATTATATTATATATAACAATATGAGAATTATTCCCTAAATATAGAAAGCATTTCTCACATACCAGAAATATAGAAATTATTATACAACAATATGAGAGTTATTCCCAAATATAGGAAGTATTTCGCAATAATATATAACAGAACAGAAATATAGAAATTATATTATACAACAATATGAGAATTATTCCCTAAATATAGAAAGCATTTCTCACATACCAGAAATATAGAAATTATTATACAACAATATGAGAGTTATTCCCAAATATAGGAAGTATTTCGTAATAATATATAACAGAACAGAAATATTGAAATTATATTATACAACAATATGAGAATTATTCCCTAAATATAGGAAGCATTTCTCACATACCAGAAATATAGAAATTATTATACAACAATATGAGAGTTATTCCCTAAATATAGGAAGTATTTCGCAATAATATATAACAGAACAGAAATATAGAAAAATATCAGAAATAACGAAATATTATACAACAATATGATAATTATTCCCTTTATATAGGAATTATTCCCTGAATATAGGAATTATTTCCTAAATGTAGGAATTATTATGGCAATATGAGAGCTATTCCCTAAATATAGGAACACATTTCCCAGATGTCAATAAAATTAAGGTGCGCGAATTATAACGAAGCTGAAATTGCAAAGAATTAATAAAGTTTTTTTTTTGTTAAATTATGAAAAATATTTAATAACACCTTCGGTGGACAATGGACATTGCTGCATAGACAGAATACCGATGATAAATATACGATTACCTACGTCGCGAGCAGCGTCGCATCGCGCCTCGCCTTATCGATGTCCTGCTGCCAAAAGAGATGCACCTCGTGTAGGAGAAATGTATTACCCCTGAAAGCGATTGCATTCGCTATTCTCGACTCCCCACTCCCGAGTTTTATTATCACGTTATTGGCGTAGGACGGACACGCCTTCGTCAAGTGTTGGTGTTTTGGCGGCCGCTAAGAAGTACTAGCTTTCTTCGGCGGAAAGCGTCATCCTACCACTACGAATACCGATAATGAATTTACGTTAGTTTAACTCGTTGTAGTCGAACCTCGACAGCGTGTCTGTGCGCGCCTGTAAATATTTTTCATATTACACCTTTATAATAATTGCGCGAACGATAATAAAAATATGACGTTGTATACGCGTTTGTTTGTTTTTTACTACGCGGACTAGTTTTTTTGATTTTGAGTTTCAAATTTTCATTTTATTATCGTTCCTTTTCATTTTAGTTCATTTTTTGGATCGTTCTGTTATTATAATATTGTTATTTTGAGTTTTATTTTTCGTCCTTTTTCGTTTTTCTTTTTCGCCTTCGATTTTTACGATTTTTTTCGTTTCGATTATATCGCGTAGAAAAGGGCGCGATCCCGATCTCGTGTTGCGGATTTTTTTTCATCACTGATTCGATTCACGAGCACGTTCGATGCTGGATGGCTTCTTTTTTGAGTATATAATCACGATGATTTAATGTCGACGATGCGGTTCTCGATGACCTTATAGCTATAGCTGCCGTTGAAACGAATTCGAACTGAGTTTTGTGTACGTGATTTCGCGCGGTATGTTGGCCTGCCGGTGCAAATGTGCGCGATTTTATGAAAAAATTTGTTTCCTAATCAGGAGGTATATTGGCCTAAGCGTTGGTAAAGACTTGTAACCGGCCGCAGTGTTGTGTGCAGTATGCCTTCGCCTTTGGTGTAATGGTTCGTCGAAATTTCACTATCATGTATTGGTATTGGCCAGCACTGAACGACACCATCAGCTGAAATAAGTCTTGTCGCAATTTCACTCTCCGAGATCCCGCGTAATATTGGCCCAGATCAAGCTTTGAGCGTCATGTCTCGACGTAAACAAGCCAGACCGATTAAAGTCTTGGAATCGGAAGAAGGATTCAATAGTAATTTGACGGCGTTAAATTTATCCAATAGTAAGTTTTCACCTAACCTACCTTATCGAGTTTTCTTTTGCCGGATTTAGAGTTTTTGATTTACGACCCTTTGACTCTTTTTAAAAATTTCAAATATGAATTTGTTGGAGTCTTCTATAATTGTACCTAACATATGTTATTGACATCTGCGAATATCTGTGCCTTTAATCGAGCCGAATCTTTAGGAATTGAAGGCTGTTATGAATGATTGAAGTCTTTATGATCTTTATGTTGGGAAATCTTCTACAGCAACTGCTTTGAGCCTCCCTTATTACATCAATGACTCGAAATATGAAATCAAAGTGATTTTTGACTTTCACAAATGCTATTAAAACCTACTCAAATGATAATTTTTCTCACATTTGAGCAATTTCTGTGGAACTGAAAATGATCTTCTCGTGCTGCAATTTCAATCAATCGAATATTACCCAAATTTGGTTATAAATACGATTTCTTCTCTATTGCGATTCTTCACATCATTTTTTTTTTTTTTTTTTTTTTTTTTTTTCAATTTTTCTCGACTTAGGTAATCAAAAAAGGGTAAAAACTGAAAAAACACGAATGTGGATTAAAATTGGGTATGCATTCCAGAATTTTCAATGGACGAATTTCTCCTCTTAAAATCAGCCCCAAATTGAACAAAATTTTGTAGAAACTTGACGAAATTCAATTTTTTTACAAACTTTGGTGATGCAATTTCATACGTGTTTTCGACTTCTTCTGCTTTACCTACTTCAAAATTTGACGAACAAAAATCTGTTCAAATGATTTAGAAGCAAAATGGACAAAATGCGAAATCTCAATAGGTAAATTAAATTAAACGAGAAAGGAAAAGAAGCCAAAAAAAACATGAAAAAAACCATCCTCAAACCGCCCCTAATTATAACAATCGTCAAAATATTTACGTTATAATCACGCTCGCCGGGTGTTCGGTATTCGCACGAAGCCAGCTAATGGCGCGTAGGTAAATTGCTATAAGAATCTGGCGTTCATAAAGATACATTTTCTCGCAATAATATCGCTTAGGGAATGAAAATGAAAGAGCGAGTATTTAATATGGCGTAGAACGAGAGAAAAATTCGTAATTCGCGCACCCCACAAATGCAACCATCATCGCTAGAGCGGATTTTCGTTCCCTTATGAAGTTTGTTTCGCTAAATTAGGCGTTAAATTTGGTTAAAAATTTCTTCTTCGAGACGTTATTCCATGTTCTCTATGGCAAAGTTCTTTTTGCTAGAAAAATCTTGGTTGTCGTTTCTTGAAATTTTTCCTCGGTAATTAATGCGAAATATATTCGATATTGAGATTTTCTTTAGAAAGTATGTGTAACAATATCACGCGGTCGACTAAAATCTATTTTTCTTACATCTGTCAAAATATTTCTTCCTATGCGTATCGTGCAGATAAATGCAGACTCCACCGTACGCGTCCGACTTTTTCTTTTGTTTTGTTTCTGTCTTGTTCTTTTTTTACTGGCCAATATCTATACCTATAAGCCTCGTCTGTCTGAAAAATACTCGTTTTCAAGTAGATATAACAAATTTCCTATCTGGCCAACTTGTATAACACAATAGGTATGAAAACAAAAAGATGAAAATAATACGCATACCGAGGAGCAGCGTTTTGATAAACTGTCCATGTCGATGTCCAACTCTTCGAGTCTGCATGTGCCTAAATGTCCAAGTCCATTCTGTTTTAGTATATTTAAATTGAAAAGAAAAGAAATCGTCTCGTGGAGTGTGAAGACTATGAAGAGGAAATAAATGATGAAAATGTGGGATGGAGGAAGTTGTCAAAATAGTTGTATAAATTTTTTTTGTTTTTTTTTTGTTTGCGGTATTGGTTGAATTCGTGGCTGGGTGAATTCTTTATTGTGGAATTTCGGACTTGGCTCCGGATTTTTTCGCAGTTGGAGTTGGCTCTTTTATTTTTTCGCATGTGTATAAATTGAAATTGGGAATTATTATTTTTCAATTCCAGTAGAGTGGTTTTTTTTAGTTTGACTCTTTCACGAAAAAATGGTTTTTCTTTTTGAAAATTAATCGAACCTGTGGAAAAAATATTTGGAAAAAATTTCGATTGATTTCATAATGACTAATTAACAATGGGTAAATGGAAATTAGTTATATGCATAGAATTGAAAAAATATTACGAAAATTGAAAAAATGGATATATTAGATACAAAAATGGAAAAATATTTTCAAAAAAGATTGTGTAAAAGCTAGAAAATTATTGAAATTTAAAAATATGCTTATCTTAGAAGTTGGGAAAAATTCACGATTTTAGAAGATTTTCGAAATCCCCTGATTTTTTTAATTTTATGAATTTCAGAGACATTCATTACTTTAGAAAAGGGACTAGTTATCTAGTTGGGTATAGATTTAGAAAAATCGAGATAATGATACTGGGTAAAACTAAACAAAATTTCTGAAAAAATGAGCAAAGTTTGAAAATGTTGGTTCATGACACAAAAATGGATGAATTTCTCTGGTTGAGACTTTGAAAATCATATTTTTGAGAAAAACTCTCTTGAGAGGGAGAGTCTCAACATTTTTTGTTAAATGCATAGTTTTTTATACCTACGACCTTTTTTTTTTTTTTTTTTTTTTTTTTTTTTTTTAATAATAATCTTGAAGTGTTGCAAAAAAAAATAGGAAGTAGGTAAAAAATTCATCTTGTTTTTTTTTTTTTTTTTCAAGTACAAAAAATATGAAATTTTAATTTTTGAAAAACAAAGTGCATGTAACTGTTGAAAAGAAAAAAAATTCTTATTGCATTTTGATGATGACATTCTGCGGAAAATATTGATAGATTTTTTGGAAAACGAAAAATTGAATGAAACATCAAAATTGGAGAAAAACACGATTTTTGCTTTATGCCCTGTTTCCAGAAAAACGATGCAACCTGCGAGGTTCATTTTGAAATGTTTTTTATTCAGTCGGGTCAGATGTATAATTTAACTGGAGGATGATTATTTTTTTTTTGAGTCGATTGAAATACTAAGATGACAATAATTATTATATGGGATGTTTGATAATTTGCTGAGATAACGTGGGTGGGAATTTTTCAAAATTCTACCGTCAGCGTGTGGAGTACACCTTCTGTAACAACCCCAAAAAAAATTCAGTCCGATATAGGTACTTAGCTTATCATACATCCTGAAATATTGGGATTTTAAGAGGTTTTGGGTAGGATATAACAATAAGACAATTTTATTAGGTATTACAAAAATTAGGTGAATTAATTGAAACTGAAATTGAAGAAAATTTATTTAGGTACCTATTGAAAGAAAATTTTTTAAAAAATTCTAGATTTTTTTGATTTTTCTGTAATAGGTACTCTTAATATGTTTTTGTTTTTTTCTTTATCAAGTGTAATTTGACAAAATTGTTTTTGACTTCTCTGATGCTGTATGGATTTTTTAATATGGAAATGGAAAAAATAATAATTTCAAAAAATTTTGGGAGGGGTTTGAAATTTTTGAATTTCTTATTTTTTGAAGAGTTGATGGGGCCTACGATGACACGGACGTAGTTCACTCAACTATGGAGTGAGTTCACTTATATTGTAATGTAATAAAAAAATGACTCTTCAAACTCTTCCCTTGATTTTTTTTTTCAAGTTTTCAAGTATATGAGTAAAGTTTTTCAATTTTTATTTTTATTTTTATTTTTTTGACTTATCAAAGAGTCTATGGGGAAAATGCATAGAACCAAGAGATTGTAAAGCGCAAAATTTCCTTTCTTTTAATGGTGGTTGATCTTCTTGAAAAAAAAATATTGATTCAATTTTTTATTCAATACCTACAGAATGTATTATTTTTCTAGCCAAACAAAAAATTCTAAAAAAAAAATGATGAGAATCGAAATTGTAAAACGTGAAATTTTCTTTCTGATGCAATGAGCAATTAGTTTCTTTCTAGGAGGCCTAGTTTTCGTGATTTTTGCTGTTGAAGTTCAAAATTTGAATTTTTTCGCTATACGAATTTTGACTGCAAAAATCAGGTGCATGGGGCTTCAAAAGTGTAACCAAGTGTTTACTTAATTCTCTATCATAATCGATCAAAAAAATCCTTCACTTATATTTTTGCATTTTCTGGCGTTTCACTTTTCTACAAAAATTGCCCCTTTTTCATAACTAATAATTTACAATGTAGGTACCTAATCTAGGAAAATATTGAAAAAATTGAAATCGCAAAAAAAAAAAAAAAGATAAATTAAATAAATGAAAACATTTTTAGAAATTATTGAATTGAATTTAAAATGATTGAAAATTGGAAAAATTAGAAGAAAATGGCAAACCCTTCAATCTGCAATTTTAAAAATAAAAGTTTCGAAAAGTTTCCAACCCAGCCACAGAAAAATTTGGTAACAAATCAACATTTTTCTCGAGCCAAAGGGTCACAGTTGAATTATTTCCACGAGTTGCCCTGCCCCGATTGAACTATTAGAAAATGTCTGTGTCGTGTGTCGATTTATTATAATATTTTTTCAATTTGGTTTGGATTCTTGAAAAATTGATCGATGAGGTTTTAATTACCGCTAGACGTGAAATTGGGGAACTGTGCGTTATATGCGCCCTATTTCGATGCTATAGAAATGAAATACCTGTATCATTATGCAGAGTAATTCATACTTAGGGTATGTTGACCGCGATAGGTGCATATTTACAGCATTATAATTGCAACAGCCGCAGCTATTGTCAAAATAATCATATATCACTCGGCGAGCGAGGCATAGGCAGGCATAGAGGGAATATAGGTGATTCGCGCTGGTGCATTCAAATAGACTTATGCTAAGTACCTAATATATATTCCAGAGCTTTATTATTAGGTCTAGGTACCATATTATATGAAAAGTCGACCGAAAAACACGTACCTATATTTTTGTTATCATTATTATAACGTGTAGTCCATCACTAGTTCGTATTATGTATAGGTACGCAGTCTAAATTCTGCAGAAAATGAAAATACTGATGCATTAAGTATATTGCTTTTATTCGCTACCAGGCCACATTAGGGTGGCCCTTATTTTTCGAATTTTGGAAATGTTGTCGGGACGGGGGGGGGGGGGGGTCAATTGGTGACATATTGGTAGAAAATAATTCCCTATTTTTTATTTTTCCTCTAACTGAATTTTAAGCCGTTTCTCAGGGGCCCCCAAATTTGAAAAAATCAAAAAAAAAGAAAAAATAGAACATTTTGAAAATTTTTGAAAATTTTTAGCGAAATGGTCATAGGGATGGTATTTCTATAAGACAAGACCATTTTCGATGATTTCTTATCTTTACCCCCCCTTTTCATGGGACATAAAAAAACGTCATTTTTTACGTTTTTTAAAAAATTTGAAAAAAATGGCTACAAATTTAAAAAAAAAAAAAATTTAATAAAATGGTTTCAACATACATGTTATTACCCAAAAAGGTCATTTACGGTGATTTTTCACCACTGCCGTATCAGTGAGAATTTTTCAAAAACTATCAAAAATTGAAAAAAATGAGGTTCCCAAAAATGAAGGTAAGGATGAAAAATCGCCGTAAATGACCTTTTTGGGTGATAACATGTATGCTAAAAACATTTTATTCAAAAAAAAATGTTTCTTTAATTTTTAGTCATTTTTTTTCAAATTTTTTAAAAAACGTAAAAAATTACGTTTTTTTTATGTCCCATGAAAAGGGGGATAAAGATAAGAAATCATCGATAATGGTCTTGTCTTATAGAAATACCATCCCTATGATCATTTTGCTAAAAATTTTCAAAAATTTTCAAAATGTTTTATTTTTTATTTTTTCAAATTTGGGAGCCCCTGAGAAACGGCTTAAAATTCAGTTGTTAGAGGAAAAATAAAAAATAGGGAATTATTTTCTACCAATATGTCACCAATTGACCGCCCGTCCCGACAACATTTCCATAATTCGAAAAATAAGATCCACCCTAGGCCACATGCACCTTATAACTACCTATTGTAGACTATTTAAATTATCGCCGGAATTGAATTCGCTATAATATTATGGGTATTGATTTTTAGAGGTTTGTTTTCACCCTGCCTTTCCTCTTAACCTGCATAAAAGATTTCTCTGGTAGGACTGTACGTGTCTATCTCGATGTATGTTTACAAAGAAACTTTTTTTACTTCAAAACAACTGACGACTATATTGACATATCATAAAGTTTGCATTTAGGTTTATAAGTAGCTCTTGGTATGGGTTGTTTTCATTTCGTCAGGGGCAAAATGGACAATTTTATAATCAAAATAGAGATACCTTATTATAAATTGTGGGGTAATGCAAATTGCATCAAGAAGGCACTATGTTCGGTACATGCATTTTGCAATCAATCGTATATATATCTACACGAGTATATAATTTGGCGAATTGAAATTTTTTGCACAATGTCGTGAGCCTTCGTGAATCATCGAACATCGTATATCGATTCGATGAACAAATGGAGAAAAATGCTAATGCGTTGTTATGAAATTATAATTTCATATTTATTATGTATAAGTATAATGTAGTTACTTGTAGTAGTTGTAGTACGGGCATGGGCATAAGGCATTAAACGTGCGGTGGTCGCTGCTCAGCGACGCACCTGTACGACCTTGTTGTTGCGTGCGATTTTCCAATTATGTTGCGGCGCGCTTTTGAAATCATATACAATAATATGCGAATGTTTATTGTATAATATTTCATTTTACCGCGTCGTTAGCTCGCGTATATACATTACAAGTACAACTTGGCTATATAGTATTTATACTTATTCGACTTATATGCACAGAGTTGCATCGCACGGTACGTGTATTATGATTTTCAGTCGTGTAAATATGCTGCGTATCTACTCGCAGTAGCCAGCTAGACACTCAATAGCCAGTAGTCCCATTCGGGATTGTTGTTTAGGTATTGGTGTCTGATGGGTTTAGTCGTAGTCGTGTTTGGTTAACTTTTGTGTCGAAATTTGTTCTGTTTTTCTTTTTTGGAATGTTGAGTGTTGTATGTGATGGCAAAGATCTTGGAGGGTTATTTTGAAGTGCATTTGTACATTTTTTGTACAAATTAAAAAATATACCTTAGATGAGTTCTAGAGGTTTTGTGAAGGAAAATGGAATATCCTTGAAAAACAATTATTTCTTTTGAATCTTAAAAAAAAAAAAAAAAAAAATGGAACAATTTTCTGAAAAAAGATTTTAAAATATTTTTACTCCAGAAACTTCTTGGAATTTTTTTCTCTCAAAAAATTAAATAAAATGTTTTAATCCCAAAAATTAAAAAAATAACTTTTTTGAAATTTTTCTTCAAATTTTGCGATTCAATATTTTCTTCAAACGAATTTGAAAAAAAAGACTGATATTTTTCATGAATACAATTTTTTCCCTATAACTTTGCTGTTAACTTTGTTCAAATTCAGTATTTTTCACTTTTGTTCAAGCCAGCGAAGGAAAACTGATATCAGTTTCAAATTCAATAATTCTAGTTTTCAGGGTTTTTTCCTTCTTCCCCCCCCCCAATATTTTACATTTTTGTTTTTAATAAAAAATTATTGGAAAATGACAAAAAAAGGCTTGAAAACAGAAACCGAAATTCTTTTCATTTCCAGTTCCAGTTGTTCCATTTCAGTTTTAGTATTCCATCACCGGTTCAGGCTGATGTTCTCGCTGTAAAAAAAATTATTTTTTTCTCATTTGAATAAAAATTTTTAAAAACATTTTTTCTTTATTTTTTTAATAAACTTTTTTTTAAACACAAACTTTAAAAATTTTGTTCAAATATAAATTAAAAAAAAATTAAAACCACATCCATATAACTTCCATTAGTAGGTAAATTCTTCTAATTTTGTTCAAACTCGAAATATTCGATTTCGGTAAAGAACTAGGTATATAAGGTAGGTATACCTATTTTTTTAAATTTTGCTGGTGAAGGAATTTTTGAAAATTCTATTAAAAAATAATTTTTAAAACTTGTATTCATAGCTACTTCATTTTTCTGAAATTTCGTTGAAATGCAGTTTATTTGAGTTTTGTCTCAAAACAAATGTTTCGAAAGAGTTATTTTCCTATTTTTAACTAAAAAAAATTCTCCCAGCATAAATTTTAAAAATTTCATTCAAATCCCAGTTTTTAATAAAGATGTAAAATAATTTTTCCCATTCCCAGTTTATTCTAACTCGAATATGCTAGATTTCAGTGGAAAATTATTTTTTCATTTTTATTTTCAAATTTTGTTTGAAATTATTTTTTAGCATTTTTGTCAAAAATTATTTTTCAAAATTTCATTCAAAACTGTTTTTTTTTCAAACTTTTTGAAAAATAATTTTGAATACCCGAAATTTCTCCAACTTGGTGACAATATTTATCTTCTGTTCAAAATTACATTTTTTCAGACACATTTCCTAAAATTTTGTCGTCGAATGAGTTTTCGAAACTTTTGTTGAAAAACACTTCTTATTTTTCTCTCCAAGGTTACCTACACTCTTTTTTTTAGATACTGAAATGCAGTTTTTTGAGCGTGGTTTCAGAATAAATTTTCTCGACTTTGAAACACAATTTTTTCTCGTTTAAGCAAGAAGGAAGTGTTCAGAGACCAGTTTTCTCGAATATTGTTGAAAAACAGGCTCGATTTTTTCCGAAGAGAGTTGTCCATTTAAAATTTTTTAAATGTTGAATTTGAGTATACCTAATCATTTTTATTCTTCAAAAAAATTGATTTGTTTTTATCCCAAAAAATGAGTTTTTTCTCCTAAAATTACCTAATTTAAAAATTTACCCACCACTTATCCGAAAAAATTGAGCAGAATATTGTGACTGATGATGTTTTTCAGTCATAATAAGAGATTTATTTCTTTAAAAAAAAAAAAAATTCTCAAAAAATTGAAAGGGGTTTCTTCTCAAGAAATGAAAGATTTTTTCATCATTATTTTTCTTCTAGAGAAAATTTTTTTTGAATTTTTTCTGAGAGGATTAAAAAAAATTAACTGAAAAAATTGAGAAATTTTAATTGTTCCAAAACATGAAATCTTGAAAAAAATCTCGAAAAAGTGAAAGTCTTTTTTTCTCTCAAAAATTGTAAGATAGGTATTTCGAAATCTTTTTTTTTTTTTTTACTTCAAAAATCAGATTTTTTTACTCTCTGGCACTAAAAAATTAAGATACCCGCGGATATTCTAACTTTTCCTGGAAAAATCAAAAAAAGTTTAAAGATTTTTTTTTTCCAAAAAAATGCGACAAAAATCAAGAGTTTTCTCTAATAAGACACTCCCTCCTTTCCAAAATAATCAAGAATTTTTTTCTAATAATTTGTTTTACTTTAAAAATTCAGATAACTATTTTTTATTATGAGAGAATTTCAGAATCATGTGCCAAAGCACACTCTGCATTCAATCCGCAGTTACGCCTGTGAAAACCATTTCTCATGAATTGTGTTAGTTATAATTTTCCATTTAAAAAAAAAAAAATTTAAATTAGGTACAAACAACTTTCTAAAAATCAGATTTAGGTAGATAATAATGTGTTTTGAAATTTTGTCGATTTACGATTTTTCGAAAATTCTGTTGGGGAACATTATTTTTCTCCAACTTTGTCATAGTGATGAAGTCGAACAGAACGTAAAATTTTCTCGGTGTTGGAGAACTATTTTTTCCCCAATTTTCAAATGACTTAATTCTAAAATATTTTTTTCAAACATAAAATTTCAAAATTTTGTTCAGCGTTTTGTCTGCGAAGAAATTTTCCTTTCCGGCCTTTTTTAATCTCGTAAACAGAAGTTTTAAAAATTTTCTTCGATTCTGGAGTGATCGAGAGACTTGGAATTTCACTTGTATTTTTATTTACTACAAAATTAAATTAAAACTGGTCTTACGTTAAGTAATTTCGTTTCTTAGGTACTTTTATACTTGAAAACATTTTTCTGAAATGAACGTAGGTAAAAACTATATATTACACAGAAAACAGATATAGATTCCAACTCTGAATTAATTACCATCTCATCTAACTAAGTGAACATATGCATAATTATAGTTATATTTGCCAAAAAAAAATTAGACCAAATGGCATAAATGGATATCTCTGTTTTAATAATTTTTCAAAATTATCTCGTCTAATAAATATAAATTTAATATAAAATGGTATAGGTAGGTATAATAATATTACGGTTGTGTAAGTGTGCATGTGTAATTGTATACGAAAGATATCAGAGCGAGAGTATAGGTAACCTATACCTACCATACGAATATCTAACTTTTATCAAGACGCATTGATCAGATTATGACAAGTTGTATGTTAATAAATGCTTTTGAAATAACGCCGGCCAACATCAAAAGAGTTTCGCGCACGAAGACGAAAATATTCTTCATTTTTATATTTATGTAAGAAAAACCCGCATTCTCGTTCGAATGATTTAAATACGACCGCCGCCTCCGCTCGCGTCGCTCATTGCTTTTTTTTTTTTAAATATAATCGTACAGAATAAAACTATATGCGAGCATTTAAATGCATATGCAGACGCATTGCTCGCCATCGCCAGTCCGCGGGCAAATGCATAATCTCAATACACATCTGACTCGTAAGTCTATACAACTATAGCTACCTAATTGAGGGAAAATTTACTTACTATAAATTTATTCGCCTCTGTTAAATATTACGCACGCTCGCAGCAATACGATTCAGTGTAGACTGCAGACTCTGTAGAGTCGTGTTTGGGTTATATTTTTTATTTTTCTTCTCTACCGAAGGGCACCATATATACAATATACATATGCAAGTTCATCAAACTGTTTATCTTCTGGGAATAAAATTTAATACCGTATGAAAAATTTGATCGAAAGCGTCTCGAGGAATTCGTGAAAATTGAAAAAAGTCCAAAAAAAATTATGATTTAGTTGCTCGTATTTTACGCATACTCGTTATTCTGTGTGGATTTTTATTCGTTTTTGCTTTGAGCCAAGATTGCAGCACGAATGAGGTGTCATACGCGGTCGTATTTCCGGCAAGATTATTAATTTTAATACGAGCATCGAGGAGGGGTTGAAATTTTTCTACGAGTAGTTCGAGCTTTGCAACCTACGAGAAAAATGAAAATAGAAAAATACATACGCGAATTTTAATATACTTAATAATAATTTCTAAGAAAGAATAAAGATGCCAGTTCAACGACCGGTGAGCTTCTATATAATGCGGCAGGGCTTTGTTAAAATAAACTATAGCTCGTCCACCTGCTCGCAGCATCCCATATCTGCAGCTATATTAGGATTATAGCGACCCAAGGTATAGGGTGCCTGAACGCATCATATACAGCTTATACCTAATATTAGTCCATCTATTATTTTGGCGAAAAATTCACCAAGGTCGTTTGTAAACGTCCAAGATTTGTCAACGTGCTGTGTATTGTTTACCAAAAACTATACGTATTTGTGCTATTATAACCGAAATATATAATACCATACGAAATGCACAATTTTCACAATAGCCAAGACCATTCCGATCTTGGGACTTGGTATGCTAATTCATAAATAATGTTTGGATCGGTCCTTTCATTATTTTTATGCTTTGTTTTTTTTTTTTTTTTTTTTTTTGTTTGGAAAAAGAAAAGGAAAAGGAATCATTTATCTTGTAGTGAAAGCCGAACGAGCGAGACAAATGGCACTTTGGGATACTAGCAGGGCGCCTTATTGATTTAATTACTTGCAGTTCGCAGTATAGGTAGCTTTTTTGGAATCTGTTGCAGGTATTGTGTGCCTAGTGTACTGTAATTAGGTGCATCTATGAAATACCTTTACGTTTACGTATCTGTTACTTGAAATATCTCCACGGTGTCTCTTGAAAGGTGGACATGGACTTGGATGTGTTAGAAATTTGAATATAACCTGGTACAACTAACAAAGAACTTGAATATTTTTCAACAAGGAAATCTTGGCAACTCGTTAACATCCCCGAGCGGCACACTCGATCGATAATATCGGAAGATGTAACGTATCGATAAAAAATCGTTTGAAAATCTATAGATGTTCTCACGATATTATAAAGATTTATCGGTACAACTTCATAGGCAAAAAATCTAAAAACTATCGAATTCGATATTATTAAGATTTTATGGCGATATTCGTCAACGATACTATCGACAAAGAATATTAAATTTATCGAATTCGATTTTTTAACGATTTTGTAAAGATATTTAAAACTATATTATCGACAGATTATGTGAAATTTCTCGACTTCGATATTTTACCGATTTTTTGACCACATTTGAAACTATATTATCGACAGATTATATTAAATTTATCGAATCCGATTTTTTACCGATTTTGTAAAGATATTTGAAACTATATTATCGACACGTAATATGAAATTTCTCGATTTCTATTTTTAAACGATTTTGTGACGATATTTGAAACTGTATCTATTATCGACAAATAATCTGAAATTTCTCGAATTCGATTTTTTAACGATTTTGTGAAGAGATTTAAAACTTTATTATCGACACGTAATATGAAATTTCTCGAATTCGATTTTTCAACGATTTTATGACGATATTTGAAACTGTATTATCGACACGTAATATGAAATTCCTCGAATTCGATTTTTCAACGATTTTGTGACGATATTTGAAATTATTTCCAAATTGGTGAAAATTTTTCCAAGTCCAACACGTCTGGAAGTACTAAACTGCCTATTATAAGCGTTTTATTGCTAATTCCTCAACGCTAAGGTATGGCATAGTGGTTAAGGAAGAGGATTACCATGCAGGAGGTGGATGGTTCAAGCCCCACGGGTGGCAGATTTTTATAATTTTTTTTGACTTTTTCTGAAATGATCCTCTTACCGTAACATGAATAATGTGTTTGGGCATAGTTTAATGTATTAATTATGCTAATTAATGATTTTTAATTATAGAAAAAAGCTAGTAAAAGACGAAAAATCGGAATAAAAAATCGATAAAAAATCGACAGAATATCGAATTCGATAAAGTGTCGCAAAAGTTCCGCCTAAATCGTGAAATTATCTTTCGATATTATAGATATATTATCGATAAAATATCTTACTATAATCCCGAAATTTTTGCTAACTATAATTCGTCGATAATCTATCTATATATCGAAAGATAATTTCACGATTTAGGCGGAACTAACGCGACACTTTATCGAATTCGATATTCTGTCGATTTTTTATTTCGATAATTTGTTGATTGTGCTGCTCGGGTGGATTGAGCTGAAAATTGGCTCACTGAAAGAGCATCTCATCCAGACCTTAGAACCAAATTTTGAGCTATCTGAGTTGATTTTTCAATTTTTAGCGAATTTTTGAAAATTGCGAAAATATCCCATTAGGTATAATAATTGGAAATCAGTTTTTTCCAAAAATTATAAATTTCCAGGTAAATTCTGAAAATCGGTTTACATACAAAAAATCACTCCCTTCCAGTGGATTTCGACCATTTTTAAAACGATCTGGAGCCTCCAGAAAAAGTTAACTTTTCTCCAGCGTATTGGAATCGCTCTAGATGACGCTGTAATCAACTTCGGCAGCTAAAAATTCAATTATAGCATTAGTGTGATATCATTAGTTGATTGGCACAGTTGAACCCAAAATTCAAGGTGATGAGTTGACACGTGTATTTTTTTACAATAGGTAGTATAATATTGAAAACTTTAAAAAGTCAAATTTTGCAGAAGACTCCAGATTGTTTGGAAAATGGTCGCAATCGATTCGGTGGTCAACTTTTATAGAGAAAATAATTCTATATTTTTTATTTTTCCCTAACTGCGTTTTGAGTCATGCCGCTAACCTCCATTAAAAATTTTTTTTTAATTAAAAAAAATAGGCAATTTTAAAAATTTAAATTTTTTTTCTGAAAAATTGTCATAAAATCTCGTTTCAACATACACATTACCACCCAAAAAGACCATTTACGATGATTTTTCATCATTGACGTACTTATTTAGTGAGCATTTTTCAAAAACTACCAAAAATATGAAAGAAAATTATATAGTTGAGTATGAAAAAATCATCTGAAGTGACGGTTCCTGAAAATGGAAGTAAAGTTGAAAATTTCGTGTAAATGGTCTTTTTGGGTGTTTATGTGTATAATTATGTTGAAACGATTTTATTAATTAAAACCATTTTTAATTTTTTTTTTTCAAAAATCGTAAAATTGATGTTTTTTAATGTCCCATGAAAACACCTGAGGTATAAATGAAAAATCATCGAAAATAGTCTTTTTATATATTAATACCCATCTTATGGCCATTTTTCAAAAAAAAAAAAAAAAAATTTAAATTGTCTCTTCTTCAATTTTTTTAAAAATGGAGGCTGGCCGCACAACTCAAAATGTAGTTATGGAAAAAATAAAAAATATGGATTTATTTTCTCGATATTTGTCACCAATTGACGCCTGATATTCAAAACAATTTTCAAAATTTACAAAATATAGGCCACCCTAATGGTGCACACTTTTAAAAATATACCTAAATAGATCAGAATCCAACTAAGAAAAATTTATATATACACATGGTGCCTATCTTCGTAAATGAAGGCGCTACAGAGGTTTGAAGATTGGAAATGTCTTGGTAAAATTGGTTGGCAACAATGCTTTCGAAAAGATTTTTGGACCTGTCAGGTATTTGATTTAAAAAAAAAAAAATTAATTGCACGTCTTATTTTACAAAAATATTGTTGATTTTTTTTGTCATTTTTTTTTTGGTGAAATTTTTTCTGAAACAAAATTATTTCTTTCTGTTGGTAGTGCCTAGACATTTTTTTTTACTTGGAAATCTATATAGAAACAGGTGAGAAGCACCCCCTTCTCCATGCACACTGTAAAAATTTGTCAAAATTTTCATTTTTTCCCCAACTTTTTCAATTTTTGTAAAATTTAGTTTACCAATTATTTTGTAAATCGAGTTTGATTTTTCTACAATTTTTTCAATTTTTAATGCAATCGAATTTTCCACTTCTTTGCGATTTTTCATTTTTTTTCAATTACAGATTCAGTTTTTGTTGATGTTTCGATTTTTCAATATTCTAATCAGTTGTGATCTTGTGAAAGGTTTTTTCGTAATTCCCTCCCTCTCCCTAAAAACAAGATTTAAAAAAAATATATAAGATTTCATGTAAAAGATTGTAAACATTTTTCATATTTTTTTTTCAAATTCTAAGAAATAGAAAATAATACCCCCTCGCCCAAAAACGTCAAAAATTGGGAAAACATCTTCTGGTTTCAAAACGCTTAGGAAAATTTTTCATTTCAAAATAGTACCCTACCTATACGTGCCAGGACATAATAATTCAAAAATGCAAAAAAAAGTCGTCAATGCATTGGGACGCCTATCTTCATAATTGAAGGAGTTAGAGCAGCAACGAATTCTCGTAAATAGTGTTGCATGTCTAGATTCTTTGAGGGGCGCTAAAAAAAACTTGAAAATGTGAAATTTCGTTTAAAAAAATCCATGCAACTGGTATAACTTTTCGAGAGAAACAAAAGAGGTTATGTTGAAAATTTGTCTATCTTTGAAAATGAAGGCGCTACAGCGCTTCAAAATTTGATAATTCGCCGCACTTTAAAATCTTCGTAACACCTTAATTTTCAGAAATGGGCAAATTTTCAACATAACTTTTTTGTTCCTATCAATTAGTTACACCTGCTTCGTGTATTGTTTTGTAGAAATTTTGAAAATTTTTGAAAAACATTGCCCCTTCAAAATCAAAATAGTTAGTTTTTTGTAAATCGGCCACATTTCGCGATCGCAGGATGCAGCGGTAGCGCCGACAGCCGCTGTGGTTTTTTTTTTTACGTAACTTGAGTATACTATAGCTGTCACGAAGGAGAACGAGTTATGAAAATTAATCGTCAAATATTTTTATGCTATACGATTAAATTAAGGTTTCAATTTTTTTTTTTTTTTTTTTTTTTTTTTAGAAAAATATTTTTGGCAACGTATGTACTCGTAGTGCGTCCTCTTGTGCTCTTCTTCCGTATAGTGGTGTTTTGTCTCGTCGGTATGGTATTTATTTATCGTACGTACACCGTGTTAGTGTCCCCTCTGTCCTCCTTTGCAATGCATAAATATGGCTGAAAACACGATAATAATAATTGTTTTGGTACGTGTCGTATTCTTCTATACCTACCTTCTTATTTATTCGAATTGTAATTGCTAATGATATCGAATTTTGTGCACATAATATTTCACATTTACGTAAACGTAGGTCTAGGTACCTCTACCTATATATACTTGTACCTATTACTTTTTATTTTCGAAAATGAAACAAAATAATTAATGTCGTCGATATATGTACCTATAAATACGACTATACTGCGTTATTGATTTTGTCCCCCTTTCTTACACGTTTGTATTCGTAGGTCTAGGTATCTATTAGTTATGTATTAAAATGGTGGCATGGCGCGGCCTTAATTCGATAGATATCATTCGACTTCACGTCTCGATCATCATATCTATAACGTATATCGTGTCTTATTAGGAAATATCTTTAATTTATTCAAATTAATGCGCGAATCGTTATTTGAAATGGAAGAAGAAAAAAATACCTACCAAATTGGAAAGAGATAGACAGGGGTAAAAAATTAAAATTTCATATTACGAATAAAAAAATCGACCGTATTAATGTCGAACGTGATATAAGTAGATATATTTATTTATTATAACGATCGAACAAGCCAATAACGTCGTATACGTCGTACTATGTAATATGTTGTGTAGTATCTCTGCTTTTGCTTTATATTACCTATCTTATCTATCTGATGTAGTATGCGTAAAATATTCGTAGTGTTTTAAATGTGTGTGTAGTTGCCGCCGCATCTATACATATTATAGGTATAATGTGGATGTGGATATGGACATGTAACTTTTTATAGGTATAGAAAAGATAGATATATTATTTGGTACGAGTATTTCATTTTCACGTGTATTTTTTAGTATTTTGTTGTAAGGATTGGGATTCGTTTTATACTAGTGGGAATGTTTCATTTTTGACGTGGTACGACATTTTTGAATTTTTGTTTTAATTGTAGGTACCTACATAATATTATTTTCTATTTCTATTTCGATTTTTTTTTTTTTTTTTTTTTTTATAGAGCTTGCGTCTTTGTATACGAATTAGCGTTAATATCACTTTTTCTAAAATTTATATTCGTGTAGGTATCTTTGAAGAAAATCAATAGTTGATATTTACCAAACTACCTAACTCTTCGACGTGTTGTTATCTAGATGAAAACAGGCTAATTCTTGGATCTAAATCTGAATACTATGAGTGAATTTATTAAGGAAAATTGATTCGGATGACATTTTTACATAAAACGAGTAGGTACCTATAATAGACCTATAACTCAGCTAAAAAAAAAATCAATTTTTATCTACTCAGTTTTACATTAGTTTTTTCGTCCTTTCAGATACTGGAATTCAAAAAAAAAAAATGATTGGTAATTAACTATTAAAAAATTAGCTTAGAAAATTGAAAAAAAAAATAAAAATAGAACCAAAAATTAAAAAAAAAAATGATACGTACCTATTGTTTCCAAGCTAAATTTAAAACAAGAAATGAAGAAGAAAAATTTAATAACAGAAAATTAAGCAGAGTGGAAATCGATTTTTATTCTATTTTTTTTTTGGATCTTTGATTGATTGTATGTGAAATTAGGTGTTACTTTTCATAGTTCTTAACAAGAAATTGATGTATGTAAAAATCTAGGTCAAGGTTTCTGCGGAAGAAAAAGAGGCAAAACATGTTTAAAATGTTCAAAACGTGAAAATATTTATTAATGAAAGTTTTCCTTGAAAATAATGTTTCGTTAGAAAAAAAATTGCTGGAAAAATCGTTTAAATTACTTACTTACAAAACAACTCTAGAATTTTTTAAAAAATGATCATTATTTTTCATTTTATTTCATTTTAATTTAATTTTTTTTCGAGAATCACATTATTAATTTTTTTTTATAATTGCTCAGAAAAATCTATCTTGAAAATTTAATAATTTTATATTTTTTTTGCAGTTACCTAACTATAAAAAAAAAATGAAATGAAATGAAAATTATGTCTTGAATATGTATACATAGATATCTACTTTATTAACGTTGAGGCACCACCTAGTTGAATGTACTTGTGGCACCAGTACCATGTGAGATGAACTTCATCATTTTCTCAGCAATTTTTCCCTTGACCAGTTACAGATAGGAGAAAAACGCCTGGTGCCACTAGGTTATATAAGTATGAAGTGAGAATCGCACCTATTACCTACAGCACTCTCTGTTTATAAAAATTTTAACGAATTTAAAAAAATAATATTCCACTTGAAGACATGAGACTTGAAATGGTGCCTCAACGTGTTTTCAGTATATATTTTTTGATTTTTATATAATCGTATAAAAATATATAATAAGTGTCGTTGTGGCACCAGTACAAAAATTTGCCTATCGACTCCTGGTGACTTTACGATACCACCACACATGGTTTTAGACTTGAAACGTGGTGCCACAACGAAAATTTTGGTGCCTGAACTTACAACAAGTATGTAAAATGGTGCCACAACTACATCGAGTAAAAGTATATAATATGATATATAAATTTTTTTTTTTGAAGAAAAAATCAAAAAAATAGTGAAAACCATGAACAAAAAAATGTTATATAAACGTGTTGTCTATCTTTAAAATTGAAGGGACAAGGGAGATTCGTGAAAGGATGGTACTAAAGGAAATGAACTGTTTTTTTCTTACAGGGCCTATTCTAACGTGCAGTTCCGCCCATTTTGTGGAACTTCAAAAAAAAGGTGTGCAGTTTGAAATTACTTTGAGCAGTTCCAAAAAAATCAAGCAATTTTTTATTTTTCCAATTTAGTAGTAGAAGGAAACAAAAAATAAAACACGTTTTGAAAAAGAGCAAAAATGAAGACAAAATAACTAATTTAGTTTCTAAATTTTAATTATATTAAGCAAATAATAAAACTGCGTAGGTATAAAACAAAACAAAAAAAATTCTTCAATTTTTTGTGAAAAAAAAATTTTGTGTTTTTTTCCGAGTAGAAAATCTCTAATTTTTCGAAGTCAGTAATTTTATTTTCTATTTTTTCAAATTAAAAAAGTTGAAAAAAAATATTTTAATTTTTTTTGAAGAAAAAAAATTTCCTTTTTTTTTCTGAAACAAAATGTTTAAATAGGTACCTATTGATCGTTTTTGGAGAAACAAATTTTTTCAGTTTTTTGAAGAAGTAAATTTTTTAATTTTTTCTGAGAAACAAAATTTTGAATTTTTTTAGAAAGAAATTTTTCAGAGTTTTTTTTTTTGAGATTTACAAGTGACGGTTGCACATCCCCCACCTCGCCAACCAGACGCTAATTATACCAATATTTAACATGGCTCTGGAGCTAAGTTTGTACAGCTCCAAATTTGCTTTAGAATAGACCCTGCAACACTTTTTGTCTACCTTTGAAAATGAAGGCACAGGAGAGTTTGAGACTGTGAAAAAATGGGTTTTTCGATTTTCAAACCTCTGTAGCTCCTTCATTTTTGAAGATAGGCAAATTCATCACTTCATGGTTTTCGTTCCTCTCCAAGAATACACCCTATCTTTCCATTTCACTCAACAACAAAAAAAGTTGCTTCTTCACAGCCTCTGACTTTTCAGATCTTCTTTCATTTCTTTCCAAATTTATTTTTCAAATGTCTTACAATTCTTATCACATTTCAATTGTTTGTAAATAGTCATGGTCAAACTCGTAATCATTTTATGAAATCATTAGATTTTTGGGAGGGGAGGGGGTCTGGGTACATTGTTTTTAAATTCAAAAATGGAAGTAAATAGGTTTTATTGTTTTGCTGGGGTGCGTTCAGAAACATCACACCAAGGGAAAATGATCACTCGAGTGAAAACGTCAATTTTTACTCGGTTTCAATTTCTGAACGCACCCCAGAACATACATTTAAATTTATCAATTCAGTTTTACTTCAATACTATCGCTAATTTCGTTTAAAACTAATACAGCCAATAGATAAGATAACATTTTAAGTATGGATACTTTAAATAGTAGATAATAATGTTATACAATACGAAAGTATTACAAATAGAATGGAAAGACTACCACAACGTCTTACAGTCTGGTTTTCTCGCCATGGCTGATAATTTACGTATACGTATGGCCATTGGCCATGGCTTTGGCTCTGTAGGTAACTACAACAGAGGTATATACTATATACACGAAGACAAGGTGTGAAAAAGAAATGATGCGCCCACACAATGATACTGAACGAGTTGCCAGCATCCAACTTGTACCATACTGGATTCGAGACTATGGAGACTGGTCGTTATAATAATTTTTCCGTATGTGGTCGTTTGTGGCATACGTACTCGTAGCTGTAGTGTGACTGCTTATGAGTATCTATTTTGCTTTTTTTGCTTCTTCTTATCGAGCACGTTACACCGATCAACGAGCAGCCATCATGTGTGTGCATATATAAAGTTTAGTGTCGCGCAAAGAATTGCTGCATAAACGTGCAAAACGTCCGCGTGTTCGTATTTAGTACTCGCTTCGTCGCACAATTAAAAGCATATTCGTTAGCATCCAACTGTGATGGGTGATATCGTCTACCAGGGTCTTCTTTTTTCTTCTTCTTGTGCTGTATTAACTCGGGTGTCGTGTAAGTATCTATCCTATTATTAGGTATAGGTAGGTATAGGTATATAATTTGTCAAGAGTGTAGTTCTATGTTTTTTTTTTTGTTTTTTTTTAAAATTCATCTCATCCCCAGAAAGGTATAGGCCTAGGGTCAATTAGGACAGTTTCACAACGTGTCATCTGCAGTTGCACTGATGAAGGAGGGGGAAGGGAGGGGTATCTGCATGCAGACTTGAAAAACGTATAGGATCACTTTTGGTAGATGTCACAACACATGGATTCAATCGTTTTACATACCTAAATTATTAAAATTGAATCTTTTGTGAGATTACATCTGAATTGAGTGCTTAATTATGCAAAGTAGTTTTGATGTTGATGTTAAATGCAAGTACCTTACATACCTACATCGATAAAATGACTAGTTTTGATAGAAAAAAATGAGTTGAATTAAAATATACACACACACATCAAGACTACTTTATTTTAAAAAAATGCAGTTAGAAAAATTGAACATAAAAAAAGGAATAATATAATTTGGAAAATGTAATTGAATAAAATTGAGAATTATCGGTGTGTGTATTTTTCCAATTTTTTCGCTTTCTTTTAGCATAGTATATGCTTTTACGATGACCAAAATGAAAAAAAAACGAGACCAAAATCCGAGACCAAAATCCGACATGAAAATCCGAGACCAAAATCCGACCCCATTGGGTTAGGTTAGGTTTCATTAGGTTAGGTTTGGATGACATAAAAAAAACTTGGAAAATTTTCAATAAATTCGAATTTTTAGACATTATGTCAGACATTTTGAAACTTCCAAATTTTTTGAAATTTTATGACTTTTAGACATTTTATAGACATTTTGTCAGACATTCTGAAACTTAGAGACTTTCTGACATTTTGTCAGACATTCTGAAACTGAAAATTTAAAAAAAAATTTATGACTTTTAGGCTTTTTATCAGACATTCAATAAATTTTATGACTTTTAAACATTTTGTCTGACATTCTGAAACTTGGAAGTTTTTAAAAATTTTTTATGACTTTTAGGCTTTTTGTCAGACATTCCTAAACTTATTTTTTTTTTAATTTTTATTATTACTTTTTTAACTTTTAAATTTCCATGGAAATTAATATTCGTGACTTTTTATGAAATTTTTTTTTAGAAAGATGACTTTCAGATATATTGTCAGATATTTTGAAACTTTTTTCAGACTTTTTAATTTTTTTAAATAACCCAAGCGGCACACTCGATCGATAATATCGGAAGATGTAACGTATCGATAAAAAAACGTTTGAAAATCTATAGATGTTCTCACGATATTATAAAGATTTATCGGTACAACTTCATAGGCAAAAAAATCTAAAAACTATCGAATTCGATATTATTAAGATTTTATGACGATATTCGTCAACGATACTATCGACAAAGAATATTAAATTTATCGATTCCGATTTTCCACCGATTTTGTGCAGATATTTGAAACTACATTATCGACAAAGAATATTAAATTTATCGAACTCGATTTTTTAACGATTTTGTAAAGATATTTAAAACTATATTATCGACAGATTATATGAAATTTCTCGACTTCGATATTTTACCGATTTTTTGACGACATTTGAAACTATATTATCGACAGATTATATTAAATTTATCGAATCCGATTTTTTACCGATTTTGTAAAGATATTTGAAACTATATTATCGACACATAATAGCAATTTCTAGAATTCGATTTTCTACCGATTGCGTGAAGATATTTGAAACTATATTATCGACACGTAATATGAAATTTCTCGATTTCGATTTTTTATCGATTTTGTGACGATATTTGAAACTATATTATCGACAAATAATCTGAAATTTCTCGAATTCGATTTTTTAACGATTTTGTGAAGATATTTAAAACTTTATTATCGACACGTAATCTGAAATTTCTCGAATTCGATTTTTCAACGATTTTATGACGATATTTGAAACTACATTATCGACAAATAATCTGAAATTTGTCGAACGATTTTGTGACGATATTTGAAATTATTTCCAAATTGGTGAAAATTTTTCCAAGTCCAACACGTCTGGAAGTACTAAACTGCCTATTATAAGCGTTTTATTGCTAATTCCTCAACGATAAGGTATGACATAGTGGTTAAGGAAGAGGATTACCATGCAGGGGGTAGATGGTTCAAGGCCCACGGGTGGCAGATTTTTTATAATTTTTTTTGACTTTTTCTGAAATGATCCTCTTACCGTAACATGAATAATGTGTTTAGGCATAGTTTAATGTATTAATTATGCTAATTAATGATTTTTAATTATAGAAAAAAGCTAGTAAAAGACGAAAAATCGGAATAAAAAAAATCGATAAAAAATCGACAGAATATCGAATTCGATAAAGTGTCGCGAAAGTTCCGCCTAAATCGTGAAATTATCTTTCGATATTATAGATATATTATCGATAAAATATCTTACTATAATCTCGAAATTTTTGCTAACTATTATTCGTCGATAATCTATCTATATATCGAAAGATAATTTCACGATTTATGGGGAACTAACGCGACACTTTATCGAATTCGATATTCTGTCGATTTTTTATTTCGATAATTTGTCGATTGTGCTGCTCGGGAAATTTTATGACTTTTGGACATTTTGTCAGGCATTTTTAAACTTGAAACTTTTTAAAAAAATTTATGACTTTTAGGCTTTTTGTCAGACATTCTAAAAAAATTGAAATTTTTTAGACTTTTTAATTAAATTTTATGACTTCTGGACATTTTGCCAGACATTTTGAAATTTGGAAAATTTTTTGAAAATTTTATGACTTTTAGGCTTTTTGTCAGACATTCTAAAAAAAATTTAAATTTTTTAGACTTTTTAATTTTTTAAAATAAATTTTATAATTTTTGTTTATTATACTTTTTATATTTTTAAATTTCCATGGAAATTAATATTCGTGACTTTTAAACATTTTGTCACAGAGTAAAAGCATATACTATGTTTCATACTTTCAAACGTATAGTGTGGAAATAGAGCCCCCTGGCGAGGCGCGAAGCGCCGAGTTTTTATTTATTTTTCAATTTTCCATATCTTCCAGGCGTCAAATTTTCCAATTTTTAATAATTTTCATTTGTTGGAGGCTCCATGTCGCTTTAAAAATGGTCTGAAATTACTCGGGGCTCAATTTTTGTGTATATAAACCAATTTTTATATTTTTAATTTTTGTAAAAAAAAAAAGATTCCCTACCCAATTAATAAGCTATTTTTGCCATTTTCAAAAATTCGTAAAAAAGTCAAAAATCAACTGAGGCAGCTCAAAATTGATTCTGAGGTCTGGGTAACATTCTCCTTCAAATTTGAGCTCAATTAGAGATGAAGGGTTGGCAAATTTTCCTTGTCAGTTCTTCTATTGGAATGTTTTTTTTTTATTTACCTCATTTTTATTCTTTTCAATTTTTTCAAATTGTCACTCCTTCTAGGTATAATTGGTTACTTTTTGTTATTATTTTCTCTAGAAGTTACCTTACTTTCTTTTTTCATGATTTTTAAGTCAAACAAAAAAATAAAACAGCTGGAAATGTTTTTCTATAGGTGGACAATTTTTACCCCCCATCCCCTGTCAAGTATGTCCCTGATTACAGAACTTCAAGGAGGTGAAAAAAAAAACTAGGAAATTACTCAATTCATGGAATTATTTTTGTTATGTGCAATTTTTTTTCACTTTTCAAACGTATACCTAATTACAACTTGAAATTGGAATTCTTCAAGAATCTTGACTTATTATTTTTCAGTGGTTCTTTTTTGAGAATTTTGTCAGGATTTCGCGAATTTTAAAAATTTTAATTACGATAGATAGGTAAGTAATTAGGTATATCGTTTGTAAATGAAGACCTCTCAGTTCAATAAAAAATTTGCTATAAAAATTTTTTCTGATGAAGAATATCAATTTTTTCTAAATGTTATGAAGTTCTAATTTTTCTTTTGAGGAGAAAAAAAAAATTATGGCGAATCGTGATAAAATCTGGAAAAAATGTTTGAAAAACATTGAAACTTTTTTTTTTAAAAATAAGTTCAAAGGAAATTTTGAAAAAAGATTCGTAGAAAGAGTTTTAAAAATTTTCAATTGTTAAAAATTTGTGTTGAAAGAAAATTTTGATTTTGTGCCATCAAAATTGATAGGTATTTACTTAACAAAATTCTTGAAAATTGCTGTTTGATTGGTTTCTTTTTTGGTATAATTTTTTATTTTTTGATAAAAAAAAAATTACTCTTACTAAATTTATCTACTTTTTCGGTTGCTTCTGTAAATTTTTAATAATTTCAAATTTTTCCTCAACTTTTAATTTTTTCTTTTTCAAATTTTTCATACCTATGTATTATTTTTTTTCAATTTTCACTATTTTCAATTTTTTTCAATTTTTTAATTTACGTAGGTCGGTAGATATAATTTTATACCTACGTTTCTCAAGTTGCCATTTTTTTTTTACAACTTCGTTGATACCAAACAATTTGTCCATGTACTTATGGGGGGGGGGGGGGGGGGGTAAAAGAGACTCGGTACTATTGGTCAACGACTCATTAAAAAATTTCTATAAAATTCTTGCATGAAGGCCTGCCTTCTTTTGCTCGATTTTTTTATCAAAAATCCTTGTTGAAAAATCCAATAAGCAACGAACCATTTTCAGAATTACAATTAGTATTGCTTACTAATTTGGTAGAAATACTCAACTTCAAATAATAATGAAAAAAAAAATTAGAACAATTTTTTAAATATTTTTAATTGATTTATGAGAATTTGATGACCGATGCAATAATACTCAAGATCTGATCAGTGCTCTCAAGTTTTTCAGGGGCACTATAGGCGAACCGTTGTACTTACGAAAAGTGAAACTTATACTGTTCTTTAAAAGAACATAAACGATATGTATCCGGATTCGCGAATGAATGAGAGACAGTATTTATTTTTGTATTTTATTAGCCATGAGAAGGTTTCCACATTTGGTGGAATTATTGTATAAACTTATACGATACATTCGTCATTGTCTTAATACATGTATATACGATATATTTATAGTAGGTACATATGTATGAGATCGTCCAGTATTAAGCGGCGATTTGCAACAGAAATGAAACAAATAAGAAAAAAAAAAGAGGAAAAAAAAACAAGTTACCAAAGCGAAGGCGGCACAAAAAGAAAGATATACTGGTCCATATGAGAAAATTTATATTAAACGGTAAAAGAGAAAAAGCGACGAAAAAATTAGTGAAAATTATTAGCACGCGGCGGCGGCATCTTGGTCGTCCGCGGTCGGTACATTTGGTTAGATATTTCTCATACTGTGTGTGCGAGCGAGTTTTGATTTTGATAGACGAGGTGAGTTGAGCACTGTGCAGTTCACGACTTTATGGGCCAGAGAAGGAAGGAGCGTGTATTCTATTTGGGAAGAAAATGGGTAAAAAAGCAGCTAAACGCGGAGGCTGCAGGCAGAGAGAGAGAGAGAGAGAGAGAGAGAGAGAGAGAGCGAGAGCGAGAGAGGGCAGAGTATTAGGTGCAGGGTGCAGACGACGAAAACGAACGATGATCAGAACACGGTACACAAAGAAGAGAAGAAAAGAATGTCGTAAGATTTAATATAAATATCTGGTTATTTTATCTTATTTGTTTATTAAATTGATAAATATCTGCGGCCGTTAAAAAAGAAGAAACAAACGTATATATATACCCATGTGTTCGGCATATTATAGCTTCCTATCAACCGCTAATGTTTTCCCAATCTTTAATATAGAACTGGGAGGCAGGGCGCAAGGCGCAGGCGGCAACTTGCACACTAGTATACACTTACACGAGTTTAGTATTTTTTTTTTCTTCTTCTTCAACTTTTTTCGTTTCTAAGTATATGAGAGAAGAAAAAAAAACGAGTTAATAAATAAATACATATTTTTCTCTATATGTTCGCGCGAGCATAGCATTATACAAATAATACTATAAGTATCAGCAGAGAGCAGACCGAATCCACCAGAGAGTAGCTATAAAATATGATTCCAACGTATTGGTTACGTAGCTTTTTCGTAGAGTTTGATTATTTTTAACGATAGCGCAAAGCAGCCTTGTAGAGGAGGAAAAAAACCGCGCCTTGTCGAACGCTTAAAATGTATACCTGTAGGTGTATTTACCAGCATTATTATATTAGGTATAAATTTATATATTGGAGAAAAAAAAACACCTAGGAAAATGAAATAATAACTCGCCATCTATCAATATACTCGAAGTGAAAAAAAATGTAAAAATAAAAGAAAAAGGTAAACGCGAGAAATTAAATAAACTACCTTGGAAAAATATGCCCGTCGTAAAAATTATAATTGGACGTAACGTTTACGTAGGTTAGGTATATGTAGACTGTATACGAGTATGATTAAGTATAGGTATACTATAAAAGTATGTAGCCAATACGGACACGATGCGACATACCAAACAACGTGAGAATTTTACTAGGTATCAAAATATGCTAGTTAAATTTTTAATATTCGTTTAGTTATATTATACCTACGTAATTTTAGTATTATATACCTTGCTTGGTCCGCCGCGTATCGTGAGCATATATCTAATATTCGACTAGTTTACCTATATTTATAAACGTCCAGCGATGTTAATTTCGTCAGCTCAGGTATTCGGTTGTAATGTGTGAGAATTTTGTGTGTTTATATTCCTAATGTTGTTGTTGTTTTTGTTGCTGGGCAGGGTGTTTTTTTTGGTCGTTGATTTGGGTACGATAGCGTGTTTTTTTTTAATTTTTTTTTTTTTTTTAGATGATCTTGATTCTGGTACTTCTGTTCTTAGTTCGCAGCACTTTTCACTCAAAAAAAAAACAAAAATCGAAGCTTTCTGAGACTGGCTTGTAGAGTTAAAATTGGAATTTTGCATATTTTTTTAAAATTTTGTTTTAGAAGCAAATTGAAATTTTTCAAAAAAAAATAAAATCAATTTTTGTTTAAATACAATTTTTTCAATTTTATATAAAAAAAATTAAAATTGAACATTTTCCCAGGTCGAAAATTTTTTTTTTCAAAAATTAATTTTATTCAAATTCTTGATAAGTAAAATTATTTTTTAACACAATTTTGAAGTAATTTCTCAAAATGGACCTCACGATCACCTATTGTGTGTAACCTTATAAGTATATTTTGTTTTCTATTTTCCCCTATTTTTTTGGAAGGAAAAAATTTTAGATGATTTTTTTTTATTATTATTATTTTTTCATTCATTTGATGCAAAATCAATATTTTCTCATTTTTTGATCCAAAATTTTATCAATTTTCATTGAAAAATTGTATGTTTTTTTTTTTTTTGAAAATTCTTCAATTTTTTCTGCGATGAAAATTCTTGCAAAATGGTCAAAACGGCAAATTTTCGAATTTATTGCGAAAAGATTTTTCAAAAAATTTACAAAAAAAAAACTTTGGAAAAATCGAAAAAAATCACCTAACCTCAAAGGATTTCAGAGTATTTTTTTCAGAGAGCCTTCAGAAAATTTTAAAGAGAGCTTTGGAAAATTATGAAAAAAAGGTTCACAAAATTTTCAAAAATAAATTTCCAAGAATTTTTACAAAATTTTAGAAAATTCTCACCAAATCTCAGATTTTTTTTACATTATGTCGTAGAATTTTAATGCAAATTTTGAAGAAAAAAAAAATCAAAAAGAATCACTCATGAAAAAATATGTTTTTAAACTAGCAAAAGTTTCATAGGATTTATGATAGAATTGTGGAAAAACTTCTCTGAAAATTTCAGAAAATGTTTCGTGAAATTTCAAAAGAAAATATTTTACAAAATTTCAGAATATTCTATCGAATCTGAGAAAATTTTCAAAAAAATTTCAGGTTTTCATTTTCAACGAAACTATAAGGTCATTTTAGGTATAATGTGAATTTAGGTAAATAACAAAAAAAAAAAGTCATTTTAGGTCACTTTTTCAACGCGAGAAGTCACCAAGATATCTAAAAAAAAATTGAATAGGTAGTTCATAAATGATCGTGCATGGTTTACCAAACATGTCCTTTTGAATCATTTAGTTGCTTTTTATCTCAAAATTTTAAAAATATTTCTCAAAGCTGGTCTGGTGATTGTTGATTAAGTAACTAATTAGGTGAAAATTGATCAATGAATTTCATTTTATTTTTCAGTTCTCGGTATTTTCAGTTTTATTTGGAAGAAAAAAATTTTAAAAATTGAAAAATTAATTTTTTATGTTTTGGTTCATTCACAATTTTCAAAATTTTGGTAAATAGAGTTTTTTCAAAATTTGTTAGAACTGAATTTTTCGATTGAAATTATTATGTTTTTTTTCAAATTTTCTCAAAGAACAAATCTATGGATTTTTTCTGTATGAAATCGTTTGTTGTTGTTGTTGTTTTTTGGGGGAGGGGGGGTAATGTCAAAATTATTTTCCTGTTCTTGGGATGCATTTCGTTCGAGACACCAAAATTTTGAAGCATTGTAAATTGATTTGATGGTTTCTTTACTCCAGTATTTTTAATTTCAACACTTATTTTCCCTCATTTTTTATTTTTCCCAAATTTTTGAGTTTTGGTTTTCCATTCAATTTTCTTGTTTTCCATATTTTAAATTTCGCTAACTGAAAAATTGATTTGTGTGTTGTGAGATCAATTTTTTTGAATTTTTGTTTTGAAATTTGAATTTGAATTTTTTTTTTGAATTTTTAAAAAATAGATTCTTTTGATTTTTTGGTATTTTTCTATCTCAAAATTTCTTAAAATAGCTCGTTAATATTTGAATATTTAATTACTTTTATCATATATCACTATCTTGTTATCAGTATTTTGAATTTCGTTTGGAAGAACTAAAAATTTTAAAAGCTGGAAAATTAATTTGCAAAAATATGTTTTCATGCAATTTTGTTTGAAAATGACTTGTTTAAACCATTTGTAATTTATTTATTTATTTTGATGATTTCTGAAGCACGATTTCAGTCAGTAGTAAAATTCTTGAAAGCCTATTCAAATTTGTCAACAGTTCTAGGAACTTCCTAAATTTTTTGTCAATTTTTTCATTCTGAAAAACAATGAATTGAGAAAAAAAAATCGTACTTTGATCAATTTGCTAAAATGTGCGAACTTCTTTGTAGGGTTTATAGAATAGTGAGCATTTTCTGTTCTCGTACTCTTGTGAAAGGCTTGAATGATGAAAAAAAAATGGTCTAGCTATGAAAGAGCTTTTTTTGACACTGATTATACTCATCCTTCGCTCATTGCATTAAATACTATCGTCCCCTCGCTCATATAGCACGTTTAAAATATAAATGGAGTAATTAAAGATTAAATATATGGTTTATTCGCACCAATCGTAATTTCGAAATGAAAGGGAAGCTCTGGCTCATGGCTCCATACACGAAAATTATTTACTCCAGAAAAAATAACACGCATCGCGAATCCACGAATTTTACAAGGGGTTCCAAAACTACCAACGTCATGTAGTAACATCGTATAGGGCTGCAAATAGAAAAAACAATTCTGGAATTGGTTTTTTTTCTGTCGTCTCTTCTGCGACACTGCGTGGCTAATTCGTTTTTCTGGTTGAGTGTGCGAGTGCGAAGCCGAAGAGCGACGCATCTGCAGAGGGGGGAGCTGCCAGGACCGGGTGGAGGGATCGGCTGCTGGGCTGCGGCATGGCAGTATCGTCTTTGCCAAGATTACAAGGTAAATGTATCGCGAAGGGGTTGATTTTACATAATTGTTACAAATGAACCCTTCGTGTGCTGATTATTATAAATAGCAAAGGCGGCGCGGCGGTAGCGAGCGCACCGGGGTGAAATTCCATTTGTAATTTTACTCTTTATACGACGTCGTATATATATACCGGGAGCTCGAATTAAACACCGTATTATGGTTAATCATCGAACCGGTTAACGCGATTAATCGTTTCGTATTTAAATTTCGTTGCTAAAATGGCGCACCGTGCTACTCGCTGCTGGAGTAACCCTCCTCTATATTTTCGCTTCTCTTTTTTTTTTTTTTTTTTTTTTTTCATAGGCTTATATGCATGTTAGGTTACCCCTACCATGGGCTTTTTTCCTGGTTGTTGCTGTTACTAAGTAAACTGGTATGTAGCCTATGACATGCTGCGATAAGTAGCTATATACCAGGCTAGGGCATAGGATTTCTTTCAATTGCTGAGGTGGAGTGGAGGCAGAGACGTAGGCTTTATGGCATATAGCTTTTAGGATCCCTACTCACCTGTTCTTGGTATAAACCAACTCTGCTACACGTACCTACGAGTAGAAGCTATAAAGGTTGGTGTGAGACGCCAGACGGAGGAGAGAAGACGCAGTCAGTGAGTCAGTCCAGTCACTGGGGTGTAAAAAGCCAAAGCGTATGCTGATCTTAATCGTATACACAATTGTTTGTAATAAAACGTGTAAAATTAACGTTAACAAATTATTACATTTCCGCTATAGGTATATTTCGACTTCGAGTTACTCGCGTTATTGCGGAAATACTCGTTCGATGGTGCTGCTTGCTGGTTGTGTTGTTGTTTCGAGTTTTTTTTTTCTCTCTTTTTTTTTTTTTCATTTCATTATTTTATTTAACTGCAATTAACCATATCTCGTGCATCTGATACCTACCAAATGCGCGTAATTTTATTTTAACGCGTATTCGTTGCGATGAAAATTATTTTTTTATCGTTTTCGACCAAATTATAGTTTGTCGTGTTTTTTTCCCTATTGTTTTGTCGCTGCGAAATGATTTTATTCGGAATTATTATTTTTATTTTTATCGTGCGAGGAAATTGCACTGCACAATAGAATATTAGGCTAATTCATATCATAGGTTGAATAGTGTGTAATTGGAGGCACGAGACGATTGTTATCGAAGTTGCATATCTCTGGTATGTAGGCATCATAAAGTTATTACTTTTTGTTGATATAGTTAAGTTTTATTTTTTCAAGATTTTTCAAGTTGAGCTAAAACGGAAAAATCTATTTTAAAAAAATTGAAAAAAAAAACTCGAAATAAAAAAAATTGTTTTTTTTTTACTTCTTCAAGAATCTTTCTATAATTTTTCAGTGACTCATTTTAAGGATTTTTTTTTTAGAATTCCCTAAATTCGAAAACTTTTACTATCAAGATTTTTTTTTTTTTAATTTAGGGTCATGAAAATATAGATTAATTTTTTTTCCAATCAGAAGCTTAAAAATTAAGTTTGTTATGAATGAAATTTTTTGAAAATAACTCGAAATCAATGCAAATATTATGGGGAGTTGAAAATTTTCAGTTGAATGAGTAGATATATTTTTTATAATTTTGGACTTTTGATTCAAAATAATATATTTTTTCCTTATATTATATTAGGTAGTTATATTTGAAAATTATTCTGTAGTAAAGTTTTTGAATCGTAATTTTTTTGTGGGGGGGGGGCACTTTTTTATAAATAGATCAATTTTGTAGAAGTCCTTAATTTTCTGTCATTTTTTGGAGGGGGGGGGGGGGGGTTAAAATTTGGGAGATGGTAGAAAAAATGTAGGGTAGTGAAAAAGTAGTGATCTTAGAAAAAAAGTCAGGTAGACACTATGATAATATACCTACAATAAATTATGAAAACCCTAATAAAAGTTCATTATTTTTTGAAAAAAAAAAATTATTTTGGTATGTTCAAATATGATTTTAAGAAAAATTGAACGAACCATTTTTCAAAAAATTTCAAGAATTGGCTGGAATCACTAAGCAAATTTTTTTTTTTTTAAAAAAGGGTCAACAAAATTTTTAAGAAAAAAAAATAGAAAAATTATTTCTGTTTCAACATCATTAAATTCAGTAAAATTTTGAATTTTTTGAAAAAATGTTTTGAAATTTGACTTTGAGCAAAATTTCGAAAACAAATCGTTCATCAGTGTAATTAAAAAAATATATATATTATTTGTATCTACGAGTACAGAATTTTAAATTCGTCCTAAGAAAACATTTCTTTGAAAAGACTTGTTTTAATAAAATTTGAAAAAAAATACCAATTTTAGAACATAATTATGTAACTACCTATTTAATAGGCCTATAAAAAATATATGTTCAAAAAAGTGGAAAAATTTGATTTTTTTTTTTTTTTTTTTTTTTGAAAAATTATGATTGAGAAAAAATATTTAAGCATTATACTTACATTCTTCCAAAGCTTTCTTTTTTCGAAAATTTATATTTTATTTTCTGAAGAATTCTCTAATTAATGTCAATTATTCTGGTGAATTTTTTAGTGAAAATATGTAAATTGCCATAAATTTCCATTTCAAGTTTTTACATAACCTTTGTAATCGTAATGTTTCTTGAAAAATTTTGTGGATCTCTAAAAATTTGATAAAAATTCAAAATTAGAAAATCGTTTAAAAAATTAGGTACTGAATAATTTCTTCTTGATTGAATGTACTTTACCTATTTTCAAAATTCATCTAAATTTTCTAAACATTTTCACAAGTGAATTTTCATACTTTGACAAATTTAAACAATTTGAACTTTTTAGTGAAAATTCAAAATTTGTAAAATTTCAGAAATTTGATAAACTCTGAAATTTGGCAATTTTTCAATTGCAATAATTTCATTGGAACAATTTTTAAAGTTTTTGAAATTCTGTTTTTTTTTATCCATTTTATTTGTTAAAAGGGCAATTACCCGAGCAGCACAATCGACAAATTATCGAAATAAAAAATCGACAGAATATCGAATTCGATAAAGTGTTGCGTTAGTTCCGCATAAATCGTGAAATTATCTTTCGATATATAGATAGATTATCGACGAATTATAGTTAGCAAAAATTTCGAGATTATAGTAAGATATTTTATCGATAATATATTTATAATATCGAAAACTTTTGCGACACTTTATCGAATTCGATATTCTGTCGATTTTTTATTCCGATTTTTCGTCTTTTACTAGCTTTTTTCTATAATTAAAAATCATTAATTAGCATAATTAATACATTAAACTATGCCTAAACACATTATCATGTTACGGTAAGAGGATCATTTCAGAAAAAGTCAAAAAAAAATTATAAAAAATCTGCCACCCGTGGGGCTTGAACCATCTACATCCTGCATGGTAATCCTCTTCCTTAACCACTATGCCATACCTTATCGTTGAGGAATTAGCAATAAAACGCTTATAATAGGCAGTTTAGTACTTCCAGACGTGTTGGACTTGGAAAAATTTTCACCAATTTGGAAATAATTTTAAATATCGTCACAAAATCGTTGAAAAATCGTTCGACAAATTTCAGATTATTTGTCGATAATATAGTTTCAAATATCGTCACAAAATCGTTAAAAAATCGAAATCGAGAAATTTCATATTACGTGTCGATAATATAGTTTCAAATATCTTCACGCAATCGTTAGAAAATCGAATTCGAGAAATTGCATATTATGTGTCGATAATATAGTTTCAAATATCTTTACAAAATCGGTAAAAAATCGGATTCGATAAATTTAATATAATCTGTCGATAATATAGTTTCAAATGTCGTCAAAAAATCGGTAAAATATCGAAGTCGAGAAATTTCATATAATCTGTCGATAATATAGTTTTAAATATCTTTACAAAATCGTTAAAAAATCGAATTCGATAAATTTAATATTCTTTGTCGATAGTATCGTTGACGAATATCGTCATAAAATCTTAATAATATCGAATTCGATAGTTTTTAGATTTTTTGCCTATGAAGTTGTACCGATAAATCTTTATAATATCGTGAGAACATCTATAGATTTTCAAACGATTTTTTATCGATACGTTACATCTTCCGATATTATCGATCGAGTGTGCCACTCGGGTATGTTATTGGTGAACCAACTCTTCACGAAGATTGTAAATTTTGTGATAAAATTCTGAATATCGGTTTACACACCAAAGTCGACCACCTGAGTTGATTTCAATCATTTTCGAAGCAATCTGGAGCCTTCAAAAAAAAAAAAAAGATTTTTCTCCAGCACACTGTAATCTCTCCAAAGAATGCTATAATCAACTTTGGCAGCTAAAAATTTAATTCTAGCGCCAGTATGATATCTTCAGTCAATTGGCACAGTTTGAGCTCAAAATCCGAGGTGACGAGGTTACACATTTGGCTGGAGGCTCCAAATCGCTTTGAAAATGTTTGCAATTGACTCGGAGGGTTGACTTTAGTATATAAACCAGTTTCCACAATTTTACCTCATATTTTATACAATTTAAAAAAAAAAAAATTGATCTACTAATTGGGCTATCTTTTCCATTTTCGAAAATTCGCCAAAAATCAAAGAATCAACTGGCAGCTCAAAATTTGGTTCTGAAGTCTGGGTGACATGCTCTTTCAATGAGCCAAATTTCAGCTCAATCGAATTGACGAGTTGCCTGGGTTCCCTTGCTACACAGAAAATTTCTGTTTAATTTTCTTCATTTTTCGAAGAATTTTCAAGAGGGAAGTTTGAAGTTAATTTCTGGTAGAAATACCTATTTCATTAAAAGTCGTTACTTACAAAATTGTTTCAATTTTTTTTTTTTTTTTTTTTTTTTTGTATAGGGAAGTATTTTGTAGGCGTCATTTTTATGCCCTGGATAAAGACTTCCACCGGGGCGGGGGCAACATTTCTGTACGATCGTTTTCTCATTATGACAGGTCCTTCTGAATGATTGAATGAAATTTTTCTGTAATTTAGATTTTTGGTGATTGGGGGAGGGGGGTGTTCATTAGGGTGGCCCTTATTTTTCGAATTTTGGAAATGTTGTCGGGACGGGGGTCAATTGGTGACATATTGGTAGAAAATAATTCCCTATTTTTTATTTTTCCTCTAACTGAATTTTAAGCCGTTTCTCAGGGGCCCCCAAATTTGAAAAAATCAAAAAAAAAAAGAAAAATAGAACATTTTGAAAATTTTTGAAAATTTTTAGCAAAATGGTCATAGGGATGGTATTTCTATAAGACAAGACCATTTTCGTTGATTTCTTATCTTTACCCCGCCTTTTCACGGGACATGAAAAAACGTCATTTTTTACGTTTTTTAAAAACTTTGAAAAAAATGGCTACAAATTTAAAAAAAAAAAAAAAAATTTAATAAAATGGTTTCAACATACATATGTGATCACCCAAAAAGGTCATTTACGGTGATTTTTCACCACTGCCGTATCAGTGAGAATTTTTCAAAAGCTATCAAAAATTGAAAAAAATGAGGTTCCCAAAAATGAAGGTAAGGATGAAAAATCGCCGTAAATGACCTTTTTGGGTGATAACATGTATGCTAAAAACATTTTATTCAAAAAAAAATGTTTCTTTAATTTTTAGTCATTTTTTTCAAATTTTTTAAAAAACGTAAAAAATTACGTTTTTTTATGTCCCATGAAAAGGGGGGGTAAAGATAAGAAATCATCGAAAATGGTCTTGTCTTATAGAAATACCATCCTTATGACCATTTTGCTAAAAATTTTCAAAATGTTCTATTTTTTCTATTTTTTTGATTTTTTCAAATTTGGGGGCCCCTGAGAAACGGCTTAAAATTCAGTTAGAGGAAAAATAAAAAAATAGGGAATTATTTTCTACCAATATGTCACCAATTGACCCCCGTCCCGACAACATTTCCAAAATTCGAAAAATAAGGCCCACCCTAGTGTTCATAGGCAACACTTGTCCGCCAATTAAGGAATTAACATTTTAGAAGAAAAAAAAAACATTTCCTTTCAAAAACCAAGAATCTTGAAAGATAAAAACAAACTTATCAACCTTAACTAGAATAAGTATGTCATGGATTTTCCCCCATTTTTCGGAGTAGGGAAATTAATGTATAGTGATCTTCGGACTGCGAGTAAACGAGTAAAAAATTAGAAGGGTGGGTCGGCTTTCTCGTTTATTTTTGATATAGTGCGACGTATGGTATGGTATGGTATGGTATGGTACACATAGGAAAGTGCTCGTGGTGTACGCTGTACATATAAGTACCGTGAGACCGACATAGGTACCTACATACATATACGTGTTACGTACTCCGTATATACGAGAAATAGATATCAACGTCGGCTTGGTGGTCGTGAAAATGCGCAAATCTGAAATGCGTGACCGTTTTCGACGCGAGAGATATCGAAATGGTAGTTGGTGGTACTCGTAGTCTCGTACATATGAGCGCAGCGAGCAGCAGCCGAAGCAATACGGCTTTACAAGCACTTTATTATTATGGCAATTGACCCCTGAGGAATGCGTACGCGAGCTCCTAAAATACAAAACGATGACGAATCCCATTTACAATTCACCGTCGTCCAGTTATTACTAACAACATTTCGTTATGATGTTACTGTCTTTTGGCGAATCGTCCTCTCTCATCCTTCCTTACGATAGTTCGATACGTATTCGTCTGTACGAATACCAACAAATCAATCCCTCCACCTCGACTCTCGCCTATGCTCACTTATCGATATTATTATCGAGCTTTGCGCTACCCTCCCCTCTACATATGTGCTGCCTTACTGGGTGCTTTTTTCACGTTTCGTTTGATTTGATTTGATTTTTTTCTTCGCGTTTTGTGTCAAATTGTCAAATGATAAAATTGAACCATTCGGGGAAAAAGATAAAGATGCTCATTTTTTTAGGTTGCAAAATTACAGATTTACCTATTTATCGTGAGGCTTGCTGCAGGGTTGTCTTTTCTTTGGGATGAGGTTTTCGTTTTCAGGTCTTATCTGACCGTTGTTTTGGATGTAGCCCAGTGAAATAAGAAAATGGAATTTATTGCATTTTGTGGCATCGAAGATTTTTTGATTCTGAAATGTTCCTCTCGGTGTTTTGATTAATCACCAAAAGTAGGTAGAAATGTTCAATGGCTGCAAATTTCACAATCAACAATTCTGAGTATAAAAATGTTGGAAGAAAGGTGAGCAAACATGTCAATGAAAATTTATAAAATATTTTCAGAAAAAAATACAACTGAAAAGTTCTGGGGAGGAAATCCCAAAATTATTTGCATTAAAATTTCTGCAATTTTTTACAACTTTTTTGGATATTTTCAGAATTGCTTATAATTATTGTTGAAAATTGTTGATTTTTCAAAAATCATTGAACTTTAAAAATTTGTTGAACCATCTAGAATTGTTAAATTTTGAGGAGTTGCTTGAATTTTTGAAAATCTTTGAATGTTCAAAAGTCATTGAATTTTCAAAATTTTCCAAAATTGTTCAATTTTCAAAAACTGTTGAATTTTCAAGGATCGCTCAATTCTTGAAAATCATAGAATTTTCAAACATCGTTGAATTTTTAAATATTGCTGAATTTTTTAGGATTGCTTAATTTTTGATAGTCATTGAATTTTCATTGAATTTTGAAGAATTGTTGAATTTTTAATTGTCGTTGAATTGTAAAGATTCGTTGAATTTTGAACAATCGTTGAATTTTCATAAATTGTTAAATTTTCTAAAATTGTTGAATTGTCAAAAATTGTTGAATTTTCAAAAATTGCTGAATTTTTGAGAGTCGTTGATTTTTTTTGAAAGTTGATTTTTTGAGGATTTCTTGATTCTTTGAATTTTCAAAACTCAACAACAAGAAAAAAAAAACTGAAAATTTTTCAGAAAATGTTGAGTGAAAATTTCTCAAAATTTCTGATCAATATTTTCCAAACTGATTAAAAATTTCTAAACGAATTAAATTTAAATCTTTTTGAAATCGTTCATGAAAAATTTTCGAGTGAAAATTTATTGAAATTTCTACAAAAAATTACCATTTATTTTTAAAGTAAGAAAAATTTCTGAGAAAATATTTCAATAAGTTTAATGACAGACAAATTTGGGGTGGCCATCCCCGACAAAAATATCGCTTGCTCATTCGTTAAAAAATAGCACTCGAATTTTCTCTCGAAGGTCTGGTTGGCACGAATAATTTTTCGAATGAGAGGGTTTCAAATTTGGAAAAAAATCAAGGCTGCCAACCTAAAAGCAGAACTTGCGCGCTTCATAACTGATTTAATCAACATTTTTGACGATTTTACCCTCTTCTGTGAAAAATTCTACGCTTTTGAAACCTTTTCCCAATTTTTGATCCCTTTTAACGACATCTATAGGAAATATTTACACAATTTTCAATCATTTTCAACATTATGGCGAAAGTTTAAACAATCGTGCACCAGACAAGACCGCATAAATTGAATTTCGAGTTGAAAAAGGGGTGACCAAGGGAACCCATAACGAAGTTGCAAGAACAACAAAAATACATCGGAACCCCTTTCGTGACAACTTGGTTGATATCGTTGGTAAAAAGTTAAAGGGTACGATGGTGTTGCTGGTGGCATATGCAGCCACATTACGTATTAGGTATGAGCAGAGAGCACCACGTTCTTCACCAGTAGGAGGAGTACGAGTATTAGATAGGGAAGGAGGGCACAAGAAGCCAGGGTGACTGTGCGAGGTGCGGTAGCGACTTCATTATTTATCAACGTAAATGTAAAACGAGTGTTAACCCTTTTAGCTATATTATAGGCAAAGGCAGAGGCGAAAGATGATGGGCGGGATAAGCGAGCCTAGTGTACAAGTTTTTAAAAACTTAATAATATAAAAGAAGGGGGATCGTTTACAAAACGCAGCAGGAAAAACATCGCTATCGTAGAAGTGAAATCTGTGTTACGACTTAGGATACGACTTTGGTAGTTGGTTGTCAGTCGTCCGTACTTAAAAACTGTTCGGCTTATAACGGATTTCAGCGAGCAGCGACAACGACACGACACGACACGACAAGACAAACACTACGCCCATCGTCGTTCTCATCATCGCGATAATAATAACGCATATAATAATAATGATAATAGCGCCCTCGCGATGAAGGGTTTGCGCCTCTTCGCAGGCTTTTAATAGCTTCGAAAATTACGATGGCGCTGGGCGACGGGACGCGAAGCTACCGACTTTTTACGCGCGAATTCGGGCCGACTTCGCCGACTATACGTGTAGCGAAAGCGACACCCCTTTTTAAAACGCGAATTAAATTCCTTTCTCGAGAGTAACTTTTAAATTACTTTTGCTTCTTTTTTTCCTTCTTCCTTGACTAGTCGAGGTTTTTTAGTCGTCGCGCTTTCAGCAGGTCTCGGTTTCTTTCTCAAAGGCTTCCCGAGTACGTATATAATATCATTTATATACCTATGGTATTTCTAACCCCCTCGTTCAAACTTGGAATCCTTTCTCTGGCCCCTTTATCTTCTCACACATAATTTCTCTCTTACTCTTTATACCTTTTGCGCTAATTACTGTTAAGTACGTAACAACAAAAATACTATTAAAATGAAGAGAATAAAATCCAAATTACTACGTAAAAGGGGGAGCGAAACTTTTTTCTTTCATTTTTCCTTCCTTTTCATCGACTTTTCGCTTGATTAAGCGATTAAAACTTTTTCCTTTTTACGATTCCTTTTCATTAAATGGTAATTTCATATCCGATAACTTTATCGAGGCCTTAACCGAATTTATTTTCTATTTGGAAACGTGTTCTAATTCTGAAGTAGGTATCTTTATTATTATATTCGAGTCAATTTACCAGCCATTTCTACTGAAAAAATTCAAATTCTCCAATGAGTCAAAGCTTTTGAAAATTACTAGCCTAGTGAAATAAGACCATAAAAATTGTGCAAATTGCAATTTGGGTCATCAAAGATTTTTTTATTTTGAAATGTTCCTTTGTACTGATTAACCACCAAAAAGCCCCCTAACCTCACCTCACGTGACAAACCCCCAAATGGAGACTCAAAATTTCAAGAAATTTTATTGCAAATTGTTTTTGAAATTTTTTTCAGAAAATGTTTCCTAAATTTTTATTGAAAATGTTTGCTCGCCTTTTTTCCAACATCTTTAGAATTTTTTATTTAAAAATCTGTAGCATTGGACATTTTTATACCTTCCTAAAATTCTTCGATTTTTCAAAATCAGCCCCAAAAATAAATGAGGATTGACCGATTCTCACCGCTCCTCCGGTCATTGAGCCTGGTTACAACTCATTTTTATGATTTTTCAGAAAATTTCAATTTGTCTCACAAATCTTCTTTTTTTTTTTCAAAGTTCAAAAAGTTTTCAAAATTTGATGAAACATCAAATTGGTATACCTATTTTCAAATCAAATAAATTTCTGAGTTCAAAGAGACCAATTTTTCTTCAAACTTGTATACAATCTTAGAAAAATTCAAAGTTTGGGAAATTTTTGAAAAATTTTAAAAATTTGAAATTTTAGTGACTTTTAAATTTTAATAACTTTTCAAGATCAGGTATATTAGGTATGTAGATCTAAATTTTCAATATTAAAATTTTTACTATTTTAAAAAGTTGAAATTTTTTTCTTTAGGAATATTTTGAAAATTGCAACAATTGGATATTATTGGAAAAAACGAAAGGAATTCAAAACTTGAAAAAATTTCTAAATATGTTGTAGGTAAATCGAAATTTGTAGATTTTAAATAATTTTTTTATAAATCTTTGAAATTTACTTATTTGGTTATAATTCTAATTTTGAAAAATTCCAATTATCTATAAAACATGGCGGAAATTCAAAATTTGGTAATTTTTCAATTTTTGGGTGATTCTCAAATTTCGGGAACGATTCGTGTCCCCGTTAAATATCTCTCGAATGGTAACACTGATTTTTTTCAAATTTGGTACATTAGTAGTACTCATTTAGTACTACTTCTGCCATGTATTAACATTTGAGATGACTGCATATTTGAAGGTCATTTCATAAGCCAGAACATGAAAATGTCCAGTAGCGTGGCCTGTCCCTCGAGTAACTTTTCACTCAACACTTTAGGACACGCGCTTGCTCGATAAAATTAAAAACCCGATGACTGGTGTGAGAAGTGAAGAATTAGTGACTTTATCATAGGAAAATGGTTTTTTAAATTTCTCAGCCGAATTGAGTGGTCCCGGAGGTTTCATAGGGGTGTCCCTCGAATTTTTGTCTTTAGCGTGGCCCAAATCGCCATTAAATTGACAATTTCCAAAAACATCAGTACTTACTTTTTTTACATCGTTCAATGCAAACATAGTACTAGATGGAATGGGGGAACACTTATCTACCTCGATCGTTTTCCGCACAATCCTCTTCTCAGGCACTCAGAGCTGAAACTTATTAGAACTATGATTTTTGACCAAAAAAAATGTCTTTAGCGTGGTCCTCGTAGCTACTAGACGTGTTATATTAGGTTTAAAATTTTTATCGTGAAAGATGAGTATTAGTATGTACTATGTACTTTTAGCCAATGTTTTAGTTTTTTTTTCAAAAATAATTTTAAAACCGGAATTTTCATGTTTTTTCTCGGATTTGTCTTTAGCGTGGCCGTAGATTTGAAGTCTTTAGCGTGGCCCGTATCATTTATGTAGTCCGCATAGGTCCGCATCAAAAAATTATACTAAATTTTTTCGTTTTTTTCGAATAGCGCCTGAAATATTGAAGATAGGCAAAAAGTAAATAGAACCTTTTCGATCCGAAATTTAATTTCCTACCATGTATTAGTCTTAGTTTTTTATTTTGCTAAAAAATTAAGCCAATTTCTCAACTTTGAGAAATTTGCATAAACAACAAACATTTCAAAGTTTTTTCTCACAGTAGATTAGTGACCAAATTAGAGACCATGCATATTTTGAGTGTCTAGGGCACTCCCTCAAAACATTTCAGTGAAAATTTTTTGAAAAACCAACAATTTTTTTCTCCCATTTTTTCATGGTAAATCGATCCCGAAATTTGAGAATCACCCTTTTATAAATTTTTTGGTTGCATCAATTTCAAAAAGTTTCAAAATTTGGAAATTTCTAAACTTTTTAAAAATTTGATTCAATCCAAAAATTTGAAAATCTTGATATTATCGAAATTCAGGGAACATTTTTCATTTTATGAAAAGGTACCGTCAAAGGTCCTCCAAAATTAAGTTGCCCCTCTCAGGGCTGAGAAGTTGTTTTACACCCTGACTAATTTATCAAAATCATCGAAACCATTCGAAATTTATTGGAAATCCACTACAATTTTTGTAATGTTTTTCCAAGGTGTAGTTGATTAAAATTTTACAAAATCGATTAAAATTTCATAGAAATTGGTCATCGCGTATAAATGTTGTAGTGATACAAAATTTTCAAAAATTATGCAAAAATGGCCTAAAATCATACAAATTGCTCCAATAACTGAATAAGTGCTTGGAAATTTTCGAATATCTTAAAAATTGTTTAAAATTTCGCCAAAAGTGTTCAAAATTATTGAAATTCTACGAAATATGTAACTTTTAGTTTCTAAAAAATTTTTAAAATTTTAAAAACTGTTTGCATTTTTTTTTCTTCAAATTTTGTCGATTTTGTTAAAAGTTGAAAAAAAAAATCTGGAAAATTTTGTATTTCTTTTTTGTAATTTTTTCGAAATTTATGATAGGTAGCTAAATATTTTTTTTATGCGAAAAGTACATAAATATTGTTGTTTTTTTTTGTTTTTGAGTAATTTCAACATTTTTTGTGACTTACTCGTGTTAACTTTTTTCCTAATTTTTCAAAATGATGATGAGTTGAAAAAGTGTAAGCAATATTTTTAATTATTATTTTTCATTTTTTTGTACCTATAGAAAATCAGGCTATAGTTAATTTTTTCATTTTTTATTTTTTACTTTTTTGAATTTTTTTATTTCAAAATTTTCAAATTGACCTCCTAGTTGAAAAATTTTTCAAAAATTTTTTTTTTGCTTACAATTTTTACGATATTTTAATTACCTACTAGGTATCATTTTGAAGAAAATCCCGATTTTTTTTTGAGAAATTTCCACGATTTTTTTTTTGTGTTTGACGAATTGTTTCAGAATTTTTTTTTTTTTTTCATTGAATTTCCGCTTTAAATTTTTTACTAAATTTCGAAAAGTATGTTCATGACAGAAAGTTCGTTTTTGTATGGCATTCAACACATCCTAATAATTATTGGAATTTCTTGTAAAAATCAATTCAGCTTTATTTTAACCTTTTTTTCCTTTTTTTTCTCCCTTCGAAACCATTCAGCCACTATTTTTGTTAATTTCGTCGTTAACGAAAATTATTGTAAAAAGTTTTAACGTTCGCTTTTGCGATTAGGTATATTGACTTATAACATGACTCTGATCGAGTCTTAGGGCGAATTGGTATCCTTCCAGACTTTTAGTTATTGAATAGTGTATCATATCGCCTTCGAACACCTCGCACATCGCTAAAAGTTAATTTCTTTTCATTATTACCTATCATTAATTGCTCGACTGCGCGCGTTAATCAATGTAAAGTGGTACAAACAGGTACCCATTACCTACATTTTGTACACTCGTATTAATAAAACAAACGTACTTGTATTTAAATTGAAATTTTATCCGAGCTGTGCACGATTTTTCTATATTTTCCCCTTTTAATTTCAAACATGGTTTTATGAGCTGTTCTGATGCATAATTCACAAAATAATGAGGAAGAGAAATTTGTTTTTCTATTTTTTTTTTTTTTTTTTTCAATTGCGGCATCATCTTCTATACATTTTTTTTGAAGAAAAAAAAACGAGGGTATAATGTCGACTCGATAATCGAGTATTTATTCAAATTATGAAGGGTGAAAATTATTCTTATGACACTTCACCAAACAAGATTGCCGAAAACGATTAACACGTCATTCATATGAAGGCATCAGGTGGGTTGCGTTCATCACGTGGAGAGGGATAAGAGTAGGAATATTGATGCACATGTTGCGAACGCGTCTCTTAATTCTTCTTCGCCTGTATAGGAGGCAAACAGCAATACATAATTGCGGTGGTAGTTATGTATTTTGTTATTATATGATAAAAAGCTACCGTGCGATGAACAGCATGATAATGATGTCAGCGATAATAAGTGGCAGTTAACCTATTCGTTTAATAACCTGCTGTTATATATTCGTATATACTTTAACCATAATTTAGTGTTATGTACATACACACCCGTAGTAGTAGGTACTACTCAACTCACATGTATTTAGACTCGCGATGCGGTTATGTGTTATTAAAACGTGTGCGCGATAAACCGATGAAGACGAAGAACGAGGAGGTGGAGTTGGAGAAGAACACACGCACACCGAAATACACATGCACAAAACTGAAAGTATAAAGTAAATAAATGAAAGGGTGGCGCTTGCCCTTAAAACCGCGACCTTAACCAGAACTACTCGAATTATAACACTCGAGGGAAAGAGCGTGGCTAATTGGTTAAAAGCACGCGATTTCGCGTTTGATCATTAAAAAAATGTTGAACAGATAACGTAGCTTTGATAAGTTATGCACCACTCCACCGCACTCGTGCCGTTTACCACCACCACCACCACCACCACCGTCGTCGGGTTGCGCTGCTTTTCAAAATTAATAATAAAATTGAAAAGCACGCGTTAACACGGTCGTCGTGTGCTGTGCGAGCATGGCTAACTTTATGGGAAAAAGCAAACATAGGGTGGGTTACTACTTCCTTGCGAGGTGTAATGTTTAGGATATCGTGAATTGATGGTCTTGAGCTCTGCTACCATGATTTGCGCACGTATTCCCAGTATTATATACTCCAATATTGTATTTACGTTACGTTACATAGTTTATTGGGGTGTTGGTTTGTCTTTGTCATTGATATTCGCGTCTGTCACGTTGTCTGGGCTCGGGGTTTTAACTGAAGGATGTCAAAAGTCGTGATTTTATTGAATCCCTAAAAGTTGCAGTCTTTTCAAATATTAAAATCACAATTTGTTTCTCTTGCTTTTGTTTGAAGAGTTTGGCATTTGCTGGAATCGTGGTTTTTTTTTGTGGTGCAGGAAGAAAATGGGAAACCCCTGAGTGAGGATAAGAAAGGGAACTCATCTTTGGTCAATTTTGAAACCCCACTGCATCATTTTATTTCGCCTACATTGCTATGGAAGCATTCACCCGCGATCCTATATCTGCTATGTGGACCCTGTAAAATCAACTTCAATAATTAGTTTGCCAAAGTGTCGAAATTATATAACGAATAACATTTTTCATTATGTTCCATACTGCTGACATGGATGCCAATTCGATGTAATATGAAAAACAAAAAAGCCTTTCCGTCCATCTCCATTGGATGTGACATATTTGTAAATACTAAATGGATATATACAATATTGACACATTAGCCAACAAAAATATAAAGTATTTGAAAAAATATGTAGGTATGCTGGTCGATGACGTACTAATAATTTCTCTCGGGAGTCCTCTAAATTACTTGTAAATGAAAATTTCTAATTTTGAACTTTTCTCTCTATACTTTCTGTTCAGCACCCTTTATCTGTAAATATGACATTCTTTGATTAATTTATGCCTCTCTTTCCTGATTTTCAAAGTTTCTAATTCTTTATTTATTATTTCTATTTATAAGATTCAAAAAAATTTTCATTCATGCGCCTGCTTCCTTTATTAAAAGCAAAGAATAAAAATCAAAAATTATCCTCACTAATGCAATCAGTAGTTTATAAAGTGAAAACATAACTCATTAAGTATCTAGAAAATGAGTTGCATTTGATGGTAAACAGATTGCATAGATGCATTTTGTTTATTAACATAATACTGATGTACCTATATTGTGCTGATACACTCATAAGCGTAGATGTAGTCGATTGTTTATACACATAAGGTACGTACATAAATGTTACAGACATTGCAGTATGTATTGTAACACCCCAGCACCAACAAAGAAGACGACAAAGAAGTAAATTCGTAAATTGATCCCAATAGGGTGTACGCTTATGCGTTATACTTGTCGTCGTGTGCAGTATATGTTGCTGGTTTTCTCTCCCATCCTCCTCCCTGTGTGTGCACCTCGCCTCCTGAGCATACATTACTCGGTAAAAACCAGCTCACAGATCATAAAATGGCACTCGTAAAATACTGTTTCCTTTCCCTCCTTATTTTTTTGTAGAGTATCATATCGATCATTAATTGTTGGAATTTCTCACTTACAATTTTAACCAAAAATGATGATGGAAAAAATAAAAACCAATTGGATAGTAAATTCAATTTTTGCAAATCGTCGGTGACCTGCTAAATACCTCTTATGTGCATTTCAGGAAAAAAAATTCTTACCATCTTTCTGTATTCATTACTCCGGGTAGAATCGACCGAAAAATATCCTATGTGCTCAGTTCTGGTCTGTACATTAGTAAGAAATGAACTGAGCACATAGGAGGTTTTTCGATCGATTCTACCCGGAGTAACAAATACAGAAAGATGATAAGATTTTTTTTTTCTGAAATGCACATAAGAGGAATTTAGCGGGCCACCGACGAAATGTTATTATATCGTACCTATGTAAAATTTTTCTTTGGAGAACTTATCATAACTTTACTGACAATATTATAGTGATAGTGATAAAAGAGCGTGATAAAAAGACGTTGGGCGTTATTTATTATTAAACCTTTTGTCGAAGAAGGGATTTGCCTGTCTATGTATGGTAGGCTATGCAGTATACACAAACACATCCCATAGGTACCTATATGATACCAGCTTTCTTCGTGTTCATATATCGTCTATTTGTGTAAAAGCAAAAACCAAAAATTATCTATAGCTGTAATGTCACCCAGCCACTCCCCACCGTGACCATAAGCCATTCGCTTTTACCAACTTTTACGCTATATTTAATCTATATTTATTGGAAAGATGATATTACCGCGTATATAGTATTGCTCGTAAATTCATAACTCTCGTTCGCTGACTAAAATTTCATTACGAAATGGAATTCGGTTATTAAAGCTACCTTCTGAAAGTCCCTTCGCTTTTTATTTATTTACTCCAGTCAATACGTTTTCTTACTACCTCCGCGTCTGTATTATCCTTTACTTTTTTCTTTTTGGGTGTTCCTGTTTTTTTTCTTGTTTTTTTTCCCTCCCATTTCCCTACTTTTATATTTTTCAATCCAAAGTTTTTTATGTATATGGAGCAGGTTTTTTTTTTGTCTTTTATGCTCCTTTTTTCCCAGTCATATTTGTAAATTTTTATGGTCATTTCAGTTATAATACGAATGCGTTTATTTTGTTGTTTTATATTTAAAAAGAAAAAAGGAAAATAGAGTAAACATTTATAGTTATTGTATGTGAAACAACAAAAAACTATGGTTGAAGTTGTGAAATCTTGAAACACATTTCAGAATTCTGTCCCATTTTTTGTTCTAATTCTGGGCGACCTTGAACAGTTGAACTGAAACGTCGGTTCAGTAACCAGTAAAACTGGTTTTTGAACAATAGGAACTTTGATTAACGGATTATTAGATCAATGTTTTAGTTTCAGTAGTCAAGGTTAACGGGCTGTTGAACAAAAAATCTGGACGACCTTGAACAGTTGAACTAAAACGTCTGTGCAGTAACCAGTAAAACAGGTTTTCAAACAATAGGAACTCTAAAAAACGGGTTATTAGATCAATGTTTTAGTTTCAGTAGTCAAGGTTAACGGGTTGTAGAACAAAAAAACGGATTACATAGTTGCTGTTTTCAAAATGTTTCAGAATATTTTTATGTTTTTCTTTTTTAGTTTGAAATATTATTTTCCACGTTTGATTTTTTTTTCTTTTCAACTTTTACGAAAGTAGTTTATTTTTTTCCAAAGATAGTCGATCAGTTGGACCTAAAAATGGGAGTGAAAAAGTAGGGAATAGGATAAAGATCTCGTTGAAAATGAAAACAAACTATAAATTATTTTAAAAAGAGGAAAAAATAGAACGAATTTGAAGAGTAGGTAAAAGATGACTTCACGGAGCGTTGACGAACCAAACAAACGAACGTGTGCGATACGTTGTTATTATTAAAAGCATCTGCGAGACATTTTATTTACATTTGCCTCTCATTATATTCGTGGCTCGTGTCATATATTTGCTTATGCTTATGTCTGTACTTCGCTGTAAATCTACGTATGATATTTGACAGTTGCTGCGAGTATATGTTTTGAATTCTCCTCTTTTAGGGAAAAAGATGAGTACGCGTGGTATACATTTGTATCGTGGAATATCTACAGCTACACAGCACAGTCATCTACCTCTTTTCTCTCTAATAACCTACCAGATTTAAATAACCCGTCGAGTCGCACCCCTAAAAATATATCTACTTCAACTTTCGTGTTTTTTGTCATATCCCTAGTTCTTTTTATCACTCGTACTCGTAGTCTGTTGTTTTCTTCGTTATGTTTGGAATTTTTTGATATTTTTGTCTCCTTATAGTAATGAGAATTTACATATACGTATAAGACATCGTATGTTTAGAATGGGTTAAGATGTCTTGTAACGTCACCAGTGAGTCTGCTGTAGTAAATGAATTCCTTTCAATTGCATTCCGAGTTCGTACCATGACCTTTGAGGGTGTTGTCTGGTTCAGGTTTCGAAGACGACTCGCTCGTCACTCGCTCTCAACTTTTTAATTTGATCAATCTACCTGCGTCTTTGGCGGAGTGTTCTTTTGATCTGGCCAAAGGGCAAAGGACAAGAAGGATACCACAAGCGAGGACTATTTTTATACGGTTGGCACGAGCGCTAAATAAACGAATCGATACGTTATATGGCTGCGATTGGGGGGATGGGGAGGAGGTATGAGCATGAGCAGCACGAGTCCTGAGGAGCGGTCGAGCCATGCCAATGCCAATGCCACTGCCAAACGCCAACACCGAACAACACATAACACAACAAAAGTATACAACGCGTTGTCGCCTTGTCTAAATTATTAACATTTCAATTGCGAACGCGTGTGTCTCGGGTGATTCTTGGACGACTATAACGGATATATTTATTAAACGGCCTATTCAGCCGGCCATAATAATGGGCTTAAATAATAATAATCGGCAATCGGAATTGGCGTTGGAATAATAACGCTCTGGCCGCGTCTTTTGAAGGAGAATACAGCTCGCGGGACCATAGGTAGCCTTCGGGTATTGATGGGAATTTTCAAAAGCGTGGGCGATTTTCGAACGCATTAAACGAGTAAATTTGGACGATAAAACGCGTTCTGCATGTGCCTCAATACAATAGACGTTGGCCGCGTTAATGGTCAAGCTGTTTTCGCTGCTGACCGGTCGTCGGACGTCGTCTACGTACGCATCTCGCTACTCCATCATCTCTGTGTGTGCAGCATACGCGTATACCTTCCTTCCCTCTGTTTTGCTACTGCTGCTATAATGCGCGGGTGGACTGACTGGACCAACGATCAACGACGTGTAGTGAGTGTTGTCGCGGATCGGTGTCGTCGTCCTCGTCGTACCTCCGCCACGCTGCCTCTCTCCATCTCCGTGTACAGCTGCGAGTAATCTTCTATTTAGAAATAGCCGATTGATCGTTTTTCGAAGAATCTGTTCGCTAAGAATGGAAAAGAGCGAGTTTAATTGCCGTCCATTGAAGCGCATTCATTAAGCGATAACCCCCTATTTGACTGATTTCTCTCCCTCTTCATTTCCACCCACTCGAACTCTCGATATAGGCCTACGTTGGTATCTACGTGTGTTTTTATAGGTGTGTGCTGTAAGCTCGTGGACAACGCGGATACGTTGATACAATTACTAGTATTTTATATCAGGTAATTGTACAAATCGCCTGATGTGGAATGATGCAAGATGAGAGGCAGCATTGAGAAATTAGTACGTTGATCTCTGAAGTGTCGATTGTGTCAAATGGGGATTACAGCGGTCAACGTGCCTCTCTAAATCTGGACTAGTGTCTTGGAAAATTTCAAGGGTCGTATTATGATTGCGTAAATAAAAGGAGTACCCATCTCGAGGTTGATTTTTGGATTTTATTTAGTCAAATCGCAGTATTGAGTAGTCGATCTTCTCCACAATGTCTGCAAATGTGGAAAATATTCGCCTTGGTTTAGATATACCTATAATAATGACCCGGTACTTCTAAATATCGAAATAATTCATCGGAAGACGATACGTAAATTTATCTCTCGTCCATTTAGAAATTTTACGACAGCCACCTGGCACATAAACTATGCCTGAAATAATTACTCGTCGCGATCATCTTCACGACTGCTTTGTATATTTCTCTTTGTCCAACTCGCTTCGATTTTTGTCTCTTTTGTTTCGATTTATTACATTTTATATATGAACTCGAATTAGCTGTTTTTGAAATGCCCATAAAGCTAATTATAAGTACCAGTTTTTAATCGCGTCGTATTCCGTGTACCCAAAGTCCAACCCAAAACCAATAAAACAAAAATTAATTATCAAAAAAAGCCAAATAAACTCGACAACTCGCCTACACGTCGATATACGATTGATTTTTTTTACTGCGCTTTTTTTCTCATTTTAATCTTACTAAGTATGTCGTAAATTAAAGGAAAGGTACATTATATATAAAATAATAATAATAATGATAAAATATAAAAGAAAAAGAGAGAGAAAAAAATCAAACGGAATAAATTTGACGAGAAACCGGAATGAATGATATACCTACTCGTATAGATACCTATACAGGTCTATAAAGTTACTTACTAAAATTATGTATCGACGTGTCATTGTGTGCGTTTGATTTTTTTTCTCTCTTTTTTTTTTGGTATTCGTATAATATATTAAAATATTGCATATGGGTACTTTTCAAATAATCGTCGTTCGACCACCTTGGAAATATCTGTTTCGGGTTTCTTTATAATTTTTCTAATGCGCATGTGAAAGAAATGTCCTCCTTGTTTTTTTACATGGTGGCATTTCATTTGTTTCATTTCGTATGATGGTGATTTTTTACGATATTTTAATTTTTCTTCCGACATATTTTGTTGTTATCTGAGAATTTTTTTATTCATTTGCGATTTTTAGAAAAAGTAATGAATAAATCAAAGCATAATGGTCATTTGTGAGGTTTGTGAGCCGTTACTACCTCTAGATTCAGTGCAGAAATTAGGTACACATTGCAGTGATGAAAAACTGAAACTGAAAACTGAAATTAACTGGAACTGGAAAAAATTTTAGTTTCTGTTTAAAAAAAAGAAAAAAAAACTGAAATTGAAACTGGAGCTGAAAATGTGAAAACTGAAAATTGAAACTGATATCATTTCAGTTTCCCATCACTGTTACTGATTTCACCAAGAAAGAGGATGATGTCGTATGATGAGTGAGGTAATTTCAGGAAAGGAGAAATGGCATTGAGTTCTTGGGTTCGTAAGGTGAGGGTTTCAACTTTCAGTTGTGAAGATGTGGAGAGTTTTGGCAGAAAGACTGAAAATGTGAAAACTGAAAATTGAAACTGATAGGTATCATTTCAGTTTCCCATCACTGACACTGATTTCATCAAGGAAGAGGATGATGTCATATGATGAGTGAGGTGTCGTTGGACAGGATTTCAGGAAAGAAGAAATGGCATTGAGTTCTTTGGTTTGTAAGGTGGCGGTTTCAGTTTTGAAGATGTAGAGAGTTTTGGCAGAAAGCTAAGTTCAGAGATTGTGTAAATGTTTGGGAGCTGTATGGAAAATTTTGAGTCTGGTGTTGATTTGGCAAAGTGAATATCCATCCAGCATTTGCATGATTAGGATAATATGGTCCTTTTACCAGAGTAACCTTTTCATGAGATTGAGAGTCAAACTGGTATAGAACCCTGCTCCTCAAATGTATTTTTGGTATAGCTAGTTGCAGAAAGTGATGTTGTAAGCTTCAATGAAGGCTCATTCGAGCATACTCAGGGAAAAAAGAACGAAGGGGATCCACTGTTATAAAAATTTAATAATTTGGAGAATTTTCAAAGTGGAGAACTTCAGTTGACTGTTTACCACCTCTTTAACCCTCCTCTCACCAAACATAAGTGATAAGACATACCAGTCAAAGTACATTTTTGGATGTTATGTATATGTAGATGTACCTAAGATCAATGGTAGATTAGTATGATCTTGGGTTTTGGTATGTACTGGTAAAATACTCGTATTACGCGCTTAGTTGTACGCAACTCTATACTCTGGTACGTACATATCTAGATCCAGATGTTAGATATTTATGTTGAGAGAGTGACTCAAGTATGGTGAATATGTGCTATACACTGCAGCTCGGACTGCAAACCGAGTAATACAGACTGGACGGAACCGGTTTATGCGAAAGCCTATAGAGTAGGTAATCGCTTCGACTGTAATGAAAATTACGACGCAATGAGCGTGATATTTTGAACGCGATGCCGATGTTCTCGCGGCGTACATACTCGTAATATGGCGGGCTATCGCTCGATTCGCACATTATAAATATTCAATCGTGTAATATATTATTAGCGTAAAAAAATTTACAACGCGCTTCTATACGAGCATAGTAAGATAGTATATACCGCACAGCATCCCGCGATCTCGATCCTTGCACCTTCCTCGCGCCCGCCACCTACCGCAGCCTCGCTGCTCTTCCAATTTCCCAACTTATAAGTTTGCGCGCGCGTGTGTGTGTGTGCGCGCGTGTATCAGCGTGAAGTGTTTATTGTGGGCAGACGTTTCAATAATGGTACTAATAAACTATCGCACAACAAAACCGACCAAAGAACGCGTTACTCATAAACCTTATCCGAGTTCTATGGTCGTTCTCACTATCACCATCGCCGCCACTGCCGTCCATGGTTATGCTATGCTATCGTCGTCCTCGTCGTCATCATACATTATACTACACCCAGCGACGATATTTGTGTGTACCTTTACCATGGCTCAGGCATATACAAGTATTTCCTTGAAGCGGCTGCCACGTCCTTTCTTGTACGTACCTATCAAACCCACACCTATTTTATTATATAGTTACATAAATTTGTAATTGTTCTTGTCTATGTCTTCGGAGTCGTTGTCGTTGTGTATGATGGTGATGTTGTCCGTTATTAGGTCTATACTCTTATATGCTATTGCTATGGATTAGCGTTCAATGTATGCGATGGTCTGGTAGCAGGACCATCAGAGTTTCTGTAGGTATAGGCAGAGGAGAGGTTCTAAATGACGAGTAGGTCTGTTAGTGTGTACAAGATCGATACTATCACAATTTAGGGATCTGTGAGTATCACAACAAGTATAAGGGCATAATTCAATGGCAACCTAACTACTTGGAGTTTTTTAAAATTTTCATCAGTGTATTCGAAATCGTTTTGTTCAAAATACAATAATCTGTTGTGAGGAAATTTATTGCGAACTCTGTGAATCTGAATGATATACTTCATCGCCCATCGGGCTCACATCTTCTGTTTTGTGCCTACCAGTTATTCCACAATTATTGTCATTGCCATACATTTTATTTTACTCTTTGTACTTATTATGTTTATACCAAATATGCTGTTAACTACACTAAGAAATCAACTAATCAAAAATTCATTTAATTTGTTTCAGGTGAGTACTTAATTTTCACCATAAATCTAAGCTGATGAAACGAACAAATATAAGAACGAGTGGGTCATTTTCAGTAAGTACATACCTAACTGCAAATTAAAGAAAGAAATTAACATTATCATCGACGAACTGATTCATCTGGTGAAAATTTGCTCAAGAAGTTTGAAAGTGTCAAAATTACTAAAATTAGAATTTCAAAAATTGTGAATTGGAGGCAACTGACAATTTGAAAAATATCAAAATTCAACTCGAAAATTGATCTAGTTATCTTCGAAAAGGGGAAAAAATAATCAGAAATTTTAGAAAATCCGGGAGGGGGGGGGGGGGTTGTAAATAGCAAAGTGGAACTTTGAACAATAAGTATTATAATTGAACTTGCGATCCCAGAAATTGTAAAAATAAAACTACATTACTACATTAAATAGGTAACTAGGTACCTTGACACCTTGAGCAAACTTTGAAATTGAAGTTCCAGGGAAATTTCCTTGAAGAGAGGGAGAAATGAAAATATTTTTGGAAAGCTGTAAAACACTGATGAACCAAAGGAATCTCAAGAGGGCAGAATTGCTAAAAATGCCAACTCAAAACAATATGGAAATTAACAACTCTGCTTAATTGACCCGTTTTTGTATTACTTTCAAAATATTCATTCAAAACAAAGGGAGAAATTGAGATTAGAATTGTAACTTTTTGAATTTCCTCCCTTTGTTTTGTTTCCATAGCTTAATTCTATTCAAAATGCAAAAGTGAATACTATACCTGAGCGAAGCGAGGGAGAAAATTTTGAGAAAAATGCAATTTGTAATGAAAAAAGTGCATTTTTTGTAGCACTTTTTTCATGTAATATCTATGCAGGCAATATAATAAAAGAAGCACAAGTTCAAGGAATATGTCTGTAGATCAATGATGCTGGTGATGAAGTATAATAAGTACCTATAGCGCAAAAAGTAGGGCAAACACATAAAATGAGTGATGGACTAAATTGTGCTCGAATAAAATTGGGAATAAAAATTAATGCGAAGAAAACAAAAATCATGGAATTCTCGAGGACCAACGATAAAAAAGTAGAAATTAAAATGAATTGCCCACAAAGTAAGGGAAAATGGAGTATTCATGTTGGCTGTGCAATTGGGAATTGTGCATGGACAAATACAGGGAAAACTGGTCAAGGGAACAGGCAGATTGTAGCTGATGACCACGAATTCACGTCTGATTCTGCATGCAAAAATCTACATGATACGAGCAGATGCACCAGGAATCACAGAGAATATACATAGGTGTGTGCAGTGCACCCTCTTTTTTAAAAATACTTTTTTATATAAATTTCTCCACTTGCCTTGTCCAATAATTAGTTTCTTCAGATTATGTAGGGGTATTTCATATTAAAATAGGTAAGTATATCTGCTGGGGCATAGAACGCTTAAGGTTTGTTATTGAGGTACCAGATGGAGTCCAAGTCTTTTCAAATTTTAGCCCCAACCAAAGAAGTTCTGGTTGCGCCAATAAACTTCTCCTTGTCTCACCCTGTTAAGGCAAAATTATAACAAACTGGAATTTTGAAGATCATAGTAGATCTTGATTCAGCCCTGAAAACTGATCATAAGCGCTTTTCAAGTTTTTGGCACCAATTTCAACCATCAGTTTCTTCAGTCTATAATTCATGGAAATTGTGAACTTTGGAGCTTTCGTTGTGTTTAAGAGCACCATCTGCGGATCAGCAAACTGTTGATTTCCAAAATTGGGGTACATACTAACTTTCAAAATCCCTTTTAGTGGTCAGTTCAGTCAAAGGTGGTCACTGGTCAGTCTTTTCAATAAATTTTCAGTAGATTTGGCTCTTGGACTACTACTGACTCATTTTAATACACTTCAGATCCGTTTCTATATAGCTAATTATCATTTATCTTATGCAAAATGTGCAACTATGTGCATGTAAGCGGGCGGCTGCGGCCAGCGAACTGCGAGTTTGTATATATGGCGATGTGGGTATGAGAGTCGATGTCGCGCCTCGTCACAGTGGACATGGACAACGAGAAGTACAGGTATCAGGCAAAGAAGCGAAGGTAATAATAAGGTATGTATCAGACAGTGAAGAAGAGAGACGAGTGCGGAGACAGACTAGGGCATACACAGATGGTGAGAGACGCTGGCAGCGTTGTACTTAAGCACTACAGCATGACTGTACGAGTAGTATGCGTACTCGGATTTACTGCAGCACGCCGACGTTTCGTCGTCTTCGTGTGGACTGCGGTGTTACAATGCGAGGCGAATGCGAGAGTACCTAAAGAGTTATGATTATGATTTTATACGTAACACGAAGAGGAACACGCCTCGCCGTCTGTAGGTGGAGTTAAGTAAGAAATTGTTTAACCAATAAGCTGGGTCGACACGTCCATCGTCGCGCCGCACAACTACTCCGTGCGGTATTATTTAAACGCTGGCACACGCGTTATGACAACTTTATGGCGTGCCGTGCCGATGCGGTGAGGTGGGCCGCGGCCGAGCTATGAAAAGTTCATAAAGTAAAAATTGGCGCGCAACGCAACGTGTCGCATGTACCCAGTGCCGCGCGTCAAACGCCACGCCGCGCCGCGCCGCCGCGTCTACCGACATCGAAGGAGTGGAAGACGCTGTTCGCGACTCTCGAGCTCAAAGAGAGGGAACTGCTAAGTAGCAGGAAGAGGATTGGACGGCGCGATTGTGACGGTGTTGGCGCCTCTAGACCGGCGGAAGCTCGCAGAGCAATAATCTAAGAAGGAGGACACCGCGAGAAGTGCCGGTGCTCGTTTTCCACATTCATAATAACGCCTTGGCATATTGTAATAACTCATAATCGATTGTTGTCCGTGTTAACGCCGCCGCGCCGCTGCGAGCCTCATGCCCGGACCCCCTCCAAACGCCCGCATCGCTGTACTTGGCGCGGTACTCGTTTTTAACCTACCATATTATGCGTTCAAAGTATACGCCCGTAATAACCCGTTAGATCATTTGTCTTTTCTTTCATTTTTTTTTTCTTTACCAACTCCTTCTTCTACTATGTACCTACTTGCGCTCCGCTGGTACGTGTGCTTATTATTTTATGAGAGAAGTGCTCGCTGTTACGCTGCGTGAAAATGCGATTTGTCTCGAATGTCACGATGTTCCCCCCTGCAGTTTCCTACAAGAAGGGCTGAGTAGCTGAGGTGTCTTTGTTGCGGATGATTTCGAGGTCGTTGGATCTTCGCGGGTATGGAAATCATTCGTGTGTATTTTTTTGGTTTTCTTGCTCCGATGGTTCAGGCTCGCTTTGTCTTCCTTAGTTGATATTTTATTCATAATTTCATCATTGTTTGCGTGAAGAGATCGATATCATCCATTTTCCATTCAATCTGTCGATCATAATGGAATATATCCCTTGTAGCGAATAGCACAACTTTGTTATTTGAACTTTTACAATTTGAATTTCTATAACTTTGAATAGGGAATTTCAGAAAATTCAAATTTAAAACCACTGGCACGACAAAAATCGTTGTTGAGAGGACATTGGCAAGGCTGACAGGAGATATTTCGTAGATAGTCAACACCAAATAAGGGACAACACATTGTCACAATATTGGGAATCCTTCGAGTACAAACACAACTTTGAAAAATTTTATTCAGCCACAAATTCTGTGTCTCCAAAGTATGAAGAACAAACAGCCGAACAGGTCCTACTTGATAGGGAATTCAGGTGGAACAGTTAGTCCAAGGGTTGTTTTAGAGCTTGCAATTGTGAATAAATGAAGCAAATTTGGGCTTCCATTGGATAAACAATGAAGAACAGAGGAAATAAAAAGATGTTATCCCTGAGCCCAGAATTTGATGGATAGGGTGTGATGAAGAATATGGCTCCAAAATTCCCACAAGTCTGTGGTGGCAAGTTGTAACAGTACAAGTCAAAATCAGCTGTGCTCTTTGCCCTCTGTAACACATTACTCGGGTCTTGTCAACTTCGTCAGTTGTTTCCTTGCCTTTCGTTTCTTAACTTCAATGCAGGGCTTCGGTTACTATTGAGATTTTGAAAATCCTAAAAAACCAAAGGCAAGAAAAAAATTGTCGAGGCCTGAACAATATCTATGTTTCAGAGCTCAGAGGGCGAAGAGCATAGCTGATTTTGACTTACACTGTTACAACTTCACTTAGTGAAGTTTCAACAGTATACAAGTCAAAATCAGCTGAGCTCTCTGCACACTGAAACACATTGCTTTAGCCACTTCAGTTTTCTCTTTGCCTTCGGTCTCTCAACGTCACTGCTTGCCTTACACTACACTATGAGAATTTTTAAAATCTTCAATCTTGAGAGACCGAACGCAATGAAAACACCGATGTTCAAGAATTTTGTCCGAAAACTGTATTTTTTTTATTTTATTTTTTTGTTTATGAAAACTTGTGTTTTTACAAGTTTTGTCAGTGCACAAATTGTTAACTCTGTTGTAACCTTATTTTTTTTTTCGATTTTCAGTTTTTTTAGTGTTTAGTCACGTTATGCAAGTACAGTTTTGTCTAAAGCAGTGATGTCGAGTGAGCGAATTTTCATTTTAAATTGATCGAGCTACATTTTATATTTAAACATTTTTCAGCAAATGCTCATTGAAAAATATTCAAGCTTGCATTTTTAAAATTTCTTCAACATTTTTCACTGTTTTAATTTTTTAAAAAGGAAGGGGTGATTTTTCTATAAGTTTTATCCAAACACATAGTAACCCCTAATTTTTCAAAAAATTTTTAGAATTTTTTTGAAATTTATTTTTTTTACTTTTGTTAGGTAAATTATTTATTTTTTCAGTTTTTTAATTTCGTTCTGTGGGAAGAATTTTTTTAGATCCCCCCTCTCCCTCCCAAAAAAAGATTCATCGCAGGGCCAAGGTCTTTATTTACACTTTATAAAAAATTTTGATTTTGTGTCATCAAGGAATACGTTCTATTTGGCTGTTTCCTTATTCTTGGTACTTTACGGTTGGAAAAATGCAATTTTACTCTTGTTGTTGGTTTGTGCGCATCCGTATATTTTGCGTTATCTTTGTCTCGATTTTTTTTCTTTCTTTTTCATCGTGAAAAATAATTAATGTAATAAGGCGGTAAATAACGTGTGAAAAAAGACGAAATAAAAGCGCGTCGACTGATACATTTAATAATGGGTGCGTTACGTTATAATAAGCTTTCGGTACGTGTTATAAGGCAGCTTAATAGGCTAGAAAATAAAACGAAAATATACTACGAATACGAATACGCGAGCGCACCGAGAAGATTACATAGCGTATAAAAAAGGACGAGCATCGGTTAATTGTGCGCCGTTTTTACCATTATAAACATATACTAACATATACTTACGCTACGTAGGTAGATTGATGCTGATAAGCAGGGAGCAGGTAGAAGGGAAGCTACAATATTCCCCGAGTACGTTTCTTTTTGATCTTTTTCAAGTTTGAAAAATACGACGTTTTTATGACGGTTTTCAGTCATCTTACGTTTTAAAAATAATGCGTAAAAGTACGCATCATAGATAAGCTTTTGACCTTTTGATGTAGGCAGTAGGTGGGGGGGGGGGCCGAGGAGCGGCGGTTTTACTTGCACCAGAGTCTAACTGACGCGAGTGCGGTGTATAGGATGCTATTGTAAGTAAGAGTAATTACATGGAGGTATTTTTAACGGAATAATTATCCTAGTCGAGCACGGGTGCGTTTAATTAGTTGGCAAGAGTTCGTGAGGAGGGAATTTTTTGCGATGAAGGAGGGATTAGTGTAATATGTGAATGGAAAATTTAACGTTGGATGATTCGGAGTTGTAAAAATACGAGTTTTTTTTTTAAACAAAATTTTCTTTAAAAAAAAGAAATCTCACAATAACTTTGAAGTTTGTTTTAGAAAAATTCTTTTGAAAAATTTTGCTTAAAAAATCACGTTGAGAAGAATTTCCTCCAGTTTGATCAGAATTGAAATTTTCTTGAAAACAATCTCTGGAAATCAGTTTAAAACTTCCTGGATTCTTTTTTTAAAACTCGTAGGTAGATGATATATTCTTTTTCATTTTTTTTTTTTTTTTTTTTTTTTTTTTTTTTTAGTTTTACGTGAAAATCTTGAGGAAAAAATTCTCAAATAACTACCTTGAAAAGTTTTTTTCTTTTTTTTCTTTATTTTTTTATGAATTCTTCTCAAGAATTTCTGATGAAGATTTGGATTTTCTCATGATAAAATTTTTCAGGGAAATTTTTTTCTTCCAAAAAACTGAAGTTTTTAAAATTTTTATTTATTTAATGTCTCAAGCATCGAATATCTTTGGCTTCAAAAAAATGAGATTTTTATTTTTTACACTGATTCAAAAAAAAAAAAAATTCAGAAATTTCCAAAATGACAGATATTTCATAGAAAAAATTGTTGAAATCATTTTTTCGCATAAACCTCTCATTTTTCTTAAGATTTGCCAATGAAAATTTATTTCTTAAAAATTTTTGGAAAAATTTCTTAAAAGTCAGCATTTTGGGAATAAAAAAATATATGTCAATTTCTTTGAAAGCAAAAAAAGAAATTTTTGAATCTTTTATAAAAATTGACAGATAACTATTTCAAAAAATTGTTGAAATTATTTTTTCGCATAGTTGAACGTCTCATTTTTCTTGAGATTTTCCAATGAAAATTCCCTTCTTAGATATTTTTGAAAAAATTTCTTAAAAGTGAGCATTCTTGGAATAAAAAAATATGTCAATTTCTTTGAAAGCAAAAAAAGACATTTTTGAATCTTTTATAAAAAATGACAGATAACTATTTCAAAAAATTGTTGAAATTATTTTTTCGCATAGTTAAACGTCTCATTTTTCTTGAGATTTTCCAATGAAAATTCCCTTCTTAGAAATTTTTGGAAAAATTTCTTAAAAGTGAGCATTCTTGGAATGAAAAAATATGTCAATTTTTTTGAAGCAAAAAATTGGTAAATTTTTTAATATTTTTGTAGAAAAAATATGACAGATATTTCAAAAAATTGTTGAAATCATTTTTTCGCATACACCTCTCATTTTTCTCAAGTTTTTCCAATGAAAATTCCCTTCTTGGAAATTTTTGGAAAAATTTATTAAAAGTGAGCATAAAAATTGTTAAAATTTTTTAAATTTTTGCAGAAAGAAATTTCTGAATTTTCTTGAAATGAAAATAATGCCCCTCTTTTTTTCTTTGAGTCAGTGTAAAAAAATCTCATTTTTTGAAAGAAAAGATATTCGATGCTTGAAACATTAAAATGAAAATTTAAAAAACTTCAATTTTTTGTAAGAAAAAAATTTCCTAATTTTTTTAGGGTAACTTGGAGTCGATTTTTTTTTTAATTTTTTGGTGGAGAAAAATCCTAATAGGTCGATAATTTTCATTCTCAATTTTTTGGAGTAAGTGAAAAATTTCTTTTTTTTTTTGTATAAAAAAATCTCATTTTTTTGGTCGAAGACAGTTTATTCTTACACTCAACATTGAAAAATTTTCAACTCGACCATCGAAAATCGAATTAACCCTGATTCTGTGATTTGTATTCTCTTCTTCAAGAATTCTGATCTCTGATTTCGAAATCATCTTTTCTAATATGGATTCGAATAACTCGGTTCAATAATAATTTTTTATACGTTGTGAAATATGTGGACATTGTGTCGTTATCGAAATACAGAATAACCTGTCCTCGAACCGGAGGTCCAACTCCGGATCTGCTACCATTTCGTGTAAAAATGACTCATAAATTAGTGGATAATCTCGAATGTCGCGTCGCATGGTCAATCGAATCGAACACGATTGAAATTTTCCATTTTTAACTTATTAACTCGTATTTCTGTCGAAAAATACATTGACTCGTAATAACTTAGGTCGCTCTGTGGCCATCCAGATCCACTTGCACTATATTCTGGTATTGGTTATACTCGTATTATACTGTCTGCTGTCTGCCTGCCGCCGTCTTCCTATATTATCTGCCGGGTTGGAAATTTATTAACACTCGTTTACATGTCGCAGGTCACGTTTTTTCCCCCGTTGATTACCTACCCTCTCTTTCTGAACGTATCAACGTTTCTCAAAGGCAATCAAAATGTATCTTCTTTACCCTTACAGATGCCTTCTTCACCCCACTGTTTCCGTTCGACATCGACACTCGTCAACTTCTCTCTTTTCACCCCAATCAAAAAACGCCAACCACTCGGTTATGTTTTTTTTTCACTTAATTTTTTGTCCCTTATATACTACGGATAGTTTTGTTTTATTTTGTGTTATTTTATATTTAATTGTTTGTTAGTTTGTTGGGCTGGCTCCCTCGCGGTAAAATGTGTACAAAATTTATAATCACGTTAAATCTAGTCTAGTTTTAAAAACCTATCCCTCTCTATACCTTTACCTATACTATAGTATGCTTTTATCATTCGATCTATACATACGTTTCGGTTTTATATTTACCTACGTCATTAAGGTTATTACGAACGAGAGAGGAAAACTCGAAGGAATTTATCTGTCTATTTTTATAAGCTATCGAATAAATATCATTATAATCGTGTTCTCTTTCGTTCTCGTATATGCGTTTGCTTGGTTCGTTCGTGTAAAAAACATTAATAAAAATCAACCGTATAAAATAATGATAATAAAGAATAAGAAAGGCGGCCAAATAAGAAAGAATGAATACTAAAAAAAAAATGTTTGTGGTTTTCTATTTTACCTATAATTAGATATATAAATAATACGCTCGCTTTGTCGTTTCTCATTCTTTTTTTCTTCAATTAATACGCGTAGAAAAAAATGAATTAATCGAGTATTAAATCAAAATGAAAGAACGAGGCTTTGTTCGCGATATTCCTCTTCCATTCTATATAATCAATCTGAAAACGTTATTTCTATGCAAAAAAATTACCTCGCCTCGTCCAAGACGCCGCCGATATGGTTCAATGATTCGCCATGATTAGTTCTCCACTCCGCGAGTATCTACTATTGCGAGTCGCGACTTTGGCGAATGAAATTTTTACATCAGATTCAATTTTTTCGTGTGGTTTTTTACTCGCATAGTCGTAGCTATAGCTGTGGTTTGGTTTGGTTTTCTTTCTTGCACTTGGCGCTTCTCAATGGCTGGAAAATCAATACTCGATGCGGTAGCGAGCTCGGTCTCTTCGGTGACGACGCTGATGCTGACGTCGCAAATGTTATCTATTCCTTATTGCGAGACCTTGTTTTTATGCGGAATGTGGAAGAGGGCGGGTTGTGGGGGTCTGTGCGATGGTTTTATTCGCGTTGTCGGTCTAGCCATGCCTGTGAGGGTATCTCTTGTTCTGTAAATGTGTGCAGATTTTGGTTTCCATGGGAGGTTGTGGGTCGTCGAAAAGGAGAGAGTAAGAAAATTTTTAACATCGTGTACCTTACAGGATATTTTTCATATATATATATATTTTTTTTGAAGAAATTCAAAGGTTTTTTCTTAGAAGGAAAAAGGGAATGAGAAGAGATTATGGTTTATTCGCTTTAATTTTAATTTGAAAATTTCGCGTTCAAATCAATTTTTGATAGGTAAAATTTTAAAAATCTGCATTTTGAAAAAAATTAGTTTTGGAATTTTTTTCCTGTCAAAATTTGAAAAAGTGTTTGCCATAAAATTTGAAAAAATTGGATTTTCGATGAAATGTTGAAAATTTGGAGCTTGAAAATTTAAAAAAAAAAATGTGTATTCTGCTGTATCTAGACCTAAAAGATTGTTTTTATTAAAATTTAAAAAAATTGTTAGATCAAAAAAAAAAAAATTAAAAATGAAATTTAGAAAAACCAATTTAATTTGGACAAAACTTTGTAAATTTCAATTTTGAAAAAAAAAATTGAAGAAATTGCAATTTTTGACAAAATTTTGGAAATAGTGATCTGAACAAAATTGAAAAAACTGTTTTCACCTTCGACCATGTAGCCGAATATTATCATGCGATAATATAATTCGCCGCTTGCGAGATTTTAAGGAGGGTGCATTTCACACTGTAACACAATCATCCTCACGACCGACGAACGTTCACGAACTGATCCTTTTCGCAACTCTTGAATTTTACCAAGTCCAGCGCGCGTCACTACATCTGTACTGGATATCAAAATTGGAGAGGAGGGAGGGGTTCAATCAAAATTTTTGTTATAACTAAAATTATTCGCAAAACTTCAAGCTACAACTTTTGTTTGAAAATTTTTTCAAATGGATCCCTGCCTCCCCACCAATTTTGGATAATGTAACTTATTTTGACTAAGCCAAGTTACATTATCCAAAATTGGTGGGGAGGGAGTGGTCCATTTGAAAAATTTTTCAAACAAAAGTTGTAGCTTGAAGTTTTATGAATAATTTTAGTTAAGACAAAAATTTTGATTGAACCCCTCCCTCCAATCCAATTTTGATATCCAGTAGCTACGTAGTGACAAGTGCTGGACTTGACACATTCATAGTGTCCATAGACGCAAGTTAAAAACTTCTCCATAATATTATCCGATTTCGAGTCCATCACGAACAAATATTAATATATTATTAATGCCATTTTATCGAATTAAAATTATTATATATCTATTGTATTTGTATCATGATTTGTATTTTTAGGAATTAATCCATCCTGTTGATGACCATCCTGGCGATGATTTTTCTTTCGATGTCTACTTAACGACGTTCTGTTATTAAAGGTGGCCGAACATTGGCCGCAATGGGTTTTCTCTGCTGCAGTAGCATTAATAGTACTTTTCAGAGGCCATTTAAGCTTGTGTACTCCGCGAATATGCCTATATAAATTACTATTGTGCGCAAATCTGTACACTAAAGCACCGATGATGGAAGTCCATTTTTTTTCGACTTCCGAGATTTTTATTGTTTATGAACCTACAAGTGTCCAAAATTCAAAAAACGTAAAAACCTCGAAGTTGAAAAAAAATGTGACTTCCATCATCGGTGCTTTAGTGTACAGAAATGCAGATCCACAATGATGACAAACAGCCATTTCGGCGTGAGGAAAGAAAATTAATTCGATGCATTCAAATTTCAAAAGTAATAAAAAATTGGAAAACGCTCGTAAAAAATATGCAAATGATAACCATTGTTTTGATATAACGTGAATATGCATATATGCGATAATGGGAATTGGTAAAATACACTGCATTACCCATTTTACGGACGTGGGACTATGGCGAGCAAAAGAGTTGATTTGCCCTTATAATTCGGTAAAACGCGCTAGGATGATTGTGTTACAGTGTAAAATGCACCCTCCCTAAAATCTCGCAGACCGCGAATTCAATGTTGTGATAATGGCACCGTGATCTCGTAATTTTATAAGTCCTATAACTCAGTGGGGAATGGGTTTAGAAATGCGCATGCGTTACTACAAGGGGTTTCCACTTATCATAAAATTTTGAAAAACAAAACAATGAAAAATTGTACCAAATTTAGCGAAAATCAGAGGCCATCAATTACCCATAACCCCAGTGACGCGTGCGCACTTCCATATCCATTCCCCACAACGTTATAGATCGCGATAGATCATTGTGCCGTTTTTGTTTACGAAATTTCGTATGCTCGAGCGGTCTATTATATTATCGCATGATAATATTCGGCTATATGGTCGAAGGTTTTCACCCAAAATTTAAAAAATTGGTGTTTTTTCGAAATTTTTGAAAATTTAATTTCCAACAAAATAGGTACAAAAAATCAGCCTTCGTAAAAATTTTTCCTAAAATTTTTAAAAATTCAAAAAAATAGATATATTATACAATTTTTTGATTCGATATTCACATCAAATTTGAAAAATTCAAGTTTATACAAAATTGAAAAAATTCAATTCTTGAAGAAATTCCAAAAAACCCTTTTTAGAAAAATTTAAAAAAATTTAAATTTTGAACAGTTTTGTAAATTTTGACTTGAACAAAATTTTTCAGAAAAATAGACTTTGCTCAAAGTTTACAAAAATATGTAGGTAATTTTGTTCAAAATTGTAAAAAAATTCGAAGAAAATTTTTAAAAATTCAGTTTTGAACAAAATTTTATGATTTTTATTTTTGTAAAAAAAAGTGTTCACACAAAATTTATGAAAATGTGGGTTTCCTTCAAAAAAAAAAAAAAAAAAAAAAAGATGACTCAAACTTTTTAATATTTGATAAAAATATAATCTTCAACAAAAATTACCAAAAAAGTGACTTTTCTTCAAAATTGGAAAAAAAAAGTTTTAAAAAAAAATCAATTTGAGAAAATTTGAAAATTTCTGAAATATAAACAAAATTACGTCTGGAGAAATTGTTTTCCGTCCATATTATTTTGAAAATTTCAATTATTTTTTAAATTCCAAAAATTGCGACCTTTAAACAAAACTTAAAAAAATGATGTTCACAACGAAATTTGAAGAAACAATTTTCGAAAATTTTTTGGAAATTTGGTTTTAACGAAACTGAAAAACTTGGGATTCAAAAACAAAATTTAAAAAGTTGTTCTTTATACAAAATTTTGAAAAATGTATTTTTCAACAAGATGCAAAAACTCAAATTTCGAATGAAGCAAAAATAAAATCATTTTCACAGGATTTGAAAAAATTGTTTTTTTTCCAAATAAATTTAAAAAAAAAAAAAAAAAAAATATAGCAAAATTGAAATCTTTAACTTTATATTGAACAAAATTTTTAAAAAGATGTGTTTTGCACCATAAATTTTTCAAGTGTGATTTTGCATTAAAATTATTTATAAAGAAAACGTTTCTAATAAAATTTTTAAAAATCCAATTCAACCAAGTTTTTTGTTTTTTGATTTTACATACGACATACCTACAAAATTACGTCTGGAAAAATTGTTCTTCGTTTAAATTTAATTTTTTTTTTCATTTTTCTAAAATTCAGCCGTGAAAAATATTTGGAAAAAATGGTCTCGAAAAATTTTAAAATCCGCAATTTTCGACGACATTTTGGAAATTTTGATTTGAACATTATTGAGAAAATTAAAGTTACAAAATATTTGAAAAGTTGTGTTTTCTACAAAATTTTCAACAAAATAAAGAAAAAATCGTTCATACAAGATTTGGGAAAAATTGATATTGTTGTACATACAAAACTTCAAATTCTAAAAATCCAATTTTGAACTTTTTTTGAAAAAAAAAAAAATGAAATCAGAAAAAAAAAATAGTGTTTTCAATAAATTTTTAAAAAATTGAATTTTGTTAAAACATTATGAACCTTGATTTTGAGAAAAATTTAAAGAAAAAAGAAAACTTTTTTATATAAAATTTGAAAAATTATTTTTCGGTCAAGTTTTCAAAAATGAAACATTTTCAAGTGACATTTAAATCGATCAAAAAAAATTATCAACACTTTTAAAAATGTCACAGCATTTATGTATATCAGAACTCCGAAACAATCAGGCCTTGGGACCACTGACCACTTCACCACTTCCCCACTTGAATCCTCCTATAATAAATAGGCTCTTAGTACATATGCACTTTGTTTTCAGCTCAGTTCAACAAAAAAGTGTTTGCAAAAAGTCTCAAGAAAATTGTTTCTCAAAATAATAATGTAAATATAGGTATAGGTACTTTGTTTCATTTTCATCGTACTCGAGACAAGCTACCTGTACAATTGCGGATCGTCGATGACGCCAGCTTCAAAATTCAAATCAAATTGAATCGAATCGAAGCGGCAGCGAATCGAATGCAAACGAAACGAAACGCATCGTATCGTATCGCACTGAAAAATATGACGACCTCTGGTGAATTGCGATCGCTACGATTGATTAATCGTCCATTTACTAGTTCAGCCGAATCAATTTCCATTTAACGTTTTACAGTCGACGAAAATTAGGCGACGGCGGCAGCGGCAGCGCAGCGCGTCCGCGCGATGGTATTTTATACTTTATACTAAATTAATAACCGAAAACCAAAACCAGCAACCATTCATTAAACATTCGATACGTTTGCCGTTGAGCTCGACTCGACGCGATCGCATCACCTGTGAAAAGGAAGTGATATTGAAAAATGTGTATTACGTATCGTTTCGTCGACTCGTCGCGTCGTTACGTCTAACTCTATAACCCCCTCGATACTGCTACCTGATATCCCTGATATCCCTCGCCTATCTCTTTCATAAATTACGACCACGATATAGTGCTGGACTGAAAAAATACAGAGTAGACTTTTGACGTTTTGACATATTTTATTACGAGATGCGTGCTTTTCCCACCCCCTTGTCTATACACTTTGGTCTCATAATGTACTTAATGATGATGGTATTGGTAATAAATTCCATTCCAGACATCATAGTTCCACCCCAACTGTATCTGTATAGTAAACAACGAGGTAGTGAGAAAATATAGCTGACCAGTGGTCGGATTTTTTGGCCTTTTTTCCCCAGTTCATTATTATTAGCCCAGTAGAATTGGGACCAAAAAATGACGCTGATTGCATTTTGGGTTACATGGAAATTTGTTTCTTTAGAATGTTCCTTTCGGTGTCCTAATTAGGCCAAAAAAAATTCCACGAACCTCACTCTTTAAGAAGGCCCTCAAATTTGAACTCAAAGTGACCCCCTCGTTGTTTTCGCATATAACTCGTTAAATATGCGTTTAAACAGAAAATTGATTATTACTAAAATTAAAGTAGATGAAATTTGCAACATAAAAGGTTATATTCATTTTTTCAAAAAAATGAACGGGGGAAGTGCAAAAACGCGCGTCACAATGTACAGAGGAGAAAATATTAGCAGATTAGTCCCCATTTTCACGAATACGTCGAAAAAATGTGATGTTCTGTATTTCTGATCTCAGGTTGCTTTTTTTATTGAATAAATGCAATTTTGCAAGAACTCTGATTTTTGGAAATTATTTTACTAAAAATAATTTTTTTTTTTAAATTCAGTTGGGGTAGGATTTTGCATTGGATCAAATGGTAGCCTTTGTCATTGATTGAATGCATATTGTCATTTTTTCAAATTTACTGAAAATAAAATTTTTTACAAATTCAGTCAGAGGAGGATTTTGCATGGGGCTTCAAAAAAAAGTATTTCGTATTATTCCAAGAAAACTCATAGAAATTTTTTCATAAAAAAATTAACCTTTTTTTTCTTACCAAAAACAGATATTTTTTCTCCGATAAGGTTGGCAAAAAATTTACCCATTTTTTTAATTCAAAAAATTGAAAATTTCACTACACTGACTCCAAAAAAATATAAATAATTACATTACTGTAAAAAAATCAGTTTTTTTTTTTGCCAAAGATTTCAGTTTTTTTTCTCCAAAAATTAAGTGAGAAAAATTCCGATTGCAAAATGAAATGATTTACTTTGGTACTTACTCCAATAAAATTGAGAAATAGGTAACTAATTAAATATTAAGAGATTTTCTTCTTCAAAAAAATTTCAACTAAAAATTACACTAAAAATTGTTACCAAAAATTGAAATAATTTTTTTAACGGAAACCAAATCAAAAAATTAGGTTTTTTTCAAAAAAACAATTTTTTTGGAAATTTAAAAGTTGAAAAAAAATCCTTTTAAAATTTAAAAAATATTTTGTAAATCAAAAAATTGAGAAACTTTTTTTTTCCAAATAAAGAAATAAATAAATTTTATTACGTTATTGACTCCCAAAAAAATTATTAGTAATAATTAGTGACACGGATTTATTCCAAGAAAAATTGGAATTCTGTTTGTTTTTTTTTGTTTTTTTGTCGAAAAGAAATCAAAAGATTTTAATTTTAAAATTTTAAAAAAAGAACAAAATATTGTGATTTTTGAAAAAATTAAGAGATGAGAAAGGCACGAAAATTAAAATGGGCCAGATGTCAGAGTGAAAGGCGCGAAAAGGATTTTGGATCTTGGATTTTAAATGCATAATAATATTATAATAATTTTGGATTTTAATAATTTTAAAGTCCTTTTATCCTGGATTTCGCCGAACTATGCGCTAAATAAGGAAATTGTAGATTCATTAAATTGGTCATCTCTGAGTCCCTACTAATGTTCTCATAATTTTTTTCAAGTTTTGCAATTTTTTTAGAAATTTTATACAAAATAAAATTGAGTTTTAAAACTTCTAATGAAATTCAATATCATGTTGAATTTTTTTCCTGATTTTGTCAAAAAAACAAGTCTTCAAAATTTAATTTGAAATTATTTTCGTTTCGATCAAAAAAAATTCAAATGATATTTTCAAATCGTACAAACTGTAGAAGAAAATCAAAAAAAAATTTCAATCAATTTGTATCCAATTCCAGCTAGTTTTACATTTTTTTCAATTCTAGAAAATTTTTGATTTCTTTTCAAGCGTATACAACTGTAGGGTTTCTCGAGTAATTATTTCGAAAAAAAAAAATCATCAATTTTGTAAAAATTTGATTCAGGGGTTACAAAATTTGGTCATAAACATGAAAATTTGTCAAAATTAACTACCTAATCAAAATGAATATCCTATTGTTTTTTTCGTTCTTATCCCAAAATTATACGTTTCAAGGTACCTCTATTCATTACCTAAATTTCAAAATAATTCGTCTGAGTGAATTTTTTCGATTTTTATCCGAAATTTTGAACGTCGAGAAGATGATATCGTAAAACTACAATAATATAATCGATCGTACAAAACGAACTAAGCCCTGTGCAAGAACGTCCAATCGAATGGAAAACTCGAAATAACCGCAATCGATGGCAGATGTCTTACAAAAGCGTACATGTAAATCGAGCGCCGAATCATTTATACGTTTTCATTTTACGGTATCAAATTTAATTTTCAATTACTGCGATACTTTTGGATGGGCCGAAATACATAAAATACATATACGTCGAACTCAGATTATGATTGCTCGATTTATTCTCATCGTATCTTCCGACTGCGCGATTTCGTTCGTTCGTACAATGAGAATTTAATTCGCCACCTTTTTTTATTGTTTTCAACAACTCTGGCACTTAAAAAAAATAAATAAACTCCATAAATATATTGGTGGGTATTTGATGTACAGGCGCAGGCGTGATGTGAAGTGATTTTATTATTATGAATTTTATTTACGTATTTATTTATGATCATTTTTTCGTTTCTTTTCACTCTTTTTATTTAGTTTACGTTTTGGGTACCTATACCACGAATAAATACGTACATACTCGTACTTTTTATACTCGTATAATATATCGACGTGTGTGAACGTGTTCGTGTTCCATCGGCCGGGTTAAAATTTTAATAGGGGTATTATACTCATCGCGCTGACCGGCGCGGCGAAGATGGCGATACCTACTCGAGTCATTAAAAAATTATTATTCAATAGCACGATGCGTGCTTTTAGATTTTTAATTAATGAGAGACGTGAGATCGTTGGAAACGGATTTTATGCGTCAATTTACAATGTTACCGCGAGTATGATGATAAAAAGATGGTGAACTCTGTTTAAACCAATTGTCCGGCCTGAAATTGCTCGGAAAAAAATCGACGAATTATTTTATAACGTCGATTTTTTTTTCTTCTTGGTAATTTTTATTCGTTTATTTCTTTTTATTTTACGATCATATTCCTCTCTTGGTTAAATTGGTTTCGTTTTTTTCCTCCTTTTTTCGACCGAATTGTATATTTTTATTAGCATTTCACATTTACTTAACGCGTTTTGTTGCCTGGCTTCGTTTATGTTGTATACGTATATACGCGTACACGAAAAGATCTTATATAAAAATTTTATCGCTTTAGATGTGAAGTGAGTAAAAATCCCATCGGTCGTGGCGGCCTTTGCCCGCGGCCACTCACACCCTCTTTGTCCACTCAGCCCTCCCCCCCCCCCCCTCCACCACCTCCTACGTGCACTCTCGGTACTTGGCTTTTGTTTTAATTTTTATAATAGGCGAGGGTATACACCTCGTTCTTATATATAGGTAGTTTACCTGGCTCGAGAGACAAACTTGCCACGAATTTTCTTCACGAACTGGTACCCAATTAAGTAATCTACCTTGTTCGATCAAGTTTCAATTTAAGGGAGGGAGATGAAAGGGAAGGGAAAATCACGCTTGAGGCGGGCGATGATGAAAAATTTATCATTTAAATCATTTACTCGCCTTAGCTCATTTTTTCCTCTCAATATCGAATGTGGGCCAGAAATGATGAAAAAATTCCATTCTGGATTACATGTAAATTTTTTTGTTTATAAAATGTCCCTTTCGGTGTCTTAATTAACCAAAAAAAAAAAAAGGTCCACGAACCTCATCACCCTTCCGGAAAGCCCCAAATGTGGAATCAAATATGTAACCCATTCGTCGTTTTTCGCTTATAACACTTCAAATATGAGTTTAAACAGAAAAATAGTTTTACTAAAATTAAAGTAAGTAGATAAAATTTGCTACAAAAAAAGTTATATTCATTTTTTTCAAAAAAGTGAGCGGGTGGCGCGAAAAACGCGCGTTAAAATATACAGGAAAGAAAAAAAATAAAAAGATTCTAAAATTTGAATACGTGGTAACCCTCTTTTTTTCAATCGTCCATAAGCTTTCAGCTGTGCCCTAATTCAAAAAAAGGTTCAAATAAACGTTGAAGTACGTAAAATTTCCTACAAACCGTCTTCAATTATTTTTTTCTACAAGTCAACAGAGGCCTTTAATTTTGGTTATTACCATTTTTTTGTTTAAAAGTACATTTCAAAAAATGACAATTGGCATTTAATCAATGAACAAAGCTAACCTAAGATCCAATGCAAAATCCTCCTCTGGCTGAATTTAAAAAAAAAATTATTTTCAGTAAATTTCAAAAAAAGGCAATTTGCATTTAATCAATGACAAAGACTACCATTTGATCCTATGCAAAATCCTACCCTAACTGAATTTGTAAAAAAAAATTATTTTCAGTAAATTTTTAAAAAATGAGAGTTTTTGCAAAACTGCATTTATTCAATGAAAAAAGCTACCCTGAGTTCCCATGCAAAATCCTCCTTTGACTGAATTTGTAAAAAAAAATGATTTTCAGTAAATTTGAAAAAATTACAAATTTGCATTTAATCAACGACACAGGCTAAGTACCATTTGATCCAATGCAAAATCCTACCCCAACTGAATTTGTAAAAAAAATTATTTTCAGTAAATTTCAAAAATGGCAATTTGCATTCAATCAATGACAAAGGCTAACATTTGATTCAATGAAAAATCCTGCCCAAACTCAATTTGTAAAAAAAATTATTTTTAGTAAATTTCAAAAAATGAGTTTTTGCAAAATCGCATTTATTCAATGAAAAGAGCTACCCTGAGTTCCTTAAAAAAAAATATTCTGGATTTTAATTCCGTTTGATAACTTGAAAAAATCCAAAATCCTTCCTTTTAAGAGTTTGATTTGAAATCCGAAATCTAAATCCGGATTTTGAGGATTTTGTGAATTTAAAATCTGTCGAACCTTAACTTAATTCTTCATATTGTCAGTCTTCCCGAAAAGAAATAGAAGAAAAAACGATATTTTTTGTGAATTATTTACGTTGTATCGCATACCTGTCGTAATGGTTGCCTATGTTTCTTTGACACGGTGCTATGTTTTGTATGGATCAAGGTTGTATACAGAGATTGCTGTAATATTCATAAGTTAATCTTCATATTTTATTTTTTCAACTTTTTTTTTTTTTTTTTTTTTTAGGATTTTTTGAATTTTTATTTTTACAAAAAAATAAAAATAAAATTCCTTCGTTTCCTGCAAATGTATTCCTGAGATGATTCTTAATTTTGAAAAATTTAGAGTTTTTTTTGTTGAGAATTTTGTAAAATTTAAACTAAAAATGGATTGTTTTTTTATGTCAATCACCTACCATTTTAGAAAAAAATTAAAACTATTATTTTTGTGAACTTTTGTGAGAGGGGAGAGGGAGGGGGTTACACTGACATTTTTACGAAAGGTTTTTTCCAAGAAATTCATTTTTTCGCTTGATAAGGAACCTGATGATGAGTACTTGGTGATTGAAAAACTCTGTCTAGAAATGAACGTTTTTGAGGAAGAAGGTTTATTTAGTTACTTACTCGAGAAATTACTCGTACCTATCAAGTTTTGAGTTTTTTTTTTTTTAATAATCCGTATTTTATGGAATTAAAAGGTTTTTTTTTCAATCATCAAAATTATCAATTGCTTTAAATTTATAATTTTTTTTCAGTAAACCAGAAATGGTTGAATTATGAAAAATTAATAGCTTTGTTTTTTTATCGCGGATTATGCACAATCTGGATTTTGGATTGTGAGAGTTTGTGCGAATCCATTTAATAATCTGCTCGATGAGTAGATTATGAAAGTGGATTATGGATTTTACTGTGTTCTTTTGTTTTGTTTTTGATAAACCTTTCAGAATAATTGATCAGAATATTTCTAAACCTTTTTTTAAGAAGTAAATGTGAGAATCCATAATCCAGATTCTGCACAATTCGCGATAAAAAAACAAAGCTAATAAATTTTAAAGAAACTGACAATTTTTAAAAATGATTATTTTTTTTCTATTTTTTCAATTTTTTAATTTTTAAGAAATTATGCATGATTGAAAATTATCAACTTTGGAGAATACTCATGCACCTTTTATCAATTTTTTGAAAATAATCAATATTTTGGAATTGTAAGTTTTAGAAAATTGTCAGTTTTTTCGATCATCGAGAAATAAGTACCTGATTGTAAACAATCATTAAATTTTGAGAAATTTTCGTTTCCCTACCTATTTTGGAAGTGTTGAATTCGCAAATAATTTTCAAAAAACAGTCAAAAATAAAAATCAATTTTTTGAGATTAGGTATAGTAGTTATCATTTTGTACCTAGGTAATTATAAATTTAAAAAAAAAATCACGAGATTTCTATCAATTGTATAGAAATTATTAAGTGTACAAAAATCATTCAATTTTGAGAAATAATCACCTTTTCAAAATAATTGATTACATAAAAATCAAATTTTTGATGAGTTGTCAAAATTTTCAATTTTTAATTATGGTAATATTTTTTGAAATTAAATCATCTGTGTCGAGCATACCATATTTTCTACATTTTACAAGAACCCCTCCCCCCCCCCCCCCCACTCACCTCCTCCTCCTCAAATAACTGACTTGTTTATACACTCGAGAAAAATGTAACTTTAGAAAATGACAGGAAAAATTCGCCAAATTGAATCATTCTCGCGACCAAAAAATAAACTCGCATTTGAGGCAAAATAGACAAGCCTGACGTTTCCATTTAAGCAGCCAATTTCACGAGTACCTCTTTTTCGCCAGAGCCTGCAAGTACGAGTACGACGTGTATTATTTTATCATAAATCTTTGCCCACATCGCTGTCTCGTTGACTGTTCGGCAAAAGGGACACGATGATATTAGATCCACCGTCGTCGTCGTCGTCGTCACTGTCTCGCACAAGGTAGACGTAGATGATAACTATACTCCACCAGTGCAGCACGCACCGATGGAATTTCACGAAACGGTGAAGAACGGGAAAAAAAGGGTGACTTCTCCTCGTTTAGGGAATTCGAAATTCGAGCATTAAGGGAAAAAAAAAGTGAAGCGTGCACTATATATAGGTCTTAAATCGAATGAGAAATTAGAATAAGCGACTGGGATTTACTACATACGTTTATATACGACGCGTTATCGTTTGGTTAAAATTAATGTTGACAATATGCCACTATGACAAATGCCACCAATTGCCGCCATCCGCCATCCTCATCCCCTACGTCCACGTCCATATCCTAACCTAACATAAGTACCATATCTGCATTCTGTATATTATGTATATACGCGAAACGAGCGTGTCTATGTGTTCGTATTTTAGTAAAGTAAGTAGTATTTATACGTCGTCGTTAACAACGGTATATTTTTATTAAAATTAGAAAAATCTCGAGTCTTAAGCAGCCTGTAAAGGGTCACACGTATACTCGTTGTCGTTGTATCACGTGCCTCTGCCTACTAATACTACAGAGATCGTCATTTTCCCCCCAAAAAATCTTTCTTCAACATATTAACCCAAAATGCACCCTATCTTCTCGTTACATTCACATCGCAGACGCAGACGTTGCCCGGGTCTTGGGTTCTCTTTCTTTTCACCGTATTTATACGTCTTCTTACTGAGTATATTTATTATATTTTTATTTTTATTTTTAATTTTTTTCCTTTTATTTTTTTTTCTCCTATAATATACTTAGGTACGTAGAAAGATATGCAGTTAACTCGTTTACTCGTGTAACAGGATAATTATAATACGTGATTATTTTAGGAAAAACAAATACCTATGTACTAAGTATTTGGTTAAAGACGTGACAAACAAATACAGGTAGCAATGATTAAGCACGCACTATAATTGTATATAAGATAAGATGCACAATAGTCATAGGACAGTCAGTTGTATATATGTACGAAATATACGATTATTAAGAGACGAGTCTAAGACTCATCATTACAAGTGGCGCCCAACAGCCGAACTTTTCGAGTTGTAATTCAGTACGAAAATGTTTTAATGATGAAAATCGTTCGCGGTAGTGACCGAATAGTTTATAAATAATTATGCAAATTGTATTCAAGTTCGTAAAGTCAACGTAAAAATCATTTCTCGGCTCCCCACCTTGGTTCAACGAGCACCCTTGTCCTATGCAAACGCTCCCATGACAGATGAAATAGGGAAAAATTCAACACGAAATTCATTGATCAGCGGTTCGACCTGCGATTCAGTAAGCAGTCGTGTCCTTTCAAATTCGTAGAAATTTACAAACACCCTCATGACGGAAAATATAGAAGCTAAATATCTGAGGACTTCATGGATCTACCTTCAATCGAAGGAAAGTATTGAGAAAATCATAAACGAAAACTGGCCAGAAGAATAAAACAGCAGCTCAAATTTAGACTCACTAAGGAAACTATTGTGTAAGTTAGTAAAACAAAACTTTAAATTAGGATTAAAGCTACAGCTAATATATGATATAGAACATAAAGACTTAACATTAGAGGGCTTAGATGAAATAGCGTTAATAGAATTAGAAAGTAAGAACAAATTAGGAGGGAGTGCAAAAAATTCAGAAGAAAAATTAAAAGAGGAAGAAGAGAAGAAAAAAACAGAAGAACTAGAAAAAAAGCTTGAAGAAAAATTGAGGAAAGAGTTTGAAAAAAAAAAGAAATAGAAAATAGGAGAAAAGAAAATAGGAAAATGGCTAGTGAACCGCAACTGGATATTGGGAAATTTAGTGGAAAACCTGCAGATTATGAGAGATTCATAAAAAAGTTTGAAATCCTTAGTAAAATAAAAGGGTGGACGGCTGAAGATATGGTAAAGAGATTTCCATTATATTTAGTAGATTATGCGTTCCAGTACTTCATTACGGAGTTAGACAAGGAAACAACATGGGACAGTATTTTGTTGAAAATGGGGAAACGATTCAAAGTGACACCTATATTATTAGAAAATCAACTATATGCGAAACGTCAAAAACCGAATGAAGACCCGATAGAATTCTTAACGGAGGTAGCTAGTATGGCAAAAGATGCACGATTGCCGGACAGTAGTGTGTGTAGAATAGTACTGAGAGGGTTGAAAAAAGAAATTATTGAGAAGATAGGTATGATGGATAACTCGTCATTAAAAAACATTGAAGAGAATATTGTGAAGTACAATGTGAAAAGGGAATTCTGGAGGAAAAAATGAACGAAGATATGGCACAAAAAGTGAAAGAGTTGCAAGCAGAAGTGGAAAAATTGAAAATGCAAAAAGAAGAAAAAAGTATGGAGAAGGAACTAGAGGATTTGTTACTAGTGAGAGACCAAGCTAGAAAGGAAAATAGAGACAGGAGCAGTAGGAGAGATAACAATTATGATAATAGGAGGGATAATAATTATGATAATAGGAGAGATAAAGTCCCCTCATTTAATGTGAGGGAAGATTTAGGGAAATTAAAAAATATTAAGCTAGAGAGTATAGAGAAGGGAAATGAAAATTTAATGTATTTCATGTGGGATAGTTTACTAAGTATAATATGTTTAGCAACATGTAGCATGGTAGTTTATTTATATTTAAAAATAAGAGATATTAGAAGTAAAATGGACGTATTGATGAAATTGAGAAAATAAAATTGTAGATATAGTTTTGTTTTAATCTAAGAAAATTGTAAATAATTAGTGAGCGAAGGCGCTCTTTCTCAAAAACAGAGGGGAATATGTAGCGGGATAATTATAATACGTGATTATTTTAGGAAAAACAAATACCTATGTACTAAGTATTTGGTTAAAGACGTGACAAACAAATACAGGTAGCAATGATTAAGAACGCACTATAATTGTATATAAGATAAGATGCACAATAGTCATAGGACAAGTCAGTTGTATATGTATGAAATATATAGTAATGATACGATTAGACGAGTCTAAGACTCATCATTACACTCGTTTGTGTCTTTTTTTACGTTCACATTCGTCATTGGCATTTGTTACCAGTGGTGGTGAGTGCATCGAACGCCACAGTTAGGGTGAATTATACGCGTACTCGAGAAAATTATGAAAATACGGTTGCGGTGAAGCGACCCGACCCACACCAGCCAGAGCAGACGTATTACGTAGTACGTACTTAACCACAACAACGCGAATAGATACCTTTTAAACGGCGAATGCTTTGATGAATTGCGTTAATTAGGTACGGTACGCGGTATTCCATTCTTGATCAACTATAGTAGAGTAGAGTCTTAAGAGTACCTATGTACCTATTTATGAGACGCCAGTCTGAAACCGAACAGAATCACGGCTCATTTATATGCAACCAAAGAGGAACCGATAACAAAGTAAACCGTTCCGTAGATTACTGCAATTATACAACGTATTGTCAGTATTTACTCGTATCATGGGGCTGCTGGGACGCTGGGTTTTTCTTTTGCTCGATGCCAAGCTTTATATTTGTATCATATTTTGATGATCACTTTGGATATAAGGATTGTCGAGATAGGCACCACGATGTACTTTTGAATCACTTTAGTGATATACACTTTCAGAAGGTCAGTGCTCATTGAAATAATTTAGAACTGGTTTTAATGACAATATTGACTGATCAGTCAAAAAATGGCAAATAATGACTAGTTTTGGCAAAAGAAGACAGTTTTTTGATGAAGATTCAAATATTCTGTTTTTACCCCTGTTCCAAAAAAAAAAAAAAAAAAATGAAATGAAATAAGTAAAATAGGTACCTACTTTGTGATAAGTTTTTGACAGAGCTACTTATTTTGAAGAATGATTTCGGTCAAAAACTGTTTTTAAATTTTTTTCTAGAGGATTTCAGGAGTTTTTTTCTTCAAGAATATGGTATCAGAAACTTTTTTAGAACTTTTTTTTAATAGAATTATTTTTCAATAATTTTTTTTAAAATTTTGTACATGATTTTTCTAACATTTTTTCAGAAAGTTTTTTGGATTTTTTTTTTTTTTTTTTTTTTTTTGAAGATTTACATATTTCTTCTGACAAGGCAATCTTCTTGGCAACTCCTCAACAATTATTTTAACTAACTGAAAGGGAATTTCACCCAGATCTCAGAATCAAATTTTGATGGGCCGAAATTGACTTTTCGATTTTTGGTGAATTTTTGAAAAAATAGCGAAAATTACCCATAGATGAATCAAATTTTGATAGGTCGAAATTGATTTTTCGATTTTTGGTGAATTTTTGAAAAAATAGCGAAAATTACCCATTGATGAATCAAATTTCGAGGAACTTGATTTTGAATAAAAATTGAAAAAATAATCTCCATACTTAATTATAAGTACGTAAGTTTGTTGAATCTAAACTAATATTTAGATAAAATTTGAAAAAAAAAATTGTTAATGCTTAAAAAATTGTTTATTAACAGAATTTCAAGAGAAAATTTGAAAAAAGATTAAATTAGGTAAAATTGTGTTTGAACAAAATTTTGAAAAAAAAATGACGAGATTCGGATCATGTACCTACAACAAAATTATGAAGACATTCGAGAATCGACGAACTTCAACAAAATAATAAAGATCGCATCATTTTTTTCATCTATTAAAAAAAATTCCTGAACCTTTTTAGAATTTTTTTTTGCTTGCAAGCTACTTTGAAACGAATTTTTCCAAGATTTTTTTTTTTTTTTTTTCAAAAAACGATTTTATAGAAAAGTGATTTTTAAATTTCTAATTTTTTTTTTATGATGATGATCAGTTGGTGCTTGAAAAGCTTTGCGAAGAAATGAAAGTTTACAAAGAAAGAAGGGGAGGTATTTTTTAATAAACACTTAAACAGTTGAACAGTCGATATAAATATATTTTTTTAAATTTTATTGTTTCAAAGAGATCTATAAATTTTTTTTTTTTTTTTTTTTTGGGTGTTTATAATTACAGGATTATTACACCCATCGGAAGAATTTTTTTAAATTTTATTTGTGAGGTTGAGTTTTTTAATTAAGTCTATGAATTTTTGAATTTCGGAAGGAATATCTGGTATAACTGGAGGGATTTCATTTATTTGTAAGGTTAGTCTCTCTTGTTTTAACTTGGGGCATTCGAACAGGATATGTTGGATAGATATAAGTTGAATAGTACAGAAAGGGCATAGAGGTTTTGGAGTTTTTTGGTAAAGATAATTGTGAGTAATTTTTGTGTGTCCAATTCTTAGTCTGGTTATAATGATTTCATCTTGTCTATTTAATTGTGAGAGGTTTTAATTTTTTATACTTGGAAATTTTTATATAAATTGATAATTTTTCGATTATTGAAGAAAATTTAAAATTTTCAAAAAATTAATTCCGAAATTGGTGATTTTTAAAATTCATTAATTCCTCAAATTCGAGGTTTTTTTTTATTTTTATTTTTATTTTTATTTTTTTTTAAATCGATGTTTAATAATTTTGACAACTAAAAAAATTAAAAAATTATTGATTCAAAATAATTCATGATGTTGTTGTTGTTTTTTGAAATTTATGATAACAAATTTTATTGCTCTCCAAGAATTGATAAAAATGATTAATTTCTCAAAATTTGACGGTTTTTCTAAAGTGATTTTTTTTGTTTACAATTAATTCTTTCTCTATAATTTGATGATTTTTTAATAATTCGTCATCACTTGATTTAATTTCTTCAAGAAATAGATAATTTTTCAATATTTGATGATTTTATCAGCTGCAAAAAATCTAAATTCAAAAAATTGATAGTTTTGATGTTGTTTTTTAAAATTTTAATTACATTTATAATCTTTTTTTGGTGGTTATAACCTGAAAGTATTGATTATTTTCAATAAATTGATTGATAATTTTTCAAGTTTCAAAAGTGATGATCTTTTTTTTCAAAATCAATAAATTCTCATAAGTAATTAACTTTAATAATTTAGAAAAAAAATTAATGGTTTCAAAAACTTTCAAGTATATCATAGAACTGTAGGTAATTTGAAAGTATAATAGCAATTTGAAAAAAATGATAATTTCTCAAAAATTATTCAATTTTTAGTAATTTATAAAAAATTGATGGTTTAAAAGAAAAACGAACAATTTTTCAAAAATTAATAATTTCTCGATGTTTGATAATTTTGTGTTTCTTAAAATTAATGAATTTGAAAAATTTGGTCTTACTTTCCAAAAAATTGGTAATTTTTCAAATTCAAAAATTAATTATTTTTTGATGTTTAATAATTCTGTTCATTAAAAAAATAATAATAAATCAAAAAAGTGATAATTTTCAAAACATTAATTATTTCTGAAAATTTGTCAATTTTTCAACAAAAAAAAAAGATAATTTTTCAAAATTGATAATTAAATTTCTCATTATTTTATCAATCATCATTTTTCAAAATAATTAATAATTCCTCAAAAATAAAAGTTTTTATATTGCTTTAAAAAATCATCAATTTAATAGTTTGAAGTCCATAAAAATCTCAATACTCGAGATATTTTTGGTTTCCATTTCCGAAATACTTATAATTACGTCTCCAGCACATCCTAAATTCTGCTGCTGATAAATTTTCATTCGACATCTCGTGATGTAAATATTGACAGAGTGGGGGAGGGGAGGGGAATAAGAAAATGCTACCACATCAGCCTATATAGATGCGATATATTATTTATACAAGTGTACAGAAAGATGAAAAAAAGTGTGGAAAAAATCAACGTATAACGTATCTCTCTATCGCATACCACGCAACGCAACGGCGAATCCATCACCGGAAGTGTCCGAATTAAAGCATTACGACAGAAATTTCAATCATGCAGAGCAAAGTGTATCTACAATCTACCTATTGATGGATATTAAACAGTAGCTATATCGTAGGCAGTAGCAGACAAAAAGCAGAAAACACGACGATAAATAATAATCAAAAACGGTTCAATGTCGGTGACTGATTGATACTTGATAGCTGAATCTCTTCTCGTAGATATGCATCACTAAATATGATCGTCGTAACCTCGACCACGACCGAGGTGCAAAGAGATCGTCGTACAGATAATTCTGATTTTTCCTTCTTATTATTCTGGATTTTTTTTTTTTTTTTTTTTGTTTCATCGTCGCGCTTACAATTATAGCCGTTATTATGTCTCGTAGCTCGTACTCATTCATTCAGTTTTACGCAGGGGAGGTTTCGTGTTACTTTTTTCATCATCATTATTATTATCATTTTATTATTTTATTTTTCCCCTTTTCTTTTAGGTTTTTTTTTTTATTCCTTTGGTTTTTTCCTACTGTTTTACCGTCGGCTGCATATTTCACACCGAATATTCGGATTGGTTATGCACGATTTTTCCACGCGGAGAAATTTAATCAAGCGTGATGGGTGCCATCGCGTTACCTCTGTTCTCATTCAATAAGTATCGACGATTGAAAAAACAAAAATATATAAAACAATAAAAACATTAGACGTAGGTATGCATGCGCGTAAAAATGTACCGTCTGTACGGTGCTTTGCTTCTTTCTGTTTTCCTTCGCTGAGGTGTGTGGTGCGGGGTGTGAGATTGTGGAAAGGTTTAGGTATAGTAGATGCGGAGGTTCGATAAGGGTTTGGCTTTATTTTATAATATACGAGTACCCTTCTTCAGACCTCCCTGGCTTCTGTTTGTGAGTCGTATTATTCTCGCTATAATGAATATATTGCGTGCCAAATTTTTCACCGAATCACGATTGTTGAAGGTGCCATAAAATATAAAAATATTGGATATTTTTTTCGAATTTAATTCGAACTAATTTTCTTTTTGCCATTTTTCATTCGTAATCTAGAGATTTTATATCTTTAATTCGAGATGAGTGATGGAGGATATTATCAAATTTGGGCAGATCCACTAAAAGAAGGATCTAGATCCAGATCCAGATCTTTTGTCAAGATGGATCTGCAAAAGATCCAGATCAGATCTCTTCCAAAGTTAAGGGATCAGATCTAGATCAGATCCAAAATTTTGGATCTTTCGATCTTTAGATCCAATTTTTAAATTTTAGGATCCGGATCAAGCCGGACAGTCAGAAGTTTTTAAGATTTTTTGGCTTCCTTTACGGTATACTTTTCATTAATTTCACAGATTGAATATTGAAAAATTGAAAACACATGAGAAATAATCTGCTAATCAAATCACTGAGAAAAATGTGATGAATAGTAGACATTTTTATCTGGATCAATTTTTTTTTCTCGAAAATTTAAGGATCTGAAGATCCAGATCAAATCCTTTTCAAAATTGAATGATCTGATCTAGATCAGATCCAAATTTTTGGATCGTTGGATCTGTGGATCCAATTTTCAAATTTTAGGATCCGGATCTGCCCAACTCTGGTAGATACTTATAGGTACTTGTGCCAATTAACGAGTGATCTGAGATGTCCATTTTACTGGTGGAAATGGTGGAAGGTTTCATTTTAGCATAAATATTTTATTTTTCGAGTACCTAGTATTTGCCAATTTTGAGTAACATAGTTATGACTGATTTGACACTATTCAAGTGAAATGAAGCACTTTTATAAGAATATTTGACACTTTTGAGTGACACTTAACACTTTCAAGGGGACACGTGTCTCAATCACATAATGACACTTTTAAAGGAATATTTGACACATTTGAGTGACACGTAAAACTTTCAAACTGTACAAGTACCACTTTCAAATGACATAATGACACTTTTTAAGAAATATTTGACACATTTGAGTGACATGTGGCACTTCTGAATGACATATGTGACACTTTTAAAGTGACTTTTGGCATTCCCAATGCGTGTTGTTGCAAATTATTTAGCGATTTAATTTTATAATTTCAGAATACTACATTTAGATGACTAATTTCGTAATTTAATTTATTGTTGCAGGTTTAGTCAACAGCGAAGCAGACAGTTGCAGCGAACGTTCGACGCAGTCCGAATCAGAACCCGAGGAAACCTCGTACGAGATGAAAATGTTGGAAAATCCGCTATCAAAAAACGGCATCGCCGCCAATCCGGTCTTCGAACGTCTGAAATCGTCGGCCGTACAATACGAAAATTTTTCCAAAACCATGGACGTCACGAAGAAGATTGTTCGCTCCGCCACATCCGAAGCATTCGCCAAAGTACCTGCGACATTGGGTTCGACGAATTTCGAATACGACGAAAACAACGTTGTCGCAATGGCCGACGTTGACGACGAAGAGAACGAGAACGATGACTTATGCAGCAGTGATCGCGAAGCTAACGAGTACGCGTCGGAAGCGGAACTAGTGAAGGTGAATCACGCGGAAACGGACGCCGATAATAACAACAATAATAATAACGACGACGAGGACGACGATGACGACAACCACGATGAAGATAACAACGACAATGTCGTGGCTGGAGCTTGCAGCGGCGACGGCGGCGACGATGACAATATCGCAGCCGAAGCCGAAGCTGGCTGTATGGATAGCGAGCCAACGGATAGCGAAAAGAAACCCTCGCCCCATAAACGATTAAAACAAAAAGCCAGCGAAGAGAACGACGATAATAATAACAATAATAGAGACCATTACGTAGAAAGCGAGGAAACTGAAAGAGCTGCTGGAGGCGCCAGCGGAGCAGTTGGAAGCGCTGGCGTCGATTCCGAATCCGGCAACGGTCAGTTGCCACTCAGATACGCCTTACCTGCTAGTCACGTGACGTTGGAGGCGTTACAGAATACCAAAGTGGCGGTGGCTCAGTTCGCAGCCACCGCTTTGGCCAACAGTGCTGATAATCCTGCCGCGTTGCAAGAATTTGCCGTCCTGCAGTCGCATCTCTATACGTTGCAGCATCAACATCTGATGCATATTAATATCATACACCAGCTGCAACAACAATTGAAAATAACCAGCAGATCTTCCACTAGTAATAGTAATAATAGCTCTAGTAGTAATAACCTGGGTAGCAATACCGACGTCGGTGGTACCAGTAGCAGCGGTACCAATGATAATCACCATTCTCAGCAACACCAGAACCAGAACCAGCACCAGCAACCGCAGCAGCAGCAGCAGCAGCATTACCATAATCAGCACTATTACCAGCAGCAGCACCTTCGTCAGTCATGTTCTAGTCCGCCGCCGTTTACGCGATCCGAATGCGAAGCCGGTAGCCTTTCACCGAGCAACGTACCGATACCGTTGCTTGTAACGCGACCGTCATCTCCGTCGCCTAGCATAGTATTAACGCCTCCAAAATCTAGTCGAACGCCAACGCCAGTCAAGCAAGAAATCGCCATGCCGTTGGCATCTGTTTCACCACCAACGTCGCAACCACTGCTATCCACCGCATCCGGCGGCAGTGCTGGTGGCATCTCAGCCAGCAAAACCACCTCCTCGTCGATAGTCTCCAGCGGTCTTTCATCCACCATGAATCCGTCTCAGCAACCAACCTCGCTACCGCATTGCTCCATCTCGTCGTCATTCGCGTCGTCCATAATCACGAACCTGGATCCGCCTCCTTCCCCCAGCGAACCAAACACGCTGGAGATGTTGCAGAAACGCGCCCAAGAAGTATTAGACAATGCTAGTCAAGGCTTGCTGGCCAACAACCTGGCCGACGAGTTGGCCTTTCGAAAGAACGGCTCCAACGGCAAAGGCAGCTCGTTGTCGCCGTACGATTCCAAAGGTGGCAGAAATGAGCCTTTCTTCAAGCACCGCTGTCGTTACTGCGGCAAAGTCTTTGGTAGCGATTCCGCGCTGCAGATTCACATCAGATCGCACACTGGTGAACGCCCTTTCAAGTGCAACGTTTGCGGCAGTCGGTTCACCACCAAAGGCAACCTAAAGGTGCACTTTCAACGACACACCTCCAAATTTCCGCATATCAAAATGAATCCGAATCCGGTGCCGGAGCATTTGGACAAATACCATCCGCCGCTGCTGGCTCAGATGAACAATCACCAAAATCTACCTCCAGGGATCGCAGCCGTGGCCGCAGCGGCAGCCGCCGCAGCTGCCGCAAACCACCACGTCAGTATTCCGCTCGTCTCGCCCGGCCAACAGTTCCCAGGTGCCAATTCGACGTCGGCCTTTACCAACAGTCTGTCGCATTTGTATTCGAGCGCCGGCGCCGGGGCAGGTGGCAACAATAGTAGACCGAGTTCGCAAAGCGGTCACGAAATCGGATCTCATACCTCTAGACTGATGCACGATTCGTCGTCGTCGCCGCTTCTCAAACCTCTTGTACCGTTTCCGTTTTTCGGCGCAGGCTCTGTCGGTAGCCAGCTGAACGAGCAAGACCAGCCGGAAAATCTGTGCAAACCGACGACCACGTCGAGCAATCATTCCTATTCGCCGCCTTCGTTATCCGAGCACAGTCCTTATAAGCGCGAGTTAACTGAAGACGAAGAAATGCAAGCCCTGAGTGAGACCAGCGAAACGACCAACGAGTTTCGCGGACGCAGCGCCAGCTCTGGCGGCGATCACGGCCGGCAACGATCCATTTACGGCGGTGGTCGAGCCGGTGACGAAGATATGGATTACGAAAGCGGCGGCGTCCAATGCGGTGATGAAGACGACGACGAAGAGGATAAATCTTCGGTCAAGAATATGATGGTGAGTAGTGGCAAGCGGTCGTTGGACAGCGGCGACGAAACCGTCCAGGACAGATGCAGTTCGCCGTTCGAAGAAGATTGCAGCGTCGGCAGCAAGTACAGCAACGACGACCAACGATCTCCGATGAGCGCTGATGTCGCTGGTTTGGTCGGCGGCGCTAGTGAATCGCTCATCGGCCGAGGTAGTTTACTGGCGGCTGCTGCGGCAGCAGCGGCCGCCGCCGCAGCCGCAGCCAATCATCGAGCAGCAGGGACCGTCGGCGAAGACAGCTACCAAGAGCAGCCGGAAAATCTATCGAACAAAAGTAGGTCTGAAATTAACGAATTATCTCTAGATGGTCGAAAATGTCTTTCGCAGTCGTCTTTTCCTTCTCCTAGACTCCTGTCGCCGGCCAGCTCGGTCTCGTCGGCCGACAGCTTTGACAGGTACTCGGCATGCACGCCTCTGCCGTATCCCGATTCCGACCCATCCAAAGATCCGTTCCTCTATACCAACTTTCTACCGCGACCCGGCAGCACCGACAACTCGTGGGAGAATCTGATCGAAATCAACAAAACGTCCGAAACGTCTAAACTGCAAGAGCTGGTCGATAATATCGGCCACAAGCTCACCGATCCAAACGAGTGCGTCGTCTGCCATCGTATTCTGTCGTGTAAAAGCGCCCTGCAGATGCATTATCGAACACACACCGGCGAGCGGCCGTTTCGATGCAAGATCTGCGGCCGCAGCTTCACCACCAAGGGTAACCTAAAGACGCACATGGGCGTGCATCGAATCAAGCCGCCGGTACGAGTGCACCACCAGTGCCCGGTGTGCCATAAACGATTCACCAATAGTCTGATCTTGCAGCAGCACATTCGACTCCATACCGGAGAACCGACTGATCTCACGCCCGAACAAATACAGGCGTCCGAAATACGCGAGTATTTTCCTCCTCATCTGCACGGCGGCGTGGCAGCGGCTGCGGCAGCTGCTGCAGCCGCCGCCGCCGCCGCAGCCCACCAAATGAACGCTTCCAATTTTGTGATACCAAAAATCTTACCAATGTCGTGCGGCGCGCCCTCTTCCATCACATCTTCAACCACGCTGAGCACGCACTCGCACACTCATCAGCCCTATAAACTCGTAGGTATCGATTACGCCTGCCAAAAGGCTGCCAACGATTCGATCGCTTCGGCGCATTTGATCAAAGCCAGTGGCGACGACGAGTCGACCAACGCCAAGATAACGTCGCCGCATCGCGTCTCCGGTCGTAATAGCCACGATACTATAGCCGACGAAGACGACGACGACGACGAAGACGCCTCTAACGTCGTCAATAACTACGAAGATGGCGACAACGATCGCGAAGTCGGTGTCGTCTGCGGCAACGGCAACGATAACGATCGAAATGACGACGATGATGACGAAGACGGTGGTGACGAAGACCAAGACGACGACAATAACGCCGCCGCCGGCGACGCAGACTGCGATCGTACGGCGAGCGACGGCGCAGCCTCATTGGCTGCGTTGGAGAATCACGTCAAAACAGTCACCACGATGTCTTCGCATATGGCCATGGTCAGCATGACGCAATCGTTCGTAAACCTTTGCAGCAAACTGAATGGCGCTGACGTCGGCGTGGGCGTAGGCGACTCGAGCGACTTAGCTGGCAAAAGAAGCACGTCCTCGGAGGGCCTAGAAGAGCATTGCGGACCGCTATCGTCACCGTTGAGCACTGGGCGGGGGGTATCGCCAGCCGCTTTGTCGGCTGCCGAAGAAGACGACGCTTCCGCGGTCACAGATGCTACGTCATTGAGCAACTGTACCGTTTCGACGCCGTTGGATTTGACGCCCAAGTCGGGCAATTCTCCGTCCATGATGGCGTCTTCGTTGGCCAATTTGTACGCCGCCGGGGCTGGGGCTAATAACGGCGCGACGAGCGCGACGGCCGCTGCGTTCCCATTCGTCGCTAGCTCGTCGCCTAACGCCACGTCATCGAACAGTACGCCGCCTCTAATCTCGTCCGTATTAAGCACATCGTTTAATCCGCTCGGTCTGGCTGTTGCATCATCAGGTAGGATAGTGAATTCGAACAACTATACCTACTTAAATACGTACATGCATTTTTTCCCCTACTGTACCGTTTTATTATTCGCACCACTTGCACAATCCATTCGAGCTTTGAAAGTTTCATTTTTTTTTGTTTAGTTTTTTCTTTTTTTTGGTTTACTAGTTTTTATTTTACCTTTTTTATTTTTTTATTTTATTTTTTTTGGAATTTTTCCGCCTTTTTTTCTGCGTTTGTACGTATGCCAAGCGTACAGCTAGTAATTGCGTCTTGCATTTTGCCTTTCTTTTTTTTTTTTTCATTTTGTGGAATGTTTATGGCGATGCCATTCTCATTTCGTTGTTTTTATTGCGAGAAATTCTTGAAAAATGGAGTAAAGATTTTAGGAAATTTTCCAGCGGATTTACTAGCTGAACAAATATGTAGGTAGTTTGAAGTACAGGTTTAGGGACTGGAGTGCTCATTCGTCGGTTATTTGATTCAGTTTCGATCCTTTCGTCCTCTGTTCACCTCCAATTCGGAAAAGCTGAGGTGAAAATTCTGACAGGTACATATCGAAGTCTTTTTTTGATATTTTCTCTCAAGATCTTGACATGATTTTCTCGAAATTCTTGTTAGGTAAATAGTTCATTTTTAAATTTTGATTGCGTTTTTTTTTTTTTTCAAAAATGTGAATTTTCTTAAAATTATGCTTAGTCCTTAAATTTGAAATAATTGAATAAGAATTAATCAGAAAATTTCATGTGAAAAATTTCAAACAAATTGTGAAAACAGATTTTTAAAATTTTTTACAAAATTTCTCAAACATTAATATGAAATTTTATAAAATCAATTTTAAAGAAATTCTAGCTAAAAATTTTCAGTCGAAAATTGGAAAAAATTTCGAGAATTTTTTTTTTAAATTTCAAGATGAATAATTGAAAGATAAATTGTTTGAAAATTGACAAAATTGTTTCGGCAAAAAATGCTGAAAAAATTGAAAATGATAGGATCAGAAGAAATCGAAAAAAAAATTAGGAACGATTTTGAGAAAGCAGTTTAAAATGAATTGAAATCAAAAATTTAGGGAAAAAATTAAGACGATAAGTTTGATCAGAAACATTGAGGAAGAAAATTGAATGAAAATTGTTGAAAAATTGACAAAATATTTCTAGTTTTCTTATTTTTTTGTTTAGATCAAAGACATTAAAATGACATCATAAGAAAATCTTATGAAAGCGATTAAAAAAATTTAAACCAAAAAATTGAAATGATAAGTTCGCTCCAAAAATTTTGAAAATACAATCAGGAAGCATTTCAAGCTAAAAAATTAAATAAGAATTGTTGACAAATTGACATTTTTATTTTTTTAAATAAAAAGTTGTAATAAAAATTGTGAAAAATTGGGGGGGGGGGGATTCGAATTTTGAGAAAGCAATTTAAAATAAATTTAAATCAAAAATTTGGAAAAAAATTTAAAAAATAGGTTTGATTAAAAACTTTTAAGGAAACAATCAGGGAAGATTTCAAACTAGAAAACTGGATGAAAATTGTTGGAAAATTACCAAAAAAATTTTTTTTTTTTTTTTTTTTTAGATCAAAGACATTAATAGGTATGATATGATCAGAATATTTTATGAAAGCAATAAAAAAAATTCAAACAAAAAATTGAAATGATAAATTCGCTCCAAAAATTTTGAAAATAAGTATACCTAATCAGGAAAAATTTCAAGCTAAGAAATTAAATGAAAATTGTGGACAAACTGACTTTTTTTTTTAAATAAAAAGTTGAAATAAAAATTGTTGAAAAATTCGAAAAAAATAGAGAACTTGACAGAAAAGTTTGGGATGATATGGGCTGAAAATTTTGACGAAACAATCGAGAAAAAATGTTACCTACCTAATCTAAAAATTCGGGGGAAATGAAGAAAAAAAAGGAGATAATGAGTTTGATCAAAAAAAAAAAAAAATTAAAAACCTGCGGTATAATTCTTCAAAAATGTAATGAAGAAATATTTGGAGAAAAATTGACTAAAAGAATAAAGAAAAAATTTCAAATGAAAAATTTGAAGAAAATCGTAATAAAGTATTGTTAAAAATGGTGGGAAAAATTTTACCTTTTTTTTTTTTTTTTTTTTTTTAAATTGAATTTTCAAACAATTTGTTTTTCAAATATTTTTTAAAACTTGAAAAAATTATCAAAAAAGCAGTTGTTCTGTACTTATTACTTTAAAATTTAATTAGCATATTTTAATTGAAGATCTCTTCTAAAAATTTCAACAAAAAAAATTTATGGGAAAAGTTTTGAAAAATTCAAAGGAAAATTTTGATCTTAAAATTATGAGAAAAAGACGAAGTTTTTCAGAAGAAAAAAAATAATAATGAAAAAATCAGTGGGTACCTATTTCAATCTCAATTTTACCTGAAAGCCATTTTCTCAGTTAATCACACATTTTGACTAATGTTTTTTGAAGCAAATCTTTTATTTCTTAATCTTGAATAAAAAATTGAAAATTTGTACGTAGAATTATTGAATGAGCATTCTCGTAACCAGGCACAAGTTTTTAGGTTCCACTTCAAAAATATTTTGCCATTTAAGTACCTATACAAAGACATTTCTCTTTGAATTTTTCTTTTTGGTGGGGGGGGTGGGGAAGAGGGTAAAAAGTCTCACAAAACCAATCATACATTTTGAAAATTTACCAACTAGTCATACGAAAAGGTACTGGATACTTGACACATACTTTCATAGACAATTTCACGTATCGAGCAGCTCGTTGTACCTATAGTTGTGTAGGTATGATAAAATTTCATTCGAGCTAACACGTTGGCTTTTTGACACCATAAAACAGCACACGTAGCTTGGCATTTCATCAAATAAATCCATAGGCTGTGACATGTTTTGCATACCTACCGTCGTATCGAAAAAATATAAAAAGAAAAGCACGACGCGTATTATGGCGCAGAAAACTGCATACTCGAGTACGACCAGTCTGAATTCCAGCAATGAGAGCTCACACAGAGTATATAGAATAGATATTCAGTGCTGGCATCATCGGTGCCTACATGGTAACCTAATTTAATTGATTTCGTATACCATTTCTCCGATCAAATGGTATTTATTGGCAATCGAAATCGATGGAATACAATGTGACTACCTACGTGAGCACCCAGCGTGAAAATATGACGCAAGTTGGCCACATTGGGCAGATCTGCTGATGCTGGTGAAAGAGAAGATAGACAAGTCGAACGTATTCGTATTCTACGTACGTTTTCTACCCTCGAAATGAATGAAGAAGTCGCTGGTGCTGATATTGATATGACTCTGTGTTGCTCTGTGCTCTATGAGTGAGTCAAGAATGGTCGAAAAATTTTCTCATTAACCGCTGGAACAAATGCGAACCATTCGTCAAGTTGCAGTCGTGTCGTCCGCAGCCTGAGCTGTGCAGGGTTCGTATCGCCATCGTGTAGATACTCTCGACTATTATTATTCGGAGCAGCGCAACGGAGCCAGGAGACGACAAACAAAAACAAAAATAAGATACAATACGTATAGTACTCTCCGTACGTATAGACATACGTATAAATATAACAAAAAGAAATGAGACTTATTCAAATGAGTATACTTCGACTGGGACTGGGACGAACGAGACGAGAAAAATTCGTTCGAATTAATTTCCGAAGCAAAAAGCACGAATAAAAGTATCAACTTTTAAATAATGACACTCATTTAGGACGACGACCAGTTAACGGTTATCCATTTTAGAAGGAGAAGGAGCCGAGGAGCCCCACGTCGATATGTGAGGGAGACCGACGACGTATGTACCAAAATAGAAGCAAATTTCTTCGCATTGTTTCGTTAACACGGTACCGTACGGTAAATGCGATTGATTTAGTAATATACGGTGCCGTTAAAAGTACAACGTTGCGCTATTAAGACGATTCTTTTTTTAATACGTCTTCATAATAATCGTGTATCGGCGGTTGGCGGTGTCATTAGGCCCGCCTGATCTATGACTGTGCATGTGTGCGATGCAGAATTCGGCGCAGCACGTACCAAGACGCAAGACCGACTACTCGTCGTATTTTACTACCGTATCCATCGACGATGGTGTCATCAGCACCATATCCAATCCATCTTTATTTTTATACCTTCGTCGACTCATCCTCGACTCGTATAATTACCAGTTTTTTTTCGAGCGCCCCATTTCGTACCTACGTATCAGCACATCGCCATCTCTCATCGACTACCATTACTCGAACGCATAATTCAATCAAAGAAAAAAATACCACGAACCGAACGTCGTCGTCGCCTCGAATTGACCATTAAGATTATTTTACTCGGACTCGTACTCGTACCTACCTATGGACGTGGCGGAGATGGTCGACTATACGCCGATACATATTTTTATTACGATAACAAGGTTTTTTTTTATCGCGACCGTCTGTCTCACAAATTACCCTTTATCATATTGCCTCTTAAAATCCATCTTTACTCCTCTCACTCGTTCTTCGTCTTCATCGTCGTTATGTACCTAGACCTACGAGTATCTACTGCACATACATACAGGGTGTTCCACGAAGTGTCCGCAATAATTCAACGTTCACTCAATTTTTTTACATGGTTTGTGAATTTTACCAAGTCCATTAGGTACTACGTAAATACTTGATATTAAAATTGGAGGGGAGGGAGGGGTCCTATCGATTTTTTTGTAATGGCCAAAATTATTTCTAAGACTTCGAGCTACAACTTTTGTTTGAAAATTTTTTCAATTGGACCCCTAACTCCATCAATTTTTAATTATTGTAAGTATCTAGGTCATATTATGCAAAATTGGAGGAGAGGGAAGGGTCTGATCGAAAATTTTATAATAAAAAAATCATTTCTCAGGCCTCACTCTACAACTTTTGTTTGAAAAATTTTCAATTGGACCCCCCCCCCCCCCCCCACAATTTTGAAAAGGTGTGTACGTGAAATTATTCAAATTGGAGGGGAGGGAGGGGTCCAATCGAAATTTTTGTAATAACCAAAGTCATTTCCAACACTTCAAGCTACAACTTTTGTTGGAAAAATTTTTCAACTGGATCCCTCCCTCCGCCATTTTTCAATGATCCCAGTCGTATTATATAAGATTGGAGGGAAGGGAGGGATCTAATCGAAAATTTTATAATAACTAAAATTATTTCTAAAATCTTAATCTACAACTTTTGTTTGAAATTTTTTTCAATTGGATCCCTCCCTCCGCTATTTTTCAATGATCCAAGTCGTATTATACGTGATAGGAAGAGAGGGAGGGGTCTAATCGAAAATTTTGTAATAACCAAAATTATTTCTAAAACGTAAATTTACAACTTTTGTTTGAAAATTTTTTCGATTGGACCCCTCCTCAATTTTGAAAAAGTATGTAGGGGTTATGTGAAATCAGAGGAGAAGGAGGGATCCAATCGAAATTTTTTTTTGGATCTTGATCTACAATTTTTATTTGAAAATTTTTTCAATTGGCCCCTTCCTTCCTCCCTCCCTCCACCAATTTTTAAGTAGTATCTTGCGAGTGTTATGCGAAATCGGCGAAGAGGGAGGGGTTCAATTGAAAAAATTTTCAAACAAAAGTTATTACTTGTAGTGCTAGGAATAATTTTGGCTATTACAAAAATTTCAATCGGACCCCTCCTTCCCCTCCAATTTGAATATCAAATATCTATGCAGTATTGGATTTGGTAAAGTTCAACCGCAACAATCCACATCCATGTGAACGAATTGAGTAAACTAGACACTATCAAATAGAGTAGACAAACAAAAAACATTATTATGAAAATTTGCCTATCTCTGAAAATGAAGGCGCTACGGAGCCTCAACCTATGAAAATACTAATTTTCAATGCTCTATAGTGCCTTCATCTTCAAGATAGGCAACTTATTATAAAAAAGTTTTTTGTTGTTTTTTTACTCTACTTGCATCTATTAGGTACATAATAATTATGGTTAAATTACTGCGGACGTTTTGTGGAACACCCTGTATAGTGTTGCCGGCGCTTTTTTTCTCTCTTTCTCTCATTTATTATATTTTGTGTTTTGTTTTTTCTTTCTTTTTCCGGCGTTTATTTATTTTTGTGGCTGCGAATTAACCTCCTATAAGATAATTTCATAGCACGACCGCTTTTATTTATTTATTATTTACCTTTAGTTTTATTGTTGTAAGTATTGGCTTTTTTTTCTAAATGGTTTATGTTGTTTTATTAGGTATAGGTATCTATGTTTTCCCTGTGACGTTTGCCATCTTTGGTGTTCTCCTCCTTTTGGTACCTGTGTGTTGTAGACATACCTACAGTGTGGTGTTGTGTTCAGATCAGGTATCACGTATCAGCTCGAATAATCTGGCTATTTTAGATCGTAATATTTATATATTTGCGTTCGATTAGGCATTAATCGGGGTTTGGATTTCATCGTCGGTATTCGCGATGCTGGGCGAAGGGAAGGGGAGGGATATGAAAGCGTAGCTGACTAGCTGTTGAACATTTGGTTTTCAGATGTACTGTATTTGAGATGGTGGTGTTTTGAAAACAATTTTTTTACATTGGATTTTATGAGAGTTAATTTTTTTGAAATTTTATTCGAACACAAATTTCTCGAAACTGATGAAAATTAAATTTTTTCTTCAAAATTTCTTCAAAGAACAAATTATTTTGAAGTTCTATTCAATTATGATAATTTCCTAAAATTTTTGTTAAAACTGACAACATTTTATGATTTCAATAAAAAAAAAATTTAAATAATAATTGGTTTTAATTACAAATTTTTTTAAAGTATTAAAAGTATTTGAAAAAAAAAATTCTAACTTTTTTAAAAATCTGATTTTTGACAATTTTTAATTTTTTTTTTTTATTTCAACAAAGGAATCTAACTACTTCTCCGACGTTCAAAAACCTAATGGAGTATTTTTTTTTCAAAAAATAACTTAAGATTTTATTCAAACCAAAAACTTTTAAAATATTTTTTTAAATATATTTTTTTCAAATCTTGTCAAAAAACAAATTCATTTTTAAAAAGAACAACCTCTTAAATGACGATTTCTTTCAAAATTTTGTTTCAAAATCTTAATTTTTGAGATTATGAAAAGAATTCATACTCTAATATATAATTAAATTATAGTTTCTTTATAAAGAAATTGTTCCGAATTTTATTCAAATTACGGGCTTAAATAACTGCAGGTTGTGTGAAGTGTGTTTTGGCACACTCTACTTTTTACAGAAATTTTTTTGAAAATTTTCTTGGAATAAAAAATAAGTAGGTATCTCAATTTAAAAAAAAAAAAAAAAAATGGGATTAAAAAATGATTAGGTAAATAAAGCAGATGAGAAAATTCTTCAATTCCTACAAAAAAATAATAATAAATAATATTTCAATTTTTAAGGTAATAAACTATTACTTTTTTTGAGAAAAATCTCACCTTGTTTAGAGAAGTTAATTTTTTGTCTCAATTTTTTTTTTTTTTTGAAATATTGCTCAAATTTTTGAAGAAGAATGTTTCTAAATTTTCTTGGGATGAAAGTATTATTTTGTGGATACTCATTTTGATTCGTTTGTAGTCTGCGTATTTTATCCTCATTTCTAACATAATTATAAATATTTTGAAGTAAAAGCATTCAAAAAAAAATATAAATTTTTTAGGATTTGAAATTATTTTTTTTCTTTATCTGAAAAAACGCCTAATTTTTCATCATTTTTTCGGTGTTGGAAAATATTTCTATTTTTTACAATAAAAAGGTTTCTTTATTTTTGCAATAAAAAATTTCTCTATTTTTTTTTTTTTTTTATAGTTGAAAAATTTGTTAACTTTTTTGCAATAAATTCGATAAAAATATTTTTTTCAATTAAAAATTTTCTCTCACTTTTTTTGCAATAAGAATAACGCCTAAAATTGCCATAGGAGAATCGAAACAAGTAATCTTGCGTAATTTAGGTTGCTCTATCACGAAATTGAAGGCGTCAAAATCAGACTTATAATTTATAAATAAATTCAAGTCGAGAGTTTTCAGAATTGTTTAAGTATATTCTTATGTATTGATTATTTTTTAAAATACTATTTAATCGTCGAGTGTTTTTATAAATTTTAATTTTGTAAACAAAAATAGGAGAATTTTTTTATAGATATTCGAGCTGATAATTGAATTTTCCTCTTTGATCTTTTCAAACGAATTATTTTTTTCCCTTTTATTTTATCGCATTTTCCGCCCTTTTCCTTTATCATCGTTATTTTTTCAAATTCTTCATTTATTTATACCTAATGAGTGATTTGGAAGATGAAATAGAAAAATAATTTGTATCTGTTCGAATTCGATACAATGCAAAAAAAAAAAAAAAAAAATTGATTAGCAATTATTTTATCCTTTACTGGTTTCGATACCGAATACATATTATTCGAACGTATAAGCGTATGTTCGAATATTTATGACTGTTTCACCTTCCATACGCGTCTATCTAATTTATGCGAGTTTTATATTTAAACTTGGAACGCGCCGCATAATTCGGACCTTTGATTTGGCGAAGCTTTTGCGCGGCGCGTGTGTATTATTTTACGTATGTAATGTATGCGAATAATGCGATTAACGCGGTTAATTTATTTTAATTTCGTTTTGTTTTGTTTATTTATGTACAGTACGTGGAAACACTACGTGCAGTATCTGCTATAAAACGTTCGCTTGCCATTCGGCGTTGGAAATTCATTACAGAAGCCATACGAAAGAGAGACCATTCAAGTGTACCGTCTGTGATAGAGGTTTCTCAACCAAGGTAAAACTAAATTTACAAATTTTATCATTTTTGTCTCGCGTTTTATTCTCTCACACCGTCACACGTCAGTTGTCAAACACTCGGATGTATTTCACCCTTCACTTCCTTTTCTATCCTCGCTTTTTGAATTTTTTCACGCTTTGAAGTTGACGAGTTGAGGTGAAGATTTTTGAGCTATTTAGTGGATTTCCACTCTTTCAAAATTGTACCTAGGCATTTGAATTTTTTAATTTAAAAAAAAAAAAAAAAAAATCGAAAAACATTTTTGGTAGGTACGTTATGGCTTTCATTAATGAGGAAATTACGTAAATTAAATTTTGGATTACCTACATGGAATTTTATTTTTATAAAAATAATTTTTTTTTTTTTATCAATGTCCTAATAATTAACCGACCACAAAAAAAGTCCCCGAACCTCGCTTTTCGAGAAGTCTCTAAATGTGGACCTAAAGTGGCCTCTTCTCGATTTTCGCTTATAACTCTTTAAATATTCATTCAAACAGAAAAATGTTGATTACTAAAATTAAAGTAGATAAAATTTAGAACAAAAAAGGTTCTATTTATTTTTTCAAAAAAGTGAAAGTTAGTTACATTATCCAAAATTGGTGGGGAGAGAGGGGTCCATTTGAAAAAATTTTCAAACAAAAGTTGTAGCTTGAAGTTCTATTAATAATTTTGGTTATGACAAAAATTTTGATTGGACCCCTTCCTCCCCACCAATTTTGGATAATGTAACTTATTTTGACTAATTCAAGTTACATTATCCAAAATTGGTGGGGAGAGAGGGGTCTTTTTGAAAAAATTTTCAAACCAAAGTTGTAGCTTGAAGTTCTATTAATAATTTTGGTTATGACAAAAATTTTGATTGAACCCTTTCCTCTTCTGCAATTTTGATATCCAGTATCTATCTATGTAATGACAAGTGCTGGACTTGGTAAAATTTTATTCAAGAGAGTAAATGTGACACATTCGTAGTGTCCTTAGACGCAAGTCCCAAAACATGAGGTTCGAGGACTTTTTTTCGGTTAATTAGGACACCGAAAGTAACATTTTAAAGAAGAAAATTTCCCAGTAACCCAAAATGCAATTTGCATAATTTTTTTGGTCTTATTTTACTGTGGCCTACAAATGAAACAGCACATCGAGGAAATGAATCGCAGAATAAAAATTTGAATCGATCTATTTAAAAGTCGAACCAATCGATAGCTAGCTAATTATCGTATCGCTATAGTCGTAGATATCACTCTTCGACGTACGTTCTACATGGACGACGATGAAGATAATAATCGTACTATGTTTACGATAACACGTCTCACTCGATAGAATATGATAGAAAACGCGGGATTTTTTTCGTATCATTTTTCCCGCTGCTGTGCTGTTTATTCCACTTTATTCTAGTCTACACTTAGGTAAGGTAGGTATAGTAGGTCTCGACAGTACGTATCTCAGGTACCTGTATTAGTGAAGATATTTAACGGGAAGCGCGCTTTAATAACACCGTAAAATTAGAGTATAAAAGAAATTCACACGCACACGAGGAGGTACACGCAGTGATGAGAGAGGTATGAATGAATAAGAAAGAAAAAATAAATAAATAAAATGAAATAAAAGTAGAGAAAAAAAAATCATCTCGTAACAAAAAAAAAAAAAAAAGTTATCAATGAATGAACGAAAAAGAATGAATGAACGAAGGATGAGGAAAGAGATGGAAAAAAATACCGTCGAGGAAGGAAGATGAAAATAGAGTGGAAAAAAAAGTCGAGGAAAGGTTAAGGTATCTGGTAGTAGTGACGAGACGTGGAGAGAAGGAATAAGAAAATAATTCGACGAACGAGAAAAGAATCACGTTCCGGCTGATCGTCATCGTGTGTATATTTAAGTTTATTCGAGCCATTTTCCAGCACTACTGACGTGACTAAACGTATCTATCGTGTGAGGTAAAAAATAATGAAACGCGTGAATTATCTTCTATAGATATTTTCACCGTAATTAATTCGCCTGCGGATGACATTCGCTCAGGTTACGATGGACCGGGGGGGGGGGGGGGGGAGAGGGAGGATGAGATACGCAGGATGACGTTAAAAAATTTTACTCGTATTTCGTTTTACCGTTGATAGTTTTGTTCGATAAATCGAGGCATACTTTGAGGATTTAGTTCTGAATTTGTACAAATTTGAAAAATTTTACTTTGAAGTGAAAATTTAAAAAAAAAAATTATTTTTGAGTAATATTTTATAAAATTTGTTTTTGAGCCAGCCAAACTTTAAAAAATTTATTTTTTGATAAAATTTTAAAAGATGTAAAATTTTTGTTCATTGAAGCAGAATTTCAAAAATTGGTTTTCAATCAATTTTTGAAAAATATACTTTTGATGAAAATCCTTATAAAATAATTAAAAAACAGTTGTCAGGAAAATGTTGAAAATTCTCTGTTCGACAGAATTGAAAAAGTTTTTGAACGAAATTAGGTACTTGAATCAGATTTTTATTTATTAATTTTGTTAAAGTGGAATTTTAAAAAATGGCCTATAAATTTTTCAAAATTTTTTTCAAGATTTGTATTTGAATATCTAAAGAATATTTTGAACAAATTTTTGATTTTTTTCAAAGCAGCATTGTAAACAATTATTGGTTCTTGACAAAAAAATTGAAAAATTGGCTTTCATAAAAAGGAGCATATGCGGTACTCAGTTCCACTTTAACTTACTTAGTTTAAAAAAAAATTCTCTTTAATTTTTTAGAATGAAATTTTAAAAAAATTTTAGAATGATTTTTTTTCAATTATTTTTTAGAATGAATTTTTTTCAATTTTTTAGAATGAAAATTTTTTTTGATTTTTTAGAATGATTTTTTTCAATTTTTTAGAATACATTTTTTTTCAATTTTAGAATGAAAACTTGTTCCAATTTTTTAAAAAATTTTAAAAATAATTTTTTCAGAATGAATTTTTTGTCAATTTTTTTAGAATGAAAATTTTTTCTAATTTTTTACAAGGATTTTTTTGAATTTCATAGGTTGATTTTTTTTTTAATTTTTATAATGAAAATTTGTTCCAATTTTTAAAAAAAATTTAAGAATGATTTTTTCAGAATGAATTTTTTGTCAATTTTTTTAGAATAATTTTTTTAGAATGAACATTTTTTTCAATTTTTTAGAATGATTTTTTTTCAATTTTTTTGAATGATTTTTTTCAATTATTTTCTAGAAAGAATTTTTTCAATTTTTTAGAATAGACTTTTTTTTTAATTTTTAGAATGAAAGTTTGTTTCAATTTTTTAAAAAATTTTAAGAATGATTTTTTCAGATTGAATTTTTTTGTCAATTTTTTTAGAATGCTTTTTTTAGAATAAAATTTTTTTCAATTTTTTTGAATGAAATTTATTTTGAATTGTTAATAATGATTTTTTCAATTTTTTAGAATGAAATTTTTAAAAATTTGTTGGAATAATTTTTTTAGAATGAAATTTTTTTTTTAATTTTTTAGAATGTTTTTTTTAGAATGAAATAATAAGTAGATATTTTTGTTTTTTAAGATGAAAAAAATTTTAATTTTTTGGAATAAAATTTTTCAAGTTTCTATTTTTTTTTTTTTTTTTTTAAATAAATAATTTCTCATTAAAAAAAGTAATTTTCCCACATTTTTGTTCCAATTTTTAAAAAAAATTTAAAAATGATTTTTTCAGAATGAATTTTTTTGTCAATTTTTTTAGAATAATTTTTTTAGAATGAACATTTTTTTCAATTTTTTAGAATGATTTCTTTGAATTTTATAGAATGAATTTTTTTTTTCAATTTTTTAGAATGATTTTTTTTAAATTTTTTTAGAATGTTTTTTTAGAATGAAATAATAAGTAGATATTTTTGTTTTTTAGGATGAAAAAAATTTCAATTTTTTGGAATAAAATTTTTCAAGTTCCTATCTTTTTTTTTTTTTTTAAATAAATAATTTCTCAAAAGTATTTTTCCCACATTTTTTCAATATCATTTTTTTAAAATAAAAAAACTATTTTTCTAACTAGAAAATTTGAAACGTTAATATGAGATTGGTCGTAGGGCAAGGGCAGAATTGAAGAGAAATCGGGTAATAAAAAATTAACAGATATTTTTGGGCATTGAATAATCATAGTTTCTCTAGTGTATATGAAGTCTTTCTTTTTTTTGGAAAAAAATTTACAACATTTTTCACCCCCCCCCCCCCCCCCCCCGCTGCGACAATGTGAGCTTCACTTAAGAAAATAATGATCCGCCGTCTATGCATATTATCATATACGAGCATCATCGAGTAAGTAAGAACATCTACGCGTACGAGCACGTACGAGCATGTACGGGCAGCTTCGAGCTGGCACAGGGTACGATGAGTTACATGGGAGTTTTCTTTACCAAAAATTGATTGAGCGAATATTTTTGCATCAAAAAAATTGAAGGATTTTTCCCAAAAAATTTTTATCCGACATTTCAAGTTGCTGCATTAGGTTAGAAAATAATTTTTGATTTTTCCTCTAATTCAATTTTAAGGAGGGTTACAGTCCCCCCCCCCCTTTTTTTTTTACAAATTATGAAAAATTACAAAATTTTTACATTTTTACATTTCTCGAGCAGGTAATTGTTAATGTTAAGAGGAAAACACTGAGGAAGGGATTTATTTAGGTACCCAAGTAATTATTAATTAAAGGCCGCAATTTCCAGCTTTTGCTTCTCACCTTTCACCTTTTCCTGTTTCCTCGAGCCGTTTGACCGTACACAAGCCCCCCTCCCCCTCCCCCACCGCTTTAACCAGCGACACCGCATAAATGGATGTAATTTCAGTGTTTGAATACTGCACTTGTTGCAGGGTAACATGAAACAGCACATGCTAACTCATAAAATACGCGACATGCCGTCACATCTGTTCGAGAAAACGTCGCCGGCGTCCACGTCGTCGTCCCAAGCCCAACAAGCGGTCAGCGTTGCGTCTTCTCTGGTGGACGAGACGAGCAATACGAGCAGTATCGAGAGCAAAGATGCTTCGATGTCGGTGGCAAATTCGCAAACTTGCAACGCCATCGGCCTAAGGTGTGTTCCAATCGAATCGCTGACGTCTTTGCAGAAAGCAGCCGCGGCTGCGGCGGCCGCGTCGTCCGCGTGTCCTACGAATTTATCGTCTGGCGGCTCCAGTGTTGCTGCTGTTTTACCTACCACTTTGGCTAGTTCGATATCTGAAGCCATAAGTGCTGCGGCTGCTGTGGTGCCTTCGGCGCAGAAAAGATCTCCGGATAATGATTCCGCTTTACCAGTTCCTAAAAGGCAGCCTAGTGAGTTACTTTTGACCGGTCCATTGGTTGGTGAAAATTTTTCGAAAAATTAACCAATTATTTTGTTTTTGTTTTCAAAGGTCTACCTAAACATTTATGCCCGGTTTGTCATAAGAATTTCTCGTCGTCGTCCGCTCTACAGATTCATATGCGTACTCATACCGGAGATAAACCATTTAGATGTACCGTATGCGCGAAGGCATTTACTACCAAAGGAAATCTCAAAGTGAGTACGACTTTTAAGGTTCAACCAGGATGGTCTGGTGTGATATTCGTTCGTACACTAAACAAGTATTCCTTTGCAATTTGTTCCTCAGGTCCATATGGGCACGCATGTGTGGAATAATGGTGCTTCGAGACGAGGCCGTCGTATGTCTCTTGAATTACCATCGCTGCCATTGTCCAGCAAAGAACCTCAAACTGATCTCTTTCATAGACGTCCGGATTTATTTTACCCTTACCTGCCAACGCCCTTTTTGAATGGAGTTCATCAAAAAGTAATTAAATTTTAACTTGCATTGATGTTATATTTTTGAGAGAATTTTTCCCAAAACCAGGTAGTTTTTTTTTCACGACGAATTTTTTCTCCCATTTTTAAAAAGCAAAATTTCCAATACTTTTTTCTAAATAATTTTTTCAAACGCCTAAAAAATCAATATTTTTTAATTTAAAAAAATATAATACGTAATATAAATTATATTGATTCCAAATGCTTTGAAAAATACATTTTGTACCATTTTTATTGAAGAAAATTATCAAATTTTTGCATACCTTTTCAATTTTTTGAAGAATTTTGATTATTCAGTTACTTATTTCGTAAATAATTTTTAATTGTGTTTCGATAATTTTTTTTTCATTTTTTTTGAGTCAGAAATGACTTTTTTGAAAAATTACATTTATTTCATTTTTTTAAAAACTCAAAAAGTACCTATTCGTTTTTTGAAAGAAAAAAAAAATTCAAAAGCAAAACTTGAGTGTTGTTATTTCCACAAGGCTGGATGAGTAGTCCATAGAAATGAATCAATTGAATCTACCTTTTTATCTGGACTTGGAAATATTTCTTCCAAGTTTCAATTCAATTGTCATTATTATAATTGGAGGGGAAGAAGAGGTCTAATCGAAATTTTTGTAATATCCAAAATTATTCCTATGTCTTCAAATTATAACTTTCGTTTGAAATTTTTTTTAATTGGACCCCCCTCCCCACTGATTTTGCACAACACTTCGAAGATATTAATTAAAAATCCCAGACGAGTGAGCGAGGAAGGAACCGATTAAAAAAAATTTCAAATAAAAGTTGTAGATCAAGATCCTAAAAACAATTTTGGTCATTTTAAAAATTTCGATTGAATCTCTCACTTTCCTCAAATTCCACATAATATCAGGTAGATACTTTTTCAAAATTTGACGAAGGGGTCCAATGAAATTTTTTTCAAACAAAAGTTGTAGATTGAGGTCCGAGAAATAATTTTTGTTATTATGAAATTTTCGATTAGACCCTTCCCTCCCCTCCAATTTCGCAATAATGGCTTGGATACTTATATTATAAAAAACTGGTGATGGTAAAGGTCCAATTAAAAAAATTTTCATACAAAACTTGTAGCTTGAAGTCTCGGAAATAATTTTAGTTATTACAAAAATTTCGATTGGAGCCATCCCTCTCCTACAATTTCGAATAAATTACATGTTAACTGAAATACATTTCCAAGTCCAGAATTTGAACTGATGGAAGTAGGAAGTGTGAGCAATTTCGTTCGTGTTCGCTACAAATCCGAGCAACTACTCACCCAGGCTGGTGGAAATAACAACACCTGCAAAATTTTCAATACTTCAACATTTCAGAATGATTTTTATTTTTTTTTTGAACAATTTTTAAAAAGTATAAAAAATTATTAGTGTAGGTATATTTTTTTCATTAAAAAAAAAATCAGCTTAAATTACTCTTTTTTCTAGTAGAAAAAATTATCCAGCCTCCAAACTGTTTGAAAAAATTTTTTATTTATTTTTAAAAATCTATTTTTTACAGTTTTTTTTTTTTTTTTTTTTTTTGAAAAAGCACATTTTATATAATGAACAAGACGTTAACATTTTTTTAATGTTTTTGAAAAAAAAATTGTTTAATTTTTTGGAGGATAAGTACCTATACCTACGTCTGCGTCTATGTAATTTGATTTAAATTTTTATTGACAATTTAAAAAAAAAAATTTTTAAAAAAGTGAGAAAAAATTTTCTCATCTTACGTACTTTCATTTTGAGCTCGTTTCAAAAATTATTTGTTGTTTTCAAATATTTGAAAATTTGCTAAATTCAATTACCTAATTGTTGAAGAATTTTTTCCCATTAGCTATGATCATTTTAATTTGTTTTATTCATTTTTAATTTTTTAAAGAAATTGATTTGTTTGTGTCATAAATTCTAATTCTTTTCCATAAGATGGTTTTTTGGTATCATTTTTTTTTCTATAAATAATTTTCATCTCATCTCATTTCATTTTCATTTTTTTTAACAACTCTTCATTGTTCTTACATTTCTAAATCAATTTTTATAAAAATATAAAAAAAATTAATTTCCTGAGATGAGAACTTTTTTATGATTTTTTTTTTCAATTTATGAAATGCATAATTTTCATTTCCTAATTCCTGAAGGTTTCATTTCTAAAATTTTTTGAAGACAATTTTTGAAATGGCTTTAAGAAGTTTTTAAAAATTTTTATATTAGGTATTATTTTTCCTTAATTGCATTTTCAATCTTTATTGAAAATAATTTTGAAAAATATTTGATTATGATTTTGATTAAAGTCTTTTTGATTTGAAATTTTTTTTAAAAGGATGAATCCTTATAATTTTTATCTTATTAATACTTTCCATTTTAATCTTTCTCTGAAAATGATTCCTTATTATTTATTTATTTTAAAAAGAAATCGATTTAAAAAAAGTTAATTTCTTCAACTCTCAACTTGGCAGTTTGAAATTTTCAAATTGCTTTTGCTGGGAGTTGAAGAAATCAATTTTTTCTAAATGAGTCCTTTTAGTTGATTTTTTTCAAAAAAAATTTTTAAATAATTATAATATTTAACAACAATTTTGCCCACAATTCTTGGGAATTATTTTTGAAAAATTTTGAACGAATTTTTTCTGGGTAGGTAAGTAATTGAAAAATTCAGAATTTTTCATCATAACCTCTCATAGTGAATCCGAATGATGGGAAAAAAATGTTTGACAATTTTTCCAATAAAATTGAATTTTGGGAAAATGTGATGTTGCCCATTGCAAAACAATTTTTTCAAAAATGCGAATAAATGAAAAATTCAGAATTTTTTCATAATAAAATTGAATTTTGGGAAAATGTGAAATTGCCTAATTCTTTTCAAAAATAGGAATAATTGAAAAATCGTGAATTTTTTCGTCATATCCTCTCAGAATAAACCCGAATAATGAGAAAAAAAATTTTTGAACAATTTTTTCAAAGAAAATAAATATGTGAAATTTTCCATGTAAAAAGGTCCGCTAAAAAAGCGGATCTTTTTACATGGCAAAAATGAATTTTTTCCAAAAATGCGAATAATTGAAACTCAGAGTGAACCCGAATGATGAGAAAAACATGTTTTGACAATTTTTCCAATAAAATTGAATTTTGAGAAAAATTTGAAATTGCCCACGCATTGCAAAATGATTTTTTTTCAAAAATACAAATAATTGGAAAATTCAGATTTTTTTCATCATAACCTATTAGAGTGAACCCGAATGATGGGGAAAAAATTTTTTTGACAATTTTTCCGATAAAATGGAATTTTGAGAAAATTTGAGCAAAATGAATTTTATTCAAAAATGGGAATAATTGAAAAATTCAGAACTTTTTCATCATAACCTCACAGAGTGAACCCTAATGATTATAAAAAAAAAGAATTCGACAACTTTTCCAATAAAATTGAATTTTGAAAAAATTTGAGCAAAATGATTTTTTTTTTCAAAAATGGGAATACTTATTTTTTTAAAAAATGATTATGTTTTCAAATTATTACCAAAGTATATTTTTAAAATCAATTTTCAAAATGAATGTTTTGTCAGTTTGATAAAATTAATTACTTTTTCGATACCTACATACCTACCTATCAAGTACCTATTTATTTTTAAATGAATTCGTCGCCAAATTTATTAGATTAGTCTTCGTATTCTAAATTATTTGCACGTTTCTTTTCTATGCACCTAAATTCTAATCCATAGACGAAACATTACTCGTTGAAAAATAATTCATTATCTGTATCTTATTTTTCTATGTACGTTCAGCTAAACGAAATGTCCGGTATGCAAAACGTAAGCGGCAATTTAACGAACGGATTTTTTCCATTCGGCGGCGGTAACGGCGGAAGTTATACGGCATCTTTGAACGAATTAAAAAGACCGCCGTCGCCTATCTCGCCAACTCTACCAAATATAAATACCAGTAGACATTTAAATTCCGATTCTCATTCGGCCACATCTTCGCCTTGGAATTTACACTTCGAACGTAAAACAATGGACGAGAGTGTCGAAACATGTACACCCTCCCCGCCACACCAGACCCAGCATCCTAACCATGGCGAAGGATTAGCCGCCTAATGTTTTTATTTTTATTTTTTAAATTTTATCTCGTCTTAATATTGTACCTATTACTATTTTTTTTTTGTTTGCCAAGTGATTTGTCCTCCTGTGTATATTAATTTATCTACGTGTTTGTTGTATTGTAATTTTGTAATTACTCGTACCTACTTATTTCGTTTTTTTTTCTCTTTATTTTTTTAATTTATTTTTTCGTGTTTTATTGTCTCGTCATCGTTTTGTCTTGTTTTATCGTGTAATATTTTTTTTCTTTTTTGTTCGTTTGTTTGTTTTGTTTTCTCGATATCTTTTGTACTTTAATTTTACGCACAGAAAATGACTCGAGGTACGTCTCGGTTGAAATTTACGACGTTCGGATGAAATTTTAATTACGTTATTGTTACTTTATGTACGTTTTTATCGTTTACGTACGACATGGAATTATTCGCGTACTATTTTTGCACGTATAAATGCGGAATTTCTTACTATTTTACTCGAATAGGTACATTATACTCTTACATACTTACTTTGTTTATTGTAACATATCGTAGGGCATTTGTAAACATATCAGCGTATTACTACTACAGTGATATCTAAAGTACAAGTTAAAATTAATTATTTTTTCATTATAATATTGTATTACGTATATTATTCTATGTGTATCTCCATTTTTCTTTCCTTTTCGACTTATTGTTATATCATTGTCACTTTTTATTCTCTTTTTATCGCACATTCTTTTCTTTCTCTTGTCAAAATTTCATTTTCGAAATGATTACCTAATTTTTAATTTTTTTTTTTTTTTTTTTTTTTTTTAATTGGGCTGCTGTAAATTATTTTTGAAAAAAAAATCATCAATCGATTCTTCTGATTTTGAAAATTTATTCAATACAACCAATTGATGATTTTAACTATTTTTTTTTTTAAAATTGGGCTGCTGTAAATTATTTTTGAAAAAAAATCATCAATCGATTCTTCTGATTTTGAAAATTTATTCAATACAATCAATTGATGATTTTGACTTTTTTTTTTTTTTTTTAAATTTCCAAATCGTACAATACGAATTTAAATTTGCATTTTATGACGTACCTGTTGAAAAAATTCAACTTGAAGTTGAAAAATTTCAAGACCATTCAATTTTTTTATTCGAATTGCTTTCGTGCAGTTTTTTTACATCTGTAAAACTTACATATCCGCTGTTTGACTCTTGACTCGTTTTACCAATGATTTTATTATTTTAACCGACGATTTATCTAAAGCTACGTTTATCGTTTTGTAAAAAAATATCACTTTACGTTCGAGCATTTTGTTATTCGTATTTGAAAGAGATCAGTGTGATGACTGACGAGGAATTACGTTGCAAGAACTATTTAAGTATCGATGTGATAGTACCTATTTTCGTTTTCATTCCACGACACATACGTTAGGTATTAAAAATTCAATTTTCTGCTTTTTTTTTTTGAACCGTCAGCACTCAGCACGATGCCAACGGTTAAGTAGATTTTTTACATTCCCAATTTTTACGAAACGAACGACATTTATTTACCACGTGTTTACGTTGCTAAAAGAAAGAAATCTTCCGGCCTTATCAGTCCTTCCGAGAGTATCGAATCGATTATCGACGCGAAATTGATTTTTTTCTTTCTTTTTTCAAAGTTTTTAATTGTATTGTTTGTTTTTTGATTTTTTTAAAATTTCGTACGATATGCATTTCATACATACCTACGTTTGTACAGATTTTATTGTTAAAGACGTATTTAAATACGGTGGTTTGATTTTTTTTATACCTATAATGATGTAGCGCTATATCTGTTCCTAATTTCATACTCGGCTCTAGTCTATAAAAATATTCGATGTAGTTTCAAGTTGTTAATTTATAATTTTGTACGAGATAAGATTTCTTAAAAAAAAAAATCATGTATTCGAGTATAGCACGCGTTCAACGATTTATGAATTTTAATCGAAATAAGTAGAATAAGATTGTTACTTTCATAATATGTTAAAAATTAAGAGATTTCGTCTTAAGGGATTTTCAATGTGGATAAAAGAAAATTATGAAATTTTTTTGGCTAAAAACGGTCGTAAATAGGACTGATATTTGTAATTTAAAGATGCAATTGTGTATTTGTAATGATTACGTGATGCTACGTTATCTAATTTATTGATCGATAATTCGATATTCGAAAATCCATCTAAATTTTAACGATGGTAGTACCTTTTTGGGTTTATTTTATTTTATTTATTTATTTTTTTTTTTTGAAGAAAAGAATTACGAGCAAAATTGAATTACCTAAATTGAAAAATTTGCTTGAGCTAATAGAATAATAGTATATCGGTATTTCGTTCGATTAGAATAAAAAGCTAGCGTTCTACAAACCAAATAGATACTTAATTAGGTATATTACGTACCACATACTATATTACTTGAATAGATACACACATTATTGCGTAATTATTTTAAATATTTGAATGACTATAAACAGCGATAGCGTTATGATAATGCTACGTGAGAAATCTATTCATTCACTTGTACATAACTCTCATTGATTATGTTTCCATTTGTATCATATTTATATATTTGTACATAGACGATTCTTGTATTACAATCGGAAATATTTTATTGAAATTATTGCGATTGAAAATTAAATAAAAAAAAAAAACAATGTTAATTTCATCTGGTGTTAATCATTTCCCAAATTGATTTTGGGGTAAAGAATCAGTGTGCGATGGTTTGGTTGTTTTTCCTTTTTCACTTTTTCGGCAAAACAAAAAGTTAATTTTTTTCAAATTTTGATTTTTGAGATTACCAATTTGCCAATTTTTCTTATTTTTTAGATTTCTCAAGAAATCAAAAATGCTCGCTAATTTTTTGAAGAAGTTTTAAAAAATTTAAAAAGGCTCTGACAATTTTTTTTTAAATTTGATATAGGTACGCAATAATAAATATCAGAATACTTATTGGAAAAATTAGCGAGCATCAGAGAATAATTGAAAAAAATTGTCATTATTTCCAAAGAAATAAATCGGGTACGAAAAAATTGTAAATTGTAGGTCATTTTTCAAAAAAGTAAAACATCATAATTAATGAGAAATTTTTAAAATTTACGAATTTCGAAAAAGTACTTTTAAAATTGTTCAATTTTAAGAAATCTGAAAATATGCTCTGATTGGTCCATTCATTACCAAATCTTTGATTTTTAATATCTCCGCTAATAATGGTCCGATTTTGAAAACAAAAGCATATTTGTAATCGTCGAAGTCGTAGAATTCAAAATTTGAAAATTGTTTCAAGCAGTGTTGCCAACCTCGCGAAATAAAATTTTTATCTCGCGAGGTTGGCAACCATGCTCGAAACAAATTTTAAATTTGAATTCTACGACCTCGAAATAGTACTATGAGACACCAAAAACAATTTTCTAGCTATTCTAGAAGCTGCAATAATTTAATAAAGTACCAAGTTACCAGGTATGGTCGGATCCCATGAGTCATATCCGACCAAAAACTTTGAACGCTTATATCTCCGCGAATAATGGTCCGATTTTGAAAACGAAAGCAGATTTGCAATCGTCGGGTTCGACTCCATCGATCTAGACTCCTAGATGCCCAATTTTCGACAATTTTTTTCAAATTTTGCAAAAAATCGCAAATCCGCAATTTTTTTGCTTCAATTTTAATGAATTTTTAAAAAATGTTATTTATGGTCTGATCAAACTAAAATTCGGTATATGGGCTAATTTCAAGTCGCTGAACACGAATATGCCATCGGTTTTCAAATCGGATGCCTAGTTTTTGAGTTCCAGAAAATGGTCCATATCTCCGCGAATTCGCATCCGATCCGGAAACTGATCGCGCCATTCGATTCGCCTGGTCCGATTACCCCCTCCTAGACCCCTCACACGTCGATCTGGAACAAAAAGTTTTTTTTCAAAAAAAAAAGGAAGGTTAACCATCGTTGATTTTTTCGATTTTTTTGATCTCCAAAAAAATCGAGATAGGAGTGCTTTTCGACTAAGTCGGCCACGCTGATTACGAAAATGCTATCCATTTTGCTGTACGTTGATTTCTCGCCGAGTTAGAAGACTTCAAAATTTTCAAAATTTTCAAAAAAATTCAGATTAATATCGTTTTTGACTAATATGAACTCGCTGACTCTGATTCGGCCAATACTTTTCAATTCTGACTCTTTCTTCGCCTTTAAACGAGTAATTTTTTCCGAAAAATCGAGGTTAGGGGTACAATGAGAAGGTCAAATTGAAAATAAAGTTCATATTCGTGATCAGCGACCTCGAAATAGTAAATAAACCGCATTAAAAATACAAAAATGCGATATTTTTGAAAAAGTGTAATATTCTGAAAATACACCTGGAATCTGCCTGCAAATGCATCGAGTATGCAACTCAATCAACACCAAATACTAAAAATATTTAAATGAGCTTTGAAACTTTCAGGAAGTCTTCGAAAGAGGTTGAAGAGTCATTTATTACAAATTCGAGGTCGCAGAATTCAAATTTGAGATTTATTTGGAGCGGTAATGCCAACCTCTCTAGATAAAAATTTTATTTTGCGAAGTTGGCAACCCTGAACCGTGAAAATCGTAAATTTGAATTCTACGACCTCAAAATAGTATATGAATCAAATTTCAGCTGAATCGAACCATAAACAAGAGCCTGGTGAATTTTTGAATTTCGACCCCTTCAAATTGATTTTTTTCAAAATTTGAAAAAAATTGTCGAAAATTTGCGATTTAGAGGTCTACATCGATAGAGTCGAACCCGACAATTGCAAACCTGCTTTTATTTTGAAAATCGAACCATTATTCGCTGAGATATAAGCGTTCAAAGTTTTTAGTCGGATATGAGTCATAAAAACCGACCAAACTTGGTAAGTTGGTACTTTATTGAATTATTGCAGCTTCCAGAACAGCTAGAAAATTATTTTTGGTGTCAAATAGTACTATTTCGAGGTCGTAGAATTCAAATTTGAAATTTGTTTCGAGCAGGGTTTCCAACCTCGCGAAATAAAATTTTAATCTCGTCAGGTTGGCAACCCTGCTTGAAACAATTTTAGAATTTGAATTCTACGACCTCGAAATAGTACTATTCGATACCAAAAACAATTTTCTAGCTATTCTGGAAGCTGCAATAATTTAATAAAGTACCAAGTTACCAGGTATGGTCGGATCCCATGAGTCATATCCGACCAAAAACTTTGAACGCTTATATCTTCGCGTATAATCGTCCGGTTTTCAAAATGAAAGCAGATTTGCAATCGTCGGATTCGACTCTATCGGTCTAGACCCTTAAACCGCCTTTTTTCGACAATCTTTTTCAAATTTTGAAAAAAATCGCAATTTTACCCACTTTTATGCTTCAATTTTAATTAATTTTTAAAAACGTTATTTATGAACAGATTTAGCTGAAATTCGGTTTATAGGATAATTGGAGGTCACTGAACCCGAATATGCCATTACTTTTCAGATCCGATGCCTAGTTTTTGAGTTCCAGAAAATGGTCCATATCTCCGCGAATTCGCCTCCGATTGGAAAACTGATGGCTGGGATCGATTCGCCTGGTCCGATTACCCCATCCTAGACACCTCACACGTCGATCTGGAACAAAAAGTTTTTTTTCAAAAAAAAAAGGAAGGTTAACCATCGTTGATTTTTTCGATTTTTTTGATATCCAAAAAAATCGAGATAGGAGTGCTTTTCGACTAAGTCGGCAACGCTGATTCCGAAAATGCTATGCATTTGGCTGTACGTCGATTTTTCGCCGAGTACGCGGAGTTTGAAATTTTCAAAATTTTCAAAAAAATTCAGATTAATATCGTTATTGACTAATTCAGCCTTGCTGATTCCGTATCTGTCGATACTTTTCAATTTTTACCCTTCCTTCGTCTTTATACAAGTAATTTTTTTCGAAAATTCAACGTTAGGGGTACAATGAGAGTTGAATTGAAAATTAAGCTCATATTCGCGATTAGCGACCTCGAAATAGTAATAAACCGTATTAAAAATACAAAAATGCGATATTTTTTGAAAAAAGTGTAATATTTTGAATATACACTTGGAATCTGCCTGCAAATGCATCGAGTATGCAACTCAATCAACACCAAATGCTAAAAATCTTTAAATGAGCTTTGAAACTTTCAGGAAGCCTTCGAAAGAGGTTGAAGAGTCATTTATTACAAATTCGAGGTCGCAGAATTCAAATTTGAGATTTATTTGGAGCATTGATGCCAACCTCTCGAGATAAAAATTTTATTTCGCGAAGTTGGAAACCCTGAACCGTGAAAATCATAAATTTGAATTCTACAACCTCAAAATAGTGTATAAACCAAATTTCAGCTGAATCGAACCATAAACAAGAGCGTGGTGAATTTTTGAATTTCCACCCCTTCAAACAGATTTTTTTTCAAAATTTGAAAAAAATCGTCGAAAATTGAGCATCTAGGGGTCTAGACCGGTAGAGTCGAACCCGACGATTGCAAATCTGCTTTCATTTTCAAAATCGGATCATTATTCGCGGAGATATCAGACCGCAAAGTTTTGTAAACGAATAACAATAGACTTTAGGAGAAGTGTGCTGTGATTGGTCTATTCGTTGACGTTTAATATCTCCGCGAATAATGGTCCGATTTTAAAAACGAAAGCAATTTTGGAATCGTCGTGATCGGCTCAATCAACTTAGACCCCTAAACCGAAGCAATGTTGCCAACTTGACGAGATAAAATTTTTATTTTGCGAGGTTGATTTCCCTGCTTGAAATGAATCTCAAATTTGAATTCTACGGGTTCGATTTAGTAATATTAGACACCAAAAACAATTTTCTACGTATTCTGGAAGCTGCAATATTACAAAAAGTACCAAACAAAGGACTGAGATGAATGCAGAGCTCTGATTGGTAGTTACTTACCACAACTTTGAGGTCTTATATCTCCGCGAATAACGGCCCGATTTTGAATCTGATTGCAGATTTGCAATCGTCGGGTTCGACTCTATCGGAATCGACCCTTCGTACGCCCATTTTCGACAGTTTTTTTTTCAAATTTTGCAAAAAATTACAAACTTACCCAATTCTTTGCTTTAATTTTTAGGAATTTTTGTAAATGTTATTTATGGCCGGATCGAGTTAAAATTTAGTATATGGGCTAATTAGAGGTCGCTGAACCCAAAGATGCCATCGGGTTTCAAATCCGAGGCTTAGTTTCTGAGTTACGAAAAATGGTCCATATCTCTGCGAATTCACCTCCGATCGAGAAACTGATCGCGTCATTCGATTCGCCTGGTCCGATTACCCCCTCCTAGACCTCTCACACGTCGATCTGGAACAAAAAGTTTTTTTTCAAAAAAAAAAAGGAAGGTTAACCATCGTTGATTTTTTCGATTTTTTTTATCTCCAAAAAAATCGAGATAGGAGTGCTTTTCGACTAAGTCGGCCACGCTGACTCCGAAAATGTTATCCATTTTGCTGTACGTCGATTTCTCGCCGGGTACGCGGACTTTGAAATTTTCAAAATTTTCAAAAAAATTCAGATTAATATTGTTATCGACTAATTAAACCACGCTGATTCTGTTTCTACCATTAGTTTTCAATTTCCACCTCTAGTTCACATAGAAACGAAGAATTTATTTTTAATAATGCATATTTCGGGCACAACGAAGTAAGTACACTCAAAATTGACAACATTTTCGTGATCAGCAACTTTGAAATAGTCATAAACGGCATCAATAATACGAAAATACGATGTTTTTCGAAAAAGTGTCGTATTTTGGCAGGAAAATTATTCCTGCAGGGAACAGCGTATGCAACTTATTCGACACGTATGAATTTTTCAAAAAAAAGACAAGACGTTTCTCGTCTCCACTGATAGATAGCGTTACGACTTACGAGTACTATTTTCAAGTATTTTGGCAATTTTACATGTTGTTTGAGGTGCCTATCGTGCTTTTTTGCAGGCACTCGTCACGTATGAATTTTTATGTCTGCTTTTTATGGCATTTTTTTGCAGATATCTTTGCCAATCGTGAAGTACCGTAGAACCAATCAGAGCTCTTCATAACATCTCAGTCCTTTGTTTTGTTCTTTTTGTAATATTTCAGCTTCCAGAATACTTAGAAAATTGTTTTTGGTATCTAACGGTACCATTTCGAGGTCGTGGAATTCAAATTTGAAATTTGTTTCAAGCAGGGCTGCCAACTTGCAAAGAAATTACACAAGAATAAAACTTAATTATAACATGAATAATTTTCAATCAGAATATGCAATGTGTTTTGTTATTGTTCTGTTTTTTTTTTGTTTTTTTTTTATCTTCATTTTTAATGTTGTGATTTTCTCAGTCATGAGTATTATGTTTTTTACATTACAACGATTTTTGAGTTTGATTATTTTCAATTATCAATTTATGCTAATGGGCCTGAATTAAAAAATGTAACAACTGAGGATTTCTTCAGAGAATTTTTTCATCATTTTTTTTTCTATTCTTTCTCATTTTTTTCGCGAGGGAATCTATTTTTTTACAATGATAAATTTTGTGAATAAAAAAAAATGGTTCTGAAGAATTTTTGAAGGAATTTAACAGAATATTAACTTTGAAAAATTAAAAAAAAAAAAATTAATTTTTTATTACTTGCTGGTAAAATTTTTTTGAAAATGATTTCAAAATATTTAATTATAAAATAAAAACATTTTGGGATATTTTTTTTTCATAGTTGTTTTCAAAAAAAAAAAAAAAAAAAAAATCATCGAAAAAATTTTTGAAGGGATTTTTCTTCGGGATATTTCCAAAGATTTTTTTCCTTTCAGAATGTCTGAGAAAATTTCGAAACCAAAAAGTTAGACTTTTGTATGATCTTAAACAGTACTATATACGTATATGAATAAAAACAAAAAATATTGCAAACTAGGATTTTAAAAAAAATCAAAATTTTAAATTATTTTGTAGAAATTCATTAGGTACACTTTATAAACATTTTACAATATTTTATAAATAATTTTCTTAATTTTGAAGAATTGAATATCTAGCTGTATAATTCAACTTGAAAATTACCAAATTTCGAAATTTCATCAAAATAGTACGACGTATATTTAAAAAAAAATCAATTTTCAATTTTTTCCGAATTTAAAATTTCCAGGAAATTTAAAAAAAGAAAAACTAACTCCAACTGCAAAATTTGATAAAATTTTTACTTTGCATTTTCTATTTTTTAAAATAACTTTGTATATTGTGTTGGAAATTTGGAATCCTTGCTAATTATTCGTTATCTTGGTTTAATTATTTTCATTTCTTCGAATTTTTTCGTACATAATTCCAATTATTTTTTTTAAATATAGGTCGTACTATTTTGATGAAATTTCGAAATTTGGTAATTTTCAAGTTGAATTATACAGCTAGGTATTCAATTCTTCAAAATTAAGAAAATTATTTATAAAATATTGTAAAATGTTTATAAAGTGTACCTAATGAATTTCTACAAAATAATTTAAAATTTTGATTTTTTTTTAAATCCTAGTTTGCAATATTTTTTGTTTTTATTCATATACGTATATAGTCCTGTTTAAGGTCATACAAAAGTCTAACTTTTTGGTTTCGAAATTTTCTCAGACATTCTGAAAGGAAAAAAATCTTTGGAAATATCCCGAAGAAAAATCCCTTCAAAAATTTTTTCGATGATTTTTTTTTTTTTTTTTTTTTTTGAAAACAACTATGAAAAAAAATATCCCAAAATGTTTTTATTTTATAATTAAATATTTTGAAATCATTTTCAAAAAAATTTTACACATAATATTATTGCAAGTTTTGCTATCCGAAAGAATAAATTAAAATTTGTTTTCGACCAATTCGAACTTTTCGAAGGCAACAAAGAAGTTCTTCGAAAAGAAAATATGCTTTACTAAAATAATTACACAAAAATGCAAACGTATTATTTGTACGTGTACTCGTTTAAGTATAGAAAATAACCGGATGAAAAATATTTTTCAATGTTCTTGAATTTTTTTTTTTTTTTTAATTTTTTGTGAATAAACAATTTTTTTGAAAAAAGAAGTCTCGAAGTTTCTGGAGTAAAATGTAAAAATATTCATACCTAATCTTTTTTCAGTATTTTTTTTTTAATAAGAATTTTTTTATCACCTTTTAAATTGACAAATTTTTGATTTTTTGTAAAAAAAAATCAATTTTAAGAATGTAACATCAAATTGTAAAATTTAAATGAATAAATTAAAAAAAAAAAAAAACATTTAATGGTAAGTATACCACACTAAGTATCCATCAACTACCTCATCCAAATTGAAACTTATCGTACACAAACTCACATACTTTAGCGCGAACGTGGTCTTTCTTGAAAAGATTCTTGTCGTCGATTCCGTATTCTTCGTAATTGTGGATGGTTTCATTGAGATCCTCAATAATTCGACCAGTCAATTCCGCCATACTATTGGGATCTGTAACTCCAAGCTCCCCAAATTTATCACTTGTTTGTTTTACTAGGTGAAATCGTGAATATAGGCTTTGTATATCCTTATCTTTGACATATGCAAACAGCGCTTTCCATTGATTTACACGTGCAACGTTTTTCCACTCGCTTTTACCTTTACCAGTAAACGTAGGAGGCGCATACTCGTTGTCGCGATAAGCTTCGTAAATTCCTCTTAAAGTGAGGGCCGTGTGAATGGTCGCCCAATCTCTTTCTATTTTTATGTAGTGAAGAGCCGCCATCTTATACACCATTAAGTGTTCGTTTATCATATTCACCTTATCCTCCAGCGATATTTTTCGTTGTAAAACATCTTGCAAAAACTCTTTCTCGGATAAACCTGCAAAATTCAAACATTAAGGGCAGTATTCATATACGATACGTTACCTACTTAAATTAAATGTCACTTCGCCAAGTGGCGAATTTCGAAGCAATTTTTCGTACTATTCAATTCAATGCAAATTTTATAGTTTTAAAATATGAAATCACATACTTCGGACTATTCAACTAATTGAAAATCCCATACGACATTTTTTTCAAAATAGTTTCTAGTATCTATATTTCAAATTTCATTGGGGGAGGATAGGCAAAAAAGTATGGGGAATCGGGCCTTAATTCGAAGACGCGGAAAGCGACAACTAAGATAATATTTTTTTAAACTGCGGACTCGCCTAATGAAACATATTTTCACTTAATTTAAAGAAAATTATTTAAAAGAACAAACCTCCGGGTAGAAATTTCTGTACTTTTATCCAATTGAAACATGATAAAAAAAACAACACAAACGCAAACCACGCAATTTTCATATTTTTGATTTATTTTTATTCAGTTTAGATCATTTTGAATTGTACACAAAAAATTTGTTCCAAGTATAAATGGCAAAGCTGGCCATTATAATGAATCAGACAAAAATGGGCGCGTCGCTGAATAAGTACGTATTAAAATTTAAAATTTCACGAAGGAATGTGTATTTTCAGGAGGAAAGTTATCGGAAGAAGGAATACATACTTCACCCCCCCCCCCCGCTCCATCGGTAAAAAATTGTATTAGGATTACGATTATCTGACGAAATTCTAAACATTCTTCAAGTTGCTCAGATTTAGATCTGATCAGTCGTTATCAAGTTTCATCAGAAAACGGATCCTATCTGTCTAGAAAAATCGACCCACTTAATCCAAATAAGTCGATGTTTTTAAAATGATTACCTCGTTGTTGGCGTTGTTTCTTTTTTTAACTTGCGTCAGGTTAAATCCTTTATACGAAGGTTTGTTCTTTATATTAATTAACGAATTTACATCTAAAAGAGTACCAACGAGACTTAACGTAATTTGTATGAACGTTAGGTGGTCCTTATTTTTCGAATTGCAATTTTTGATCTCCCACCCCAAAGTTAATGTAACCTCTTATGAGAAAAAAGAAATTCCCTATTTGTTTTCCCCTCCGCAAAAACCCCTCCTTGCGGCAGTGCGGCGCGTGTCTCTCATTTTTCAATAAGAAAACAATAATTCAAGTTTTTATCAAAATAATTGTCAGCATCTAAATTTTTTCAGTGCCAGTGCCTCAGTGTGGCTCCCAATTGTGTAAAAAATGACTCTCATTAGAGTTACGCGATTATGAATCGATTAATCGACGGAAAGTAATCGACAGTAATCGATTATTTTTTTTTCCTTCTATAAAAAATTGCTAGGTGAAATAATTTCACTCATTTTTGTCGTTTTATGCTTTTTTTTTTTTGAAAAATTGGGGCATCCCAAGGTACCGTACCACTAAAAAATTAATTTGGGTGAAAATAAAAAAATTGAGAATTCATTCTTATGACAAAGAACAACTTTGATGGTTCTAGGCCCGTAGTCAGGGGGCGCTGGGGCTGGCCAAGCCACTCCTAGCATCGGACTGAGCCGCACCCCAACAAAATGTAAAAGTTTGTCAATAGGTAAGCAAATTTTAACAGGAAAAATGTACAAAAAAAATAGTTCAAGCCACCTCTACTACAAAGTCACTCTGAGTACGGGCCTGCATGGTTCATTTCATAACCAAAAAAGGAAAGATTTTAAAAATCTGTGATTTTGTTCATTCTCTTAAAAAAGGAGACGACTCAGCACCATTTGAAATTCAGTTATAGGAAAAAATTTTCTTTTAAAACGAAGAAACTTTGGGAGGTTTGGGAGTAAGACATTTAGGAAATCCAAAAGTTCAAAATAAGGGCCACTCTAATGTAGGTATTTTTCATTTTTAATCCAAGAATGTATTTTGAATGAACTCATCAAAGTTATCTAACAAGGGAACCTCCCCAACTCGTCACCTCCGATTTCGCTGAAATTTGGCTCACTGAAAGAGCATGCCACCCACACCTCACAGCCAAATTTTTAGCTGCCGAAGTTGATTTTTCGATTTTTGGCGAATTTTTGAAAATGGCTAAAATCACCCCAAAAAACAATTTTTGGAATAAAAATCGCAAATTTTTAGATAGAATCCTGAAAATCGGTTTGTATACTAAAGTCTACCTCCCGAGTCGATTAGGACCATTTCCGAAGCGATCTGGAGCCTCCAGAAAAAGTTGACTTTTCTCCAGCACACTGGAATCTCTCCAGACGGCAAAAGTGTACATTTTCTGGAGGCTCCAGATCGCTTCGGAAATGATGCGAATCGACTCAGAGGGTCGATTTTAGGAGGTAGAAGAAGTTAATTACAGCGCCGTTTGCAGCAGTTCCAGTGTGCTGGAGAAAAGTCAACTTTTTCTGGAGGCTCCAGATCGCTTCGGGAATGGTGCCAATCGACTCGGGAGGTCGACTTCAGTATACAAACCGATTTTCAGGATTCTATCTCAAAATTTGCGATTTTTATTCCAAAAATTGGTTTTTTGGGGTGATTTTAGCCATTTTCAAAAATTCGCCAAAAATCGAAAAATCAACTTCGGCAGCTAAAAATTTGGCTGTGAGGTGTGGGTGGCATGCTCTTTCAGTGAGCCAAATTTCAGCGAAATCGGAGATGACGAGTTGGGGAGGTTCCCTTGTAAGTAGTAACTGCCTAATTAACTAATACTTTTGTGGAAGGAGGAGACAATATAATAATGGAATGGATTACAAACAAGTCAGAACCGCGGGCGTTTTTAATGAAAACACTCGAGAATCCGCACTTTGATATGGAAACAAAAATCTTTGTAATAAGTACAAGAATTGAAATTTTCAAACAAAGCGTAAAACAGTTGAATGAGAGCGCTAGGGTAAAAAGAAAACTACAAAAGATTTTGGTTTCAATGAATCGATTACAACGGATCAACCACACAACGGCGTTTAAACCGCCAAATTTCAACGGATCTTGGGAAAATTTGAGTCTGCTCGATAAGTGGACCAACCTGTTTTCTTATGTGTCAGAAGAGAATATACCCCTGAAATATATTCCAATCAAGAAACTAAGAGATTTCATGTTCAAATATTTTGGTGAAATTAGCAGTTGTGAATTGGCAAATTATGTACTCACTTTAGTCGATCGCCTTGATAAAGTGCTTTGGTGGTATAGTCGAAATGAAAAATATTCCGGAACATTGCAGAATAATCCAATTTATTATAATATCGCAAATTTTGTTTACGACAACTTCAACACTTCTGATTATATCCAAGCTACTACAATTTCATTCGATTGATTTATACATTCTTTTTCTTTTTTCGAATTTGTTTAGATATTTTTTAAAGCCTATTTTTATTATTAGGTACCTACTTCGAGCTACCTACCTAATATTTTAAAATTACATATGATTCAGCCAAATTTTATTTCCTTATTTTTTTATTTTTATAATAATTTTAGAAATCATTCCGATCCTCAAACGTTGGGTAAAGATATGAATTTTTAAAGTGGCGATGCTCGAGAAAAATGTACCAATGTTTGCATTATTTTGTAATTTTGTATGTGTTGGAATTCCTGCTAATTATTCGTTGTCTTGGATTAATTATTATTTTATTTTTTTTTTATTTCTTCGAACTTTTTCGTAACGTTTCTATTTACCTTCAATTTCGTTGAAAAAATTGTCCAAAATTTTTTTTTCTCCGAGTTCATTCTGAGAAGTTATGACGAAGAAATACATGATTTTTCAATTTTATTTCTACTTTTGAAAAAAAAATTATTTTACAATGGGCAATATTACATTTTCCCAAAATTCAACTTTATTGGAAAAATTGTCCAAAAATTTTTTTTCTCATTATTCGGGTCCATTCTGAGAGGTTATGACGAAAAAATTCTGAATTTTTCAATTATTCGCATTTTTGTCATGTAAAAAGAACCGGGTTTTTCGCGGAGCTTTTCACATGGGAAATTTCACATATATTTAATTTCGTTGAAAAAATTGTCCAAAAATTGTTTCCAATTATTCGGGTCCATTCTGAGAAGTTATGATGGAAAAATTCTGAATTTTTCAATAATTCGCATTTTTGGAAAAAATTCATTATGCCCATGTAATAAGTACAAAAAAGATCCAATTTTGTCACGGAGCTTTTTACATAGGAAATTTCACATTTTTAATTTCTGTGGAAAAATTGTCCAAAAATTTTTTTTTCATTATTCGGGTCCATTCTGAGAGGTTATGATGAAAAAATTCATGATTTTTCAATTATTCCTATTTTTGAAAAAAGTTCATTTTGCAATAGGCAATTTCACAGTAAGTATCCCAAAATTCAATTTTATTGGAAAAATTGCGAAAAAAAATTTTTCTCATCATTCGAATTTACTCTGAGAGGTTATGATGGGAAAATACTGAATTTTTCAATTATTCGCATTATTGGAAAAAATTCATTTTTCACATTTTCCCAAAATTCAATTTTATTGGAAAAATTGCCCAAAATTTTTTTTCTTCTCAATACTCGGGTCCATTGTGAGAGATAATGATGGGAAAATTCTAATATTTTCAATTATTCGCATTTTTGGAAAAAAGTAATTTTGCCCATGTAATAAAGTAGGTACCAAGTGTGTACTTATTACATGGCGAATTTCACATTTTCCATTTCATTGGAAAAATTGCCAAAAAAAAATTTCTCATTATTCGGGTTCACTCTGAGAGATTATCACAAAAAAATTCATGATTTTTCAATTAGTATTTCTATTTTTGAAAAATGTTCAGTTAGCAATGGGCAATTTCACATTATCCCAAAGTTCAATTTTATTGGAAAAATTGCGAAAAAAAAATTTCCTCATCATTCGGGTTCACTCTGAGAGGTTATAAAGAATTCTAAATTTTTCAATTATTCGCATATTTGGACAAAATTCATTTTTGCCATGTAAAAAGAACCGGTTTTTTCGCGGAGCTTTTTTCATATGAAATTTCACATACACCATAAAGTAGAACCTCGTTTATCCGAAGTCCAAAAATCGGTTAATTTTTTATTAAGTATCCGATTTTTCTTCAATTTTGCTCTACGACCGACCTCAAATTAATGTTTCTTTTCTAGAAACATTTGAGAGGTCATTTTTTCATTTCCAAAAAAATAATATTGAAAAACTGTGGAAAAATTATTTATTTCCAAAAAAAGTTAAGAACATGAAAAATTTTATTCCAAAAAATTAGAATTTTTTATCCTAAATAATTGGAAAATCTTATTTCATTCTAAAATATATTTTTTTTAAATTTAAGAAGGTCCCAATCCAAAAAAATATATAATTTTTTTATTGAGTGATATTTTTTATACAGTGTTTAAATTTTTTGCGCAGTTCGGGGTTTCTCAGGTGGTGCTCTGCACAATGTGAGAAATGTCATATGGTGCTCGAGCACGAGAGCAACTGGGCTAACGCCGGCCATGATTTACGTTATTATTACCTTCAAACCTTCACTTTTATAACAACAACAAAGAAGATAAAAATACAAAATAAAAAAAAAACATAATACTGCAAGTTTTGCTTTTTGAAAGAATAAATTTAAATTTGTTTTCGACTAATTCGAAGTCAACAAAGAAGTTCTTCGAAAAGAAATGCTTTATTAAAATAATTACACAAAAATGCAAACGTATTTTGTACACGTACTCGTTCATAGAAAATAACAAAAGAAAAAAAAAAGGAAAAAATAAAAAAAATGAATTAAAACAGTCGATACATTAAAATATAACACGCAGAGAGAAAGATACACTATTTACGTATTCAACGTTCAATTAACTTCATCGTAAATTACACATCCGTCCAATACGTATTCAAGTTTAACTTACGATACAGAGAGAAAATTAGTAAAATAAAATTCGCGTTTTTAAAAAATTCGACGAGCTTTAAAAAAAAAAAAAAAAAAAAAACTTCGTAAGTAGATAGTCGAATTAATACGAAACTTAAACAATAATATTATATAAAATAGTAGTACAAAACGAACGAACAAACGAACGAACGAAAATTACAATATAAAAAACAAGTTTTGAAAATGAAGAATACAAAAACTATAAAAAGAAGTCATCCTCTGAGATCTTCTGACGTACACAAGGTGGCAAGAGTTTTCTTAACCCTGAGAGCAGTAAGTCTGGACGTCGCGTTATGGTACCAACATTCCTTCATTACTTTGGCGATGGCATGCAAGGGCTAAATAAAACAATACCATTAGATAAGACTATCAGAGTAAGGAAACTTCGAAGGAAACTCCTTCGATTCAATAGTGTGGTAACTTACGGGAGAAGAAAACCAACGATTAGGGATCTCGGGTCGTTGACGATCGACACAGACGACTTTTCGCATCTCTTCGATGGTAGGATCGGATGGCACGACATCGTAGAATGGTAATTGATACTCGTCGTACATGCCTTTTACATTACATCGCCTGGCTATTTCCCATAGGATTAATCCGAAGGCGTATACGTCGCCTCTTTTGAACGCGTCGAAATGATTCATATTGATGCTCTCTTCTAGCACCTAAATCAAACAATACAAATCGAACGATCAATTATCAGGATACAAATATATACGTATTTCGACTCACTCAGCATACAACGAATCGCTATCTTACCTCCGGCGCCATATATCGTTTAGTACCGACTCGATGATTGAGTGTAATATCGACAGTGTCCGTCTGAACGTCGTGCCTGACAGCCAAGCCAAGATCACCGATGGCGCAAGTCCCGTTAAATTTCACCAGTATATTTTTCGATTTCAAATCACGATGAGCGATAGCTGGTTTACCTGTAGGAAATTCGTTCAAAGTAAATACCAAGTAATTCTAATTCAATCAAATAAATCGTAATTCGTTTGCAATAGTTTAGCTGCACGAAACTCGCCTTGAGTGCCTACGATTTCCATGTGTAAATGAGCTAGCCCGGTAGCGATTGAGTATGCCATTTTCACCATACCGACTCCGTCCACTGTGGTTCGATTCAGGTAATCGAATAATGATCCGTTCTCGTGGAAATCTGTCACCAGCCATAACTGAGTCCAGGTACCGTTATCTATCGATCAAAAATAAAACGTTAATTTGAAAAAATATATAGAAATGAAAACTCGTCAACGATCAAAACGGTCTTGTAACTTTTTTTTTTCACCAAGCATTGGGAATACTAAATTATTTCTAATCGTTTTGCTCCGGACTCCGGGTCAATGGTGAAAAAAAATATGAATAAAGATAAAAATGACTTTAAAATTACAAAAATTTAAAAAATGGAGAGATGAACTGAAAAACAATTAAAATTAAAAAGAGAAAAAACATCAAATTGAATTACAAAATTAGAAAATCGGAGACCTTCTAAGTTCTAATTCAAAAAAAAAGTAAAAAAAAAAAAAAAAAAATGAATGACGGATCAAAATCTCTGAAAAGGTGAACAAAATCTAAAACCAAGATAAAATAAAAATAAAAAAAAATAAAAATTAAAAAACTCGTTAAAACTGGAACAATTTTCAAAAAAAAAAAGAAAACGGAAAAATACCGAGGTGGTACTTATTTTAGACTTTCAGATTTTTTTTTTACGTCTCATATGCCACATCAAAGTTGTTTTTTTTTATGAGAAAAAAATTACTAATTTTTAATTTTTTCTTGGATGCGTTCAGAAACGACTTGGAGGGGGAGGGGTGATCACAACGGAGCGACGAAAATTTACCCAGACCGTACTGGTTGAATATTCATCATTCCAGCCATCCCGGTGGCATCGTGTGCAACTGTGCATGTAACTAGTGTCTAGTTTACACAGTTTGTTTACATGGAGGTGGATCGTTTTTGTTGAATTTAACCAAGTGCAATACTATACATAGATACTTATAAAAATTGGAGGGGAGGGAGGGGTCCAATCGAAATTTTTGTAATAACCAAAATTATTCCCAGGAGTTCAATCTACAACTTTTGTTTGCAACTTTTTTCAATTGAACACTTCCCTTCCCACCGATTTTGCAAGATTCTAATTAAAAAAAGGAGTGAGAGAGGAATGGGTCAATTGAAATTTTTTAAAATAAAAGATGTACCTAGATTAGGAAATTAAAAATAATTTTGATTATTATAAAAATTTAGATTGGATCCCTCCCTCTCCTCCGATTTCACACAACATCAGGTAGATACTTTTTCAAAATTATGGGAATGGTCCAATTGAAAAATTTTTCAAACAAAAGATGTAGATTGAGGTCCTAGAAATAATTTTGGTTATCATGAAATTTTCTATTAGACCCCCCTCCCCCAATTTCGCATAATTAGACTTAGATACTTGCATTATTAAAAAAGAGGGGTAGAGTAGAGGTTCAACTAAAAAAAATTTCAAGCAAAAGTTGTAACTGGAAGTCTTAGGAATAATTTTGGTCATCACAAAAATTTCTGTTGGACCCTTCCCTCCCCTCAGGACATGGTCGGGGTTAGCCCAGTTGCTCTCGTGCTCGAGCACCACGTGAGAGATCCCGGACTGCACAAAAAAAATTGAATTCAATGTGTAAAAAATTTCACTCAATAAAAAAATATAATTTTTTTGAGAACGATTTCTTTTCTTCAATTTTTTTACAATTTTTTTTAGAACGATTTTTTTACAATTTTTCAAAGTGAATTTTTTTTTTAATTTTTTAGAATCAACTTTTTTTACAATTTTTCAGAATGAAAATTTTTACAATTTTATAGAATGAAATAAGATTTTCCAATTCTTCAGGATGAAAAAAAATTATAATTTTTTGAAATAATATTTTTTAAGTTCCTATTTTTTTTTTAAATACGTAAGTAAATGATTTCTCATTAAAAAAAAATTTTCCACATTTTTTAAATACCGATTATTTTTTTGAAATAAAAAAAAATATTTCTCAAATTTTTCTAGAAAATTTGAAACATCAATATGAGGTCGGTCGAAGGGCAAAATTGAAGAGAAATCGGGTAATAAAAAATTGAACGATTTTTGGGCATCGGATAATTGAGGTTCTACTTTTAAAGTCTTTTTTTTTTGTGAAAAAATGTACAACATTTTTCACCCCCCCCCCCCCCAATAAATTGTGAGCACCACTTGAGAAAATAATGATCCGCCGGCTATGCATCAGGAGGTACGTGACGACAATCATACTATACTTGAATTTGTACATTTTTTAATTTATTCAGGAAATGCAGATTTTCAAATTCAAAATGATATGTTTGAAAATTTTTGTCCTCGCTTCGATTGGGCAGCAATCATTTCTTAGTTTTTGATTTAATTAAAAATTATTTCTTGGGATGAAAAATCTTTTATATTTAGGCATACCTTATTTATTATTTTACTTTTTTAATAAAAAATATTTCAATTTTATTAAAGGGTTCAATTTTTTGAGATTGAAACTTTTTTTTTTCTTTTTTTTTTCAAGAAAAAATGTCTTTATGTTTTTGAAGTAAAATTGTTCATAATCTTTTTTCAGAAAAATGTTTCAATTTTTTTTTAGTACCTACCCAGGTTTTTTTTTTGAAATAAGAATTATTTCATCAACTTTTAGATTGACTAATTTTTGATTTTTTGTAAAAAAAAATCTCGTTTTTTTCAAGTAAAAAAAAAACAATTTTCAATTTTTTTCTTCTTATTTTTAAATTTTTTTTTTTGAGACAAAATTTCTCAATTTTAATGGAATAAGAAATCTTTTATTTTTTTTTGATTTTTCTTCAATTCTTTTTTATTTTCTAGAAGTTTTTTTCCTCTTTTTTTTTTTGATAATAAACTTCATTAAATTTTCAATTTTTAAGGTATTATAATTGATAAAATACACATGTACCTACTATCTCGTATTTCTCATTTAGAGTTGGATTTTAAAAAGAATTTCAGACAAAAAATAATTTATTTTTTATCCCAAGAAATTTTATTCCGAGAATATGAATTTTAGATGGTGCCACATCAGACCCCCAATTTGAAAAGTGAAGATAATCACCGAGATGAAGCAAAATTTTAAAAATTGGTCAATTTTTATTATTTAAAAAAAAAATGACCAGGGTTCATTAAAAATTTAGTTAGGAGAAAAACCAAAAAAATGAATTTTTCTCATAAGAAGGATGAAAGGGGGGTTAAAATTTTGGAAATCCAAAATAAATGCCACCTTGGAAGATGTGTTGTTTGAAAAAAGAAAAGTTGTACAATATTATTGTTTCCCCACCCCACCTCTATAACAAATTTCAACTTCAAAAAATTGTACCTACAAACGCTGGTCACTAGAAAAAAAATTAAATCGAAAACGACCCAAAATTGAAAAAGAAATGAACAGAATGTCAAATTGTAAGTGAAACCGTTTCAATAAAAAAATGCGAAGTTTAGGGATGAAAGGAGACACAACAGCGAGACTTGCAGACGAGTTGGGAGTTGGGTCACCCACTAATACTCGAATTTCTCCGACGCGTTCTCTTTTTCAAAATTAAATTCACCTTTATTATCTGCGGCTATGAATCCGAGTATATTATCGTGACGTAACATAACAGTCTGATAAATTTCCGCCTCTCTGAACCAGGACCTTTCTTCTCGCGAGGAGAATATTTTCACGGCGACATTCTCGCCTCTCCAACGTCCGCGCCAAACCTCGCCAAATCTTCCCTTACCGATCGTGTCAACCAACTGAATTTGACGAGCGATACTCCGCTGCACGAGCAAAGGCAAACCTGCGACAAAAAAGTGCAATATATTATTGTAGCGGAGCTTACGCTCGATCGTTTATACGTACAAACGTTTAATTACCTGAGCCAGATCCGCTGGTGGTCATCTCGACCATATCGCGAAGCGACGAAGCTCCAAGAATCGGCTGCTGATCGGAAGCTTTTCCTGGTTCTTCGTCGAAAAACTGACTTTTCTTGTTCCATTTGCGCACCACGTTCACGAGGAATATGACCGTAGCCAATAAACACGCCAGCACAATCGGCACAGTTACAACCGCCGCAACTTGCCATCGTCCCAAATTGTCAGAATACCAACTGCTTACTACTTTTGAAAACAAAATCAAAATATTATTCAAGATCATCGATATTAAACCGTTTCCGGCGCGTGGACTTGCGATTGGTTTGGTGTAAGTTTGTCAGCAAGCAAACATCACATACCTTTTTATGAATAATCATGAGGCATACCACAAATACGTACATCATGCTGAGTACGGGTAAAATGAGATCGCATGCGAGCACAATACAATAAATAATAATACATTACGTACATACCATTCAAAGATGCCCAGATGTCGATTAAGTGTTTTGTTCATATTTCCTTACATTTCCTCTCGCATCATCATAAATGAATTGTTTTCTTTTCAACATCATTTTCCCCGTATAGCTTCGATTAAAAAGCGCCACAGCCAAGCAATAAACCAACAATTAAAGCGTTAAGTAAGCTGGAAAAAATGCGCGTTGCAAAAGTCAGAAAGCATGTGAGAAGATACCTTTGCAAGATAAGCAAATAAACACTTGCATTACTATACTCGTATAGGGATTAGGTTGAAAAAAAAAATCCTACATTAAATTACCTACATAAAGTGAAAATTTTTAATTAAAAAGTAAAATAAAAACCTAAAAAATATTTTCCAAATCAAAATTTCAAAAACTGATTTTTAATTTTGAAAAGTGGAAAACAGAGGAAAAAATTTAAAAATAAAAATTTAAACAAACAACCCAAGTGGAAAATTTGAACGATAAGAATGAAATTAGAAAAAATTCATAGCTGAACAAAAATTCAAAATTCAACTAGAAATTGAAAATTTCAATTAAAAAAAAAATTTAATTCAAAGAAAAAAATTCAAAATTGAATAAGAATCCTAAATCCATTTTCAAAGTAAATATAAAAAACTGAACGTTTACAAAAATAAATACCTACATTTAAAAATCACCGAAATATTGAAAAAAAATTAAAATGAAAAGTTGAATGATATAGTACAAAAAATTGAAATAAATTCAAAATAAAAAATTTTAAAATTTAAACTTGAAAAAAAAAATGAAAATAAAGAATTGATGGTAGGTTCATTTTCATACCTATAGGAATGAAAATCTTGAAAAGCAAATAAAATCCAAAATGAAGCAAAAATTGAAAAAATTCAAAATTGAATAAAACCCTCGATTTTACAAACTAAAATTTTTCAAGAAATCACGTTCAAAATTGAACAAAAAATATAAAATATAAAATAAAATTTTGAAAAACTCAACTTATAGGTACCGACAAAAAAAAAAGAATAATTAAAATGAAAAAAATTATAAAATTTTATTTTCAACTTTTAAACCGAATAAAATTTTTAAAATATTTTCCAAATCGAAATTTAAAAAGCAAAATTTTAAAATTGAAAAAAAAAAATTAAACAAAAGTTTGAAAAAAAAACAATTAAAATCGAACAAAAATCCTAAAAATATTATTCAAACCAATTTTTAAAAACTGAATTTAAAAATTAAAATATGTATAGAAAAAAAAATTTAAAATCGAAAATTAGACAGTGAAAATAATATAAAATTAAATGATAAGTAAATAACATGAAAATTAAGGGAAAATATTCAACCTTGAACAAAAACTTTGAAATTGAACTTTTTTTTTTTTAATCGTAACACAAGTTCATTAAAAAATATTCAAAACCCTCGTATTTTTTCAATATATTTTTTTAAAAAAACCTCAAAAAAAATTGAAAAAATTATTAAATTGAAATAAACGAATGAAAAATTCAACAAAAAAATTTAAAATGAATAAAAATTAAAAATTAATTTTTCAAACTAAATATTGTACCTATAAATGAAAAATCGAAAATTTTAAAAACGTTATTCTGTTCAAAATTTGAAAATTGAATTTTAAAGGAAGGAAAAATTATGCAAAAATTCAAAATTTTAGAAAAACTAAAAAATTTGAAGAAAAAAAAAGAACAGCCTGTTTAATGAAATTTCAAAATCAAAAAACAGGATTTTTAGCAGTATTTTTCCATACTAAAAACGATAGCTGCTCCCCCCCCCCCCCCCCCCAAAATGTTTCCACAAAAACATAAA